>OW026431.1:13949285-15265714 GCA_932274075.1 Diarsia rubi
TTAAAAATATAATTTATATGTATTAAGTTAAATAAAGGATTAATAATAAGTTTATTGATTCTTAAAAAGGTTAACAATATGTAGGAGTGACACTGAATCCCGCACTAGGATACCCTGTGTTGCAGGATCCAGTGTCCTTCGACAGATAATAATTAATTATAAAAATAAGGAACAATTGCAACGGTTACAATATAATTAATTAAAATTAGGACACATTTGGTTAGCGATTTCCCAACCATGATGACAGATGCAGCAATTATTTCACCAACAGGCAGGTAAAACGGGGTGAATAGAAACTCAGTGGTGAATCCAGACAGAACTTTGAGAGGGATTTTAACGTTGAATTAATGTGGTATGTGGCAAAAAGTGTTTCTATTTAATAAAGTAAAATTAAGTGAATTAAATAGAGTACTTGTTGGTAACATATCGTATTAATTCAACATTAAAATACCTTTCATAGTTTTGTTTTGATTCACTCCTGCATTTTTTTTCACCCCGTTTTACCCGGTACAGCTAAAACTGTCGGGTAGTACCTGTTTGGTTGGGATCCTTCCTTTATTATGGTAGCTTTTTTTTTAAACGTTGCCCCACTCTAGGATTTTTTCCTGTATCGTGGGTGCGTTACAAACATTTAAACTCACATCCATTGCTTGAGCCACTGCGCTGACCGTGTGAAACTTTACACCCTGATCTCTAAACAACTATGAACTTCCTCCTTAGCATGCAGAAAACAATTCAAATTGCGTCAGCCCAAAATTAGCCGACGAGTTTGACACTTTCAGCAGCGTCCATCAGCTTTTGAAATGTGCAAACAGCAGGACAGGCAGGACACGATATCAAGTATGCTGTCGTTTGTGGGGTAACACCACATTTACATTGACCATGGCGTTGATTTTGGAGCAGAATAATTTAGCAGTTCTGCCAGCCAGGAAGCGAGCCTGATTTTTTGTTTACAAACACAGTACCCTATTTTATTGCTCTAGTGCGATAAGTAAGCTATAGGGTAAATGGCAAGGATAAAAACAGTTCACGACTCATTCATATTAATGAAAATATTTATCCTTGGTGCTATCCCGGTTGTATACGTCCCCTACTGCCTATAGGCTTTGTTCTGTTCCTGTCTCCTGCTGATATTAAGGTATTGGAATTTCTTTACTCCGCCGCTATTCTTTTCTGATTGATTTCGTCGCGGAATCCAAGACCATTAATTTCGTCGAGCTTCATTGTCTCGGCGCTTTTCTGGTGGTCGCCACTGTTGAGCTCCTTGAGTTATAAGTTGAGCTCCACGATAACTGACAAATGCTTGCACTGACTGGACGGGTCTACTCAAATCTGTGTGGTGCTTTCTTCAAAAGACCATCTCAGACATTAATCTGCATAGTCTTTATGTGTGTATTTTACCTTATTGTAACTTGTGTAACCCAAACGATTTTAAAAGATTAAAAGTGTAACCTTCGGGAGTTTCTAGCCGTTTCTTCTCCTTAGGAATCGGCCAATGCACCGAACCGTGCACCTTTTTACCGACGTTTTATAAGTGCCCATGTAGGCCTATGTGAAATAAAAATATTTTGATTTGATTTTGGCTTTCAGGAGTGGCAGTGATTTAAGAATATTGTGGCAGGCTTGGCAAGGGTTTAATGGTACTTATATGCAATACTCACGGGTCATGTTCATTATGCAGTCTAGCGTGTAACGCCTCTGCGACGTGCGGCTGTGAGTCCGGCCGACGTCTCGCGCCCGCGCATACGATGCACTCGTTCTCTGATTCCGAGTATGTTGTGAAACAGCTATAAAAAAAAGAGTTATTAATATTTGTAGCACTTTATGACGTGCAAAACAGTTTATATATCTAGCAGTGATTTTATTAAATAGATTATGGCTTGGTTTAAGCAGCGCACATACGTTGATTTGACCCTTTTAGGTGGTCAAAATAAAAAATCTAAACTAGTCGTATCGTAAAAAACAAAAAAAAAACGATATGAAATAGGTTAGGTAGTTGCTACACACAATTGTATGACTTTTAAAACAATCGGCTTCCTCAGTGATTTATTGTGACATTCCAAAGTTGACTGTACTTAACGCACCGAGTGTATTTGCGTTTGGGTCATTTTTCATAAGCGATAAAGCGATATTTTTCAATAGTGATATTTTTATTTCTGTTGTATTTGAGTAATCAATTGAACGTTATATGTCTGAATATTTTAATTTAGTTTTTTTTTGTAGGAGGGAATTTACAAATTCTCGAAGGAATTACTTATACAAGGGTGTATTATGACGTCATCTGACTAACTGTATCGTGTAGGTTAAACCTTTGTGTTACTAAATCAGTAAAAACAGTCTGCCTATTAGTCCTATTCGTCTGTTATTTCACTTTTGAAGATAGTAAGTGGAACGAAAATAGTATAGTAGTGCTCTATACGGTTGAACTGAAACCCGACCCTTACATACTTGGGAAAAGGCATATGATGATTTCCAGGACACCATGCCTGAAACGTTTGCTTGTCATATAGAAATGCCACTCCCATTCCAAAAGTGTTCTAAATACAGCTACTCTCTCAGTCGAGATTCCCTCGGTAGTATTCAATGATACCTCACCTCTGATGGAAGGAGTGTTGACACAAGAAGTGCATGGTGGGCAGTTCCAGTGGCTTGTTGCAGGCGGCACAGCGAGACGACTGGAACACGACCGGCTGACTCTGCAGTACGGTGGTCTGTTCCCTCATGTGTTCGCTTTCGGAGCGGTACTTCGATGCTAACTGCTGTTCTCTGGTTATTACGTCGTTTTCGGATTTTAGGACGTCTGTTAGGTACCTGGGGATAAAATAAAAGGATCATGTTCATGGATAGATGGAATCCCGTACCAAACTGCATCAACATCAAACTTTGTTTTTTATTGTCATTACACATTTATCATATAATATTAAGTCCTACAAAAGTTTTTTTTGTAAACTAAATCCGAGTTTCAGAGTAATTTTATAAAATCGAAAATAACCTCAAAACCAGGCAAGTAGGTATTGTAGGGAAACCTCTACGATGTTAAGTCAGCCGAACTGTCAGAATCAACTGACAGATATAACAGAACGACTTTTGAACTGGTTGTGTGAACGCCATGTATAGGGAGTAAAACAATATTCATACTTTTATACTTTAAATTAAATTTCCCATTCAAAAATCAAATGCCAGCTGCGGCTGGGATTTGATTTTTGAATGGGAAATTTAATTTAATAGCGTATAAAGTATGAAAATAATTACTATAACATTTTGACCTCGAAACATGAGAATTCTTGGTACGAGTTTTGGTAATTGTCTTCATGCCACGATCAGCCTATATCGTGCTCATGCCCCTCCATTGCCAGAGCCAACAGTGTCAAATACTTGGGTGTTCATATAGACGATGGGCTGAAATGGGATAAGCAACTCGAGACACTTACTACCCGAATACTTCGTCTTATTCACATCTTCAAATCTCTCCGAGATTCTGCCGGTATTGACATTCTCAAAATGGTGTATTTCACTTTATGCCAATCGATCATTGGGTACTGTATAACTGTATGGGGTGGAGCAGCGAAGACTTATCTTCTGAGAGCAGAAAGGTCTCAAAGGGCTGTTCTTAAAGTTATGTTAAGGAAACCCTACAGATATCCCACAACACAGCTTTACGATGATTGCAAGGTACTATCGGTTCGGCAGCTCTTTATTCTGCAAGCTGTCCTGAGGATTCACGCTCGCTTACCTCCATCTGACCCAAAAAAGCGTACATATGTTCCCCCAGGCGTACAGTACAAAACCTCATTTGCAAGACGGCAATACTATGTCCTAAGCCATCAGGTTTTCAAAAAAGTTCAAAAAGAACTAGACATAATTGACCTAAATAAATTTAATGTCAAATCAAAAACTTCAGAATGGCTCTTACTGCAGGATTATATCAAAACAGAGTCTTTACTAACAAACATCGCTTGACATCTCAAACATCTCTTTAAAAAAAAACAAACACTACATACACACGCACACACACATACACATACCCACACACACACACACACACACACACACACACACACACACACACACCCATATTGATTAATACTAAAACTAATATTAATATACATTTAAATGATGGATCGACACACTTTCACTCTTGTAAAGCTCATTTTTATTAAATACCAATTTTGACCGATCACTGTCTCTTAAAATACAGGTCTCCTAGTTTAAGAGGTAGGGTTCATTATTATTTTGTATACATAGACTATTATTGTGGATTCAAACACTTTTTGCTCAAAGCCACTCAAAGCTATATATTATTATGTTCATTGAATTTCTGTCACTTTATTGTTATATTGTGTCTGTGTGCATTATTGGGATAAATAAACATATATTATTATTATTATTATTATTATTATAATATAAAGCTTGGTTTATACTGGCTAGGTTACGTGTAGTAGAAAAACCTGGACTCCAGCCGGCGACTCAGAAACTCACTAACATCATTGATGAAGTAATGATAACTCACTAACATTTTTGCCCGGCCCGAACATAGAACTCAGAACATTTTGCTTAGTAGTAGCGCTTACGATTACTATACGAATGCGGCTGCACGACAATACTATTACTCGCTTAGATATAAGCTAAGTCAGTGTTAAAAGTCGAAAATATAACGATAAACATATACTTACTTTCTAACATCTCCTAATGTATAAGTAGGTGTGCTAGCGAGGCAGTCGATGACAAGAATAGGCGATAGTAACTTTTCATTTGCTGTGGACAAAATTAAAGATGAAAATATGAAATCAAAATTCCTTAACAAGGTCGGCGAGAGGCATGTCTAAATCGTAGATAATTACGTACATGTGTATATGCAGTGGAAGAAAGAAGTTATCAAGTAGGAATGTGTGAACATATTTTTAAGCAACTGTATAAATATTATCCCCATGGGACCAAGAATTTAGTAGCGAATAAATTTGCTGCCATATAAATCTTCAATACCTTCCCGACCCAAATGCTGGGACTGGTCATATTTTTTCGCAATTGGGTACTTGACAAAAAAAATCAAATTAGTCAGATAGATTTTCAAAAAATTATGGACTCATATTTTTAACTTTTTCACGTATACAAAGAATAAAGACGATACAGTGCTTCGATAACTCAATATGACCACACACATCCACGCATAAACGCGATCTACGTAGTGTTCAGTCCGATGACATCAACTAGCACGTTCACATCCATACTGACCGATGACGTTGAGTAGTTCAGGCAGGCAGTGCGCAGGCGGCGGCGCCCACAGTACGTCCAGCCACACACGCGGACACGCCGCACCGCGACGTCTGCACACCGCAAGTGCTGCCTCGGCGTCACCAGAGCGGAGGTGAACTGCTACTTGGGAACGCCAACTGCCCAGGAAATAATATAGGGTTGTTTTTATCTGCTAGTGAGCAACCCGTGGATGGTGCTAGCACAGGACCGTGAAGACTGGCTCATGAAAAGAGAGGCCTACAACCAGCAGTCAATCAAGACAGCCTATAATCAGGTTGAGATAGATATCCAGGGGGCAAATCCCCTACCTATCTAGCTAGAATATTTAGTGGTGGTTCAACACATAATACAATAATAGGGGATCGGACAAAAAAAAACTAATTAGTCCGTCAGATGGATTTCCAAAAAAATATTGAACACATTTTTTTCTTTTTTCACATAAACAAATAATGAAGACTTGTGAACTCCTCCAAAACGTCACATGTCAGTACATTTTTTACCTACAAATGACGTCACAACCCCCCACTCATGATCTTTGACGCGTCTTATCTTCGTAAATTTTTATTAATTTGATAAAACAAAAAACATGTATCCAATATTTTTCGATAATCTAACTGACAGACTAATAAGATTCGAATCATATTTTTTTGACTCAGTCCGATCCCCTATTGTATGTGAAGCCAGCACCATGATGGAATGCATTTCTTATTGTTTTCTCGTTAAAAGAAATTATGTGCGCTACTGATGGCGGTAAACTCGTAGCCGAATTCTGGATCCACTCAGTTTCCATTGTTTGATGATGGCTATCAGGCCCAGAAAAAGTTTAGCTATATGCCTAAGCAAGCAACACCGATTTCTTCTGCGCTGTTTTCATCCACCGAATATTAACAGCCGTCGAATTTCTGGAATTTTACGTGACCAACGAAAGAACAAACACAAAATAACTAAAAAGTTGAAAATAAAAAAAGTAGTTTATATTAAATTATGAAATGAAAATAGAATGGACCCCGCCTGCTTCCAAGTTTCGTTTAATTTAAAATGTGCTTGTTTTTAACTTTTCGGTTTTCCAGTCGGGTTTTTTTTCGTTTGTTTAACTATTTTTTTTATTACCTATTGATTTGATAAAACAAAAAATACGTTTCCAATATTTTTCGATAATCTAACAGACGGACTAATTAGAATCATATTTTTTTAAGTCAGTAAACATCCATATTGGAAAGAAGTTTCACAGAATCGCGACCGTTGGAAGTAATGGAGGGAGGCGTTTGCCCAGCAGTGGGACAATATGGGTTAGCTATAAAACAACACTAGAATATACTCACAGTTTGTTCTCTTCATACAGATACAGCACGCCCGCTTGGAAGCCCAGCATCTGACAGATGATCAGCGTGTGATCCTTGTCGTAGTTAGCGTCAGGGTTCCTTAGCAAGCGCAGTACTTTGTCTTCGTACTCTTTCTTCTCGCTTTCTGGAGATTTTGCCCTGCAGAAACAAATATAAAATATATGTTGTTGATGTTGCAATTTCGATTGCCTTGTGGGATTGTGTATTTTATCCTAGTAGTAG
Organism: Diarsia rubi; assembly: GCA_932274075.1. Taxonomy (NCBI): domain Eukaryota; kingdom Metazoa; phylum Arthropoda; class Insecta; order Lepidoptera; family Noctuidae; genus Diarsia; species Diarsia rubi. The sequence continues at coordinate 13,956,104 of OW026431.1, forward strand.
ACAAAGCACTACTGAATACTATTAAATATTCACGGAAACGTTATGTTATTTCAAAGAACTAACACGATGTGTGAAAAAAGTAATAAATTCGATCAGAAAATGTCTTAGTTTTAACTGATTTTAAATGACGTGTTAGACAAAGACAGCTCTATAGAAACGTGACGTCATATTTTATACCGCCGCAGTAACGTCACGGTTAGTACAAATTACCGTTTCGCGCAACAACGATAGAAAGTGCCCCCACCAAATACTTCTAAAACATGTAACTCCATTTTTTTTTGCACACACCGTGTTATTTCAACATTTTTTAGTGGATATTAAACAGTAGCCAAATAGCCAATTGTAGTGTGCTGCTTATATTAACTGATTTTCATCCAATTAATGAATTTGAAGCTAATTATTGTATAAGCGGTACATTAGTTTTACATTGACCTTAGACTCGTCCCCTCTTAAATTTTAGCTGTTACCACACCTCGGACACTCCATACAACGTTCGCAAAATAATTGCCTTTTACTACTACATAATCAAACAACGTTTGTACACGTGCAAATGTGTGCGTAAACTCTAGTAGGGTTGTCGCAGCGTAAAAAATGGCGCGGAAAGTGTAACTGTTTGCGTCGCGAAAACCGAACAACGACTTTGGGCCGCGCGGCGCTGCCTGAACGCACGCACTTTATTATGAAGTGACTGTTCAATTATTTAAATATAGTCGGCTTCATAATGAAATAAAAATAATATGATGATAGTTATTATGTAAAAGACATTTATTTATTAAATCAATAATGACAAAATAAGGGGTCTAACTAAATATTACTCACACTAAAATATTTTCGTTAAATGACTTATTTCTAAATAAACGGTTATTAAATTGCATGGTATTAAAATGCGAAATCTTAAAACAAACAGTTTATGTGAATCGAAAGAAACTCTTGTCTTTATCGTTCCTCGATGAAGATCAGCATCCAAATAAAGTACAATATCCAACCATCGTTTAAACTCAAATAAAACTTTTAAATAGAAATTGTGAATTCTTTAGTAGTGCAGCGCTGCGGTTCTTACGATTACGAGCGCCCTTGCTTAAGAGTCGGCGACGACTACCTCGAAGTGCGGGGTGAGGTGCGGTATTCAATATGAGCGCGGGGAAGGAAGTGTCCCTTCTGTACGTAGTACTATTATGTATTCTGTGATGTTAAATCAGTAGATGTAACAGTTAAAATTACACAAAATCTCGCTTAATTTTCACATAAAATCTATCCAAATCCTTCCTCCTCCTACCCAGGATTTAGTCTCAAACACCATACCTCCACTTACCAAACATGTATATAATGTTCTATGAGCGCATCGAACACTAATTTGGAGCAATCCTTCTGCGTCTGCGTCATATGTTCAAGGAACTCTATGAGTCGTTCGGAGTTGCTCAGGAACATGGGTATGTAGTCATCGGGGAGGGCACTCATTGGTTCCCGCACTGCGCCTGAGAGGGACGCCTCGTCGACCAAAGGCTTGCTTCGGGGTTTGTAGTCTGTGCATAGTACTGTAGACAACAAGTAAAAATGTGATATTTTTTGTACTATGGTCATCAATCACTAATAAAAAACTAGATACACAATCAGTGACAAAAAATATCCCAACCGAAGCCCTTTCCAACATTTGGGTGCGCTTTTAATCTAGTAGGCGACAGTTTTTAGAGAACTTTTGCATGGGATTGTGTATCTAGATTTTTATTAGTGAACGATGACTATTTATTTTTTATAAAAACGTTGCCCCACACAAGGACTTTTTCCTGTATCGTGGGTGGGTTTACAAACATTTAAATTCCATACACAAATACCCAGACCCGGAACAACTACCTGTAGATCGTACAAATATTTGTTCCGTGCGGGGATCGAACCCGCGACACACAGCGCGGCAGTCCAATCGTTAGCCACTGCGCCAACCGTGCCGTCAGTATGGTTGGCGCATATTATGGTGATACGAATTCGATCGGTGACTTTGATGCTTATAAAATGTTATGCTCCATCATTTAGTTGGATCCGTTCGTGGCTGATTGGCCAGAGAAGGCACACCCCCAGGAGAGTTGGAAAGGGATGGGGAAGGCCTTTGTCCAGCAGTGGGACACAATAGGCTAATTAAAACAAATTGGTTGTCTGTAAAGTCGGTTTACGGACGATAGTTTAGCGTGACAACGTCATACCAAAACATTGATGAAAATAGATGCGGCGCAAGTGTAAAATGAGCGTAACGGGACAATGAGTCAGACAGTCAGACATACTTTTTCGTGCATGCAGCCGGCGTTCATCGATTTATATGACGTTGTCAAAAAAATAGTTGGTCAAGTTGGCAACACCGGGTAGGTTTTAGTCAGTGCAAGTCTGACAGACGTTTTTCTGACGTGACGACGTCTCGACGTAAAAAATATTGTGAAAATCCGCGTTTTATAGTAGGACTCATCATCTTCATCAACAGCCTATTATTGTTGAATGTAACGGACTAAAAACATTGTGCATTTGAATAACACGGGGGTCATGATGGTATTTGTAGTAAAGTTACAACATTAAAACTTGTGATAATGTAGGAAATTTGACCTCCAATGTCTCCGTAACTATAAGGTTCCCAGGTATGAGAAATAACAAAAAAAAAATCGTAATGGTACGAAGAACAAATGCCTCTCGGCTTTGATAAGGGTTTATTTGCATACTTTATACAGTAGTTACAACAAAACACGAAAAAATGGGAATTAGGGTTCTTCACACAAAAATTAAAACCCTTGAAATTGTTAACAATATACGATTCAAATTGTGAAGTAATATTCTAACAATAATATGCATATTCAGTAAACTTGACTACCTGACCTCGTTTTGTAATATATGAGCTTCCCGTACAATAAGGTATTTGTCAAAAAAAATCTAATTAGTCCGTCAGAGATTTCCAAAAAATTTTGGCCACATATTTTTTCACCGAAACAAAAAATGAAAACGATACAGTGCTTCGAAAACTCGGGTGACGTTACAACATAGATTTTTTACCAGGTTGCGACGTCACAAGCCCCCACTCATGATCTCTGACTCGTTTTATCTTCGTAATTTTTTAATAATTTGATAAAACAAAATAAGTACACGTATCCAAAATTTTTCAATAATTTAACTGACAGACTAAACAGAATCGTATTATTTTAGTCATTAAACATCTATTTCAACAGCTAGTATACTCACACTTGAGAAACTTGGTACTCTCCTCCGGCTCATGCTGTATGAGTCTATGTCCGTACTGCCTCATATATTGATCAGCATCATCAAACTCCAGCTCCACGATATAGTCCAGAGCCTGGCGGTAGTCCTTCTTGTCCTGCAGCATCATCTTGAGGTACCAGTCGTGACGTTTGTGGTTTGCGGCCAGAGATAACGCGTCGTCTACGCTCACTTGGCGCATTACCTGGTGTTAAGAAAATAGATAATAATAATAATAATATTCCACAACTATCACACAACGCCATCTAGTCCCAAGCTAAGCAGAGCTTGTGTTATGGGTACTAGACAACTGATAAACATACTTATATATTTCTAAATACATACATATTATAGATAAATTACACCCAGACACAGAACAAATGATCGTGCTCATCACACAAACATTTGTCCTGGGTGGGAATCGAACCCACGACCTCCGGCATAGCAGTTAGGGTCACTAACCACTAGACCAACAGGCCAGTCAGATGGTTGGATATGGCGAGTACGATTATAGCAGTCTGGCTATAGATTTGATTCTAATTGATGCTTTTAAGAGCAGCGGTGGCCCAGTGGTGACCCCGACTTACGAACAGTAAGTCGTGGTTTCGAACCCAGGCAGATAAATTACTGTTTTTTTCCGTGAACGTGGAGTTACCTTTGGGCCTTATCAGAATACTAGCGCTGTGACATTTGTCATAAATGTTACAGCACCTGTTGGCATCGTACGGGATTAATTTAAATTTAATGTATGTATGCCCTAATTAAACTGCTCGTGGCTTAATAAGAACTGCCACTCGGGTCGATCTTTAGGTTAAGCTGCGCTTGCCTAGGTCGATCGGTGGATGGGTGACCGCCCATTACATACCGAGTTTCCTCCGTGCCTCGGAAAGCACGTTAAGCTGTTGGTCCCGGGTGCCATATTTAGATCTTTGGCAGTCGTTACGGGTAGTCAGTGACCTGAAAGTCTGACATCCAGTCTTACCAAAGGGTATCGTATTACCTAGTATTAACTGGGTTGTGGAGGTCAGATAGGCAGTCGCGCCATGTAAAATACTGGTATTCAGCTGCTTCCGGTTAGACTGGAAGCCGACCCCAATATAGTTGGGAAAAGGCTAGGCAGATGATGTATGTATGCCCTAATTTTAAGTGTTCCTCATTTGTTTACATTTTAATTTTTTGTCTTTTTGTTTTGTCCTGTGCCAAACCAATAAATACTTTTTCTTTCTTTAGTTTATTTCATCACCGCTGCTCTCAAAACGGTGAAGGAAAACATCGTGAGCAAATCGGCATGTCTTAGAACCAAAAAAATCGAAGACATGTGACATCTACCAACCACGCGCTGGGCGCGCGGTATCCCATCCCTCTCCTAGAGAGGAAACCTGAGTACCTGTAGTGAGTGCTGATGATGATGACAAATATGTAGATTAAGCAATAACAAACCTTAATAGCGACATTAACATCAAAATCAATGATTTTATCCTTTGAATTGATGAACTCTTTCAATTTTCCCTGTTGGTCATGCTGATCTATCTTCATATAACACGTCAGGAGTAACGTGGTGTGGTCCTCAGTGGCCACACCCTTCTTCTTATGAAGTTCTTCCAAGTATTGTACTAAGGACTCCAAGTGACGGGATTCTAGATACTTCCGAATGACGTATGAGGTTTCTAACCAGCCAATAGTTTTGACATACTGGTCGATAGCGCCTTTTAGATCACCCTGAAAACAAACAGCTGTTTAAGTAACTGTTTTAACTTATTTCTGTTTGCCTAGAAAAATAGGCATGGCAACGCGTATTTTCGAAATATTTTAAGCGTGTAACGGTTAATAAGTTACAACCATCTGAAAGACAGAAAAGTGATCTTGAGAACTTGTAAAATTCTTCTAAAACTGGCCATGTGCAAGTCGAACTTGCACATGAAGGGTTCCGTACCATTGTAGTAGATATTGAGAGATTTGATTTTCCATGTTATTTTACCACTATAGACTTCTTATAGGTTTTCCTGTAATCTATAAGTGTTGAACTAATTTCTGTTTTATTTTCAAAATTTAGGAGATAAGGGGGGGGATGGTCGGAAAGACAGACAGACAAGCACACGAGTGATCTTATAAGTGACCTGTTTTTTCTTTTTGACGTACAAAAAAAAAACTGTACGGAAACCTAAAAAAAATGAAAACTTTATATTCTTATACCGGGTGCGATATTAGTACTTGTGACTTACATAGGGACTATTTAAATTTACTTGAAACCAACAACCAATAGAAACATACCTTACTATACAAATGATCACCATACTGCTTATAGATCTCCGTTAAACCAGCCTCATCGTAATGCTGACTACTTGCAATCCTAATAGCAACATCATAAAGATTCTTTTTAAACAACAGCGTCAATTTCGACTGCAAGTCCTTTTCTTCCAAATAGATCATTTCCTTATTCTTTGTTAGGATGTAGAAAGACCCCCACTCAGTTAAAACTGCGTCAATTTCTTCAAAGGTCTTTGAGAAGACGATGAATTTGTTCTGTATGTCTAAAATGGTTAAGTGGTGGGACTTTGGGGCTGGAGCTGTGCTGGTTGACGCGGCTGGCTTGTTTGGGGTCTCATTGGTTGTTATGACGAGGTAGCTTCGGAACCAGTCGAGGCGGACCTTCTCGCCTTCGAGGGCATAGCACGGACCACGACCTTCGGTTGTGTAGCAGTACAGAGCCTGTTAGGAAATCAATTTTAGAGACTTTTCACAAGTTTGTTTCACTCTTAATAGGTATGTTTACTGACTTAAAAAAATGTGATTCTAATTAGTCCGTCTGTTAGATTATCGAAAAATATTGGATACGTATTCTTTGTTTTATCAAATCAACAAAAATTGACGAAGATAAATCGCGTCAAGGATTTGAGTGGGGGTTGGTGACGTCACTGGCCGCTAAAAATTTCATACTAATGTCTTAGAGTATGACGTCACACGAGTTTTCAAAGCACTGTATCGTCTTCATTGTTTGTTTACGTGAAAATAGAAAAAAATACGTGTCCAATATTGTTTGGTAATCTATATGACGGACAAATTAGTTTTTTTGTTAACTACCCTATTATTTATTTTTTTAAGCGTTGCCCCACACTAGGAATGTCTCCTGTATCGTAGGTGCGTTCACAAATACATTCACAAATACCCAGACCCGAAACAACTATCTGTAAGTAGGCTATACAAATATTTGTTCCGTGCGGGGATCGCACCCGCGGCACGCAGCGCAGCAGTCCAATCGCTCAGCCACTGCGCCAACCGTGCCTTCAAATATTATAAGCGTAGTTGCTTGCGACTTCTTTCACGTTATACTCGTATAAGGAAATTAATCTATTTATGGAATAGTGCAACGGGCATTAGTACGTGCCTCGGCTTTGAGTGCCACTGGAGCGGGGCAGCAAAGAGATCTGAGACTTGGATCATAATATCACTCAGACTCTCGAGTGATATTATGGCTGGTCCAAAATTACTGGCTCAGCGTCGCGGGCTGGTTCGAGCATATGTGTTTGTCCCTTAAAGGTGTTAGTCTCCTTACTGCTTTCCTGAAGGAGGGTGATTATTTATTATTTTAATACAGACTTACATCATTATTAGCGACAGTGAGCCGATGGTTGTCGGCCAGAACACAGCAGCCCGGCGCAGCTCCCATAGCGTCCAATGTGACGGAGCGCTCCGAGCCCAACCAGATCACCATAATGCACGCGCGGGATACCACGAATAACTTGTCTGCTCCTCTGTGCAATGGAAACTAACTTGTATTCACTGGTAATAAGGCAGCTCATTAAGCGTTCAAGTATTATGTAACGCAATTTTCGACCCCCTCCCCCTTTTTTTTTTTTTTTTTTTGGTGGGTGTAAAATCATCGAATAACCCCTCCCGCTCTTGGGCAGAGCGAAAGGGAGTGTCAGACTTCTACTGACTAAAAACCACCCATGTTCCTTCTTCGCCCTCTATGTCGAGGCCGCGATAACCGTTGGACTACCCGCGGCCGTTGGACTACCCGCGGCCGACCCCCTCCCCCTCATGTAACGCTCCGTAGCGTTTTTCCGTACCATCTCCCTTTTAGTAAAACGTTACGTAACCACAAAGTGACCATTTTTATTCAAAATTTGAAACGTTGACTAAGAAAACGTAATAAAAAATGCGTGAGAGAATCTCTTTACGCGACCGTTCTGAAGGGTAAACTCAAACCCGCCCATGTAACGCATCGTAACGTTTTACAAGACCCCCCCCCCAATTCGTTTCGTAATACTTGAACGCTTCCTCATACAAAGGCTTATATTTCTATGGAGGAAAGTAAAACGATAATCTACCTAATAGTAACCATTTAGAGTACAGCATTCATTGTGCCGATAGTTATGTCGGCCAATGGTTTATTAACCAAAAACCTCAACCAGAATCCGAGGAGGCTCTCGCTTGGCAGCTGGATCAACGGTAAGCAGTACTTCTGGAAACGGCGCGTATTTTTAGGTTTCGCTATCAACAATCCTGACCACCAGTACCTCAGACCCTATTCCCTTTGTAAGACAGAGCAGATTTTCTTTTCAGTGTCCCTTTTGTATAAAATGACTAGCTTGTGCCCGCGGCTTCGCCTGCATGAAAATGTCGATTTTCCATACAAACTTTGCCTCCCTTTTTCACCCCCTTAGGGGTTGAATTTTGACAAATCCATTCTTAGTGGATGTCTACGTCAGAAGAATACGTGTCCGTAATTTGGGAGGGTCTCGCAAGGGCCGACGCCCGTCGGGGCTGCGGGTTGTACACTAGTTACCGCGGCCTCGACATATAGGGATAAGAAGGAACATGGGTGGTTTTTAGTCAGTAGAAGTCTGACACTCCCTTTCGCTCTGCCCAAGAGCGGGAGCCCCCCCAAAAAAAAGAAGGGTCTGGCCTGTGCGTTGATCCTCTGTCAGTCAGCTTTGCCTTTTATACATAAATAGATAGATAGATAGGTACTTACTTAAAAGCCAGTCCAGTAATAGGACTAGTGCCCGAGTCTGGCAAGGTCCTCATCTTTCCGCTGCGCTGTCGAGCGATGACACCGCGGAACAAAGACACAGAACCGTCCAGGAAACCAACCGCCAGGAGACTCTGGGAACAACACAGATCATTACACTTTTACATCGTTTTCTCTTAGAAGCTGATCTCCAATAGGGATGTTTCCCGACTAAAAAAATATGATTCTTTTTAGTCTGTCAGTTAGATTAACGAAAAATATTGGATATACCTATTGTGTTTTTTGTTTTATCAAATTAATAAAAATTGACGAAGATATAACACGTCAAAGAGCATGAGTGGGGGCTTGTGACGTCACTATATGGTAAAAAATGTACTGCCAAGTGACGTCACACGAGTTTTCGTAGCATTGTCTTCATTTTTTGTTTCCGTGAAAAAAAAAAAAATGCAAGTATTGTCCAATATTTTTTGGAAATCTATCTGACAGACTATTTTTTTATTTTATGTGACTACCCTATTGTATGGGAAGCTCATACAAAATGAAGTCAGTTAGTCAGGTTTACTGAATATGTATGGCTTGATGTGTCGCCATGCGTACGTTCACCTAGTAAGAAGACATGCATGAAATTAGAGAATGGGCAAGAAAATTGTAATTATAATTAATATGCATATACTATAATTATAATTGAAAAATACATAAAAAATAATACAAAATAAATAAAACTACTAATGCTAAAAGAGGGCCTTTCAGCAGCATTATTAGCTCTGCATAATGCCAAATGTTAACCACCTCACATTGTGACAATGTGGTATTCTTCTTTACAAGAGAGCACAGGTAACGTAGTGTATGGCTATATTTTAACTGTAATTTCTACCTACCTTATTTTCGTGCACAGCGAGTGAGGTAGCAGGCGTTGGCCGCATGTGCGAGGGAACAGCGCGGGAGACTCTTGCGCACGTCGGGTTGCCATGCCGGTCGCTACGGGACCAGTCCCATACCTTTATCAGGGGCACGCCCGCTTCATCGTCCTGAAATTAGTTTGCCTTTTATTATGAAGCCCGATCCCACGCCAAGGGACAAATACCTACAAAATAATTATTTAATATTATTTGACCGTTTCTATTAAACAGCAGATAACAAGTAAAAAAAATCACTTTTTTGTAGGCTGTAGCCGACGGTGGCGTGTTGGACACGCTTTCATTTGAGGACGCCTCTAGTATTAATGGGGTACTATTCTAGACCTTTACGCCTCAACTGCGTTTCTGATGGAAAATACCAATAAAATTTTGACCAACTTGGGAATCAAACTCAAGGCCTCATATTCAGTCACGCTTGCAGTCGTTTAACCAACATAGCAGTCAACATTAAATAGTTTTTGTTTTATTAATCTGGACTGTCCCACTGCTGGGCAAAGGCCTACAAATCTTTCCAAAAGCTCTTTTTCTGTGCATCCTTGAACTAACCTCGAATGCCCCCTGCATTCAATCATAACCAATAATTATCCATTTATCAAAATAAACGAATTTGCACGCAATAATGTGAGTGATATTTCTAAGTTAACAAACTCATAAAATACAGATTATACCCACACCAATAGTAACAAGATAAGGGTCATGTGGAAGCTGCTGAGCAAGTGTCACCGTGAGCTCGTAGGCCTTGAACGAGGTCACCTCCCAGGAACGGGAGATGAGATGACACCAACCTGTGAGGTCACACAGCACAACGTGACCATTGCCGCTAGTTGTTGCAGTTACTTGTGTGTCCTGGAAGGGCATCAATATTTGTGAATAAGAACAATAGTCCTCCAGACTGTTTTCGGTCACAGCGGCCAATATTAGCCGAGATTAACCATTGGGAGATTTTATAGTACACAAGTGTGACACAGGTGCACTCTCAGTTCCTTTTCTCTCATAGGCCGATGGGACGGCAATCCAACACAAATGGAGAGATCAGGTGCAGGACCAAAGGCTTAACACAGAGATACATCTGCATACAGTTTAGCCTGGAAGCCGACCACAACATTGTTGGGACAGAGCTAGGCAGATGATGATGATGACAAATATATGGTGGTGAGTCTATAAAAATAACCTCTGAATAATCATAGAGATGATTTCAGGTCTGCACTTTACACACACTGAAAGCTCTGAGTGAAGCATCGTATTGTGAAGATGTAACAAGTTACTTACGGTTACAAGTTTCAATATTTGGTTATACTTACAGAGTTTTTAACATGAGATGTAAAACATTTCATGTTGAAAATCCTTATTTTGGGAACAAAATGTTTTACGGTGCGTTCCAGTTTGACCAAAGTACCCCAGCCTTTTTAAAATAAAGTCATAGTTGACTTATTTTTGTATTTCTCAAGTCCTCATCAGTTATTACTAAATATTAACCTTAGATGATTAGCGCTTAATCCATGTAGTAATTTGTTGTACAGGTAAACTTAAAGTAAATGTTTATGTGTACATAAGTGGAAAGTACTTCTACGAGATCTCATAGACCAACATAAACAATTTTATAATCAACAATAGTAATATTGTTATTCATGATACTAACATATTTATTCGCATCTAAGTAATGTGCACAGGTGTAACTTCACATACAAAACAGCCTAGCCGTATAAACTGGAAACACTTACTTGCAAACATTCAGCTACTTTTCCGCTGTCCACGCTGTGGTGGATGTCGAAAAATGAAAACTTTCGCCACTGAAAATCAAGAACATTTCTTGAAGTAAATATACGGTTTAGGGGTTTCATATTTACATTCATAATGGCTTCTTGATACTCTGTGTAAACTTAATTTCGTAAACTAATTAAAACCAACAAGGTATGTACTATTTCAATAGGATTTTTTGTAGTTCTTCGAACAAAAGATACAGTGCAACCAGAGAACCAATCGTTTTGATAGCTAACAAACCAATGTCTAGTTAATTACCTCTAAAAAAGCCATTGTTATCGTATTTATAGTTCACGCACTGATCATGTTATCGAAATAATCACTGAAATTAACAATTTTCAGCGTTTTCCTCAAGCAAGATGTAAATTGAACACACAACACAGTATTTTTACATTAAATAATTTCGCTGACGACTGAAGCTTTATATGACTCTGTTACACGATTAAATATTTAAAACCATTGTGAAAAAAAAGAACAGACATATGGTTATTACTTAAGCGTGACAGTGACAACAATATGTTCAGAAAAAAATACACAGATTTTGTTCGTGTAACAGAACGAGAAACACCCTCTCTGACTCATGCCAACTGTCAATGTCAAAAATAATGTTGTCAGCCCAAGATAGTTAATGTTTTCCCAATATTTATTTTATGGTGTTGGTATTACATTAAGATACTGTTTATGTGTGTAATAAAGTTCGCGCTCGCGCCACGTAAAATTATGTGCGTGTGAACTGAGGGACCACACTCGGAATACGCGCAATGAAAATCCTAAGATTTAGTAGTAGATTTAAAACAATTGTAGAACAAATCTGGGAATTTGTAAGCAAATAATTATGTATTAAAAAGTACGACCCATAAAGAGTGGTCCTTCAGTTCTCACAGACGATTATCCAGATCTCGGAAAGTAGCATAAAAAAGATGGTTTTGTGAATACAGACATCTAATAAAGAAATTGGAAAGATATTTCCTAAAAAACAGACCATAAAGCATTAAAGAGTAAAAAAATATAACGACTGAACTGTGGTCCCTTAGTCCACACAACAAAGATAAATATTTTGGTGAATATTACTGAATAATATTTATAAAAATGTTATAATTCTACATAAAGTTTTAGTAGAAGTCTTAAAACATTTTGTAAAAAAAAATGGAGCTTAAACATCAAAGCATTTTGGAGATAGCGATGATTAAAACTGGTCCCTCAATCCTCTCTTCAACTGACATATGTGCATGTGCTACCTACTTGTCGTGACGAGTGAGTCACGAAGTAGAAGGTAAAATGATCATACTAAATATTTTTAGAGCGAAACGTGTAACAAACTAGTCATACATAACAATTTAATGGCAACACCAAACCCATAGAGTAATCACCAAAGTTACAGAACATGTATAGTCTGTGGGACTTACTTTGCCGCTTCATTTTAGTCATTTAGGCGCGCAAGACGCAAGCTATGAAAGTAGTTATTTCAATAAGTGTAAAGTAAAAGTGATTAGTGTCCTGATGAAGGCGTCCAACCTGGTGGCGACTCATCTAGGAGAAATATAAGCTAAGTGGTATCACTAAAGTAGTGGTTTAGAGGTTCCCCACCTAAATGCCTAGACTCTAGATTCCCTAACTTCGTAGGAGATCTTGGGTGTCGTTAACTTATGCGATCTTCGATGAAGTCGAGGAGCTTGGCATCTGTTAAATTAAGAGGTTTTCGTGGAAGGCGAGAACCTCATGAAATGAGACTGGGCGAAAGGCCGTGATCAGTCTGGTAGGAGAACTTCGGTGCTGCAATACGAAGTCTCTACCAATGGCGCTAGTTGGGTGTACACGAAGGTACATTGCAATAGTGATATGCCATGAGCAATAGTTCTAAGAGGTTTCGTGGAAGGCGAGAACCTCATGAAAATGAGACTGGGCGAAAGGCCGTGATTAGTCTGGTAGGAGAACTTCGGTGCTGCAATACGAAGTCTCTACCAATGGCGCTAGTTGGGTGTACACGAAGGTACATTGCAATAGTGATATGCCATGAGCAATAGTTCTAAGAGGTTTCGTGGAAGGCGAGAACCTCATGAAAATGAGACTGGGCGAAAGGCCGTGATCAGTCTGGTAGGAGAACTTCGGTGCTACAATACGAAGTCTCTACCAATGGCGCTAGTTGAGTGTACACGATAGTACATTGCAATAGTGACATGCCATGAGTTCTGATGTGCACACAGAAACAATGAGATGTTATCTGCAAAGAGGCTGCGGAAATTAACTCTCTAATAACCAATCTTCTACGATGATGAATTCGTAGTTGTATTTAACTAATTAAGCAAATGTGAAGTATAGGTATGACGTTGCTGTTGTACTATGACTTCACACACAAGACACCGGAAATGTTTAGGTATTTATGCATGTTGAAACAGTGTATAAAATGGTGGGAATCAATTTATTTTTAACTACAGATGGTGAGCTGAATCATGGTACGAGCTAGTAAGAACTGTAAGCCGATTTAAGCGAAGCAAACAATCCCAGACAACTGAAGATTCCTCTCGGAGTAAACCCCAGGTACATCTCACTCTCCTAACAACTATCTATTCTATTTAATCCCGTCGTCGCCGCGCCGCTGCGGATGCCGTGGCGGTAGATAGCGTGGTGGCGCGGCGGCGGCGACACTACTAGACGAGAAGAATATCAAAAAGTCTAGTGTACTTAACTTTTAGTAGTAAGTTTCTTCTAAATAATAGGTATCTAAAATTGTGTATTTCTTACCTCTTAGCTGAGATAATATTATTTTTTTATTCCTATGAACATAGATAGAGAAGTGTGACCACACAATAAAACAAAATGTAGACAGTACTATATTTTATGTTATTTAACATAAATCATTTTTTAGACGAAACGAAAACAAGGTTGTACGGGTCCCGCTAGGGCTGCGGGTTGTTCGGAAGAGAATTCGCTTGTGATATCATAGTCTCTTAAGTAGCCTTAAATTAATAATCATCGTAAATCTTGAGAACAGAAAGGTTCTTATTTCTTTTAAGGGTTCCGTACCTTCCCGTCGGGGCTGCGGTTTGTACACAAGTTACCGCGGTCTCGACATATAGGGCTAAGAAGAAACATGGGGTTTTTAGTCAGTAGAAGTCTGACACTCCCTTTCGCTCTGCCCAAGAGCGGGACCCCTATTTGATGATTTTCCACAAGCCAAAAAAAAAGAGGGTTCCGTACCTGAAAAGGAAAAACGGAACCCTTATAAGATCACTAGAGTGTCTGTCGGTCTGTCCGTCTGTCACAGCCTATTTGCTCCGAGTCTAATGAACCGATTAAGTTGAAATTTGGTACACAAATGTATTTCTATGACCTAAACACGGACGTATAAAGTAAATAAATGAATTTTGAATATGGGGGTCACTTTTGAGAGCTTAACAGTTTTTTTTTTCAAGTTTTCAAACTGTACCGTATGACATATCAAATGAAAAGGCTTATTGTGAGGATTGCAATTTTTTTATTACTTGAAGATATACACGTTTAAAGATATTTAAGAAAATAGATGAAAATTGACCCCCCCCCCCTTATCTCCGAAACTACAAAGTCTAATATTTTGAAAAAAATAAAGAATTTAGTTCAACACATAGATTACAGGAAAACCTAAAAAAATTCCATGTTATTGTAGCACCATAGACTTCTTATAATAAGAAGTCTATGGTGCTACAATAACATGGAATTTTTCAATATTATCCAATACATGTGATTCTTTATAATGTGCACATATCGAAATGGGGGAATCTATGCTTAATTTTATCGACGGAAAAATTATTAAAAAAAATCTAAATATTTTTTAATATTTTATATGGAATTTTTAAAAATTTTGTCTGCTACTGTGACCCCAGTGTAAACAAAACGGTGTAACTTTTAAACTAAATTATCTATCGCGATGAAACAAACTCCATAATGATTGGAAGCAATTAGGCGTCCACGTAAAATGAAAATTGTGGAAAAAAACTACCCTCAATTGAAAATAAACACGTTTTTTGATCAAAAAAACTTTTTTTTTCATAACTTTTTACATAAAATTGTTTCATCGCGATAGATAATTTAGTTTAAAAGTTACACCGTTTTGTTTACATTGGGGTCACAACAGCGGACAACATTTTTGAAAATTCCATAAAAAATATTAAAAAATATTTAGATTTTTTTAAATATTTTTTCCATCGATAAAATTAAGCATAGATTCCCTCATTTCGATATGTGCACATTTATTTATTTTATTTATTTATTTAACTATTTATGTACACACAGTAGACAACACAGGAAAATTATAAAATATAACATTAGAGTACAAAGGTACTGCTTATTTCTCAAGAAATTTCTGCCAGCAGACCTGCAAAAGGAGAAATGAAAAAAGAAATATAGACTATAGTGTGTGAGAAGCGGAAAAGAATTCTGTGATTATGTGTCGTACGTAACTAACTTAACCTATATAACAATATATACACTTAAAAGAAAATAATAATATATACGTATATTAATACACAAAGTTAATATATATAAACAAATAAAATATATACTTATGTACATAAAAATCACAATGGAGAGGAAAGGTAATATTCTTTCACTCTGGTTTTGAATAATGAGATAGTCTTAAGGTCCCGAATGCTAGGCGGAAGTGAGTTCCACAACCTTACAGCATGGACAGAGAAGGAATAGGAGTAATAGCTGGATTTGTGAGGAGGGGATTTAAGTATGGATCTAAGGTGAGATCTACACGGAGCGTCAATGGAGCGGGCATAAGAAAAACGCTCGCGCAGGTAAGAAGGATAGGACGGGTTGTGTAGGATATTGAAGAGGAGACATAGGATCCTAGTGTTCCTGCGAAGACGGATTGGGAGCCACTTGAGTTCTTTGCGAAGGTGAGAAACGTGGTCATATTTACGGAGACCATAAATAAAGCGAATACATAAATTTTGCAACCGCTCAAGCTTATTTAATAGCTCCTCAGTAGCATCCAGGTAGCAGGCGTCGGCATAATCTATTATCGGCTGAATAAGCGTTTGAGCCAGATTAATTTTAGTCTTCAAAGGCAGGAGACTCTGAAGGGATTTCAGTGAATGAAAGGAGAAGTGTACCTTGCGACTGACCTCGTTGACCTGAGCTCGCCACGACATATTGGAGTCAATAGTTACACCCAGATCTTTGGCAGTATCTGTATAGTCGATGCGAACACCATCGAGGTACAAAGGCATCAAGGATGCAACAACAGCCGCACCACGAACATATCGGCTGCCTATAACCATGGCCTGAGATTTGGTTGGGTTAATCTGTAATCCAAATGACTTAGCCCAGGCACTAATACAAGCCAGGTCATGATTCACAGCAGCAATCGCGGAATCCGCATCAGCTACAGTGAAATGCCGGTAGAGCTGCAAGTCATCTGCATACAGGTGGAAATTGGAAGAGATAACACTGGTAACCATGTTAATAAAAATTGAAAAAAGAAGAGGAGAGAGAACGCTACCCTGAGGAACACCCTCGGTGAGGTTACACCAATCAGAGAAAGTATCATCAAGGCGAACACACTGAGAGCGTCCCCGAAGATATGAATTGAACCAGGCTAAAGCAGAAGAAGAGAAATTCAAAGATTTGAGGATACCAAGCAGAATGTCGAAATCCACTGAATTGAAGGCACTACTAAAGTCAAGAAGTACAAGAACGGTAAGTGACTTATTCTCCATTGCCCAGCGGATATCGTCAGTCACTTTCAATAGTGCAGTGACAGTACTATGACCTGAGCGGAAACCAGATTGGAAAGAGGATATTAAAGAGTTGGACGACAAGAAACATGTTAATTGTTTATGAACTAAATGCTCAAAAACTTTAGAAAGAAATGGAAGAATAGAAATAGGTCTAAAGTGGGATAGCGAAGATGGATTGTTAGTTTTAGGTAAGGGTATAATGTGAGCCTGCTTCCAAGCTAAAGGAAAAGAGGTAGAAGAAAAAGAATGATTAAAGATGTGAGTAAGAACCGGAAGTAAAGAGCGAAGGATAAGATTAACCATTCTAGAACACAGCTTATCGTTACCGACTGCAGAAGATGTAATCGCAAGAACAGATTTCTTAACATCATCCTCAGAAACATCGCTAAGGTTAAAAGGAATACATTGTGGCAACGGCAATCTGGAAAGGCTCTTCAGGGTAGCAGCTTTGACAGTTGAATCGAGAGAAAAGGGAAGGAAAGAGAAATGTTTATTGAGGTCGTTGAGGTTCACATCTTTGCATTGATTGGTAGGTGATTTGCCTATGCCTACAGTTTTGAGGAATTTCCAAACATCGGAAGAACTACGGTTGTTGAGTTGATCGTGGAAATAGCGTCTCTTGGCATCTTGACACAGACGACTGCAGCGATTGCGGAGCGATTTATAATAAGAGAGATTCAGCTCTGATGGTCTGCGCTTATAACGACTTTGAGCTTTATCCCTACGTGCCATAAGCTCTTTTATTTGTGTGGTAATCCAAGGAGCAGGGTT
Organism: Diarsia rubi; assembly: GCA_932274075.1. Lineage (NCBI taxonomy): Eukaryota > Metazoa > Arthropoda > Insecta > Lepidoptera > Noctuidae > Diarsia > Diarsia rubi. The sequence continues at coordinate 13,973,479 of OW026431.1, forward strand.
ATGTCTCACTTTGACACGTCGGATAGGAGCATGTTGGTCAAACAAGTCGAGAACTTTTGTGTTGAAATCGCTTACCTTCTCTTCGATACTTTCCGCTGAGACCAGAGAGGACCAGTCGAGATTGTTGGCATCACGCTGCAAAGCCTCCAGGTCTATGCCTTTGTAGTTACGCAGATATAATAGCTGGGGCTTACGCTTAGGCACACGGATGCGATACGACAAATAAATGAGATCGTGGTAGGAGAAAGTAGCAGTGAGTTGACCATGATACTTAACATTATTAGGAGAAGAAACAATGATAAGGTCTAGAAAAGAAGGTGTACAATTAGGAAAATAGTGAGTAGGAGAGAGAGGCAATACTTGAAGATTAAAAGAAGACAATATGGAGAGGAGTTTGAGAGAGCGAGCGTCGTTTTTAATCAAGCAAGTATTAAAGTCACCCATCAAAATTACGTGCTCGTATAACGGACAAAGGTCATTGAGAGTGGAATCAAGAGAATCGAAGTAGTCAATATGTAGATTAGGACTATAAAGCACTGCAAGTAAAACTTTGGCATGATGAAAAGAAATTTCTAAAAACAAATATTCAGCCGATTCAGAATATCGTGAAGGAGATGAGCTGACCACCTTGTAGGGTAAATCAGCACGCAAGTATATAGCAACACCTCCTCCACCCTTACCAGTTCTATCATTGCGGATCAAAGCGAAGCCAGGGAGAGAAAATTGAGTAGAAAGGAGAGAAGGCTTCAAAAAAGATTCCGAAATTAATAGGGCGTCCAGGTGGGCACTGCTAAAGGATGCCAGAAGATCAGAATAGTGACCAGGAACACTCTGAGCATTAATGTGTGCTATATGTAGATTCTTAGGGTCATTGGAGAAAAGAGAAGAAATTTTATCGTGTAAAATAAGTGGTGAGGAACAGTCACTGTCCGCACTAACAAAACTATCAGAGGAAGAACACGAGAAGAAGCTGTCGTTAAGATCAACTATATCTTCCATTAAAATATATATAAATAAATATATGTCTAAATAATAAATAACAATATTCCTAAAATTAAGTTAAAATTAAATAAACAAAGTATGGGTTTCCCACTGAAAGAAAAACCACCCCAACTCGCTAGTGTATTGGCAGAAATTTTACACCATTTTTAAGTTACACTAAAATTAATCGTTACACTAAAGTTAAACGTATAAACGAGAAAATGAAGAAGACAAAATTACACAAAAATCGATTTCACAACGATCGAACTAAGTTCGAGTAGGACGTAAAACGAAACGTATTAAGTGACACATAAAATGAAAGTGACAGCTGTCAACAACTGACGTTTTGGCCGTAAACAAACAGACAGTCACGATATTCGACAACAATATTATACCCGGTATTAACAATTTATATATAAAAATGAAAGGTTCGGCGGTAAAGAGAATAAAATAACTTGTTTAACCACCGGCACAAGAAACAAAATGATTGCATTAATGTAAATAGACTGCACAACGGTATCAACATGAGTTACTTACTTGCGCAGACGCGTCTTTCTTGATCTCTTGCCAGGAGTAGCCGTGGACGTTGCGGTATTAGGTGACCCAAGTTCTTCGGACTGTACCAAATCCTCCGTGTCGGCTGCAGTGGACGGGAATTTGGCAATAAGATCGTGAAGCTCGCTTGCCATATCGATCTTGTGACGGGATTTGTCCGGGCAGATAATAACAATCTTGCCCTCCATGGACCAGCAATTTGGCATGCCGAAATGCTTACGAGCGGCCGCAAACACACGATGCCTAGCTTGAGTCAAGAACTCGGAGATGGTGATTCCAGTACCCTTAAGATGTTTCTTGTTATCCCATACAAGCTGCCGGTGCTCCATTTTGAAGAATCGTACTAGTATGGGACGGGCCTTTTGCTGAGAGTATCCGAGTCTGTGACAAACATGGATAATATTCTTGTCCCTATTTACCTCGGGCAACTTGTTCAATACATTGTTGACAGTGACAAGCAAATTTTCATTGTTCTGCTCTGGGACACCATGGAACAGCAGGACTTTTCTACGCATGGCAGTTTCATGCCTATCATATCCAGCAGCTAGCAGCTCAATTTGAGATTTCAATGCGGATAGTGCTTGACATACAAAGAGCTTGAACTCAGAAAACTCACGTGCGATAGATGCAAAATCAGGTGCAGCTGGTGTGGCAGTAGAGGAAGCCTGCTGCAGCTTCGCTTCATATTCATCCATTCGGGAACCAAACAACTGTTGGAGGTTATCCAGGCTGGCAGCAAGTTTAGTGTCCATGATGAAGTTAATTGTCAGTGAATCAGGAACAGGTGTAACAAACTTGATAACAATAGATAGCAAGTGTGGGGGGGCTTAATGTCAAATAAACTTGTTTATATCATTAGAAACTATGTAAAACTATTTTTAAGTAATTATTAATTGAAGAGCCCAAAAAAAATTAAGTTGTCACTATGTCTACCCACACATTATAAAGAATCACACTGTATAACAATGTTAAGTTTGGTCGATGGTACGGAGCCCTTCATGTGTAAGTCCGACTTGCACTTGTTTCCCTTTTTTTATTTATCCTAATAACTACTTCTATAGAATATGTCGGGTTATAAATTTTTTATTAGGATAATGTAAATTAGTTTTATTCGAAATAAGAACCTTTCTGTTCTCAAGATTTACGATGATTATTAATTTAAAGCTATTTATGAGGCTATGATCTCACGTGCTTTTCCAGAAAGGTATTCGAAAAATGAATCGATGTAGAACCGTTTTTTTTTGTTATATACTTTTTATTAAATAGGTATACATAAGCCATGTAATATTATAGCATTAAATTACCCGTACCTACAACCTGTTTTTTGTTTTGTGTCCCTCAGTTCACACGCACATGTAAAATTAACGATGAGGGGAAAGCGGGGGGGGGTTCTGAAACTACTAGGCCTATTGTTTTTGCTTAGTTGTAGGTCAACATCGAAAAATATATTTAAAAAAATATCATTAGACAGCATTAAAACACGTTTTGTCTGTGTTGATTTGTGTTCAATTAAAAACACATTTCTTCTCACTGTAGACTCGCAACATTTTGTTTCCTGTGAGGTCCGTTTCATGCATTGTTTTAAATTACCTATCAGTAATATTTTTATCAGTCTCTCTCTCTTCATAAAACAATTTACATCATAAATCATTTTTCTCAATTGTTATGTAAAACCATTTCATAAAACTTTTGTGCGCGATGGTATTTTGAGAACGACCGACCAATATGCAGTTTCGCCGGTACCTACGCTATTGGTCCGTCTAGCCCCCCCCCCCCCGCCCTTACCTCATACCAACAAATAGACCGATAAATCGCATAATGCGCAGCTTGACCAGCGTTCATCTTACGTGGCGCGATCTATACACATCAACAGAATCTAGAGATACTTTACCAACTCAGTAGGTAATTTGTTTGAAAAATGGAGGTTACCATCGATCACTAATAAAAAACTAGATACACAATCCCATACAAAAGTTCTCTAAAAACTGTCGCCAAATGTTTAGGCCTAATACTAGTTGAAATAAATATACATTAATGTAAATTCAACCTTAAACACATTGCCTAAAGTTGTATTCACAAAGCTACGTACAAAAAGCAATAAATTTTTACGACCGGTACTCGTTGGTCAACCAAATTCAACCTTACACGCATGTTTTAAGGTCAGAATTACAAAGTGTCAATAAAAAGCAATAAAAATTAACGACCGAGCCTCGTCGCTTGGACAAGGAATGAATGGAGTCGAACTGCCCTATATTTTTTGTTATTGAAATTGAAATTTTTAAATTTTGTTCGACTTGTTTTAAAAAATTGGTTTACTTAATAAAACAAATTCTATTCTATTCTATGGTGTTTAGGTGTAATGGTTATAATTTAGTTGAATGTAAATATGTTTTTGGATAGGGCACCTCATTCATTTAGTAATGAAAGTACATAATTTAAACAGTCATCATTATTTATTTATTCAAAAATTTAAAGATATTGCTTGACAAACAACCTAAATCTAAATTCAATAGTTGCTAAATATAAAAAGTAAGTAAAGAAAGATCGTGTAAAATCTAAGAAATTTATTAAAAATTAAATAAAACTTGAATTCAGACTATAAGGTCCATAATTTGTTTAGTATTTTGGTGTTAGTAACAATGGTGCTTAAATAGTTATGTTTGTATTGTTAGTTTTATTGTCCACATTTATTGACGTAATGTTAATACTAAAGAGATGTTACAAAAAAAAAGAATAGGACTGAATTATTATGTTATTAATTGCCTTGAAATAAAATAAGTTTATTAAATAATCGTCTTTTCGATAGATTTTTATTTTTTTCCGTATCTTTTTTTGCTATGTAATGCAATCTTACTTTAAGGTACCGTTCAGTAATACATTTTATTTTAATAACTCTATGATTATTATCGTGACACTTGGATGAAAATATGTCGACACCTAAAAATGATGACAATACCTTGCTGCAAATTTGAGAAATGTCAAAATTCTGGTTAGTACACTTATGGTAGTGCCTAATTGCATCTTCTGTTTTTTTGCAAACAAGAAATACATCTAGAGATGAATAAAACAGTCCCCCTAGGTTTCTCATATCAATAAGTTTGTGAAAAAAAAGCCTATCCTGAGCTAATAAACTATTTACACATGCGTCACATTTCATAGTTTTTACTAAATGGCGTACCTAAATCTCACTTCTTTAATTTTATTACATGCACATATTCAAAATAAAATCTATAAAGTGTTACTATAATATTTAGAGAAATAGTAAATAATTCTCATTAAATAATTAAAAAAAACAATCATAAATGAATAAAAAAAAAAAACAATAGCGTCTCCAACAAATGGAACAGAATCAACACACTTAACTCGAACAATTTAAGTGGGCATGCGATAGTATGATTAAGTACGTTTAGTAAGGGTCTTTACAATTGAGATGCCTTATAACTCCTAATATGCAATACGACTTATTAAAATAAAATGTTTTTACAATGATTTCTTGATAAAATATCAGTATTTACAATACAGTGATAACAATTAAATAATGATAATATTAATACTTACCGAAAATATGAAATTCCATCCTTTTTTAGGGTCCTGGATGTGTGATTTTTACAATTTTTAAACGAGCACTGAGGCATGTTTACCGTCGGAGCGTTCAAATGCTACTAGACTAAAAGAGCACCCAAATGTTCGAGTGGGCGCTCATTCGGTGAGGACATTTTTTTGTCACCGATTGTGTATCTAGTTTTTTATTAGTGATCGATGGAGGTTACCTAAAAAATATCCGGGAGTTTTGAATATTGGATTTTAGATTTTGATGTGCTCTATTAAATCCGATTTTGCTCTTGATTCCGGAACAAGAGCTCGGCAATTTTGTAAATTGCCGAGTTCTTCTTTTTATCCGACTGCAAGGCAAGGGATATGTTTTTTGCGCTTAACTTTGTTTGTAATATTTTTTATAACACATTTGCTCGTAAAGGGTCTCTTATTTCACCAATTTCAATATCGTAATGTATCTCATTACGTACTTGTGCGGTAATGTAATGTAAATCGCACGGTTTAGGAAGATGCTCCGTCAAAACGAACGGTACCTACTTTTTTAAATCTTAGCAAAGAGTTTTTATTTCAGAAAAGTGGTCAACATTTAATGAATAAAATTAACTTTGGGAGATAAAATATAATAAATAAACATTTAATTCTTTAATTTTATTAATTTCGACAATAAATTACAACCATTAATATCTGTAGCAAAAACAAAAATATTAATTTACTTTATTAATAATACTGGCTGTTTTGTGCCTAACAAAACAGCCAGTATTATTAATAAAGTAAATTAATATTTTTGTTTTTTTGCCTGAAAAAAAATCGCATCGCTTATTTGTTAAGAAATAATAATCAATTTTACTAATTGCTCAAATTTTCATAACTGCTTTAATTAAAGATTTATTCGTTTAAGAAAGTCCGAGTTTTATTTATTTCCTCGCAAATATGTTATAAAACGTCGTATGACGTACGTGCGCTTTGATAATTACAGCCTCTGCTTTCTTTTAGCCCTCGCCTACGGCTCGGGCAAGCAACATCGCCTCGGCTGTAATTTTCAACTTACCGCACTTATATCATAATGTACTATTATTCCCTCCTAACTTCCAAACCACTTGTTGTTTTTTTTATTAAGGTATCGTTACATTCGTCTCATTAGTCAAAGTGTTCTTAGATAAAAAAAAAATATGGGGTCTGCTAGATATCATTGTGTATGGCGATTTTTTTATGTTGATACATAAAACCGATGCGCCAATGTTTCCGAGTAGCAATTTATTATTGTAAATATTTGAATTAAACAGCTTTTGAAAATAATTTCTCTAAAATCTGTGACAAAAATATAATATTTTTTGATGTTTTTATCTTGCACCCCGCAGACGCCTTTTTTTTTCTTTTTTTTTTTGGCGGGTGGTTAATCATCGAATAACCCTTCCCGCTCTTGGGCAGAGCGAGAGGCAGTGTCAGACTTCTACTGACTAAAAACCACCCATGTTCCTTCATAGCCCTCTATGTCGAGGCCGCGATAACTAGTGTACAACCCGCGGCCCCGACGGACCCGCAGACGCCTTATCGGTCGGTTTGCCAACTGTTGGATTTACAATTAGTACCTATGTATAATAAAATTGTATTTTTTGCAGAATTGGGATTATATTTTGTAGGTAACATAATAACAATTAATGTTTTGAAAATACAACTTGGAACGTCTTTATATTTTCAAAAGTTCAATGTATCAAATTATCCTTAGCTTCGAGAATAGGGTTCTTAATTAGGTTTTTTAAGGTGGAAGCTCACATCTGGCCCGCGAAATTCTAATTTTCTTACGTTTTTGGCAATTTGCAGGCCAGTGCTTGGTTGTATGTTTATGAAAATTTGATTTGCGACTGTAAGACGTATGAAGTTACCGAATTATAACCATCAAAATTACTAACTACTAAAGAACGACGACTAAATTACTAAAGAATGACTTTTACATGCAAAAATCAATCTTGACATGAAAATGAACTTGGAGGGTTGTATTGATAATTTTGATGGTTATAATTCGGTAACTTCATACGTCTTACAGTCGCAAATCAAATTTTCATAAACATACAACCAAGCACTGGCCTGCAAATTGCCAAAAACGTAAGAAAATTAGAATTTCGCGGGCCAGATGTGAGCTTCCACCTTAAGGCCAGGATAGCAAGCTAGTGTCGTTACTCGTAGCTAGTAAAAAGTAGTACGACTAGTACTTCTGACTTCGTTAAGACAATACTAGCTTCATTTCTAGCATGTTCCAAGCCAGGTTAGAAAGACAGGACAGTTTAGCACAGAAAACTAGCTTGCTCTCCGGGCTCTATAAACTGGCCTCGTGTATCCCGGGCATTAAGGTAAATGCGATATAATAGCCCGCGAAATTCGAATTTATTGACTTTTATTGCAATTTGCCGGTTAGTGTCAAGTAGTATGTTAAATAAAATAGGATTGGCGGCAGTAACAAATGTCTATTTACTGAGTAGATAATAATGATTAAAATCACCAATATAACCCTTGAGTGACTTTTTGATGAAAAGGGCATTCTTGAGACTTATTAACACCCATAGACAGGTTCTAGTTTCTCCCTGTGACTTACGCTTCCGGGCGGATGAAGGCGACAAGGTAGCCCGCGAAATTCGAATTGTCTTACGGTTTATGTTATTTCCGTGGTTGTTAATATAGATAAGAACCAATAAACAGACGGAAGCGTAATATTCAGCTTTTGCAGTTCGAGTGAACTGTTATAAGTCTTCATAAATGCTAAAGTTACCGATGTGGACTCTATGTGACATCCAATAATGCAGTTTGGTGCTACTTGGCTATATCGATCATGAGCGAGTTCATACTCCAACTCGCACTTGGCCGATTTCCGGGTGACTGTGCCCACAACCTTTTTTGAGGGCTGGATCCGCGCCTGGTTTCATCTCATCAGGGAGATAGGAATACGACGTTTGTAGTGGAATAACAACTGGCTTGTTTTTTAGAATGTTTTCTTGTTCAACCATTAGCTATCGGCGTTCTCCGGACATTCAAATGCAGTAGCAAAATGAAACATAGTGCACTGTAGGTACTTATAGCTTTACTAAGCCTATAGAACCTGTAGAATGCCTTTCTTTTTGTAGAGTGGTAAATCATGAAACGATCCCGCTCTGGGCGGAGTGGAAAGGAGTGTCAGTTTTGTACTGACTAAAAACCACCCATGTTCCTTCTTAGCCCTTTTCGTTCCGAGCCGCGGTATCTCTTTCGAACAACCCGCAGCCCATCTGTACACTGCATCGTTGGTGGAGTGGTCGCAAGCATAAATGCTGAGCACGAGGTCCCGAGTTCGTTTTCCGAGTCAGTCAAAGTGTTTTATCATTTTGGAATATCCTAATAGCAGCCGCGGAGTCTCGATTTGTGCCTGGTTGATGGCATTATTCTTGCTTCCTATGACATGGGCCCTAAATACTTAAAACTGTCGAAATATGGGTGTTCTATTAGCTCGGTACACCTCTGCCTAACTCTTCTAGAATTACTGGCGTGATGTTGTTGTTATTACATTTTAGTAAAATAAATAATGTTGTTCGAGTTTCTTACCAAGGCCAGGAGGCAGTTCAAATAAAAAAAAAATTCTAGTGGGTGTCAGATTTATTATGCTGTCGTTTCCTCTACTATTTTTTGAGGAATTGTTTTCATCATAATATTTTTCTGCCGCGGCCCAGTAGTTTTGATCTACTGATTTAAATTTTTCCATTGCACTGTTATTAAAAGTCAAGTTCTTAATTTCGAGATAAAGTAATTGTATGAGCATTACAATTCAATTATTGCTTCATCTTACGACTTACATTAAGATGTACTTAAACTGACCCTTAACAAAGCCGTCGTTTTGCATTTTTTTGGCTGGGAAAGGGACTCTTTTTTACCATGACAAACATTGTGTAAATAAGCGATGACGCACTTTCACGGCAAAAATTGGCTATGTCAGTCACCTGATGAGGGCACGCCAGCGATGCTCTTAATAGGCAGATCCAAGTCGCTGTGGCCGAAATCGGTCGGGATCATAATATATATAAATATGCGATAAATCTCAAAACGCGGACTTAGTTAAATCGGATAATATACAGGAGGATTTTTATGTTAGCTCATCAGAGCTAACTAAGAAATTGGTCAAAACAGCCATGATCTTTAGCCATATTAAAACACCAGTACCTACTACTACCAATATTTCATCGCAAAATTACCTTACCATAATATAGGTACCTATTCGCTCAGGCTTATTCGTGATAATATATCTTTTCGTGCGAGCAACAGGTGGGTGCAAACGGCAGGTTGCCGCTAGTTATGGCGTTCTATAATAAGAATAATAATAATCATTTATTTATTTAGACAACTAAGATCCATTGGGTTGGTAACAATATTCCTAAAACCTATGTTAGTACTTAAACTAAAGATCCTTGGGTTAGTAACAATATTCTTAACCTATGTTAGTACTTCACTAAAAACAAAGACAGAGTACAGGTGACTAATGACCTCACCAACGGGCTGTCATGCCTCCCGACTATAGCTCTCAGAATGCTGTTAGGGCTGCCACGGATTCTGTTCAGCAGCGAGGCCACTTTCTTACGCCGTACCGCATTGAAGCAGTCGGTACGTGCCTCAGCGAACGTAGATGACGCGCTACAGAACCGAGGCAGACGCAACAGCACCCTAAACGCGTTGTTGTACTGGATCCGCAGAGCATTGTAGGCCTTTTGGGTGTAGCTGAACCACAGGCTCCCCGAGTACAGTGACAAACAATAGGTACGCTTTAAACAGCGTTAATTTTATTGCGTTTGTACAACGGAAGAACCGGCGTGCCAACATAATTTAGCCCGAACCGACAATGCTCTGCGTTCCCTCTCCTTATCTGCGTCGTCCCTTAAATCGTCCGTCACCAGGTGGCCCAGGTATTTAAAAGAGTACACTCTTTGCAGCTCCACACCGTTCAGTAACACAGGAGGGACAGAGGAGGGACACCTGGTACCAGACTTAAATACAATGTATTTAGACTTCTCTTCGTGGTATACAAGGCCATGAGAAGTCGCATAGGACTCGCAGATACCGAGAAAACCTTCTCGGTATCTGCGAGTCCTATGCGACTTCTCATGGCCTTGTATACCACGGAGCGCACCGACCGAGGGGGCCAACAGCACCATGTCATCTGCATAGCTTAAATTATTAAAGCAAACGCCATCATTAAAACAGCCGACATGTGTGCTGCTGAGCCTCTCGATCAGTGCATTCACGTACAGACTAAATAGCAAGGGTGAGGTCAGACCGCCCTGTCTCACGCCACACTCCGGCCTACTCGGCTCCGAGAGTTCTCCCGCCCAGCGCAAATGACTCTCCTGCTTCTGGTACCAGAACCGCAGAAGTGAGACGAGCCGCGGCATCCGACAGTTTTTGCCAGAGAACATCGAACGAGACAAGATCATTCAATGGGGGAGGCCCTTGTCCAGCAGTGGACGTCTTATGGCTGATGATGATGATGGATATAGCTATTGTTATTACCTTACAGTTTTGTATTGACTCAGACGAGCCGCGTTGTAAGCTCTCATAAACAAATAATTTGACACATTTATGAAAACTGCGGCGAACAGGAACATCAAAATTATACGTAGTGAATAAGTCGCCATACCTACTTTCACTTGTATACCTAAATATTAAAAAAAAATATTAGAAAAACTCCCAAGAATAAAACTAGCCGAGTAAAGTACACAAACAAAAAGCGGCTACAAAAATGACAGTTTTCTGACATGACAGATTTATTAGTACTTAGTCTATCTTCTCTTTGGATTTCTATTATTTTAGGTACAACTAACGTAGCTAGTTACAGACGTGCGCAGACTAAATAAATCTGCTAATAGAAACTGCATACATCCTGGCCAATTGGTAAAACTTTAAGAAAAAAAATTGTACAGTCATTAATGTCAGAATTATAATGTCATTTTGGGATCATCGTGAATGTAGTTCGCGTAACATTTTTTGCAAAATTTATATTGTAAGATGCCGAAATACTATAGGTTCAGAGCGACGACACCGACTCGGAAACCAAAGCGGAGCAAGGAGAAAGAAAGGGAGAGGGAAATAGAGAAGTGAGTCATAATGTATATAAAGTTGGGATCTAAATAGTGTACCCTAGTTTAGCGCTTTCGGTAGTATCTATCAGTTGCTGTAGTGACCAAATAACAGGACATGCAGGACACGATATTAAGTGGCCCATCGTTTGTGGAACCGCACCACATTTTCAGCATCACACCAGGGCAGAGTCATAAATAAAACTCCATCATAAATAAGTTTTCTTGCTGAAACGAAATGCCTACACAACTTAGATGGCCATCGACACGTTAAGAAAAAGAAGAACTGTGGATAGATAAATACTTATATGTATAGTTGGGCTAAATTCCCATTGAACCAGTCGTAACCACACTAGATAGCACTTTTTGTGAATGCTTTATGGTCGATGCATCGTGCCAAGTATAATCTTGAAAGCCACATTATTTTATGAATGGAGAAATCATCACAGATGTTAATAATGTATATAGTAGATACCTATAACATACACATATCTACCAGTGTAATCGATAGCCACTGATCACTTTTAAGTAGGTACCTATATTTTCATACACTTACAATTTGACATAGTTAAACTGATAATAAATAACAAAAACTTAGTAACCTTGAGCAAGTAGATAACTATTAGTTCCCATGCTGTATCATCTACTCATTCTAAAAACGAACCTACAGCATACATTCCTTTTTTTAGCACCAAGTTTGAAGCTGAAAGAAATTGGTTGGACCTGACATTAGCGTGCACACCAGCGCCATCTTGGTATTTGCGGCGCACGTCTTGGCGCGAAAGTCCGCCATTGATGGGTTTGCCGCGGCAACTAGCCGCCGGGCTCCGAGCCTCGCTCCAGCTAAGCAACCGTCCTATATTCGTATTTAAAATCCCAGCTATTCGTTCCCAAGAAGCTATGCGTCCATTTTAAAATTTTAACAACGTTAAGTGTAAATTTTCCCGCGTTTTTGTGTATTATTTCATTAACCTAACCATGATTCGTGAACGTATTTCTTTTTGTGGTCAAGTGAGAGTAGTGTGCTCCTAGTGTTTTTTTCGTGTGTCAGTTCTTCACAACTTCCCTATTTTGTAATGGTTATTACATTGACTAACCGCCATGACTATCTTTTATTTTTCTTTGCATATCCAGCATATCTATGCAAGCAACACGAACACCTAAATAATATTTTCGTTCAGCAGGGTTACTGCGTATCTTTTTAAATGTCAGTGGCTATCATAGTGTCCATCGATTAACTGTCAAATGTTGTAAGTTTGCTAAACCAAACCATAACCATTTGACAGTTAATCGATGGACACTATGTTAGCAACTAACATTTAAAAACATACGCAATAGCCCTGCTGGTGAGGTTAGGTAATATTAAAATCAAACGATTCAGTTTTTATAAAACAAACCATATTTTATTCAAAACAAAATTGACAAAAGAAAAACTAATATATAAGTATATCACTTTTCTTTAAGTAACTCATGGTCTAAGCTATGGTTATATAACGTAGACAGGTATTATATCGACCTTAGACGTCTAAGCGGATTTTACACTAGAAACCTATTTTGTTCATAAGAAATTGTCTTATAAACGCGAGTACTGAAATTCAAGCAAATAGTTTATATTCATAGATTAGGTACAGTTTATTATTGTGATGTAACTAGGCCTTGGTATTTCTTTCGAATACATTCAGTAATAGTAGGTAGGTATATAAATTCTACGTAGGTATATAGCACAAGTATATTATACTTTCAATTTGCTAGTCGAATTACTAAAGAAAATCTATGACTGGTAGAATTAAATAAGTATATTATGCACCTACTAATGGAAAGCATCGTCTTCATAAAAACGCAAGAATCAAAAAAGTACAAGAATATTTAGAATTATATTGAATATTAGAAATACAAATTAATAATCAATAATAAAATAGTAAAAATATAAGATCTATAAGCAGGATAACTATAACTTTTCAAGTATACGGTAGTCATTAGGCATCACGGAAGATACGCCATTGCTCAGTTGTCAAATGGCCCATTATATCACAAAAAAGAATACCCTAATAATAAGAAAATAAAATGTGATCATATACATTTATAAATTATTCAACATTTCATTAGGTTTTGACTTTGAGCAACTTAATGTATCAGAGCAATGGTTGTATCTTACGCTCATAAACATATGTATCACATGTATCTCTTAAAACTAAAAGAAAAAAAAATTAAAAAGAAAAAAAAATCTTTAATAATAAAATGATATAAAATTACTATGTCCGGGCCGAAAATAGTTTGTTACATCGTTGCAACTGGCAACACTGGTTGTACAGAAATGTCACATTAATCCACATTGCATTGGTATTTCCGTGCTTTGCAATGTACTCTCAGTTTTTTAATGCCTGACAGCAACCCAAGAAGCAATCCACTACTAACTTTATAGCAGTGACAATATCGATCAAATTAATTTGGATAGTGTTGCAATAATAAAAAAACTGAAAGAACTGTGGATTGACGTTAGCTACGCATCTGTCAAGAAAGGTAAAAATTATCGTTGTTACTGGCATCGATTTTGTTTGTTTTTATTAAAAGAGCTCGAGAGCCCAGCGCCCTGCTGGGCTCTCGAGCTCTTTTGCGTAATCTTTTAAATGACAGTGGCTATCATATTATAGTGTCCATCAATTAACTGTCAAATTGGTTCCATTTTGACCTAACCCTTAAATAACCAATTTGACAGTAATCCATGGACAATATGATAGCCACTGACATTTTAAAGATACGCAATAGCCCTGCAGGAAGTACATTTGTCAAGTTCGGGGTTGTCCGATATTCAACCTTATTACTATAGCCATAAAGCTGGAAAGTGATGTATTCAACTTGTGCATACATGAAGTAATCACAGAAATAATGCAGGCCGTTTGCCGTTTGCATGCGTTTGCTTGCCGTCAGCATTAATCATTTACCACTTAAGCCATTTTAATAACCATGATAAATGTAATCAGCAAAGAAATTTACAAAAATATTTTATGCTTAAATTATAATATTGTAAAGGATATAGTTGAATAGTATTTTAGAAGTAAATAAACTATCTTAAGTAGGTAGGTACATACATTAGAGATAGATAAACGAAACATTTAACAGCGAAGATATTAATACAATTTCTAAATATAAGTTTTTCTACCTATCTACCTACAAAAGCTATTTACAATAATAATTTTATTTGTTTAGTAAGTACATAATTATTATTTTATTTTATATTCAAACATTTATACACCATATGGAATATTGTTTAGCACTTTAGTGCCTACATACTATTCAAGTAGATTATTGATATTTCATACAAAATAGTTTTGGAGATTCTTATAATTAAAAAGTAAAAAATAATAAAAGCTTTTAATAAATATAGCGGTGCAGTAATAAAACTATATGAAATAATCATTGAATCAGATATATAGACTAAAGAAATTTTAAAAATAACTCATTAATTTATTTTATATAATGTTAAATGAAACTATTATTTTTAAACAATTATGTTTGATGCTTAGGCCGCGAATTCCTCATATAAACCTTAATAGCTTTTATTTTTATTTAGTAACCGATCTACATGAATTTCTAACGCATGCTGACGAGAAATATTATACAACTATTATTTATTTATTATTATTAATCAGTATTTACTGTACTTGAACGCTCTCAGCGCAATAATACTAAGTTTGGAATTTATGTACTATATTGTCATTCTGTACTTTAAACATTACAATAAAATGGCTGTCTGTACATTTATCTACAATTTCCGATTATTTACATTTTAGGTATAGGTACATTTCAAATGTTTTCTAAATATTAAAAAAAATCTAACAAATTGTTCTTAATTTTACATGATATTAAGTCAGCGATGATCCATGCAAAAAGTCATAAGATATAATAAGAAACTCAAAAATTTTGAGAACCTCAAATCATAAAAAATCTACGAGCTATAGGTACATCAAATATAGACACCATAGAAATAAAAATATAACAATTTCGTAACAGATATATCTAGAAAAGAACTTGACGCTTCATTCAAAAATACATAATTTTACAAATCATTTAAAGCTTACACACTAATGCATAAATAAATTATAGACATTTATGAAATATTTAACAGGTAGATAAAAGGCCTATTTTTATAGTACTTATGCACCTATATTGTATAGTGCTGACAACTCTCTAGTGTTGCCATACATTACAAATGGGGTCTTAGTACAAATCAAGTTATGACATATTTATAATCATGGAATGATTAGACAATTTTGACCCCAATTACACCTATTACAATAGTTTTATATTTAACATCATAATAATTGTAGCACAATTACAATTGACTAATGACAAGACCGTAATATCGTCCTTCGTTTTCGCACACATCAATAAAAACCGTACAAAACATTCCCAGTAGTTATCAAAAACCTACTAAACACATTCGTTATTTTACAATGGCAACACTGGACACATTGGTTATTTGACACGGGCAACACTAGTGAGCTATCATTCGGTAATGCGAAAGAGATCAACAACACTGGGTAACGATCGTATTTGTTTCAGAAGCGTCTCTGCACTGAACTTATGTTACCGGTCATCGCCAAACAAGAGCTTGGCGAAATATGTCCATCAGCTACGTTCGTCTATATTAGCTAGGATGTGCGTGTACAAATGGTACTGCATCACTTGGACTATCTCGTACCTGAGGGTGCTCAGACCGTCCTTGCCAAATGTTTTTTTTGCCCTTTGCGATAACAGCTGGTATCTGGAAATGAATTAATCGAAAATCAATATTTGATGACTTATTTGTAAATATTGTTATGCGGAGTCGTTATTTTCTAACCTATTGTGCCCACATGTTGTTTAGCTATAGCTAACCATTATGCACGACAAGTTTTTGACACATGACACATCAGATGACTCTTATCCCCTCTAGGGGCCGAAACTGAGCTTGCGTAGGTTTATGTCTGGATCCCCTGAAGGGGCCCGTACTGAACTTTATGATTAATAACACAGAAGTTAATTATATAACATCACATCTGATCACACCTGTAATCCCCGAATGCTAGTTACGTTTTATAAGTTCAGTACTTATTGCCATCAATCGGGCATAAATACAGACATCCAGGCTATTGCTGTTAAATTCCTGACGGAAAAACTCAAAAATCCTGCCCATCCCGGGAATCGAATCCAGGATCGAATGCTCAATAAACGCGCTTTTGACCACTAAGGCCAACGAGGCAGTCGAGAGATTTTTAATTAATATGAACTGCGGTAGATCAAATCTGAGCCAAAGTCGCCATGTGACTCTTCCGTGTGAGTAGGTCAGAAACCACACGGGTCCAGTGAGGGTCAGTGGAAACTTGACAAGCATTTATATACTTTTTTTATGAGTACTCATAATGATGAAAAGCAAATTTTAAGGGCCGTGCAACTAATAAGGAACACTTACAAATGCACAACACAACACACACCACTTTATGCAAATGTTCAAATGACGCCTTTGTGTTTAAAAAAAAACAATAGGCTCTACCTACTATGACGTCTTAAAACAGTCCTAACAGTCTTAATTTTATTCCAGTGTGGAAGCGTGACAGAACTATACAGGGTGTCTTGCGCCATCCCTTGTCAACACCTAAGAATGAGTTAGGACTGTTTTAGGACGTCATGGCAAGCCTTCAGTTCAAGTGTCTTGGTTTGGTTACCTCTTTGGATTTGGTGTGGATCTCTTATGTTCTAGACTTGCGTAGCGCGCAATGGACATCTTGTACCTTGCTATGTGATAATTCTTTTTGATTAATCTGTAACAGAATAAAATGAAAATATTAATAAAAGCCAGAAGAAGAGTGGTTTAATATTTCGGCTTAGTTACCACACCACTTTGTGAGAAAACAATTTGTTTTTTTGCCCCAAAACCCCTACATAAATGTACAAATACTGCTTGCAAAAACAAAAACATAAAACGTAAAACCTATGTGCAAAAACTATGTTGACACTTGACAATAAGGTCAATCATGAACCGAATCTTAGTAAACACTAGCTGATGCCCGCGGCTTTGGTAATAACATAAAATGTATTTATAACACATTTGCTCGTAAAGGGTCTCTTATTTCACCAATTTCAATATCGTAATGTATCTCATTACGTACTTGTGCGGTAATGTAATGTAAATCGCACGGTTTAGAAAGATGCTCCGTCAAAACGAACGGTACCTACTTTTTTAAATCTTAGCAAAGAGTTTTTATTTCAGAAAAGTGAACATTTTATGAATAAAATTAACTTTGGGAGATCAAAATATAATAAATAAACATTTAATTCTTTAATTTAATTAATTTCGACAATAAATTACAACCATTAATATCTGTAGCAAAAACAAAAATATTAATTTACTTTTATTAATAATACTGGCTGTTTTGTGCATATGCCTGAAAAAAAATCGCATCGCTTATTTGTTAAGAAATAATAATCAATTTTACTAATTGCTCAAATTTTCATAACTGCTTTAATTAAAGATTTATTCGTTTAAGAAAGTCCGAGTTTTATTTATTTCCTCGCAAATATGTTATAAAACGTCGTATGATATACGTGCGCTTTGATAATTACAGCCTCTGCTTTCTTTTAGCCCTCGCCTACGGCTCGGGCAAGCAATATCGCCTCGGCTGTAATTTTCAACTTACCGCACTTATATCTTAATGTACTATTAAGTTGAGTAGGTATTTACGATTAATTAAGGTAAGTGCTTACCTATAATACATATCGTCGTCTTCTCCACCCCAGCCCCAATACTTGTTGGAGAATCCGTTGACGTCGTGGAACTGCTCCAAAGTCATGGCTGAGACTCCCCCAAATATAGCGCTGTATGGTAACCTGGAACAGTTTAGGTATATAGGTTACCGGCTTATTTTTTTTTGACGGGTGGAAAATCATCAAATAACCCCTCCTGCTCTAGGGCAGAGCGAAAGGGAATGTCAGACTTCTACTGACTAAAAACCACCCATGTTCATTTTTAGCCCTAAATGTCGAGGCCGTGGTAACAAGTGAACAATCATTCGTCATCTGGCTAGCTTTTTCACACATATGGTGGGGGGTCGGTTTATAGTCTCTCCGGATGCAGCTACCAGTATTTTTCATGGAGTGACTGCCTATCTGACCTCTACAACCCCTTCTTATCTTTATGGGGTTCAGGTTTCCCCACTTAGTCCTTGAAGTGGACCATTGTACGAGAGCCATGGTGGCCGATTACTCCAACCAGCCCACCTCCCTCCAGAAGCAGATCAGACTTCCCGTTCTCCTCAGGGCAAGGGATCTTGGTGTTCCAAGGGTCTTCTCACGAATCTTGGTAACGCCTGTACACTCAAGGAGCACATGCGCCACCGTTTCCTCTGCCTCCATGCATGCTCTGCACAGGGAGCTGTCAGTGATACCTAGGTTGCTCCACAACCCCTTTTGGTAAGACTGGTTGGCAACTTTCAGGTCGCTGACTACAGGGCACGGAGGAAACTCGGTGGGTAATGGGTGGTCACTCATCCACACCAACCTAGGCAAGTGCAGCTTAACCTAAAGATCGACCCGAATGGCAGGAATCTGTCAATATCAAATTTTACCATTTTACGTTTCTGACAGCTAAGTATTTGACTACCTACTGTTAAAAAATTACGAATGTGATAAGTTATTTCAAAGAACTAGCAGAAATAACACGTTGTGTGAAAAAAGTATCATCATCATCAATCATCATCATTCGCCTGCCCTTTTCCCAAAAAAAAAAGTAATAATATCGATAAAAAATGAAGTACTTAGCTACACGCTTTAGAAGTTTTGGTGGGGGCACTTTCTATCCTTGTCGCGCGAAACAGCCATTTGTACTACTTAACTACGGCGGTATAAAAATATGACGTCACTTTTTTGTAGCGCCGTCTTTATCTAGCAAGCCATTTCAATCAATACTCAATTAATCATTTAAAACTAAGCCATAATTTTATCGATTTTATTACTTTTTTCACACATCGTGTTATTTATGTTGGTTCTTTTAAATAATATAACATTTTCGTTCATTTTTAACAGTACCAGTCAAATACCACATTCACTAATCTGTAATTTTGTGTTTCTGACGGTCTTCGCCCAAACCGTTAGAGTAGCTCCTCGACATACGAGTACAAATGTGGTTAAACCATTGACACGTGTTCAGAAAACGAAAACTTACTTGAATTTAAACCTATCTATAGAAGCGGACATGTGCCTGGGCTGCCGCGTGCAGGAGTAAAGGTTCCTCGTGTCCAGCGGCAGCAGGTCGATATCGTGGAGGATGAAGCACTGGTATCCACCCGGCTCCAACTTCTGACTCTCCATGAAGCCCACGTTCATCAGCTTCGCGCGATTGAACTCTTTCGCACCTGGGAACAGTATGACGATAATATGGATGTTTCCTGGGTTAAGAAAATATGAGTCGGTTTAGTCTGTCATTTAGATCAAAAAATTTTGGATACGTGTTTTTTTGTTTTACAAAATTAATAATAAAGAAGAACGAAGAAGAAGAAGACGAAGATAATACGCGTCAAAGTAATTGTATTTTTATCTAGAACACAAATTAATGTCATTTTGTTCTTATAGGTAAATAATTGTTTTAAATTATTATGTTAATTAATTGTTATTTTAGTTTTTTTTTTTAATAATTATTATTGTTGTTTTATTAATAAGCACCTTGAACTTGATATAGATAATCGAGGTCACTGTACTTTTGCCGTAAAGCGAATTTGCCGTAAAGCGAATCGGTCGTAAAGCGAATCTGTCATAAAACGAACAAAGTGAAAATTCATTACCTGTCTGCTCGACGATAAAGATTCCATATTCGATTTGTTGCTTCATCAAGAACGGGTGCATGTGGTTTACGAATATTGCTAGATGCTGTTGGCGGTCTCTGAAAATAAATTATTAATTAATTATTATTAATCAAATTCGAAACACCACGCTGCGCTCCAAAACGGGCATAGTGGACGTTGACAAGAAGGCTGCTAGGCTAAAATGGGATTGGGCGGGTCACGTCTGCCGCATGCACGATGACCGCTGGGCAAAAGTCTCAACACGATGGCTGCCGGAAGATGGACGGCGCGGCCGAGGCCGGCCCAGAAAGAGGTGGCGAGACGATCTGGACGCGCACCACGAGGGTTGGTTTGAGATGGCTCAAGAAAAGAGCACTTGGAAGGATTTGGGGGAGGCCTTTGCCCAGCAGTGGGACAGTACAGGATATTAAAAAAAAAAACAACTTTATTAGTGACTCTCTACCTAGAAACCGTCCGCGTGTATTGTATTCATCGTTGCCTGAGTCATCTTCTTTTTATCGAGTGGTTAGTGCCTAATCTGCAGAGCTATTGCGTATCTTTTAAATGTCAGTGGCTATCATAGTGACCATCGAATAACAGTCAAATGGTTATTTAAAAGATACGCAATAGCTCTGCAGATTAGGCACTAACCACTCGATTAAAAAGAAGATGACTCAGGCAACGATGAATACTACTATATACTAGCCCTGCTGGTCCTAGATATAGACTAGGGATGTTCCGGAGCCTTGACTCCGAATACGATAGGTCGGAAATTCCGATTGATATTACACCTCCGGTTCCGACTTCGGTTCCTACAATTTTAAATCGGAAGTCGAAGCATATCAGATAGCGCCGACAGAGCGTGGCGGCTGCGGTTATCGTGTACGCACGGGTTTTTGCATGCATTTTATTTTACTAGGCCCGCCCTTCTTAACTCATTTCACTTCTGTCACCCTATCGGGCTGCAACTCTGATTCCGGTTTTGACTCCGACAAACCAAATTTAAAAACTCCGATTCCCACTTCGGTCCCTATAAAACCACCTCCGTAACATCCCTAATTTAAACTTATACCTACGCTTCCCAGGGCGAAACAAAGAATAAATGGACTTGGAAAATGTGGTGCATACCTGTATGGCACAATAATGGCGACTTTATGTTTGGCAGTGCAGTTTGGTGGGGTATAGCGCCCCCCCCACTGCACCTCGGGGAACTTCTTCTCTACGTCTTCTAGTTCCATATCTGTTGTGTTCGCTGGTACCGGACCTGTGGACGAATGATAGAATGATATGCATTTGCTTTTTCGATAAGGATTTTAAAAATGCTTGAAAAATTATAACAAAATGTGAAAACAAGGCCAAAATCGGCCAAACAACACATAAGTTATTTAAAACCAAAAAACTTAGTAGATGTTTCTACCTCTTTCAAGATAAACGGAATTTAGTATGGATTTTGTACGTCGATGTAAACAATGATGACATGAAACTTTTCGGATCATGTTCAGCAGTAGTGCTTCCGACCACAAGACAAACAAGACAGTCAAAGCCAGTTTAATTCTATGAGTTTCGACTAAAAAGAAGGCGCCGAGAAAAAACTGGCTTCCAGGTTTGTGCCTTCATTTTGGTAACTAATCAATAATTCCAGGTACCCTACCGACTTCACTGAAGGTCTCCTTTTCACCCTTATACCCTAAGTAATAAGGCTAAAAAAAATTGACAACCGTCAATGACCTCAGTAAAACCTGTTAAAATAGCTTACCTAAGTCACTACTAGCCTCACACATGGGCAAAGCCACTGGAGAATAATCACTCTTATATACGGCTTCAGTTCCATTCTTCACACCATCCAGTATCTTTGTGATCAGCACGGAGGTAGGAGTCGAATCGTTCTGGGCAGAACTGTTCCCGTCCTCCAGTGACATCGATTTCGATAGGTTATAGGTAATGGGTCTTCGGTTTACAAGGTTTGGCACGGTGTGGTTTCTTGTTACGTTCGCAGGGGCTTCTGAGTAGCTTTCAGCATAGTTCATGTTTATAGGATCAGATAAGGAGATTCTTTTCAAAGAAGCTGGCGTTCTTTCGGCGTTTCTGGAAAAGTTATATAAACTTTAGATATCGTCGACGGTGACTTAAGACTACAAATATTGTCGCCTAACACGTGGTGTGACTTCCGTACAAGCCCAGAAGCTTAGCTTGGTCGTCTAACCTAATAGTTCATTGAAATGTTACATGTAGCGTGCATTTGTTAGCAGACACATATAAAGTACTATTTTTGCTTGTAGAACGAGGCCGCTATAAATAAACACTTAAAACGTTCAAATCCTTAGAGGTTTTCTAATAAAATAATAATTGAAATGATGAATGAATTGAAACTAAGTCCGTACAAAAAGAGTACTTTTATTGCTTTACTGCTCGTCTTAAAAATGAGCAGAACCATTTTTTGGTGACAGTACTTCAATCTTTGTCATTGTACCTGAGTGTAGGCTGCGTGGCGTTATAAAGCGGGGTGTAGAGGTAAGTCCTGAGGGGCGAAGCATCCAGGATGGAGCCGAACAGGTACTCCACGGCCGCCAGGGCCAGCACGAGCAGCAACAGCAGGCGCAGGGCGCGAGTCGCCCGCCCGCCGCCCGCGCTCGCGCCACCGCCCATCAACGCATACGGTGTTGGCGCGTGAGCATAGACCCCTGCGGAAAAGATAGGTGAATTTAGTAAAAACTAACTAAAAACTTGAATAAAAGCTTTTAAAAAGACAGTGCAATAATATCAACATCCCCCTCAAATAATTTAGGGGCTGCGGGATGTTCGAAAGAGATACCGCGGCTTCGAAACAAAGGGCTAAGAAGTAACATGCGTTTTAGTCAGTAGAAGTCTGCCACTCCCTTCCCGCTCTAGCGGGAGGAGTCATTTGAGCATTTATCACCAATAAAAAATAGTAAAAAAAATAGTGAATATAAGTCAAATTATACACTAAAACTTTTCTCGAGAACCACCCTATCCATTGCCTAAAACAGCATGAAAATCGGAGCAGCAGTTTTTGGGTTAATCGAGAACAGACAGACAGACGCGGCGGAGGACTTTATTTTATAATATGTAGTGATAGTTTTTTTTTACGTTGTTAAATAATGACCCCCATTCCGAAATAGTGTAGATGTTCCTCCGCATCACACACTAAGCAAAAGAGGTATCCTACCTTTAGGAGCCCACCTTTAGTTTTTTTAACAGACAGAAAGACGCAGCGGTGAACTTTGTTTTTAATGTGTAGTGAAGACAGAACTATAACATCAATATTCTCCTTTTCTCAATTTATTTTGGGAAATAACATAATTCTTATAATTAACTTAATTTCCGCAACCTGAATTCTTACTCTTTAATTACATTTATTTATACTACTGATATAGGGTCGGTTAACCTCCTAAACAACTCCGTTTGTCTTATTTAGATTTTTGTCTTATGTGTTAATTGTTTTGCTGTTTTATTTTGTCATGTGCGAGACGTATTATTTGTCTCGTTTCGTTTTTTCGGTCTGACTACTTCGTATTAAGCAGACACCGAGGATGTTAAAACTACAAGCTAATTTATTATGACTAGAACAGCGAAAAGCAAAACGTTCAAGTAATCTCCGTGCAAGATTTAATTAGATTAACAACCTAATTTTAATAATTGATAATTAACTTTATTCGGCTTACGAGGATGTTTAACTTGTAACAATGTTTGTTCTGCTCATAAAATATATAATTAACCAACCCTTCAAATATTTACAAGGGGGATGTAATTAAATTAAGATGGAGTGATTTTAATTATTAATCACTGTATTAAGCATATTAATTCTGAGATGTTGATTATAATCTATGTTTACAAAACGGCAGGATGAGTGAAAAGCGACTAAGGAAAGGTATTTACAAGGCAGATGTGAGTGGCAACGCCGGAAGGGGACGCTCTAGAAACACATACACTGATTTTATTGGTTACGTTCTTCAGAAAGGATAGGTGCGTCGTACTCATAACCGACGTGCGTATAATATTATGCCAAGCTGTATGAGTATGGATGAGGCAAAACAGTATGTAAGCCTCGCGAAGCAGTGTTGCTAGCGAAGGAGGTGGCAGAACGTGAGAGGGAGAGAACCTCTCGTCCCAGCCGCCGCGGGAGACGCTCCGGGCGTCCGGAGCCACGTGACGGATTCCGGCCACCGTAGACGCGGGCCTGCGGACGGTGAGTAATGGGCTAGCTTGCCGTCCGTCCGTCTTATGACGACCACAGGTCGTGTCGACGGCACGTTAGTGTTTCACGCGCGCCTCAAAGGGCAAGAGGGGAAGGGAAAACAAGGGAAAAAAAAAAAAAAAAAAAAAAAAAAAAAAAAAAAAAAAAAAAAAAAAAAAACAACAACAACAACAAGGGCCGACGCCCGTCGGGGCTGCGGGATGTTGTAAGAGATACCGCGGCCTCCACATAAAGGGCTAAGAAAGAACATGGGTGGTTTTTAGTCAGTAGGAGCCTGACACTCCCTTTCGCTCTGCCCAAAAACGGGAGTTAAACGGGGTTATTTGATGCTTACCCACTCCCCAAAAAAAAAAGGATAGGATACAAAAAAGGTCCTAGCATCAGCTGTCGTTCTTTGGTTTTTGCCTACCCCCGGCGTGAGTTCATCAGTATGTATGTAAAATAGCAATATCAAATTGTACTAGGATCAATCCATTATCACTAACAGAACTACTGAAACCAATAGTCCTGATTTAGTAGTGGTGGACCGATTAGAGCGGCGCGCAATGATTGTTAACCTAACGGTCCCGCATGACGAGATCCTTGTGGAAGCCCTCGTGGAAATCCCGGACATTGAAATAACAGTTTTAAAAATAACTTCCCTAAGAAAATAATTATTTACTTATTTATTTAAACTTCATGCACAATATTGAAACATAGGCGGACTTAATGCCACAAGGCATTTTTATCTGTTTGGTTTCTGCCTGCGCTCAGACTGACCTGCGTGGATTAAAATATACCTGCCAGTAAACGGTATGTCAAGATAAGATCTCAACCTCAATAAAAATTCTTAAAGAAAGGTACCATCCAAAGAAAAGATCGTACACCCAAGACCGACTCCAGTTAATTTACTTGCCGACTGTACATGACAGCTAACGTCACGGTTGTCAGATGACGTCACACATTTTAACACACGTGCGAAAGCCGGAAAAAGGGTCCTGGGGTGATTTTTTTCTGTGATACGGGTTTTTCCCCGGGAAATCTGATACGCTTAAAATTGGTCGACTGACTCGTAAAACGGCATTTTGTAGTGAAGGTAGCGTCAATAGTCGATTTTGGTAT
Organism: Diarsia rubi; assembly: GCA_932274075.1. Lineage (NCBI taxonomy): Eukaryota > Metazoa > Arthropoda > Insecta > Lepidoptera > Noctuidae > Diarsia > Diarsia rubi. The sequence goes on from OW026431.1 coordinate 13,998,792, forward strand.
TTTTTACTGGTCGTGACGTCATATTTTTATATTTGGCGAAATTGGGTGGCAAAATCAGATACAGCAGCAATAACCTAGTGGTGTAGCCTTCGGACTGCAAAGTCCTAGATGGGTCTCGAGTTCAACTTCAAAGTCCTCTAATTTTTGGGATTCATGGATTACAATGTAACACTTGCTTCCGCGAAGGAACACATCGTGAGGAAGCCAGCCAGCCTTTTTTTCCCCGGCCCACAAGGGCGGTTGTTCGAAAGAGATACCGCGCCCCGGACACAAAGAGCTAAGAAAGAACATGGGTGGTTTTTAGTCAGTAGAAGTCTGACACTCCCTACCGCGCCGCCCAGATCGGGAGGAGTCATTTGATGATTAATAAATAAATAAATAAAATAATAAAAAAGCCTTATATTTCTTACTAAAGACTACAAAAACAAAACTTATTTCTAATCACACTTAAACTTAATAATCCTAAATCTTATTTTTATTCTTAAGTATTATGATTAAACTTCATCCTTATACTTATAGACATATATTTTATTTAACTATTTATGTAAGAACCCCTCGTTCTCGAAGGTGAAGGCCTCCTCTAGAGATTTCCAAGTATCCCTGTTCCTCGCTGTCTCCATCCACTGTTTGCCAGCCGCTTGAATAATATCGTCAGTCCACCGGGCAGCTGGTCTGCCTCTCTTTCTGGTGCCTGATGGACCCTTCCAGGATGTTATCCTGGCGGTCCATCTGTTATCTGTTAGTCTGGCTATGTGACCAGCCCAACGCCACTTAAGCTTTTTGCTTTGAATCAGAGCGTCTGTTACTTTTGTCTTCTTTCGAATTATACTATGGGGTATTTTTTGAATTCTTTTGATTTTTAACATACTTCTTTCCATCCCTCTTTGACACGTCCTGATTTTTGTTTTCGCTTGAGATGTGAATTTCCACGTTTGGCTAGCGTATGTTAATGATGGTAATATGCAGGTATCCATAACTTTTTGTTTAATTTTGATCGGCATGTCACTTTTCATAACTTCTTTTAAGCTCCAAAATTTTTTCCAAGCATTTGAAACTCTCCTTTCTATTTCTTGTTCATTTCTTTGCTTTTCAAACGATAATTGTTTACCCAAGTATACATATGTGTCGACGTACTCCAGCGCTTCATTGTTTAAATATACAGGGGTCTTCAGAAAGTTTGTCATAATATTTGTTTTACTGCGATTAATTTCTAGTCCTACTTGCTGACTTGCGGCATGAAGATCGTTTAACATCGACTGCAACTCCATTTTACTCTCAGACAGCAACACAATATCGTCAGCAAATCTCAAATGGCTTATATATTTATTGTTTATATTAAGACCAACCCTTTCCCATTGTAGTTGTCCTATGACTCGTTGTAACACTGCTATAAAAATAGTTGGGGAGATGGGATCACCTTGCCTTACTCCTCTTCTTATGGGTATAGAAGGTCCGGTTGTCTCCAGTCTAATTCTGCTGTTACAGTTTTCATATAGATATTGTAATACCTTCAAATATCCTGATTCAATATTTTGAGATTCTAGAGATTCCCATATTGACCGATGATATAAAGTATCAAAAGCTTTTCGATAATCGATAAATCCAATGTAGAGCGGTCTTCGGAACTCTTGATATTTGTCTATTATGATTTCAATAGAGTGGATATGATCCACCGTAGAGAATCCTCTTCTAAATCCTGCCTGCTCTACGGGCTGTTGGTTTTCTATAGTGCCTCTGATTCTCTTTTCTAGAATTGATGAGAATAATTTATATATTGAAGACAGAAGGCTTATTGGTCGGTAGTTGTTTATATCATTTGGGTCTCCTTTTTTATATAACAAAATGATGTCCGATTCAGTCCATTGTTTTGGTGTAGTCGCCGTTTTCAGCACGAGATTAAAAAGCAGTGTTAAAGGGCTCACTAAATAAGGAGCTCCTAGCTTTAGGGCTTCGTTTGATATTTTATCAGGTCCTGGGCTTTTTTCCGATTTCAATCTAGTTATTCCTTTCAATACTTCAGCCTCCTCTACATCTACAATATCGGAAAATGTTTCCTTTGATCGAGTTGAAGTTAAAGTGGAAGCCAGCTCTCCACTATATTCACAGCTATATAGAGTTTTATAGAATTGTGTTGCAACTTGGAGTATTTCATTTCTATTACATGTAGTTTTATTTGAAGCTTTAAGTCCTTCTATCCAAGTTTTATGCAGTCTTAGTTCTTTGTTGGCTCTCTTTAAACTTCCAGATTGTAGTACATATTTTTCAATGGTCTTCTTACGATGGATGTTGTAGTCATGCCGGATGTATTTACTAATGAGTTTGTAGAGAGCTTTAAGCTCATTTCTCATACTTCTAGTTTTTGATTTCTTTTTTTGAAGAAGTTGCCGTCTTGACATTAATTTTCTGGTTTTGTCTGATAAAACAGAGGGCACGTTTTTGTGGTTTGTAGAGCTATGTGCCTTTTTGAGACTATTTTCTATTGCAACAACGATTTTATCATGAAGTTCTTGCACTGTGTGACTTTGTTGCCAGGTAACACTGTTTTCGAAATGTTTGTGAACTGATTCCATGTACATCTTTACTTCTTCTTCGTTTTTTAAGGTACTCTTAGTGTTATTTTCGTAAGATTTTCTATTCTTCTTCAAATTTTGTAGTTTAAAAGTCGCTCTTACTAGTCTATGATCGCTGGGATATTGTACGTTGATCACTTCTATGTTGTGAGCATATTTTTCAAAATTCGTTAGTATGTAGTCCACTTCATTTTTTACCTTGCCATCGGGTGATTTCCAGGTCCATCTTCTACTGTTTTTCTTTTTAAAAAATGTGTTTAGAACTGAGAAATTGTTTTCACGTGCAAATTGTATAAGCCTACTGCCTCTGATGTTTCTTTTTCCATAGCCATGACTTTTCATTATCATGATTTCCTCTTGTTTTGGTTGGCCAATTTTGGCGTTGAAGTCGCCGATGACCATTATATTTTTTCTAGACATTTTTAATGCATTATTTACAGTGGTATAAAACAATTCAATATCATGATCGCTTGCCGTTGTTGTTGGAGCGTAGCATTGTATTATGGTTATTTCAATACTACCGATATTTAGCTCGAGTAGGGCCACCCGTTCCGATAATCCTTTAAAAGATATAATGTTCTTCTTATGGCGCTTGTTTACAATGAACCCTACTCCATATAATCCAGGTGTTTGTCCCATATAATATAGTATAAAGTTTTCATGTTCTTCTATCGAATTACCAAGTCGTCTAGTTTCAGCTAAGCCTATGACGTCGTATTTGATATTTTTCAGGGCTTCCTTCAGTTCCAAAAGGTGAGAGTAAGATGATAGCGTTCTAACATTATATGTTGCCACATAAAGGTGATTGATCTCGAAATTGCTATCTTTATGTGTTTGTATTTTCTCTAGAGGGTTTTGGTCTACGTCTCCCACGGTGACCGGCCGTATTGGGAGAGGTGGAGAGGGAGGGGTGTAGCTTAGTTTTTTGGAGTTTCTTCGTATTCTTGACTTGTAAGGGCTTTTGGCGTGAGAGACAGCTGTGAAGGACGTAAGAAGCTCGTTATGCTTTGCGATTTATTTCTCTTGGGTACTTGCTTCGTCTGTTCTACATTATATGACGGGTTTCCATTATTGCTGGCTTCGGGAGACTCCGATAGAAATCTTTTACTAGACGTGGTGTCTCTGTGTACGTCGGTTTGATGTTCTTTATTTGCCTTTGATTTATCATTGTTTATAGCTTCGGGGGACTCCAATAGAGATATTTTAGTTGATACAGTTTTACTAGGTAAATAGTTTTCTTGTTCCTTAGAATTTATCTTGACTATTTTATCATATCGAAGCATTACCCTTTCTCCTGATGAACGTTTTCTTTGTAGCTCATCCTGGAGCTCTTTGCGTTTTTGTAAAACAGCTGGTGAATAATCTTCTTTTATGTAAATGGAAGTACTTTCTAAAGCTTTCTTCTTTTTTAAAATTTGTATTTTTCTGCTTATCGTCGTAATTGTGACTATGACGGGTCTTATTTTGTCTTTATTTTTCCCTAGCCTGAACGCTGCTTCAATTTCCCAATTGGGGCAAACTATATTCATTTTATTGTTTATGATATCCAGAATACAGCTAAGTAAGTTTTCGTAATTTTTTTCTGATTCTGGAACACCAAAGAAAATTAAGTTTCTCCTTCTCATTTGTTTATCTAAAATATCGATAGATTTTTGTTGTTCTTCTATTTTTTCCTCTAGCTGTTTAGTTTTTGTCTCAATACAATCAAATTTTTCGTCGATATTTTTATTTATAGCTTCCTTAATATTCTCTTCCATATCTTTCATACCTTGCTTCTGTAGTGCTAAATCTTTTTGTATATTGTGTAGAGCTTTCAATACCTCTTCCATTGTTATTTACAATTAACGCCCTCTAGCGCTAGATAGCTTTACTAGTGATAAGGCGTACTACCGACGTTAGGTTCGATTAGGGTTGCAAAGTTTAGCTACTCGCTCACAGATGGCGCTGTTATCAATTGGAGCACTGTTAACATTTAGCAGTTTTTATTTTGCACAGCGGCCACCCTCACTCAAGTTGATGATAGACATTTCTCAAGTTATAGTTTAATGTTCTGGGCTTTACTAGTAATAAGAAGGCGTAGTAACGACGTTAGGTTTGATTATGATTATGAAGTTCAGCTACGTGCCCACAGATGTCGCTGTTATCAGTTTGAGCTATTATAAATTTGCAGTTTTTTTGCTTAAGTTGATGATAAACACTTCTAAAGTTTTATTAGTTAATGTTCTGTTTGCACTTAACGATAAATGATAATGATACGGGTTTTTCCCCGGGAAATCTGATACGCTTAAAATTGGTCGACTGACTCGTAAAACGGCATTTTGTAGTGAAGGTAGCGTCAATAGTCGATTTTGGTATTTTTTACTGGTCGTGACGTCATATTTTTATATTTGGCGAAATTGGGTGGCAAAATCAGATACAGCAGCAATAACCTAGTGGTGTAGCCTTCGGACTGCAAAGTCCTAGATGGGTCTCGAGTTCAACTTCAAAGTCCTCTAATTTTTGGGATTCATGGATTACAATGTAACACTTGCTTCCGCGAAGGAACACATCGTGAGGAAGCCAGCCAGCCTTTTTTTCCCCGGCCCACAAGGGCGGTTGTTCGAAAGAGATACCGCGCCCCGGACACAAAGAGCTAAGAAAGAACATGGGTGGTTTTTAGTCAGTAGAAGTCTGACACTCCCTACCGCGCCGCCCAGATCGGGAGGAGTCATTTGATGATTACCCTCCAAAAAAAAGGCCACCAGGTTAAGCACTAACCACACGTTGAAAAAAAAAAGATCTAATAGAAATATTTGGAGCCTACTTAATAATTGATAGTCATGATAATGTCTTAAAACCCAATAGGGGATCGGACTGAGTCAAAAAACAATGATTCTAAAAAAAAACTAATTAGTCCGACAGTTAGATTATCGAAAAATATTGGATACGTGTTTTTTGTTTTATCAAATTAATCAAAATTGACGAAGATAAGATGTGGTTGTGACGTCATTTGTAGTTAAAAATGTACTATCATACACTTCTGGACACATCTATTGGCCCACCTTAGAGTTTAGGTTTCGATGGCCCCTACCGAAATATGATTGCTAGATTGAACAAAAACTGTTGATGCAGTTTTAAACCTGATACATTTTACCATCTTTTTCGATCGTATTGTTTTAAATTTGAATTCAGAATACCATACGACATGGAGCTACGCCTAACAAGTCGGATATGCGCCTTGTTAAAGGCAATTGATTTTTGAATAAAAAACATGTTTTATCAAATAAAGGTTTAATTTAATAACGCGTGTTGCCTCCATGGGCATCTACCACAGCTCTCATACGATTAGGCATAGAGTTTATCAACCGCTCTATGAAATTTTGAGGGATCATCTCCCATTCCTCTTCTATGGCAGTTTTCAACTCCTGCATCGTCTGGGCAACTGGCTGACGAGCCCTAACACGTCTTTTTAGCTCGTCCCACATGTGCTCAATGGGGTTCATGTCTGGGCTTCTGGCTGGCCAGTCCATAACTGTGATGTTCACATCCCGAAGATATTCCCTGACGATGCCGGCCGCATGGGCTCTTGCATTATCATGCATAAAAAGGAAATTTGGGCCCACATAGTCCGCGTATGGTATCACGTGAGGTTCTAAGCACTCACGAATGTACCTTTCAGCATTTAATGTTGGCAGCCGTGGTCCTGTAACAACCTCAAGTTGAGTTTTGCCGCTCGCGAATATACCGCCCCAGACAGTCCATGAGCCACCGCCATAAGCAACCCTCTCTTCAAAGCAGCATTGTGCGAAACGCTCTCCCTTACGTCGGTAGACCTTCTTCCTTCCATCATTGCCATGTAACACAATTTTAGACTCATCAGAAAAGAGTACACGGCTCCAATCTTGCTGTGTCCAATTTAAATGACTGCGTGCGAAATGAAGGCGCGCTGTTCGGTGGGCTCGCGTTAGTTTGGGCCCATTAGCTGGCTTGTGTGGTACCATATCGCGTTCTTTTAACCTTCTCCGAACAGTTCGAGCGCTCACAGATACTCCGTGGAAGTCGCGAAGTTGGTTTTGTATCTCAATGGAGGTAAGGTGACGATTTCTCAAGCTGGTCGTCACGATGAATCGATCCTGCCTTTCAGTTGTGACCCGAGATCGTGGCCTTCCTTGGCGACGAACAAAGCCGCCAGTCTCTAGGTACCTCCGATAAACATTTCGGACCGCAGATCGACTTAAATTAAGTTGAGCACTCACGTTTCTTTGGCTGTGTCCGGCCTGAATAAGTGCCACAGCTTGGGCGGCGACTTCAGGTGAAGTATCCATAGATTATTGATAGAACCTCACCTTAATGTTAAGAATAAGTAATGTTTGTTGCAAAACCAAAGATATCAATCACTTTTTCAAGAATTAAATCCAAGTAAACCATAAAACCAAGTTTTCTTAGTATTCGATTGTTTGATATCAACAAACAGGCTCCAAATTGTCTTTTGTTTCTTTAAATTCTGTGTTCGAAATTCAAAAAAAGACTACTGAATGAAATTGTGAATGTGCCAGGTTCAAAACTGCATAAAAACTTTTTGCTCGACCTAATATAAAATTTTAGCTAGGACCAAACGAAACTGAAAATACAAGGTGGGCCAATAGATGTGTCCAGAAGTGTATAACGTTTTCGAAGAGTTAACGAGTTTTCGAAGCACTGTATTGACTTCAATTTTTGTTTATGTGAAAAAAGAAAAAATACGTCTTCAATATTTTTTGGAGATCTATCTGACGGACTAATTAGTTTTTTTTTGTCCGATCCCCTATTAATGTTCCTATCCCTCAAATTAACGTCGAACATTACATAATCCTAAATTACTTCCCACTATCTGCGTTAGTAATAAATCAAATGTTCTTTAGGAGGAAAATGTTCCTTTATTTTTCCGGTTTAGCTCCATTACTTGGCTATTAGAAATTTCCGCTGAACCTTTGACCGGTGTTTTACCTTACTCAAGCCAGATTTAACATAGCTTTACCGTGTTTTTATACACGTCACCCATCCGAATTCTCCCCTGGAATTCTACTTTTATCCTTACACAAATGATTATTAAATCCTCGACGATAGCTCCCTTGTCATGGGATTCTTCTTATCTTTGTAGCTAGCCAGCAGATAGCCAGATTACGTTGAACACCGTAAAATACGACCGTAGGTACTCTTCACATGATTGTCCATTGCTGCAGGAAGCGATTGCATATGTGACCTCAACAACTCAGTTAATACTGATATCAAAATTAACTGAGTTGTGGAGGTCTGAAGATATAAAATCAACTTCAGACTAGTGGTGTGCAATTCTGCTATAAATAGTTAACATGACTATTGGATATATTTTATAACACGTTATTTTATACGTTATCAATATAACACGTTGTAACAAAACTCGGCAGCAATCTGAACGCGGTGATGTTGTGTTGGTGATGTTGTTGTGTGGCGGTGATGTTTATTCGGCAACACGCTAAACGTGCGCAATGATGCGCAGCGATTGTTATCTTGTAGTGGACTGTATTCTAACAAATATAATAATATCGTTATTTAATAACAACAGACCCAATATATAATACTTTTTAATGATCAATGTACTTTATACTTTCCAGGTTTAGGACTTTCTACAATCAAATTGATTAAATGTTATTAGTAACGTTGGGTCAGTGCTTTTTTATTTTCTTGGTGTCATGTGATTGTCCCTTAAATATCACGGGGGTACTATTGGTGGGTTGAAATTTTAGTATTTTTTTGCCTAGGACGCTTCGTTTTCGAGATATTTCAATAAAGTTTTTTCTTTCAAAAATTTTGAACGCCTATATCACGGAAACGGTGCATCGTAGGACCATGCTTCTCGCGCTACGAACGCGCCCGACCCGACGGCGAAGTTTACAACGCCGCCACCGTTGCTCGCTACCTTGTTATACTAACCCGTTCTGACCCAGCTGTTAGCCGTTGAGCGTGTCGTTGAGTTAGACATTATAATTATAACACAAACTGCCGCACTCAGAGAGCTTTAATGATTGGTTAGGTCATCACTTAGTAAAGGTTTTGACAGTTTTGTCATACAAAACTATGTCAAACCTTTACTAACTGACGGCTTAAGTAATCATTAAATGTCTCTGAGTACGGCAGTTAGGCAGCGTCGGTATAACAGACGTTATTCGTTATGAAGAAATAACATGTTACGTTTTGGTGTTATTCGTTATATTAACCACCACTACTTCAGACCACTGACTACCTCAATACTAAATACTTATATTGCATTCCACATGTATGTATTCTTAGGTACTAAACTAATATCTTGATCATAATGGATAATTATATCAGAGCAAAATATGTACCAGTAACGTCTGTCAAAGATCAAGAATTGACAGCCGAGACCAACAGCTTAACGTGAATAGGCCTTTAATATTACACTTGAATAAATATCCTCGCTGCTAGATAACACTTGATTATATACGACAGTGAACAAATTGTAAAACAACAAAATAAATTAAAAGGTCTTGCGCACTGCGTCGAGGGAAACATTTTACATTTTTTTGCATTTCCCAAACGGCCTGACGACGAATCCGATTTGGCAGCAGCGTAGCCAACGAAATAAAATTTTGGTAACTGTCTCTTTACTCATAGGTAGGTGTGCGAAAACGAAAAATTTAATTATGTTTGTACTGAATACAAGGTATGAGGTAAACAAAAGGTTTGTTTGGACTTGACTAATTAATATACAGAGTTGATACGACAGAGAGGCTTTCCTTTAAACAGCATCAACTAGGTACCATTTTCAAGCTCTGTACCAAAAATCTATTAAATAGGAGCAGTAGTTTAGACGCAAATGATTTTCTAAGTTTTTGCCCCGTTTGAACACGATGTATCTTTCATAACAGCTGATTATGTCATACGCATAGGTCATGCACCTTAAAACGATAAATCTGAGATGCGTTGTTGCCGCTCTAACGAAGCCGCCGCCCGCGCCATCGGCACCGCCGCGCGCCGCCCGACCGCTTTGACCTTTGGCTTTGACCGTGACGCGACGCGCGCGTGCGACGTTGCCAATTTGTTACCTAGGTATCTAAGGTCAGTTAAATTTATTTATAAAGGGTGTTTGCGTTTAATTTTCAATTGTCTTTAGTGCATTTCCGAGATGTAAGATGAGAATTTCAGAAAATATTAAACAGAGAAGAAATTAAATATAAGGCAGAGGGGTACCTAATAAGTACACCCACATTTCGCCAGTGATGTTAATTCATAGTTACAAAATGCTCGACCCTGTAATCAAACCCAGGGCCTCATGTTTTACAGTCGCGAATGTAACCACAAGACCAACAAGGCAGTCATAATATACGTTTCCTTGCTTTTTACACGACTGCCCCAAAAAAAGTGTTATGTTTATTTCTTTTCCTAAAAAAACCATCCTACATAATAAGACGCCTATCAGCTAAACGATGACGATAGAGGAACTCATATTTTCACAAATTATCAGTAAATGTTTTTAGTGACTCCTTCTGACCTTCTAATATGCACTGGGCCTTCTTGGAGGTACACCAATATTTTTGTTTCTATTTGGGAATCATCAAATGACTCCTCCCGCTCTGGGCAGAGCGGAAGGGAGAATCAGACTTCTACTGACTAAAAACCTTCTTAGACTCTTGTGTCTGGGGCTGCGTTACCACTTTCAAACAACCCGCAGCCCCGACAGGCGTCAAAATCAAAATAAAAACTCATTTATTCAAACTAGGCTGATAATCAGCACTTTTCGAACGTGAAATTTACTTAACTTTACTTTTTTTTTTTATGAGACAAGCCCGCCACACTATTCCCAAACCACTGTTACTCCTGTAAGCCAGAATCAACAGTGGCGACCACAAGAAAAGCGCCGAGACAATGAAGCTCAAAGAAGTCCCAGAGAAACGATTTAACTGTCTTGGATCCCGCAACGAAATTAATCAGAAAAGAATAGCGGAGGAGTAGGAAAAACATAATTTCCACTTCTTACTTTACTTTACTTATTTACAAGACACAGTCCTCCAAAACGCCCACCCTTCGACACTTCCTAATGTTTAAGCTGCAAAGAAGTGGCGGAATAAAATCCCAAGCAACACATCTATGTTAGGTTGGTTAGAAGAACCAGACTCGATACAATAGTAAGGTGCAAGTTAATTACTACAGACACAAATAAATAATTAAAAAGTATATAATAATAAAAAATAAAAAAAGACATAACGTATCAGTAAACTAATCATGGAGATAAAACATAAATAACGTCGGCCCTCGCGGGCCCCTGCAATGTTGCTGACACGTCTTTAAGGCGCGCGTGGAAATCGAATAAAGGTTGTGACGTCATTTGTGGGTAAAAAATATACTAACATGTGACGTTTTGGAGGAGTTCACGAGTTTTCGAAGCACGGTATCGTCTTAATGTTTTGTGTATGTGAAAAAAGAAAAAATACGTGTCCAATATTTTTTGGAAATCTATCTGACGGATTGATTAGTTTTTTTTTTTCCGATGCCCTATTGTAGGTATACGAACCTCAGCGAAAGTGATGTGCAGACAAGGAGCTCGGTGAAATTGTCCCATTCTTTTCAGTGCCTTGTTGGATACTGAGCCATGAGACCCGTTTTATCTGTAACAAGGAAAATACTGTTTGTAAATATAATTATACTAGCTGTTGCTAGCGGCTTCACCCGCTACAACCCACGGGAATATAAAATCGGGATAAAAACTAACTATTTGTTAATCCAGGTTATAAACTATCTGTGTACTAAATTTCATTCAAATCCGTGCAGTTAGTCTTTACGTAAAGAAGTAACAAACATACACACTCACACACTCACAAACTTTCGCCTTTATAATATGTATTAGTGTGATTTGTACAGAGCTAAATTCTAGGCTGACTCACTTTTAACCAACACGCGGTTAAGAGAAGAAGAAGATAGTGTGGCGCGTTGTGTGTGTGTGTGCTGTGGCACTGCACAAGTTTAAAAAGGGTAGTTAACTAAGAAAATCTAATTAGGCCGTCAAATAGATTTCCAAAAAATATTGGACACGTATTTTTTTCTTTTTTCCCGTAAACAAACAATGAAACCAATACCGTGCTTTGAAAACTCGTGTGACGTCATTTTCTAAGACAATAGTATGACATTCTTTACCGGTGAGTGACGTCACAACCCTATCAAAATTTTTGACGCGTTTTATCTTCGTCAATTTTTAATGATTTGATAAAACAAAAGTTACGTATCTAATATGTTTCGATAATCTAACAGACGGACTAATTAGAATCATATTTTTTTATGTCAATAGGGAAGTTTACTGACTTAAAAAATAAATTTAATATTTTTTGGAAATCGATCTGACGGCCTAATTAGATTTTTTTTATTAACTACCTACCCTATTTCTTGAGCCACTGTTCCAACCGTCCTGTCAATGCCAATTGCTTGCATTCAAACAGCAGTTCAAACATGAAGATTGCATTGAATTACGTTAATTAATATTAACTGTGTTATTGAATTAATAATAACATTTAACCTGAGATATCGAGACATTTAATGTTTTTATTATTGTATTTTTTATAGGTTTATCGACCCACTTGTTTATCAAGAAAAAAAAACTAACTACGAATCGGTGTTATGACGAAAATAATCTTATAGACAAAATATTTATTTGGTTTTATGTTTGTTTTTATGAATTTTCGTTTGCAAGTCGTAATAAAAGTATCCGGTGTAATGTTTATGGGCTGTTTATGGTAATAAGGTAGTTAACAAAAAAAATCTAATTAGTCCGTCAAAATATTGGACACGTATTTTTTATTTTTTTTACGTAAACTAACAATGAAGACGATACAATGCTTTGAAAACTCGTGTGACGTCATTTTCTGAGGCATTAGTATGACATTCTTTAGCGGTCATTGACGTCATAACCCCCCACTCAAATCTTTGACGCGTTTTATCTTCGTCAATATTTATTGATTTGATAAAACAAAAAATACGTATCCAATATTTTTCGATAATCTAACAGACGGACTAATTAGAATCAGGTTTTATAAGTCAGTATCCCTATTCTTGGTAGGATAGATGTGAGTGTTTCAATCGACTTAGGTCTATTTTTTTTATTTTTGTGTATATATCTTTAGGTCGCCCCTTTTAAATTCGCGTAGGAATAGACACATTATTAATACGAAACTAGCGTGTCTTTGTCAAGAGGTACAGCAGAAAAATATTCTTATAACATACTCGTTAGTATCATTAAAACAAAATTTACTTAATACATAAAACCACGTCTCTTTCCCGTGGGAGTCGCGTATCCCAAAATGAGCGGAATCAGTTGACTAAAGAGCCGGGGTAGGCCGAAACCACACAACGCCACCGTTCATACATCTGGGTACATACACACGGTTGCGAGTAATAATAATAATAATAATAGTCCTCCTGACCGTTTTCGGTCACGGCGGCCAATCTAAGTGGATATTAGCCATCGGCGCGGGAGATATGATAGTGCACAAGTGTGTGCGCAGGCACAAGTGCACTCTCTGTTCCTTTTTCTCTCATATTCCGATGGGACGGCAATCCGACACGACCGGAGAGAGATCAGGCGCAGGACCAACGGCTTAACGTGCTTTCCGAGGCACGGGGGTATAATACCGCCAACTTCCAAACTCCGGGCTACTACTGGGAAATTTCTAATGAAAAACCCAATAGCACTTTTTGTCCGACCCGGGAATCGAACCCAGGACCTCATGCACAGCAGTCGCGCTTGCGACCACTAGACCAACGAGGCAGCTACGCATCTGTCCTTGCTGAAACACATCACCAATAAGGTCAGTGTATGCCTATCTAAAAGCGCCCCCACTCACATCTGCCTTGTACATTTCTTTTGTTAATCGACTTTCACTCATCCTCTCTACATGATCAAAACATTTAAGCATGCTTTTTCAATTTGAATCATCACTGGCATACGGACATACCTACATACAAACAGACATGTGTCCATACCTTTATTGTGATCTTAATATCATACCTTGATAAGTTTACATTGCACATAGGTAGGTACTAAACTCTTTTATTTACAAGAAACTTGAATATAAAGTATTCAAGAAACAATTTAAATTTAAATTTTAATCCACACGTTTATAAACAGCATCCCGAAATTCACTTTAGTAAGACGCCATGTGACTCTCATTAAAATACCTAACCTACATAATGTTTATTAAAAGGAAATTACTGATACAGTACGGACCTCCCATTAAAAACAAAAGAGCGGTACGAACAAAGAGGTAAGTAAAATAATTATCGTATTTAAAAAAGCGCAATTAATTCAGATGAGAAAAAAATGGCTGAGGACGTGCGTCGCTGCCTTAATGACGGTATTTGGAGACGGTATAAGCAGACGTAGATATTCTGCTGACGTAAGCGATCATTTTCTTTTATAGGAGAGGAGAGCTTGTAATAGGTATGGGTAGGACAGTTTTTAAAGAGATTTTCGTGGATAACGTTCATGGAAAAAGAAAAACAGTTTTGCAGTTACAGCTCTTCTAAGTACCGGTTAAAATTACGAGTATATATACTGATAAGATTCAAGATCAATTTTATTTATTTATTTAAACTTTATGCACAATAGTGATACATGGGCGGACTTAATGCCACAAGGCATTCTCTACCAGTCAACCTTAGGGTAAAAAAAGACAACATTGCGGTAGGCTACAAAAAAACTTTAAAAAAAAAAAACAATATAAATTAAAATATGTACACATATAGGTATATATATACTTATATTAATACTAATACACACATACAAATAATATAAACTAATAAATCAATCTATCTGTATGATTAATCAATCAATCAATCAATCATTTATTTTGTAAAACATAGGTATTACAGATAGTCTTTGTTAAATATGAGCACTATGTTTTGCCAATACCTATATGGCGTACAAAATTACAATAACATATTTAATTACAATTTATGGCATGTCAACAGATCACACTAAAAATAATAAAATCAATTCAAAATATGTCAAGTACAATAAGGAACAAAAATTAAAAAAAAAAATTCAATATTGTATAATAATTTTTCAAAATAAACGAGCATGTTGCATCTATATATATTATAAATAGTAGGTAGAGTAGGTTTTGTTCGAGTAAGTTAGTGCTATAGGAAATCGACATAGGTTTTTGGACTCTCATGGTCAATAACATATTATAATCATCATCCTTTAATGTTCATACTGCAGACTCAGACCTTCGAGTACCAGGCACGTGCATCATCCACCACGCGGGCCCAGTGCGGGTTGGTAAAAGAAAGAAAGAAAGAAAATTGTGTTTATTTGGCAATAAAAACTTAAAAAATAAACAGAACCAAATTCAAAATGATTGACACTAATAATGCCAAAAGGGCCTCAGCTCAGCAAAGTGCACCACCTGACGCTGATTTTAGGCTGCTGCCCACGAGTGCATACGCTCGAAAATATAAACACATTTAAAAATTCTAAAATATTTATTTATTTTTTGGTAGAAGTCACGTGTCTTCGAAGTTTTTGGTCCTAAAACATTCTGGGTTATCGCTGCTTTTGATACACATATTATCATATCTTAACACAAATATAGGGAACTGAAAACAAATGGTAAACAAGGCTAATAACCCGTTTTTACTGTTAAAGAAAATATATTTTTGAGCCAGTAAGTTTTCAAGAAAAAAGCGATGAAATAGGTAAATCATTGTGCAAATAGGCGAACAACAAGCAACCTTTGCTAAGTACGGGTCAACTTGACAGGCATCTAAAAAGGGTTAAAAAACGCAAAAAATAAAACAAAACATTTTCTAAGCAAACAATTGATTTCCGGGAAACATGTGACGGAACCCTAAAAATGTTGCCGACCACCCCCGGATGGGTCAAAAATTCACACGCGAAAGGGTTTCAGCGCCATTTTACGGACAAAGGGTCAGAAAATTCAGCGTTGTATTTATTTTTAGGTAGGGCCGTCCGTGAAATTATATCAATGAAAATATCCGTGAATGGTATTTTAGCTGTGTTTTATTTTAATAGCAGAGAATTGTTGTTTTATCGGTAGATGATTGATTTGAAATATAATAACAGCTTATTTCATACAAAATTAGATTTCTTTTCCTATTTATGGAAAATAGGAAAAGGGGAGGACCAAAAAGAAGAAAAAAGGGATGAAAAGTAAGGGGTAAAGGGTGGAAGGAGGGAGGGTGGGGGTCGAAGGAGGAGGGGGGTTGGAAGGAGGGAGGGGGGAAGGAGGTTTTATTTATTTTTTATCCGCGCTCTGTAAAATTTTAATTACTTACCTACTGCAAAGCCCCAAAAGAAATAACATGACATACCACCACTGAAAACCAGCGCTGTGCTGTGGGTGACCATAGCACAGCACCATGCTGAGTGGCAACCTACTTGTCAGAGTCACGACGTGCGAATATTTTTTTTTATTATCCCTGCCTGTTGTATTTTTTTTTTTAATATTTCTTAAGCGTTGTATGTGTATTGTTTTTTTCCTAATATGTCTCTTTGTGTGCTCGTTGTTTCTGCGACGAAAAAGAATTTTTCATCCCCCCATCTTTTTTTTTTTTTTTTTTTATTGTAGGTAGGCTCGCGTTTGACCACTATCTCACCTGATGTTAAGTGACGATGTGGTCGAAGATGTAGCACGCTGACCTAGAAGTAACCTATTCGCTCTTGACTTGAAGACCCCTAGGTTATACTTATCAGGAAATACAGACTCTCACAAATCTCGGAAAGAGTATTTTTGCTCTTCGATATCAGAGTGCAAAAGCTGTTCTTATCCGCTAGAGGATAAAGTAAATTGAATTTAGAACATCGTGTGCACTAGGTTTGTGAATTCAAACATCATTAAACCTATTTACTTTTACCTCCATGGTGCCGAATTGATCATACAACTTTTTTTTTAATTTGTTAGAAAATCAGACTTGGAACCTTCTTGGTGTACTTTTTTTTTAATTTGCTTTGCGCGCGCAATTTTCTTATCACGTCATATTGTTAAAACCTTAGGTTAAAAATAAAAACAAGAAACTTGTAAACAAGCGAAAAACCTAAAATGAGTGAATCGGGCGACGAGGAAGAAGTATATTTGACGCCAACAGAATTGGCTGAAACTGTTAAAAATGCGCAAATGAGCTTTCTCTCTCAACAATCACGCGAGAAGTATTTGAAACAGTACGATATGTTTAACACGTGGCGATTAGATAAAAGACCCAAAACATTATCAGAAACCGTTTTGCTGGCATATTTTATTGAATTATCCGAAGAAATCAAGCACTCTATGGAGTACATTTTTAATGCTAACAATAAAGATGAAAAAAGACAAACATATCGACAACTATCCTCAATTAGTGGCAGTTTTAAAAAGAGCGTCATCTGATCATCAACCAAAAAAGTCGAAGGTTTTCACAGCATCTATCATAATATGGTAGTTAATACCTAAACTGAAATAAAAGTATCTTGTGATTGTACATGTTTTTTTTTGCATTTAGTCATTTCCTCGCTGAGGTGGGATGAAAAGTTACATGTTGCACTCGAGTGCAAAGATTTTTCACCTCGTGCTCTTTTGATTCCATCGCTAACGCTCAGGATTCTAATTTTTGAAGCACTCGCTACGCTCGGTCATCAAAATTGAGCACGCGGTTAAAAAGCAACTTTGCACTCTTGTATAACAAATAACTATTTTGTTCCTTCTTTCTTTTCTTACGTAATATCACGCCCCGTAATCCCCAGAGGATTAAGTAGAAGGGGGGGGGGGTAATAGTACACCCACATTTCGCCAGTTCTGTTTTAGTCATAGGGGGCGACCCTATTGCCATCAATCGGGCACAAATCCAGACTTTGTGGCTGCTACTGAGATATTGCTTGAGAATCGAACCTCATGTGCAGTAGTACGGCTTGCGACCACTAGACGGACGAGGCAGACAGTTTTTTCTTTTCCAATTTGTCTGACCCCAAAAAAAAATCAGCTTAAAAAGTTTTAAATTTAAATACAATATTTTTTTTTGGTGGGTGGGAAATCATGAAATGACTCCTACCGCTCTGGGAGGAGCAGAAGGGAGTGTCAGACTTCTACTGACTAAAAACCACCCATGTACCTTCTTTGTGTAGAGACGCGGCATCTCTTTCGAACAACCCACAGCCCGCGTAAACATGCGTTTCGTTTAACCGCAGCAAACATTATAACTCCCTCATGTAATGTTACAAGCTTGTACACAATATATACGGTATCAAATTATTAGAAATTCCGTAACACTGAAATGGGACTCTCTTTGTTGAAACTACCTACATAAATTGCTTTGGATACGTGTTTTTCAACCGTTAACATCCCCTAGTAATGAGATATCATTTAAATGGGTTGTATCTACTACCTCTTTGTTGTCAAAGTAATAATTATGTTAATCATAGACCCTTTAACGGATAGATCGGATTTTTCGAATTACAGACACAAATGACATTCATTTGGTTTTAGAGAAGATTCGAAAGGGATTAGCTTCCCTGAAATTTAATTTATTAAAGACTAGCGCTGGGCTAGGCTATTTTTTATTTAAAGCTATTGATTGTTAATTTTTATTTAGATCTATTAATTATTATTTAATTTTCATGAATTTATTCTTAAATGAGAGGTCAAGAAATGTTAGCACATAGTATACATTTTATTTTCGCATGACGGAACAAATTTGTTTATGGTTATGTAATTTAATTGTTGAAGCTATTGGAATTAAAAGGTTTTTTTTTATTTATTATTCATGTCCTGATTTTAAGTGTTTTTCTAATGTTTACTTTTTTAATTTTTGGGCGATTTGTTTTGTCCTGTGTGACACCAATAAATACTTTTTCTTTCTTTCTTGCTAACTGGACTGGCAGTGGGCCCGTAGCGACTACCGCGCGGTGAATCCTAACGTAAATACATCGCCTAAAATTAACACACCTCATTTTACATAATTATAATATTTTATGATTTATTTATGCCTTTTATCAAACATTTTAACTAAAATTATGTGACGTAGTAATTGTATTTTCAATTGATTCAATTTTTTACGAAAGCCTACAAACAAATAGTAATTTAATTATTTGCGCCTCAAAAAGCAATGTGATTATTCCTCCACCAAATTATGGTGATGATAAAGGACTTTTAATACTGTATTTAGTCAAATTCTTTGCCACAGATTATGCCTCCACGTAATACCAAATGTAAAGTAAATATTGGCCACAAGCAGTCAGTCATGTTTGTGGTCGCGAAACTCGCGCGTTGCGGTATTAATATTTTAATCTTCTTTGCTTGTCCGCTGATGTGTAATAATAAGGATTATGTTTTGAAGTCTGTTTCAAGGAGATAAAAGTCGGGAAATTATTATTTTTTAAATCTCCACATTATATTTTTAAAGCAAATGTGGGAACATGAATCGATTTTCAAAACATCATTTATTTCTACATTTTATTATTATGAAAAAACCTAATAGGAATGTTTACTGACTTAAAAAAATATGATTCTAATTAGTCCGTCTTTTAGATTATAGAAAAATATTGGACACGTATTTTTTGTTATATCAAATCAATAAAAAATTACGAAGATAAAACGCCTCAAAGATTTGAGTGGGGTTGTGACTCACTCACCGGTAAAGAACGTCATACTTATGTTTTAGAAAATGACGTCACACGAGTTTTCAAAGCACTATATTGTGTTCATTGTTTGTTTACAAGAAAAATTAAAAAATACGTGTCCAATATTTTTTGGAAATCTATCTGACGGACTAATTAGATTTTTTTAGTTAACTACCCTATTGTAAATATAAACTCAATATTGTTATATTGACCATCGTCATGGAAATCTGTCCAACATTACATTGATTATGTAAAACTAGTATAGTAGTCGTAACAGCGACTGAGGTCCTGACTTCGATTCCTGGGACAGAAAAATACTTATTAGATTGGTTTCCATTACGAATTCATCAGTAGCAGCCACAGAATCTTGATTCGTGCCCGGTTGATGGCAAAAGGCTCACCCCCGATTACATGGGACTTAAAAATTATTACCTAAATGTGGGCGTACTAATGGGTACCTACACCTCTGCCTAACTCTTCAGAAATTACAGGCGTGATGTTATCTACACTAATATTATAAAGAAGAAAGATGTGTTTGTTTGTTTGTATCGAATAGGCTCCGAAACTACTGGACCGATTTGAAAAATTATTTCACCGTTGGGAAGCTACACTATCCCCGGGTGACATAGGCTACTTTTTATCCCTGCATTACCACGGGAACGGGAACTACGCGGGTAAAACCGCGTGACGTCCGCTAGTATTTCTAATAAAACACGTGCATACTTACTTGTAAGGGTCCATTCCTATTCGTTACTCTTTCGCAGACAACATAAACAGCTTGCAAGCAAAAGATAATAAAGGACCTTGACATCAACTACCCTCACAAACGACGGTACCCATATTAAAATTCGATTTATCCACTTCCCAAAGATATGACTACGCTAAATCAAAATCAGCAATTTTGTGGGGCAAGACTCCCCATAAATAACTCCCTGGGGGTTAAGCTGAAGGGAGCAGGTGATAAGTCATAAGGGATGGTGTGTGTGTTAGCAGGTCTAGTGTGTCGAAAACATAAAATAATCGAGAATTTTGTATTGGTTTTCGGACGACACGGTGGGTGCAGTGGTTGAATGATTGATTGCTGCGCTGCGTGTCGTCGGCTCAATTCCTACACGGAACAAATATATGCCACTTTTTTTTTATGCCGGGTGGAAAATCATAAATAACCCCTCCCGCTCTTGGGCAGAGCGAAAGAGAGTGTCAGACTTCTACTGACTAAAAACCACCCATGTTCCTTCTTAGCCCTATATGTCGAGGCCGCGGTAACTTGTGAACAACCCGCAGCCCCGACGGGGACAAATATTTGCCTGACCTACAGATATTTGCTCCGGTTCTGGCTGTTTGTTTAAATGTTAGAAAACGCACCCATAATACAGGATAAATTTCTAGTAAGAGAAATTTCGAAAAATTAATAAATTAAAAAATTATGTAACCTATTTCTTTGTAGCCCATGGTTGCGGCTACAAAGAAATAGGTTACATAATTTATTTTAATCGTACGGTCTGTTTTTCCATGACAGGACCTTGAGATGTTGCCATTGGTTAATATAACTTCTTCGAATTACAAGCCAACAGACCAACAGCTTTCCCTGACTGATATTTCGATTCAAAAACTACAGACTAAATTCTGAAAATCGGTATATTCGGCGTCCCAATTTAACTTAAATCGGGACGTGTCACCAAACCCCTGAAACCCGGACCCCTTGCATGTGATGTGATTATTTCCCAGAAAAGGGGTTAAAAGGGTGCATAAAGTGTTATTGATATATCTTTAATAGTGCCAGTTGATAGAGGTAGATAAATTGACAAAATGGTTTATTCTTGAAGATTGATGTTGGTCGTTTTATTAGTTTAGTAGTTGTAAAAGTTTGTTTGTTAGAAGAAGTATTAAAAGTGTATTTAGAAGGTAATAAAACAATGTTCTAGTGACTGAAAAGTACCAACACACACATTCATAATGAGCTAGATGTACGGGTTGACTTTTAAAACTTGGCAATACTCTAAGGGTTTGTAGTACTCCCGTCGCTACTGCGGGGCCCGTCGGGGCTGCAAAAGGGCTAAGAAAGAACATGGGCGGTTTTAGTCAGTAGAAGTCTGACACTCCGTTTCGCTCTGCCCAAAAGCGGGAGGGGTTATTTGATGATTTCCCACCAAAAAAAAGGGTGTGTAATACTTATTGAATGTATGGAGTAGCTGAATTTTTTTCGTGATATCATGTTATAATAATTAATCCGTCTTACAGGTAGGGAAAAAAGACCAGCTGCTGTATACATTATTGGTCAAGTGACTTGAAAAAATGCTGCCTACATTTTTTTGAGTTACGCGACTAAAAATGTATGGAGCAGCTGTTTTTTTTTCGTGATTCCATGGTCGGTCTAATAGTAAAACATTATTATATAATTATTTTGATTTGAACAGATTTATGTAGCACTAGTATTATTAGTACTGTATCCTAATTAAGTTTTATTAAGCCGGTATGGCACCACCCGGAGCTTGATCTTCACCATCACTTGAACGGAATTAAAACTTATAACATAAATTAGAACCGGTGATCCAATATCATAGTAATTAATAGAAATAAATAAAATGAATAACGGAATAAGATTTTTCTATTTTTCTATAGGAACAATTTTAATAAACGATTTATTTAAAAAAGAATGGTTGAAGATATTTTCCAATATCACATAACACAATTAGTATCAACGGTAAATTGTATCCAGTTGACTGACTGCTAAATAACTGTTACGGATAACTTTCTTTCCGAACTAGTTAATAGTTTGTCGGAGGAAAAACGTGAAAATAGCAATACAACCCTCGGGTACGGATATTTATCACTTCGGGAGTATTTGAAGTTTGTTTACCGATCGATACACCGGTAGGTATTTATTTATGCTAGATGTCTTTAAACTCATATTTAAAGTGACATCATTTAAAACAAAGAAAAAAGAAAGAACACACATACATATTTTAAACATATTTGAAATTTTATACCTTACAGTTTGACATTTTAGATGTTGACATGAACATTTTTTTTTTTTGACATTTAATAAGTAGTTGAATTTTTGTTGATGAATTTATGATAAATAGTGTTGTGTGTATTTTTTGTTTTCGTTTTATTTACTTTATTTTTTAAGTATGCCTATTAACAAACTTATGGATGATTGTTATCTGAATTAAATAAATTAGTATAACATCACGCCAGAAATCCTCGAAGAGTTAGACAAAGGTGTCCCTAATTTTAAATTAACAAATCGCCTTAATTACTTGTGTTTAATTCCCACGTATAGGAGCGAGCCTATGGCCATCAACCCGGTGCGAATCTAGACTTCATCGCTGCTACCGAGAAGTTCCTGATGAAAAAATCCAACAGAATTTTGCAGAGCTGGGAATCAAACCTGGCTCACTAGCCGCGCCTGCGACCTCTAGACCAGTACATTTACTTATCACATATTAAGCAGTTAGTTATCCAAGTAATAAGTCAATATATGTTTAATTTATCTCAAGGATAAATCTCACGGATAAATTGTGTTTCGTGCACACAAAGTAAAGACAGCAAAAAGTCATGTCATTTTTGTAGGCCGATCGTAGCAAAGTTACACAAGCGTAGCTCTGCACTACTACGCCGTAGCCAGTGTCGTAGCACTGCATGTGCTACGCCGTAGCCGGTGTCGTAGCACCGCATGAGCTACGCCGTAGCCAGTGTCGTAGCACTACATGAGCTACGCTGTAGCCGGTGTTGTAGCGCATGGAGGTACGAATAACTACAGAGCCCGGACGTAAACAAAAGTTGAGTTGAAGATAAAGCGAAAATAATATACAAATACTCATCATATGATTAGCCTTTTCCAATAGGGCATTTCACCAAAAAAAATCTAATTAGTCCGTCAGATAAATTTCCAAAAAAATGAACACATATTTTTTCTTTTCTTTTTTCACGTACGCAAAAGATGAAGCTGCATGCTTCGAAATGTCGTGTCAAGTCGTGTGACGTCACAGAGTAGTACGTTTTTTACCACCCAGAAAGTGACGTCACAAGCTCTCCCACTCATGATCTACGAAAAGTTTTTTTTCGTGATTTTTTTATTAATTTGTTAAAACCAAAAACACGTATTTAATAGTAACGATATAACGATAATCTAATAAGAATATTTTTTTTTGTTCGGTGGTCCCGGCCGCCAAATGGCGGTCGTCAAACCATGTCAAAACCACCCACGTTCCTTCCCTTGCCCTCGGCCCTTGTGCCGAGACCGCGGTATATCTTTCGTACAACCCGCAGCCCCGACGAGATGTCAAAGGCCCCTTTTTCATGGCGGGTGAGAAATCATCAAATAACCCCTCCCGCTCTTGGGCAGAGCGAAAGGGAGTAGAAGTCTGACTAAAAACCACCCATGTTCTTTCTTAGCCCTTTATATCGAGGCCGTGGCATCTCTTGCGAACAACCCGCAGCTCCAACGGGCGTCGGCCTTTGCCCCTGCCATGTTTCTGACAACTCTTTGAGGCGCGCGTGGAACACGAACGCGCCGTCGACACGGCCTATCGTCGTCATAAGACGGACGGACGGCGAGCTAGCAAGCATTACTCACCGTCCACAGGCCCGCGTCTACGGTGTCCGGAAGCCATATGTCAGAGGCCCTTGAGGCAGTTTAGAAACTCTGACACTGTGGTCGTTAGAGCTTACAACCCACATGATAAAAAGATTAAAGACTGATAAGGACTACTGAATTTCAAACTCGTTAGATTTTAACTCAAAATTTTTCTCAAAAATATCTATAATAATAAAAATGTTAAAGACACTAAACGACCAATATTTCTCTCAACAAAATACGTTGCCTACCCGTTTTAGACTGCAGCTATAAAAGAGAACAATGGCCTCCTGTAGTTTACCTGAAACGGGCCGGAGCCGTTTCGTAACGTCTATTTACGGGCCGTAGATGTGTCAAGTTTGGCGTTCTTATTCTACCTTACGTGTATGTTTTGTTTTTATTTTTAGGTTAGGTTTAAAGATACTTCATTCAAGACACAAAGTCACTTACGTGAGAATGCCAGTGTAAATACTTGTTTTTCAGGTTATAACTTTACTTAAATTATCTTCATGACCCGTTTACTATTCAAAGCATCCACTAGCACAATGTTTTAAGAGTGCTACATTTAGTTTTACCGTAAAATGTTATTTATAACCCCAAAGCAAAAAAAAATTGCGTAGGGGTACTTAGTTTGATGTACAGAAAGAATGTTTGGTTAACGTATGTGTGAATGGTTAATTTACACTTTATACCCCGTATACTAGTAAATAGTAAGTAAAAAGTAATAGTAAGAAAACTGTAACTTTCAAGTGCAACACGTATTGTACGGGTAGTCCACATGAACTTATCTCCATCTAATTAGCCCGTCAGTTAGATTTCCAAAAAAATAATGGACACATATTTTTTCTTTTTTCACGTAAACAAAAGATGAAGACGATACAATGCTTCAAAAAGTCATGTCAAGTCGTGCGACGTCATAAGGTTAGTACTTTTTTTACCCACATAGTGATGTATGTCAAATGCCCCGACTCATGACCTTCGACACGTTTTATTTTCGTAAATTTGTATTAATTTAATAAAACAAAAAACATGTATCCAATATTTTTCGATAATCTGACAGACGGACTAATTAGATTTTTTCGGTAAAATACCCTATTATCAACTAAGTTTACTGTGCAATAACTTAGATCATAGACTATGTAAGTTCTTTACCTGTAAGTATGCATATTGGAATTTACGAGCACTACTAAACACTCAACTTTGACAGCGCTTTTATTAATTGAATATCGGTTAAAATATTATGCTGCGACCTATGTATTTGATAACAGTTTATTTATTTTATAATGGGTACTTAGTCCGCGACGGTTGTAACCTTTTATTAATAATGTTATATTTTCACTGTAGGTAGCGCTATCTTCTAAGTCAGGAGCACTAACTAAAGTTTAGTAAGTAAGTAAGTAATGTCATTACGGTCATAATATTTTGGTAGGTAACCATTCAATTATGAAATACATCTATGATAAAACTTACATTTGTTTTTCCGCGAGAAAATCACTCTCGAATCTTTCTAAGTGTAAAAATTTTAGCCTGACAGTACATTTTTTTTTTTTTTATTTTTTTTTATTTAGCCTATTTTGTCCCACTGCTGGGCAAAGGCCTCCCCCATTTCTTTCCAGCTCTCTCGGTGTTGTGCCTTCTCTGGCCAATCAGTCACGAATGAGTCCAAATCGTCACGCCATCGTTTTTTGGGTCTGCCTCGGTGACGACGACCGCCTTCAGGCACCCAGTGTGTGACGGTTTTGGCCCATCTGTCCTGACCTCTCCTGGAAATGTGACCCGCCCAGTCCCACTTTAACCTCGCAGACTTATCGCCAACATCGGCAATGTCTGTCTTGGAGCGTATTATGGTGTTACGAATTCGATCGGTGATTTTGATATTTAAAATGCTACGCTCCATCGCTCTTTGGCAAACCTTGAGTTTGGACTTCTGAGCTTCCGTCAAAGACCAAGTCTGTGCGCCATAGGTTAGGATAGGCAGGATACACATGTCGACGAGCTTGCGTTTCAGTGAAATAGGAAGTACATAGGTGAATCAAAAAATCAATAATAAACCCAATCTAAAATTAATTTAAAGTTGAAAATCTATTCTACTCTTGCATTTCAAATATTCTCCAGGCTATAGCCTTTAACGCAATATTCCAACAAAATTATATTTCGCCAATGAACGTTGACTTTCCACCGAGCACTAACACTAATTAAATTAACCTCTTGAATAAATCTAATAGCAGCCGTTCAGCACGTAATATATGCATCGTTTATCGGAAAACTGACTCCACAAACTGTCTAAACTGTGTTTTTAGACTGCCATTATTGGTCTAGTGGTGGCAAGCGCGACTGCTGTGTACGAGGTCCTGTGTTCACCCCCTATTTCTGGACTGTTAAGGTACTTGAACATAATAGGGTAGTTAACAAAAAAATCTAATCAGTCCGTCAGACAGATTTCCAAAAAATATTGGACACGTATTTTTTCTTTTCTCACGTAAACAAACAATGAAGACGGTACAGTACTTTGAAAACTCGTGTGACGTTATATTCTAAAATATTAATATGACTTTTTTTGCGGTGAGTGACGTGACCAACCCTCATCTTTGACGCGTTTTATCGTCGTAAATTTTTATTGGTTTGATAAAACAAAAAGTATGTATCCAATATTTTTCGATAATCTATCAGACGGGCTAATTAGAATCACAATTTTTTGTCAGTAAACATTCCTATAGGTGGCCTAGTGGTGGCGGCCCTGACTTACGAACCTAGGCAGGCGCATTACGTTGTGTAATTTATTTCATCACCGCCGCTCTCAAAACGGTGAAAGAAAACATCGTAAGGAAACTGGCATGTCTTAGAACCAAAAATATCGAAGGCATGTGACATCTACCAACTCGCACTGAGTCTGCGCCCACGTCCGCGCGCCCTTGGGCCCGCTTGGTGGATTATAGCCCATCCCTCTGCTAGAGAGGAGGCCTGAGTCCCTACAGTAGGGAAATTATAGGCTGATGATGATGAAACATAATTGGAGAAATGTGTGTGCACGCCACGTCGACGTGACTGATGTCTGACTCTATGGTCGAAAAAGGCCAGCGCTCTGGTTGCGTGAATTTATGATCAACCGTTTGGCGATATCTTGAAATGCTAGTTACTCGGTCCCCATGGTTCTAATATTTTAACTCCAAACAGCTCAAACACATAACTTTACCGGATATTCATTAAAGAGAAATGTGGACCACGGATGTGCATATGAGCGAACTTCCATTGTATATCGAGAAATTGAAGCACAATACATGCTTGCGGTTCTGTCTGTTTAAACAGTTACGTATTATTTAACCTTTATGAAATAAAACAGCATTCTTTGTGTATTGTGAGTGTTTTAATATGCGGATCTTATTGGTATTTGGTTAAAGAGGAAAGTATTTAAGGTCTGTAACAGTCGTTAAAGTTATTTTTCACAAAAAATAACTTACTTAGGTATTTTCTCCTCAACGAACCGTGAGTGTTGAGTTTCCAAAATAAAATCTCTGGCTTATCCTTCCGGGATTACAGGCGTGATGTTATGTCAAGTTTCATTTATAATAAGGGTCAGGTTTCTACAAGACAAACAAAACTAAAGAACCCATCCCACAATTCAAACTCATGTCGTAATAGTAGAACGCAATCTAAACACAGTCCTGATAACGGGGGCAGACCCGGCTCTGAATGATTCACGTATAATTCCAGCATGAATATAAAAAGGTAGGCGTACCCCACCCGGGTTTATCCGGACCGCGCCTGAATTATATTCAATAAGACGTTATTACCGCGAATAGTAATAAAAGTAAGTCTATCGGTAATTCTGTTCGAGCAGTTCTTTTGTGCGCTTTCTAAAGATGGCTTGTGAAAGTACATTAATTTGTAGTAAGTTGTTATTGGCTCAATAAGAAGTACGTATCTAAGGATACATTTATCTATAATAATGTATTGTATGAAAGATAACATAACATACCTTTGTACTCTAATGTTATATTTTGTTATTTTCCTGTGTTGTCTACTGTGTGCACATAAATAGTAAAATAAATAAACATTTATTTATTTTCTGGTAACTTTGGCCCTTACAGAAATATCTCAAAGACTAACATTTATGATGTAATGCTGCTTGTGTTAGTAATGTTCTATTTTACTGTGCGGTCATGTGGCACTTGCCCCTGAAAGCGACGGAACACCACCCCCTGCGGCCAAAAGTCCTCTTCCAAGACGAGGTGCAGATAACACGTCGGTAATTACTGCAAAACGAACGAACAAGGTTTTGTTTCGCTTGCGAAACAAAACCTTATAATAAACCAAGATTAAGAAAAAAACAATAGAAATCCCAATCAACCGCACCAAACACTACAACTTACGTCTAAAGAATTTATGTAGGAAACGTATCGGATGTGATAGCAACCCGTATCACTCCTTCCCTCACAGTACCTCCCTGATTAATGTGGTACCCCGTCAAAGGCTGCCATCCGCACTCGCCTCCGCGATTCATTACACGACGGGTGTTGCTGAAAAATCGGCTAAATTTACTGGACAGTAATCGATTAATCGTTCCGCGATATCTCGATTCTGGTATGGTGTAATGGAGGTTTAATGGTTTTTTGTGATGATGATGTTTTTGGTGGGTATTAATTATGGTTAGTGGTTGGGTTGTGCTTCCAGAGTTTCAGCTTCCTCGCTGTGAGATTTTTGTTTACAAGACAAAGCGGTTTTCTTTCTTATTCTTTTCAAACGACTTTTTTCCAAAAAGGAGAAGGTTCTCTATTCGTGTGTATGTATTTTGGTTTTTTTTTTATTTATTCTAATGAACAAAAAAAACATAAATACTACAATAATTCAGTTATTGTGCAATGGCGAGCTTAACCCAAAGAAAGCAGTTAGATATATTTTGACCGACCGTGTAGGTTGTTTGTATTTCACTTTTGTAGGAAACCGTTGTTTTCTTATAATAACTAATAAAAAAGTTCTATATCGGGGGTTCAGAATGATGTACTGAATACAAGGTAACCGTTTTCGCCCTAGGGTCCCTTCCATCCTGTATAGTTTAACAAGAATCTATGAGCGTGTAGCCGAAATAATAACGACGGGAATAAGAACGCAATTCACAAACGTGTTCCATAAGAGCCACTTTGTCAACGTCATTCGGGCGCCAAAAGATCCTTATAGCACTGTAAATTTATACACAAATTCTTCTTTATTATTTAGCAAATGAAGCCGAATAAAACCTTTGAATGACGTCAAAAAATTACACAGTGATGTTATGATATGACGTCATGAAACCTCTTCCTAATAGCACACCCACATTTCCAGCTATGTTTGAGTCCCATGTAACAGGGGGCGAACCTATTGCCATCAACTGGGCCTAAAACTATCCGTGGCTGCTACTCGAGAAAAAAAACTCACAAAATAACACAGCATTTTTTTTTTGGGTTGGGCAGAGCGAAAGGTAGTGTCAGACTTCTAACTCTGACTAGAAACTACCCATGTTCCTTCTTATCCCTTTACGTCGAGGCTGCGGTATCTCTTGCAAACAACCCGGAGCCCAGACGGGTCAACCCGCAGCCCCGACAGGACCTCTTCCATCCTTCGGGGATTACAAGCGTAATGTTATGTTTTCAGAAACCCAAACAAGAAGGTAAATTATTTTGTTATGTAAACCGACGCCCACGTTTCGTTGCGGTCTCGATATTTTCGGTATTTAGCTAAAAATAGACTGTTATCGAAAGTTAGGGATTACTTTGGGAGGTTACTTACGCAACAACATTAACATGTTTTTACTTTGATGACGTCATTCGAAGGTTTTATTTGGCTTCGTTTGCTAAATCACTACAAAGTATAAAACAAAGTCGCTTTCTTTGTCCCTATATCCCTATGTATGCTTAAATCTTTAGATTTTCAAAAAATATTGGATACGTATTTTTCTTTTTTCACGTAAACAAACAATGAAGACGTTACAGTGCTTTGAAAACTCGTGTGACATCATACTCTAAGACATTAGTATGTCATTTTTTAGCGGTCAGTGACGTTACCACCCCCACTCAAATCTTTGACCAATTTTTATTGATTTGATAAAATACGTATCCAATATTTTTCGATAATCTAACAGACGGACTAACTAGAATCACATTTTTATAAGTAAGTAAACATCCCTATTAAATCAAAATAAATTAGAGCAGTCGACCCACAAGGCAGTGGTGTCAGTGGCGTGGGTTTCTAAATTGTGAAATAAATTACTCCTATACAGGGTGGAATTTCGTAATGCCACCTGGAGGGAAAGTACTCTTAATACTGCAGATAGAAATTTTTACTCAAAGGAAACATTCCTTTATTTTTTAATAGAAAGATTTTCGAAAATTCTCTTCTCCCACACCCGGGAATCGAACCGGCTAAAATCTGAAAAAATTATACCCTGTACTTTTATTGCATCAATCGTTAGGGTCAATTATAAGGATAATATCTCTCTAACAAACATGATAAATTAAATGAAAGGAAAACCAGGAAATCTTAAATTAATTTAATTATTTAAAAATGGTAAACTAACTAATTAGTTGCTCGAAATGGGCTCCATTCTCTTGGATACACAAATTTATTCTTTTAACGAATTCATTTCTAGTAACCTTTGATAAAGTGTTGTGGCAATAAAAGTACAGGGTATAATTTTAAATTTATCTTTGAATGCAGTTTGCTTTCTATTCAAAAATAAAGGAATGTTTCCTTTGAGTAAAAATTTCTATCTGCAGTATTAAGAGTACTTTCCCTCCAGGTGGCATTACAAAATTCCACCCTGTATACTCTGAGCATAGTTCCTATTATATTTTACGTCATAACTGCAGTTGAAGTTTCTCGGAATAATGATATTTATCGCGCTAGAAACTTGCGAATTTCCTGTCTGAAATCAGGATAAAGTGACATTAAATTCTCGCGGTTTAAACATTTTAGCTTGGCTTTATTGTGTAAAAGATTTCTAGTAAAACCCATATTTGTCTAGTTATATTTTTAAGTATAAGACGAGTTAATTCTATTACCGTTAAAGAATTAACAAGTGTAAAATTAATTAAGCAAGCGATACTTCAGAGAGGTTACGAGTTTCGATAGCTCTGGTTCCTTGTGATAAATACAGTAGGCAGATTTACTTTCTAAGTAGGAAGATTTTTGCCAACAGGGTAAAGTAGATATTATGTTCAAATTGATCCAGACACCAATAGCTTTATGTTTCGATTTACACTTTCTAGGCTCCACGTTAATTACTGACTCCACGTTAAGCTGCATCCGTTTAGACCGAAACTGTCGACTTTCGGTCATCTGCCTGGCCTTTTCCCATCTATGTAAGACGACTCTTACATAGATGGGAAAAGGCCAGGCAGATGATGATGTTTCCATTTATACGTACATTATACTATCAGTAAGTTCATCATCATCATCATCAACAGCCTATTAATGTTCCCACTGCTGGGACACAGGCCTCTCTCTTTGAGAGCGAATGGGCTATAATCTACCACGCGGGCCCAGTGCGGATTGGTAGATGACATATGCCTTCGAATTTTTGGTTCTAAGACATGCCGGTTTCCTCACGATATTTTCCTTCACCGTTTTGAGAGCAGCGGTGATGAAGTAAAATTACACAAAGTATTGTGCATGCCTGGGTTCGGACCCACGACCTACTGTTCGTAAGTATGGCGGCCACCACTGGGCCACCGCTGTTTTATCAGTAAGTTTCCTCCATCCAAATGCAGAAAGCACTCTACTTATTAATTAGGGTTCAAAAGAAATCGATCCACTAGCTAGCAATACGAGATAGACATAGACTTTGCAATCAACGAATTAGGTATTAATCACCAAGGAACTAGGTTTTAAATATAACAAAAAAAAAACACGAATCAAACAAACTAAACCTTATTAGAAATTACTAGTGCAACCAATGACTTAGTCCAGACCACCAGACAATGGCTTGACTGGTCACCAGTCGTCCATTTTTCCCTTGGGGTGGGGGGGGGGAATCATCAAATAACAGGGGTTATTTGATGATTCCCCCCCCGGTGTGGTGACTGTTCAGCATAAGGTCGTGGGTTTGATTCCCATGTAGGGCAAAGTGTTATTGGGTTTTTTCAAAACGTGGTCTTTTTTTAATCATCATATAAGGAGTGTCAGACTTCTACTGACTAAAAACCACCCATGTTCCTTCTTAGCCCTATATGTCGAGGCCGCGGTAACTCGTGAACAACCCGCAGCCCCGACGGGCACCAGACTTCCCTTACACTTCAAATAACATTGTAAACAACAAATATTCGTAACATCCAGTTATTGAGCTACAGTCACGCATAGCTATGGGATAAGCACATAACGAAGGTTAACTAAAGCGGGCTATGCGGGGTGTAGGAGATAGCCTTCCGCAAACTGACATTCAGCTCCTAATTGTGAATCATATTCAACCCAGTTTTTTTTCTTCATTTGCTATAATTTACGTTAAGCTGTTGGTCCCGGCTGCCACGTATAGATTACTGGCAGTCGTTACAGGTAGTCAGTGAACTGAATGTCTGACAAGCAGTCTTACCAAAGGGTAACGTATTACCCAGTATTAACTGGGTTGTGGAGGTCGAATAGGTAGTAGTTCCATGTAAAATACTGGTATTCAGCTGTATCCGGTTAGACTGGAAGCGGACCCCAACATAGTTGGGATATCATGATGTTATTATTTATTTTTGCAATATCAACTTACATTTTATGTTCGCAGCACCTACCCGTAAGTAATGCGACTTAAATTAAATAAAAACCAACAATGGATGTTGAAATACTGTAATGAAAAACATCATGCGGTCGGCAGAATCAGTAAAATACACTTTCTGGAAAGAGCTCC
Source organism: Diarsia rubi (assembly GCA_932274075.1). NCBI lineage: Eukaryota > Metazoa > Arthropoda > Insecta > Lepidoptera > Noctuidae > Diarsia > Diarsia rubi. Next base: position 14,031,425 of record OW026431.1, read on the forward strand.
TTCACTAGGCACCACTAAAATATCATTTAAATTTTCCCCGTCCCACTTATGTTTTAAATTTTTCTACCCCTGAGGTTTTTTCAACACTTTCGGCTTTTACAGTCGGGTAATGAAATTCCTTTCGCGTCAACGGCTTGGAATATTAAATTGTTTCGTTAATTTAATTCGGGTAGGAACTGGTTTATCCTTTTTCTGTAGGGATGTGCTTTGGTTTTCAATTAAACCGGATATTGGGCATTGAAGGGTGGGATTGAGACAAATACAGAGAAAATTAAATAAAGCGACTTTATTTAAGATTCTGAGTTCTGAAAGGGAACTATATTTTCTATCACCAAAATTTATATTTGTCATCAAGTTGTATCACTTAATAAATAGATCTATCGCCACGAAATATTTTCGTTCTCAGATAAACAAAAATTGTTCCCAGGTATGAATTATCAAATTAATGTTAATATATGTGCAAGAGATCGATAACCAATAAAATTATATTGCATTCCATGAATATAAACTTCGTTCTTATAATAACAGTTTTGTTACATAAACAATAGTTTTGTGCCCAGAATGGTAGATCTGTCACCAAATAATGCTGACAGAAACCCTAACCCTAGAGGGTCGACGTCAAGGTCACCCCGAGGTTCGGTTAGTTAGGTTCCTTTAATCCCTGCAGACAGAAATAGGAGCCCCGTGCAGCGGGGCTCCTTCGACCTGCTGACGGAAAGTTAAGTTTTTTTGAAACTTAATGAAAATTTCTGGTGACATAATATATTATTATGATATATTAGTGATATCTTTAAATTAGTTTGCTTATATACTTATTAGGACAAAACTATTATAATACATACAAAAACATTTATTTGCTACTAGAGCCTATATCTCCATGATTTTAGGTGATTTATTGTGGAATTGATTTTATACTGTTTGGAGATTACGTTTTGATGACAAACCTACTATTTTGAGGACAAACCCTATTACTTAAGGAACACGATACTTATTAAATTGGCGATAGCTTAAATGATACCCGTTCTGAAAGTCGTTTTCGTAAAAAAAGTCTTTTTGTGATTTTGTAATTATCTGATTGAAATACTGTATCAAACTGAGAGGAAATACATTAAGTATGTTTGATCAGATGGGTGAAAGTAAACATCCTTGAATTAAATCTGGGTGCACGTACTACACCCACACTGAGCGAAACCCATTAATTGGGCATATGTCAAGAATAGGAATAAGAAATTTCTGTTGGAAAAATCAAATAAGGATGTTTAAAAAAGTAATTGCAATTTATTCGTTTTATGTGTCAAAACTAGATTAAAATAAATCGATTAACGTACTAATAAAAACAGTCGGTCCTGGCGTTTAATCTCACACACACAGTGCCACATAGAATCAAACATACATGAACAGGGTCATAAACAAGCGTTCAGTCAAAGTTTTCCAACTTACAATTTACTTTATTGAGCTTCCAAAACAATAATAATTATATTGACAGATTCAATACAAAATGTTTACTTTATAACATGTCGGAAACTCAATAATTTTGTGTTCTTTCGGAAAATTGTTTTGTTTGTTTATGTTACCTATAAGGTATTTACCGAACCATTTCCAATTCGATATATTATTTTTCAACGACTTACAAAGTATGTTTTCTTTACGGTCAAACGTTCAAACGATAGCTAATTATCAGCATTGGAGTTGGTTTCACTTAAATGCATGATTATCAGGAACAAAACATAAATAATTTAATTATCTGCAACATATTGATTAAATATGTCAATACTCAGTACGTCTGCTGGTAATAAACAAGCTGCAATGCTGATAATTAGTTATTGTTTATTTAGCTGTTTAATTAGTGTTTGCTGTGTGTTTTTTTAACTTATAATTATGTACTTTAGACGGTTTTATGACGCTCCTTACAATGGGTTTTATTCAAATTACTACTTCAAAAGGTTCAGTTATAGCATAAATAAGCGATATTTCGGAAATGGTGACTCGTAGGACCAAAATGTAAAAAGACATGATGGTCTGTCTAAATTATTACTGATATTTTTGACCAATAACCTTGAATAAGTGTTTTAGCACACACTTATTCAAGGTTAAAGGGTTTTGGCTGGGAAAATTGACATTTCATTTATTAAGGCGTATTCAAGACGACCACCAATTTTCAGCTCTATGTGAATTAATGTTATTTCTAATGTCTATCTTAACTGAACTATAAAAGTCAACGAAAAAATGTTATTCGGAAGCGAACGTAATCTGTTCAGTACATATTGCTGAAACGCAAACAGAAGGCTTGTTTAACATTTGTATAGGCACTTCCGTATGATTTTTAATTATGTTTCATTCAGGAAACCACAGACAAGGAAAAGAACGATACTTTTAATATCCTACACAGTCTCGTGAGGATACAGAAAGATATAACTGTTGTATCTTTATTACTTGGCCTGGGATGCAAATCAATCATTCAGAAAAGTGCCTTATTGGAATAGTTTTAGAATTCATACTTCCGTACATATCTGTCTAGTCTTTTCCCAACTAGGTTGAATACGTCTTCCCGTCTAACCGGATACAGCTGAATATTTGTATTTTACATGGCAATTAGGATTGATGGCATTAGGTCGAACAATCTATATGTATACAGGTAGAGTTTTTAATAATCAAAATTGCAATCAATAATTTCAGTGTACTAGACCTTGAAATTATTTATTGCAATTTTGATTATTAAAGCGTTTCGCACCAAGCAACTCATGTCAAACATTGTATCATTTGGCATCAGTCTCTAAATATATCTGTATAATCTTAAAAGTAAATATAACTTTGCTGGCTGTATACTTATTAGCTTGTTTGACTGTAAATAGGACTTAAACAAAACTGGCAAAATGTGGGGATACATCGCTGCCGCTGTGGTATTACAAGCATGATGTTATATATTTTTCCCAGTACGTACCTAGTTTGATTTTCGCTAGGAAAAACTTATTTCTAAATAATTATATTGTTATTAGCTAGCTACTTCTTAAGTAGCTTCTTTTTAAAGTACTTTAAAAGTTCTTTACTTAATTGAATTAATTCAAGAGGTTTGGACCTAAAGGATCCACTTAGATCGAAAGCCTCTTCTTTTAAACAAAAACGTTTAAGGGCTAATGAATTATGATGACGGTAACTCTTAGCTATAGATAATTCGGTCTACTCATCGTTGTAATAAGGGCTTTAATTAAAACAAGCTTTCATTTGGTGACATGCAATCATGACTGCCTGCGGGGCATTACGGACTTTTGAGTTACAAAATTAAAATAAAAGTATTAAAACCTAATCTTTTTGAGTTTCTTCAAGCTCCTACCGTGTCGTCGGTTTTTGATGCCGTATGAAGATCATCTGGGCTAGACCCAGAGATGGCCGATAGAGTTAAGTTTTGACCGAGTGCTGGTCAAGGTTGGGTCAAAGAAATTTAAAAGCGCGTAGGGATAACGATTTCGTTTAAATCACGGGAAACTGATGGATACGTCGGGGCTGCGGGTTGTTCAGAATTTACCGCGGCCTCGACAAATCGGGCTAAGAAGGAACATGGGTGGTTTTTAGTTAGTAGAAGTCTGACACACTCCCTCTTGCTCTGCTCAAGAGCGGGAGGGGTTATTTGATGTTTTTCCACCCGCCAAAAAAAAAAAGGGATGCACAGAACAGAGAACGGTGGTAGAAGGAGAGACATACTGAAACGTGGGTGATTCCGAGCCCATATGATGATGATATTATAAATCACACACTAGCATCACATACTACCGAGGACCTAACAAAGCATTTGAGATACAAGTCACTAAGGCGTGGCTTTTCATGTTCTCTAAAAATTTTATACAGTCGTAGTTTTATACACGCGAACTAACATACGAATGTCAAATTATGCTTTAATTACTTTGCTCAAGCTTAAAAAGTTCGAAATTTTAAGTACTTACTAAAAATGGCTATTATTTTTTAGAATAACTGAAAATGGAAAATCTAATAAAAAATAACGCTTTCATTTTTACATTTGTAATGCAAACCTTTTTTTCTGAAGCCCAAATACGAGTTTTTTATTCAATTACAAAACGGTCGAATTTTCAACAAAGTGTATTTTAAAATACGAATATTTAAGTACTTGAACGTTTAGTACTAAAGAATAAATGAATAGGTAACAATACATGGAGAAATAATAAAAACAAAAAAACAATAAAAAATTCTCTGTACAGTCCAGCAAACTCAAACAAACGTTATCCGAACTCTTTTTCCACAGTTTCACCCCACACAAATGTTTCTTTTACACAAATCTGAAACATTAAATGGCCAGCCACCCCGCTTGTTTACGGCCAGCAATCCGTGTATATCTTTTGGACCGTACCTTTTTCTTTTACCCTTATCTTTTAGAATTTAGATTTAATCTTTATTAAGGCTGCTAAGAATAGATGACGAATTTAGCTGTGAAAAATAAAAGGTACTTAAGTGAGATGCAATAAGTTACGTTTTCTTTTGTGTGTAGAAGTTTGTTTATCTTTTAGCAAAAAGCTTTCCTTTGTAGTGTAGATTTATTTTCGTTGTTTTTACTCTCATTTGTGTATTTATTTAACGTAACTGTTGCATTTTAAAATATTGTTTTGTTTTTTACACTACACCAGGTTTTTAACTGTATGAGATAGTTCAAATGAAGCTCGTGACCGTGGTCAAAATTGCCACTATATGGAGCCCTGACACCCTGAAGCTGTCACGGCAGACCTTGTTCGAGACGGTGGCAAACTGGACAAAGTCAACGACTAGTGGTCCACATAATCCCTGGGCAGATAGAACCGGAAGGTAGGTATGTGGAAAGGCTTTTGCATAGCAGAAAGATAATATAAGCTGATAGTCACAACTGCTATCGAAAACCACAATTTATGAGACTTTTACCGATTGCTCGATAGTAATAAAAAAAAATCCGATACAGTGTTAAAAACTGTGGTTCTTTGAAAGACGATTGAAGCTTGATTTATATCAAAGAGCTATATCATAAGGGCTTAGTGGCGGGTAACGTTTTTATGGAGTCCCTAAGGGTCCTGTCCTCGGCCTTGTCGAAAGTAGAGAAAAGGAAAGAACTTTAGTTTCGGGTATTGATACGAGAGTCATTTTTCGGATCGTGTATTTTAATTTAATTCTTTTGACCCAACGGTCAATGGGTTTTTAGAAAGTATGGTCTGAAATAGGATATGAATAATGTAACCACAAGCCGTCAACCGATGACGGTTTCGTGACGGGCCTTTTTTTATCTTGTAAGAGTCAAAAACATTACATTTCTTGGCACTTGGACAAAAGTATGTCATTCACCTACTTTATTTTGCGTTTAATTACTTAATGGTATGAACACTCTAGTAACTAAGAATGTTTTCATTTTAAAACTCACGAAATTTGCTTTACCTATGAGATTTTTAGCATTTCGGATTTAATACTTAAGAAACAGGTAAGTATTCCGTGTTTCAGTATTTTTACACCTATATGCCAAACTACACATTCGAAAGTGTTTTGGTTGTCAGCTGCATCCGGTTAGGCTGGAAGCCGACCCCAACATGGTTGAGAAGAGGTTAGACGGATGATGATGATGATGATGATATACACCTTGGCCTACCCTTTCGGTGAATACGAGCATGACTTCATACTTGTACATATACATATAAATGTGTTTTAACGTCTATTATGTGAATTCACGTGTTTTTTTTATCGTTCTTCAAAATATTCCAAATCACATGCTCAATTATAGTGAATCAGTGGTCAAATACCAATTGACACTCAATGTGACCTCTGTATGACCTGTATGGGCAAGTTTTTTATCCAATTGACCGACTGTGACTGCTCAAATGTAATTGAGGGTCGACTGACAAACGGTTGTCAGCGCGAAATATTTACTGATTTTAATGCTTTGGTTTTACTTCTGACTCTCGAAAATGGTATGTTTATAAAATAGCATCACGGCGGTAATCCCCAAAGGGTTAGGCAAAGGTGTACCAACATTTTTAGAAATAATATACTTTAATCAAAATAATATGCTTAACTTTCATCAAAATGGTTCCGCAGCTATTTTAAGAACATATTAAAATCATAACAACAATCATTTATTGCAATAAGGCTGATGGCATCCCTTCCTAGTTATTGGTTGGCAATTGTTCAGATGTCAAAGGCATAGTGTTCACTGTTAATTGGTAAAATACAAGGGAACATATCAATGTTCCCTTGCATTTTAGATCGTTAGATATAACACAAGATAAGCAGATTAACAATATATCATAACCTCTTTGTACTTTCTCGTACATAAAGAGATCCACAAAAACTGCTTCTGAATAGGACCTATAAGTAGGTAAGTAGTTCAGATTCACAGACGCCGGACACGACGACGACGTTTCAAAGAACTCATCCCTCCATAATCATAATGGAAAGTTACGAAAAAGGATCAAAGGCAAAGGAATCGTCCTTAAGGAGCCTAACGAACAAATAAGATCACGCCCAATGCCCATCCAAGAATAATAGCAATCACAAAATCTCAGGGACAAGAGCAAATAAAGTGAGACGCTTAGATTAAATCACAGACAGACGTTTACGAAGAATGCTTACTGATTATGTACGAATCGAATTATTCGGTAACCTTCACGTAACACCACGCTGGTTTTTCTGAAGGAATCGGTAATTGTGTACGTATAAAACGGCCCATTTTGTTGCTAGTTGTGTTAAACGTAACATATTATCATGCTATGTAATAGGGGGCGAACTTATTGCCATCAACTGGGCACGAATCCAGTTTACGTAGCCGCTATTGAGAAATTCCAGCAAGGGCCCCAGAAGGGAACCTTGTAGAACCCCGTAGGTTATTACTTCAGGAGTGTTCTTGACCCCACCAATTTTAACTATCTGGTATCGATTAGAGAGGTATGACTCAATAATTTTATGTGCTGATTCCCGTATGCCAATATCATGTAGTTTTTGAAGGAGAAGTTCATGGCTTATTGAATCAAATGCCTTTAAGGCAAAAACCCAATCCCGTCGGGGCTGCGGGATGTTGTAAGAGATACCGCGGCCTCGACATAAAGGGCTAAGAAGGAACTTGGGTGGTTTTTAGTCAGTAGAAATCTGATACTCCCTTTCGTTCTACCCAAAAGCGGGAGGGGTTATTTGATGATTTCCAGCCCCCCAAAAAAAAGGCAAAAACCCAATAACACCGTACCCGAACTGGGAATAGAACCTAGAATCTCATGTTCAGCAGCCACGGATTGTGACCACTGGATGAATGACGCAGTCCCGTTATTTATTATAACCCCATGTACTAGTCAGTAGCACCAATATGAGAATACATTTAACAACGCTTAGACGCAATTTTTTTATTTTTTTTACAAACGTTGCCCCACACTAGGAATTTCTCCTGTATCGTGGGTGCGTTCACAGACATTTAAATTCACATGTACAAATACCCAGACCCGGAACAACTATCTGTAGGCCATACAAATATTTGTTCCGTGCGGGGATCGAACCCGCTACACGCAGCGCAGCAGTCCATTGCTTGAACCGCTGCGCCAACCGTGTCGTCAATTCACCTGTCCAGTAACGAAATTAATATTTTGGAACCCATATTATCATAAAGTAGGTCAAATCTCAAAATAGTAATAGTATAGTATTTCTGTGATAATAGTATTTTTTTTTTTGGGATGATTTCCCATCAAATAACCCCTACTTTTGGGCAGAGCGAAAGGGAATGTCAGACTTCTTCTGACTAAAAACCACCCAACTTCCTTCCTAGCCCTTTATGTCGAGGCCGCAGTATCTCTTGTGAGCAACCAAATAAAAAAGGCCCTTATGCTGAGCAGTAGGCGACCTCTGACGGAAATATATTCTAACAAAGAATATTAAAAATCCGGTCGCCACGTTAATTAACTGACGTAGTAAACTGTGAATTTAACACTCAACGCTAGAAATAAGTATACGGTTGCCCCGATTTTTTTATGGACGAATATTTTCGCGCGAACTCGAAATGAGGGCATTCCAGCAAATATTGCGTTTCGTTATTTCTTTCGGTGCTGCCATTTTATTAGCTTTTTTTAAGGACAATATTGAAAAAATACGATTGAAAATATTTAATGAAAGAATGAGATGTCTTTCTCTCTCTGTCTTGTGGTTAGTTCCTAAGCTTGGTGTCGGAGTTTTTATGCCGTCCGTTGGTCACTGACTTGGTTTTACATGTCATCGAAAAATATCGCTCATGTATGCTCGTTTCCTCGCGGTATTTTCGTTCACCGAAGCAAGTGATTATACAATACCTAAGTACAGTTGAACAAACTAATAAGTATACAGCCAGCTAACTTGCAATTACTTTAAAGATTAAACAGATGCATTTAGAGACTGATGCCAAACGATACAGAGTTTGACATCAGTCGCTTAGTGCGAAACGCTTTATAAAACAAAATTGCAATCAATATTTTAAGTGTAATCGAATTATAAAAATTTACCTGTTTTCTTTTTCTTTTTTTTAAAAAAAAACGTTGCACCACACTCCTGTATCGTTGGTGCGTTTAAAAACATTTAAACTCACATACACAAACACTTATTTGCTTGTTCGACTGTACATGAATCCTAAAGCTCAGAGGTACATGCCTTGTATTTGAACTGGAGAGCTATGATCTGTTAATTCCACAGTAACACGGCTGGGCTATCACTGCTTAAGTCCCGTGTAATTATTATTTTCCTGCCTTATCCCATATTACTTGGGGTCGGGGCAAAACGTTTTTTTTTTAATTCACTACTGTCAACCGCTACAATATTACTCCTTCACGCTTTTTACTCCTTTTTCTTACACGTCATTCCTCACACAATCCATTCATCATTATTCTTGGTCTTCCTCTCCCTCTCCATCCACCAACATGAAGGGTGAGGCCAAGCGAGCGTAATTTTGTGAGTCGTGAGTTGCAGAATTTCTGTAGGTTTCATACAAAAGTCCTATTTGATTCACACGGCGACGTAAAATTAATTGTCTGCCGACTCACGCAACACAACACACAATTTCTGCGACCGAAATTCTGCGACTTACGACTCACAAAATTACGCTCGTTTGGCCTCACCCTTAGTCCCATGAAATACTATACGAATTAAAATTTATACATACGTACATACTGTACACTAAAAAGGAAGGTACTCTCAAGGGTGCTGTATCGTTTAATCCGAAATCAATAAAATGGAATATATTGTATGTTAAATGTTTGACTTTATCGCGTAGCCTATTCCATTCTTGAAGCCAATCTGCGAGTAATACGATTCTCTTTTAGCCTTTGATATATTTAATATTATCGTATTATTTAGGCTCTGAATATTTTCGTATAGGCCTATTTATATAATTCGATTTTGCTCTGATTGGTATTTGATGATATTCGGGAATATGTAGGTACTGTGCTCGTAGATACCCTTTTGTCAGACCTTTCTGGAATAATAAAAAAAATTAAATGGCTACAATTTAAAAGCTTACAAAAAAATGTTAACTTCAAAAAAAGTGTCCTGGAAACTGTGCGACATCTAACCATTTGATTAAATTCAATCTACATAGATCCAATCTCTATAATGCTTTTTTCCAACTTTAATTTTCGTTCAGAAACTTCGTGATGATATTTTCTTAGTAGAATTTAATGTAGGTTTATGACCTCCATTACTACTCAAAGGCTCTATCAAATTACTTGATAATCCAGTAATGGGCATTGAAATTAGTTTCTGAATTCAATGAGTAAGTAGTATTTATCTATTTCAACTTCATGTTCACGGTGTGGAAGTGGTGCTTAGGCGGACTAAATGCCACAAGGCAATCTCTGGAAATTAACCTTTGGATCAAATAGGACAGCATAGTAATACTCATATGGTGCAAAAAAATAGCGCAGTTAATGTATAGTGCGTTTATCTTGTACATAAAAGCATCGCAATCTGTCAATATAATTTTACTTCAAAATAGCTTGACCTCATTGGTCAGATTGGATTGACTTATAGACACCCCATCAGCAATCTGATTTTCAGCCGTCCCCATTAGCAACAAAAATAGCTAAAACGTCAATGTAAAAAATTTACTATCTGCTAATCGTTGAAAACTATAAATCATTGTCATTCCAACCTCCATACATTCAGGTTAATGCCGACCATTAAAGGCTAGAAATAGCTTAATTTCACACTAGTACTATAATATCCCATAAAATATTAAACGAAAAATATTTTGCACTTCAACCGAGTTCCATTTCTCGAAGTTGGAATTGGAACATCGGGATTGCTATAGAACGAAATTGTATCTGGGTTCCGTGGTCCATATTGTCTTTACGATATTACAAACCTACCTTCGTTCTTTGCGTTTAAAAACAGCGAGGTACGAAAATAACAAGGGCCTTTTGTTTTCTTAATTCTGATTGGAAAACTCCTACTTTTTAGATTAACTTGGATTTGCGGTGTTGTTGATAATAGGATCTCGTGCCAATCAGTTTAGATAAGAAAATCGAGTCGAAAAACCTGGAGAAAATTCCAAGGAGGTGATAGAATTTTGTATTCATGTGATCGGAAAATGTAAAGGAAACTAGATGACGCAATTCACGCTAAAGCTTTATTTTATTTTTGCTTAAAGATATTTCTTGGAAGAACCAACTCTTATTTTGATTCAAACATTTCTTCTTCTTCTTTTTCATTATGTTTCTAACCTAATTTAACCACTGAAGTGCATGAATCGGAAAGATCAGAAGTCCGTGCATTGGGTTCGAACTTGAGACCCATGATTTATCAGTCTGACGGTCACGCCACTAGCTTTACACTGCTTTTAAAAAACAGTTATTTATTTATACTTTTATCTGCGACTTTTCCTGCATTATTATCGGAAAATTTACCAATGGAAGGGATCAGTGGTTCAGATTATTACATTAGGTTAAAATGAATCTGCTCTTAAAACGGTGAAGGAAAACATCGTAAGGAAACTGGCAATGAAATGTACCAACCCGCACCGGGCCCGTGTGGTGGATTATTAACCTATCCTTCAACTAGAGAGGAGACTTGAGTCTCTGTTGGGAACATTAAGTATAGGCTGATGATGATGCTGAAACTAAATTGAAGGTAGTTATTTTGAAAGTGCATAGACAAGACATTTTTCATATTAAATCGATAGTTTAAATCACCACAAAAACAAAACAATACATTTCAAAACTTCGTACTAACAAGCTGAATAAATCTGAAAAGTTCAGACACACGTCTAAGAGACGTACAATGGTTCAGATGAATAATAGTCTGCCGTCAGACTAAGACATTTCTCAAGACAGTGCGTGAAGACATCAGTCTTATGTAATCTGTCCCTGGGGTGCATTTGACAGCTTGAGGACTGAATTGTCTGATACGGGTAAAAACGACGGTTAATGATCCGTTGTGTATCTATATATTACTTGTTTATTTTCTAAGCTAGTTAGTATCAACTCCGATGGATTTTTTATTTTTTACAATATTCCAATTTAAAAACATAATTACTTATAAAATTTAGACAGAACAAAATTAAATTAAAAATCGTGCAAGAAGTCATCAGTTATAAGTCCATTAAGATTTAACAATGATATTAAAATATTATAAAACTAGCTGATAATCACGGCTTCACCCGCATTGATGTCGGCCAAATTAAATACTAAACCCTTCCTCGGGAACCACTCTATTCATTGGTGAATCGCAACAGCATGAAAATCGGTGCAGGTGTTTTTGCCTTTATCGCGAACAGACAGACAGACGCGGCGGAGAACATTGTTTTATAATACGAGTATGATAGTGATAATTCAATATTAATAAAAAATGATTTATGGTACCATATGGACCAGGAATTAGGTCCCGTCTCTGATTTTTGATTTAGGAGAGGAGATGTACAATATGTAACGTAAATTAGCATTGCCACAGAGTTCTGATAGGGTAAGGAGATTGGTAATTTTCTTTCAAGGTTCCCATTTACCCAAAGAAGCAAATTAATCCCACTCCTGCGTCTGACGAGGAGAATGGTATAACAAAACGTAGAGCGCCGAATTCAAGTAGAATGAGACAAGGGAGGAACAGTGGTGGACCAGTGGTGGCGGCCCCGACTTACGAACAGTAGGTCGTGGGTTCGAACCCAGGCAGGCACATTACTTTGTGTAATTTATTTCATCACCGCTGCTCTCAAAACGGCGAAGGAAAACATAGTGAGGAAACCGGCATGTCTTAGAACCAAAAAATTGAAGATATGTGATATCTACCAATCCGCACTGGGTCCGCGTGGTGGATTATAGCCCATTCCCTCTCAAAGAGAAGAGACCTGTGTCACAGCACTGGGAACATTAATAGGCTGTTGATGATAAGACAGGAGCAGTTGTTATATAATGATGCATGTAATACCAGAATGCAGATAATTATGTACCTATTAGGACCCAGCCCCGACGGGGAAAAGTGGGGTCCTAATAGGTACATATCTGCACACGCGCGCTGCGCGGCGGGTAGTACACTAGTCACCGCGGCCTCGACATATAGGGCTAAGAAGGAACATGAGTGGTTTTTACTCAGTAGAAGTCTGACACTCCCTTTCGCTCTGCCCAAGAGCGGGAAGGGTTATATGATGATTAAACAAGACCACTTTTTGAAAAAACAAATAACACTTTGCCCTATATGGGAATCAAACCCACGACCTTATGCTGAACAGTCACCACACCTACTTTACAGTTGTCATATCTACTCATATCCCCAGGATTCCTGGACAACACCAGCTTACGCCATTGTGTGAAGGACTAGCCATAAGCAAGACCATCCCCTAAATCGCATGTTTGTCCATCGTGTAAACGTCTGTTTCGTAGTGTTAATTTATAGGACCATAGACTATTGAAGATCGAGGTCAATTCAAGCTTGTTCGCTCGTCCAAATTATTAATGTTTTCTAAAGAGACATTGGAAACCTTTTAATTTAATGAAATGGATTCACGAGGAAATAATCTTAACTTACTCGTAATTATAATTATAATTATCTTTAGTGACGGATAGTTTTTTTTCTTATTTTTTTTTTTAAAACGTTGCCCCACACTAGGAATTTGTCCTGTATCGTGGGTGTATCTCAAACATTTAAACTCACATATACAAATACCCAGACCCGAAACAACTATCTGTAGGCCATACAAATATTTGTTCCGTGCGGGAATCGAGCCCGCGACACGTAGCGCAGCAGTCCACTGTGCCAACCGTGCCAAAATAAACAAAGAAAGAAACTCAAAGTATTCTAAGAAGCTTTAAAGGTATTACACCCTCAGGTTAGGTGGGTAGATGATCTTTACATGTAGGTAGCAGTTAAATGAGAATTGAGAATGGAGCTCTGTCTGCTGGTAAGCAATTGAAGAGCCTAACGTCCAGAAAATGTTGAAAAAAATGTTTTTACTTCCCAATGATAAAGGTATTATTTTTTTTGGTTCCCTATTTCGAAAAGTCAAAAGTATATCAAGCAAAATCGGATCTAACATAAAAATACAAACATTTTGGATCACACCAACATTTTAGTTTTTGGTCGAAAATGCGACTGCTTAGTATGAGTTCCTGGGTTCGGTTCCCGAGCCGGGGAGTTTTATTGGGTTTTTCTATTGGGAACATCTCAGTATCAGTCACGGAGTTTGGAATGTGTCTGTTTGATGACAATTGGCTCGCCTTATATTGCAAGAAACTTAAAAATAACTGGCGAAAAGTGGGTGTTCTATTAGGAACATCTCTGCCTAACCTTGTGGGAATTACAAGCGTAATGTTATGTTATGGATTACATCAAAACATAAGCATTCAAAACAATAAAGCTAAATGAGACGAAAACACTTCGCCTTCATAATAGCAACAAATTCCCACTGTGATGGCTTTTTTATGCAAGCCCACTGGACCGGCATCAAAAATGCCATACATTAGTCATTTATTCATAAACAATCAATTGTATTTGAAATTACATGTTAATAAAAAGAAAATTTAATTATATAAAGAAAGCAAAAAATAAGTAATAATACATAATACAAACAAGCCAAAACATTTCAACATTGCACAAAATACACTACCACACTACAACATTATCATATAAAAATTTGTTATACGTTTATTTCCTTACTAACTTTTCAGATGAAAACTATTCTAGCGAGTATGTGAATTAAATGCTTACTAAAATAAAGTTTTTGACCGTACAAGTAATACATATAAATGATTGAGTACTGAATTCAGAAAAAAAACGAATATCACCTTTTTTTTTGGCGGGTGGAAAATCATCGAATAACCCCTCCCGCTCTTGGGCAGAGCGAAAGGGAGTGTCAGACTTCTACTGACTAAAAACCACCCATGTTCCTTCTTCGCCCTCTATGTCGGGACCGCGATAACTAGTGTACAACCCGCGGCCCAACGAATATCACCTTAGTTATTTATTTACTTTCAACTAACAACTAACATTACAGGTCTCAACCTAATTCGTTAGTATGCGTCAAAATTAGTCTTGATTACGACTTTGTCATACGCCATCACCAGCCCTAGCCTTTTTTCAACTATTTTGGGGTCGTCTACAAGTCTAATAACCGGATAACCCACTTTTGGCGAAATTTATAATAAAATTCCGAAATTCTTAAAATAAATTAAAAAGAACAATTTATTTAAAACTAAATTGTTTACTTGTTTAAACCAGAAGTGTTACTACACATTGCAAGAGTTTTTTGAAGATAAACATAAAGAAATAATAAAATCATCATGCAGGTGAAACAAATGTAGGTTATTTTTAAAGGTTAAATAAAATTATTGAATAATTCTATTTATTAGGTGGCCCAGTGGTGGCGGCCCCGACTGAGACCAGCGGTGGCGGCCCCGACTTACGAACAGTAGGTTGCGGGTTCGAACCCAGGCAGGCACATTACCTACTTTGTGTAATTTATTTCATCACCGCTGCTCTCAAAACGGTGAAGGAAAACATCGTGAGGAAACCGGCATGGCTTAGAACCAAACATTCGAAGACATGTGACATCTACCAATCCGCACTGGGCACGCGTGGTGGATTATAGCCCATCCCTCTCCTAGAGAGGAGGCCTGAATCCCTGCAGTGGGAACATTATAGGCTGATGATGATGATGATGATTTATTTTGACTTTGGATTTTATTTTGATTTGATTTGACATAATTAATACTGTGTATGTTAATAATTTTCTAAAACGTGACAAGCTAATTATGATTTGATATGTTATTAATTCGATTTGATTTGTATTTGTTTTGCAGTGCCCTCACAGGGTGCATGTTTGATACCTCTAAAACTATTCCAACTCATGTACAACATAATGTATGCACTAAACTGATTTGATTTGTTTTTTTTTTGAGGGTGGGAAGTCATCAAATACCTCCTCCCGCGTTGTTAGAATATAATATTTCCGTGAGAGGTTGCTAAAACTTGAAGTTGCATGAAATACAATACAATGAAATGTTGCATGAAATGCATACAATTTCAACTTGTACGTTTTTAATAAATAAAACTTTTCTCAAATATAACTTATGTTTTCTCTGTAATAAACAAGCAATAAGTACCTTTGTGGTCTTCTATTTTTTATGTTTTTTTTTCCTTTTTCTATTTTAAGTGTACATTAATAAATAAATAATAAAGAAAACTTTGAATTTCCCATTTTTATGTGGTTAAAATACTATCTGCGAAAAGCCAAAAAAAGAAACCACGTTATTTTAGTAAATACGTCGTTTTATTTTTTATTGTATTATATTATTCACAAGTGTGTTGTAAAACGTCGTATGATACACGTGTGTATTGATAATTACCGTCCTCGGGTCTCAATGGCGCCTCAGCGATGATCACCAACATTACACACTTGTACTATAATGTACTATTATAAAACCGTGGCAATAAATAGTGGTAAGAGGTAGGAAGGGTTAGGTTTTCAAATTATCACAAATGTTTCCGAGTTTTTATCACGCTGAAATATGAAAACTATTTCGGAGTCCTTGCACATATGCTTTTGAGAAATATTGGAATACATTTCCAGTTTCGTTCAAAGTTGGAAATATTTCTGTACGCGTTCAACTCAGTAAATTTAAAAAAAGCGTTGCTACTCGATCGCTAGTCACTGGCTGTTTGAAAACTCCAAACGTATTCCATAACTGAATTTAAAAGAAAGGCATGCAAACAATTCGGTTGCAGCGTTATTGAAATGCATTCGACTAAAAAACTGGCCCCAGCTCTCCTTTGTCAAGTTCCAACTTCAATCCACTCCATGCGGACGACCAAAGTCGATAATTAAACCTTTTTTGTTTCCAATCCAAAGAGCTGACCCATCTGTATGTGTAGATGCGGAATCTAGTCGCCCAGCCTTTGAACTTTAGAGTGGGATAACACGAAAATTCTCTGCTGAGAGCTTTTATTACAAACGCGGAATGAAAAAAGGTCAATCAAGGGACAACACCAGGATTTTGTCTAATCCAAGCCTGTCTGCACTGTGAATTATCAGGGTTGAGGTCACAGTAGGTAAAAGGTAATGCTTACTTATTCCGTCCGTACAGCTCCCTAATTGTATGGTTTAAATAATTGCTAAGCTGTACATGGTCCGACTATAAAGTGTATGCTAAGCGCAAATTGTTCGGACGTAACAAAGAATACATTTTAATTGTTTTTTTTTTCAGCAAAAATTCGGTTCTTTTTTCGTTTACACGGTCAGTTTGTAGAGGCTTTATTTCATTTCGTATATTTCACAGCAATTAATCTTTTCGCTGATCCAGTTAAGGGTCGAATCTAAATATTCTACAGGAGAGAATCATCGCGCCACGGTAGAATACATTTACCAAAATTGAGCCGGAATTTTCTGAAACTCCCGCCTCACGGTATTGTGGAAGCTTGGGGGATTAGATTGATATCTGTTCATTCCTATTTTGATTTATTTCGACCCCAAACCGAGCTACTCGACACCTGTAATCAACACGGCAATAAGAGCTTTGGTGTTACTGTTTTATGTAGACAGGTTTATTCAATGCTATATACGTATAACAATAAAAGATAAAGAATTATTTTCTGTTAAATGTCGTTACTATACTTTAAATACCTCCACGATTTCGTACTATTTATTGCGTAGAGCAAGCATGTAAAATATTATGCATCACAAAAAGAAAATCGTTTCCCAGAAATAATTTAGTAGAGTTAGTTTGATGTACACAATAATTGGTTGCCCGCTTTGTGAAGGTTTCGTTTACACCTGGTATAACTTGTCTTTCGAAACAAATTGGCCAAATTCGATCTCTTAAAACTTTCCCCAATCAACACTAAACAAAACAACAATCAAACAAAAACTGTTCCTAAACTTGTAACAACATACAAACGCTTTTGGTTAAATTCAGACCTTCCCGGGAACCTTTCTGCTATAAATAGCCTTGATAAGTGAAGTACATAATAATAGAAACGGGTTGAAACGTGTTATCACAACAGGAGGGTATCCTTCGGGCGCTGCTGACGGACAATTTATATAGAACTACCCACCTTACCTGAATAAAGCGGAAAATTTATTTTATCGAACGTCAGGCCTAATCGAATTGAGGATTTAAATTATGGAAAGCTTTTTGGAGATCGTGTGGGGAATGTGTATTTGTGTAACCTTTTCAAGTAACCAATAAATTAAAATTTTGTTGTTGCATGATTGTCTCTGGATAATATTGCGATAAAATAAGTGCGTCCAACGGTTGACATCGTGTTATTGGGATAGGTTTTTAATTTCTTTTTATAATTTCCGAGATATCCCGCCGATATTTAGTTTAGCTTAGCTCAAGTAGATCCATATGAATTCGCCTGTTTATATTTATCTCAAACCATAGCGCGGTCTGCTAAGTCATTAGGTTAATCAATCAGCTAAGGTTAGCCAGGTCAATCTGATTCCATGTCCCGAAGGCTCTAGGTTCGTGACGCATGACAGAGTGGATGTGACCGGACGATGTCTAAGTAATTTCCCTTGACAATGGATTGAATCTGTCCGGCGTAAATTATGGATTCGAACCCATGCTGGGCGCCAGTAAGCCTCCATAATGATAATTTGTAATATAACGTCGTCATATTTCCTGTATAGTGTTTGTTGATTAGAAATTATTTTGTAGTTATTCAAATAAAGATCTATCTCTCAGTAATTTGAAAATAATTATTTCAAACTGTAGTCGAAGGGGGGGCGTTTTGGGGGACTGTCTCTTGTAAATAAGTAAAGTAAAGTAAATTTTGACGTTCGAAAAGTGCTGATTATCAGCCTAGTTTGAATAAATGAGTTTTGATTTTGATTTTGATTTTGAAGTCCCACGCTGGGCGCCATTATTTAAATACGTTGCGAATATAAATTACGCTCACTTGTTTCCAGTTAGCAACTACGAATAAACAAAACGTTAGCCGTCCCTAACTCATAGAACACACCACATACTCATATGACAGCCATTAGAGGGTCGAGGCGTCATGTCGCCTTTATTACAGTCCCTCAAACAATCAACCATTGACACCTCTTTATTGAGGCTGTACAAAGAAATAAGATGACATCCCCTCATTTATTGGACACCTCGCTTTCATTCGTATTTTGTCGACTTAAAGATTCCGTACATATTTATTAGACGCTAATGAAAATGGACCGTGTAGGCTCCAGTCATGAATACTTAAACAGGTTGAGTAGGTTTGCAAGAAGGTTTTTTTATGATAATAAGGTAGGCAGGCTCGCTGACGTGTGATCGATTGGCAGTCTATCTCTGAAGTGATTGGATGAGTCGCTGATAGAAAATTGGTTCAACGAAGTTTATTTTAAAAAAGTGAGGGCATTAAATGTATTTTAGAAGATATTGAAAGGTTTTGGTCGGCTAGTTTGGATGTTTTTCGAGTTAGGGTGTTTTGAAGCGTCAATATTTACACCATCATTCACTCATCGTGTCCCCAAAGACGTAAAAATTTTCATAATCAAAACCAACTTTTATCACCCACAAGGCGTGGACACAAAACGTCTGATAATAAACTTATCATCAGTTACATTCAAACGCAACTATGTATAGCAACTAAAGATAAATTCTTCCTAAATGGTTCAAGAAACATCTTAAATATAGTCGTAAAAGTAAGCTCTAGAAGTAAAGTGCGCAGTTAATGTCCTATTAATCAAAAAGGGTAAATACAACTTTGTAAATATTTAAATATAAATTGCAGTAAGTAGCTAAGTTAGGCCATAACAGTGAAATAAAACTGAGCCATATAAAATAAATGTACTTCGTTGGAAGAACACCGCTAGCTCAGGATTTACTGAAATGAGGTTTCTTACTTTATACGGTAGAAAGGCAATTATTGGATCCTTGTGATTTCAAAGAGGTCTATTTTTAGCAGTTTCTTTAGAGTTTTTATATTTGGGGTCTGCTCTACTTTAGGGAATTTATAAGAATTTGCAGACGTTTCAATTTTAATCAGAAACAATAATATTATATTTTTGTAAGAGGCTCTTTCAAGTCTGTATTATCTTAATTTTTTGTTTATTCCGAACGTTTTTCTAGACATTATCTTACCGTACTCTTTGTATTTAATGTATTCTTGCTATCGTCGACAAAAAGTTTAATTGCACAGCAGCCAAGTCCAAGGGTAAGAGCTGTGGGACCCAAGGGGGCAGAGGAAAAAATAATGTGCAAACTTTTAAATGGCGCTGTTCTCAACGGCCCCCATGGGAATTTGTACTGATACACAAATTAGCTTGTTCTCAATGTCGTTTGGAAAACGAATGGAAATGTCTCTGGATTTCGACAAAATTGGCTGAAAATAGCAGTTGACATCAGACGAAAATGGAACGTCGACTTTAATTTTAAATTCGAAAAGAGAATTCGAAGCGAAACTGATACAATTTGAATCTGGAAATAGCTTTTGGAGTTTGTGTATCCACGCGAATTTGTATACGATTGCTGACTTATACATATCGGGTGTTCATGATAGAATTCTAGTATATCCAATGTTAAAATTGTTAGTAATCAAAATGATAAGTTTTAATTGCAATGTGAAAGCTACACATTAATTTAACATTTGAATACATTACATAGTGGTATAAGCAAGAAACATTGGACTTGGGTTTAATAAAAGAGATGCAGCTGAGACTGGCTGGCCGTAACGAGTAGTTTGTGGCACAATTAACTCAGAGATAGGTGTTACGGGCAAACGGCCTTAGAGCCGGGAACAAACGGCCTTTGTGTCGTAGTTACTGTAATAATTTTAGCTGTGCAATTGTTTTATGATTATGGAACACTATGCAGCAGTATTAAATCGGGTTTTAGCCTTTGATAGTACTAACATACATCGAACAGGCAATTAAATTAATTAAAAATTTTAAAAGCTTGTTTAATTAATGTTTCGTTCTCAAAAAATCCCATTTATACGACATATTGTAATTTTTCTATTTCTCTAAGGTCTAGTTTACATTGCTCCAACAAACGAATACAACAGAAATCGTAACAAATGATGAGCAAAAACCAACCCGTAAGGGTAAGAGAGGCCACAACGTGATAGGCTGCCAAACAAGTAAACTGGAGAGCATGCATAGCATATACTTTAAGCGATAAGACCGCCCATTGTGTCGCCTTTTTTTTTGGCGGGTGGAAAATCATCGACATAACCCCTTCCGCTCTTGGGCAGAGCAAAAGGGAGTGTCAGACTGCAACTGACTAAAAACCACCCATGTTCCTTCTTAGCCCTTTATGTCGAGGCCGCAGTATCTCTTACAACATTCCGCAGCCCCCATTGTGTCGCCTTATGTGAACATAATAGAGTACCTATGACAATATTCTATTCTAGTTAAAATAACAATAAGAAGATCTCAAAAACTTCCAATATCTCTCAAATTGAATAAATAGTCCATAATACTATCCATTACGTAATACCGATGATCGATGTTTTCAGACAATTATACGTATTCGAAGGCACGATCCCCTTTCTCGAGGGTTGAAAAGAGTTCGGAGAAATATGGCGGTATTGGTGAAGTCTTGGAGCTGACGTGTTGGAAGTATACAAAACCAAGTATTTTAATAATGTGTGAAGCGTAAGGTAAAGTTAGTTTTACCCTATGTTAAAGGCTAAACTTTAAATATCATTGTGTTTCGAACAATTAATTAAAAACGACAAAGACAAAATGTCTCTAGCGCTAAAATCAAAATTGAGAGTGAATTAGTACTTTTGAGGAAGCTGTTAATAATTAAAGCAGTTTATGAGCGGACATCATTAATCTTGAAATCTATAATGCGTCTGGATTTCAGGATAGAATCGTAAATCGAGAAGATATTACATAAATCAGTCGTGACAGCTTTTTATTGTACTGTTGCCAAGTACTTTAAACTAAAGCTTGATAAGTAGTTGGTACTCTCACAAAATTAAAGGAATATGGAGTTAACTCAGACTCAAGCGTTGAATAGAAATGACTCAATAATTCTACAGACTGGCCACAAAGAAGTTGTCTATATTGTAAATACTACTTATTCCATCGACATATTGGAATTTACAGTGTCTGCAAAGCAATAATGGCCTGAATAAAAGATTTTGCACTAGAACTTTCCGTTACCTTTCAGGAAGTTGGATACTTCCTTCCTTTTTGAGAAAGAACCTTATTTTTGCCATTAATTTTGAAAAGATATTTTATAATAATTTACGTTGTGTTTCATTACAGCTAAGGGTAAAAGAATTGGCAGTAGAACTTTGTAAGAGCTTTCCCAAGTTTAATGAAGGAGGTTTTAATCTACCAGTAAATTTGAAATTTCCGAACTTTTGCTGAAAAGGAAACGGTTTTTTATCGGGAAGCGGCTGTGAATGCAAATTGGCCCAAATCATTTGGATGGTCTATTAGTTCTTTTGTGGTGAAGTTAGGGAGCTTTTGAGTAATAAGTAAGTTAGGTATCACTTTACAAGAATCTGGTAAAAAACTGGCAGTGGAGGTTCGCTTAACTAACTACCTAGCTGGTTCTAGTCAAACCATTTAATTGATTGAATTAAGGCTATCAAAATGCACTTTTAAACGACAAACTTTAAAAAAAACTAAGAATTAATTCTATTTGTCCAATTCCTAGGTAGTTTCATTTCCAGCTATTACGTGAAAAATAGCAATAACGCTATAAAAAATAAACTCTCCACATTTTAATTATAAAACCGTGTATGCACGTGAGCATAAAAATAAAAGTGGAATAAAATTTTTGATAATCCCATCATGTGTTGTCTGTCGTAAATGAAAAGCCGTTTATAACCCTCAGTTAAATGATTAAAGCATTGGCACACGACAAAGGGGTTTTAATTAAAATTAACTATGCGTGCAGGTATCTCTATGTCGCGATATTGTTATAAACTGGGGCGAAACTTTGGCGCGTAAAAATGACACGTTTGACAGGACCGCCATTTTGGTGTTCGAAATAATTTTGATAATGCAATGTTGCCAATGTAATAATAAACAGAAAAGTTTTATGTTAAATCAATTATGTAAAAGGTGAAAATCAGCGTTATTTCATTACATTATATTATATTGATATTTTGATAACGAATATTCAAAGTTTAATAATCTATGAGATTTTAGACCTATGTTAGTTTAGACTTATGATAGTAAATATAGACGATGCCATTTTAGTAAACTTGGCTCATTGCTATTTCTTTTTATATTACGTTTTATAACTTCGAGGAAAAACTAATTTAAGTTAAGGTTTTCTCAACTAAGCAAGAATAAAGTGTCTACAAGGTGAAAATCATGCATAATCGTTAAAACTTTTGTACTTTAGAAAATTCATTTTAGAAGCACTGAAAATTCATGATGGAGTTTATTAACTTTTTAGTTTGATTTCCATTGAAAATCAATCTTATGCATAGGAGTAGGTAGGTACATCGGATAATTAAGAAGTTTTCTTACAACTAAAATGAAAACATACAATAAAATAAAATTGAAGTGTCTGTATAACTTTAAAATAAAAGCTATTTACTGAATGCATATAAAAGTATATAAGATACTTATTACTGGTACTTACGAGTATTTCACTTCAGAAGATGATAAGGCTTCCGTGCAAAAAAATAAAAACTCTGAAATTGTTAACCAAATCCGATTCAAATAGGAAAGTAATATTTTTATGTAATTTACGCGGTCGAAAGTCATAAGCAATCGCTAGTCATTATTTATTAATATTATGCTGGAGTAAAAACATAGTAGACAATAATTATATTATCACTTACTGATATAAATCAATCCTTATTTATCGCCAAAACAGACGAACCTTTCCTGTAATAACAAAAAGCAATAAATTAGTAGAGAAATCACAAAATAATAAAAATCTGACATAATTTATGAGCCAGCAAAAGTTATTATCCCCTTTAATATTAGTTACGTCTGGCAACACCGCTTCCCGATTGTCAAACCACAGGTAAGGGTTAACACCTTTAGGAAATTACGTAAAGTATTAAAAATAATGAAAGTTTATGAGGGTCCTAATAGCCTTTATAACTCTTCGTTAAAGCAGATAATGGAGTTTGTACTTATAGTGGGGTTTATATCCTTGAGATAGCTAAGATAGTTTTAAACTGGTATTCAATTTAGATTAACTCAGACTGCCGCACTCAGAGAGCTTTAATGATTACTTAGGCCAACACTTAGTAAAGATTTTGACAGTTTTGTCGTACAAAAGAATGGCAAATCTTTACTAAGTGACGGCTTAAGTAATCATTAAATATCTCTGAGTACCGCGGAGAGACTCGGAAAGCACATTACGTTGCCTTTCGAAGATTTTTGACAGTCACAGATTTGTGGCAGGTCGTCAGTGGCCTGAACGTCTGACAACTAGTCTTACCAAGGATTATCATGTTACTAATTCGTTTGTGGAGGTAAGATAGTCAGTCGCTCCATGTTAAATACTGGTATTCAGCTGCATCCGGTTAGACTGGAAGCAGAAGTAAGCCTAGTTGGGAGAAGGGCAAATGATGAACGCACTGTCCGGTTTCAAATATTATCTAAATTTTATAGTGATATTTTTTGTTGCAGGCAACTTTGAAGAGCAACTTTGCTTAGCTTTGTGGAGCAACGGCGACCCAGTGGTGTCGGCCCCGACTTACGAACAGTAGGTCGTGCGTTCGAACGCAGCAGGCGCATTACTTTGTGTAATTTATTTCATCATCGCTGCTCTCAAAACGGTGAAGGAAAACATCGTGAGGAAACCGGCATGTCTTAGAACCAAAAAAATCGAGGACATGTGACATTTGCCAACCCGCACTGGGCCCGCGTGGTGGATAATAGCCCATCCCTCTCCTAGAGAGGAGGCCTCAGTCCCTGCAGTGGGAACATTATAGGCTGATGATGAACTTTGAAGAAAAGAGATTTGCGAATTAATTTCGGCGAATAAATAATGCCCTATTTTTTGCTTCGTTTCATTTCGATTTCAAATTAAACGGGACAAAGCTATTACTTTTGAGTTTCGGTATTTCTCTTTCCTTTTAATAACGAATTTTCGGACGACTTCATAAAGGGGTCCAAACTTTTACCTCTGATTGCTTGTCACAGAATGTTAAACTTTATTTCTATAAAGCGTAAGATTTGAAGTTGATCAATCAAGCCCTAAGTCGCTTATATATCGTATTGAATTTTCAAAAGTTAGGGGGCCTTAGAAAACTCTTAATTCCTTTTGCAGGACTATTTCGAGTAAATAAATAACTGGTTCAGTAAAATGCAGGATGTCGCTGTAAATATAGTCCGAGAACAACAAAAATAGGGATATGATATCACTCGACTCGATTTAGGGAGGAGGAAAAAATAGTGTTTCGCCAACTTGTGGTATCCAAGACAGTTACCTAAGTGGTTAATCTGGGGCGTTTTGAGCTTTATCGTCTCGGTGCTTTTCTGGTACTCCAACCCGGTGGGCGACTTGATGTGATTTCTGAGGCACGGAGGAAACTCAATACATGTAAATGATAAATGATGTCCATTTTGCAAAAAAATACACATGGTCATCGAACCACGGACCAACCTCAGCATCCTTAAATGCCAACCCGTGCAGCTGTTTTTATTTAGCAACAAGATCCTTCAATTTTACTACAGTAATTAATATCTATTAATTTCTTATACAACTTAAATTTAATTAGTCTGTCGCGTGTTGGTAATTGGGATGTGCGTGTTGATGTCGTTCGTTAGTGGAGCAAGGTCAGTTTGTTACGAATTTGTTTGACACGACAGACATTGCTTCCTACACGATGGAAGAATGTCGCCTATTTATTACAAGTAATTAATACACTTCACAGATGGCAGTCAGTTTTATTTTCTCTGTGCCAATTTCTTTCTTGGGTGTCCTTTTTCTGGGGTCATTACCCCAGACACCCACGCAGGCATTATACACATGTACACCGATATTATATTTAAGTCCATTTGAAGGAACTTTGTCGACTCAGGTCGTCTTGAAAAGGATCTCCAAATTGATTTGTTCCCTTGTTCATGATTTCATAACAAGCTACATTTTTCAAGAAGCATTTTTTTTATTGACGTTTTGTATGACTGATTGATACAAAACCGTTCCTAGTTCTAAATATTGTCCAAAAATCTACACAGGGTGACCGGTCTACTTACATTTCTATCTTTATTTACCTTAAAAAAAAAAAGCCATAAAAGCGTAACGTGCGTGTGTCATAAACACTTAAACTAATCAAGCAAAGCATATTCTTATCCATTAGTATAGTTCATTAGATCAGCACAAATAATTAATTTAATTTACATTATTACTACCCGATTTTCATCATTAATAATAATTTAACGATGATTCATTACTGAATAATTATCTTTAAATTAAAATTGGTTTACCCACATTAATAATTCAACGCCGTGAAAAAATTTGCATAGGGCAGTTTCAGTAATTAGATTTAGAATTCAGATTAATTGAGTTAGAACCGGTTAGAGTCGGTTAGAGCCGGTTTGATCCGGTTAGCACCGGTTGGAACCGGTGGGGGATCGTCTCCTGAGATCTTGATGTTAAGTTATTCATTTGTTTTGGAACTGGGTTAATCTCGTAACAAGTGTGATTGGGTTTTCTTGTTTGAGGTTTCCATTAATGGAGGGGCAAGGAGAGAATGTTCGAGATCTTGTGTGGGTTTGCAGGTGGGTTGATTAGCGAGTCAATAATTGCGTTTTCCCGCTTTGTTGGCAGGTGGCGCTGGTTCAGTTCCAATACAAAATAGTCTACGATGATTAAATATATTTATTACTAGCTGGTGCCCGCGACTTCGTTCGCGTTGAAATATGTGTAAGTAATTAATAGCCCGAAGGCGTCTTTACATCACAATAAAATGGGAGTTTTAGCCAGTAATAATTTTACTGTTACCGCCTTCACCGCGTGGAGGTACTCCCAGCTTATGCTACTGTTTGGAGGTTAACTAACCCAAAATCAGGCCTACCTGCGAATCTAGGCAACACATAGTTGAATCAAAAAGTTTCACCTAAATTGGTTAAATAACAATGAGAATTCAATTTCCTGCCTACCCCCTAAGTTAGGTAGCGTGATTATTTGTAACGTAACTTTGAGTCCAGGTAACACAAGGTTGAATAAAAAAGGTCCATCAAAACCGGTTAAAAACAATCCAAATTCAATTTCCTGCCTACCCCCTAAGTCAGGTGGCGTGATTAGTAGTATCATAAGTTTAAGTCTAAACAACACTTAGTTGAACAAAAAAAATCTATCAAAATTGGTTAATAAACAATCAAAATTCAATTTCCTGCCTACCCCCTAAGTCAATTGGCGTGATTATTTATATCCTATTTTACTCTCCAGGTAATACTGAGTCAAATAAAAAAAGTCCCATCTAAATCGGTCCAGTTGATTCTGAGATTAGCCCGGACAGACAGACAGAAAGACAGACAGACAGACAGACAAAAATTCTAAAAATGGTTGTTTTGGCTTCTATTGCTATAATTAAGACCCCCTGTAACAGTTTTTCATAAAAATCTTCAATGTACAGACATCGGCCTTTTACAGTTTTATTATATGTATAGATAATCTCTAAGTTATTTAACACCTTGTAGTGTCTGTTTGTAATTTCAAAATAACAGCTTATTATTGAATACAGTACCTCTAACAAACATACAGTTTATTTTTAATTTTTGTCGGTCTATCTGTTTGTTCCAGCAAATCTCTGAAACTGCTGGACCGATTTTAACGGGACTTTTACTGGCAAATAGCTGATGTTATAAGAAGTAATATAGGCTTCCATGCAAAAAAATTAAAACCCCTAAAATTATTAACAAAATTCCATTGAAATAGACTGAAATAAAGATTGCCAGCGTGAATTTTTTATATTACTTATATTATTTAAAAAATCACGCTGTCAATGGTCGCAGGAAACAGAATACAGTAGAATCCTAATTATCCAAACACCGATTATCCGGATATAAGATTATCCGAACTCTTTGTTCACTGCTCTAATAACCGTATTTTATATCCTATTGCCTAAATGACGTAAGTATGTGAAACACTATCTGTAAGTAATAAAATGTTGTTTGATAAATGCTTAGAAATCGATGATCCGAATTTTCGATTATACGGAATACCCTTGGTTTTAATTGATCCAGATAATCGGAATGCTAAATTTATAAATGTTATATTTTAGACTGAGTTTGCCACGAGCCCACACACGTTATTTAAAACTAATCAGCAACAACCAAAATTGTCTTTAACCACCACAAACACTCAAAACGACGCAAGTTGGCCAAACATCTTACATCGGTCCATTTACATACAACAAGTTCTTCAAGGTACCTACTTACTAATTCAGTATTTGACAACGTGGGTATACTCGTAAGAATACCTTACATAGCCAAAAGCCTATCCAATAACTTATTCATATTATTTAAATGGCAATAATGTTTAAGTAGGGAAAGTCCGTAAACATTTACCACTTTAAACAAAAATGAGCAACAATGAGCCAACAATGATGGCGATCTTTAGCTTAAGCCGCGCTTACCTAGGTTAGTCTGTGGATGGGTGACCGCCTATTACATACCGAGTTTCCTCCGTGCCTCGGAAAGCACGTTAAGCTGTTGGTCCCGGCTGCCATATATGATGTTTGGCAGTCGTTACAGGTAGTCAGTGACCTGAAAATCCGACAACCAGTGGTCTGATTATCAAGGGTATTACCTATCATTAATCTGCATCCGCTTAGACTGGAAGCCGACCCCAACCAAATGAACGAACCGCTAAGCTTAAGCTGGACTGGGCACGTCTGCCGCATGCCCAATGAGCTGTGGGCCAAAATAACTACTTTCTGGAGCCCTAACACAGCCAGAAGGCGTCGCGGGAAACTTAATAGAAGATGGCGGGACGATCTGGTCAAGACTACCGGCCACAGTGGTTCACAGTTCACGCCTTAAATCGAAACATCTGGAAGGTATGGGGAGAGGCCTTTCTCCAGCAGTACGATGACACAGGCTAACAGTATCAGTAACAAAAATGATTTTTAAACATGTCAAACGAACGCGTAAGTTGTCACAGACTTTCGTTGTTTTAAGCTTCCACTTCTTACCCGACTGCGGTGAAGCCTAAAATGAGGGTTATGTGTTTTATGTGTTTGTGTTAATATTAAATTATGAAAAGAAAATATATCCCGCCTGAAATGTGCTTGTTTTTTGTTTTTCTGTTTTTTCAGTCGGGTTTTTTATAACTAATCTTATGCTGTGACTTACGGGATAACTTCCGTGACTATCCATTACTGTCATCATCCCGCGATCAAGGAGCCTGCAACAGCGTCGAAGTATCGGGAACTCATAATGATATATAATCACGGAAGATGTATCGGAAGAAGTGACTTGTCCCGAAAGCTTTTAAAAGGCCAAGCATATCCATCGATTAACTGTCAAATTGGTTATGGTTTAGTACAAAATGGAACCATTTGACAGTTAATTGATGGATACTATGATAGCCACTGACATTTGAAAAGATACGCAATAGCCCTGCTGGTGCGCTGGTCACCGTCCGTCCGTCCTATGACGATGACAGACCGTTCGACGGGCGCGTTGGTGTTCTACGCGCGCCTCAAAAATATGTCAGCAACATTGCAGGGGCCCGCAAGGGCCGACGCCTGGTTGTTCGAAAGAGACACCGCTCAGCCCAGAGCGGGAGGAGTCATTTGCTGATTTCCCACCGTCTAAAAAAAAGGGGTCTGGCGTCCAGTAAGTTTTTGCCAGGCTCTGGTGTGTAGACAACATTACAGTTGTAATACCATTCCTAATAACCAATAGAGTCTGTCGAATAAACTTATTCCTAATTTAAATTGGAATAGCAAGATGTTAGACCAAGTAGTTTGGGTAGTCTGAAACTTGTTCGTGATAACGCATTGCAGGTAGATCTGTCTCTGTTATAGATTAAATACTGGAAGAGCGTTGACTTGTGGCTTAGAAAGTATAGTTATTTGTTTAAATTAAATTTTTGTTCGTGGATTTATCTGAATAAGGATGGTTAAGTGATCTGAATCGTGAGAATGCTGTTATTTTGAACTCCTAGAAGTCTTTCGAAGTAGCATTTACTGCGATGGATGTCCAATCAGCTTTTTCTTTTTTATCGTTTAAGTTTACTTGGCTTACATGCCGTTGATAAACATCAGGCTTGCTGTTTCCTCACGATGTTTTCCTACACCGAAAGTTTATTTCAGTTTATTTTTATTTTTACCCGACTGCGGCGAAGCCCAAAAGGAGGGTTATGTGTTTGGCATGTATGTATGTCTGTTTCTTTGTTCCCTCATAGCTCCTAAACGGATGAAGGTATTTAAATAAAATATAATTCGTTAGATTCGTCTTGATGGCGCGAGTGTTACTGGCTACAATAAAATTAAAAAAAACAAAGAAAAATTGCGGACTTTAGGGGCCATATCGCGAATTTGAAAAAAAAAACGTTACTATTAACTACCGAAATAAAAATCGCTGGTTCTTGGTAGTGAAAACAAAAGTGTAATAAGTCAATCAGAAATACATAAACAATAAGTATCAAAAAATAGAAAAGAGGCTTCATAACATAAAGCCTAGGGCAGACTTTCACAGTTACCATCGATAGGGACTAGGGTATCAAAATGAAGAGGTTTAAAAGAAGATTAAAAAAATGTATAAAACTTATTTGTTTAAAAGAAATTCAAAATCACAAATCCTATAAACAAACACAAAAGTTAAATCATCTGCGAAGAATTTTACGCGACCAACGAAAGAACAAACACAACTAAAAAGTTGGAAATAAAAAAAGTGGTTAAAAAACTTATGAAACGAAAATAGAATGGACCCCGCCTGCTTCCAAGTTTTGTTTAATTTAAAATGTGCTTGTTTTTTACTTTTCAGTTGTTTCAGTCGGGTTTTTTAGTTTTTTAACTACTTTTTTTATTTATTGTTTGTTGTGTGCTTTCTTTTCTTTCTTGAGTTCGAACTCGAGACGGTCACACTACTATACTTAATAATTATGTAATTATTTATTGTAGTAATTATAATTATTATAATTATCTTTCACAAAATCTTCTTTACAGCTAATGCCCCCACAAGGGAGTCAGGCCGTTTCTCAATTATCTTCCCACTACCGGTTACTATTCTCCAAGGAGTTCTTATGCGGTATCATAAGGAATTAATGTAATCACTTTACCGACAAGCTCGCTATATGCAGTGCTGAACTTTGAGGTAGGTACGTGTTTTTTACATTATTCAATTGTGGCTGCAGTGAGGTGGCTAACATTAAATACTGTTTGGTTTCAGTTAGGTATTATGCAATGCTCTTTTGTTAAGTACAAGCGGACGTCACGCAGTTTCACCCGCGTAGTTCCCGTTCCCGTGGGAATACTGGGATAAAAAGTAGCCTATGTCCCCCGGGGATAGTGAAGCTTCCCAACGGTGAAAGAATTTTTCAAATCGGTCCAGAAGTTTCGGAGCCTATTCGTTACAAACAAACAAACAAATCTTTCCTCTTTATAAAATTAGAGTAGATTAACTAATTTTAACCGATCTGTGAGGGGATTAGGCATCGAGATTAGATTCTATTTAAGTATATATAACAATAAAAATTAAATAAAATGTGCTAAAATGAACGCGATGGGCGCTCTTGTCACTTACTAAGGTAGTGACGTCAGAAACAAACAATTGACGATCGAACATAAGTACTCATTGCAATGATGGTGTTGTCACGTTTTAAAAGTTTTTTTGGTGTTTACTTTTTCATGATATAATTTTGTTTTACTGTTAATTTAACCATATTTTTTGGTTTGTCCTGTGCGAGACAAATATACTTACCTTTTCTTTCTTTTAATCTTTATTTTCCGCGAACAATAGTGTTAGAGTACCTAAATACAATAAGTTAACACAATCTATTGTAGCCAATTATATTTGGGACAAGCCCGCCACACTATTCCCAAACCACTGTAACTCCTGTAAGCCAGAATCAACAGTGGCGACCACAAGAAAAGCGCCGAGACAATGAAGCCCGACGAAGTCCCAGAGAAACGATTTAACTGTCTTTTATCCCCTTGTGGTAGCCAATTGTGGGTTAAGCTACCACTTGATACAATAGGTAATATAATATAACTTAAGAAAAAAGGTTTTTCCTTTGAAAACGCCTTCTCAAAGCCCCGATTATAAGGAGTCCAAAAGAGACCTAAATATAGCTTTAGAAATCCATTCAAATAACTCTAAGAATCGGCTCTCGATCTTGAAAAACATGTTTTCTCAAATGTGCCGACACTTAGTACTTTTTCTTTGAGGGATGCTTCTGTGAAGAAGGGGAGGCGTTATGTCCTCGGTACGTCGATGAGTGCTTTTCTATCCACGATTATAGCTAGGAATAGCGTTTTATTTTTGTAAGTGTAGGTTTTGATTATGTTATGAGGACATAATGTATTTAAAGTTAATATCTAAATGATAAAATCAGAGGGCTTAAATAAGGGGACATTCTAAAATCATAAAAAGAAGTTTTTCAATAAAAAAAAATACCTAAGTATTTACTACAACAAATAATAAAATTAATCAAATAAATCGTAAAAACAGTAAAAAATCAGTAAATATTAAAACGAATAATACATGTCTCCAGGTATGTCATGAACGAACTTCGTGTCTGTAAACGATCATAAATATAATTCAATTTAATATATATCAAATCAATTTAATATCACATTAAATTGTTTTGATGTAAGCTACCGAAAATCTTATGTACCTAGGTTCGTACACATACAGATAAAATAATGAATTAATACGTTATTCAAAGAATTGGTTTATTCAGTTTTGAAGCAAACAAATAATATTTATTAAAAAGTATACATATTCAAAAACAATAAAACAACAAAACTCATCTGAACCGTATTTAATGGCTGTATATCTTTGTACTCGGATTAGTTTTGGCGCCAATCCAGCGTCCCAGGTGCGTCCGTGTATGCAATCCGCCATGTTGGAAAATGGCAAATGCTGTGAGCGGGAATATATCTGGAATACGTAATTATAGTCCAATCTTTGATACATTTGGGACTCTGAGCACGATTCTGGTGCTTCTGTTTATTTGATGAGTCAATTTAGACTGATATGCTCGTTTTAATCGATATGTAGGTATTTGTTTGATGACTCTTAATAGGGTAGTTAACTAAAAAAAAACTTATTAGTCCGTTAGATAGATTTCCAAAAAATATTGGACACGTATTTTTTCTTTGTTCAAGTAAGCATACAATGAAGACGATACAGTGCTTTCAAAACTCGTCGTCATATTCTAAGACATTAGTATGACATTTTTAGCGGTTAGTGACGTCACAAACCACCCCTCAAATCTCTGACGCGTTTTATCATCGTCAATTTTTATTGATTTGATTAAACAAAAAATACGTATCCAATATTTTTCGATAATCTAACAGACGGACTAATTAGAATCATATTTTTTACCCGACTGCGGTGAAGCCCAAAAGGAGGGTTATGTGTTTGGCGTGTATGTATGTCCGTTTCTTTGTTCCCTCATAACTCCTAAACGGATAAAAGGGATTTGATTAAAATATACGTCGTTAGATTCGTCTTGATGGCGCGAGTGTGAAATTTGCGGATTCTGGGGGCCTAGCGTATTTCAAAAAATAAAAAAAATCCATTAACATTAAAGTGCCGACTTAAAGTGCCGACTTAATCTTTGTGATTAACTCAATCAATGCGATTGTCCAACAAAATAATCTTGTTACCCTCAATTGTTGAATAATAGCCAATGAGCTGCACATTGCCAGTCAGCCGTCGAAGCGTCAGTCACTCAGTCGCATACAAGGGAGCTCCATCAGACTAATTAGTAATCTGTCAATGGACCTGACGTGGGATCGCGTCCGTATGGACCAAACCTAGATACTGTTCGACATTTAAACAACGTACGGTTTAATTCTCAAAACAATGCAGTATGAAATTGATTTGGACGGAATAGTAAGCCGATTTTCGCCTAAAAGCATCCATTAGACACGATTCGAAAGCCAGTTTATGGTTGAATATAGCGGCCGATACGTTTTATCAGCAAGTTTCAAAATTCCCGTAATATTTCGACAATGCGTTGCCCGTATTTACGCCATAGCGGCTTAGCTCAATTTATAGTATGACATTACATTTGGTAATGTTCTTAAATGCCTCATTAGTTGTTTGGCCTAATTAGCTCCATGTTAAATGATTTAGAGCCTTTGAAATAATTTCGTTCGCACATTGATTTTGACGAGGAACAGTGGGTTGATCCGATTGTTTAGAGACCAATGTTGTTTTGATGTTAGGTTTGTAAACTAGGGCTGTATTCTGGCCATATTCTGTGGACATGTATTTACAAATTAACATCATCATTTCAGTCAAACGACGTCCACTGTTGGACATAGGCCTCTTCCAGGTGTCGCCACATTGACCGGTCCCGTGCGTCTCGCATCCAACGGGTCCCCGCAACCTTCACCAGTTCATCGGTCCTATACAGGATGTAAATGAACCCTTCACACATCCTTGAACCACTCCCTGTTTTTCCTACTTCTCCGCTATTCTTTTCTGATTAATTTCGTTGCGGGATCCAAGACAGTCAAATCATTTCTCTGGGACTTCGTCGAGCTTCATTGTCTCGGCGCTTTTCTTGTGGTCGCCACTGTTGATTCTGGCTTACAGAAGTTACAGTGGTTTGGGAATAGTGAGGCGGGCTTGTCCCATTTAAAATAAAAAAAAAAAACTTGAACCAAGCGTTCTGTACATCAAACTAAGTAACCCTACGCAAAAAATTTTGGATTGACTTTTTTTTTTGGGGTCAAAAATCACATTTTACGGTAAAATTCAATGTTGCACTCTTGAAACATTGTGCTAGTGGGTGGTTTGAATAGTAAAGGGGCCCTGGAAGTAATTTAAGTAAAGTTTTAACCTGCAAAACTGGTATTTACAAAAACAGCTGTGAAAAATTTGGAACTTTGCCCACTAACATCTCCGTAACTAGGGGGTTCCCAGGTATGGTCTAGAACAAAAAAAATATCGCAGTGGTGGGGAGAATAAGTGCTTTTCGTTTGCGGGTACTTTTATACCCTTTTTAAATAGTCTAAAAGACTGTTTTTGTAAATACTAGTTTTTCAGATTATAACTTTACTTAAATTATCTCCATGACCCTTTAACTTTTCAAAGCATCCACTAGCGCAACATTTTAAGAGTGTTACATTGAGTTTTACCATAAAATTAGAATTTTGATCCAAAAAAAGTCGTTTTTGCGTAGGGGTACTTAGTATGATGTACAGAATGCTTGGTTGACGTATGTGTGAAGGGTTACTTTACACCCTGCATGTAAGTCGGGATGTTCTATGTAGGCTAATGTCGCGGAAAACTTTGATAGCGATGTAGGAATTACCAATTAGTTCGCATGTGTTGCGATAGATGTCGCTGTCGCAACAATGGCAACGGGCTCGCCCCCTATGACATGGGGCTTAAAAATATCTGATGGAATATGGGTGTACTAATGGATACACCTCTGCCAAACCCACTGCTGGTCTAACAGGCGTGATGTTATGTTATGCATAAATCACTTTAGAATTGAATTAACGAGTGACTAACAAATCGTCTTATTTTTTTTGGCGTCCCGCTCTTGTGCAGAGCGAAAGGGAGTGTCAGACTTCTACAGACTAAAAGCTACCCATGTTCCTTCTTAGCACTATATGTCGAGGCCGCGGTATCTCTTACAACATCCCGCAGCCCGACAACATCCTGCAGCCCCTAACAAATCGCCTAAGGAGACGGATTTTATTTGATATTTTAAAATATCAAATAAAATCCGTTACGTCCAATAAAGTTGAGTCTCAGTCAAAAGAAATTGTTTGCTCGGAAAATAAGACCAAAGACCATAAAGTGAAGGAAGTCACCGATGTTCCTACAAAAAGGTATTGATTCTCCAATGAATTATTAGTAGCTTCAGACATCTTTTAAAGACGAGACTCTTTGACTAGGCAGCTTGCCAGCCTCGCTAAGTAGTACAAGTTGACTGGCAAGGCTTTCTGGCTGTCCCAACTCATTAATGCACCTCCTTGGAGACTTTATTAAGTCAGACTTTATTTTTGTTGCCAACTTAAAAATTAAAATGTCATAAAAAGTTTTGTAGTTAGGACGCCCAGAAAATTAAAGTTTATCTGAATTTTTAGTAGCACTTGCTTCAAGCAAGTATTTTTTGTCATGAAAGGCTTTTTTGCATCGTTACTGTTGAACAGGGCGTTGCTCGCTTAAAACCTTAAACTTATTGTAACCCAAACCATTTTAAAAGATTAAAAGAGTAACCTTTGGAGTTTCTTGCCGGTTCTTCTCCTTAGGAATCGACCAATGCACCGAACCGTGCCCCTTTTCATGTAGGCCTATGTGAAATAAAATAAATTTGACTTTGACTTTGACATCAAAAAGTATTAACTCAATGTAGCCTAACCCGGCCATTCTCTATGGCAGCTATTATGTGGGTCAATATCGTTAGTGAACTGAAAAGCTATAAGTAGTAAACAATCTATTAGGCAGTAAAACAACGTAGACCAACCAGGATTCGTGAAAAGTTGCCATAAAAAGAGATAACGACTCTAAGCATTTACAAATAGGGCACCAATTTACATAATGCATTAAAATATTACCAGTAACCGACTGCCAACAAAGAGGAACATAAAGAATCACATTCATTCATTGCATTCAGCCTTTGGCATAATGCCTAAACCGTTGGCCTAATTGGCAACGACCACGCAATGTTCGTCAATCGCTCAATTCAAGGGAACTAGTGCAAAAATTGATGAACTCAATCAGGACACGGAGTAAATGGACTGGTAACTTTTCAATTTATAAGGCTGTTGAAGTGGGTTTATGTTTAAAATTTCCATAAAATTCGGAGTTGATCAATGGGAACCGTTAAAAGTCCTTCTCAGTAATTAAAATGAACGTAGCGAGTGGAAGAAGAGTGGATGGGAAATTACAATTTTCTCTTTGAGGGTAGTGTGTATTTTGAATTAACTGAAGTGTTTGGCTATAATGGCAAGTGTATTTACCAGTTTTATCCGTCAATGTTTCAGCGAAGAAGATGTAGTGAAAAAAAACTGGCCAAGTGCAAGTCGGACTTGCACATGAAGGGTTTCGTACCATTGTAGTAGATATTGAGAGATTTTCCATGTTATTTTAGCACCATAGACGTCTTTAGGTTTTCCTGTAATACGTTACAAGAACTGCTATACACAACTTAGGAAAAACAACAGTTGAGAAACATCGTCAAAACAAAACGGGTGCAAATATTTTCCCGCAAAAATAACCCGGATTACTTTTCAATTTGACGTCCATTATCGGATAAAAGTGCCCCTTTATTTGCAATGCGGATATTTTTATCGTTTTTTTTTATCTATTTTTTTTTCGATTAAGACGGCAGGCAAATCTTTATAAGTGTTATCTTTTCTTACAGTCGGATTCCGGCGTAGATATTAGCGGGATAACCGGTTATTGGGTATTCGACTTTATTGCTAAGAATGTTATTATTAATAGTATAAAATAGGAAAAAAAAGGTCTGAAAAAGATCAATGTGCGCGGGCGGTTTTTGTTTTAAAGGTCATAAGCCGAATGTTACTGTGATAATAAACAAGAAATAAACTTAAAATCAAGATTTTATACAATACCTACTTAGCGATTTAAAAACTCACATAATAACCCTCCTTTTGGGCTTCGCCACAGTCGGGTAAAAAGCACATGTGTGACTGTTCAGAGTAGGTACTGTTTGTTTGAGAAGTGTTTACTTAATTGTTTCCATTCCACATTTTTTAATAACTGAATATGACTTTGTGCGAAACAAATAACGAGAAATGTTAACTAAATGAATAAATCCAAAATTAATGTACAGCTTAGTTTGGCTTCTGTACGTATTTTTTTGTTTAAAATTTAACGCAATTTTAAAGCCAATAATTATAATATGAAACGCCTGTTTTTTTTTTTGAGTGTGAGAAATCATTAAGTGACTCCTCCCGCTCTGGGCAGAGCGGTAGGGAGTGACTGACTAAAAACCAAACATGCTTCTTCTTAGCCCTTTGTGTGGAGGCCGCGGTATCTCTTTCGAACAACCCGTAGCCCCGACGGGATTCTACATTCATACTGAAAACTTTCCTTATGACATTTTCCTCATTATTCTACACTTCCTCTTAAGCTATATGAACAAAGCAAACATGATAAAATTGTAATGGAAATGATAAAAAAGCAAACATCACTGATCCGACAACAGGAAAAACTTTATTTCAGTGTAAATATCAGCTAGTAAACATCAAAAATGTTTTTTAAGAATACCTTTTTTCCGTTACAGCTACTTTATTTTCCAATGGCATTTGTAAGAGATATTTTTATTGAAAATATTCCTCCCGTTACTTAATACGGTTTATGACGATGGTCACAGTGTCGGAGACGATGCAAACTTTCAGTATTGGGTAGAAAAGCGATAAAGTTAAAGAATTATCGGTTTCGCACAGCCTGGGTTCTATCGTTGAGGAGTTAGGTGAATTATAAGGGTATTTCGTGTCTTCCATACCTAAAGAATCGCAGATAACTAGTTGATCTGAATTTTGAAGACCACGATCATCATGTTTTTTTCCACATGACAGAATCAAATCATAGTCACACGGAGACACATCATATTAAACGAAAAAAGTAGTTAATAAACTAAAAAGCGGGGTCCATTCTATTTTCATTTCATAATTTAATATTCAAATGGACCCCGCCTGCTTCCAAGTTTTGTTTAATTTAAAATGTGCTTGTTTTTTGCTTTTCAGTTTTTTCAGTCCGGTTTTTTAGTTTTTTTTTTTACCACTTTTTTTTTATTTCCAACTTTTTAGTTTTCTTTCGTTGGTCGCGTAAAATTGGTTCTTCGCAGATGATTTAACTTTTGTGTTTGTTTATAGATTTTGTGACTTTGAATTTCTTTTAAACATAAAGGGTGTAAAAGTACCCTTAACGCAAACGAAGGGCACTTGTTCTCCTCACCACTGAGATCATTTTTTGGTTCTAGAGAATAGCTGGGTCATGGAGGTAATTAAGGTAAAGTTTTAACCTAAAAAACTAGTATTTACAAAAACAGCTGTGCAAATTTGGAACTTTGACCCCCAATATCTCCGTAACTAGGGGGTAGTTACTGAGATATTGGGGGTCAAAGTTCCTAATTTTGCACAGCAGATTGGCCGGTTGGTCTAGTGGTTAGTGACCATACCTGCTATGCCGGAGGTCGTGGGTTCGATTCCCACCCAGGAAAAATGTTTGTGTGATGAGCACGATCATTTGTTCTGTGTCTGGGTGTAATTTATCTATAATATGTATGTATTTAGAAATATATAAGTATGTTTATCAGTTGTCTAGTACCCATAACACAAGCTCTGCTTAGCTTGGGACTAGATGGCGTTGTGTGATAGTTGTGTTATATTATTATATTATTATTATTATTAAACGACCTTTATTTTTTGGGGTCAAAAATTTAATTTTACGGTAAAACTCAATGTAGCACCATTAAAACCTTGTGCTAGTGGTTGCGGGGAGAACAAATGCCCTTCGTTTGCGTTAAGGATACTTTTACACCCTTTAAATTTATAAATCCCGCTAATTGGACTGAGCGACCGCAGAAGGCGACCAATCAATGCAGGGGTCTGGGTTTCGTGGTGCAACTTAGTATAGATAAATGTCCAGTTTTGGATTGCAATGTGCTGCGAAAACCTAAAAAATCCACGCTGTCATAAGAAGCACCAACCGGTATAGTTAAGGTAGACCCCTGAATTAGACTGGTAGAAAATGTTTAAGGCATTAAATCCGCCTTTGTACAGTGTTTTTTAAATTCTGTGGATAGACTATTAATAAATAAATATAATTGATTCCACTCCTTATCATAGGGCAGAAGCCAGTGTCCCAGCAGTGAGAACGTTTTGTAAGAGATTATATCAATAAAATTTAATATATTATAGAATCTAATAAAATAAGAAATCAGAGACAATGAAGATGAAATCGAACGCATGTCGCCTCAAATAAAGCAGTAACACAAGTCTTACGTGTTGCCATAAAACATCGAAGTATTCAGTATGTCACACGTGTACCTACACTGTGTACAGTCACGTAAACAAATATCTTTTCGTGCACTTTGAAACATTAAAGCGATTTCTCCTACTGTATTTGACTGTAGTTTAATGTTGTTACTAATATCGTATTTAGAAACTTCTATTCAGGAATTCTAAAAATCAACTGTCACTATTTACTTGATTTTTATATTAAAGATTAATAATCTTGATATCTACAATATGTACAAGCTAATTTTCGAAACCACCCAATCGTATTTCTGAATGAGTATGGTTGGCTCCAGCTTCAGGTTTAGGTTAATTTTGGACCTGATAGGTGGGTCTTGCGATGCAGAAGAATGTCGCTAGTAATAGGTTTTATGAAAATAGTTGCATTTTCAAAATCATCTGATCATCTGATCTCAAAATCGTAATTCTACAAGAAAATCACTTTCGAATATGTGTAAGTATTTACATACTGCTGTTGGTGACAGTACGTAATAAACGAACATAGGAACGAGTCATAAATGGAGCTCGTAAAGTAAATGAGGGTATAAAACCTTCCAATGAGCTCACGGTGAGCGGTTCTTTGACTTGACAACCTTGATTAGGAGACAAAATTGTAATTTGAAGACTGGGACTTGAGAAAATTGAGTATGCATTGCAGATTTTGTGCCTCACGCTTAGGTTTGAAATACTTATGTCAATTCTGTACTACAAACAGTTCTTAATTTAATATTTAGGTACGTAAGTAATTAACAATGTAATGTTTTTAGAATTAATATAATTATAAATATTACACCAGTATTGAATCAGACTTTCGTAGTTTTAATTTATTTTTACGAAACTTGTATCCATTTTCTAAAATAGTTTTAGGTATAATTAGTAATAGTTCTAAAGTAGGTTTAGGTACTCTTTATTACATCAGTTATCTGCTCGTAAAAGTCCCGATAATATCGGTTTAGCCGTCTCGGAGATTAGCCAGAACAAACAGGCAGACAAGGTTGTATGTGTTTAATATACTTTTATGTCCCACTACTGGGCAAAAGTTTCTAGGCGCCTTCCAAGAGCCTAACAATCATTTTAATTGCAAGAAGAGGTAATGAGTCGGTAATTTGACGTGTATGCTCGGGGAGATTCGGAAAATAATTTTGAAGATAATCAAGTTTGGGAGAGGATTTTCGAATTAGCGCCCCTGTGTGGGTGAGGTTGGTAATAGAATGAATGGTTGGTTAGCACCGGTTTTATAAGAAGTTCAACTGAGTGAAAACATCGTTTTTCCCGCGGATTCGCTTCACGTTTATAAAATTAATCAGGAATTTATGATTGGACTTCATCAATTTTAACATCGCCATCCGAAATTCTATAAAACCCTCAGAGACAAAATAAAACACATTTATTCCTTTTTTAGATTGATGTGATCACCTGTCAAAATTGCCGCCACAAAATGGGCGCCTCTTTTTTTTAATTGAAAACAATACCTATCTGTTCAGCCAACGCGATTCCTACCTACGCAATTTCCAGTTCAGTTGAAAAAAAACCTTTTTGCTTCGTGACGTTTGTCGATGTTATTTAAAGCTGGCTGAATCGAGATATAATGTGTGAAGAGTTAATTGTGTTTAACATCACGCCTGAAATTCTACGTAGGGTTGGCAGTAGGCTATTCCTAGAAAGCTGACATTTTGCCAGTTCTGTTTAAGTCAATCAGTTTCTTGATTAAATGATAAGTTTTTGTAAAAAAAATTGCTGAAACAGACACTTAAATTTTATTTGACGGCACAGTTGGTGCAGTGGCTGAGCGATTGGACTGCTGCGCTGCGTGTCGCGGGTTCGATCCCCGCACGGAACAAATATTTGTATGGCTTACAGATAGTTGTTTCGGGCCGGGTATTTGTGTATGTGAGTTGAAATGTTTGAGACACACCCACGATACAGGATAAATTTCTAGTGTGGGGCAGTTCATCATCATCAGCCCGACTTCACCCACCGCTGGTTATAGGCCTTTTCTTTTGTTGGGGGGTGGGAAATCATCAAATAACCCCTCCCGCTCTTGGGCAGAGCGAAAGGGAGTGTCAGACGTCTACTGACTAAAAACCACCCATGTTCGTACTTAGACCTTTATGTCGAGGCCGCGGTATCTCTTGCGAACAAGCTGGCTATAGGCCTCTTTGTTATTATGCCCACACTCACTCGCTACCACATTTAATTCTTTTTAATGCCCACCCCCACACCGCTAACGCAGTTAATTGTATTTCATTAATAAATCGAGTATTCATTAATAATTGTATTGCCGCGGAAGCATTAACTTCTCAATTGAGTCGGCAGTAATGTAATAATGGCTGGTTTATTGTTTCGTTTATTATTTGTTGAGGTATCCCAGAGGGAAGGAGGGTGGAGGGGTTGGGGGTGAATAGAAATCGGTGTGTTATCATTTGGGGCACGTTGTGGACGTTGATTGAGTGGTCTGGATTACTTGTACTTAAGTGATGGGGTTATGGTTGGTGGAAGCCGTTTTTGCTATTTTTCCTTTGTCTGTTCTGTAAAGGATGCGCAGATTTAGACACATCGATATATTGTGAAAGAATCTTTGTTAAAAAACTGATAATCACGCCTTTTTCATACGGCGTGCAGAGACGGTAGGCTGAAAACACAAAAATGCACGTTTAAGTCCTATAGTGTGTATCAGGTGATACAATAGCTTAAAAACCCACCTAATAGAGCTGGAGAAAGGCAGGGTTGGTAGTCACAATGTCCTATTAATTTAATATATAATCAAATGCAAATAAATTCACGCATATTAATGTACACAGTAAACCAATGTGTAACGGTATCCACCGTTACACATACTCACATAATATTTTACAATAACAAACGATATGCAATGATTATTTGACAAGCTTGGTTACTTGTTAGTTTCACATGTCATTTAATTAATTTATCGTTTGATGCTGACTGGATTCGATAGTTATGCCTGTGCTATGTAAATAAGCCCAAAGCCCCGTCATTGCATCCATGTTTTATGTTCTATTGTTTGTGTTACATGCGAGGTTAAAGTTCCATCGTTTACAAGTATTGTTTTATTGATTAGATTTTAACTTTACTTTAAATACCTTCATGACCCCTATACTGTTCAATGATTCGAATACTTTGGGTCCGCTAGAAAATATGATAGTGATTTTCCAAGAAGGAAAGAAAGCCGTTTTTTAATAAACTAACATTACAATCTAACAAGACTTCCCACGTCAACTTAAACTAGGGGCTACTTAGATGAAAGTCAAAATTTAACCACTCAACACAAAACAATCTTTACTGCTCAGTCAATAGGGAGCACAATAAACCGTTGACTTACGATCTTTCCGTTCGTTTGGGGGTTGAAAAGGGTAGCGAGGTTTTAGAAGATTTATTAACTTAAACGCTATCGGAGCCCTCTGAGTAATTGCTGTGGACTCTTGCGTTTATAAAACACAATTTTGCGGCAGTCCTATAAGCTGCAAGCTGAGATGATATTTGTAAACGTTTTGTAGGAGCTCGAGGGTTTAATAAAACAGCCAAGAGCAAGTCGGGCTCACACAATTAAATAGGGTTTTAAACCAAACTGTTGACTGTGGAAACTTGTATTGCTGTAACTAGACGACTAACTACTATAGAATGTATTTGAGAATATACTATTCTTATACTTCTACTAATATATAATATACTGTAAGACTGACTCGCCAGTACAAAGTCAAGCTCCG
Source organism: Diarsia rubi (assembly GCA_932274075.1). Taxonomy (NCBI): domain Eukaryota; kingdom Metazoa; phylum Arthropoda; class Insecta; order Lepidoptera; family Noctuidae; genus Diarsia; species Diarsia rubi. The sequence goes on from OW026431.1 coordinate 14,074,660, forward strand.
AAAGGTTTGCGTGTATGGTAAAAACATTGTAAAATTACACGCTTTGAGTCTGCCATTTTGAATACAGAGTGATTTCACTGAACAAACCATGTCATGCCAAACGTTGTCATTCAAACTATACATGTTTGCAAAATTTTCAACTCAATTGAAAACCGGAATCTGTGTCAAATTTAACTTCTAAGATTTGCTTACATAGTTAGTTACAGATGAAAATAACTAACGCTAGTAAAAAAATAACGCTTACTTCACAGTCTTGAGCGATAGCGATTTGAAACGCTACTTGTGTCAATCGACACATGAAGATTCACCTGGTTGTTTGAAGTGGGTAAAGGAACTGTAATTTCGAAACTCGCGTCGTCTCGACTGGAAGCATGCTCTAAGGTTATATTAGTTGCTTTTCGGTAGTCCTGTATACCGTGTCTTTTCTGAGGATACAACTGTTTACGTATTTAAAAAGAGAGAAATAATATTGTTTGTTTGCAATTATTTTGCGAAAACACAATTTACGAGAAGTTTACCGAGTTACATTTCTCTAAAGTAGCTTGCATCAATTCTTAGAAAAACATCAACATAAGACGTTCTCAGACATCTTCTATAAAAGGAATTTCTAGTTAAAACAAATTAACTCAGAACAGTTTCGTTCTTTTAACAGTAACGTATCCAGTATTTTCATTGTATGCATAATATTTTTTTTCGCACCTGGCTTATTTAATAAACCTCGAGCGGTGAACAATTCTGTATAATATTAAATAAAGTCTATTCACAATGTTATTGCATTTCATCTCTGTGGATTGCACAGTGAGCTAGAGGAAATGAAACAATTTGTTTAACTGTTATCGCTGCAGTGTTTTCCAGAAAACCCATAGCTTGGTTTAAACTTTTTTGTTGGAAATACTACATTTTAATATATGTAGGTTAACTTTGTTATTGTCAAATGCAATAACAAATTTACCCTAGGCGGAATTCATAAAAGAGCCGCAGGTGAGGTTCTTATGGAGCGAAGAACTACAGTAACAAATGCCCACGTATTTCAAACGACGTTTCTGAATACACTTTGGGAGAAATAAAGTGATAAAACAAATAGTATTATAATTAAAATGGTCACAAATGGAATTGTGACTTGGGGACCATTTTACGAATTGTAACGTAATTCATATTTTTACACTATTATGATTCTGCTAAAGCTGTTATTTTAGGCCCCATATGGCTGTTATTTTAAGACATATAAATATCTATTTAATTTATTGAAGAATCTGACTTAAGTGGCAATGGGCAGGGCACATTACTCGCAGAACGGATTTTTTTTTATTATTTGTTAAATAAAGATAAAAACAAAATGTAAACACAAAAACATCACAAAAACCTCAATAGGTTTGTCCGGATGTTGAAACACTTATGAACTATCTTAAAACTTACATAATACATAAACATAGTTAATTTTATGGTTCACGCATAATTATAATAAATTGTGAGGAAGCACGCAAAAACAAATAAAGTTAAAAAAATACTAAGAAAGTACAAACATACCCACGGTGCAGGTCGACATCGGAATCACGTCGATGCTAATAACTAAGTGAATGATATTTAAACAGGATGATGCATTTTCAGAGAGAGTCAAAGAATTTTTTGTATTTAATTTTGTAATTACTATTTGTTATTTCTGATTGAACTTTTGTTGGAATGTCATTAATTAGAGTAGGTATCAAATAAGCGACAGTTCGTTTCCCGTAATAGTTCTTGTATCTCGGTACTACCAGTTTAGATTGGGCTGCCAATTTTGTTGCTATACTATGGTTGAATTTAATTTGTAGATCTTTGTTGGTGAACTGTTCTATTAGTAACCACTTTCGTATTTTAATGTGTCCTGGTGAGATTTTACAATATTTAAAAAAATGGATGGAATAGATGGCCGATGGGGCCGAAAAGTTCTGAAGTGGCGACCGCAAACCGGAAGACGTTGCGTTGGAAGGCCTCCCACTAGGTGGACCGATGACCTGGTGAAGGCTGCGGGGATCCGCTGAATGCGAGACGTACGCGACCGGTCAATGTGGCGACACTTACGTTACGACGACGACGACGTTAAGACGTCCACTGCTGGACATGGAGGCCTATGTCCAGCAGTGGACATAGGCCTCCATGTCCAGCAGTGGACGTCTTTTGGCTGAAATGATGTTGATGATGATTGAAGAATCAGTTTAGTTTGTCTTTACCAATTTGACTGTCCTTATCTGTACTTTATTTTTACCCACAGAACACAGAAATCTCGGTCTGAGTATAAGTACTCTGTTTTTCTAACAAATGTTACTATGAAACATATCTACACACAATAACTCATGCGATCATATCCCTAAGCAGAAGTTTGGGACAGCACAATTACCAGAAAGGAACAACGAAGATAGAAACATTACAGTACGACAATAAATAAACTTAATAACATACGGACGGAGAGGAAAATAAATAATATACATAGCTGATGTCACTTGGAAAATTGCCACACTAAAATGAAATTGGTCTGTTGGGATGGGTTGCTGGACTTAACGTATGTTAGACGATCAATGGACCTTTGGAGACTATGAGAGACCAGTTGGAAAATTCACCATTTTAAAATTGAAGAGATACCTACGTTCCTCAGATCAGACAGAATAGTTATAGTTGTTGTTTATAATAATATGTATGTTAATAATATGTAATACATATCGTCGTATCTCGAGGCCGCGATAACCTGTGGACAACCCGCGGCCCCGACGGGCAGCGACGCGACACCCTAAGCCGAGACCTCACACGGGGTGCTATTACCGCGCTATCGCTTATAATAAGTTTATTTGCCCCTGGCTGAAGGCCTAACACTCAAGACCCACAGGATTATCCGGGTAAGCAGACGCCAGCCTCATATTCCATTAAAATAAAAGCCAAAATAGCGCAACCGATTCAACAGTTTGAGGTCGATACAAGCTCAATATCTAGAGATTTATCTGATCCAGTGATATTGGACGTTGTATATTGTTGCCTCGGGAAATTGAATGCAATTTTAAAGCCAATATGACGGTGCATAGAACGGCAGAAGTACCGATATAGTGTGGATTGTGGAATATCGACACACGGAGATAAAATTGGTAGAAAATTGAAGATTTACGGGTGAATATCGATTGTAGAACTTGTAATGGTTTGAACCAGCACTGCACATTTTATGTTTCTCAAAACCTGGGTTATGGTCATTTATAATTCTTCTTTACCGTGTCTAACCTGAAGCCAAACCTTTTATGCCATAAGCCTCTGACTCGGCTTTATATGTCGTCGAGAAATATCTCAGGAATGCTGCTTTCATGTTTTTCTTTTTGAAGCAAGAAATAATAATTATACAATGACTTATTACTTGGCACCCCATCAGTCACACCACAGATATGGATAGACCTAGCTAACGCAAGAGCAACATTTTCTTTTTTATTGATTATTAATTAAAGATAAAAACAAAACGTAAACACAAAAACATCACAAAAACATCAAAAGGTTTGTCCGGATGTTGAAACTCTTTTGAACTATCTTAAAACTTACATAACACATAAACATAGTTAATTTTATGGTTCACGCCTAATTATAACAAATAGTGAGGTAGCACGCAAAAACAAATAAAGTAAAAAACAGTACAAACATACCCACGGTGCGGGTCGGAATCGGAATCACGTCGATGCTAATAACTAACTGCCGTACTCAGAGATCACAGAGTCAAAACCATTACTAAGTGATGGCCTAAGTAATCATTAAAGCTTTCTGAGTGCGGCAGTTAGTGAATGTTATTTAAACAGGATGATGCATTTTCAGAGAGAGTCAAAGAATTTTTTGTATTTAATTTTGTAATTACTATTGCGCGTTCCTCTTTTTGTGCCAAGCTTACGTACAAAAATCGTAAGTGGTCACTTTCGCTCTCATTTTAAATCGGTGTATAGCGGTAGTCGGACGTCGGCGCCGCTGCAAAAGCCAGGAGTTGGGGCGAAAGAGGCGCCGTCTTTGAATCGATTTGAATTTCGGATCTATAGTGCTGGTGACATCATAATAGGTAGTCAAAAAATGGCACGCTTGGTTTTCATACAGATCGTGATACTTGTATTATCTAGGTCTATCTATATCTGTGGTCACACCCCTAGACTATCACTGCGGTATCAGTTGCTGAAGGAATACAATGCGCCAGACCCGAGCAAGCGTGCAACACGCGTAAAGCTCCCCGATTCTTCTAATAATAAAGTGTGTAAAAGTAGGTACACTTAACGCAAACGAAGGGAACTTGTTCTCCCCACCACTGCGAATTTTTTTTGTTCTAGACCATACCTGGGAACCCCATAGTTAGAGATATTGGGGGTCAAAGTTCCAAATTTTTTACAGCTGTTTTTGTAAGTAAATACTAGTTTTTCAGGTTATAACTTTATTTAAATTAGCTTGTTTGCTTGCTTGTTTGTTTTTGCTTTTTTTTAATTAGCTTGTTTTTTTGCTTGCTTGTTTGCTTTGTTTTATTAGCTTTATTATTGTATTCAGCTGCATCCGGTTAGACTGGAAGCCGACCCCAATATAGTTGGGAAAAGGCTAGGCAGATGATGATGAACTTTATTTAAATTACCTTCATGACCCGTTTACTATTCACAGCATCCATTAGCACAATGTTATAAGCGTGCGACATTAAGTTTTACCGTAAAATGTGATTTCTGACCCAAAAAAAAAGTCGTTTTCCAGCAAAAAATTTTGCATAGGGGTACTTACTTAGTTTGATGTACAGAATGCTTGGTTAACGTTTGTGTGAAGGGTTAATTTACACCCTATCTCTATCTAATATCTCTTCGAATCTGAACTCGAGGACTATGACTTGACAGCCTAGAGCGCAAATCACACAGAAAAGACGTAAGACGAAGACAGGGCGATACAAAATGTTTAGAAGCGTTGCGACGCAAAACATACAGAAAAGACAGGGCGTGGACACGACGCTAACTCGTCTGCGCCCTTAGTAAAAACATACAGAAAGAACGGGGCAAAGACAGGAGCGGACAGCGGACGTGAGGCGGGCGAGAAAAGGGGTGCGGGCGATGTGGAGCGGGGGTGCCGGGAATTGCGCGCAAAAGTTGTTTGAAAACCGTCATCCCTACGCCCAGCATCACATCCGTGCCTCGTATTTTCTATTTATGTTTTAAAAAGTCGGCGCGGTGGCGATGGCGGGGCGCCCTGTTTGCGCCCTGTCCACGCACCGTCCTCGTCTTACGTCTTTTCTGTGCGGCCTGCGATCAACGGTCACACTTGTACCGTAGCACTGCTTGTCACAGTTGTCACATTTATAATAAGCGGGAGATACCATGGATTGAGTGAAGTGAATGTTCTGGTTGTTCCTACCCTGCGTGTATGTTGCGGCTGAATTTGATTAGAGTCAACAAGAACACGAGTGCGTTGTAAATTAACATTCAACGGCTTTATCAAACTGTACAGCGTATGGCTATAATTTATTTGAACAATAATACTGTATCGTTTGTCTTGTCAACGTATTTTAGCTTCTATTGTATGTTTTGCGTAGGGTTTTGAATGTTTGGAGGAGGGTGAATTACTGTAATCATCGCATTTAGTAGATGGGTTAGTGATTTAAAGGAGATGTTATACCTAGACAGAAGCTTCACGTGAAACCGAACGCGATTTGTCGTTTATATAATATGTAATATAATATAATATTCCACAACTATCACACAACGCCATCTAGTCCCAAGCTAAGCAGAGCTTGTGTTATGGGTACTAGACAACTGATAAACATACTTATATATTTCTAAATACATACATATTATAGATAAATTACACCCAGACACAGAACAAATGATCGTGCTCATCGCACAAACATTTGTCCTGGGTGGGAATCGAACCCACGACCTCCGGCATAGCAGTTAGGGTCACTAACCACTAGACCAACAGGCCAATCAATATTGTGTAATGTTTAGTTTTGGCCAATCAATATTGCGTAATGTTTATACGATAAAAATCATGATAATAACAGGGTATTTAAAAAAAAAATCTAATATGTCCGTCTGTTAGATTATCGAAAAATATTGGATACGTGTTTTTTGTTTTATCAAATTAATAAAAATTTAAGAAAATAAAACGTCAAAGAACATGAGTCAACTTTTGACGTCACTTTGTGGGTAAAAAAGTACTAACCTAGTGACGTCACACGACTTGACACGACTTTTCGAAGCACTGTATCGTCTTCATGTATTGTTTACGTGAAAAAGGAAAAAATACGTGTCCATTCTTTTTTGGAAATCTATCTGACGGACTAATTAGATTTTTTTGGTTAAATACCCTATTACCAAAGAAAACCTTCAATTTCTATCCTTGTTTATTTCAAAATTCTGCTCTTTGAGCTTGTAACGCCATTTTCGTCTGCGTAACGCGTAGTCGATTCTTGATGTACGTAACCCAATCTTCTCCTTCTTCTTCTTCTTCTTCTTTGACGTTTAACTCAAAATGAACCCAGGACAACTAAAATTTTTAACTACAGGCGTTTTGGTAAAAAGCCTCATATTTTTCGTAAATATGGCGTTTCCAACAAAAAGCCTCCCGTACTCAAACAAAATAGAGTTATATCTGTAACAATAAATAAAGCTTCTATTGTTTCCAAACAATTCAAATATCTACAAAAAATAAAATACGCGGCTTTAGCTTTATAAAGCGTTGTTTTCTACATATTTCCCAAAAACGTACACTTCATATAAAAGCGAAATGACCAGTTAAAAATGTGGGCATAATATAGGAAATAAACCCTCAATTTCGGGAATTCGGGATTTAAAATGTGGCAACATTTCATCATTGACAAAGGTCGCGGGCGGGCGTTCGCGTTAATTTATGTGTCGGTGTTGCCATAAATTGCAGTGTTTTGGTTTGCTTTAATTACCATTGGTGTCGCCCCCAAATAACGGATCTTGGTACGATTGTAATTAATTGTCTAATTACTGGAGCGAGAACGTCGCCCATAATTTTTGCGCTAACAATTGACTATTATTTTGTATGTTTTGGAAATGTAATTACGAATGGAATCGTACCTTTTCTTAATTGCTTTCCAATAAATGATTTAGCGAGGGGCGCTATTTTTTCTCTGTTACGTTTTTAAGTTATGTAATGTTCTAATTTAAGTGGCAAGAAAATTTAACGTTTATATACTTTACTATGATTTTAAATTCTAAGGGAGCATCACCATTTCTAGTACTTTCCTAGATGAAATAAAAAAATATATTTGTTACATATTTTTGCTACAATTTATTTTCAAATATTTTCATTCTCAACAAATTCACACCTTTCCAAAACGTCATGTGTCACAAACGTACCACAGATTAAAAACTCCATCAGCTGTTCATTGTCACAGATTGACACAAACAATAGGTTCGAATTTCGAACGTTCATAAAATCGCGATCCATGTTTCCGTATCTGTTTATGAATCGCGATTCGAAAATCGAACCACCGATCAAACACTAATCTGTGTTCTGTGAGTCCATCGGTTTTGAATAGATTGTGAATCCGCACGCAGTGAGTTTACGCCTGCCGGCAACAACTCAAGAGCCATCCTAATGGCAATTGAGATAAAGACCATTGTGTTTTGGCAAACTAGTCAGTGCCATCAACCGAACAGTAACCTTATTTTAATCAACATAAAGAAAAGACGATTAGAGAAGTATCGAAGATAAAAGCATGCTGCGCTGACCCAAATGAATTGGGATATGAACAGGGAAATATCATAGAGATCTGAACTTTAGTTGCAACTTTCAATATGGTTGATTTAAGTTATCTGTATTTCAATAATGGTAAGGTTGCTATTTGATTGCAGCTGTCCCAGGTAAATAACTGTGAGAGAACTGCAGATTATATAGGACTTTGGAGGCTATTCCGAGCTCCATCGATCACGTACGAATGGTTCCGATTGCGCAGGTGATCCGTTAGAACAGTCAATACATTGAGGATATTAATAGTTCAGGAAGTGGAGGCGAATATACGACAATATGACGGTGTAGGTCCATAATTACTTGTCCTAATATGCTAAAAAATTGAGCATGGGAGGTGTTGCTGGCTTTATGGAGCCGTTAAATAATGGCGTGAACTGTGTTATTATTAATTGATTAGTAACCATATTATTATTCAACAAAATTTTAGGTTAAGTTAACATGCTTTGCTTAAAATCTTTAGACATAATTATGTTAATAGTGCCATAAAGAAAGAAAGAAAACATTAATTATAATAATATAGCCTTTTAAAGGACAAAACAAAATGCTAATAATAAACTAATAATAAAACAAAAATATATGAATATAATGATGGTAAAAGCTTAAAATAAGACATAATATATTCGTTGCCGTAAATATTATATGAAAGACTTCTACACATTTTTCCATTTTTGCGATGTTAACTGTAGCCATAGACAAAAGAGGGCTCTATAAACTGACAGCGGAGGTTTTATGCCAATCCGTTATTACGATTTATTCGAACTAAAAAAGAAGGGACGAACAGATTTCTCTTTATTGGTATTAGAAAACAATTTAGTTTGATGGATAGCTATGGAAGAGGATAGCGTTGACCTTTACAATTTTATTTGCTATTGAAAAAAGTTCCAGGCCGTTTTGTTCATTAAAATCTGTTCAAACGGAATATAGATGTACCTATCGATTTTTATGAATAACCGAATACTTCAAATAAAGCGGTACAAATCTGTATTTTAGGCGCAAGCAAATTTTTGAACTCTTTCAAGTTAGCATTAGATGGCAAATGTAGCAGGCAAACAGATATAGTACTGGATAATTAGCCACAAACTAAACGTGAAAACCAAAAGAAAACCGCAAGCCGAGAAACCCCGAAATCGGTAAAAAAACCGTTAAATCTGTTTGTAAAGACGACAACTTTACCAATGCCATTTTAATCGACATGACATAAATGTCATGAATTTTGTGTAGATATCAAGATGTTTGTCTACGACAAAATCTACGCGGAGTCAATTAAGAAAATAAAAGCACACAGTTACTTTGTAATTGGTTTCGTAATTAACTTAAATATTTATTTAAACTTCATGTACAGTGTTACATGGACGGACTAAATATCTCATTATACAATAGTAACAACTAACCCTTTATAACCAAAACCTTCTTCCACAGAAAAGTGACACAGCACCAAACTTCCCCAGTATATCAAGATTATTTATTTCCCACATAACACATTGTAGGCCAAACTATTCAGAACACAGAACTTGCCGACAGCCGCTCTCAAGGTTTTCATAAAACTTGACAATTTCAAACCAGACGAACAAGCTGTGAATTTTATACGTTATAAAGGTTGTACACTGAACTGTAACAAATTGAGTTCGTGAAATTTTTTTTCAGGAATACCTACCTTGTGACCCAGTACTTAAGTACACAGGGTTGTGACTGTGAAGCAGCCGTACCATGTAAAATACTAGTTTTCCGCTGCATCTGGTAAGACTGGAAGTCCACCCCAACCGACATAGTTAGTACGACCTCGCAGACAGAGAACCAGAATTGAGAAAGTTGACTTGGCAAAATACGGAATAAGGTAGGTACAGAAATATCATCAATCTTGTTTTAAAAGGCGCCAGCCATTCAGAAGCCTTGTCAAACTCTATGAGAAACCTAAAGATCTCGAAATTCATCAAACTATAATACAAAGACAAAGATAGCTTCATTTCGGAAGTTTCGAACAGTTTCAGTTCTAGAACTTACAACTATTGAGATCTGTCAATACCACTGATTTGTGGAGATGTCTATGGTTATAGAGATGTGTCCAGTCCTGAATCAATATAATCAGATCAGCAAACAGACGATTAAGACTGGATTTCAGAGATATAATATAGTTTAAATATTTAGATTAATTCAAACTAAACACTTACAAAAAAGGGGGACGCGTGCAAACAGCGGGAGCGACTTTATTTTATACTATGTCAAGAAATAAATAAAGAACAGGGTGCTTAGGTGTCTAGTATTCGTCCTCATCGCTGTCATCCGGATACGTTCCCAGAAGACTGGCACAGCATTGTCACGTTCAATGGCAATGCTAAAAGAGCCCTCTGGTCACGCAAAGTGTCAAGACTGCGGTTTCAGTTTAACAACTCAAAACTATTGATTTCTGTCAATTCTATACGAGTAGGTGGTGACAAGACCTTTATCGGGGTCCGTTTACCTACCGCCGGGACAGTTTTCCGAGCAAGTTTCGTTGGCAGCCAGCCAGATCGGGGCCCACAATAATTATACTTGTTTGAAAGCACTGCGGTTGTACATTATCGGGGTTTTGCGCTAAATTCCCAATAGTTTACAACGCTTTGTTGAAGTTTCATAAATACGCCGAAATATTTTCTAAATACCTACATACAATCGGCATCCCGTCTGAAACGGCCAGCAGGGCTATTACGTATCGTTTAAGTGTCAGTGGCTATCATATTGTCCATGGATTAACTGTCAAATTGGTTATGGTTTAGTAGAAAAAGGAACTATTTGACAGTTAATTGATGGACAATAAATGATAGCCACTGCCATTTAAAAGATATGCAATAGCCCTGCTGAAAGGTTACACAGATGGGTTCTTGTACACCCACATTGCCAGCCAGTTTAGTTCAAGTGTCAGACTTCTACTGACTAAAAATCAACCATGTTCCTTCTTAGCCCTATTGTCGAGGCCGCGGTAAATTCTGAACAAGTCGCAGTCCCGACGAGGAGCCATTGCCTCTCAGTCCCATTGTTCCCCACAACAGTGGGACTGAGAGGGCTCAGAAATAAAAAGTTACCGAATCAAAACGATTTTTGTCTCGTTTCTATTCACGTATCTATTTAGGAGCTCGTGGCCTAATAATAACTGCCACTCTGGTCGATCTTTAGGTTAAGCTGCGCTTGCCTAGGTTGGTCTGTGGATGGGTGACCGCCCATTTCAGAGTCTCCTCTGTGCCTCGGAAAGCACGTTAAGCCGTCGGTCCCGGCTGCCATATATAGGTATTTGGCAGTCGTTACAGGTAGTCAGTGACCTGAAAGTCTGACAACTAGTATTACCAAAGGGTATCGTATTATCTAGTATTAACTGGGTTGTGGAGGTGAGATAGTCAGTCGCTCCATGTAAAATACTGGTATTCAGCTGCATCCGGTTAGACTGGAAGCCAACCCCAACATACACACATCAAAAGTGTCTAGGGATCAACATATATTTTTGCAATAACTTTTCTCCTGATTGATATTAATTAAAATTTTCTTTAAGGATTCATCAAATAAAGTGTTTTCGTTTGTCACAGTAACGATAAACCAAGTCACCTTTGCATTAATAAAGAAATTTGCCATTTTCCTAATAAAGGGATTTTTGACATTTGAACCACTAACATTAAAGTTCGAAAAAAAGACTGAAATAACAGTTTTCTTTAAAATTTTATTGGGTAACTTAAACAATTAATAATCCGTGTTTCTACCGCGAACACTAACAACACAAGAACATCGGTTTGGCATACTCAAAATGAGTTCATCCAAATCACGCTGTGGAATGGCCGCCCATGTTCGTTGCAACAACAAAAAAAGGTCTTCTTGCGACTGGATACCCTCCATATTCGGCAGAGCTCTTCTCTGTAGCATATCCCATGCATGTTCAATCGGGTTCAAGTCTGGCGACTGAGCAGGCCAGGGCAGGACATTGATGTTAGCTGCGGCGAGAGTCTGTCTTACAACTCTTGCGGTGTGCGGTCGTGCATTATCATGCATTAACTGAAATAAGGGACCGATTTGCACTTGTAGAGGAACGATGACGTCTGATACAATCGTCTCAGCATAAATTTGAGCGTTGAGGTTGCCTCTGATCCAAATCAACTCAGTTCTTCCGCCGATCCAAATACCCGCCCATACCATGATGGTTCCACCACTATAAGGATGGACTTCCTGGCAGGATTTTAATCGCTGTTGGCGTCCAGGGGTTCTCCAGTGTCGTATACGTCTTGTATCCGGTCTCATACCAAAACGAGACTCATCAGAAAAGCACACGAAACGCCATTGTTCTTCTGCCCAATTTCTGTTTTCAAGAGCCCATTGATATCGAATCCTACGATTGTGCATTGCTATAGGTGGTACCCGTAGCGGTCTTCGGGAATGAAGGTTCACTTCATGCAAGCGGTTTCTGACTGTTTGGTCGCTAATTAAGTTCCCTGAAGAGTGATGAAACCTCACGGCTAACATCATGGCGGTTATTGTTGGAGCTCTTCGAGTTAAGATTTGAATGTATCGGTCTTGTCTCCGTGTGGTGCAGCGATACCGTCCTCCATGGCGCTCAGCCACGGTACCAGTGCTTCGGTAACGTGTCCAAAGTCGACTGATAACACTCTGACTTGTATTCAGAGCTAAAGCCACAGTACGTTGCCGGGAACCAGCTTCTATCATTCCCACGGCTCTGAGCATTTCTTCCCTGCTTAAATGACGTCGCCGCTCCATAATAACGTTGGTTTTAATCAGTAGTAGGGAAACAGTAGCACTAATAATGTCTTCAATGCGTTGTATGTTTTTATGGGGAAAATATTGACAGCTGATTTTCATCTTTTACTCGAATTTGATTCACAGTTCCTGATTCAAATTATGAAATGCACCAAAAAGGATCCATATAAATTTATAAAATCATAAATTTATTACAAAGCCACATCTCAATCTCAAGAAATCCGCATAAAAATGCTTGATCCCTAGACACTTTTGATGTGTGTAGTTGGGAAAAGGCTAGACAGATGATGATCTATCCACATAACATAACATCACGCCTATAATCCCCGAAGGGTTAAGCAGAGATGTACGAACATTTCTCTCTGCACCCACATATCGCCGGTTATGTTTTAATCCCATGACGTGGAGCTTATTGCAAAGAACCCGGGCACAAATCCAGGCTCTGTGACTGCTTTTGAGAGATTACTGGCCGAAAAATCAAATATCACTTTGCTATGCTTTTTTTTGTAATTGGTTAAGCCTGCCACACTATTCCCAAACCATTGTAATTCCTGAAAGCCAGAATCAACAGTGGCGAACACAAGAAAAGCGCCGAGACAATGAAACTCGACGAAGTCCCAGAGAAACGATTTAACTGTCTTGGATCCCGCAACGAAATTAATCAGAAAAGAATAGCGGAGGAGTAGGAAAAACATAATTTCCACTTCCTTCCATATCAGCAGGAGTCAGGCACACAGGGACGTATACAACTGGGATTAATATTACTGGGTCCTAAGTTGTGAGCTGCTATATTTGATTCCAATAATAGGTAAGACAAAAATGCTTTAACGCACGGAAATTTGTTCTAGTTTCTACAAGGTCCTAGGTTGATATGCTTTAGAATAAAACCCAACACCTCATAATCAGTGTGTAGAGACCAAAATACGCCTAAAAGACATATATTTTATGTTATGATCCTAACGATTCCTGAGGTATAGAGTCACCGCAAACCGTAAAATACAAGTCGTTAAGAGCCTGACCACACTTTTGTCACGATCATAAGACCTCGTTAAAAACAACCGCAGAGCACAAATCTCAAGTTTATTTATGAGTTTATGACTTGTCTGGCCAGTGGCTACACACGTTCGGCGGTAAAGATTATTTTATGTATTGTCAAAGAATTTGATTCGGGATTTTTACTTTTATTCTTAATCTTTGCTTTATTGACTGTATATTAATATCAAAATTAAATCAAATACGCGATCTGACAAGAGCTTTAATTGAATAGGCTCTCCTGAACCCCAACAGTCTGCCGAGTTAGCTAAACTCAGAGCCATAACCACACTGCATTTGTCAACTCAGCTGTCCTAAGTTACATCACAGAATGCGCCATTTGTGAGCACTTTGCAAGTTCGTCGGCATCAAAATGTAGGCACGTCTGTTGTCACTAAACTAGTATAAGCTGGAGTCTTGTTCGGGGGGGTCTAAAAATTCTAAAATGACTAATGAATGGTCACAGTTACTATGATGAATAGTCAATTTTACGAATTTTAACGCAATTCATATTATGATCCTATTATGGTCTCCTAAAGTGGCCCTTTTAGACCCCCTGTTCTTTAAAGCAAATTAGGCAGATATTCTGCTGATTCGGGCTTTTCGTGTTGATGAAACTCAAATTGCGTTAGACCAGTTTAACACCTATTAGCTCTGAAATTTGCTTCGATTAAATCCTGAAAGATGCAAGTGATTGTGCAGGATGAGTAGGGCTGAAGATGTGGCATATCCTTAAAAGGGGCTCCACACTGGCATTGTGTTAGGGATGGATCCGAGGTACCCCATTTAGCAGGACTATATCTAATGCGGTCAACCTGATCCGCAATCGTTTCAGACATTGCCAGATTGGCCAGATTAGGAAGTTGATGGCTAGAGGAAAGGGATAACCAAAGAAAAGATGGATAATGTGTGAGGAATGTCGAAAATCTTAATGGTGAGGCTGAGATGTATGAAATACAATAATGAGTGACTAATGACTTTCAAAACGGTGAAAGTAAACATCGTGAGGAAACCGGCTTAATGTCTTAGAGCCAAAAAAATCGAAGACATGTGATATTTACTAACCCGCTCAGTGCCCGGTGGATTATAGCCCATCCCTCTCCCAGAGAATTTGAGTCCCTGCAGTTTGAACATTATAGGCTTATGATGATGACTTTCCTGCAATAACAGCCTCCGTATCTACTTTGTATAGAAACCTCGTATTAAGTCTAAATCAGCAATGTCCTTGTGTTACCGTCGCTTCTACGACCGGTCGACTGTACGTTCAAAACGTCGTTTCCGTTTGTTTCCCGGCGCCACCAATAGTAACAGTTCCGATTGCTGCGACAGAATTCAGCGATGGCGACCTCCCGTAACAGACATGAGGAAATTAATGCACGGTTGGTGTTAAAAGTGGGGTTATAGGAAATGTGATGTATTTCAACTACACGGCTGGGTAGCTAGAAAAGGAAATAAGTACCCTAACTTTACTGTCCTGTTTGAAGTAAGTAAGAGACGAGTTAATTTACATAACAGCATTAAAAGAACAGCATTTTGGTGTCTATACAGTAACTAGAGAGTAAAATATGTTGAAGACTCTCTGACGCAGTATGATAAGTTCGATCTACAATCAATTTGAGTATACAGGAAATAGGGATTTCGTAACAGTGCTTTACCAAGACTTACTTGTGTAAGTGAATAATAAGTAAGTAATTTTTTTTAATTTCTTTTCTTTCAAAATTAGGAGATTTCGTTTGACCTTTTATTTTGAATATGTTTATAGTGAGAATTTAAACGTATTATTAAACAACTGTGAACTCAGAATGTATGTTAGAACAAATAAGTAATACCATACAAATTTCTAATCTCCGAAGGATTAGACAGAAGTGCACCTTTTGGTTTATAAGGGTGAGTCACCCAAAATCCAGACATTGGGTAGCTAGACTATATAGAACCTATTAGAAATTCTCAAGGACATTTCTTTCTAATAATACTCCATGATTCATATTCTCGTTCCCAAAATAGGTTACCCAACAAAATCGACTCCATATTTTATCCTACGACAGACACCAACAAATTACGTTTACTCAGCAAATATTTCTTTGAGAACTGGATAGACTACACAAAAAATATGTAATTTAATTCGTGTATTTGCTATTGGCGATGGGCCAAAGCTCTGCGGATTCATATTGGCATTAGTTCTAAGCTTTAGATATAGGGACATTAGATGGAGGACTGTTCTGTTATGTCTTTTAAATCTTTTAATCTGGGTATTACAATGTTATTGTGTTCGATTCAGGTTATTAGTCGATTTGGAGGTAGATTTAAGCTTATTAAGGGGTTTGTCAGAGAGTTGAGCAGTGGTGGCCCAGTGGTTGCGGCCCCGACTTACGAACAGTTGGTCGTGGGTTCGAACCCAGGCAGGCGCATTACTTTGTGTAATTTATTTCATCACCACTGCTCTCTAAACGGTGAAGGAAAACATCTTGAGGAAACCGGCATATCTTAGAACCAAAAATTTGAAGGTATGTGATATCTACCAATCCGCACTGGGCCCGCTTGGTGGATTACCTATAGCCAATCCTTCTCCTAGAGTGGAGGCCTGAGTCCCTGCAGTGGGAACATTATAGGCTGACGATGATGAAGGGGTTTGTCGTAAAACCGCAATGTCCTAGGTTAGTCCGTGGATGGGTGACCACCCATTCCATACCGTGTTTCCTCTGTGCCTCGGAAAGCACGTTAAGCCGTTGAACCCACCAGTTACTTGTACATCTTTGACAGTTGTTAAAGGTAGTCGATGCCCCGAAAGTCTGACAGACAGTCTCACCAAAAGGTATAGTATTATCCAGTACTAACTGGGTTGTGGAGGTCAGATAGGCAGTCATGAATAGCCTATCAGCGTTCCCACTGCTGGGACACAGGCCTCCACTCTTTTGAGATTGAGAGGGAATGGGCTATAATCTACCAGGCAAGCCCAATGCGGATTGGTAGATGTCACATGTCTTCGAATTTTAGGTTCTAAGACATGCCGGTTTCCTCTGCTCTCTGCTATAGGCAGTCGCTACATGTAAAATACAGTTCAGCACTATTAGGTTATACTGGAAGGCGACTTCAACATGGTTTGAGAACGGTTGTGTAACAGAGATTTGATAACGTCTACTTGTTGTTCTGAATTCCCTAGAATTTTATAGAATTTGTTTGAAGTAAGTGAGAGACAAATCAATGGACATAAAGAACTTTGGTGTCGATACAGTGACTAGAGTGCAAAATATGTTGAAGATTCTTTGATGGAAAAGACAGACCTGCTATCAGTTTGAGTAAAAAAGAAATAGCGATTTCGTAACAGTGCTTTACCACGACTTTTTTGTGTAAGTGAATAATATATTTTCTATCAAAATTAGAAGATTCCGTTTGGCCTTTTATTTTTATTTTTAGCAAGGTTTTTGAAAAAGTTATGCTTAACCAAATGCTCAATCATTTTAACACCAACATAATCTTACACGATCAACAGTACGGTTTCACTAAAGGACGTTGCACAACTGACGCCGCCGCGCCGGTGTAACTTTATTAAAACACATATTTAATGCGGGGGAATAGTCCCAAGATGCTGTAGGAATATTTTGTGACCTCTCAAAAGCATTTGATTGCAGGAATCACGACACTTTGCTTTTGAAACTTGAGCATTATGGACTAGGTAAACTTGCACTTAGTTTAGTAAAATCTTATTTGAGTGAAAGACAACAACATGTTCAAATAAATGGTGTTAATTCAGTGTTTAAAAGTAAAAATGGGGGTTCCGCAAGGCTCAATATTGGGCCCTTTCCTTTTTCTGGTATATATTAATGATCTACCCTATTTATTTAAAAATTAACCTCAAAATATGGTGTTATTTGCTGATGACACTTCCCTAATTTTTAAGATAAATAGACGGGCTCAAAAGCTAGATGACGTGAATAAAGCCCGACTTCAGATTCATAATTGGTTCACAGCAAACAATTTAGTATTAAATGAAAAAAAGACAAAATGCATAAGATTTGCTTTACCGAATGTTAAAAGTAGTGATTATGATATTGTATTAAATAACGAGAAACTAGAATTCGTAGATGAAACGGTTTTCTTGGGGATTACGCTTGATTCACGGCTACAATGGGGTGCTCATTTAACATCTGTTGCAGGGCGGCTAAGTTCAGCAGCATACCATTAGAAAAATCCGTCAGTTTACTGATGTACTTTGATAGCCTGATGTCTTATGGCATTTTGTTATGGGGACGAGCTGCAGACATTGAATCTATTTTTATTCTGCAAAAACGAGCCATCAGAGCAATCTATGGTCTTCGTAGGCGCGATTCTCTGAGGGAACTATTTAAGAACATTAACATTATGACGGTTCATTGTCAGTACTGACTGATCTACGAAAACATAATGTACGTGAGAAAAAATCTGCATCTTTTTAGTAAAAGAGGTGACAGACACAATTATATTACTAGGAATAGGGACCAGTTAGTTCAGCCAGGCTTCAGACTCGCTAAGGTAGACTCATCTTTCATGCGGTACTGTTTGAGATGCTATAACAAAATTCCACAAAGCATTTTTCAGTTCTATTTTTGAACGGAATGAGACGAAATTTAAAACATCTATCAAACGCACACTATGCAAGCAAGCATATTACAAGTTAGACGATTATATCGCTGATAAAAATGCTTGGCTCAATGCCGGTCCTGCTCCACAAGGACAGGACGCTTAAATTGATAGCATTAAATAAGAAGAAGAAAGAAGAAGAAGAAGATTGTACAACTATCTTTGCAATGTATACATTCAATCTCTTTAGTATTATATAGTCACATAGCACATATTGTGTGAGTACTGTGTACTAGAAAGCTGTCATTCTCTGGAAACCTACATTTATTTTTTATTTGACTTGGATATGCCCTGGCGATTGAGAGTTCGTCATGCTTATATGCCTCGCTGATGGTGGCAGGTGTGTCGGGTCATTTCGTTCCCTTTAAAATGGTTGAGTGGAATGGTGCTGATCCATGCGTCATGCTCGTGAACGAGTGCTGTCAGTTGTGACTGGTCACCTCTTAGCTTCCTACTCCTCCGCTATTCTTTTCTGATTAATTTCGTTGCGGGATCCAAGACAGTTAAATCATTTCTCTGGGACTTCGTCGGGCTTCATTGTCTCGGCGCTTTTCTTGTGGTCGCCACTGTTGATTCTGGCTTACAGGAGTTACAGTGGTTTGGGAATAGTGCGGCGGGCTTGTGGTCACCTCTTAGCTGCCACGGCTTGTTTGAATTATTTTATTATTTTTGAATCGTCGTTTTGGCTGTAGGTACTGTCGACACTTATCGTGCACATCTTGCTACATCGTTCTCACATGATAATATACCAATCTCAATATGAATGATGTAACCAAAGTTTTGTAACAATATTATGATTTAAAAGAGTGTCCATGAAGTTTCTTGCCATTCTTCTCATGAGATCAACGCTTTGGAATCGGCAACTACAGTACACTGACAGTTATTATGCCTTGTGAGTGGGACTGTAGCTTAGTTTATTAGCTTATTAAAATTAAGTATTTGTTCGACTATTCAAAAGAGCCTGTAATTGGCCTACTTGAAATAAATGATTTTGATTGATTGATTTGATTTGACCTTTTAGTTGTTTCCGAATGATTTATGTATCCAATACATTTACATCAAACTAACATGCAATAAAGATTATGGTAGTTAACAAAAGAAATCTAATTAGTCCGTCATTTTGATTACCAAAAAATATCGGACACATTTTTTTTCTTTTTTCACGTAAACAAACAATGAAGACGATACAGTGCTTAGAAAACTCGTGTAACGTTATACTCTAAGACATTAGTATGTCATTTTTTAGTGGTCGGTGACGTCACCAACCCCCACTCAAATCTTTGACGCGCTTTATCTTCGTCATTTTTTATTGATTTGATAAAACAAAAATACGTATCCAATATTTTTCGAGAATCTGACAGACGGACTAATTAGAATCACATTTCTTGAAGTCAGTAAACATCCCTATTTCGATAATTAAAGATTTGGACAAGTTGTTAATACCTCGTTGGTCGACTGCTGACCTTACCTTTGTCACTTTCAGGAGGCCGGTCTGTGGTTTAACGTTGCAAAAATAATTTATTTTCCTTACCTAGAACAAACAAAAAAGAAACTACGATGATAAACTACGATGATGATGATATATCTATGTTAATATTCAAATTCATATGCACTAATATTATTAAGAGGAAAGATTTGTATTTTTGTGTGTATGTTTGTAATGAATAAACTCAAAAACTCCTGCGACGATTTCAAAAATTCTTTCCCCATTAAAAAGCTCCATTCACCCTACGTAACATAAAATAGTAAAGTACTTTAACGAGATCAGATAACGAAGTAAATTAACAAAAAAAAAATTACCTAAAACGAATTATTATTTATAGGCTGCATTATACCTTAAGGAATGCCATACGATAACTTCTGAAGCTTCAGTTTTTCAGAAAACTTTTGAGATAAAAAAATACAGCACCTACATATACCAATTTATGTAAAACAGTACACATGAGATTAGCCTGCAAGGCACGCCTGCCAACGATGACGTCACAACTGCATTTCCGATTCCACACGAACCCACACGATTCGCTACGATGCACCGCGATTCGCTCCGGACGTTCCTGGTGTTGAAATAACCTAGACAGCTTTGAGTGGACTACGGTTACTAACATTTCAAAATTAAAGACCTAACAAAGGGTGGGGCAGTTTGAAAAAGAAGAAATTTGTTTTTCAGTACTCATAAAAGGGGTTTGAATTAAATGGCCGGCCTTCAATAAAAAATATATATTGAGATAATAAAACCTATGAGCTACCAAAGATACGGAAAATACCTTCATTGAATGGACTTTGATTTTGATCACTTTAACACTATACTTACAACACTTTTTTTTTCCTAATAAAACTTATTTGTATTGATGCCAGCTATCGATTAGGTTTAGTGCCCTCAATTCACCTGGGAGATATAGTTTCACCTAGTTGAAATTAATGTAGGTTTTATGAGTGGCCGCTATTTTAAAATAATACCTAATAAAATGGCTGTTAAGCCGGCCAGGCTTCATTCAAAAATCTTCCAACCCATTTTAAAAATTAATAGTAATACCTGTATGACGAAAAGGCCAGACCAAGTCCGGATGGAGGCCCAAAAATCCGTACATGTCCGGACAAAGCCGGACGGATGGTAACCGAAGTGGGACCCATTAACATTAATGTTTTGTGTGTTTTGCATCCGTGTTCATTTAAGTTTATTATGAAGTGCTTTTGTCTTTGAGTAGAGCCGTTAATGCAAGCTGCTGTGATGATGTCGAGGTAATTACTTTGCAGTTAATTTTTTTTTTTTTTGTATGATGTGTCCTGATACGGTTGCATCATAAGAAATACAATCTAGCTTAATACTAAAGCTAATGAGTAATTCTAATTTGACTTAATTTGCTAGGGAGACTACGTCTAAGAATGTGTCCATTAACACTTTTCTTATTGTCTCTATTAAGGGGAAGACACTTTGTTCTTGTGTTTCTTATGGGTAGCACTCACTTCACTACATTACACTAACAGTTCACTAAATTAGCTCGAAAGGTTTTGTCCTTTTTAGCCTTCTCACTATGTCCGTGTTATCGAGAAGCTGGATAGCATCGATGTTCACATGATGGTGAAGCCTTCGTTCATGAGCTTCGGCGTTCTTTTTGATTATGTCTATGACGAGGTCTACTTTGAGGTCCCGATGAAGGTCGTCATTTCGAATGTACCAGGGCGCATTAACGATTCCTCTGAGTACTTTGTTTTGAAAACGCTGTATAATTTTGATGTTACTTTGTTTGGTACAGCCCCAAAGCTGAATACCATAAGTCCATACAGGCATGAGGACTTGTTTGTACAAAAGTACTTTGTTGTGTACTGACAGCGAAGAATGTTTTCCTATCAGCCAGTACATCGACTTGTAGCGAAGCTCTAGCTCGTCGCGTTTCTTTTTAACATGAGCTTTCCAGCGAAGCTTTGCGTCTAATGTCATGCCTAAGTATTTGGCTGTATTTTCGTATGGTATGACATGACCGTTTATGTTTATCCGATGAAAATTTTGCTTTTTGTTTGTGAAGTCTATGTGAACAGATTTTGTTTCGTTAAGTTTCACACGCCATTTTTTTGTCCAGTCAAAGATGATATTGACGGCTGTTTGAACTTTTTCCACTGCTTCTTCTTGAGTGACACCTGTGGCCATTATAGCTGTGTCGTCTGCAAATGTGGCAATGGTATTATATTCTAACTCAGGAATATCGCAAGTGTACAATAAGTACAAGACGGGACCTAAGACACTTCCCTGCGGTACTCCAGCTTTTATGGGCTTCAGTTCCGAATGTGCATCATCTTGTCTTACTCTAAACATACGCTGTGATAGGTAAGACTCTAAGATGTCAGCAAACTGTTTAGGGAGCATATTTCTTAGTTTGTTAATAAGTCCTTTGTGCCATACCTTATCGAATGCTTGCGCTACATCTAGGAAGACCGTTGAGCAAACTTTGTTTTCCTCTAAAGCCTTTTCTATAATGTTGGTAATCCTGTGTACTTGATCTATTGTCGAATGTTTTTCCCTAAATCCAAATTGGTAGTCAGGGATCAAGTTTCTTTCTTCTATGATGGGTTTTAGCCGTTTCAAGAGAAGCTTTTCAAATAATTTTGACATGATCGGTAGCAGCGAAATCGGCCTATATGATGTCGTTTCGTGAGGTGGTTTACCAGGCTTTGGTATCATTATAACTTCGGCAACTTTCCACAGGTCAGGTACATACTTAAGCCTGAACGTTGCATTGATAAGAGTCGTAAGTTTTACGATGGCTTTACGTGGCAGGTTTTTAAGAACTTCTCCAGTAATAAGATCGTAGCCAGGTGATTTCTTTAGTCTAAGACGCTTAATTTCGTTGTATACTTCTCTAGGTGTTACGAGTTTTATTTCTTGCTCATCATTATTTGATGTTTCATCTAGCAAGGCGCTGTCTTGGTGTTCTTTATTTGGCATAAAGATTAGTTCCAGATGTTGTGCAAACCTAATAGCTTTTTGCTCGTTGCTTATTGCCCACCGCCCGTTATTATCCTTGATAGGGGGAATATGCATAATTGGCTTTTTTAAACTTTTTATAGATTTTAACAAAGAGTAATCTGTCGTGCGATAGCTAGTTAGTTGTTTTAGATAACTGCTCATTGATTCATTTTTGAATTTCTGAATTGCACTCTTTAGTTGTTTTGTAAGGCTGTTCAGAATCCTTTTATCTTGTGGAAATCTTGTTTGTTGCCATATTCGTCTCTGTCGCCTCTTTTCAGCTATGAGTTTTGTGATTTCTGCTGGATAGTATGTAAGTCTGTTTTTTATTTTAAATGTAGGAGTGTTATTCCAGGCGCATTGTTGTATTTGTGTAATAAACTGACTGACATCCCGATCCAGATCTTCTGGTTTCTTTAGTGGAACTTTTAAATCTATTACAGAGTCCATTTTAAAGCTTGCCCAAACAGTGTTCTTATTTACCAATGTGGGGTAGGTTAAAATAGAGTAGAATAAAACTAGACCACTTGTGCAGAAATGTCAAAGTTAAGATACATTTAAATAATTGGCTGCTTGCAACTGACTTAACGTATACTGTTCTATAACGTATTATGGTTTGCGTGGGTACTTTCCTGACTAAAAATATATGATTCTGTTTAGATGTTCAGTAAGATTTTCGAAAAATATTGGATAGGTACGTGTTTTTTTATCAAATTAATAAAAAAATACGAAGATAAAATGCGTTAAAGATCATGAGTGGGGGCTTCAGACGTCACTTTCCAATAAAAAAAGTAAGGAAATGTGACGTCACACGGGTATTCGAACTACTGTTGCGTCTTTATTTTTCGTTTATGTGAAAAAAGAAAAAATGTGTCCAATCTTTTTTGGAAATCTTTATGACGGACCGTTTTTTTTTATTGTATAGTACCCAAATATTCAAATAAATAGGTACGTCATTAACCATACTAGCAAAAATTTGAATTACTAAATTTGACCCAAGAATAATAAATAAAACAAACGGGGTGAGCTAAATAAAACCGTTTAAAAACCAGTAGTGAGGCAAACGTTGAGTATGAATGTAGATGGTTATAAAAGTAGACCAAGAAACAGAAAAGATGGATGAACTGTTAGAAGGAAGATGGATGAACTGTTAGAAGGAAGATGGATGAACTGTTAGAAGGAAGATGGATGAACTGCTAGAAGGAAGATGGATGAACTGTTAGAAGGAAGATGGATGAACTGTTAGAAGGAAGATGTGATTAGAAAGGAGGTGACTTCTGAGATGACGGGTAATTAAGGAGTATGGAAGGACAAAACAACCCGACGGACAAGACGGACCCTAAATAATTTAGGTTAAGGGTAGGAGAATGATCCCGTCGGACCTGCGG
This sequence comes from Diarsia rubi, assembly GCA_932274075.1. Classification (NCBI taxonomy): domain Eukaryota; kingdom Metazoa; phylum Arthropoda; class Insecta; order Lepidoptera; family Noctuidae; genus Diarsia; species Diarsia rubi. The sequence continues at coordinate 14,098,627 of OW026431.1, forward strand.
GTTGTTCGCAAGAGATACCGCGACCTCGACATAAGGGCTAAGAAGGAAGACGCCGTCGCCTCCTTCTGCGAAGCAGTGATGCTGGCGAAGGAGGTGGCGGAACGCGAGAGGGAGAGAACCTCTCGTCCCAGCCGCCGCGGGAGGCGCTCCGGGCGTCGGGGGTCCCGCGATGACCTCCGGCCGGTGAGTGATGGGCTAACTCGCCGTCCGTCCGTCTCACGACGAAAACAGGCCGTGTCGACGGCGCGTTCGTGTTCCACGCGCGCCTCAAAGAGATGTCAGCAACATGGGAGGGGCCCGAAAGGGCCGACGCCTGTCGGGGCTGCGGGTAGTCCTCTGGTTATCGCGGCCTCGACATAGAGGGCGAAGAAGGAACTTGGGTGGTTTTTAGTCAGTAGAAGTCTGACACTCCCTTTCGCTCTGCCCAAGAGCGGGAGGGGTTATTCGATGATTTTACACCCACCAAAAAAAAAAAAAAAAAAAAAGGGCTAAGAAGGAACATGGGTAGGTTTTAATCAGTAGAGTCTGACATTTCCTTTCGCTCTGCCCAAGAGCGGGAGGGGTTATTTGATGACTTACCATCCCCCCAAAACAAGGGTAGGAGAATGATGTATCAGATATTTAGAGATGTCGGTAACATGGAGAGTTCCGCAAGAGCCGATGTTCGGTGGGTTTAAGTCATTAGGTACAAGTCTGACACTCACACGCCAAGATCGGGAGGGTTTACACTACAAAAATAAAAGGAAAATAGGATATCAGATATTGTCAAACTCCTAGAGAGGAGGCCTGAGTCCCTGCAGTGGGAACATTATAGGCTGATGACGGTGATGATATTTTTCAATAAATTACACACTTCTATCTCAATTCTCGACAACCCTCGGCTTCAATCCAGGACCAACACGGCAGACTAAGTTCTATTACCAAAACCAATTCGATAACCATAATTGATTTAACTATTCGAAACCAGATCGTAGTAAGTATTAATAGTATAGTCATACCAGCGGCCCTGAATAGTTCGCAAGCAGTATTGATACGAGTAGTTGCCATCGAAACTGCAGAACTATAATACTGTGGCAGTGGGTACTAAAATATGGGCCGATTTAATTTATGTTGCCTCGATTATTTGTTGGTTTGGTTTTAGAGGAATTTGGGTACCTAATTTTGTTGGTAATTGTTGAAGTGAGGTTAGTTTTCTTAATGATTTGGTAACACGGCTTTGGTTTTGAGCAATCGATTGAGTACTTATTTTATTTATAAGGGTTTTATGCGACATATGTTTACCTTAGTTTTTATCTGGTAAAGAAACTAAGGTTACAAGAAATCGTCAGTTTGTCTTATCTAATCTATTAAAGTTCATATTCATCACTTCACATGTAATTTTATAATTCATGGATTTATAATAATGTAAAACTTTTAAGGTGGAAGCACCAGGGGAGCCCGCGAAATCTAAATTTTCTTACGCTTGTTTTTTTTTTCAAAAATGGTAAACGGTACCTTAATCGCAGGTGGTAAACCGGCGCTAATTGGAATAAATGGTTACTTTGGCTTTGAGTTAAGGAAAATATACGGTTTGGAAGGGACACCGACGCTAAAACGTTTACCATGTATTCAACATATCATTTTGAATCCCCCAACATAATTAGAAACTTTTTCATGGTTATTAAAAAAACAACTGCTGTTTTCTACAAAAGTGCAATATCTACTCAGTCATAAAAACAACTGCTGTTTTCTACAAAAGTGCAATATCTACTCAGTCATAAAAACAACTGCTGTTTTCTACAAAAGTGCAATATCTACTCAGTCAAAAAGTGTGGAACAGCTCTTTTTTAGGTTGAGACGCTCTTTCTTGCTTTGGTGTATGGGTGACTGACCATTGCATACCGAATTTCCTCCGTGCCTCGGAAAGCACGTTAAGCTTTTGGTCCCGGCTGCCATGTAATAATATATATCTTTGGCACTCGTTACTGACAGTCAGTGACCAGTAAGTCTGACAACCCGTCTTACCAAAGAGTGTCGTATTACCCAGTATTAACTTAGGTTGTGGAGGTCAGATAGGCAGTCGCTCCATGGAGCGAGTTTACATGTAAAATACTACTATTCGGCCGCATCCGGTTAGATTGGAAGCCGACCCGAACATAGTTGGGAAATGGCTATGCTGATGATAAGTGAAGAAAATGTCCCGTACACTCTGTACATATTGCCATACTAGCTGACCCACGCAACTTCGTCTGCGATACAGCTTAAAACCTTGTCCTTCATACATGATATTCGTATAACTTAAACCATTCTCGCAGCGCACGCAACGGAAGCTCTCAAACAGGAATATCGTTTCCAGCTTTGCAAGATTTTTCATTTATGCTCGACTCCTATTGGTCGTGGCGTGATGTTATATAGCCTAAAGCCTTCCTCGATAAACGGACTATCTAACACAAATATATTTTTTCAATTCCAACCAGTAGTTCCTGAGTTTATCGCGTTCAAACAAACATACAAACTCTTCAGCTTTATAATATTAGTATAGATTTTAGTTGGTAATTATACCTATAAAAATCACAACCTAGTTCCTGCCACTATTCAGCCATCCACTGACTCATATGGAACTAACCTTCTTATCACTATATGCCTCCAAAATACTTGGCTACCAAACCCGATCTATATAAAACCAGATATGGGCCTATCGGGTTTAAGTCTGCATAATATTTTATCGACGCACTTTGGCGTTGATTTTATAGTTTCCCAAAGTGCTAGCAGTAAAGTCGGTCCCAACTAACTACTATATAGATAGGTACAGCTTATATAGCTTACGCCTACGAATTATCGTTTAATTTATCAAATAACGTGACTTGACAAACGAGAAACATAGATGGCTGAATATCACGCCTAATCCCTGATAGGTCCAACAGAAGTGTCCTAACTAATGGTAGACCTACATTTAGCCAGTTTAGGTTTAAGACCCATGCAATGGGAAGCAGGAATATTGCCATAAACTAAGCACAAATTCAAACCTAGTGGTTGCTACTGACAAATTCATGGTGGAAAAATAAAGGGGCAATTTAAACTGGGAATCGTATCAATACCGTCTTAGGGTCGAGTTTGTTCTGTCGCTTCTTCTTTCCAGCTACTAGCACTAGGAGGTGTCGAAGGGGGGGCGTTTTGGGGGACTGTCTCTTGTTAATAAGTAAAGTAAATTTTGACGTTCGAAAAGTGCTGATTTTCAGTCTAGTTTGAATAAATGAGTTTTGATTTTGATGCTTATGTTCAGCAGACGCGATTGTGGGGCACTTTTTTTTGTCGCGTTCTAGGCAGAGCGGTTGGTAGTGTCAGACTTCTACTGACTAAAAAACCACTCATGTTCCTTCTTAGCCCTTTGTGTCGAGGCCGCGGTATCTCTTTGGAACAACCCGCTGCCTCGACGGGCCTGTGGGGCACTGAAGGCTATCTATTACGAACTGCCAGAGATCTTAATATGACAGCGGCTTAATGCTCTTTTTGAGTCACGGGAACCTTGATATGTTATGGGTGGTCACCCATTTCCAGACCTACCTAGGCAAGCGCTGCTAAACCTAAAAATAGATCTGAGCATCTCTTATTATTCAGCCACAAGCTTCACTACTGAGCGACTTGAACCAGTTAGTTAAGCGAAGCGTTCTTACTAAACCCAGTTAAGCACTATGTCGTAACCACTAAGTAGATATTGGTAAATTGCGCGTACCTCTAATGTGATCCCTTAATCGCCTATTATGACACTATAACGTATCTGAGCATGCTTAAGTACTTAAGGTGAGTATTATCAGCAAAATATATAATACTAGCGGGCGTCACGTGGTTTCACCCGCTTAGTTCCCGTTCCCGTGGAATATAGGGATAAAAAGTAGCCTATGTCACCCGGGGATAGTGTAACTTCCCACAGGTGAAAAAAATTTTTAAATCGGTCCAGTAGTTTCGGAGCCTATTCGTTATAAACAAACAAACGAATCTTTCCTCTTAAATACATCTCTGCAAAAAATAACTTTTTTCTCCTTTTTGTATATTATGAATAGTTTTAATGTACACAATTTCATACTTAGTCACATTATTTTTGAAGACGGTACTTAGGTAACATCGTAGTCGAAAATCAGTAGCGACGAAACTAGTCCCGAATTTGAATAACAATAGGTAGGTGGGTAACTAGGGACATAGTCTGCAAAGTTTCCACACATTTCACGAAATTACTTCACGAAACTCGTCTCGTAAATGAGAACGTTAGGTACTTTATTTTCATTGGTTCTTAAAACCACATACGAGAGATATTAGGAGATGTTTAATAAAGTTTTATGGTAACCTCTAATTTAATTAGTTTGGCAACAATTTAGTGAGTGAAGTAAGTCATTAGAACATCGTAATAAAAATGGTTTGATATGAATCGCACATCCTTTCTGTATGAGATTTGTTAGATATTATAACATGTTTGTATTTTGTGTGAACATGATATGACATCATTAACGTAGAATAATGAAGTTCGTGTTCGACGCGCGCCTTAAAGAGATGTCAGCAACATTGCAGGGGCCCGCAAGGGCCGACACCTTTCGAGGCTGCGGGTTGTTGGAAAGAGATACCGCGGCCCCGGACACAAAGGGCTAAGAAGGAACATGGGTGGTTTTTAGTCAGCATAAGTCTGACGGTCGCTGTCGCTCCACCCAGAGCGCGAGGAGTAATTGAAAGATTTCCCAACCTAATAAAAAATAAAAAAGGAGTGTCTATCTCCATCGGAAATAGTCGTGAGTTTATTTATGTTCTAGTGCGGATTTATAGACAAGGAGCAGGTATAGATTAGATACTTCTTACATACGCGCACGCCAGTTGCGAGAATATTTCTTATTTCAAAAACACATTGATCAAAATTCAACAAAAATAACAAGAAAACATCTCAAAAGGATTTCAATCCACTCTCCTAAAGCACATGGCGTTCACAAAGAAAAAGTAATTTATCAACCCACATAAGTGTTTGTAAGAGGTTCGCAAAAAGAAGCTTACATTAAAAAAACGTCTTTTCAAGACAAAGTTTTGAGGGCCTGAAACTGGTATCTTCCACTTTGCACTGAAATATTTTCAAGAAAAAATTGTGGCAACTTGTTTTTTTTTTCATTTATATAAAGGAAAGCTTATGGAGGAGCTCTGAAGGGCTATTGCGTGTCTTTTAAATGACAGTGGCTATCATATTGTCCATGGATTAACTGTCAAATTGGTTATGGTTTAGTACAAAATGGAACCATTTAACATTATTTGATGTACACTATATGATAGCCACTGTCATTTAAAAGATACGCAATAGCCCTGCTGAGCAAATAATGACATCCACTTGTGTTTATTTACAGGTTAAGTCGTGCATGGCAAGGTTGGTCCGTAGATGGGAAACCACCCATTATGAAATAATTTTTATTTGTTCTCTTCACATGGTTGCTAAATACGACAGCAGATCATCATTATAAAGGGTGTTAAAGTACCCTTAACGCAAACGAAGGGCACTTGTTCTCCCCGCCTCTGCGACCATTTTTTTTTCTAGACCATATCTAGTTACGGAGATATTGGGGGTCAAAGTTCCACATTTTTGCACAGCTGTTTTTGTAAATACTAGTATTTCAGGTTATAAATTTTGCTTAAATTCCCTCTATGACCCTTTTACTATTTAAAGCACTCACTAACACAATGTTTTAAGAGTGCTTGAGATATTGAGTTTTACAGTAAAATGAAATTTTTGACCCCAAAAAAAAAGTCGTTTCCCAGAAAAAAAAATTGCATAGGGGTACTTAGTTTGATGTACGGTCGGTTACTAAAGTGGATAAGCGACCGCACAAAGCAATAGCTTGACGTTTAGTTTGGACTTACGACCTTTTACTTTCACGACAGATATTGTCGTCACCAACTGATTGTGGTTCATAATTTCAACATTTTAATAAAAGTCACGATGGCCTAGCGGTTTAGCGCGTTCGGATAGATCTATAGTAATCAGTAAGTAGTGCGTTCTAATCTCACGCAGAAAGTTTTCCACTTTTTGTAAGTATTTACTTGATTGGAGGTAATGAGACAGAAATATTATACTCTTTATCAAGATAAAGAACATAATATTTCTTTTATTTCTATTTATAATAATATTTCTTTACGAACTTCTTACTTGTTCGCTTTGTTCACCCATTTCGTAAAGTTTGAAAGGTAGATCATAGAAAAATAAGTCAAGAATTATAATTTCTGTGAGGTAGACATGAGTTTTATGAATATGTTACTGGATGAACGTTGTCGATTGGGTTATAGTTGTTGATTAGTGACGTGTGGTTTAATAGATAGCAGTATTGTTGTTGATGTTTCTCAAAATGCAGGCACATATTAATATTGAGGCGAGGGCGACTATCATTGCTCCGTATAAAAGTGATGTTAATAGATTACAATTATCAGAAAAAACCGGAATAAATGTGAGTATTATATTTAAGAATTGTAACTTAAACTGTTAGTAGAAATAAAGATAATATCGTTTGGTGACTTAATGAATTCATTAATTGTTTTTTAAATTCATCATGAGGCTTAAAAGATAAATAATTAGTGTTTATTATTGGATTCATAAATGCAGAGCGAATGAAGTCTTTAGTATTTTATTATAACCGCCTCATATCACTTTTGTTTTGTTTTAGAAGAATTCTGTTAGTCTCTGAATCAAAGATACGAGGAAGAGGGTCGCCTTGCTAACGACAGCGAAGTGGAAGGCCGTCGCTTATTAGTGAAACGCAGCGACGGCGGTGACGACATAATAATATAATTATGGTCAAATAAAATATGGTTTCACACCTACGGGACGCTTCGCGGAATTATTCGACACCTCATCTCAAACTGTTCTCCGTGCCCTCCAAGCTAAAGGCTTGCATCATAGAAGACCAGCTAAAAAGACCTTCCTGACAAATAGATATAATCAAGAATGATTACGTTTCGCACGTGATTATTTAGATTTTTACTGGAATACTACCATATTTTCAGATGACAAGACTTTTAAATCAAGTCAAATAATATATATTATAATATTATGAGGTCATAGCGCAATCGTTTACATTGCAAATAATGGGGGTTCTACAAAATATAAAAATTCGGAAATGTTTTGTTTTTAATAATTAAACGTGTAATAACATATTTGATGATAATAACTTATCCGTAATTATTTACCAATCTTAAGTTGAGGTTTAGTTTCAATCTTCTTTTCTTCAAGAAAATGATCAATTAAGCTAAAACCTCAATACGACATTCATTGTGACGTTACAAAAAAACAGGTTCAGTCTAAATCATATTATTTGTCAAAAAACTCTATCTTTAATAAGTGGGTATAATCAATTATATTTCTGTGATAAAATTATCTTTTCCTTGTTAAGAATTGACTTAGTGGGTATACCTACAATCAAAATGTTATGATTTATGAACGATTACAAGAGAACTGTTTTTATTTAGGTAGGATTTGACGTCACAAATTCAAATTCTCATGATTGTTAATTAGTTAATTTTATAAATAATTATGACGAATAAAACATTGTCTTGTCATTAAACACGACTTTTTTTCTACCTACCACCCAACAAACACCCGAAGTGATACCATAATCACAACCACATAAATAGTAAATAATAATACGTTGGGTTTATATCCTATATATTTAACTTCTTATATAAAATAAGTATTCTAATGGGTTTACAATGACAAAAAGAAAAAAATGATTACAAAGAAACAAAAAGCACTATCTTGTGGTGTGTGAGATTTGAACTCGGACCTCATAGATCGTAGATCCACTGCTTAGCCCAAACAGCTATCGACACTTGTAAGTTAAACGCGAATTTTAGCAATTCATTAAGTAATGCGTTTGCTGCGATTATAACGAAAGAGACGGAAATATATTTTGTTGTGCTATTTCGTGGAGTGCGACGCCCGACGCGACTACGCCGACGACATGATACGATAGCGATCTCTGTGGCTGTGGTGTGCTTACTGTATAGAGCAAGACCACTTACACATACAAACGCATGAACGCTCGCCCGTGCGCTCACAGAAATACAATCCTTAGCGTGCCCATGCACTTGTCTTGCCTTACTGTACAGAATGCTTGGTTGACGTATGTGTGAAGGGTTACTTTACACCCTGTATACCGAGTTTTCTCCGTGTCTCGGAAAGCACGTCAGACCGTTGTGTTGCGCCCTTTTGGGGGGGGGGGGAAGTCATTTATTTATTTATTTATAACAACCTCATCATCAAACAATTCCTCCCGCTCTTGGGCAGAGCGAAAGGGAATGTCAGACTTCTACTGACTAAAAACCACCCATGTTCCTTCTTAGCCCTATATGTCAAGGCCGCGGTATCTCTTGCAGTATCCCGCAGCCCAGTCCCGGCTGCCCTTTGTTGAGCTTTAACAGTCGTTACAGGTACCTACTCGGTGGTTCGAATGTCTCGACATCCAGTCTTACCAAGGAGAATCGTATTACCCATTACTAACCGGTTTGTGGAGGTCAGACAGGCAATCACTTCTTAAAAAATACTGCTATACAGCTGCATCTGGATAGACTAGAAGCCAACCCCTATATACATAGTTTAAAAAACACTGGACAGATGGTGATGGCCCCAATTTTCGTTTTTCGCAAATTAGTCTTACGTGTTTAAGAAACAATCAAGCCATTGTGACCCAGAATTTTAACGATCCAGTGTATAAAGTAAATATTTTGACATATTTTTCTAGTAGCGGCTTTGTTCATCCTCCACTTTTAAGAGTGTTAAAAAACAAGAAATTAGGGAACATAGCATAACGTGTCAGGCACTTCATCATGCTTTGTAAGTACAGAATCAAGTCAAAGTTATACTAAAGTTAAGGTTAGTTTGTTGACTTTTGACTACGTTTGCATTGTCGCGAACTAAGTTGGGACATCTTGGGGACATAATTAGTACGTTGAGTGTGATTGTACTTGCTGATGTCTTGGCGTCATGTCTTGTGGCTTTTAGTATAGCGGTTTGGTGGTTTGAGAGTTTGAAAACTTTCTGAAGGCCTTTGGTAAGTTAAGAGTCTTAAAAAGAAGGCTTGTTCTGGGAGACTCTGTAGAACAAATGCTGGCGAGCGAGCACCTTTCTGCCGATTACTAGAAACGTACAACACGCATTTCATAAAAATCGATATTTTTGCACATAATCAGACCCAATTTAAAAAAATGGCAATGGAATTACTGGCTGGTCATCCTTTACCATGACTGCGTCTTGTTGGTGTGGGGTTGTGGTTAAATTGGTCTCTGACTAAGTCCGGTGTGATCTTTCAGGTTTTATTTTTATTTTCTACTGTCCCTTTCTATATGCATCCGTTTCCTTATCTCTTTAAAACCGCTATGATTTCGTGGACAATAGTGTGGGTTATGCGTTTGTTTACTGTTTTGTCCATACTTTATATTAATATTGTAATGAGTAACTGTTTTTTGTCCCAAATAAATAAAATAAAATAATAATAAAACAACCCTTACAAACAAGATGGATTAAAATTACGATTTTGTTAATAGCTTAAATAGTTCTGGTTCTCAACCTCATTAGAAACATTTTTATTGACACTATGATTACCGACGCGTAGCCATGGCTCTCGTACTAGGACTTCCTGTATCATTAACCTTTATTTGTAAGAATGTATTTTGATTGTGTCTACTTTTAGTTTCGTATATAAATACGATACACTTATCATAAAAACTACTAAAACACACACATTTTTCATTGCGTTTTCCATGTTTCACCAATGCAAACTACCGCCCCGCATCTACGAGTATATATCCTACCTATCGTGAAATCCAGCAGCACTATAACCCTAGAGCACCTTTGTAGACCAGCGACAAACAAAACGGTACACAGGCACTTCAAAAATTCAAACAAAGGCTCCAAAAAAAAAGGAACGTAAAAACAGCCGAAAAATCGCTGCTCACTTTTTCTTCCACTAGCCATCGGGCTCACATTTTTTTGAATACATACTTTCTACCTGAAAACTACCACTCCGCTTCTATGTATACCAATCAAAAGTCAAATACAGCGATACAAACAGTAGATACAGCACAAAGGCACTGCAAAAATTCACACAGGCGCCAAAGAAAGAATAAAAGGGAACGCAAAATCATGCAATGCAGCGCAAAAATTGCTGTCCGATTTTTCTACCCCTAGACGCTATTCAAAGCTATAACAGAGCAGCGTCAAAGCGAAACAACGCTCTATAACGTTAGTACAGACAGCCAAAAAAGCGCTGCCTCCCTTTCTCTATCACTAGACGCCATACTAAGCGATTACAGCGCACCGGAGTTCGTTGCACGAAATTATATTAAAAGTCACATCTGCTTCTTGACAACTACCCACATGCATTGGAAGAATTCAGAAATTTGCTGGCGACACCAGCTGCCGAGGTCGTAAGTTTAGGGGTTCCAGGATATTAAACGAGTTTTTATTGGTGCGCTTTTTAGGGGATATTATGTTAGTATTTTTAGTGTTGAGTGTGTTTATAGCTGGTAATGAATAGCTGGAAGGTCTGTGGTAATAATTTTATTTTGAAAACACCTTTGTTTTGACATTTATGACTGACGCTTGCGTTCGCTAGACCAACAAGGTATTTACGTTCAAATCCCACGGAATATCAGGCGAAGCTCGAGGGAAAGTAATCACCAGTAAAAGAGTCCCGTTTACATGCACCGTAATGTCAAGTACTTCATTTACGTGGAGTTAGCGATCTTTAGTTTATGATCCATTAACTTAATTAAATGTCCTCAAATTCGGCGTTTTACTGCTAAGTGCACGTTCCACCCCCCTTGTAATAAGGAAACTTTCAATTTGAACGATCTAGAGTTATATGTGTGTGTATATTGTGTGATTATTTGCACTTTTGATCAACAAGTCACGAAGGTAGTCCCATATAAATGTCAAAATGTGTACTTGACAGATTTAGACAAACAATGATCACACCATTTATAATGTCAGAAATAAAGACAAGGAAGCTACTGTCATAGTTAGTGGGAGGCCTTCCAACGCGTTGTCTTTCTGTTCGCGGTCGCTAGTCCAGATTTATTCGGCATCATCGACTCTCAAAATAACCCCCCACGAAAACAAACAGTTTAGTTGATCAGGCTTTCCGTATACGTCAAATGATAAGTACGTTATTTCACATATTAGAAACGCCTCTCAACAATAACCGACTGCTAATGTCATAAGCCTTAAAACAATTATCTCTGCTCCTCACAGCCGTAAACCGCGTTTAAAACGTACAATATAAACGGGTGTTTAACTCAGTACAATGGGGGATTTGGCTGAAGGAACATGGCAACACACTCGTTAGCGCTACACTCCTTGGTTACGGCGCTTACGTCATTATGGGGCATTAGGCACAATTGTGTTTGGTTTACGCTCTGTGCTATTTACTTGAGGTAAGCGCCGTGTATATGATGCTTAGGGTTGGGTGAGGCCGGGAGGCGGAGTTAGAGCTCTGAACACTGAATCTGGGTATAACTGAACTTTAATGTATAAATGTACATTCTTTGGGATCGGAGGGTCTCAAGTTCGAACCCAAGAGAGGCATCTCTGATTTTTCGGATTTATGTGAGTATTTGTTTAATTAACACTTGCTTCGCTGTTTCGTTCGTGTTATTTCTGTTAGTTCTTTAAAATCACATAACATTTTCGTTAATTTTTAACAATAGTCAAGTAGCCAATTCTACTAAACGAGTATTTAGAGGAATAATTATATCCAAGAATCTGAAATTGTCTCTGAAACTATTTGGCCTATACTCGACCTCTTTTGTGGAACATATAGTTCTACTTCCAATACCAGGAACCCATTGCCCAGTAAAACGCATTACAATTCAAATAAACGCAACCAGTTGACATTCGCTTATTATAACATAATATTGCAATCATTAACTTCAAAGGCATAGCGGTCTAGATTCTCACGAAGCATAAGATCTGACGGCACTAGAGAACGTACTAAAGTTATTAGTGAAGTTTATACGGTTTCCCTGAAGCGGTCGGCAGTATTAGACCCCGTTTACGACCTCGGTCGATGCGACTTTGCGTCAAGTGACATTTATGGTGAATCTCACGAAAATAAAAAACACACCCTCTTTGGTTGCCTTTTCGTGAGATCCACTAGTCACAGTGTCACATCTGCCTAGCTTTTTTCTAACTATGTTAGGGTCGCCTCCCAGTCTAGCCGGATACACCTGGATACCAATCATCATCATCATCATTTCAGCCGAAAGACGTCCACTGCTGGACATAAGCCTCCCCCAAGTGTCGCCACATTGACCGGTCCCATGCGTCACGCAGCTAGCGGATCCCCACAACCTTCACCAGGTCATCGGTCCTCCTAGTAATACCAGTATTTAACTGTATTTATTTTTTATTTTACCTGACTTCCATAAGTGTCCACAACCCATTTAGTACTGGGTTAATATATATTATTCGCCTTGGTAAGATTGGTTGTCAGACTTTCGGGAACTGACTACCTGTTACGTCTGTCAAAGATCCAAATGACAGACGGGACCAAAGGCTTAACGTGCTTTTCAAGGTACGGAGGAAACTCGGTATGAAATAGGTGGTCACCCATCCACATACCAACCTAGGCGTACGCGACTTAATCTGAATTTGATACGAGTGGCGGCAGCTCCTCGGCATGCTCTTCTAAACATCTTTGTTAATTCGTTTCATTTGCATTTCTGTCGTAAGACGCGTGTCGCTTGAGTTTGTAGCTTGTGGCCAAGAGTTAAGGTGTGAAATACTTGGAACATAAGTATCTCTACTTATGTACTCAGGTATTTAGGTAGGTGTGCAAGTAAGCCAGCTTTAGAGCGTGTTCATTGCTAGGTTTCCACTTTGAACATTTTGGGAGTTGCAATTTGTGCTATTGTTCGTAGGGAGATTTGTGTAGAGAATAGTTTTGGTACTTATCTTTTAGTTAGGTACTTAGTCTTTGATAACGTGGTATTTGAATAGTTAGAAACTTTGATAAATTTTAGCATGTTGAACGAGTTGGTGGTCCGGCCACACGGTACTAGAATTTGAAATACCCTGATAGCTGATTGCTCTGTTATGTTGTTATGAATAATGTTTTAAATACACACATCAAAAGTGTCTAGGGATCAAGCATTTTTATGCGGATTTCTTGAGATTGAGATGTGGCTTTGTAATAAATTTATGATTTTATAAATTTATATGGATCCTTTTTGGTGCATTTCATAATTTGAATCAGGAACTGTGAATCAAATTCGAGTAAAAGATGAAAATCAGCTGTCAATATTTTCCCTATAAAAACATACAACGCATTGAAGACATTATTAGTGCTACTGTTTCCCTACTACTGATTAAAACCAACGTTATTATGGAGCGGCGACGTCATTTAAGCAGGGAAGAAATGCTCAGAGCCGTGGGAATGATAGAAGCTGGTTCCCGGCAACGTACTGTGGCTTTAGCTCTGAATACAAGTCAGAGTGTTATCAGTCGACTTTGGACACGTTACCGAAGCACTGGTACCGTGGCTGAGCGCCATGGAGGACGGTATCGCTGCACCACACGGAGACAAGACCGATACATTCAAATCTTAACTCGAAGAGCTCCAACAATAACCGCCATGATGTAAGCCGTGAGGCTTCATCACTCTTCAGGGAACTTAATTAGCGACCAAACAGTCAGAAACCGCTTGCATGAAGTGAACCTTCATTCCCGAAGACCGCTACGGGTACCACCTATAGCAATGCACAATCGTAGGATTCGATATCAATGGGCTCTTGAACACAGAAATTGGGCAGAAGAACAATGGCGTTTCGTGTGCTTTTCTGATGAGTCTCGTTTTGGTATGAGACCGGATACAAGACGTATACGACACTGGAGAACCCCTGGACGCCAACAGTGATTAAAATCCTGCCAGGAAGTCCATCCTTATAGTGGTGGAACCATCATGGTATGGGCGGGTATTTGGATCGGCGGAAGAACTGAGTTGATTTGGATCAGAGGCAACCTCAACGCTCAAATTTATGCTGAGACGATTGTATCAGATGTCATCGTTCCTCTACAAGTGCAAATCGGTCCCTTATTTCAGTTAATGCATGATAATGCACGACCGCACACCGCAAGAGTTGTAAGACAGACTCTCGCCGCAGCTAACATCAATGTCCTGCCCTGGCCTGCTCAGTCGCCAGACTTGAACCCGATTGAGCATGCATGGGATATGCTACAGAGAAGAGCTCTGCCGAATATGGAGGGTATCCAGTCGCAAGAAGACCTTTTTTTGTTGTTGCAACGAACATGGGCGGCCATTCCACAGCGTGATTTGGATGAACTCATTTTGAGTATGCCAAACCGATGTTCTTGTGTTGTTAGTGTTCGCGGTAGAAACACGGATTATTAATTGTTTAAGTTACCCAATAAAATTTTAAAGAAAACTGTTATTTCAGTCTTTTTTTCGAACTTTAATGTTAGTGGTTCAAATGTCAAAAATCCCTTTATTAGGAAAATGGCAAATTTCTTTATTAATGCAAAGGTGACTTGGTTTATCGTTACTGTGACAAACGAAAACACTTTATTTGATGAATCCTTAAAGAAAATTTTAATTAATATCAATCAGGAGAAAAGTTATTGCAAAAATATATGTTGATCCCTAGACACTTTTGATGTGTGTATATTTACCGCTAGATTCTTATTTCTGAATAAAGATTTATTTATTTATTTTTATTTTTTCATAGTCCAAACTACTACAGCTTACATTAGATATAATTTATCATAGTCACATCGTCGCGCTTTCGTTTTTGGGTCACTTGCTCCTCTAGTTCCATCTATAGAGGTGTGTGAACTGATGTGGCTGCAGTTGCCCTGACTGCGGGCTTGGCTAGCACCTTAGTACCAAATGTTTTGAGAACAGGTTTAGAAAAACAGTAGTTTTGGTAACGGCTACATTGACAATTTCGCTAGGTGGTCTCATCACCACCATATCTTGAATGAATAAATTTAAAGGCATTGTAAAAAATCTACCTTAAACTCAGTAAAAAACGTCATTAATCGTCAGACAACATCGCTTTACCTGTAACAAAGAACGTTAAAAATAAGTAAATTAATTACAATATCATCAAACGAGCAACAAAAGGTCAAAAATCAAACAATATATTTCAAATACAGCTTAACAACTTAAGTTAGAATAACAATCGAGAGCAAAGGAAACAAGGAAGTCCAATTAGGAAGGGACCCCATCATTACGAAAAGTTTACCAGGGAACTGTCTCATTGACGACGATTAGCGACTTGAGAATGGAGATAGCAATAGGGTATTACACCAAAAAAAAAAAAAATTACTCTGTCAGATAGATTTTCAAACAACAATGTTTACGTATTTTTTCTTTTTTCACTTACACAAAAGATGAAGACGATACAGTGCTTCGAAAAGTCACGTCAAGTCGTATGACGTCACAAGGTTAGTACTTTTTTACCTACAAAGTGACGTCAAAAGCCGGGGA
Source organism: Diarsia rubi (assembly GCA_932274075.1). Classification (NCBI taxonomy): domain Eukaryota; kingdom Metazoa; phylum Arthropoda; class Insecta; order Lepidoptera; family Noctuidae; genus Diarsia; species Diarsia rubi. Next base: position 14,114,127 of record OW026431.1, read on the forward strand.
CTCATGATCTTTGACACGTTATATTTTCGACAATTTTTAATAAATTTGATAATACAAAAAGCACGTATCCAATATTTTTGGATAATCTAACAGACGGACTAATTAATTTTTTTTTTGGTAAAATGCTCTATTGGACACGATTGAACTACTAACAGCGAGTGAGGAGCCCGTGGCTTAAAATTAACTGCCACTCGGGTCGATCTTTAAGTTAAGCTTGCCTAGGTTGGTCTACCAACCGGTCTGGTGACCGCCTATTACATACCGAGTTTCCGTGCCTCGGAAAGCACGTTAGGCTGTTGGTCTCGACTGCCATATATAGATGTTTTGCAGTCGTAACAGATAGTCAGTGATCTGAAAGTCTGACGTTACGTAGTAAGTGGGTTGTGGTCACATAGGCAGTCGCTCCATGTAAAATACTGGTATTCAGCTGCATCCGGTTAGACTGGAAGCCGACCCCAACATGAAAAGGCTATGCAGATGATGATGAACTACAAACAGCTGATTAGTAAGAACTTGCTAGTATGATCATATTTAGTCACAAGTACTAAGATCTATAGAATTACCAAGATTTGAGAGAGATTTCCTCATGGAATAACGATTGCAACTTTGATGAAATACGTATTTTCATAATTGTAGGGGACACAAAATTGTATGTTCGTAACTGCATACAATTCCTATCAAAATATTAGGAGAACATCACTTTTCAACGTTGCTATAAGTACACGTATTAGCGCTTACGATAGCCTGTAAGTGTATGATCAGCGAGTTCTGCACGCCAAGTATGACTTACCAAGTCTTTCCTTTAAAAGCTCTTATAGTTGCGATTAGCTATACAGAGTGCAAATTAACCCTTCACACATACGTCAACCAAGAATTCTGTAGGTACATCAAACTAGGTAACTCTACGCAAATTTTTTTGTTGGGAAACGACTTTTTTTTGGGGTCAAAAATCACATTTTACAGTAAAACTCAATGTAGCACTGTTAAAACATTGTGCTAGTGGATGCTTTGAATAGTAAACGGGTCATGGAGGCAATTTAAGTAAAGTTATAACCTGAAAAACTAGCATTTAAAAATCAGCTGTGCAAAATTTGAAACATTGACCCCCAATATCTCCGTAACTAGGGTTAGGTTAGGTTCCCAGGTATGGTCGAGAACCAGAAAAAATGTCGCAGTGGTGGGGAGAACAAGTGCCCTTCGTTTGCGTTAAGGGTACTTCCCTCGGCGGCAGTATGCTCACACAGCAATCGACTATTATTAGAGGTAAAGTATCTCTTGAAATGACAAGGAATTTTGGAGGTATGAAAAGCTTTTCATCGTCCAGTGAAACTGCAACGTTTCTTGAGTGAGAAAATAAATCAGTAGCTAGTCGCTTCCTCGGCGGCAGTGTGACAGTAACTTAAGTATAATAGGTATATCCACGTAAAATGGCGGAGGTCACGTTCCGCCAACTAACAGGCTGAACGCCCTTATTTCCCCTGACACGTGTAAAAAAGTTAAAGCGCCAATATAATTGGGCAAAAATTTTATTCTCTATTCAAATGGGAGACATTTAAATTGTGAATGAGAACGGGTTCAAGGCGATTGTCTTTGATAGACTGAGTTTTATTTGGCCAACATATTTGACACAAACCTACATCGTTAAACCAACAATATCAAATTATAGGAGTTCAGTTTGTATTTTTATTCCAGAAAAAGTTCCGTTTCGTTAAATTAGTTTTCTTTAAACGGAGTTCCAAAGGTCAAAGCAACTACATTCGCAAACCTTGCGTTCTGTTCCAAAATGAGGTCGATTGTCCTTTAGACCGGAACACTATAATGCAGTTTTATTCGTCTGTGTCTTGCAGACGTAATCCCAAAGTCGCACGTCGCCAGCCATTCGAATCTGATCTCATTTTGAACTACTTGCCGTGTTCCACTGGTCAAAAGACTTCGTGTTTAGTTTTAAAAATGGAAATTTTAATAGTTTTATGAATTGTTATTTGATTTACAATATTTACAAACAAAAATTTACTGAACTAAAATTGTCTTAAAATATTTAGGTACAAGTATCAAGAAGGGAAGAATTACAGGGCGTCAAAAAATTGTTCCACACATCTTTCAACAGGGAAAGTGCCCAGAGGGCTGGCAGCATTCCCACGTTGGATGGCGTTAAGAGTCGACAAACCGCTTGGCAATTTCCTGAAATATTAAGTGGGCACTCGGACCCCATGGCCCCAGTGTTTTATCCCCAAACGGCTCAAACACATAACTACCAATTAATGTATTAATTAATAAATATTAATTAGGTTATTTGTGAACGTATTTAAAACAATGGAGAACGTTACGGTTCTTTGAGCTCAGATAAATATTAATTACAGAAAATCGCTGGAATAAATATATTAATGATTTTCTGTATTTTACTTTTCTTGGTTTAAGCTCAGTTCGACTCAAGTTGTTGGTTTCAGATTTTATTAAAGTAGCCGTTTCTTTTGTCCTTTGACGTCTCACTGATACTGACTGACTCAGAGATATTTAATGATTACTTAAGACGTCACTTAGTAAAGGTTTGACATATTTTTGTATGACAAAACTGTCAAAACCATTACTAAGTGATGGCCTAAGTAATCATTAAAGCTCTCTGAGTGCGGCAGTTAGTTTACCTTTAATACACTTAAATAAATATTTCTAGTATAAAAAAGGTACCATATTATTTAAATGACTGACAAAGAAATTAAAGCTCGTTTCCACTTTCCCAACCGATTTTTCCATTCAGATTTCACAGCTTGCAATAAATACTTTTGCTGAGTCTGTTTTGTACTTTCATTTACGTTAATCACCGAGCTGTGGTCGCCATAACTACGCTGTCTGATGTGATTTCCTCGCAATTATCATAATTATTTATGAAATTGTTATTTTAAGTAGTTTTTGGTGCGTTAAAGATAATGAGAAGCTTATAAATGCAGTGTCATAGTTTGCGTTGATAGCATTGGGTAATGGTGTGGCTGATAGTTATTTAAAAAATAAAACAATAATGTTTATAATAAATGTCAAAATTATGGGGTTCAAGAATCGTATTTTTATTTGTGTTAGAAACAATTATTTTTGCCAGTCTATGTTTATATTCTATAAGATTTTTGGGGGTGTGGCTAGACACGGTCATAACAACACTATGTTTTCTTTTCCTCTAACTGCGGTACTCAGAGATATTTAATGATTACTTAAGCTGCCACTTAGTAAAGATTTGACATACTTTTGTATGACAAAACTGTCACAACCTTTACTAAGTGATGGCCTAAGTAGTCATTAAAGCTCTCTGAGTGCGGTAGTAAGACATTTAAGTGTACAGTAAAATGTTAAAATTATAACTGAAAAAGTCGTAAGTTTACGACTTTTTCATAAATATTATATTTTGACACTTAAAAGTCGAAAACAGAAGTTTATCAGCTGTTTTTTGCGAGATTAAAAATATGTTTAAACACAAGACATCTTGCAAGAAATACGTTGAGTTACCAGTAACCCAGTATTGTATATAGTAATTATAAATAAAAAAATGTAGTGGATTTTTTTTCTGTACGTCAAGATCTTGACATAATATTCGTCTGGCAACACCATTCTTAACGTGTGCACGCATCTCATTAGTTTAAGCCTGGTACACAACACTTAAGTCCTTAGCAAAACTACTGAAAACTCGTGCGCCGAAATACATATCTAACGTATTGAAACCTGAGACTATTGCTATCCTACTGTTCTACCAGTTCTTGTCATTATAGAAACAATCTGCATCCTCGTTAATCTATAAAAACCAAATCGGTTCACCCGTATAAGAGCTGCGAGGCTTCAGACGGGCAGACACACACAGCGGTTAAACTTACACTACTTTTTGCGTCGGGTGTGTGGAGTGGACCACATTGGCCATAGATGGTAAGATTTGGAGGTTATGAGGGAAGACTTCACCCAGCATTGAGATGACACAGGCTAACAGTAAAAGTAACAAACAAAGTGACGTCCATATTGTTATCTACACAAATGAAAAACCCATACTTCAAAACTAGAAAGAATCTTGGACAGTTGTTAATCTAACATTAAAAGTAATGGGAAACATCTGAGCTACATTACGAACAACAACAGAGGAATCTCATTAAAACATTATAAGTACCCATCAATCATTCTAAGAAAGAATGAAAGAAAGAGATACACATGGAATTCCCAAATGAAAATGTCCGAAACACTTCACAAAGCTGACGAGCGAAATTAAACTTTAGCCGAACAAGACAGAGTTTATTTTCTTATGTCATGTTGTGACAAGAGCCACATGTGGTGGTACCTTGGAGAAGGAAACAGACGGAAAATTAAACTTTATGGGATGATGAGAGAGTTTGTTTTGTAATGGCTGCTAGTTGTAGCAAGTTTGATGACGTGTGTTCCTCTTTGACGACCAATAAAGATTGGTATTTCATTAAAATGTATTGAGTTTGGAAGTATTTTTTTGGGTGCATTCTTGGGAGCAATACTATACTTTGTCGTCAAAATTAATTACGTTGGGTTGAATAAACTACGTTTCTCCCTTTTCCTTACAAATTCTTTATGTTGTACTTTCCACAATAAATGTTAGGGAGTTATTTAGACGTAGATGCCGCCACCATAGCGCAGTCTCAATTCCAAATTCGAATCGATGCGATTTATAGCGATGTCGTCTAGTATTTTGGGGTACGGGAACGCGTCTGATAGATGAAACGTTCCAGTACCACAAAACATTAGACGACATCACTATACAGGGTGTAAATTAACCCTTCACACATACGTCAACCAAGCATTCTGTACATCAAACTGAGTACCCCTACGCACAATTTTTTGCTGGGAAACGACTTTTTTTTTTGGGGTCAAAAATCTCATTTTACGGTAAAACTCAATAGCCCGACCAAGAGAAAATTGCTCGTTAGTTGATTGAATTTGGAATTATTTCTTGTTGATTGAGTTGTCAGTACGTACTTAACTTAGTAGAAGTTTTTGGTGTACAAAAATTATAGCTTGAGAGTTTTTAAAAAGGATGTAAAAGTACCCTTAACGAAGTGAAAATGACCTGGTTCTCCCCGTCCGTCACTGCGATGATTTTGTTCTAGACCTGATAAACCTTTAGTTACGGAGATATTGGGGGTCCAAGATATGCTGTTTTTAAAAAAAAAACGATTTTAACTTTACTTAAATTACCTCCAAAACGATTACAATATTTTTTGCGTAGGTGTACATAGTTTGATGTACATAATGCTTGGTTGACGGTTACGTAAAGTGTTCGTTTACACTCTATAGTTTTACAGTTGCCATCCCGATTGAACAATGGACGAATAGTTTATGGGTAAGGCGACAGATGTCACCACCTGCGCCGTTCACAAGGTGCTCCATAGGAACGAGCCCTATCTATTATTCAAATTGAGTGACACCTAACTGTGTATTGGAATTTCGTGGAGGTAATTTATTGTAGATCTATGTCTTTTATTTATAAATATTTTCTAGAATTAATAGGGTGGTACTTATTTGAAACTAGCAATTTCAAGCCCAACCTATGTTTCTTTAGACGAGACATTTGAAGAAATATTTTAATTTCTAAGTAATAATAATAATAATATTCCACAACTATCACACAACGCCATCTAGTCCCAAGCTAAGCAGAGCTTAAGTAGTAAGAAACTTAAAGAAACGTTTATCTTCAACAAAAAAAAATTAAAATATCTGCTCTATACTTTATAAAATATCGGATTCGATTCTTCTGAATCAAATCCGATATTGTGCTTTAAGCTTTAGATTAAGCTGCGAAGGCCCGTACATCACTATCACAACTTACATAAAATATTACAAAACAAAGTCCTCCGCTGCGTCTGTCTATCTGTCCGTCTGCCTGTTCGCGATAAATTCAAAAACTACTGCACCGATTTTCGTGCTGTTTTCACCAATGGATAGAGTGGTTCTCGAGAAAGGTTTAAGTATGTAATTTATCTCTGGAATAGGTTTACATTTTGCCAGGAACGGGATCAAAATGTCATGTTCACTCGTGGTTGCGCGCGGGCGAAGCTGCGGAAACATGCCGAACATACAGGAAAGAAAACAATACACATACAACGCTTATCAGATATTAAAAACAAATACAACAAGCAGGGATTATATAAAAAAAAGCGTCAGTTAGTCCATAATAATGTACCTCTTTAAGAGGTTCGTGGGTAGTGTAGTCTGATAAAATTAATCAAGCTCAGTCTCCAGATCACCATTTGTTTTACCAAGAAAACAATAAGAAAAAACAGAAAACACACATCGTACACCGGGTGCAACAACGTCATAAGTAACAAATAACGTACATTTATGATATTGCTGCACCGGATGAAGACGCATGTTTGACATCATTTGTGATCAATAACTCATTTTAGTTATTTGTGACGTTATTGCACCCGGTGTGCGACATAAAAATTATCTCCAGAACAATAAAAAAAACAAAACCTTTCTTAAAACTAACTATTTTCAGCGATAAGAATATTCATAGAGCACAGTAACTGCCTGGTACATACCTGGGGCTGGCTCGCATAATGCTAAAAGAAAATAACATGTTTTTCCATTGTTTTAGCGAATAAGTTAGGGCCAGTTATGGCGCCTGATTCTAACCGGTTCTGAAATACCTGGGTATACCAGGACAGAAAAAAAATAAAAGGATAGCGATCCTTAAATATCCCATATGATTAAATGCCTTATTATGTATGTATATATGTCATATATTGGTATCAAACTTAACTGCTGAGCATAAGTTTCTGAGTATTTGATTCCGGCGTCAGGCAAAGTGTTATCCGCTGGCCTGTGGACGGTGAGTAATGGGCTAGCTCATCGTCCGTCCGTCTTATGACGACGACAAGCCGGGTCGACGGCGCGTTCGTGTTCCACGCGCCTCTAGATGCCAGCAACTTGGAAGGGGCCTGCAACGCCCACGCCCGTCGTGGTGCGGGTTGTTTGAAATAGATACCACAGACTCGGCACAAGGGCTATGAAGGAACATGGCTGGTTTTTAATCAGTAGAAGTCTGACACTCATTTTCACTCTGCCCAGAGCGGGAGGGGTTATTTGATGATTCCCCCCCCCCCCCCACCAAAGGCAAAGTGTTATTGAGTGTTTCCATGACGGGTTTTTTCTTATAGCAATAGTATCACCCCCTATTCGATAAAACTAAAACACAACTGGGTGTACTATTAAGCACACCTCTGCCTAACCCTTCGGGAATTACTGGCGTGATGTTATGTAATGTGTCACTAAACAATAAGAATCCTCCAGGAACCAGGAACCAAGAAAAATTATAGAAACCACACAATTTACATGCAAAAACAACTACAATTTTCTTCTCAACAATAAAAAACAAAACCTACCCCTTAGAGCACAATAACTGTCGGGTACAACTGTACGGTCAGCAACAGAAGTAGCTTAACATTTCGGAATTTTAATTATTTGATGTACAGACCTCCAGCTGTTATTTGTAATGTTTCAGAAGAGAATCCTTTGAAATATTCCTTACTCTTCAATAACTTGGTAGTAACGAGCAATATCTACCAAGTTTTTATTAAAAAACCTGCTTTGGAACTTTGAGAAGTGTTATACTACTTCTGTTGCTGACCGTACAAGACCTCGGGCGAACTCGTACAATAGCGGGAGAGAAAATAACGTGTTTCTCCAACCCCCCCCCCTCCCTTGTTTTAGAGAAACAGTGAACTGTTGAAGTTTTTCTTTCTTACACTTTGATTTAGACGACGACTTTCTGAGAGTTTGTTTAGATATAAAAGCGAGAAATGAAATTTGTTGCGAAAGCTAAGTGTTAAGTTTGTATCATGGTTGTTTTCGCGGATTAAAATATTGTAAAGTATGAATTCTCGGTACACTAATGCCGACGCCACAGGTAAATGCATTAAGTATATTTTACACTGGCTGTGGAGTTCGCATCGCTGAATTTTGGGCCACAACGATTCAATAGAAATTTGCCATCGACACGCTAAGTAGAAGTATGGCTGTTAGCCGCCATCTTTGCGGGATACATACATACATAAACTCACCACCTTTTCCCATGGCTGTAGGCAGAAACCACAGTACGCCACCTGCTACTACTTCGTCTTCGCAAGTTTTTGTAAAAAAAATTGTTTCCCTTTTTGAAGCCTAACAACCAGCTTTACCTAAGGGGGTATCGTATAATAGGGTAGAAACTAAAAAAATCTAGTCCGTCAGATAGATTTCCAAAAAATATTGGACACGTATTTTTTTCTTTTTTCGCTTAAACAAACAATGAAGACGATACAGTGCTTTGAAAACTCGAGTGACATCATATTCTAAGACATTAGTATGACATTTTTTTGCGGTCAGTGACGTCACAACCCCCCACTCAAATTTTTGACGTGTTTTATCTTCGTAAATTTTTATTGATTTTATAAAACAAAAAATACGTATCCAATATTTTTCGATAATCTAACAGGCGGATTAATAAGAATCATATTTTTTGAAGCCAGTAAACACCCCCCCTACTTACTACCAACTGGGTTGTGGAGGTCAGATAGCATATAAAATACTGATAGGTATTTAGCAGCATCCGGTTAGACTGTAAGTCGACCCCCGCAAAGATGGAAAAATTATACGCAGGCAGACGATGATGGGATTTAATCGTAGCAGTGTTTCTTTTAAATAAAATAAGTTTATACAGGCTAGATGTAACAGAGTATTCTCACACTGTATATAGACAATAGTGGAGTTGATAATAAGTATTTGTATCAAGAGAAACATTCACACATCACACCAAAACAAACACACTGAATAATGAAAAAATCCCCAAAAAACCTTCATGTTCTACCCGTCTTTCTTCTACCATAATCACAATTTATTTGAGGTCGTCATAGCGTCATATTCTTCCATATTTACCCGACTGCGGCGAAGCCCGAAAGGAGGGTTATTTTGTTACTCGTTTTCTCAGCAGTCATCTCTTTTCTAGCCATATCATGCTTCACACAGTCCATCCATCGTTTCTTCGGTCTTCCGCTTTGGCTGTAAGAATACAGCCAACTACATTCTTCCTGAGCATTTTCGTAATTTCTCCGCATCACATGTATGCATTTATACTTGTGCATTATTACACAAATTTTAGTTACCAGCACCACTTTCATACTTCCTTTTATGTACTCATTATTTTATCCATTCGCGTTACACTACACAAGGTTGAGATGAGAAGTTCTCATGTAATAGGGGATCGGACAAAAAAAAACTAATTATTCCGTCAGATAAATTTCCAAAAAATATTGTCACGTATTTTTTAATTTTTCACATAAACAAAAAATGAAGACGATACAGTGGTTCGAAAACTCGTAACTCCTCGAAAATGTCACATGTTAGTACCTTTTATTACCTACAAATGACGTCACAATCCCCCACTCATGATCTTTGACGCGTCTTATCTTCGTCAATTTTTATTCATTTGATAAAACAAAAAACACGTAAGTATCCAATATTTTTCGATAATCTAACTGACGGACTTATTAGAATAATATGTTTTTGACCCTCCCTTATTTATCTATTCATGCCTCTTGTGGTCCAATGTTCTGATCTGATATAGGCTACTTTATGTTCTACCCGATAAAATAGTAACTTCTAAATAGTTACTGTGTCTATATCACACCAAGAAGACACTTCTATAAAACGAACTACAACTATCTCACCTTTGCAATAAAACAGTAGAGTAGTACATAAAAGCTTTTGTAACACCACAAACAATCACTAGACAAAAACACTCCACGTTCCACCTAGTTCCACCTCCAACAATAAAACTTAACCTTTACCCCGCTATCCGCTAACGAGCTCACACTCGATAATCTAGTTTCCTATACAGAAGTGCTGGTAAATAATGCATATAGGGCAATTGGATTGTCTGTCAGTCAGGCTTCCTGCAGGGACTATTGATGTACTGTCGATACTTGATTTAGTGATACATGCAAAGGGCAACCGTCATGGAATTTTAGATTTAGAATTTGATATGGGAAGTGAACTACGAGAGATTTTCGAAGTTCGAGCAATACCACTTACGAATTTCTTGTAGGTGTTAGTTAGACCTGTTTTGGTTGAAATCGCTTAAAATGGCGTATCTTGTCGTTAAAATATAGTACCTCTATTGGAGGTACCAATGACGTACTTAAATTTTAACGAAAAGATGAACTAGTTATAACGCATACAACTAGGTGAAACCGACGTGGACTTTCCTCGTAAAAGTTTTCCTCTTTAGTGAGTTATTAATTATTTATTTGATGGCTGGCACCAAATAGGTACAAAAATTTGGCCCTGCCTACAGTCATTCTGACGCACATTGTTTTTTTATTATGTGAATTTAAAATGGGACTAAGTTTCAAGCCAGTGGTAGCCTATTTTTATAGATCGCGGTCATGGGTAAGAACCTGTAAAAACCTACCAGGCGTTATTATTATTATTAATGTATTTCAGAATTGAAACAATCCAGCTAATACGAGATACTTCGTGCAATAGGGGATCGGACAAAAAAATAATAATTAGTCCGTCAGATAGATTTTCAAAAAATATTGGACACGTATTTTTTCTTTTTTCACATAAACAAAAAATTAAGACGATACAATGCTTCGAAAACTCGTGAATTCCTCGAAAACGTCACATGGTAGTACATTTTTCACAAACAAATGACGTCACAACCCCCCCACACATGATCTTTGACGCGTCTTATCTTCGTCATTTTTTATTAATTTGATAAAACAAAAAACACGTATCTAATATTTTTCGATAATCTAACTGACGGACTAATTAGAATCATATTTTTTTGACCCAGTCCGATCCCCTATTGAGACATCATGAGGAAACCATCAGTCCTGCAACCGTAAGGGCTTGTGTTGACGATTGACCCGTAACACAGGTATTTTAGGCCTATTTCGGGATTCAGTCTCTCACAAATGCTTACCCTCTGTTTCACATTAAATTATTACTGACACTGTAACGTTTGTGATGAGAAAATAAACTTAAACATATTTTTTATCGTCAAGTTCGCGGGAAAGACATGGTTAAGGGACGCACAGAACAAAGTGGCAGAAATAAAGGAGAGCTACTCGAAAGTGCCTGATTCCGAACTGAAATGATGACGCTCTATGCATCATGTTTTTTTGGCGGATGGAAAATCATCAAATAACCCCTCCAGCTCTTGGGCAGAGCGAAAGGGAGTGTCAGACTTCTACTGACAAAAAACCACCCATGTTCCTTCTTAGCCCTTTATGTCGAGGCCACGGTATCTCTTACAACATCCCAGAGCCCCGACGGGTCTATGCATATGCTAAAGGTTACTTATAGTAACGTATGTCAAGTAACATCTGTGAATGCGTCATCGCTTGCTGTCAGTTATCATCGTCGTTGGCAGGTGTGATCAATGTGTGGGAGTCTATAAAATATATATGAAAGATAGCATATTATCGATATTATTGTGCGTCATGGAATCTTCCTAAAAGACACAAAGACGTAATGAAAAAGGCCTTACGCGTTTATTTTTCTTATTAATATGATGGTTTGTTGAGTTAAATAAATGCAAATGATATACACTGATATTTTTAGTCGTGGACTGAATTAAAATCGGTCTTGACACGCCTACATCCCGCCCCATTAGATATATTGACAGCTACCATTTGTTAATATTTGACATAAACGCCCACTTTTCAATACTGAATGACTAGCCGTCACTTAGTAAAGATTTCACATACTTTTGTAAGACGTAACTGTCAAAACTTTTACTAAGTGATGGCCTAAGTAATCATTAAAGCTGAGAGTGCGGCAGTTAGTTTTATAGTTTTAAGGTTCTATTTACTAATAACACAAACTATATTATGTCAAGTTGCCTGTAAATAAATAAAAAGTTCTTACTGTTGTTATAGATGCCCCAATATAAAAGACACAATTTATTAATCTTATCAAGTAAGTATTTAACAAAAATAATAAATAATGAATAATCATAATTTATTGTTTGTGTAACAGAGCCAGAAAGAGACCAACTAGGCGAGAATAAAAGAGACAGGCAAGCCAAGAAACATTTTAAAACGCGGTTGTTATTTCTGGGTCATCTCGGGGTTGTAAAGTTTAGTGCCAAGAAGATTTAGTGGGCAAGCTTTAAAGGTTTATTTTGATCTTTATTAGCATTGTTAACATTTATTTAGTAGGCTTATTTTATGCTGCGGCGTTTTGAGTAATTATAAAGGGTGTAAAAGTACCCGTAACGCAAACGAAGGACACTTGTTTTCCTCACCACTTCCTCACAACATTTTTTGTTCTAGACCATACCTAAAAACCCTAGTTACGGAGATATTGGGGGTCAATATCTCCGTAACTAGAGTCAATATTCAATATTACAAATTTTTCACAGCAGTTTTTGTAAATACTAGCTTTTCAGGTTATAACTTTACTTAAATTACCTCCATGACCCGTTTACTATTCAAAGCATTAGCACTACGAAAGTGTTTTAAGAATGCTACATTGAGTTTTACCGTAAAATGTGATTTTTGACCCCAAAAAAGTCGTTTCCCAGCAAACATTTTTGCATATGGGTATTTAGTTTAATGCACAGAATGCTTGGTTTACGTTTGTGTGAGGGGTTAGTTTAGACCCTGTATAACCTCACGCTTGTAATCACCAAAGGGTTAAGGTGCATTTCATTGGTAAACCAAATTTTCACCTCTAATGTTTGTCATATGTTATAGGGGATAAGCCTATTACCATCAATCGGGCACAAATCCAGAACCCTGCTGAGAAAGTCCTGATTGTAAAACCCAATAACAATTTACTCGACTTAGGAATGGAGCCCTTTTTTTTTTTGGCGGGTGGAAAATCATCAAATAACTCCTCCCGCTCTTGGGCAGAGCGAAAGGGTGTCAGACTTCTACTGGCTAAAAACCACCCATGTTCCTTCTTAGCCCTATATGTCGAGGCCGCGATAACTAGTGTACAACCCGCGGCCCCAGGAATGGAGCCCTTTTTTTTTTGGCGGGTGGAAAATCTTCGAATAACCCCTTCCGCTCTTGGGCAGAACGAAAGGGAGTGTCAGACTTCTCCTGACTAAAAACCACCCAAATTCCTTCTTAGCCCTATATGTCGAGGCCGCGATAACTAGTGTACAACCCGCGGCCCCAGGAATGGAGCCCTTTTTTTATGCGGGTGGAAAATCATCGAATAACCCCTTCCGCTCTTGGGCAGAGCGAAAGGGAGTGTCAGACTTCTACTGACTAAAAACCTCCCATGTTCCTTCTTCGCCCTCTATGTCGAGGCCACGATAACTAGTGTACAACCCGCGGCCTAGGAATGGAGCGTCGTCTAGTGACGCGATTGCGATCACTAGACCAACGCGGCCGTCAGGTATGAGTAACTAGCTGTTGCCTACAACTCGAAAATTATCCCACGGGAAGATAAAATTGGGATAAAAACTATAGAACTAACTAAACTATATTATATATCCAATGTACTAAATTTTATCCAAATCCGTTCAGTCGTTTTTGCATGAAAGACTAACAAACGTACACACACACACTCACAAACTTTCGCCTTTATAATATTAGTGTAATTATTTCAGTTTATATTAATAACATGAAACCTGTAAATTAGGTTGCCAAATCAAGGGCCAATTAATGATAAGCTGAGCGATAAATTCAATTTGATACAACTTATAATACTTTGATGACGAAATCCCGGTATTGTTGAGTGACATTCAAATTGAATTTGATTTGATTTCCATTCGTGATAATTTGGCAATGTTATACAAATGTGTATATAGGTATCGATAAATTAATTTGCGTCTTATTTGATTGTATAAAGACGGGTCGAAGATCGTTCCTCGGAAGGATCAATAAGCAGTTGGTCCCGGCTGTTGCTGTAGTTTGTAACCGAGAAACTGGGTTATGAAGCAGCAAAGCCTAGTCGAGTGACCGTCAAACTGTTAAATCATAGGTCTCAAGTTCGAATAAAAGATACGCAATTCAAATTTTGCAGATTTATATAAGTAATTATCACTGGTTTTGGTGAAGGAAAACATCGTGAGGAAACCAGCATGCCTGGGAGATATTTCCCGACGGCGTATAAAAACAAGTCAGACACCGATGGGCAGCATAAAATTTCTGACCACAGGTTAGGCACTAACCGACGGTCCCGGTTGTCACTCGACCCCGCCATCCCCTTCTAACCTAACCTGTCCGTGTCTGGGTGCCATAAGTCCCGAGCTCGCTTCGCTCGCTCGTGCATCCAAATTTTCCTCTTTGGCATGCGTTACATGTAGTCAGTGACCTGAAAATCTGACAACCAGTCTACCAATGGGTATCGTATTACCCAATATAAAACTGGGTTGTAGAAATCAGATAGGCAGTCGCTTCATGTAAAATACTGGTATTCAGCTGCATCCGGTTAGACTGGAAGCCGACCACAACATAGTTGGGAAAAGGCTAGGCAGATGATGAGGTTAGGTACTAACCACAAAAAAAGAAATGAAAGACTGGGTTGTATATAGAGCTCAAGTAGACAGACGTTTTGTCTGAATACTGGTATTACATTCAGACTCATTTATTTCGATTTCGATTCGCAAAACCATATTTGGTGCCCCTTTTTGGCTTAACGACATTGATCGATATAGAACATACGACTCTCCGAATCGAACCTGGCGAAAAGCAAATTGTGACGAATTGGCATATAAGCTACCGAAATGCAGGTAAATCCTATTAAAAATCTTTGTACAAATACAAAACTTTCAAGTCCTTAAAACCGGCAAATTACCGTTTCACATAAACAAAATCCGTAGTGAAAAATAGAAGAACACGCTGTTCGCTAAAATTATAATAGCAACGTAACAGGAATGTTTCTCGTAAAAGGATTAGTAACAAAATGGGTTGAAGACGCTGCAATTTTTAAAACTATCTCTGCTTCCGTCGTAATCTTGCCAGATGAGATCTTATAACAAGCGGTCGTTTGTTATTTTTGATGTAAGGGTTTTAGATTTCAACACGTTAAAATACAATAGAAACTTGGAAATGGATTAGAGAACTTATACTGTCATTTGCTATCGCAGTCGTAACAACGCAACGATATTTGAACGCCACCCATTGCGAACGTAGCGTGTCTTTCTTTGTGATATCATTGCTTACAACTAACATAGTTACTTTTTATTGTTTTTTTTTTTGTTCATGTGGTGTTTACCTTTAAGTAATTGTTGCACTGTGTAGAGTTTAAATGCATGTATTATATTTGTTTGTAGATTAGTGTAAACAATTGTTGGTAGACCTAATAAATAAAATAAAAATAAAATAAAATAAATTTGCGGGATATCTCCCGCGATTATCCATTATTATGAGCTCTCGTTATCGACGCTGTTGCAAGCACCATGATCACAGGATGACTGCAAAATGCTGGTGGATGGTTAATAAATTGCCAGGTGCAGACAAAACTGGCTAAAACCCGCTTTCTGTTTATATTAGAGACTGCTTATCACTACATATTATATATTATAAATCAAAGTCCTCCGCCGCGTCTATAAACTCAGAAACTACTGCACCGATTTTCATGTTGTTTTCACCAATGACGGATAGAGTGGTTTTCAAGGAAGGTTTTAGTATGTAATTTGTCGCGAGCGAAGCTGTGGGCATCAGCTAGTCTAAAATAAAATAAACTACTTATTTGAATGATTGAAACGTCAATATAGTTGGAAAAAGGCTTTGAAAATGGAAAACTTACGGACATAAGTGCGCCATTCATGCAGCTGTGAAACTCAACCCATTAAACAATAATCGCCGCCGTCTTACAGCAATACCCGACCTCATATTATTAATGACGATTCTCCGATAGCTCATAAGTTTTTCAGCTGGCACGTCTTGGGTATCGCGTCTGCATTTTAATGCTAACCTTACTACAGCTTGTTCGAAACGCTGATGTTGTGAAATGTTAAGTTGCTCTTTGTGCTTGTATTACTATGAATTCTGTTCCCAAGACTAAACGTGTGTGGAATGAGAGAACTATAACTGTAGTTCTAAGATTTAGCCTGAGTAAGTTTCTAGCTGTATGAACAGAAAAGGATACTTAACAACTCTCGCGTCCGGCCCTGGTGCAAGCCATGGTCCGGGGCGAGGAGGAATGGAGGGACGCCGTCTCCTCCTTCTGCGAAGCAGTGATGCAAGCGAAGGAGGTGGCGGAACGTGAGAGGGAGAGAACCTCACATCTCAGCCGCCGCGGTAGAAGCTCCGGGCGTCGGGGGCCACGTAGACGCGGGCCTGTGGACGGTGAGTGATGGGCTAGCTCGCCGTCGTCGTAACATGGAAGGGGCGACGCCCGTCGGGGCTTCGGGATGTTGTAAGAGATACCGCGGCCTTGACATATAGGGCTAAGAAGGAACATGGGTGGTTTTTAGTCAGTAGAAGTCTAACCCCCTTCCAAACAAAAAAGGGTGGTTAATACTAATTAGTCCGTCATAAAGGGTGTAAAAGTACCCTTAACGCAAACGAGGGGAATTGTTCTCATTTGTCCACTGCGATATTTTTTTTGTTCTAGACCTTACCTGGGAACTTCCTAGTTACGGAGATCTTGGGGTTCAAAGTTCAAAATTTTTCACAGCTGTTTTTGTAAATAATGTTGGTTTCGATTACTACTCCCTCTGAGTTGGGGACATTGGTAAAAAAAAATAACACTTTTTTACCGTCGTAGCCTGTATTTAATTTTTTTTCTAATTTAATTTTTTCAATTATACGAAGGCTACTCATGAGGTTCCGTTTTCTCCGTTCTCCGATGACTGAAATTTATTGTTAATAAATAACTGTACCTACTTGGTTTTACTACAGTATTTTATGTGTGGAAAGCTGAACAGGCAGTACTATAGTGTTTTACAGGCTGGAATCGTGACGGCGATGGGTGTCATGCACCCATCGGCCATGTGACATCGTACAGTCATCGCCCAGCATTACCTGACCCGTCGTATTAAGACGAAGAGGGCAACGTGGTGTGAGAAGAGGGGCCGGGTATTATTGGACACTGACTGAACGTGTAACCGTGTTGTCACGCGTCTCCCGCGATTTACACAACGCATCGCTTTGTCGTCGCATTACTGCGTACAAATCAATTTCACAGCCCAACGTTTGCTGGCTACAAACATATCTATTTTTACCCGATGAGAAGGTGTAGGCGTTTAGGGTGAGTTGTTTTTCGTTTCGTTTGTGCGCAAACATATTCAGAACGCCGAACATTTTGACCGATTTTAAAACGGTTTTCTGTAATGGATTTGTAATTTATCAGTGATTGTTCTTAGATAGGTTTTATGGTGTGTATCCGCTAGGGTGCGCTACAGTTATCATTTCTCGCTTGTAAAATGAGTATCAAGTGTTCCGATTTATTATCAAAACGATTTGACTGTTTCGGTTTGATGTGTTTTTAAGAATGAAATTTAATGGGATAAAATGAACTTAGAGGATTGTATTGATAGCCAAATTTTAATCAATCGCAGCCTGACACTGATTAACATATTGCGAAAACGAAAAAAAAACACTAATTTCGCGGGCTACCCAGGCGCTTCTCCTTGAGTGGGCCCTCTGATAAATAATTATGAACTCCTGAATTCTTACAAGACGTCTACACCTTAAATAAATACACCTAGTTTCAACCATCAATTCAGCTCTAAACATGGTCCTAGATTTGAGGTGAAAACAACTTTCTAATCCGAACAAATTATTCTGCATAAATAATGATTCGAAGTATTAATACTAAAGCAATACTAATTTATCGATATAATTAACAACGCAATCCAATTTTCTAATTTGCTGTCTATTGAATCGCGTCCAATTTATTAAGCAAACATCCATTACGAGCAAGTTTCGCATAAATTATGCTCCGGCGAAATTTAATAAAACTTCGATCACGGCATGTTCGACGGGTGCGTACCTATTCGATGTTAAGGCGCTAAGCACACGTAGCAACTTTAAGCTGATAGTTGCGGTAACCGGCAACTAACATTTTTTGTAGGTACTACATATTTTAATCAGTTGCATCTTGATGCTAGTTTTCGAAAACGGCAACCGCAATTTTACTCCTGCCCTGGCCTTTTTAGCGATAGTATAAGGTTCATCTAAGAGTGTATAGTCTCGCATTCGTCCTGCCTCGGCGGCATGTGTCAGCGAGACTGCACAAAAACAAAGCATTTATTAAGCAGTTAATGGCACTTTTGAATTTTCGAAACAAATACAACTATGAAATGTAGCTACAGTCCTAATCACAAGGTATAAAACCTGAGAAAGTACTGTCCATACCAAAGCGTAGATCTTTATGAAGAAGATCAGTCAAGAAACTCCATGGACACTCTTTTAACTCAGAATATTGTGACAAAACCTTGGTTACATCCCTCATGTAACCAAGCACCATACGTTTCAGCCACCATATTAAGTTGACAGTCGCATCAACTAAAGTTGCGTCGTCTGCGGGCGCCTAAACCCCTCTCCAATTGTTTTCAACCTCGTATGCATTGATAATAATGCACTTTAAACCCACGCGTTTGTTAAAACGTGAAAATCATTGTATTTAAGTCCATTTATTCCATAGTGACGGATTTGGCTCATATTAAAAACATTCGGTCAAGACCGCTGAATAAATTATTCGTTTAAAAGGTTTGAATACCAAATGTTGATTTATTTTACCACCATTAATCAGTTAATCTATAAATGTTTGTTTGTGAATGAATTTCCATTTAAAGTTTAATGAAAACATAAAGCAATCATATGATTAAAAAATTATGTTTTTCTATGAGGTGGTCCCATGTTGTACTTTTGCGATTATGCAAAGCACAGACAATATAGTTTCATACACCATTTTGCGTTAGAGTAGTCATGTTGTTTTAAAGTTTATTTACCGCTTGCTAAGTTGTTGACTGTTTCGTTGGTCTATTGGTCGCCAGCGCGACTCCTGTTATTGGGTTTTTCTTGGGGAATTAAACATCTTCAGCGAAATGAGGGTGCATGAATAGGTACACCTCTGCGTAACCCTTCGGGGTTTACAGGAAAGGAAAGGTTTGGTCAGAAACTATGTCCGCCAAGGGAGTCACTAACTCACAGATATGGTCTATCTTTATCTGTGCACTAAAACCATAGAGGTTAACCAATACAAAGTTACCCGTAAATAAACTGTAAAATGGTAAAAGTCACTAGTTCCATCCAGGTGAGCAGCGGTGGCCTTGAGGTGGCGGCCCCGACTTACGAACAGTAAGTCGTGGGTTCGAACTCAGGCAGGCGCATAACTTTGTGTAGCTTATTTCATCACCACTGCTCTCAAAGCGGTGAATGAAAACATCGTGAGGAAAATCGAAGACATGTGACATCTACCAACCCGCACTGGGCCCGAGTGGTGATCCATCTCTTAGAGTGAAGACTTGAGTCCCTGCAGTAAGAACATTATAGGCTGATAATGACCCAGTTAAATTTTGCCCATACGCCACACAATCACGAATACCCAGTAAAAACTCTCAGATACGAATGAAAGTACGATACGAGTTAAAGTAATAAAAAAAGAAGAAAACATTGGATATTGAGAACGAAACTCATTAAAAGGCGCCCGTTTCGTAGTAATTACATAAAATCGTAAATTGTTTATCGTCAGAAATAAATTGATTCGTTTGAGCCCTGCATTGTAATTCTGAAAATGTCGTGCATTGCTTGGCTAGCTGCCATTTTGTTATTGGGATAGTTTGTTATGTAACTTTTCGCAATAATACGAGTAGGAAAACTGAATTATTCTTTGTACAGTATGAGAATATTACCAAGGTGGAAATACCGGTAATCAGCTGAATCCGGTTAATACCGGAAACTGAACCCATCATAGTTAAGATGATGATAAGACCATGGTGGAAAAATCCAACGTAACTTTTCATTAGAAGATTTTTCTGTTTGGTCCAAA
Source organism: Diarsia rubi (assembly GCA_932274075.1). Taxonomy (NCBI): domain Eukaryota; kingdom Metazoa; phylum Arthropoda; class Insecta; order Lepidoptera; family Noctuidae; genus Diarsia; species Diarsia rubi. The sequence continues at coordinate 14,134,065 of OW026431.1, forward strand.
TAGAGGTTTTAACACAGCACTCCAGTGAAAAAACTAAAATGTTTCCTTATAACTAATTTTTTTTTTTGAACCAAAGAAGTTTACCATTAATTTGCTTTCGAATCAAAAAGCATCATAAAGCACATTAACTATAAACAATTCCAAATAATAATATATCACTGAAATATAAGTTTTCGTAGACAAAACATAAAATCGTTACACGAACGAAAATTGAAAGACGGTTTGACAGCTTCTTAATTAGCCGCTACTTAGCTGTCAATGTCATTTTGGCTAGTATATGGTACAACTCTTTGTCAGTTCAACAGCTATCCAGAGATTTGTAAACGCTTTTCGTGGCCCGATAATTTGGTAAATAAATTAGTGAAGGGACAATTTCCTGGGTATGGCTGAGTTGTACGTTAACATAACTATTATGAATAGTTGACCCAAAACAATTATTACTAAGTGAAGGGTAACTGTAGCTCACTTATTACTAATGACTTCTAAACAATGGATGACAGTCACAGAACCATAAACTAAACAATTTGTCTGACTTCAAATATAAAAGGTCTAAAATAACTTTCATTTTTAATTTTAAACATAATTTAAAATAGATTTGCCGTGGTTCTTTTGCCACGTGACCCTAATCGAACTAAAACCGATAAAATTTCCACAGACAATTTCATAAATGTCAAGAGCGCTTCTGTCAATGTCATCCAAGCGTCTTTTTGCTAACTTAATAGATCTAACGGATCTAACACAATTAAAAAAGTAGAAGTACCTACTTGCCGTATCGTGTCATATTTTACGATATAATCTTAAACGTTTTATTAAATTGTTACTTTCTACCATTACCAATTATGAATACGACTATACGAGTACCATAATTAGACCGTAATATTAAAACCATATTTATTCCCCCATATTTCGGCACACCTGTGCCGTCTAATTCAGCCAAAACATTTCCTAACGGAATTAAAACGTTCTCAAATTCGGTTTACAAAATTTATAACAAACGTAATTACAGATTACGAAACGAAAAAAAAAGAAAATGGTGAATCGTCCATTTTGAAAGCCGTTTCGTTAAAATGTTGCCATTTGTAATAGAACTTTTTCGGCGTAGTCAATGGCAACTTTTTAATGTCTTCTTGCAAATTGGTTTGCTTCGATTTGCATCGCCATTTTTCATCTTTCCTAAATTGTTTTGCATTAACATCGCTTGGCGTTTTAGACAAATTGTCGCCGATTGTTTATTTTTGTAATTTGATGATGTTATTTGGAGCAGCGGTGGTGTTTGTTTGCCGTATGGTTAGGGGTTTGATTTCGTTAATAAATATTGGGATTTGCGACAGGAGAAATTGTGTCGTCTACAGAATTGTGTTTGCGTTTAATTATATTGTATGTGTAATTGATCAAAGGTAAGGTAAGCAAGTGTGAAATATTTATGGGTATTGTTTCTGTTACTTGGTTTAATTAAGTTCATCGATTGATATTAGCGCTGTAAGATTCTTTCTTAAGATATTTTCATGTGGTTTTATAGACATACTAGCTGACCCACGCAACTTCGTATGCGTCACAATTATATATAACTTACAACCTTCCTCGATAGATCGACTATCCAACATAGTAATATTTTTTCAATTAGCTTTCTAATGTTGAAAGAATTTTCCAAGGTGTCTGAGTTTTGAGTTAAATCGTAACAAACAAAAAAGCTAATCTTTCCTCTCTATAATATTTGATAGAACCTTAGATTACATTATTAAATTGAGAATTACTATAGGTATTGGTACCTTTCTCTTACTGTTAAATATACAATCATAATCATCATCATCAGCCTATATTGTTCCCACTGAACGGACTCAGGCCTCCTCTCTAGGAGCGGGATGGGCTATAATCCACCACGCGGGCCCAGTGCGGATTGGTAGATGTCAAATCTTCAAATTTTTGGTTCTAAGATATACCGGTTTCCTTACGATGTTTACCTTCACCGTTTTGAGAGCAGTGGTGATGAAATAAATTACACAAACCCAGACAGGCGCATCTGTCTGGGTTTGAACCCACGACCAACTGCTCGTAAGTTGGAGTTGCCACCACTGGGCCACTACTACTCACAAAACAATATACAATAACACCTTGTAAATATTATGGTGCAATAAATATTTTGAATTTGAATTTCCCGGAGGCCAGAAACTCCACGTATCTACATCGGGACGCGAGGGCCGGCGGACCGCGTAATTATTTTGTCGCGCGTACATTTTAACATTGCGATCATCATCTGCCTAGCCTTTTCCCAACTATATTGGGGTCGGCTTCCAGTCTAACCGGATGCAGCTGAATACCAGTATTTTACATGGAGCGACTGCCTATCTGACCTCCACAACCCAGTTAATACTAGGTAATACGATACCCTTTGGTAAGACTGGATGTCAGAATTTCAGGTCACTGACTACTCGTAACGACTGCCAAAGATCTACATATGGCACCCGGGACCAACAGCTTAAGGTGCTTTCCGAGGCACGGAGGAAACTCGGTATGTAATGGGCGGTCACCCATCCACCGATCGACCTAGGCAAGCGCAGCTTAACCTAAAGATCGACCCGAGTGGCAGTTCTTGTTAAGCCACGAGCTCCTCTTCAACTTTTAAAAAGGAACATTTCTTTCATACATAATATTTGCATAACTTAAACCATTTTCGCAGCGCACGCAATGGAAGCTCTCAATAAAGAATATCGTTTCCCGTTTTTGCAACATTTTTCATTTATGCTCCACTCCTATTGATCGTAGCGTGATGTTATATAGCCTAAAGCCTTTCTCGATAAATGGACTATCTAACACAAAAAGATTTTTTCAATTCCAACCAGTAGATCCTGAGATCTTAGCGTTCAAACAAACAAACAAACAAACTCTTCAGCTTTATAATATTAGTATAGAAAAATCTAATCGAGCTTTGATTTTGCATCCATCTCACTTTAATTTCTTTGTTATCATTCGAAAGATATTTGTTATAAAGTTATTGTTAGTCGGCATGATGAAAGCCTCATAGTGCCCGATCTTATTACTACTAACATAGTTTTTAAGTTAGATTGTCGAATAACATTGCAAGTATCTCTTGTGTTTGATTTAGGAAAGGTTGTCTGTAAAATTAAGAATATTAAATTACATTATAAACCTCTGCTTTTCCGTAATGTAGTGATTATTCTAAGACCTGCTTTTTTTGGCGAGTGGAAACTCATCAAATAACCTCTCCAGCTCTTGGGCAGAGCGAAGGGAGTGTCAGACTTCTACTGAGTAAAAACCACCCATGTTCCTTCTTAGCCCTTTATGTCAAGGCCGCAGTATCTCTTACAACAACCCGCAGCCCATTATTCTAAGACCTAAAGAGATCATTAGTTTCAATATATTCATTCTATTTCTACATCACGTTAGTCCATAACTTTAGAACCTTATACTAAGATCATACACTATCTCCTCGACTCATCACTTACAAGTTAGTCAGAGACTGTAAATGGAGCAGCCTATTTGTTATTCAGATTGGACGGACGATACCGCAGGATATAACTTGAGAACAACCCTTTGGGGGTTAAGTGATAGCCTGACAACTTTATTGTTCAAGGCTGGAACATGTTTTGGTGTAAAAAATATGTTAGGTTAGGTTAGGTTCTAATTTAGCTTCATTTATACTACTTAAAAAATATAACATCGATCCCATATCCGGAGGGTTTGCCAGGGGGTCTGTCCGACCTGTCGGGGCCGCGGGTAGTCCAACGGTTATCGCGGCCTCGACATAGAGGGCGAAGAAGGAACATGGGTGGTTTTTAGTCAGTAGAAGTCTGACACTCCCTTTCGCTCTGCCCAAGAGCGGGAGGGGTTATTCGATGATTTTACACACACCAAAAAAAAAAAAAAAAAAAAAAAAAGGTCTGTCCGAAGCCACTGCTAATGTGACAGAGTTCTTGTAGAATTTTATGATAGCATAATCAGCCCGTATAGTTACCACTGCTAGGAGTGCTGGGACATACGCCTCTTCTCTAAGAAAGGTGCCCAAGCTCATTTTGCACAAAAAAGATTACTCGAAACTACGAAGAAGATTTTCACTAAAAAGACAAAGTTACAGATTGCAACTTCATTGGCTGCATTCACCGTTATCTTTAACTTTAGTTAAAACCAAAAACTTACCCACAAACCTCTTTTAATGCGATGAACCAAGTTACTCGTAATTTAAAACGACCATCGGAACTACCTAAATCCAATCTCAGTCTAAACCGTATGGAACAGTTTCGGAAACTATATAAATCCAATGCAATTTACTTCCTTTTGCTGATTGATTTAAGTTCTATTCGTCTAAGCAAAATAAACTTAGTCTGTGGCATGTATTTATACGAGAACCGAAAACTGGGTCTTTTACCCGAAAACTCTTTCTAAAGGCGTTGGAAATCACGACTTTTCGGTTTGACATAAGGTTTAAATTACAATGGCGTATCGAATGCAACAAACTATGTGGCGTACTCCCAATATTGAAAGTATACAAAGGGATAGAATTGAGTTATAAATTATAATATAAAGACCTTTTTATAGGACACCATGGAGATATAAACATAACGGGGTCGTTCTTACATTCGATTAGACTAAGGTTACATAAAGGCAAAGATGTGGATAACAGAACGGAGATGAGCGGAGCGGAGAGATGTAATAAGGAACGGAAAGAACAAGAAAAAAACTAGTTTTTATGGAGGTGTAGCACAGATATTGGAAAGGTCATGAGCGAAAGGAAGATATTAAGGAGCAGTCCTGAAGGGCGTTTTTTTTGGGGTGGGGGAAGGGAATCATCTCCCGCTCTTAGGCAGAGCTAAAGGTGTCAGACTTCTACTGACTAAAAACAACCCATGGTCCTTCTTAGACCTTTATGTCGAGGTCGCGGTATCTCTTACAACATCCCGCAGCCTCGACGGGCGTCGGCCCTTGCGGGCGTCTTCCATGTTGCTGGCATCTCTTTGAGGCGCGCGTGGAACACGAACCCGCCGTCGACACGGCCTGTCGTCGTCGTAAGACGAACGGACGGCGAGCTAGCCCATCACTCACCGTCCACAGGCGCACGTCTACGGTGGCGGAAAGTCGTCACGTGCCCCCCGACGCCCGGAGCGTCTCCCGCAGGTCCTAAAGGGCCTTAAGTCTCATTATAACAAAGTTAGCCTTGCCCCGGTAACAATGATAGAAAACTAAATATTATTATGTATACGGTTGACATAAGCGACCCAAAACAGTGACATCATAGCGGTGTGACCATCGGACTGAGACTCAAGGTTTCCAGTTTCTCAAGCACCCCTGATTTTCGGATTCAAGTACGTATTGTATAACTCGACGTTATCAAGCACCCGGTAATCGAATAATCAAAATTTTACAGGAGAAAAGATTTACTGATTTTATCAATTCTTTTCGACGAGAGAGACTATTGATGTATTAAATGAAAGCTATTTTTTTTTTAATATAACTGTGTCCTTAATATGAAATTCCTTTTATTCAAAACCTTATACAACTTACCAAAGTAAAACATGAATTGTTTTTTCGTAATAATCTATAAAGACTAGCTGTTGCCAGCGGTTTTGCCAGCTACAATTCGAAAATTTTCCCACGGGAAGAATTGGGATAAAAACTATCCTATGTGTTAATCCAGTTTATAAACTATCCCTGTACATTTTATCCAAATCCGTTCAGTAGTTTTTGCGTGAAAGAGGAACAAACATCCATCCATTCATACATACATACATACAAATTTTCGCGTTTATAATATTAGTAGGATTGTGTCATAATATCTTTGTAAACATTAAGAAAAATCTGAAAAAAATTGTATATTCTACTAGACGAATTTGACATAAAATTATAAACCCCATAATAGCACATTACACCAGTAGTAATAGTTTTGACACCAGTTGACAAACCTATAACTTTTATTTTATTTTTATTTCTGAATTATTGTGAATTTGACAAGATAATTTGACATTGTAATATGATCATTGTTAGCTTTTAAGCGTTTTGGTGACAAACTGTGAGCTTAAATGTATTTCTGTAAATAAATAAATAAATTAAATTACCAAGGCTTGTCCCAAAATCACGTGATAAAGAAAGAAATCTATCCGAGCACTTGGGTTGAATGTTGAAGGTTATTGAAGAAATATGAAACGGTCCGGAACTGTTTTGCTGTGTCTATAATAAGCCCCCTTTTACTTTGGAACGAATATAAGTAAGGCAAAGATTCAATGAAGCCCGTATACATTTAGCCTGAAACACAGACTAACGTAAATATGAGAAGCAGTCCCTAACAAAGGATATGAAACAAACTTACAAGAAATACTCCAGCTTCGAAAGAAATGAAGGAAAGATAAAAGATATTCCAGTTTACAGTATATTCACGTTATCAAAGTAAATACGGGCTCAACTGCAGAAAACTATTAGAACTTAGGAATTGTTGTTACTTGGGATTTGTTTCTGCTAAAGATGAATATTAATCCTTAGAGATTATTATTTTCTGCGAAGATTGTAACTGACGAAAGACAGTCGAATTAAAACTTTTCGATTCGATTGTCTTTTGCTATTGACATTCTAAATCAAAGGATATACAGGCTGTATATGGCGGATTTTTCTTCGAGAAAATAGAGCTGTGGCGAGTTTACAACATTCTTTTTTTCGTGGCGGATTTACTTTGTGGCGAATTATTAATAACTCGTAAGAGACAGTAGCGGACAGTGGCCAGTTACTGTGGCAAAAGGCACGTAGCGAACGGCATGTGTGAAGATTATTTCGGTGAACTCTGAAGCAGCGAAATGCTGATTTAACGCGTCTTTCCTTGGTGTATTTCAAAACAATTTTTTTTTTACTGTCCCTTAGACGTACAGTCTAAGGGACAGTAAAAAAAAAATTGTATATATCAATGAAATTATTTAAAATGGCCTTGAATTCCTAATTTAAATTGCTTTTTGTGTCAAATTATTTCGTCCGAAGTCAACTACTATGAAAACTGGGTGTTTTATTACTGTGGCGCAATTCAAAGTCTTGTTCCCAGAATCTAAGACTTTGGTAGGTCTAGATTCTGGAAACAAAGTTGCTCAGAAAATATAAAGTATGTATAATAAAGGCAGTTATGTCGTAGCAGTTAAGATCAATGACGCTTGACGTCGTAAGGAATCAGATCGGCCCTGTTAAGGTGCGTTTCGTTTACGCGAACACGATATAATTAAGCACGAATGGCAACTTACGCAGCGGATATCGAGCGAAAAAATAAACTGTTTTGGTAGTAAAGAGATCCTTTTACTTTTATTGAAGTTTAGATAAGATATTTAAGTGGGTAATGAGGTGTATCTCATCAAGCAAGTAATGAGCCAAATATAGGCTATTTCAAATACAGTTTTAAGGTGTAATTGTCGAATATTTAAATTGAAACAAGAAAGAAAGAAAAGGTGTCTAATAGTATCAGACAGGAGAACAAAAAATAAAAGGATAAGCAATAAAAAATAACAATATAATAAAAAATATATGAAGTAAACAGGAAAAAAATAAAACTTCATTTAACTAAAATTGTTCTTGTAGAGGTGATTTTTTATAGTCTACTGAGAAACAAGAGAACATGCGAGATAAATCTACGAAAGTGTCCTACGGAACATTAACCATCTGCTTCGCTTCACACATATTTCAGTTTTACACATCTACAGAAAATATGTTCACACATTCACCAGACTTATGCTAGACTGTTACTCTCAACATTCAGAATGCATTTGAAATGTCACGGTTATGTGGCTATAACAACGAAATTTTTGTTACATCAACTGCAAATCATCATTTGCCTAGCGTTTTCATAACTAGGGTCATCTAGTCAAACCGGATGCTGTAGAATACTAGTATTTTATATGAAGTGCCTGCCTATCTGACCTTCACAACCCAGTAATTCATCATCATCAGCCTATTAATATATGCCCTGCCGGGTCACAGGCCTCCTTTCATTGAGAGTGAATGGGCTAATGGCTATAATCAACCACTCAAGCCCACTGCGGATTGGTAGAAGTCACAAGTTTTCGATTTTTTGGTTCTAGGGCATGCCGGTTTTCCCCACGATGTTTTTCTTCACCGTTTTGAGAGCCGTGGTAATAAAATAAATTACAGAATGTAAAGCACCTGTCTAGGTTCGAAGCCACGACTTGCTGTTCGTAAGTCGGGGCCGCCACAACTGGGCCACCGCTGGCCACTGGGCATTCAGTAAATAGTAGGTACTGGATAATATTCCCTCTTGGTAAGACTGGCTGTCAGACTTGACGACCGTCAGAGTTCCACAAAGGACTGCCTTGACGGTTTAACGTGCTTTCGAGGCACGGAGGAAATTCAGTCTGTAATAGGTGATTACTGCTCCACAGACCAACCTAGGCAAGAGCGTAGCTTAACCATAAGATTGATTTGAGCGACGAGCTCCTCAACTTAACATCGACTTCGATCTATACCTAGCTTTAACAAGCGGCTTCCCCCGCGTGTTTGTCGGAAATATAAAAAATTACAAACTTTAATCCCCTGTTTCGCCCCCTAGGGGGTTGAATTTTGAAAAATCCTTTCTTAGTGGGTGCTCACGTCATAAGAGGAATACGTGTGCGAAATTTTAAGTTTCTAGCCCTATGAGTTTGGCCTGTGCGTTGATACTCAGTCAGTCAGCTTTGCCTTTTATATATTTAGACATATAGATTCATGTGAACGACGTGTAGTTCTGTAAGTTACATTTCTCACTGCTGCATTGTCACATTACAACTAAACTGCAAACAAATATCGAAAGTTACATTTAAGTGTCGAAATGTATGTAAACGACAACGACAATTCCATTGCAACGTTGAAGCTGTCAAAGAAGTCGGATTCACAAGCTCCAATGCACACACGTATCTTGTAAATATGTACTTGTGTCATCAACACAGCAAGAGTGAATCTTTGCGATGCGCAGTGTACCTCGTGGAATGATAATATTCACACCATTTTGCGAGGGATTGAGGTGTGAAAACCGTTTAGTAAAGGCGGTTTTTACCACAGGGAAAACCTGATAAGTAACGTCTTCTCTTTATTTATGTCATTTATTTTGCGGTTTTCACTGACAAGGTGTAACTGAAGTAGCTGAAAACCGCTTAAATGGTCATTGTACTCATCTTTGATTACAATGAAAACTTTAAAATGTATTTATTTTATTATTTATTTACTGTAACTTGGAAGATATCGCTATCAACCACCATTGTATTTGCACGTAGAATAAGTGTGTCGATGGCAATCTAAATTGTGTCGGCCGAGAACTGAGCTACGAGTTTTGCGCTTTCGGAGGGTAGTTAACTAAAAAAATCTTATTTGTCCGTCAGATAGATTTCCAAAAAATATTGGACACGTATTTTTTCTTTTTAACGTAAGCAAACAATGAAGACGATACAGTGCTTTGAAAACTCGTGTGACGTCATATTCTAAGACATTAGTATGTCATTTTTAGCGGTTAGTGACGTCACAAACCCACACTCAAATCTTTGACGCGTTTTATCTTCGTCAGTTTTTATTGATTTGATAAAACAAAAAATACGTATTCAATATTTTTCGATAATCTAACAGACGGACTAATTAGAATCATATTTTTTTAAGTCCTGAGTATCCTGTTGTTTGTTCACTACAGGAATAAGGATGTTAACTGACTTAAAAAAAATATGATTCTAATTTAAAAATCCTGTTGTTTGTTCACTTATAAGTGCCCCATTGTTTATGGAACAACGCCACATTTACACTCCTGGGTAGTCATTCATGAGTACCTTAGCAGGTTTCCCTTGCTGCGACCAATCTGGGTCCGGATTCTATTTAAAGACTTTCAGGTCGACCATGGCAACTCATGTCCAGGTGGGGGATTATCAGTACGCACGTACGAATGGATTAGGTAAGGATGCACTACCTCGCCACAACTTTAGCTTTCCCGTAGACTGCTCGCCAGTGAGTGGGGTGAAACTTTACCTTAATTAGAATAATATTGTATAGATATAAAGCGATGTAACGAAAATAGTAAACAAAAATTTATCACTTACTGATATAAATCAATAGGTACTCCTTATTTATCGCCAAAAACACACAAATCTTACCTGTAACAACAAAAAACAATACATTAGTAAACAAATGACAAAAATATATACATATCTGTCTGTCCGTCTGTCTGTCAGTTCAGAACAATGTCCCTAACATATCGAACAGCGTAACTGATTGTCTCACGTAATTTCAAGTTGAATAAATAAGTATTTCTTGAATACAATTTACGTTTTAAATTGATGCATGATATAGACCCCTAAAGAGATTTCAGTTATTTGAGATACACATAAATGACGGATTTTAGTGCTACCCAAATATCAAGCCTTACTCTAAGGTAAATTCCGAAGCAAATCGAATAATGTTGACAACAAAAATTATGTTCTACAAATTCTGACGACTAGTTAGTCGTCAGAATATCACTTGCGAGATAAAGTACCAATAGATTCTGGGTAGGTAGTAAAGGTACCACAATTTAGACTCGGTTTGATAAATTTATTATTATTGCATTTGTAACAAACACCAACAGGTTCTAAATATTTAATTATTTGTTCGACTTGAGTGGGTTTAACAAACGAAACATAGTACCAATAAATATTTAACAAAAGTATTCATAAGTTCAGGCAAGTCATTACCTTGAGATTGACAAAGGCCTGTGGAGCAATTAGATGAGTGATTTAGAATCAGAGGCTCTAGCGCAACTCGACGAGGTGGGCAAGCTCTTTGAAAGAGTAATTGCAAACCGCCTCGCCGAGCACCTGGAGGGAATGGGTCCGGATCTTGCGGAACACCAGTTTGGTTTCCGCAAGAGGCGCTCGACGGTGGACGCCATCATGCGCGTGAGGGGCTGCGGTCTCTCGGGGCGGTGTGGTCTTGGCGGTGTCTCTCGACATCGCCAACGCCTTCAACACTATGCCCTGGAGCTGCATTAGGGAGGCAGTCCGGTATCACCGGGTGCCGACCTACCTTCGTCGTGTGGTCGGGGACTATTTGACCGACAGGGCTGTCATCTACCCTGGTCAGGACGGACAGTGGAACCGGCGAGAGATGTCGTGCGGTGTTCCACAGGGATCGGTTCTGAGGCCGCCCTTGTGGAACATCGGTTACGACTGGGTGCTGCGCGCCGACCTCCCTAGCGGCGTCAGCGTAGTCTGCTACGCGGACGATACGCTGGTGCTAGCTCAGGGTGGGTCGTACGAGGCGGCGGCCGACAGTTTGACACGCGGGGTTGCGATAGTCGTAGAGAGGATCCGGCAGCTGGGTCTCGGGGTGGCGCTTCACAAGTCGGAGGCCATGGGCTTCCATGGACGTGGGAATGCGCTGCCGTCGGGATCCCAGTTAATGGTGGGAGGGGTTCCCATCGGCGTCGAGTGTACTTTGAAGTACCTAGGACTCGTCCTCGACAGCCGGTGGAACTTCGTGGAGCACTTCCGACGTTTGGCTCCCAGACTGGAGCGGGCCGGGGCTGCCGTTAGGTGGCTCTTGCCCAATCTGGGGGGGCCAAACGCCTCCTGCCGGAGGCTCTACGCGGGGATCGTGCGGTCCATGGCCCTTTACGGGGCGCCGGTGTGGGCGCCTGCTTTGAGGAAGCGGGCCGCCCACTACCTGAACGTGCCCCAAAAGGTCATGGCCGTGAGGACGGTACGGGGGTACCGCACGATCTCCCGCGAAGCGGCGAACCTCCTTGCCGGATTGCCGCCGTGGGATCTGGAGGCGATAGTCCTCGCGCGCCTGCATCAATGGCGCGCGGAGGCGCTGCGCCGGGGGGTCACTCCGCTGCCGCGGCAAATTGCTGCGCGGCGGACAGACCTCCGGTGCGATCTCATGGCGGCATGGAGACAGCGACTGTCGCAACCCCGTGCAGGGCACGCCACAATAGTGGCGGTAAGTCCCCTCTTTGAGGAGTGGCTTGAGAGGCGCCACGGCGCCCTCACCTTCCGTCTGACGCAGGTCCTCACCGGACACGGTTATTTCGGGAGGTACCTGCACCGAATCAGGCGGGAGGAAACGCCCGGATGCCACCATTGCGAGGATCGGCCGGAGGACACGGTGGAGCACACAGTGGAGGTGTGCCCCGCTTGGGCGGAGCCCCGCCGTGTTCTCGTAGCGGCGATCGGCGGCGGCGACCTCTCGCGCCCGGCCCTGGTGCAAGCCATGGTCCGAGGCGAGGAGGAATGGGACGCCGTCGCCTCCTTCTGCGAAGCAGTGATGCTGGCGAAGGAGGTGGCGGAACGCGAGAGGGAGAGAACCTCTCGTCCCAGCCGCCGCGGGAGGCGCTCCGGGCGTCGGGGGTCCCGCGATGACCTCCGGCCACCGTAGACGCGGGCCTGTGGACGGTGAGTGATGGGCTAACTCGCCGTCCGTCCGTCTCACGACGAAAACAGGCCGTGTCGACGGCGCGTTCGTGTTCCACGCGCGCCTCAAAGAGATGTCAGCAACATGGGAGGGGCCCGAAAGGGCCGACGCCTGTCGGGGCTGCGGGTAGTCCTCTGGTTATCGCGGCCTCGACATAGAGGGCGAAGAAGGAACATGGGTGGTTTTTAGTCAGTAGAAGTCTGACACTCCCTTTCACTCTGCCCAAGAGCGGGAGGGGTTATTCGATGATTTTACACCCACCAAAAAAAAAAAAAAAGGCTCTAGCGCAAGCCCGTCGGAGCTACGTGTTGTTGTAAGAGATACCGCGGTCTCAACATAAAGGGCTAAAAAGGAACATGGGTGGTTTTTAGTCAGTAGAAGTCTGACACTACCTTTCGCTCTGCCCAAGAGCGGGAGGGGTTATTTGATGATTCCCACCCCAAAAAAAGGCCCTAGTACGACCACGTGGTGTACAAACGTCAAGTAAATTCATCACGTAAATCTTAAATCTCAGTCACAAGTCTCAGTCCCAGTATATGAGTAACCAGCTGTTGCCAGCGGCTTTGCCCGCTACAACTCGAAAATTATCCCACGGGAACATAAAATCGAGATAAAAACTATCCTATGTGTTAATCCAGGTTATATATAACCTATCTGTGTACCAAATTTTATCAAACTCCGTTCAGTAGTTTTTGCGTGAAGAAGTAGCAAACATACACACTCAACAAACTTTTGCCTTCATAATATTAGTGTGATAATGCCTTTTCATAAAAACTTGCTTGAAAAAAATGAAAGAAGAGAGAATCTTATTATTTAACCGATGGGTATTTCAAATCGCTACATTGTCTCCTTAACTCCAATACTATTATCTACTTTAACTTATCTGCAAGCTGCTGAGAATCTCAGATGTTGGAATTATGTTAATACCTCCGTGTCTGGCACAGATTATTAATATTTATAGTCTGTCATTCAGTACGTTATGCATGGCAGGATGGAGGGATGGCAGGCAAATGAAGCGAGAACGCGGGGTTTCGGCGAGTCACGTCGCAATGGTGAACATGGCATATCGTCTTTAAACCCACACGATTTTAATATATTAGCAAAACGAGGCATAGATTTTATAGGATAAAACATAGACTGGGTCGTAAAATGAAAACATTTATTTTTATCGTAACATAATATCACACCTGTAACTCCCGAAGGGTGAGTCAGAGGTGTAGGTCTACCACATTAGTATAATAGTACACCCATATTTTGCCAGTTATGTTCAAGTTTTTTTATAATAAGCAGTCGCTCCAATAAAATGCTTTAAAGTACTATTCAGTATTTATAGTATTACTAGCTGTTGCCAGCGGCTTCACCCGCTACAACTCGAAAATTATCCCACGGGAAGATAAAATTGGGATAAAAACTATCCTATGTGTTAATCCAGACTATAAACTATCTGTGTACCAAATTTTATCCAAATCCGTTCAGTAGTTTTTGCGTGAAGAAGTAACAAACAAACACACTCACAAACTTAATATTAGTGTGATTAAGTATTTAGCCGTATCTGGTTTGACTGGAAGTTGACTCCAGCATAGTTGCGGAGGCCGCGGGTAGTCCACTGGTTATCGCGGCCTCGACATAGAGGGCGAAGAAGGAGCATGGGTGGTTTTTAGTCAGTAGAAGTCTGACACTCCCTTTCGCTTTGCCCAAGAGCGGGAGGGGTTATTCGATGATTTTACACCCACCAAAAAAAAAAAAAAAAGCATAGTTGCGGAAAAGTTAAGCAGCTGACAATTCCTTGAAACGAAGGGCGTTATCTACTTAGATGGTTGTAACATTTAGTTGATTATTTGTCAAAACAACTTTTTTTTTAATGATATATCTCAACCAAAAACACAAAAAAGTAACGTTGTTTTTACCCGACTGCGGCGAAGCCCAAAAGGAGGGTTATGTGTTTCTAAAAACAGTGATTGTTATCCTTAAGTTTTTAACAAAGAAACATGTCCTATATAAACAAAGACAACGGCCTTCATAAGACTAATGAAAATAACTTTCTTGCCCAGAATTACGGAGAAAAACATGACTTCATAACAAAATAGCCGAAGGATCAGTATTTGCTTTATTAGACGACTATTTATAAATAAGGCTCTAAATATACAAGCAGACATAACAATCCCTTCCCCCGCAGTTCTACTAAGAACTTAGGGGTGAATCAGAGTGCCAGCATTAGCGGATGCTTAAGCGGACGCGTTTTTATTACATCTTGATTGCGAGTGTCATGCAACCGTTATGGGTGGGACAGTGACATCGGTGACAATAACTAAAAACTTATAGTTAAGAGACACCATAAGTGTCACTACGAGTCACCACGACAGCATATGAAAAAGAGACGGAAACAGGTGAAGTAACCTAAGCCAAAGCGAACTTTTGATTGAGATTTTCTTCTCGTGAGTGCTGTCACTACTCTACCTCTCCCACACGGCATGCTTTACAACTTCTGTCATTTGTTTGGGTGTGTTGAGTCCACAGAACAAATGATTTATCTGATCTGTGGTTGAGTCACTATCGTAAGATGCGAGTCGCTTGTTGCCCGCAGGTTACATACACGCCGCTGATTTATTCATTTAACACTTTAATACATAATACAGCGGACTTTATGCCAATAACTTGTCCAGCGCCTGTTAGACTTTCGTGTGCAGGTATTTTTTAACCGACTTCCCAAAAGGTTCTCAACTCGATTGGTATTTTTTTATGTATGTACACCGATTACGCTGAGATTTATGATCTGATTTACGTGATTCTTTTTTAGTTTAATGCGGAATTGTTAAAAATAAAAACAGTTTTTTTTTATATCAAACAAACTTGGTGAACAAACTTTAGAAGCTGATTTTTCTGAAGTATATCTTTCTCTTTTTGGTTTTTTTGAAGTCAGTTGTTGTTATTACAATAAAGTTTTTTGGAATTGCTTACTAAGGTTCGTAGTCCCTTCAATACTGTAAACATCAAAACTACAAGAAGCGAGCGCCTTACCTAAACTCGCCCCGCGTCCGCTTGTCACTCAGATTGGCTCCCTAAGCTGTTGCCACCAAAGAGGCTTATACTCATTAAACAGAAGTAGCTTTCAATATCATTACTTAGGCTATTTATGATACAAAATAGAGAGTATTAGATTCCTCGAGAAGGCGAAGTAAGGTAAACAAAAATAGATATAATGTTCAAATTAATTATGTATAAGTAGTTTGATATCTAATTTTCATGACGTCACAAACTTTGCTTAGAATAATATATCAAACCATATTTATCTATTAATACTTCATGTACAAAGAGCTCGTGGCTTAATAATAACTGCCACTCGAGTCGATCTTTAGGTTAAGCCGCACTTGCCTAGGTTGATCTGTGGATGGGTGACCGCCCATTACATACCGAGTTTCCCCCGTGACTCGGACACCACGTTTAACTGTTGTTCTCGGCTGTCACATATAGATCTTTGGCAGTCGTTACAGTACCTAGTCAGAGACCTGAAAGTCTGACAACCAGTCTTACCAAAGGTTATCGTATTAGCTAGTATTAACTAGGTTGTGGAGGTCAGATAGGCAGTCGCTCCATGTAAAATACTGGTATTCAGCTGCATCCGGTCAGATTGGAAGACGCCAATATAGTCGGTAAAAGGCTAGGCAGATGACGATGACTTTATTGTCGATAGGCGGACTTAATGCCACAAGACATTCTCTACCAGTCAAACTATCTTTAACCATATTGTATCATAGAAGCTTATATGAGTCAAAGAAATCAGTAGCAGATTTATTTCTTCCCTGTGGTCGGACCAAAATGCAAATAGCTCACTTTACCATCGAAATTGGAACATGAACCCACAAACAGAGGGCGATCGATTCATTAGCAAGTCAAACAGAGACCTACCCGGTGCGGTATCGAATAATTATTCGAATATTTCATCGAGAATTGATTATCTTCCGTCGTTTGATCGGCACATAATTAGCAATTACGCTGTCGCTAAGCTTTACGATACGCGTTTGAGTGCGACACATCATTTTTTGCCTTGCCTTTTTACCCGACTGCGGCGAAGCCCAAAAGGAGGGTTATTAAAACTGTGTTGGGTCGGCTTCTAGTTTTAACAGATGCAGCTGAACACCTGTATTTTATATGGAGCGACTGCCTATCTGATCTAGTCCTAGGTAAGACTGGTTGGCAGACTTTCGAGCTCAGTAACGACAGTCAAAGGTCTATTAATGGTAGCAGGGCCTAACGGCATATCATGGTTTTCGAGGCAGGGAGGAACCTCGGTATGTAAGGGGTGGTCATCCATCCACGGACTAGCCTAGGCAACAACGACTTAATCCGAAGATTACGTAGTAGCTACGAGCCGCCTGAGAGTGCGACATATAGAACGCCAAATTACGTTTGATTCGGGATTGTGCGAAGAATTTCGATAAAACATATAGATGTATAATTTTCCGTCTTCTTACAGACAAAAGGAACGCTAATTTAACGAATCGTATCGTAATTTTATTCGTGAAGAAAAAGAATTTCGAATATACAAAATGAGACAGCAAATACTCGGCATCGTCCCACATATTATCTGTCCTCTAATTCTGTGACAATTCTGAAACAATTCATCCTTCTAAAAGATTTCCTCCGAAAAGACATCTTAAGAATACCAATAGAACTTAAACAATGCCGATATCACTCGTTTCACGATTCGTTTAGCCCTCAATAGAGCCAGAGTTCAATTCTGCTATATTGGGCAGATACAAACACAGGCCAGACAATAGGTTATACAAGATAGAAAAAAAGCAAAAAAGGGCCAAAAAAACCAATCAAACTTAACATCAAGTTTTGATCTCGACAAGACGACGCGTATACTTTAGACAAAACAATTGGAGTAAGACACAACAGTTCAGTCTTGTTTTGCAAACATGGGCTATTAACATATATATTCTATCTGTTCACGATTAACTCAAAAACTACTGCACCGATTTTTATGCTGTTTTCACCAATAGAGTGGTTCTCGAGAAAGGTTTAATTATAGAATTTGTAAAGTTTTTGTATACATTGATATTTGTTTTCTTGATGAGGCGCGGGAATGGGATTACATGATTACTTTTGTTCGCGATAACCAACATCCACGCGGGTGAAGCTGCGGGCATTAGCTAGTTATACTATAAATATAGAAGTGTTATGATCTGCTCTACAATGTATTGAAGGTGTGACAATACATGATCTTGACAGAATACGTGATGGCTTTGTGAGTAGTATTTGTAAGCAGATGTTATGATCTATAAGTGTTTTGTCACGACTGTTTTACTGAGTCTCAAATGCCGTCTGACTGTCAACACCTATTATGAGCATCTATTATTAGTATAGGTATAAGAGCAACAGTGGCCCAGTGGCCGCGGCCCTGACTTACGAGCAGTAAGTCGTGTGTTCGAACCACGCGCATTACTTTGTGTAATTTATTTCATCACCACTGTTGTGAGAATATCGTGAGGAAAATATAAAAAAAATATATATATAAATATAAAAAAAATATATAAAAATCGGCATGTCGTAGAACCAAAAATTCAAAGACATGTGACATCTACCAACCCGGACTGCCCGGCCCGCATGTCGGATTATTATAGCCCATTCCCTCTTATAGTGAAGAGGCCTGAGTCCTAGCAGTGGGAACATTATAGGCTGATGATGATGTTGATGATGAAAATTACTTCTGAAGTTTCCCATTTAAAAAAACTCTAACTTTTTAAAATGGGAAATTTTATAGATTTCGACATGCTCTTTTAGAATTTTCTCATTGCCATCTATTTGTAGATCGGGAAAAACGATTTTCTCAGGAACGGGTTAACCTAGCAAGTAGAAATTTATACCAGATACTAAGGTCCATAGTTCCTAAAATCAAGGTCTTAAATCAACACGATAAAACGATATACTCGTAGGCATATTTAGAGGTGGCAAAGTTAAAATTCGAAAAGAGCACGTCGAAATCTATTAAATTTCCCATTTTAAAAAACTCCCGGAAAACTTGCAGGTAAAACTACCAAATTACTGGACTAGTATTCAAATTGTATTATTTTATTACTCGTATTAAGTTTTGGTTGTTGTCATAAGGTGCACCTAATAAATAAATAAATAGACATCAAAATACATGTTTTACAACTCGATGTAAAAGCGTAGACAAAAAAACTGTTAGCTAAGAACAAACACATCGAAAATAAAAGGTTCCGCTTGACCATTTACTGCTATTTTTTTTTTTTTTATTCGTTTAGTTGGCAGTCCCTGGGGTCTTATTTGCCTTGGGCAAACAAACGTTTTATTAGATAGAACAAGGCTTATGCAATTATTTGGGACTAGTTCGAGACATTCACGTAACCTTAATCGTCTTTCCGTTTGAGATTCAAATTATTCATTGGATGAATGCTCAGTTTTGGCAGAGTTTGTTAACCAACTTCCAAAACGGAGGAAATTCCCTAAAGAAAACCGTCCTAATCAAACCAATAGTGGACTGACTGGAAAAAATATGGTTGTTTAGTCCGTCAGTTAGATTTTCGAAAAAATTTGGATACCTACGTGTTTTTTGTTTTATCAAATTAATAAAAATTTACTAAGATAAAACGCGTCAAAGATCATGAGTGGGGGCTTTTGACGTCAGTGGCCGGTAAAAATGTACTGCAATGTCACACGAATTTTCGAAAGACTGTATGTCTTCATTTTTTGTTTACGTGAAAAAATACACGTGTTTCATAGCAGTCGCAGCTTACTTAGCTGTTCAGACTTATTAGGTACTAAATAGTATCACAAAACGAACAGTAAAGTGAACAACAGAGCGAAACCATGCAAGAAAAACAAGCTATTAGTTCCCGCAAATTCGTCGGAAACAAGAGAGTGATCTTTTATTTACATGCAACTGGAGCAACACAGCGAACTCGTTAGCTCTGTACCTAACGTAACGTGAATAAAATAATAAAACCGAGCATTTAACCGACCACGAAACGGACAAAGTTCACAGCTTGAGCAAAACTAATGCAAAAACAACTAGTCTGGGGAAAGTTGACGAAAACCACGCTAATTTAGAATTGCGATGAAATGTTTGGCTGGGATTTATAGTTTATAATAACTCTGTAATGGACGCTTTTGCAGTGCAAAGAGGAATTTTGAAACAAAGCGTTGCAATGCTAACCGCAACATCGCTTACCATCCGGCGAGATTTATTAAAATAAACTATTTGAAACAAAATTAAATTTTGTGTTAGTTAGTAAGTGAACATGAACAGAAAAAAAAACTAACGAAAAAGTAACAAGAATTTAAAACCCCTTCATTTTGATACCCTGCTCGATGTACTGGAAAAAAAATTATGAACTCTGCGATTATGGCCTCCAAAATCCGTTTTTTTTTTAATGTAGATAGTGACACTCGCGCCGTCAAGACGAATCTAACGACGTATATTTTACTCAAATCCCTCCATGCGTTTAGGAGTTAAGAGGGAACAAAGAAACGGACATACATACACGTCAAACACATAACCCTCCTTTTGGGTTTCGCCGCAGTCGGGTAAAAAATAGTGATCGCTTAGTGGTGTGACCGTTGGATTGCCAAATCAAAGGTACCGAGTACGATTACAAGATTTTTCGGATTTACGTGAGTGTTGTATTTATAATTGTTATGACTTGCTTTTCTGTTGGCAAGCATGCCAGAGAGATATAACTTGTAAAGCTAGGTCAGAGAACCATGGGACACATATAACTAGGCACTGACCTGCACAAGCTAAAGTGACAAAAAATTAATCTATTGGATGAATGAAGTGTCAAAAAAGAATATTATTTGTGAACCCGTATCTATGGCGAACGATGACGTTTTCAAAAATCAAAATAGACAATAAATGTTTTCCTTTGATAATCTAATTAATCAGAAAGCAGAATTGACAACCTCAGAAGTGCTCAGAAAAAATATAATCAACTATTTCTCTTTGAAAGGTACGTAAGACATTTTTAATTGGCTTTCAATTCAAAAGCTAAAATATTGCGTGGTAGTATTACAATTATTAATCTGAGTAAAATTTTGCTAACGTTACTAACAATATTGCTCGGTACTCTAATTACGGGTGTGGGAGTTTTGTTACATAAATTGGATACCTATACTTTAAAGGCACTTACACACAGGCTGGAGAAAGATAAGTACTGGTTTAAAGAGAGCGTAAAATCTACAGAAATAAATTAAAATTGGAGTGTCTGTTTGTGATATCAGATTATCAGCTTTTTAAATATATAATGCTTATGAAAATATATATATCACTAATAACAAAAACACATTTTGTTAAATTTTTGTCTGTGTGTTTTTTTGTTCTAGCTAATCTCCGAAATGGTTGGCCGGTGGATTTACTCGATTTTTTACAGTAAAAAAATTAAAGCTTCTTTAGTTTTTGAAGACAGATTTAGAGCTCCGTGCATTTACATAAACCCATGAAATTGGTAAAACTCCGATTCAGAAAGGGAAGTACCTAATATTGATTAATAATAATTTCACGTGAACGTAAGTCGCGGCCAACAGCTAGTAGGTAAGTCATAACATTATGAGACACAATTAGTTGGCTGTGTGTTTGTTGGGGCCTAGAAGTTGAAATTATGTTTTTCCAATTCTCTGTTATTCTTTTTTATTAACTTACTACTTAAATTGTTTCTCTCGAGTTTTGGCAAAATTCATTGTCTCGGCTATTTTCTGGTGGTAGTCACTGTTGATTCTGGCTTTCGAGAGTTGCAATAGTTGGTTCCAATAAAAAAAAAGATTGAGCACAACAAAATTGTTATCACCTCTTGCCTTGACATGTCTGGAAAGTTCCATTGTAACGCTCAACTGGCCTCATTTCGCGTTTGTGTGATCCCAGCCTATAACATGTTCGAATTGAAATCCTAAAAGGACCTCTAAAGCTTTCATCTTATCCGTACAATCACAGATAAAGGCACATTTACCGATACAATATTGGGGTTGAACAAGGCGTTATTCTGGCCATAAAGCGATGCTTAAATGATGCACTTTTCCCATAAGAAAAAAGCCGAGGGCCATATCCTATTACCCTATCACTTGATAGGGTAATAGGATATGGGCTTTAGTGTTAAAATACTTTAGGTAGATGGTTGAGGATCCTCTGCAATATTTACAAAAAAATAATGGGTCTGTTCGTAATTTCACAAACATAGTTTTTGTACTGAATACAGATGAAAGTATGGTGGTTAAGTATAACAATTTCTTTTTGTTTTAATTTTAGGCTTATCTCCGAAGTAGCCATAGTAAGTTATAGCCCGTGTCATAAGGAGCAACTTATTGCTTTAATACGTCAAGTACTGTTGGGGCTCCTTTAATGTAAAACTGCAAGTAAGCATATGCCGTTGGCTGTACATGTACAATGTTCGTCGTTATGGAAAAACGTACAATATTAACTCATTATTTAACGTATGCAACACTGAGCTGTCTTGTGGGGAGTCAGACCCACATAACGCGAGTTGAACCCTTTGTTAGACAGATCACTTAACACAGGTTAAGGGCGAATGCTATATATTGTGTAACTGTACCGTTGGAAGGACAAGATCGATGAAGTTTACCAAAAAAACATAGATTGGTTTTGAATCAGGACTCTATCAAACAAGAGGAGTTAGTGAGGTATTATAATAATATGTAGATATCAGTGTCTATTCCGAAAAATCTCGAAAGTACCTACTTATTTAGACAGATCGTGTATCATGCTAATTGATATGAATGACAATGTATAAGGTTCCTAGGTATGGTGCAGAGCAAAAAAGTCTAGAGTGATTGATATGCGTTGCTTTTCTTTGTCGCGAACGAGTTTAGATGAGTCTGATAATATCACGACGGTGGACCAGAACGGTAAGACAGAGGTGCAGATCGATAGTAGAGATATTAATCGTTTTATAATAATCATTTGTTGGTCTCAATTAAAATATAGTCTAATACAATTATATCATCGGGGATTCTATACAAAAAAAAGGCTGCAGAAAACAATATGGATGCCTGACTTCCAAAATTTAATGGAAAAAGTAGATTATATCTAAAGCCAAAAATTACAATTATGAGATCTTTAGTAAGTAGTTACAATACGCATACAATAAAGATCCTGTGATTAGGCGGAGCTTATTGCCATTAACTGGCCACGAATTTGCAATGAACCTTTACACTAATATTAACGCCGCCTAAGAGAATAGATTCGTATTTTTGTGTATGTGTATGTTTGTAATGAATAAACTCAAAAGCTCCTGCGCCGATTTAAAAAATTCTTTCACCATTAGAAAGCTTTATTCACCTCGAGTAACATAGGCTTTTGCATAACATGTCTATTATGATGTTTATGTCTTTTATGATGTTTTTTATCTCTATATTCCGCTATAAGACTAGCGTCTTACACAAACTTAACATCACACTTGTACCGAAGGGTTGAATTAGGCACATTGCCCCCCCCTCCCCCCCCCGTCCCGGCCTACGGGATGTTGTAAGAGATACCGCGGCCTCGACATATAGGGCTAAGAAGGAAAATGGGTGGTTTTTAGTCAGTAGAAGACTGACACTCCCTTTCGCTCTGCCCAAGAGCGACGGGGTTATTTGATTTTCCACCCGCCAAAAAAAAGAAGGGTTAAGTTAGGCACATTGCCCCCCCCCCCCCCCCGGCCCCCGGGCTACAAGATGTTGTAAGAGATACCGCGGCCTCGACATATAGGGCTAAGAAGGAACATGGGTGGTTTTTAGTCAGTAGAAGACTGACACTCCCTTTCGCTCTGCCCAAGAGCGACAGGGGTTATTTGATTTTCCACCCGCCAAAAAAAAGAAAGGTTAGGTTAGGCACATTGCCATCAAACTTGAAACTGAAGACTGAATTTTTTTGGATGGAAAGCCTTAATAACACTTGGCCATGAATGAACCCAGGACGTCGCGCTCAATTAACAATGAACGTTCTTCATAAACCTTTGTTTTATGACACATGTGTGTTATTGCGGCGGCACTGGTCAGGTAAGCCCACACCAGTCAAGTGGAACAAACAAAAAACTTCAGCTTCAAGCTTACACGGCCATTTCATATTTGCGAGACCCTCCCCCTTAAATTATTCATCGTTTTTTACTCATTTCGCCTAAGCTATGAAACGGAATTTTTTATGCCCCAGTAAATAAATATTTACCACACTTTTATGATGTTTTAGGTCGTTACATAGAAATTGTAAGTAGATTGAGCGATTGTGAAATTATTCGGAGATAAAAATGTTGTAAAAAAAGATAATTAGGGCTTCGAAAAGGCCTAATTTTGTGGCGTCTGTTATTACTAAAGGTTTATGTAATAAGTTACGTACACATACAGATACTTATATCGAAATAGCGGGCCCAGCAGACGTCATCCTGCCTGGACAGCAGCGTCACCTAACAGGTCCTCTTCGATGGGATCCTTCTGAACACATACAAAAAAATTCAAAATCAAAATAGGTCTACCCGTTTAGGAGGAGTTCAGTGTACACACGTACAGAAGAATTAAATATATATATAAACAGATAGCGTCTAAAAGGTTACATGTTATTTACCAGTCTAAGCTCTTAGACTGCGGGGTTGCGATAGTCGTAGAGAGGATCCGGCAGCTGGGTCTCGAGGTGGCGCTTCACAAGTCGGAGGCCATGGGCTTCCATGGACGTGGGAATGCGCTGCCGTCGGGATCCCAGTTAATGGTGGGAGGGGTTCCCATCGGCGTCGAGTGTACTTTGAAGTACCTAGGACTCGTCCTCGACAGCCGGTGGAACTTCGTGGAGCATTTCCGACGTTTGGCTCCCAGACTGGAGCGGGCCGGGGCTGCCTTTAGGTGGCTCTTGCCCAATCTGGGGGGGCCAAACGCCTCCTGCCGGAGGCTCTACGCGGGGATCGTGCGGTCCATGGCCCTTTACGGGGCGCCGGTGTGGGCGCCTGCTTTGAGGAAGCGGGCCGCCCACTACCTGAACGTGCCCCAAAAGGTCATGGCCGTGAGGACGGTACGGGGGTACCGCACGATCTCCCGCGAAGCGGCGAACCTCCTTGCCGGATTGCCGCCGTGGGATCTGGAGGCGATAGTCCTCGCGCGCCTGCATCAATGGCGCGCGGAGGCGCTGCGCCGGGGGGTCACTCCGCTGCCGCGGCAAATTGCTGCGCGGCGGACAGACCTCCGGTGCGATCTCATGGCGGCATGGAGACAGCGACTGTCGCAACCCCGTGCAGGGCACGCCACGATAGTGGCGGTAAGTCCCCTCTTTGAGGAGTGGCTTGAGAGGCGCCACGGCGCCCTCACCTTCCGTCTGACGCAGGTCCTCACCGGACACGGTTGTTTCGGGAGGTACCTGCACCGAATCAGGCGGGAGGAAACGCCCGGATGCCACCATTGCGAGGATCGGCCGGAGGACACGGTGGAGCACACAGTGGAGGTGTGCCCCGCTTGGGCGGAGCCCCGCCGTGTTCTCGTAGCGGCGATCGGCGGCGGCGACCTCTCGCGCCCGGCCCTGGTGCAAGCCATGGTCCGGGGCGAGGAGGAATGGGACGCCGTCGCCTCCTTCTGCGAAGCAGTGATGCTGGCGAAGGAGGTGGCGGAACGCGAGAGGGAGAGAACCTCTCGTCCCAGCCGCCGCGGGAGGCGCTCCGGGCGTCGGGGGTCCCGCGATGACCTCCGGCCACCGTAGACGCGGGCCTGTGGACGGTGAGTGATGGGCTAACTCGCCGTCCGTCCGTCTCACGACGAAAACAGGCCGTGTCGACGGCGCGTTCGTGTTCCACGCGCGCCTCAAAGAGATGTCAGCAACATGGGAGGGGCCCGAAAGGGCCGACGCCTGTCGGGGCCGCGGGTAGTCCAACGGTTATCGCGGCCTCGACATAGAGGGCGAAGAAGGAACATGGGTGGTTTTTAGTCAGTAGAAGTCTGACACTCCCTTTCGCTCTGCCCAAGAGCGGGAGGGGTTATTCGATGATTTTACACCCACCAAAAAAAAAAAAAAAAAAAAAAAAAAAAAAAAAAAAAAAAAAAAAAAAAAAGCTCTTAGACTGCCTTCTTGGTCTAGTGGTCGCAAGCGCGACTGCATGAGCTGGAGAACCTAGGTTCGATTCCGGCCAGGTCTGACAACATGTTATTGGGTTTTTCGTTCCGGAATTTCTCAGTAGCAGTTACAGAGTCTGGATTAATACCCAAAACATAACTGGCGAAATGTAATGTTGCCCCTAATAGCACATACCTGTAATCTCCAAAGACTTAAACCTCTGCCTAAGTCTTTGGAAATAACAGGCATTATGTTCATCAACATCATTTTCATTTCAGCCGAAACACATTCACTGCTGGACATAGGCCTCCCCTAAGTGTCACCACATGGACCGGCAAACTTCACCAGGTCATCTGTCCATCTAGTGGGAGGCCTTCCAACGCAACGTCTTCAGGTTCGCCAAGAACTTTGAGGCCCCATTGGCCATCCGTTCTGCGAGCGATGTGCCCTGCCCACTGCCACTTTAGTTTGGCAATTCTTCGGGCTATGTCGGTATACCTTGGTTCTCATGCGGATGTCCTCATTTCTGATTCGATCACGCAAGGAAACTCCGAGCACAGCCCTCTCCATTGCCCTTTGGGTGACTTTGAGCTTTCTGATGAGGCCCATAGTGAGCGACCACGTTTCGGTCCCGTATGTAATCACTGGCAACACACACTGGTCATAGACTTTCGTCTTTAGACACTGTGGTAAGTTGGACGAGAAGATTATGTTATGTTTATATAAACTCTTGGCCACGGACTACGCGCTTAAGCGAGCAAAAAAAATGAATGAATATTGAAATATTCAGGCCACGCCACACAACCACGCGACGAAACTTTAGGTAACAAGTGACACACCCGTGTCGCTAGTCGCATCACCCAAAGTCATGAACGAAGCCTACACGTTTCGCCAAGTACCAACATAACACGACGCGACGGTTGAAGAGGGTAATAAGGACCAGAGGACCTGCATATCAAAGTGCCTAGTGCTTTCATATACCCTCTCGGCATACGACGAGAACTGTAATAGAATATCGAGGTAATGTAATATGGAGAGTTTGAAACTTCAGAGGTTGTGGTCCTCCATACCACTAGGAATGTTAATTATGGAACTTGATGCTGTTAGTAACTGAGGACGTGGTTTTAATTAGTTGAACGGTTGAAACTCGATTTTTATAATATGTGAGTAATTTTGGTTCGAGTCTTGTCGACTAAGTTCGTAGATATATTGTGGTTTTTTATTCGCTTTTATTAGGTTTGTATGTATCTACGTATTTGTGTCACGGAATCATTGAACGTAATTTTCACACAGTAATAATTTTTTTCTATTTTTTAGTTCAGCTAGCTACAAAAGCGTACTTCATATTTTTTTTTAAACTGTAATTTATTTTTCTGTCAACTACTTCGACTTAGTAAATGTCAGATTGGAGTTTAGGTGACATATTTATTTGAATTTGACGATAAATTGATGAAAATTATTTACTTAGGACGCCGCAGTTGGGCCCAGAATGGTCAGTTCTGTTACCTAGACTGGCGTATGTTTAATTTGAGTTAATTAACACCTACTGTAAATTAATGTTGGATGTTATTTTCCCTGTAAACTGGAATATGGTCACCAGTTTAAAACTAATGACCTCAAGGCCATTTTTCCTATTGACCAAAGCCCATTTTTAGTCAATCAAGGTACGTACAAGCTAGTCGAACAAGGTAATAAGTATACAGGTCGAGTTTTTAATAATTCTAGTACACTGAAAATATTGATTGCAATTTTGTTTTAAAAAGCGTTTCGCATTAAGCGACTGATGTCAAACACTGCATCGTTTGGCATCAGTCTCTAAATGTTTTTTTTTTTAATGGGACAAGCCCGCCTCACTATTCCGAAACCACTGTAACTCCTGTAAGCCAGAATCAACAGTGGCTACCACAAGAAAAGCGCCTAGCCATGAAGCTCGACGAAGTCCCAGAGAAATGATTTGACTGTCTTGGATCCCGCAACGAAATTAATCAGAAAAGAATAGCGGAGGAGTAGGAAAAACAGAAATTTCCACTTCTCTCTAAATGTATACACATACATTGTGAAAATTTCTAGAAGTGGAAATTTCTGTCTATCCTACTCCTTATCCTCCTATCTTAAAAGTAAATGCAAGGTAGTTGGTTGTATACTTATTAGCTTGTTCGACTGTACCTTCACCATCACCGGTACCACCGATATCCATGATAAAAGATAGTTAAAATTGTTATCTATCGGGTAAAAAGTGATTTTGCAATTTTTTTGGGAAATGGGAAACCATCAAATAGCTCCTCCCGCTCTTGGGCAGAGCGAAAAGGAGTGTCAGACTTCTACTTAGCCCTTTAGGTCGAGGCCGCGGTATCTCTTACAACATCCCGCAGCCCCGACGGGCGTCGGCCCTTGCAGGCTCCTTCCATGTTGCTGACATCTCTGTGAGGCGCGTGTATAGATGACGAACGCGCCGTCGACACGGCCTGTCGTCGTCATAAGACGTACGGTCTGCGAGCTAGCCCATTACTCACCGTCCACAGGCCCGCGTCTACGGTGGCCGGAAGCCGGTGATACTTTGCCTGACTTCAAACCGGCTTTGAAAAAGAACAACAAGCATGAAGAAATCTCACACAAAAAGGATGTTTACTGATTGGATACGTATTTTTTTTGTTTTATCAATTCAATAAAAAATTACAAAGATAAAAACGCGTTAAAGATTTGAGTGGGGAGGTTGTGACGTCACTGACCGCTAAAGAATATCATACTAATGTCTCAGAAAATGACGTCACACGAGTTTTCAAAGCACTGTATCGTCTTCATTGTTTGTTTACGTGAAAAAATTAAAAATACGTGTCCAATATTTTTTGGAAATCTGACGGACTAATTAGATTTTTTTTTGTTAACTACCCTATTTCTTGCACATTCAAGACAACATCTTTTTATTATTCTCATGAACCCGTTTCAGGTGACCGATGTAACCACCTTTCAGAACTCGTAACTCACTACGAACGGTCTCATATGGCGGCACCGAAAGCCGCCATTTTCATATGAAACTGCTGTAAATCTTAAATATTATTTATCGCTGAAGCTGAAAGGTGTTGAAACACTAGCGTCTTGCGGAAAGCTGTAATTAGTTTTGCTACCGAGTGTAAGGAGTTTGCAAGTTTTGAATTCTAGGATTTATATCATATTTTGTCAGATAGTTTTGTTGTCTATAACGATGTTTGTTGTTGATGAATAATATGAGGTTGTAAAAGTTTTGCAAGACGGAAATCACACTAATATTATAAAGTCGAAAGTTTGTGAGTGTGTATGTTTGTTACTTCTTCACGTAAAAACTACTGAACGGATTTGGATAAAATTTGGTACACAGATAGTTTATAACCTGGATTAACACATAGGATAGTTTTTATCCAGATTTTATGTTCCCGTGGGATAATTTTCGAGTTGTAGCGGGTGAAGCCGCTGGCAACAGCTAGTTGCAACATAAATATAACACCTCACACGTACCCTTTTTTTTAATGGTGGGAAATCGTCAAATGATTCCTCTTGCTCTGGGTAAAGCGGTAACAAAATAAAAATCAAAATCTTTTATTTCATTAGGCCTACATGGGCACTTTGAAAACGGAGCGGTAGGGAGTGTCAGACTTCTACTGACTAAAAACCACCCAAGTTCCTTCTTATCCCTTTATGTCGAGGCCGCGGTATCTCTTTCGAACAACCCTCATACGTTCCCTTACTAAAGGGTTACGCAGAGGTGTAGTTCCCACAGAACCATTCTATAATCCTAATTAAGTTAAGTATACGATATTTTCATAAATCGTTGAACAGCTTTAACTTGCATGAGTTAAACCTGTTAACGATCGTCTGCATATCAAGCGTATATGCAGACGATCGTTAACAGGTTTAACTCTTATAAGTTACTTGTTAACGTAGTATTTTGCTCTTTTATTTATCTGGTTTACCTATTTTTATCTATAAACGTATACGGTCGTTAAAAAATCACCTCAAACTACAAAAACTCCATTTAAACATGTCGCAATCTAGGATAATTTTACAAATCACAGCGGAACTTTGTGACGGTAGATCGTTACAGTCAGGTCGGTAATATTTGAAGTTCACCGACCATAGCTTAGTGCTCTTCAAGTCGCATTAGGCCAAAAATCACCACATCTATCACTATAACGGCATCGGTAACGCTTAAATTGATACTTATTTTCGTAAAGATGGGACGATATCATATATTTTTGGTGGAATATGGTTTTGGCTACTTATCTTTGGTTTTTTATTGAATAAAGAACAGTGTTTAAGAGACAGTAAAATGGCCAGTTATATGTAAATGAGTTCACATCAGCCAATATTATGTTACGGTAATAATCATTATAATATTTCCTTTCAGTTTTTAATTTAAAAAAGTTGAGATGACATAACAAAACATGTTTGTAATTCTCAAAGGTTTTTGTTTCGCCAATTATGTTTAAGAACATGTCTTAGAACCAAAAAATTCTAAGACATATGACATCTACCAATCCGCACTGGGCCAGCGTGGTAGATTATAGCCAATTCCCTCTCAAAGAGAGGAGGCCTGTGTCCCAGCAGTGGGAACATTAATAGGCTGTTGGTGATTTGTTTAAGTCCTATGAAATAAAGGGTGAGCTATCAACCGGGCTCCGTCGGGGCTGCAGTTTTTTCGATAGAAATACCGCGGCCTTGACAAGAAGGGTTAGGTAGGAAGGAACATGGATGGGTTTTAGTACAAAGAAGCCCACCTTCCAAAACAAGCTCAAACCGCAAATTCACATTTTGCGGCATCTACTGAGAAACTAATGGAAAAACTCAAACACTGCCCCACCCCGGTAATCGAACCCAGCTGCTCATGCTCAGCAGTCGCGTTGGAAACCACAAGCAGTTGAGATGAATGACGCTATTTATCTTAAACGAGAAAAGCTATCCTAAAATGAAAAACAGACCTAATTAATACATAAACTCAATAGTACCCAACACAAATCGACTGAAAATATTAACAGATTGACAAGACTTCCAGAAATTATTCAGCCTTACTCAGTGTTGTTTTCTCAAGCTACGTAATTATTCAAGTCTTTGACCGCGGGGCTTTAAAAATGATTCGGTGGACGGTTTGCCAGATGTCCCGGCTTTTATGAGGTCGGCTATTTTATTTATAGAGCAGGTTTTTTTTTTGTCTCTTTACCTGTCTCGAGTTTTGGGTGACGTCGCTTCGGCAACAGGAAATTAGTAGGATTTCAGTTTTGATTTGTTACCTGTAACAGGGAAATTATGTTTGGTCAAGTTAGTTTTAGAG
Source organism: Diarsia rubi (assembly GCA_932274075.1). Taxonomy (NCBI): domain Eukaryota; kingdom Metazoa; phylum Arthropoda; class Insecta; order Lepidoptera; family Noctuidae; genus Diarsia; species Diarsia rubi. The sequence goes on from OW026431.1 coordinate 14,164,808, forward strand.
AGTAAAAGATCTTTTATTTATAGTGTAAATTAGAGGTGGATGAAGTGTGTGGAGGATGATATGGTTATAGGGATCCCTTATTGTTGCATAATATTATTTTGTCATATACATTTACCTATACTTTGTCATACCTATTTTGGCACAATTTGTTTTGCCATAATAATACTCAGCCATTTATTTTTTTGACATATAAGTATAGTTTATGTTGACATAATTATCTTGAAAGAATAAGTAAGAAAGAAACCAGCGTGCGTGTTTGACTATACATATATTGTATGTATGAAAGTGGACGAGCCGAAAGAAGTACTGCCACGGTCAACCACTTTTCACCCTTATGCCCTAAGTGATAAGGTTTTCATTCGACCGTCAGAGAGCGCAGAAAAACTTATTTCGCCTCGTCTACGTTCATACATGTACATTTATACAGGGTGTTAGGTTAAACGAGGGACATATTGAAGGAACCCTCCTTCAATATGTCCATTCAGTATTCTATTCTCGTCCCAATTAAGTGAAAAATCTATAACCTTAATTTGTTACATAATTGTCCGAAGGCCTCCGCACGCTCTCCAGATCTCACTTTATTAGACGTGTCTGTTTCGTCATTGTCCTACGCCAATTTTAAAATATGAAAGGAAAATGAATTATACCTAAAAGTCATTGATCCTTGCACATTTTTTGTGATAAACGCAAGGGTGACGAGACTTTTCCGAAATGTTTGGTTTGGTTCTTTCTGTTATTTAGCAGTGTATTTTTTGTTCATATTTTAATTAGCATCATCTAAGCATCATGTAAGCATTGCGGGTTTAAATATGTCCCTTGTTTAAACTAACATACTGTATATACACATACAGGCACGCTGGTTTATTTCTTACTTATTCTCTCATAGTCAAAACATACGGGTTACCATTCACTTAAGTATGTAGGTGCGCCCAATACGTTTATAAGTAAGTAGACCCTTTTAATACCCACTCGATCCCTCTTATTTACGCCAGCTTACACGTTTTTATCCTCGAAACACGTGCACGTCACGGATTTCCTCAAAGGGTAAGCAGGGTAGGTAGGTATGCCGAAATTTTGTAGATAAGTGTGCTGTTAAACCCCTATTATCCCACAAATCGTGTTTCTATTTGGTTTTGAAACTGAGTATACTGCTATTGAATTTCGACTTGTTTGAAGTAATTTTGGGGTGGGATCATATTTATCTTTGAATCAGTTCAGTTGTTATGTGATGCTTACATTTTTAATAAATAACTAGATTTGAAAAAAATAAATGTCGTAAAATATTGGATAAGTACGTGTTTTTTGTTTTAGCAAATTAATAAAAAAAATACGAAAATAAAAAGTGTCAAAGATCGTGAGAAAGTACTAACCTTGTGATGTCACACGACTTGACGCGACTTTTCGAAGCACTGTATCGTCTTCATCTTTTGTTTAAGTGAAAAAAGAAAAAATACGTGTCCATTATTTTTTGAAAATCTGTCTTACGGACTAATTCGATTTTTTGGTGAAACACCCTATTTGGGAGATAAAGCCTCGTTTGGGCAAGCACTAATATTATATCTCAATATTGTATTCAGAATAGCAGCCTAAATAGACAACAAAAACAATAAAGGAGGAAAGCCAGGCTAGCAAATATAAAATCTAGTAGCCATTGTAATCCACAAAACATCAATAAAACATAGCCATATTCGCCAAAAAATATAAAAATCAGAAAACAAAACCACAACAAAATATATGGCGCGATATATTCTGTATGAACGAACTATAAAGACCTATCTAGACAGTCGGTTACCGCATTGCGTCTGAATCGAGATTCGCTCTGTAGCTACTACCTACCGCGCCGCGTCGCCGGATGAAAGATACTTTGAAGATCTTTGCAGTAAACAAACTTTATATAACGCTCTTTATTTATATCTCACTCAAATGGACTATTAAAAGTTTTATATATGAATTTTATTGTTAAAAATGCGAGTGTTTAAAAGCATTGTATATATTACTATAGCTGTTGCCAGCGGCTTCACCCGCTACAATTCGTAAATAATCCCACGGGAAGATAAAATTGGGATAAACACTATTATATGTGTTAATCCAAGTCATAAACTATCTGTGTACCAAATTTTATCTAAATCCGTTTAGTAGTTTTTGCGTGAGGAAGTAACAAACATACACACTCGCAACAGTGCTTGCAATAGCGTCAAAATATCATCATCATCAGCCTATAATATTCCCACTGCAGGGACTCAGGCCTCCTCTCTAGGAGAGGGATGGGCTAAATCCCCCACGCGTGCCCAGTGCGGGTTCGTAGATGTCACATGTCTACGATTTTTTGTTTCTAAGTCATACCGGTTTCCTCACGATGTTTCCCTTTACGGTTTTGAGAGCAGTGGTGATGAAATAAATTACATGAAGTAATGCGCCTGCCTGGGTTTGAACCCACCACTGGGCCACCGCTGCTGTCAAAATATCAGGACCAAAGAGATCTTAGAACCTTCGATAAACCCTGAGCTGTAACGTTGTACTCAAAGGTATATCTAATGCCTATGAGTTCTGTAAGGAAGTAAGGATTCCGGCAAGCGCAGCGCGTGCCCTGTGACCTACAATCTCTGTGCTCGGACCTCATTGGAGACACATGCGTTTTTAAAAACTTTTTCTTACTCAATGGTTTTTTCGTAATTCAATCGAATTATCAATTACATGTCAATTACTCTGTATTGTTCCCAAGTAAATTAATATTACAGATAAACTTAAAAGTGAATCCAAGTTTAGTTTTTCCCATAATTAAGTTTCCTTTTAGTTGTATAGACAGTACATTTCAAAGAGACATTTCAAACAAACTTGTTACATAGAACACCCATGGTTATAAATGATGAGTAATTGTATCTCGTTCTGATAAATCCTTAACAGGTAAACAAGTGTAGGTTATCTTCGAGTCATGATAATGTTCGTACTAAAATTTTATTTTACAAATCAAAACCCAATTCGGTATAGTCAGTCATATAAGTGCACACGCAACGAGATAATACCTAAAAATTTAAACGTTGCCGAAGTCGGTAAGGATGAAAAGCTATAATATATGGAATATAGATGCACAAAGTAGGTACAGAGAACCTATTTACTTACCGCAAATATTTTTAATTTTACCTCAATTTTATATCTGTCACTCTATACAACATCGGTATTATAATACCATTGTCCGCGTATCAAAAATAGCTTTCGATAAAATTGTTTTATAACGGCATAAAACTAGCATATTTTAGCATACTCAGCGCAAATTGTCGATAAACCTCCCTATTCACGTAACGACAAACGTGACACACAGTGGGGCGACTTTTGATCGTTTTCCAAACTTATCTCATATGACGTTGAACGAGGACAGGTTGCTATTTTCTCAGACAGCATCTTACGTAACGTTTGTCGCACAGTGAATATGTATCTTTAGGCACACTACACCGTTCGAGGAAGCGATTAGATAAATAAATGAAATAAAACAAATTGTATATTTTATTGAAAATTTAAAATAATTTATTCATATTTTTATATTGTACAGATTTCCCGTATATTGAGAAACGCGCATAAACTGTTTTTTAAGCCTAATTGGTGGTCGTACGTACAAAAGATTGTTGGTCCAGAAAGAGATACAATTAAAATAGTTGATCACCGGTTCTTAGCGACGGGAGCAGGATAAAACTCAAAGGAAACTACTCGTTATAGTTTTATAGTTTTAAATATTTACGAGTGATAGACTGGACAAAACTAAGCAGATCGTTATCCAATATTTATTACTTCCCAGTAACAAACCGGTCTGTCTAGTGTCACAAGCCCGCTTGTCAGGTAGCATCCGCCTGTCAAAATCGAAAACGTTCGGAATCAACATTTTTGTATGAATTCAATCCCAATGTAGCGGACATTAGGAATATAATCATAAAAAAATTACTATTTATGCGATATTTTACCTTTTAAATCTCTTCGTTACTAGCTGTACTCGCTTCTCGCTTATGTTGGGACCTGGCCTTATGACCCAATATTGAATATTCACATCAATTCTTACTGTCAATAATTTACAGCTTATTTCTTGTTACATTCTTTCTGAAGCCACGTGACATATTTACGTGGCAGAAAAGTGTACGTGCATGAAAGTAATTTGGTTACCGCTGTGTCAATCGAATTTGGGGGTTTAGTGTCCTCAATTCACCTGGGTGATATTAGTTTCACCAAGGTGATAAGTGCAAAATTAATATGATTTAATGTCCTTGTAAATCAGAAAGCGATTGGCGGATTGAGATACACATATACGATAATATACCATCTCAATATGAATGATGTAACCAAAGTTTTGTAACAATATTATGATTTAAAAGAGTGTCCATGAAGTTTCTTGCCATTCTTTTCATGAGACCAACGCTTTGGAATCGGCAACTACAATAAACTGACAGTTATTGTGCCTTGTGAGTGGGACTGTAGCTTAGTTTATTAAAATTTAGTATTTGCTCGACTATTCAAAAGAGCCTGTAACTGGCCTACTTGAAATAAATGATTTTGATTTGATTTGATTTGACATAAGTTGTAGGTGAAATAACATTCCTAGCTAGCGCCAAGGAAAATAATCTACACTAATATTATAAAGGGGAAAGATTTGTTTGTTTGCAACGAATAGGCTCCGAAATTACTGGATCGATTTAAAAAAATCTTTCACCGTTGGGAAGCTACACTATCCCCGGCTGACATAGGCTAGGCATAGGGGATACTTTTTATCCCTGTATTCCCACGGGAACGGGAACTACGCGGCTGAAACCGCGTGACGTCCGCTAGAGTTGAATAGAATCCTTGATTATTTTTCTGAAAAGGTGTTTGTAAGGATCGTAAATTGAGTTCTGTTGTGCCTGTTTATCTTTATGGGTAAAAAGCGTCGGTTTATGTCACCCGTGGATAGTGTAGCTTCCCAACGGTAAAAGAATTTTTCAAATTGGTCCAGTAGTTTTGGAGCCTATTCGTTACAAACAAACAAATCTTTCTTCTTTTATTATTATTGTAGAAAACAAGTTACGTCACACAAGACGCCATTACTTCCATATTTTCCGGATCTCAACTCCAGATGTCCGTACAATACGGATCATCGTCGTACATTCTCTGTTAGTTTCCCAGGAACGGTACCTTCGCGTAGAAAAGAGGTTCTATTGGCAACGGACACCGTTCGCATATGTAATGCATTGTTGAACTTAGCTGTACTGTACCACGGAGTAGAAAGATACAGAGGACCAATAATATGCAATTTTTGTATTTATAGAACCTTTGATTTTTATTTTAAAATTCAGTTTCGCCATTTGGGTTCAAAATAATGGAACTGGAGGCATGTTGATGAGGTGTAAGCCTATGAGTAATGCATAGCATAATCGGTCTATAATATCTCACTGCTGGGACAGATCTCTGTATGAGGGAGAATACGGGCTATAATCCGTCACGCAGGCCCAGTGCAGATTGGCAGATATCACATGTCTTCGATTTTTTGGTGGTTTTGGTTTTTCAACATTTTGAGAGCAGGTGGTAATGAAATATACTACACGAAAGTCAAAGTCAGTCTACGACATACTGCTCATAAGTTGGGTTGGCCACCACTGGGCCACCATTTTTTTTTTTAGGGTGTGATATTATTAAATGACTCTTTCCCACTCTGGCCAGGGCGATAGAAAGTGTCTGACTTCTACTGACTAAAAACCACCCGTGTTCCTTCAGCCTTTTGTGTCGAGGTTATCTCGGTATCTGTTTTGTTCGTATCGACTGTTCGCCACAAGCTTTTGTAGATCCAATGCTGGTGTGCGCTCACCGCTATACCGTATGGTCGACACATACACTTCGCGTTTTGATGCAATAGACATATTGTTCCTGAACAAATATAAATTTAAAAATGATGTGATGGACCTGTATGATACATCACGTATAAAATTATGGTTGTTTTTCTATTTTGTCTCATCTTTTATAAAATATTGTTTTTCTTTATTTTTCTTTTAATTTATTTTTCTTTGAGGTAGCCCTGCTACAGTTTACGTTTGTTAACAGTTTGTTTTTTATTAAGTCAGTTGGGGCAAGTGCCTCTACGGGGCAAGTGCGGCGAACATCAATATCTCCTAAACCAAAACCGTATTTAAAAAACGCGCCATAGCCTGTCCTTCGAAAACAAAATTTAGTTTCGGCATTAAATTATAGATGTCGTAACTAGGCATATTAGGAAGTAATTCGCCATTTTGATTTGGCCATCTTTTTTTTGTGGACGCCACGTTGGCAAGTGCTGTGCAAATCACGTACGAAACAGCAGAAAAACCACTATTGAGTGATTTAAACCAGGTAATTCGCATTCTCTAAACATTATTCTTCATTTATCTGTAATTATTTTGTTTCTATCTCACAAGTAATTAATTTTATCGATGTTACATTTTTATAACCAAAAACAAGCGAAGTGAGGTAAGTGCGCCTACTAGAATTGGGGAAGTGCGGCACAATGACGCACTTGCCCCAAACCAGAAGTTGACAACATTTTAAAGGAAAAAGCTTTAATGAATTTTCAACATATTATATTGATCTTATAATATACTGTAATGAATTTTTCAATACCCTTTAAACTTTTTCTTTTCTATATTTTTGCTTGTACTTTGGAAATAAGTATGTAATCTCGTATTATAGGGTTTATTTTATCCGACTGCCAAAAGTACGTAATGTTTTTCCAGCGTATGTTTGTATGTATGTCTAGGAACATATCCCGAGCAACCATTTTCTTTGCCGTGTCTGCTCTAGTTTACGTTATACCTATTGAGGTACTTATACCTCAAAATGACTGATCCTTATTTTTAAACATATTCTCATATTCAAGAGAATAATTTTTATTGATTAATAACATATTAGTGCCTTAACATATGTTTTTTATTTTTTTCTACTCTATTCACTAAGGTCTTATAATAATCATAAAATTGTAATTTAACTGAATACCATGCTTCTTAGAAATATAAAATAAACACTAATAAAGCCCAAAACTCAAACTGGGGTAAGTGCGGTATACATTTGTTATCAGAGGTATAACAATACCCCAATGTTGAACACCTCTGGAAACAAATGTATACCGCACTTACCCCAGTTTTCGTTTTTTGGCGATAATAGTCCTTATTTTAAAAGTAATACATTTCTGATTACAGAAACTATTTTTGCTCATAAGCTTTTGTTCGAAAAAAATAACCCTATTTTAATATTATCTAAGGAAAAGCCATTTATTGAGCTTAGCCGCACTTACCCCAGTCCTGGGGGCAAGTGCGTCTAGGCGTCTAGTTTTCTTCAAACACGTAAAATCATAACAAAACGTAGGTTATATTGCTGCGCAGAACGACCATTAATAACTTAAGAAACTAAGCTATCCAGTAGTACCCACTGAATTTGTCTAGGTTTCATAGAAATAAAAATACTAACAACGAAAAGTAAAGTTTAAAAATTTATACCGCACTTGCCCCTACTGACTATAACAAAGTAATTTATTTTATTTCTATTTTTATTTTGCGACGAAAATAGACTAGTTCAACAAAATTCTAGTCACGTAAGTGTTGAAGTAGGTTCCTACTACATCTTACAGAACATGATGATTTTCTTCCATTGACACAAACATGACTAGGAATGTGGTTTATAGTACTAAGATTATTTAACAGTTTTTAATAAAATACAATTTACAGAACTAAAATTATATGAAATTATATACAAATATCAAAAAGATAAGAATTACAGGGCGTCAAAAAATTCTTCCACATTGCTGTCAACAGGAAAAGTGCCCATAAGGCTGGCAGCATTCCCACGTTGGATGGCAATGCTGATTCTTTGCCCAAAGAATAGACCAGCCCTCTGGTCACATGAAGAGTCGACCAACCGATTGGTATTATTATAATACTTAAACTACAATATACCCGAAAATATGTAGAGAATACTGAAAACTTATGACTGGTGTGTTCTAACAACTTTTGTGCCATCAAACTAATAAAGGTAACTAATTTAGACATTTGAGAATGTAAAACTGCGTTTAGTTGTATCTAAATAAGTGGTATTAAGTATGCACATGGATTCTAATTAAAATACTTTTGATTCCCGATGTTAACTCGAAAAAAAAATTAAAAATCGTTTGTCAAACTAGGCGGCTGATAATCCTTCTGGCTCTAAGTCTACGTGGATTGGAAAAAAAAATACAAAACTATTGTATTATTTTGTTAACCTCAGAAATCGTATTTTAAGATTTACATGTTTCGGGTTATGAAACGTCCTAGATAACCTAAAACGTTCACTTTTCAACTTCCACTCAAACACTACAAAAAAAAACTTGAGTTAAATGACACAGACTACAACTTAAAAAAAAAAGAAAAAAAAACTAATTAAATAAATAAATAATTAATTATTATTCAAGCAGCTAATCACCAAAACTTAAACCACCGAAGTACCTGTTAAGTACCTCACAAAAAAAAAACTTTAGCAGCAAATAGTAGGTAGTAAACAGACGGAATAATTAATTCAATCACCTAATGCGCCTTATCTTCAGGCCGTAAAGCTGGTTTTATACAAAAATGGCCGAGCTGTAGCTAGGCGGTGCGAAGATGCGTAGCGAAGATGTAAAGCAGGTGTGAAGATGAGTGGTGTTATGCGTAGCGGACTCTTTGTCAGCTCTAGTTCCCTACACCATCGTCATTTAATTGGGGTCGGCGCAACAAGTTGATGTCGGTTATCGCGACCAAAAGTATTTTTTTCATCCCCCCTTTCAAACACTTTTTTTTTTGGTGGTGGGAAATAATCAAATACCCCTCCCGCTCTGGGCAGAGCGAAAGGGAGTGTCAGACTTCTACTGATTAAAAACCACCCATGTTCCTTAGCCCTATATGTCAAGGCCGCGATATCTCTTACAACATCCCGCAACATCCTTTCAACCCCTTATTTTTTATTTTTGGGGGATGGAAAATCATCAAACAACCCCTCCCGCTCTTGGGCAGAGCGAAAGGGAGTGTCAGACTTCTACTGACTAAAAACCATCCATGTTCCTTCTTAGCCCCATAATTATGTCAAGGCAGCGGTATCTCCTACAACATCCCGCAACATCCTTTCAACCCCTTACAACCGTTTTTCGCATTAAAAAGTAACCTATATCCTTTTTCAGACTCTCGACTATCTGTGTACCAAATTTCATTTAAATCGGTTAAGTAGATTTGGCGTGAAAGCGCGACATACAGGCAGACAAAAGTTTCTTTCGCATTTATAATATTAAGTAAGGATTCTTTTCTTTCAACTCATCATTATCACCATCAGCCTATAATGTTCCCACTGCAGGGACTCAGGCCTCCTTTTTAAGAGAGTAATGGGCTATAATCCACCACGCTCGGCTCGGCGCGTGTTGATAAAAGGAACATGTCTTTGAATTTTTGGTTCTAAAACATGTCGATTTCCTCTCATGTTTTTCTTTACCGTTTTGAGAGCAATGGTGACGAAATAAATTACACAAATTAGTGCACCTGTCTGGGTTCGAACCCACAACTGCCACAAATCTCCGGTCGTTTTGTGTACACTCTCTCTGCTTGCCCTTTTTCCAAGAGCTCGTGCCTAAATAATGAAAGCCCCATGGGTCAATCTGCGAGCTTAAGCTGTGCTTGTCGAGGTCGACCATCATCCATTAAATACCAAGTTTCCGTCGTGCCTCGGAAAGCGCGATAAGCTGTTGCTGAAGGCTGTTGTTTGTAGATATTTGATGGTCCTTACATGGAGTCGAAACTTCGAATGTCTGACATTCAGTCTTACGAAGGGGTATCGTTTGATTCAGTTACTGGTTTTTTGTGGTCTCGGCGCTTTTCTGGTGGTCGCCACTGTGGATTTAAGCTTTCAGGAGTTGCAGTGGCTTAGTAATAGCATGTAATAGTAAGCGAGGTTTATATAAGGGGAGTAATTCTAATGGTAGACTAGCTGTTGCCAGCGGCTTCACCCGCTACAACTCGAAAATTATCCTACGGGAAGATAAAATGGGGTTAAAAACTATCCCATGTGTTAATCCAGGTTATAAACTATTTGTGTACCAAATTTTATCTAAATCCGCTCAGTACTTTTTGCGTGAAGAAGTAACATACATGTACACTCACACACTCACTAACTTTCGCCTTTATAATATTAGTGTGATATATTTCCTCGGGCACCGCTTAGCTCCGTCGCCACCCTTTACGCGAGGTGGAATCACAGCCTAATAGCGCACGGTGAAGTAATACAAGAAATAAATTAAGAAGAAATGCTGCTCGCTTTGCAAGTCACGCAACGCGAAGTAATTTTAAAGTAATGATGTTCAAAGAAATTAGGTTCAAAGTGTTTTTTGTTTAGCATAATTGATTTTGCATAGCTTTGTAATTTGAGTTCAGTGATTAGGCCTGAAATTTTTTGAAGAAGATTAGTCCTGTATAGTGACCTCATTTATAGCGAACTAATACTCGGGAGAATCTGTAGCCTTAATAAATATTTTCTCCTAGGGGAGGAATATGTCCAGCAGTGGACGTTTTTTGGCTGAAATGATGATGATGATGGTGATGAATATGATACCGCTTGGTAAGACTGGTTGTCAGACTTTAGGATCACTGACTTCCTAATGACTGTGACCCGAACCATGTCAGTCAACTCGCAGCAACTCTGTCTTCCGGGTAAGAATAAAAAGTGATTGATGATCACAATATTTCACTCATCTTTCATCTAATATCTATGGCATACACCGTCACCTTCCAGACATTACACAGTAGTGACAGATGAACCCGACGCTTGCTTTTATTAGAACGTGGGGTTAAGTTATGCCTTATTAATACTTATTATATTAAAACACTATGTTAATCTACAGCCTTTTTCTCATTTAATTAACAAGTCACTGCAAAAGTCAAAGTCATGCAGATGTTCGGTACGATTTCAAATTTAACATAATTAAGGGAAGATCACAGGGAAACTTCAGGTAAAGCATTTTGTACAATTTTAATTGAAAAGCTGTTGAGCAAAGACATAATATTAGTTTTAATTTGTGCCAATAGATGGCGTTCTTCAATTACATCACGATTCTAAATCGCGATGTTATGATTCTCCGGCCTTTAACAAGGTCACTCATATTTTGTTACGCCATATTGATCTTAATACACCAGTGGAAATTTATCTAATTGTTTTACTGTATCTTCATCCTTGTTGCTTAAGTGAGTGCTACAGTAGTGACTGTGTTCAGTGCAGTGGTGTGACGTGAACGGGTTGTTCAAGCTGTGATAAATCAAAGATATTTAGATGTGTAGAGACACATTACAACGGAAGATAAAAAAACTATATCCTTCGTACCTCCAAAGATGTACTAAAATGTACGCGAGACAATTTGTTTACATTAAGAAGAGCCACCTCAAAAAGTTAAAAGCATAAGAGAACGAAACAAGATTTAACTAATGTCATAGAACCGTAAGCAAATCATCTTATGCCTACCGAGGGCTTCCTGTCTAACCGGATTAAGCTGCATACTAGCGTACTGACCTCAACAACCCAGTTAATACTGGGTAATACGATACCCTTTGGTAAGAAAGACTGGTTGTCAGACTTTCAGGTCACTGATTACCTGTAACGACTGCAAAAGATCTATACATGGCAGCCGGGACCAACAGCTTAACGTGCTTTCCGAGGCACGGAGGAACTATGAACTATGTCATGGGCGGTCACCCATCCACAGAGCAACCTAGGCATGCGAGGCTCCTCCGCTATTCTTTTCTGATTAATTTCGTTGCGGGATCCAAGACAGTTAAATCGTTTCTCTGGGACTTCGTCGGGCTTCATTGTCTCGGCGCTTTTCTTGTAGTCGCCACTGTTGATTCTGGCTTACAGGAGTTACAGTGGTTTGGGAATAGTGTGGCGGGCTTGTCCCATAATAAAGCGAGGCTTAACCTTAACATCGATACGAGATCCTCCGACGCGGTAGAGCAAATCTAATAATGAAATTCGTTGTGTTAAAATACTGGAAATATTAATTAAATTCTCTACTTGGAAGTATCCCAGGGTCACTCACGGACTAACTTTTACGAAATTAGTCTGTTATACAACTTTGTTTGATAACTATTCAAACATGACACGTGTACGTCTGTTTGGGAAACGGATTTCAGTCAGAAATATGAGAATTATGCCATTGTTCACCGAGTTCCTGTAACGTGTGAAAACGTATTAATAAAATTATTCAAAGTAGCAAAGCACATGTTAAATTTACGGAGTTAAAATGTAGTGTGATATTTTAAAATTATATAATAGAAATGTTAAATTCATTACTTGAATTATTTCTTATTGAGAGCAGTGGCGGCCCCGACTTACGAACTGAGTCGTGGATTCGAACCCAGTTAGGCGCATCATCATTATCAGCCTATTACAATCCACTGCTGGATATAGGCCTCTTTAATCTTGCGCCACTCAACTCTATTTTCGGCAACTCTCATCCAGTTGTTACCAGCCACTCTGCGAAGATCATCGTTCCACCGAGCCTGAGGGCGTCCCACCTTACGCTTGCCGATCCGCGGTCTCCACTGAAGAACACGTCTACTCCAACGGTCATCGGTTCTACGGCTAATATGGCCGGCCCACACCCAAGTAGTACAAAGTAATGCGCCACTTAGGCGCATTACTCTACATATTACAACGGGGACCGACGGCTTAAGGTGCTTTCTGAGGCACGAAGGAAACCCGCGATGACCTCCGGCCACCGTAGACGCGGGCCTGTGGACGGTGAGTGATGGGCTAACTCGCCGTCCGTCCGTCTCACGACGAAAACAGGCCGTGTCGACGGCGCGTTCGTGTTCCACGCGCGCCTCAAAGAGATGTCAGCAACATGGGAGGGGCCCGAAAGGGCCGACGCCTGTCGGGGCTGCGAGTAGTCCTCTGGTTATCGCGGCCTCGACATAGAGGGCGAAGAAGGAACATGGGTGGTTTTTAGTCAGTAGAAGTCTGACACTCCCTTTCGCTCTGCCCAAGAGCGGGAGGGGTTATTCGATGATTTTACACCCACCAAAAAAAAAAAAAAAGGCACGAAGGAAACTCGGTATTAAACAAGTGCAGGGTGTCTACAGCACAACCTAGGCTAGCACAGGTTGACCTAAAGCTCGACCCGAGTGACTGTTATAATTTCGCCAAGTTATTTCAGTTTAATATAAATTCGTAATAGGGATGTTTACTGACTAAAAAGAAAGCCGTCTGTTAGATTAGAAAAATATTGGATACATATTTTTTGTTTTTATCAAATCAATCAAAATTGAAGAAGATAAAACGCGTCAAAGATTTGAGTAGAAGTTTGTGACGTCACTCACCGATAAAAAATGTCATACTAATATCTTATAATATGACGTCACACGAGTTTTCAAAGCACTGTATCGTCTTTATTGTTTGTTTACGTGAAAAAAAGAATTAAATACGTGTCCAATATTTTTTGGAAATCTATCTGACGGACTGCTCAATTGATAGCCAGCTGCATTCAAAATACACGTTTAATAAACATGAAAGTAAAAGGAGGAAAATGACTTATTACTAAAACTAAACTTATCGGTCGGTGCTACGAAAACGTAGCTTGCGTAGCGCTACGTCAGCTAGCCAGCTACGGCGTAGCCAGACGGAAAAAAACCCGCACGAGAATATTGACAAAAAGATGGCGTAGGCGTTGTTTATGCAAAAAAAACTGGCTAAAATACAATTAAGTTGATGAATGCTTTCTATTAGAGACAGTTTAGACAGTAAACGTGGGTTTTTTGTTAGACATTTATATTGTCGGAAGAAACGATGGATTCTGTATGGAATGTGGCTAGAAGCTACAGTGTCAACGAATACTTCAATGATAAATCTTTGAAACATAGAGAATGAAAAATGTGTTGTATTCAAATTGTTAATTATTTTAAATTCTATTTTTTTTTCTTTTTTCAATTTCTCCATGTGTTTACAGTTTTGATTCTTGATTGATTTTGTTTTCAATTTTAACTCTTAACATTATATAGAAATAATTCATTTACTTTTTATTATTTTTTAGACATTTAATTTTAGATTTTTATTTTATTATTACTTCCAAAGTTTACGATTTAATTTTCAATTTTATAAATAGTATCTAATATGTTTTAATTAATTACATTTAGTAAGTACTAATATATTATATGTATATATTTAAATTTCTTTTGCTGTGCCCGACAGGGTCCATCATTGTTACTTTAAAAAAATGTTTACCACCTAAGCCTACATTGTGGAATGCAATAAAGAATTGAGTATTGAGTATTAAGGTGTCGGGACTGCGGGTTGTTCGAAGATATACCGCGGCTTCGACACAAAGTGTTAAGAAGGAACATGGGTGGTTTTTAGTCAGTAGAAGTCTGACACTCCGACACTCGGTCATTTGATGATTTTATCAACCCTCCAAAAAAAGGGGGTTTATTACTGAAATAACAAACAAGCGAAACATGGTAGAAGATTCCTCCACGCCTAAGAAAGCACGTTACGCCGTTATGAGTAGTCAGAAGCTGAAAGTTTGACAACCAGTCTTACCAAAGGTTATCGTATTACCCAATAGGGTATTTCACAAAAAAAAACTCTTAAGTCCGTCTGTTAGATTATCGAAAAATATTGGATACGTGTTTTTTGTTTTATCAAATTAATAAAAAAATACGAAAATAAAACGTGTCAAAGATCATGAGTGGGGGTTTTTGACGTCACTTTGTGGGTAAAAACGTACTAACCTTGTGACGTCACACGACTTGACACGACTTTTCGAAGCACTGTATCGTCTTCATCTTTTGTTTACGTGAAAAAATAAAAAATATGTGTCCATTATTTTTTGATAATCTATAATAATATGACGTAAGATATATGAGATTCGATATTTTTGGTGAAATACCCTATAACGGGGATGTGAAGGTGTAGTAGCTTCATGTAAAATACTGGTACACGGCTGCATCAGGTAGGACTGGAAGCCAACCATTGCCATTTAATGGGTTTAAAGCTAAAGTAAAATCTAATATTTGTTTTAAAGCTTACTATTCCATTAACGACAACTTAGATGATAAGAATAGTTGGTCGCTGAGTTGAACACAACACAATGTTTGTTATTTATGTTCTTTCTCCAACATTAGTTTACTAATACGTATTATTATTTTTTACCTTTGTTTATTATTATTTACTTTTTTTATTATTTGTATCTGTAGTAAATCTACACCTTACTATAGCATCGAGTCTGGTTCTTTTAACCTAACAGACAGATGTGTTGCTGGGGAGTTTGTTCCGCCACTTCTTCTTTCCAGCTAAAACACTATTTTTCATTTTGGGGGACTGTCTTGTAAATAAGTAAAGTAAATTTTGACGTTCGAAATGTGCTGATTATCAACCTTGTTTTTTTTAAACGTTGCCCCTCACTAGGAGTTTCTCCTGTATCGTGGGTGCGTTCACAAACATTTAAACTCACATACACAAATACTCAGACCCGAAACAACTATCTGTAGGCCATACAAATATTTGTTTGAATAAATGACTTTTGATTTTGATTTTGAAAAAAAAACCTAGGCAGATGTTGTGAGCGAAGCATGAAAGAAAGAACTGGAAAGATATTTATGATGAAGTCTTTTTATTTAAAGACAGTAAACTAGGGTCCGGTACAACACTTATACTGCAAAAGCATATTATGTCCAATGCACACATAATATAATATAATATTTGTGGAAATAACCCAACTCTTTTTTAGCATTACATACATAATTTATGAGTAGCAACTTGGCTGAATGTCGTGGCCAGCTACTGCGGAAAATAGAAATGCTTTCGTAGTTTTCTAGTTTATTTTTTGAATATTTAAAAGAGATTTCTGGTTATTTTTATCTGTATTTTCGAAGCAGCAGTTCTTTAGATAGATGATATTAGAAAAACAAAAATGAAATTGTTATTGTACCCTAAAATTAACTTGAATTCTAAAAATTTATTCTAAGAGATTACTTTTATTTAGATTTTTATTTGTTTCTAAAAGTCAACAGGTCAAACAGGTCCATCAAGGTGAAACAAGAAGTTTTCCAGGCTTTTTGTTGCTGGATCTGTTAAGCTTTCAGCAAGAGACAAGACAGGACTTTAAAGAACTTATAATAAATGGTTTAAAGCAGTTTTCTTCAAAATTTAAGATATATTATTTTTTCAACACAATTTCAATATTAATTCAATGTCTTATTACCACATTTTGAAACAGAAATAAACACATTACTTTTACAAAAAGTTCAAATACTTAACCCTTCAACCGTAACATTACACCGGGGTAACCTACTGTGAAAAACATTACCTCCCCTACCCCTGACCGCAGTGGGGGAACAAAACGCATCGGTTACGTGAGAGTAACATCAGTTTATCAAGGATACCATAATACACATACATACATAAACTCACGCTCTTTTCCCATAGGGGTAGGCAGAAAACACAGAATTCCACATGCTACGATCCATACATACTCTTTTGGCCTCTTCCAAATTCATCCATCTGATCATACACGCACGCCGGTTAAGAGTACTACGCACCTGTCTTTTATGAAGGACGTCAACAATAAGATCAGTGTATGCCTTTCTAGGGCGTCCTCTCCCGGCGTTGCCCCTCACATCTGCCTTGTAAATTGTTTTCGTTAATCGCCTTTCACTCATTGGTATATATTATATACACACTTATGATTTTTCAACACTAGATAGGTACTTCTGATCTACCCTGCAGTGGGAACATTATAGGCTGAAGATGTCTGTAGTATTGTGTGTGTGTGTGTAAGTAGGTAAGCTTACGAGCGGAAAAACAATACAATAAAAAAAAGTGATACAACTAAAGGTCAGGAAAATGACAATGGCCCATATAGTATTGCATGACTGATGCATAAATAAACGTGGTGTGATACCCGATACTTGTTGCACGACGATTTGACATGCAACCCTTACGTGACACATGCTAACTGAATTCAGTTTACCTACTGACATTTATTGCTAGCTTTGCTTCGATTAAATCTTGAAAGGTGTAAGTGCTTGTGCAGAATAGACAGGACAGGAGTGCATAAGCACAGTACCATGCTGAGTGGTACCCTGTTTGTCGCAGCCACGACGTGCAATTCATTTTTTACTAGCTTTTGCCCTTACCAGCGGCTTTGTCCGCTACAACTCGAAAAGTATCCCACGGGAATATAAAATCGGGATGAAAACTATCCTATGTGTTAATCCAGGGTGTCAGCTAACTCTTTGTCAATTTTTGTTTATCGCTCCAGCCGTTTAGACGCGAAGAAGTAACAAACACACACACTCACATACTTTCGCCTATAGAATATTAGTGTGATTCTTCAGGATATACGCTAGTGACATAGTGCATTGAAAACAATACAACTAATTTTACTCGATAGAAAAAATCGCGAAGATACCTTTATAAATTTCTTTTAATGAGTAAAACTTTACTAAAATACATGTGTTAATTCTACAAGCAACATACTAAGGTCATAGTGTTCTATTTTGTTAGTGCAATTAATAGTTTTTTTGTAAATCGCATATTCTTATTCCCGAACATAATTTTTGTATGATGATAAAGTGACAGTCCTTACTTTTTGAAACGTCTAGTCACCCTACGAAACTACGAGCGTGTATTGCGGGGATGCGTTTCCCGGCCGCGGGGAGTGACGTTAGCTCCACCCACTCGCTCTAGGTCGCTGGCATTTATTGTCAGCTTAAGCCAGGTACGCGAAGAAGATGCTCTTGCGTTATCTAGATATTGTATCTTTAAAACATTAGGCATCAACCCACTGTATAAAGTTGGACTGTCGCACAAACAAAACTAATCACATAAGAAAAAATGTATGCGAACATGTGGAGACATGTCACCTGTTTGGTTTCCCACATGTTGACGGTAAATTGATTATATACTAATGATAACAAATGCCAACCTTGGTGGACATAGCTGTCATTACTATTCGATTGCTTTTTATTGTTTTTTCTGTCCATTTGCTATAATATTCATGAATATGATACGTATCTATGTTTCCTAATTGTTTTATGATCTAGAATTATGATTGTAAATTATTTAGGTAGGTACTTTAGCGACACTTCCATGCGTCACTTAAGTCCGGTCAATTTAGACATTCGAGGTTACATTAATTCCCACCCAGCCGAAAATTGGTAGGATTGTTCAAAACACCATTATAAATGATGTGTAAAAAGTTCTCATCGATACGACACCTAGAAAAAAAATACTCGGGGTCAAAGGTCACAAAAATGGTTTTTTCGCGATTATCAGCAAAACGGTAAGTTTTATTACGAAATTAACCGAGACAAAATTATAGATCAGATAATAATCTATAAAGATGTCCGAACACTTTTATTTTTAAGAGCCCCGTTTTTGAGATTTGTCGATTCAAAAAGTTGAAAGATAATGTAATCGTCCTAATATGTTTACAGCATATATGAAGAACGTGCTTAGATTACAACTCTTTAAATGTGTGAATCTGTAACCTTACACCAATTTTATGGTTTAATTTGACCAAACTAATATGTGCAATGACGAAACGGCAAAATTTCGTCATTTCTTTGTTTAATCTAGTTTAAATATTAATCTTGACTGCGTTGTTGGTCAAGTGGTCGCAAGTTCGACTCCTGGACATAAGTTCTGGGTTTGATTACCGGATCAGGAAGTGTTATTGGGTTTTTCCAACAGGGATTTCTTAGTAGCAGTCACGATTTGTGACTGGTTGATGACTTAAACATAACTGGCCAAATGTGACTGTACTACTTTTCTTTCTATCAAAGAACCGGGCTTAATTATATACTAATAGATGTATATTGTTACACGACTAGTACCACTTTTATATCAAAGAACCTCGCTTAATTATATCCTAATGATTTTCTTTCACTTTGCGCCGGCCACACGGCAAACATTTCGCAATAAAAGGTACAAAACACAAAAGCCGTGAGGAGAAACCTCGTTACCTCCCCTCAAAGGAAGTAAATCAGAATTGACGTACAAAAGTTACACAACAAAAGCTTTTTCCAACAAATCAGCATTCTGTAGTTTGCCACGAATTCTGTATACCTTTACTGGATAAAACGGTACAATAAAGTAATGCCGCCGTTCTGTAGTAAGCCTAAGCTTTTGGCTACGAGCTGCAAGTTCCGGCGACAAACAGACGTCTTGCGACCGCGGAAAAAAACTTTTGAAGTACTTTGAAGTCTCGACGCGTATTCCACAAAACCTAAAGACTAAGGTCCTCAATCAGTGCGTCCTGCCTGTTATGACTCACGGGGCCGAAACGTGAACACTCACGGTACGGTTGGCCCATAAATTCAAAGTCTCTCAGCGAGCTATGGAGCGGGCTATGCTTGGAGTCTTACTGAAGGATCGCATCCGGAACGAGGTGATTCGACAGAGATTCAGAGTTGCTGACATAGCTCACGGAGTAAGTAAGCTGTAGTGGCACTGGGCCGGTCATATTATCCACAGAATAGATGACCGTTGAGGTAGACGTGTTCTTGAGTGGAGACAGCGATTCGGCAAGCGTTGGTGTGATACCGTGTCTCGGTGGAGCAAAGATTTTCGCTAGGTAGCTGGTAGCATCTAGACGAGAGTTGCCGAAAATCAAGTTGAGAGTGATTCAAGAGGTCTTTGTCCACCAGTGGATTGCTGTAGGCTGATGATGAGATCTACGACGTATGAGCAAAGAGAAATAAAAGACGAGCGTGAGTATCTTGGGTAAGTCGCCACAGCCCCATGCTGTGAACATAGCCTTACATAGGTAAGGTAATAAATCAGCACCGGGTGCGTATACGCGTTCGTAAAATCGCGGGGTTGGACCACCCTTACATTACCATGGCAAACAGTTAAATCAAGCGGAAAACGCACAAAATATATAGAGTTGAAAATTAGGAGTTATTCTGGCGTATTTGTTTCAATTGTGTACTTTGTACATATGCTGTGTATCTCGTATGACGGGGACATAAATTATGGTATGTTAAATGGGTTAATGCCGTCTGGTATTACTGGTATTAAGCTTTAGACGTTTCGCTCCAGATTCTTAGACAAGTCATTTGCTAGAAACATAAATTGCCGTTCTACTTTTAGCATATTTTATTAAATTAGAGCATGCCTTATTGCTGTGTTTTGAAGTTTATGACGGGGAAATGTAATAAGAAATTTGTATTGCAATAAAGTCGAGCTATGCAGATATATAACTTTGATCGACGTCATCCATCGCCTAGCTTTTTTATTGACTATGTTGAGGTCGGCTTCCAGTCACACCGAATGCAGTATTCTGCTGGCATTTAGCCAGTATTTTGCATGGAGCCTCTCTTAGAGACCTCCGCAACCCTAATACTAGGTAACAGTTGCCCCTTCGTAAGACTGGTTGTTAGACTTTCGGGTTGCGACAACACGAATGTACCCGAAGTTATACGAATTAAAACGAAATATTTTATTTCACATAGGCCGACATGGGCACTTATGAGATGTCGAGAAAAGGCGCATGGCTCGGGTTAATAGTTTCCAGGAAAAGTACTATGTATATAAATATAACATTTTGTCCTGTCAGTGCAAGCATTGGTCAGTTATCGTGTACCTACCATTAGTCATATGAAACAGTTGGATACATCATTCGGCAGGCAACATAAAACCAAAAAACCTTCAGTTTTTAAACTTTTAAAATAAATACCTCAAAGCACATTTTGAGGGGGCCCTTCAAAGTTTGAAACTAAATAGAACACCTGTTCCCCAAATGGACTTAATTTCGGCCATTCAGTCGGACAAAACCCATTTTAAAATATCAGGAGGCCAAGTTACAGCTTAGGTCTTAAAGTTAGGCCTTTATACGCGAAACTTTTCTGTGTAATTCTAGTGTCCCTCAAAATTAAGGCCCAAGGCCGCAAGAGACATTTGAATGAATTAAAGAAAATTATTTATTTCCAGAGTTAGGCGGAGTTTGGATACTTTGTCATGGTAATGCTGAAGGTAATCTTGAGGTTTATGGTAAGTGCATAACATCGCGCCTGTAATCCCCGAGGTGTTGGACAGAGGTGTACACATTGGTAAGCCCACATTTCGCGAATTATTTTAAGTCCCATGTAGTAGCGTGCGAGTCCAAAGCCATCAACCAATTACACTTTGCCAGACGTGGGGCTTAAATATAACTGGTGCAAAATGTGTATGTGTGTGTGTGTATGTGTGTATTGGTACAGTCTGCCTTACCCTTCAGGGATTGCTGCTAGGTTTTGTAAAACATTATTATGGTACCAAAATTGAATGACCTAGCACTCACTTCTGGACAGCTAATAAGTACTGGTGAGTGCTATGTACGCCGTAAACACATAATATGTATTATGCCTTCAATTGACTTATTTAGTATGATTGTGGTTACATTAGGTTAATGCATGAATGTCATTAGCAAAATTAGTATTTAATTAATTGGTATTGTTGATAACATGATAGATTAGATTACAGCTTCTCTAGTTAATTAGTATATAATATAAGTGCACACCAAGGTAGGTAAACACATTAAAAGTTTAATTATAAAAAAAAACATATTATAATAATGCCGGATTCAGCTGAATACCAGTATTTTACATGTAGATATTGCCTATCTGACCTCCACAACTCCGTTTACGCTGTAATATCCCTTGGTAAGACTGGTTGTCAGATTTTCAGACCAATGGACTACCTGTAACGACTGTCAAAGGTCTACAAAATAGAGCCGGGAGGAACGGCTTAAAGTGTTATTTTTTTTATAAAGGGTGTAAAAGTACCCTTAACGCAAACGAAGGGTACTTGTTCTCCCCACCACTGCGAACATTTTTTTGTTCTAGACCATACCTGGGAAACCCTTAGGTACGGAGATATTGGGGGTCAAAGTTCCAAATTTAACACAGCTATTTTTGTAAATACTAGTTTTTCAGGTAATAACTTTACTTAAATTACCTCCATGACCCTTTTACTATTCAAAGCTTCCACTAGCACAATGTTTTTAAGAGTGCTACATTGAGTTTTACCGTAAAATGATAATATAAACCCCAAAAAAAAGTCGTTTCCCAGCAAAAAATTTTGCGTAGGGGTACTTAGTTTGATGTACAGAATGCTTGGTTGACGTAAGTGTGAAGGGTTCATTTACACCCTGTATAGGTTGCCCCACACTAGGAATTTCTCCTATGCCGTGGGTGCGTTCACAGACATTTAAACTCACATACTTACACAAATACCCAAACCCGAAACCACTATCTGTAGGCAATAAAAATACAAGCCACTGAAGACTTAAGTTACAACAAAATAATTATATCAGTTTTAAATCCACGATGCTACCCTCCCTGCTACTATAATAGATTTGAATGAAACCAGTTACTTTCAAAAATAAAAATGTACTTAGCTTACGACATTTTTTTTGCAAAATGCCGTGTTCAGTAGCCATTAGCATAACTTCTTTTGCAAGAAAGTGCTAATCTCATGCTATCTAGCGACCATCGGCCTGTCGCTTGGAATTCACATTGGCATAACATGCAAGCGAATATTGTCCCCAGCTTTTAGGCACTGCCGTCCATATACTACGTTAAATTACGTTTCTTTCAACATATTCTTGTCGCTAATTTACTAACAATAAAAACTACGGAACTTTATGTTTCAAGTTTTTCTTGCATAGTTAGGTATATGTGTACATTATACAGGATAACAATAACAGTTTGGTAATTATTTACTGTCTCACGGAATCGTACTACCGGGGTAAAAAGAATCCTACGTGCTAAAAGTAACCTGGACTAAGTCTAAAATTATTTATTTATTTAAACTTTATGCACAATAGTGATACATAGGCGGACTTAATGCCACAAGGCAAATTATCTGTGTACCTCAGTCAGTAGTTTTTGCGTGAAAAAGTAACAAACATCCAGATATCGTCACGATGATACTCGTATGTCCAACTTGATATTTTTATGTGTTTTAAAGGGAAAATAGTCATTTGTGTGACTATTTTTCTTTTACAACACAAAACATTTATCATTTAAAACAGCATTCTGTTTTTGTCAACTCCAAACGATTATTCAATTCAGATTCAGTTAAAATAACGATGTTATAATTACTCAAAACACAAAGCATTTAGTATTTGAGCTCTATGCGCCGAGTGTCGAAGTACTGTTTCAACAAAACACTACGAGCAATAATTCTCACACGTTACCATTACTGAGTAACAACACGAAGTTAGTGACATCACTATTAAGAGTTCCTAATTTAAATATTCTAATTAACTACACTAGCAACAAGGCTATACAATACTATGTTACCAGCCAACAGCACAACTTCGCAGCAGTTGAATTTGAAAATGGAACGTAAATCAAAATGGCGGAGCTTGCAAGTTGCACGGAACATTGTTCAGAGATGAAAGTATTTGGTTAACAAATGGTTTGCTCTTACTTTGGCGGAGTTTTGGGAGAGGATGTGAGGAGCAAACGTTAGGATGGGATTTCTAGACTGTTTCCTTGTTTAAGTTAAACGGAAAGTAATGGAATACTACATTATGGTATAGGAAAGGCAAAGGTTTTACGAAATTAAATATGAGCGAACGAGCTCACTGACACTATTCTAACAAACGATAAAAACCATATTGGCTTTTTTCATTACGCATTTTATTCTATACTCAACTATTGAAAAAACCGTAATGACATCGACAACATTTTAATAAGAAATACTGCCATAGTACAATAAAAAATCGTGTTTAAGGTGGAAGCTCACATCTGGCCCGCGAAATTCTAATTTTCTTACGTTTTTGGCAATTTGCAGGCCAGTGCTTGGTTGTATGTTTATGAAAATTTGATTTGCGACTGTAAGACGTATGAAGTTACCGAATTATAACCATCAAAATTATCAATACAACCCTCCAAGTTCATTTTCATGTCAAGATTGATTTTTGCATGTAAAAGTCATTCTTTAGTAATTTAGTCGTCGTTCTTTAGTAGTTAGTAATTTTGATGGTTATAATTCGGTAACTTCATACGTCTTACAGTCGCAAATCAAATTTTCATAAACATACAACCAAGCACTTTCCTGCAAATTGCCAAAAACGTAAGAAAATTAGAATTTCGCGGGCCAGATGTGAGCTTCCACCTTAAGTGGTTGTTTTGCAAAACGCTGAACAATATTTTAAAGAAATAGTTCCCTTAACAGTTCTGGAAAAATCCTGTTTTAATTTAAGAACACATACATTTTGAAGTGACAGTAATATTCGTAAGTAGGTAATTTAACATAACATAAACATACGGCACGTACTCGTATAAGACGGTGATACTCATGATTCCTGCCAAGTACACGTACTCTCAAAGACTGAAATCCTTTGATTCGCCATATCACGTCCTAAGTTAATTATAATAAGTTTGTGTTTCGTTGACAGTGACATTTGAATAGAACTGTCTTGCTCACTCATTGCGAAAATCATGTCTAATGGTTCTATACGGGAAGTGCGCGTTATTTCTTCTGAGTGTAAACACTATTCGCGTGACTTAAGCGTGGTGTGAGAGGGCACGTGTACCGTTTTATACCTTTAAGTTCTTGTTGCAACTTTAATTCTCTCTGGATCTGAATGTAGGGCCACAAAAGAGATTCATGCAAGCATTTGAGTTTGGTTGAGAAGAGAATGTTAACGAAACGTGTGAAGCTACGCAAATAGATAAAATAAGAAATGAGTTCTTAAGAGGAAGTGCGAAAGTGGCACCGTTGTATTGTAATCGGTGCACGTGGTATAGGCTCGTTATGCGAAGGAATGCTGCGCCGACCTCAAATGAAATGGGTTAAGGTGAGGGATGGTTTTTTGCGGCTGGAAAATCATCAAATAACCCCTCCCGCTCTTGGGCAGAGCGAAAGGAAGTGTCAGACTTCTACTGACTAAAAACCACCCATGTTCCTTCTTAGCCCTATATGTCGGTAACTTGTGTACAACCCGCAGCCCCGACGGGAATCGAAATTTCGCGGGCTACCTTGAGTAAGAATGAAGTTCGTGTCACAATTAGGTCTTTGAATCAATTTTTTAAATCTTATTTATGAGGTGATCATTACACTTTCACTTCACCTTCTTAAGTTTTTATTTTGCTTTAATTTAAAATGAAAATAAGTTTATGAATCCAGTACCTACCGAAAACGTGCCGACGCGACGGTTCCTGAATAAACCCAAGCGCGTGTGACGTCACAAACTTCAATTCTTTTGTTTTCGGATATTTTTAGTCAATGTACTATCGTAAAATTACTTTAACATTATGACGTCACAACCAATCGGGGCGCGTTCGAAGTCATGTGGTTCTTTTAACAAAATTAATTGGATCTAAAACTATTCAGTGAAAAAAAAAATTAAGATTTTTTTGCATGAACTTTTTACACAATTTTTGTTCAAGTTTTAAAATGCTATTAAATAGTTTTAATATTAGTAGTATTCAAAAGCTTAATTGTCGCCCTTCGCCTAACAGCTCAATCAGAATTACATCCATAGCTGAGTGGTCTAATTCCACATTCACATAGATTACCTGACACGGCCACTTGAGACCCCACCGCCATATCGAACGCATTTGTCATGGAAACGGGGGAGAATAGACGCTTGTGTTAATACTGGCATATTTTGAATAGGACTTTAGTGCAAATGAGGATCTACTCGTATTTTGTTAACGGTGTTTTTGTTGTCGGTATTGCCGAGATGTTTGTTTTTAGTAAAATTGGTAAATATTCGGTTTTCAGTGTCAGTTCAAAAACTTCTGTTGCAGATAATGGTTAGAGAAAAAACCAAAATCCGTAGCAGATAAGTATTTGAGATCGATACAATTTAAAAGAGTTAAAAAAAATAAGGAAAAAAATGGTCAACAGCGTAGGTACAATCTAATGTACTTGTCTATGAATTAAAATGAATGCATGTAGGTTAGTGTTCTTTACGTAAGTTAAACTGTCACACTCAGAGAGCTTTAATCATTACTTAGGCCTTCACTTAGTAATGGTTTTGACAGTTTTGTCATACAAAAATATGTCAAACCTTTACTAAGTAACGACTTAAGTAACCATTAAATATCTCTAAGTACGGCAGTAAGTTACTAACAGTAAGTAGGTACCTACTTCTGTCACTGTGTACGCCCGCGAAGATACTTTACACCGATACCTAATAAATTGGTATTTTACTAAAATTTAATTGTGTACCTATTAACTATATTTGCTCCTTAATAACCTGAATCAAAGTTCCTAAAATTCAAATAAGGCTGTGATCTGGAAAAAGCACATGCCAACCTCACTCTCTTGAGAACAAATGAGATCCTCACAAACACCCTATAAATCTTCTGATTTAAATAAACAATCCTATACAGTCCTAAGCTTTAGAACGTAAATAAAGAAAGACTTTACATTATTTAATTCAAAAAATGTAAGCAAGTTTTCCGCTGTCGCAAGATTAATTCTTTTGTAATCCTTCCCGTTTTAATTTGACTTTGTAAATAGGTGTAAATAAGAAAGAAACAGTCATGTTTGTGTATGTCGGAGGATACTTGGAAATATCGTTTTTCTTGAACCGCTTATGATTAAAATAAAACGGTTTTTCTAGGGTGCTTACCTAAATCGGATATATAACATGAGACACTTAACCTCACTAACACTCAAAACGGGATATATTATATACCATGATTACTGTTTGTTTTGAGATCCCGATATTTCAGCACCTATTGCAAGCTACTCATCATGATCACAGTTAAACAAAAGGAACAAACGTTAATATGGTCAATATCCCGTTTTTAGTGTTGATGTTAAATCAGATATGTTAAGAACTACAGAACTATAAATGCTATGTCTATGAAATGAATGTTAACTGTTATGAATTGGCATAAAAATACTTTTGACCCGTTTTGTGACCAGCCAGAGTAAACAGGGCATGTCTTGACCCTTAAATTAGTAAATCTACTATCTTTCCAAACATCTTAAACTTACTGTTATTTTAGAATAATCAACACCACCTAGCATTTTCGCATTTTAGCAAAAATCGAGTTTTTAAAATATCCTGCCACAGAAATAAACAAAAAACTTTGTCATGTTTCTATACATTTGTAAGAAAAAGTTGCCAACTTGTTGAAAACAAGTTTTGACGGGGTAATGGATTATCTTAGATTAAATCGCCGAAAGGTTCCAAATTGAGAGGACTCTTTAGAATATTAATACAGTTCGGGTATTGTTTGAAGAAATTGATTTTAATCGCTGAAAGGATGTGGTTGATTTGCCTCGAGGGTCTTAGGAAATGTTGAATGTAAAGAGGACCCGTAGGAAACGGTTTTTGGGGAAATATAAGATGGATAATGAATTTGAAGTTGAAGGGAGATCTTTTAGGCTTGAGAGGCACCACGGCGCGCCGTGGTGCCTCTCAAGCCTAAAAGATCACGGGCCGAGGTTCGTCGGGGCTGAGGGTTTTTTACCAGTTACCGCAGCCTCGACATATAGGGCTAAGAAGGAAGATGGTTGGGTTTTAGTCAGTAGAAGTCTGACACTCCTTTTCGCTCTGCCCAACAGCGGGAGGGACATCTTTCAAGGTTCGTAATTATTTTATCATAATTACCGCTTTTTTGATCTTAACCAACATACAACATAATTGTACATACATAACATAGCGCTTAATCCCCGAAGGATTAGGTAGAGGTGTACCTATGATACCCAATAGTACACTCACATTTTGTTACGTTCCATAGGGGTGACCCTTAAGCCATAAACCGGGCCCAAGATATCACATAGATGAGTTATGAGATTAATTTACAATGCCACCGTGACAATGTTGATCAAAGCCTATCACCACAGGCGTGACCCAAATAAAGCCATTTGTACCCATGACCAAAGTCACGTCCTAGTTTACGAGTTCCCAGTTTCCCAGTTTCAATTTCATATCAAACTAAGAGTTATGGACTACCCCCAACTTACCCTGTACGCATATTTAGTATTGACACAAGTGCCATAGGCCTTGACATACAAATGTGAAAGTTGCGTAAACTTAATTGTATGTCAATGCAGAGCTCGTGGCTTAATGAAACTGCCACTCGGCATGATCTTAAGGTAAAGGCAGGTAGGTCTGTGGATGGGTGACCAGACACATACCGAGCCCGTGCCACAGAAAGTGCGTAAACCCGTCGGTTCCAGTTGCCATATAAAGGGTGTAAAAGTACCCTTAACGCAAAAGAAGTGCACTTGTTCTCCGCACCACTGCGATAATTTTTTTGTTCTAGACCATACCTGGGAGATATTAGGGGTCAAAGTTCAAAATTTTTTACAGTTCTTTTTGTAAATACTAGTTTTTCAGGTTATAACTTTACTTTATGGTTATAGACATTAAGTCTATTTTAAAAATTTGAAATTTTAACGTGATTCATACTAAGATTCTGCGTGGATTCTGATAAAGCGGCCATTTTAAAATTGCCACTTTAGCAGATCACAATATGAATTGCTGTAAAAACCATAAAATGAACCTTTTATAATAATAACTGTGTCTGTAACCATTTAGTAAAATAGATAGTAATAGGAAAATAATATGAATTGCGTTAAAGTTCGTAAAATGATCGCAGACGCAGTTATTATCATTATTATTATAGGTTCATTTTACGCTATTTAACGCAATTCATATTATGATCTGCTAAAGTGGCTATTTTAGACCCCCAGTTCGAGTGTTTTTTTGTGACAGCAAACATACATGTGCGCAATAATCGCCAGGCGACAAGACTCGCCTATCAAAGGGCGAGTAAAAGTCTTTATCCAAACGAGCCTTTATTCAACTCCGTCCAAGTTCAAAAAGCCACAGAGTAATCAACGTCTCCACTATATTTGTTATCTCTGCAAGTTATCGAGGGCCTTTTCTTGAACATTTATTTACATGTGGAAACTTCGGACGGCCTCATAGCAATGGTAATGAGATGGTTGGAGCCGAGACGAAATTTGTACTAGCAAGGAAATTGGATGTATTCTTAGGGTTTTCTTTGTTAAGTTAATTTGGGTTTTTGGTTAAGAGTTGGGAATTGCGTAGTCTGGTCTAGTTTGAGTATATGGGGAGAGTGATTAGCTATTTTGTGGTTTCAATTTTGATAATGAAAACTTCAGTACTATAATACACACATCAAAAGTGTCTAGGGATCAACATATATTTTTGCAATAACTTTTCTCCTGATTGATATTAATTAAAATTTTCTTTAAGGATTCATCAAATAAAGTGTTTTCGTTTGTCACAGTAACGATAAACCAAGTCACCTTTGCATTAATAAAGAAATTTGCCATTTTCCTAATAAAGGGATTTTTGACATTTGAACCACTAACATTAAAGTTCGAAAAAAAGACTGAAATAACAGTTTTCTTTAAAATTTTATTGGGTAACTTAAACAATTAATAATCCGTGTTTCTACCGCGAACACTAACAACACAAGAACATCGGTTTGGCATACTCAAAATGAGTTCATCCAAATCACGCTGTGGAATGGCCGCCCATGTTCGTTGCAACAACAAAAAAAGGTCTTCTTGCGACTGGATACCCTCCATATTCGGCAGAGCTCTTCTCTGTAGCATATCCCATGCATGCTCAATCGGGTTCAAGTCTGGCGACTGAGCAGGCCAGGGCAGGACATTGATGTTAGCTGCGGCGAGAGTCTGTCTTACAACTCTTGCGGTGTGCGGTCGTGCATTATCATGCATTAACTGAAATAAGGGACCGATTTGCACTTGTAGAGGAACGATGACGTCTGATACAATCGTCTCAGCATAAATTTGAGCGTTGAGGTTGCCTCTGATCCAAATCAACTCAGTTCTTCCGCCGATCCAAATACCCGCCCATACCATGATGGTTCCACCACTATAAGGATGGACTTCCTGGCAGGATTTTAATCGCTGTTGGCGTCCAGGGGTTCTCCAGTGTCGTATACGTCTTGTATCCGGTCTCATACCAAAACGAGACTCATCAGAAAAGCACACGAAACGCCATTGTTCTTCTGCCCAATTTCTGTGTTCAAGAGCCCATTGATATCGAATCCTACGATTGTGCATTGCTATAGGTGGTACCCGTAGCGGTCTTCGGGAATGAAGGTTCACTTCATGCAAGCGGTTTCTGACTGTTTGGTCGCTAATTAAGTTCCCTGAAGAGTGATGAAGCCTCACGGCTAACATCATGGCGGTTATTGTTGGAGCTCTTCGAGTTAAGATTTGAATGTATCGGTCTTGTCTCCGTGTGGTGCAGCGATACCGTCCTCCATGGCGCTCAGCCACGGTACCAGTGCTTCGGTAACGTGTCCAAAGTCGACTGATAACACTCTGACTTGTATTCAGAGCTAAAGCCACAGTACGTTGCCGGGAACCAGCTTCTATCATTCCCACGGCTCTGAGCATTTCTTCCCTGCTTAAATGACGTCGCCGCTCCATAATAACGTTGGTTTGAATCAGTAGTAGGGAAACAGTAGCACTAATAATGTCTTCAATGCGTTGTATGTTTTTATAGGGAAAATATTGACAGCTGATTTTCATCTTTTACTCGAATTTGATTCACAGTTCCTGATTCAAATTATGAAATGCACCAAAAAGGATCCATATAAATTTATAAAATCATAAATTTATTACAAAGCCACATCTCAATCTCAAGAAATCCGCATAAAAATGCTTGATCCCTAGACACTTTTGATGTGTGTAGTTACCTACAAAGTCTCATGATTATTGCCTACCTGTTATACAGTGTGATTCTTTATAATGTGCACATATCGAAATGAGGGAATCTATGCTTAATTTTATCGATGGAAAAAATATTTAAAAAAATCTAAATATTTTTTAATATTTTTTATGGAATTTTCAAAAATGTTGTCCGCTGTTGTGACCCCAATGTAAACAAAACGGTGTAACTTTTAAACTAAATTATCTATCGCGATGAAACAATTTTATGTAAAAAGTTATGAAAAAAAAAAGTTTTTTTGATCAAAAAACGTGTTTATTTTCAATTGAGGGTAGTTTTTTTCCACAATTTTCATTTTACGAGGACGCCTAATTGCTTCCAATCATTATGGAGTTTGTTTCATCGCGATAGATAATTTAGTTTAAAAGTTACACCGTTTTGTTTACACTGGGGTCACAGTAGCAGACAAAATTTTTAAAAATTCCATATAAAATATTAAAAAATATTTAGATTTTTTTTAATAATTTTTCCGTCGATAAAATTAAGCATAGATTCATTTCGATATGTGCACATTATAAAGAATCACACTGTATCTAACATCTTATTACATTTCATCATTATCAGTCTATAATGTTCCCAGTGCAGGTCATACTTATAAATATTTGCTCCGCGTGGGATTCAAACCCGCGATACGCAGCGCAGCAGTCAATCACCTCAACCACTGCACCAACCGTGCCGTCGTTTGGAATAGAATATACATAGCATTTAGAATGCTTTGAATGTCGCATGTTATAAGGTTGTAAGAGATAACCCGAGCTAAGCCCCCGGGATATGCAAATGCTGCATTTAAAAGCGGTCCGACGGTGAATGTGTCCAGAAATCCCATTACTGCTGAATCAAAGCGGAATTTGATAACATGTTTGAAAATATTTTGAGTGCTTTGAAATTGTGAATAATTTGTTTGACTGACCGAGGAGATTTGGACGATAATTTGGTCGAAATGTACGAAATATGAATGAATTAAATTGATGGAAATTATTCACAGATACCAAAAAAGTAGCCTCCATCGGGCGTAAATACGGATGAAGCTGCCTCAGGACCGTGGAGATTGGCACCAGAAAAGAGAGGACTATCCCAGCCTGCAGAAATCCAGTGAAATCGAACGTGGATGATGATGGCTCACATTACTGCCTCATTTCTCTTTTTTCTGGGTTGTGAAGAACAGATAAGCAGTTGCTCTTTGTACCACATTAGTTTTCGCTGTAATCGATTAGATTGGAAAGCCGATCCACACAAAGTTGATAAAGCTATCTTAGTATCCTATTTTATCCTTATAATCAATTTTTATAATCTTCTAAGCGTGTCGACGGCAATCAAAATTGCGTCGGCTTAGAATTGAGCTATAGTTTGGCGCTTTCGGTAGCATTCATCTGTTCCTGAAAAGGAACAATCACCAGGATACGCAGGATACGATATTCAGGGCCCCATCGTTTGTGGAATAGATGCACATTTACACTTCAGAGTGTAACTGTTGATCCTTGAGAGAGAGCTCGTCAAACCTAGACCTGTGGGACTGAAAACTTGCATTCTGAAGTTTTGAAGCCGCGTGAAAGGGATTGTTAACGTCCTGCATAGATCCATCTCTCACACAACAATATAGATGACCATAACACCCCATTAAACGGTTTCATAATTATCAACAATATCCACACATCACCCCTTGTCAAGTATACATCGAAACTCAAACAGCAATAATCAGTGAGCACCAACATAAGCTACCCCGACAAAAAGGGACCCAAATCGTCCCCTTGCACAATGATACCGCGTGAGTGATCACTGAAGTTAGCTGGGTAACTAATTATCAGTATCTGTGGAGACATTAATCAAGGCTCAGGAGTAGTCAGGAAGGTTATGTGGAAGAGCAACGATGGTGGAGACATTTGGGAGTTATGTAGTCCGGGAGTTACCTGTCTTATGAAGGGTGAATAGAGATTTGGGGAAAATGAGGCTGTTGTGTGGGACGGAAATGAGAGTGAATTTATAAAGAAACAGGTAAGGCTGTAGATGAATGAAGAAGAACAAGAAGGATAGCAAGGTTGGTAAGATATTCCCACCAGAACCTTCTGCACGGACTCGGCTGACATTAAGATCTATAACGCTCTCGAAGTGGTTCCTTTTCTACGAAATGTTCAACGTCAAACGCGGTTTGTGCCCGCTTGGTGGCAAAAGGCTCGCACTCTGTTATGTGGGACTCTGTGTAGGTGTACTTTTGAGGGGTACATACCCCTACGTAGATTACAGGCGTGCTGATATGAATCCGACGCCAACTAAAGCTAGAAATATCGTTGTCATCAATTACTTACCTAACATAACATTTGTCTGTGGTGTAGATCTACAGATTATCGTAGATATATTGGTACAGATGTTGCAAGAAATGCCTTTTTATTATTTTTGGGGGTTGGGAAATCATCAAATGACTCCTCCCGCTCTGAGCAGAACTTCACTGTCAGACTTCTACTGACTGCCGTGGCCGCGGTATCTCTTTTGAACAACCCGCAGCAGCCCGAAGGGACTTATAATTCCCTAATGGGTCTACCACACGCTCAAGCTTCACCACATTCTTGCCTGCGCGATTACACGATGCACACAGTAAAAATGTATTACCATTACCAACCACACGCGACATGTACTGTGTGCATTGTGTAATCGCGCAGGCAAGACTGTGGTGAAGCCTGTACGTGTGGTAGGCCCATACCATAACATTTTACTGAGATGTAGATCTAATGTCATAACGTATATTGTTACAGATGCTGCAAGAAATACTTAAACAGCTAACAGTTTGTGTTACCACCGTTAGCGTACCTTACTCACTTTATTGGTTCAGCTACTTAAACTTCCAAGTTCTCCAGAAGTTCAAAAAGACATAAAATATAATGTTCATTGCATTGGCTCTGAAATAAATAAGTACAGGGACTCGGTGTAAAGTTCATAACATGAAAGGTTTATATGCCTGAGATACTCGACTTGTTATTTGAAGTCGAACAAACTTTAATGGAGTAGCCGCATAGCTGACTGAACTTAGGTTGTACGTATAAGAGGAAATTTGGTTAGCATCAAGATGAAGGGATTAGGTCTCTAATGTCTGATACCTATACATGTATAAAATAAATACCATTAATCTACTATTTCCTATCTTTACTATAATTTTAGCTCCTCTAGTAATTTACAGAAACTAGATTCGTTTCAAAACAGATTTTTAAAATTATTAGTAAACAAGAAAACTAAAAATAGTTGCAAATTTTACGAATTAGCCTTCAGCATAAATACCTATTATTAGTTAACAACCATGGCAGTCGAGATAGTAACTCACTAGTTTCTAACAAGTATACTACCAGGTCGATGTCAGCAGGTAAATATGATGTACCCAGAGTAAGTGATTACTATGGCGATAGAACTTTAAAAAAACGTGTTCACTATTTGTTAAATAGTCTGCCTGCTGACATCAGACAAGAACATAGTAAAGTTAAATTCGCACGCAAACTAAAAAAATTAGATAATATGTAAGCGTAGATATTAGGATTGTGTTTATGTAACAGATTTATCTACCTATGATGTGAACTCTATTGTGAAAGTGGCTCAGCGATCTCACAGTTAAACTGCGTAAGCAGTTTTGTGGGGCTATGTATTTAGTTTTAAGATTTCTTGAAGTAAATAAAAATCATTCATTCATTCATTCATCAAATACATCATATTTTAACAAAATGCTTGGTCCCTCTGTCTTGACGTTAAGATGAAGGGACCAAACTGATACGTAGTACTGACTGACCTGCTTAGAGATTAAGGTTCTAGTGGGCTCAGTGGCTCGAATATAGATTTCTATGATGATTTATCGGGTCGGGCAAAGTGCTATTTTCCTTCAGGAGTTTCTTAGTACAGTCGAGGAGTCTGTGTTTGTGCCCCGTTTGATGGTAATAGGCTCGCACCCTTTTACATGGGACTTACATAAAACTGGTAGACTGAGTTCCAAACGTCGATATACGAAGACGTACAAAGGTAACCGATATTGGAAAGCGCGTTATGGAACTCAAATGGGGTTGAGCAGGACACCTGGCAAGGCGTAGAGATGGCAGGTGGAGTAAGGCTGCCACCGAATGGCGTCCAAGAACGGGAAAAAGAAGTGTCGCCCGGCGGAGAGATGGGCAGACGATATAGTTGCCATCGAGGGAAAAACCTGGATGAGACTGGCACAAGAACGTGGCGATTGGCACCAGAAAAGAGGCCTATACCCAGCAGTGTTCTAATGGATACACCTCTGCCTAACCCTTCGGGTATTCCAGACGTGATGTTGTGTTGTTGTAATATATTCAAAAATATTGTTTTATTTTATTCTAATTCTATCTAAAAGCAATAAAATGGCAGTATAGGCGTAAGACATGTAACCAGCAGAATGTAATGACAGAATTTGCTTGAAATATTGAATTTGTTCAGAATCCATTTTGTATGTTTCACGCGAAATGGATTCTCGACTGTAATAAATCTTATAAGGTACCTTCGTCCTGTTTTAAGTGAATTTATCTTCAATATTTATCAGTCTGTGAAATAGAAGATGATTATTTTAAATTAATGTGATGTTGTTATTGCAAGAATATACGAACGGACGAACGTAATTGAAGTGTCAGTTTGTAACTTCAAAATATCATTTAATTTTTGAATGCATATGAAAGAATTACGATATACAGTGTGAGTCTTTATAATGTGCACATATCAAAATGAGGGAATCTATGCTTAATTTTATCGATGGAAAAAATATTTAAAAAAATCTAAATATTTTTTAATATTTTTTATGGAATTTTCAAAAATGTTGTCCGCTGTTGTGACCCCAATGTAAACAAAACGGTGTAACTTTTAAACTAAATTATCTATCGCGATGAAACAAACTCCATAATGATTGGAAGCAATTAGGCGTCCTCGTAAAATGAAAATTGTGGAAAAAAACTACCCTCAATTGAAAATAAACACGTTTTTTGATCAAAAAAACTTTTTTTTTCCATAACTTTTTACAATAATCGTAAAATTTCTCAATAAGACGCCCCCATTACCTACCTTTTTTATTACTTAAAGTTATTCTTTATCGCATTAGCCACGTAATGGTAAAAATTGCATGTTTTTAACTCAATCCCAACATTTCTTATCTATTGTCAAAGAAAGGCCCAGTGCACGGCAACGCGAAAGATTTTTCATAAAAAAAGATGTTTATTTTCAATTGAGGGTAGTTTTTTTCCACAATTTTCATTTTATGAGGACGCTTAATTGCTTCCAATCATTATGGAGTTTGTTTCACCGCGATAGATAATTTAGTTTAAAAGTTACACCGTTTTGTTTACACTGGGGTCACAGTAGCAGACAAATTTTTAAAAAATTCCATATAAAATATTAAAAAATATTTAGATTTTTTTTAATAATTTTTCCGTCGATAAAATTAAGCATAGATTCCCCCATTTCGATATGTGCACATTATAAAGAATCACACTGTATAACTGTTGCAACATAAACTCTGTCTCTCTGTCTGTTTGTTCCCGCTAATCTGCGTAACCACTGGTCCCCATGGACTTTTACTGGCAGTTAACTTGTGTAAGGAGTAACTAGTCTACTTTTATTTTAGATAATAAAAAAAGGAATACGATTCCGTGTCAAAAATTGAAATTAAGTATTGAGTTTAAATTTTTGGTAGGGAGAACCCTACCACCCACCACAACCCACGAACCCTACCACCCACCAAAATGTTTGAGCAATTTCAATAAATTGTTAACAAATTCAATTCAAATAGGAAAGTCTATTTATATACATCACATGAACGAAACTCGCAGGGCACAATTAGTATATATATAAATAAAATAAAACAATACCTATGGGTTTTTGTCTTTATTGGCCTGTCAAATCGCGGTCAATGAGACATCGAATAGTCTCGAATATTCTCTATTTCGATATAAGGTAATATGCCATTCGTAACGTACCAATCATGTTCGAATAATGTCGAAAGGCTTTCGTGATTTATGAAGTTATACGACATAGAATTCCTGAACAAGAAAATCATGTCAAACCTGTCAACCGATAAATGGGGAAGCCGTTTCATATTTACGGCTGAGAGACTGGTTCTAATTTTGTATTGTTACTATTTATATGGACTGGAAATGTATGCGATTGAGTTATTCGTTTTGTAATTTTGTTTCTAAGTCTTGCCTGGACGGCTAAAATTCATTTTAGGTCATGACCGTACCTATAAAGCGATTAAGCAGTAAACAAACATCTAGCGTTTAACTGCAAGTCATGGTCATATAAAAAAGCGATCGAGTTATGATCGAAACAAAACAGTACCCTGAATATTGGACCATTTACTGTATTTCAATATTATGTCAATGTCCGGTGTCTATCCCTAAATTCATCTGTACAAGTTTGGCTAGTCCTGTAAGTTGCATATTTATCGCAAAAAGTGCTGAAGTATCTCTAAATGCCCGTAGTCTGCAGCCGAGCCGGTCCATACTCTGTCCGTATTTGTCGGTCGTAAGACGGCCCATCACCTTTTTCGCTAACCTTATTGAACAATTTCCAAGAAAATGTGTTCCTATTATATTCTTCGTTCAATAGCGGCTACAAACGTATGCTTGTAGGCAAAACGAAGATAGAAAAAGTAGTTTAAAAACTAAAAAAAACCCGACTGAAAAAACTGAAAAGCACACAACAAAAATTCAAAGCACATTTTAAATTAAACAAAACTTGAAGCAGGCGGGGTCCATTCTATTTTCATTTCATAATTTAATATTCAAATGGACCCAGGCTTTTCTATCTTCGTAGCCAGTGACACTAGCGCTATCAAGACGAATCTAACGACGTATATTTTATTTAAATCCCTTTATCCGTTTAGGAGTTATGAGGGAACAAAGAAACGGACATACATACATACACGCCAAACACATAACCCTCCTTTTGGGCTTCGCCGCAGTCGGGTAAAAAGCATTCAAGTCAATAAAGATCCAAGGTGGCATACTCGCAAAACGCGTTAACAGGCTCCGGTGGGTAGTTTAGTTACCGCCTCAACAGTTTCAGTCAATATCTCACCTTTCACTCGAGAAACGATAGTTCATTCAGCCGTAAACGACGATTTTCACCGTCCCTCTACCAAAAATCATTAATTCGATCGTTCACTTCTCTTGACAAGTATACAGTCGCTTTACAATTATTTTAATTCTGAGAACTACAGTTTAATAACAAACGTATAAGAATGAAAATAAAGATCACAACAATTTTGGCAGATTTTTTCTGTGACGGCAGCCTAACTTTATTGCTAACTGCCGCACTCAGAGGCCTTTAATGATTACTTAAGCCATCACTTAGTAAAGGTTTTGACAATTTTGTCGTATAAAAGAATGTCAAATCTTTACTAAGTGACGGCTTAAGTAATCATTATATACCTCGAAGTATCGCAGTTTGTGTCTTAAATTAAAGTATGTTGCAAGCTAGATTTGCGCTAGCGTTGCGAAGTACTTAATGTTATCACTGTGATTACATTACAAAACATCACGCCTGTATATTTCGGCTTGGCTACGTACGTCTAAGCTCCATATAATAGCGGCGACCCTAAAACCATCAGCCGGGCACAAGTCCAGACTCTGAGACTGCTACTTAGAAATTCCTGATAGAAAAACCCATTAACACTTTTACACGAGCCGGGAATCAAAACCCAGGACCTCATGCTCAGTATTCGAGCTTGCGACTATTAGACCAAAGAGGCAGTCACCGTGATTTTGACAGATGTGCAGGAAACATAGCGGTGAATGGACTGTACACCAAAAATCATTCCTATGTTCACTCCCCTTGACAAGTAGGCCACAGTCGCGCTCCGTCAACCATTCACTCAGACCCTCGACCTTCGAGAAGGCCATGCTTACATTTCCTCCCCATGTTACGCCACGGTCCTATGCATTCTGAATTAGGATCTCTTTGGTTAGTCAGTGCTTCGAGGAAAATACTTTTACTTTTAGGGACTGACGTGAAGCGTGAAATTGTGTGAGTACTTTACACGTAAGGTCGAAAACTGTTTGTAGATATTTTAGGATTATTTATTATTTTAGTGTAGTTTTAGTTTGGGACGTTTATTTGTATTGGAAGATTGTTTAGTCTACTGCGAGACAGGTGCTTATTTAGATTAATTTCAGTATTTTCAGTACACCGAGTTCGAGTAAGATTATTCGTTTATTTTATGAGATTTGAAAAAACCCATATTCAACCACCAAGTTGAACTTATTCATCATTGTCAGCCATAAGACGTCCACAGTGACTAAACCAGATTTCCGCGACTCTCACTGAGTCGTCGGTCCACAAGGTAAGAGAACTATCTAAATATTATTAGTGACCCTAAACATTATTAAAAAAAATGTTTTTCTGTCAAGTTTCTAGTTTCAGTAGATTATTTGGGTTGTACTCTGATATGTGACTTAGTCAGATATTATGTACTACCGAGGCTACTGAGGGTTATCATCAGCCCATAATGTTCTAACTGTATGAACTCAGTCCTCCTCACTTAGAGAGGACTGGGTTATAATCCGCCACGCGGGCCCAGTGCGGGTTGGTAGATGTCACATGTCTTCGAATTTTTTGTTTCTCAGTCATAACGTTTTCCTCACGATGTTTTCCTTCACCGTTTAAGGACCAGTGGTGATGAAATAAATTACACAAACTTTCGCGCCTGACTGGGTTCGAACCCACGACTCACTGTTCGTAAGTCGGGCCGCCACCACTGGGCCACCAATGCTGCTGAGGGTTACATACATATTGCTTGTAACTGACAAAAAACATACTTACATTAATCCATCCTCAGAAACTTTCCAATTTACGATAAGGTTAGCCTCGAAGCCGACGCCGCCGCCGCCGTAGCCGCAGCCACCGGCTAGGTATACGATGATTCACTTGAAACTACCACCTTCAACAAACTATATGATTTAATAACTAAATTATCACATCAACCCTTTTTACAAACCTTTTTAACAACGTTTATTTTCATGCAATTAACAGCAATAATAACCTTAAATAAACACACGTGTCCCTTCTAACCTAATTGATGAACATCAAAGACGATTACAGTTCCAGTTAGTACATAGCCATTAGCCGTAATGACTACAACCAACCGAGAGGTTGCTGCGGTTACCCTTAGAGGTACGTTGTTAACATGTAATGTATTGTTCAGGTTAATAAGTAACCTCAAGCGGCGTAAATATAGTAACCTTTGTGGTAACTATATTTTCGAGCTGCTTGGGGTTGAAACTCAGGGGCCGTGGGGTCCGAGTGCTCATAGCCGGTTTAAGGAATTTTCAAAACGCTTAGTTGACGCTTCCTGTGCACATTACCGGCGGACAGCGTTGAGGAGCAGTATTTCGATGCCTTTTTATAGTTTCTTGTTAATTTTTTTTTTAAGTTTTTAATTAATTTACATAGTAACTTTTCTCTTACCTACACTAATATTATAAAGAAGAAAGATTTGTATTTTTGTGTGTTTGTATGTATGTTTGTAAAGAATAAACACAAAAACTACTGCGCCGATTTCTAAAATTCTGTCACCATTGGAAAGCTACATTCACCCTGAGTAAAATAGGCTACTTTTTATCCCTGTATTCCCACTTGAACGGGAACTACGCGGGTGAAACCAAGTGAGGTCCGCTAGTAATAAATAAAAAAAATGGTTAATAAGTGATGTTCAGGTTAATAAGCGATGGTCATGTTACAAAATGATGGGTGTAAGGGTAGAGGGAGACCAAAGAAACGATGGCTGGACTGTGTGAAGGATGATCTGGCTAGAAAGGAGGTGTCTGCTGTGATGACATGTAACAGAGAAGTATGGAAGAAGAAGACGTGCTGCGCTAACCCCAAATATACAGGGTGTAAATTAACCCTTTACACATGTAAAGGGTTAATTTACACCCTGTATATTTGGGGTTAGCGCAGCACGTACGTCGTACGTCAACCAAGCATTCTGTACATCAAACTAAGTCAGCAAAAATTTTCGCTGTGATACGCCTTTTTTTTTTGGGGTCAAAAATCACATTTTACGGTAAAACTCAATGTATCACTCTTAAAACATTGTGCTAGTGGATGCTTTGAATAGTAAACGATTTAAGTAAAGTTATAACCTGAAAAACAAGTATTTACAAAAACAGCTGTGCAAATTTTGAACTTTGACCACCAATATCTCTGTAACTAGGGGGTTTCCAGGTATGGTCTAGAGCCAAAAAATTATCGCAGTGGTGGGGAGAACAAATGCCCTTCGTTTCGTTAGTACCTTTGTGCTTCCCTTTTGTATATTTTTATCCTTTTTTTTTGTATTTTGTGTGTACATAAATAAATAAATAAGGGTACTTTTACACCGCTTATTGGTATAAGAGCAGGAAAAATATGATGATGATGATGGGTCAGGTTACAAAATGATGCTAAATACAATCTAAATGGTTCTTCCATTTTGATTGTATTTAGAATATCATCATCTGCCTAGCCTTTTCCCAACTATGATAGGATCGGATTTCAGTCTAACCGGTCGCTGCAGAATACCAGTATTTTACACAGAGCGACCGCCTATCTAAACTACCCAGTTTGAACGTTAATGCCGTAGTCAAGGGTTAATAGACAGTAGAGGTACTTACCAAGTCTCAAATCTGTTAACGTAATGACAACGTTATTTTTTTTTAGGGTATTTCACCAAAAAAAACTAATAAGTCTGTCTGTTAGATTATCGAAAAATATTGGATAAGTACGTGTTTTTTGTTTTATCGAATTAATAAAAAATGACGAAAATAAAACGTGTCAAAGGTCATGAGTGGGGGCTTTTGACGTTAGTTTGTGGGTAAAAAAGTACTAACCTTGTGACGTCACACAACGCGTCTTCATCTTTTTTTTAAGTGAAAAAAGAAAAAAATACGTTAGTTTTTGAAAATCTATCTGACGGACTAACTATCAACTCAATGTTCGTGGGTCTACTTAATGTATTTTTATATCGTATTGTCTAAATGGCGAATGTAAAACACTATCTATAATAAAAAGTAATTAATATTGCTTGATTGTACTTTCGATTATATATATTGGATTTTCGATTATACGGAATACTATTTTTTAATCGATCCAGTTAATCCGGGTTCTACTGTACACCCATTAGAGTCACAGTAAATTGTAGCAACCTCTTACAGGTAAGCACTAATCTATTGTCGTTGAGTGCCTACTTAGATTC
This sequence comes from Diarsia rubi, assembly GCA_932274075.1. Taxonomy (NCBI): domain Eukaryota; kingdom Metazoa; phylum Arthropoda; class Insecta; order Lepidoptera; family Noctuidae; genus Diarsia; species Diarsia rubi. The sequence continues at coordinate 14,206,735 of OW026431.1, forward strand.
AGCTGAGTACTTAACTACTTATGTTACAAATTTATGATACCGCTTATCCTATTTTTAGCAAAAGGATGTGATAATTTGAATGTCAGCGGACTTTAGTTATCACTGAATTAAGCAATATATTCTGTGAATTCATGAATGTATGGATAATATGTGACTTACAAAAATATTTGTCATCGACAATTGTATGTTCTCGGTTAAAATATTTGCGATAAGCTTCCGGGTAAAACAACTTCCTCTTGATCTAGTTTCGGTCATGGTGGTCAATAACTACCAATAGGTCGGAAAGTTCTGGACTGGCAACCGCAAACCGGAAGACGTTGCGTGGGAAGGCCTTCCAACGCAACGCAACTATGTGGACCGGTGACCTGGTGAAGGTTGCGGGGAACCGTTGTATGCAAGACGCACGGGACCGGTCAACGTGGCGACACCTGGAGGAGGCCTATAGCCTTTTGACTGTAATGATGGTCAATAGTATCGGCGAATAGTCATCGAATTAGTGTGTATTATGTGTTAAAAAGTTGAGTGAAAGGAGTGACTGCACTTGCGTTCTAACTGAGAGCACATGTGCACTCTCTTTTTCCCTCTTATTGCCCGATGGGATGGTACCCAACATGACCGTAGTGTGATTAGGCGAAGAAACAACCTAGACACGGGGAATCAGGACAGCAGTCTTTTCCCAATTATATTGGGGTCAGCTTCCAATCTATTCAGATACAGATGAATAACAGCATTTTATATGGAGCGATTGCCTATCTGACCTGCACAACACAGTTGGCACTAGGTAATACGACATCCGTTGGTAAGACTGGTTGTCAGCCTGACTTTTAGAGTCACGGGGAATACTACCACCAATTTCAAATTCCGAGCTACATCAAAGCCCACACTTGTGTATAGGAGAAGAACTTTACCCGACTTGAAAATCGAAGCACACACATAGCCACACTTGTTTACCTATAGGAGACCATTAGGACAGCTCCTATAAATTCGTCAAACACCTTAATTTTTTACACTACATGAAATACTGATGCTAGCGTAGGGTAAATTACACGAATGGAAAAATAGGGTAAATCTGAAATACTTGAAGGCAACGGAAATCAACGCTATATTCTTCTAACTGGAAGGAACCCACCCACGCCAAAAGTTATTTCACTACATTGACCTACATTGATTTCCTCTCTTAGTTGGTTGTCTTTTTAACCACCTTGAGGACAGTTTTGGATATGACTGTTGATGACTTTAAGAAACGATTGATGGACTTTTTTTGGGACAAGCTGTCACTCACTTCCGAAACCACTGTTACTCCTGAAAGCCAAAATCATCAGTGACGACAAAAAAGTGCCGAGACAATGAAACTCTGCGAAGTCCCAGAGAAACGATTTAACTGTCTTGGATCCCGCAACGAAATTAATCAGAAAAGAATAGCGAAGGAGTACAATAGGAAAAGCATAATTTCAACTTCCCTCCATATCAGCAGTAGACAGAACAGAACAAGGCCAATAGGCTCACAGGGACGTTTACAACTAGGATAACCCCATTTGCCTAGCACCACGGATATTATTATCATTAATATTACTGGGTCCTAAGTTGTGAGCTGTTATATTTGATTCCAATAAAAGATAAAAATGCTTGAACGCACGAAAATTTGTTATAGTTTCTACAAGGTCTGTATTGCTAATAACTCCGGATAAAACCTGTACCTACACTATCCAACATAATATTACGTTCATTCTGCCAAAGACTACACTCCCATAAAATGTGATGTGCAGATTAATCATATTAGATTCATTGTGATTTTTATGTACATAAGTATATATTATATTTGTTTATATATATTAACTTTGTGTATTTTATACGTATATATTATTATTTTCTTATATGTGTATATATTGTTATATAGGTTAAGTTAGTTACGTACGACACATAATCACTGAATTCTTTTCCGCTTCTCACACACTATAGTCTACATTTATTTTTTCATTTCTCCTTTTGCAGGTCTGCTGGCAGAAATTTCTTGAGAAATAAGCAGTACCTTTGTACTTTAATGTTATATTTTATAATTTTCCTGTGTTGTCTACTGTGTGTACATAAATAGTTAAATAAAATAAATAAATAAAATAAAATTAGTTCATATAGGTAGGCCCGTTGGGGCTGCGGGATGTCGTAAGAGATACCGCGGCCTCGCCATAGAGGGCTAAGAAGGAACATGGGTGGTTATTAGTCAGTAGAAGTCTGACACTCTCTTTCGCTCTGCCCAAAAGCGGGAGGGGTTATTTGATGATTTCCCACCACCAAAAAAAAAATCGATCCTTACGTAATTTTTTTATATTAAATCATTTTCTCGTAAGAATTATCGGCTCTCCATGAAACGTTAAAATTTTGTGATGTGATATCTCAATTTTTTGTATTGTGTGATACTTAAAGACAAAAACACGTATTTAATCATATTCGCCGAAGATAAAAAATCATCTTGTATAGTTCTAACTGTTCTAAGCTTCTATAATTACTAAACAAATCGTATTGCTTCTCATACACATGTAGGTATGTTAGTCTGTGTGAGCCAAAGTTGCCTGACAATAAAGAAATGTTACGTCATGTTAGATCTAACGAAGCCTGTCCGTGCCGTCCTTAGAGTTGTCAGACGGCCGAAGGTCTGTCGTCAGCCTTGCTAAGAGGTATCGGGTTACCCAGAAAAAAGGTAGTGGAAGATAGTAAGGTAGCTACTCCATGTCTAATACGGCTTTTAAGCTGCAGTAAGAATGGAAGCTAGCCCAAATATAGCCGGGAAAAGGCCTAACCGATTAATAAAATAAATAAATAAATAAAAATACAAGTTACAAGCACAGTCACAATAAGAGAGCACACAAGTATACATATATAGTCACAAATGAGATCTTATCCCCCAAACTAGGCCTGCAAGGGCTATTGCGTATCTCTGTTGACAGATTTATTGATTTTCACTTTGGCTCTGTGTGCTTTCATTAACTGTTAAATGGTTCCATTTTGTACTAAACCATAACCAATTTGACAGTTAATCCATGGACAATATGATAGCCACTGTCATTTAAAAGATACGCAATAGCCCTGCAGGACCTGTATTTTAGGGGTTATGATAAACCACTTCAGTTTTTTTCGTAATAAAGTTTGCACATGAGGTTTGCACGAACAAGGGCGTATGTCCTATATAAAGCATGATTGTACTTACATGTTTATCACTTTCAGGAGGCCGGTTTGCGGTTTAGCGTTCCGAAAATAATTCATTTTCCTTACCTAGAACAAACAAATACATAATTATTTTTAGTATTTTGTTTTTAAATCTTTCCTTACCTTTCCACACTGTTTATCCTTATTGTGTAAAACTAATGTCATTTTGCAATACACATAGGTTAGAATATGTTATGGTTATCAAATCATTAAAATAAATAGTGGTCCATAAAGTTATTTTTATCTATTTATCCTTAACTTGCCACATCCGACATTTATCCTCATTGCCTATTATGTACTATTATTAGATAAATTAATAAATAAATATACATAGTTACATGACTGAAGCGCTAAGTAAGTTCTTCTTTCTTTCGTTTGCGTATCTTTTAAATGACAGTGGCTATCATATAGTGTCCATCACTTAACTGTCAAATGGTTCCATTTTGTACTAAACCATAACCAATTTGACAGTTAATCCATGGACAATATGATAGCCACTGACATTTAAAAGATACGCAATAGCCAGGGCTATTGCGTATCTTTTAAATGTCAGTATCAGAGTATCTGGTATCAGAGTTTTTATGCCGTTTTTAGCCTTGACTAAAAAAACAAAAAGTAATATTCTTTATTTTTTTACTTTATTTTTATTTTAACTATTACTTGTTACTGGCTGGTTTCTAAACTATGTATAGGCGAGACCTTAATAATATATTATTAATGTAGTAAGGAATTTCAACTATGGGTGCTGAGTTGGCAATGGAAAATCCTGCAGAGCTCTTTTATTTTGTAAAAATGGACATTATTACAATATGTCTACTTAAAAATTAACTTTTTACGTGTACCTATGTAACGGATGGACAGTGTGTAGAATGATATAAGAGAGGTGAACGCTGAGTTGAACACTATTATAGGAGTCTGAAAGAAGACAAGCTGCGCCTCATCATTATCATCAGCCTTGGGCATATAAGTTCCCACTGCTGGGACTCAGGCCTCCTCTCTATGAGAGGGATGGGCTAAGTATAATCCATTACGCAGCCAGCGTTGCGGTTTGGTAGATGTCACATGTCTTAGAATTTTTGGTTCTAAGATATGTCGGTTTGATTCTGGCTTACAGGAGTTACAGTGGTTTGGGAATAGTGTGGCGGGCTTGTCCCAATAAAAATAAAAAAAATATATGTCTGTTTCCTCACGATGTTTTCCTGCACCGTTGTGAGAGCAGTGGGTGTTGGTGTAAATTACACAAAGTAATGCGGCTGCATGGGTAGAAATACTACGTAATACACATATCCGTGCTATCTCCCGCTATACTCTTATAAGAAGCAGAATTATTCCATGTATCTATAGAAAATTTCGTCCATTGTTGCCATATCCAAAATGGATGCGTATAGACCGCCTTTGTCCTTACATATCCGCAGGGCTGACAGTTATTATCTTTTGTATATCGCATCTGAAAATGTATGTACATTCTACTCTGTCTATTGCTTTGTAAATGAAAGGATCTATTTGTGATGACATCAAGGTTTGTACCATAAAAGAAAAAAGATATGTTGTACGCGAAATTTAGTTGAAGGATCTCGATATGTAAGAAAGCTCAGCATAACTCTTGAATCTATCTGACCTGAGCTTAACATTTACCCCTACTAACTTACCTACACAATACTACCAAGTCCCAATACACAGATCAAAGAAAACACAAGAATGCTCTTTCACAAATCACATTTGGACAACCCTATTTAGGTGTTAACGAGTGCCAGAAGAACAAGGAAAACTCTAAGAAATAACTTACGAAGGTTAAGTAAATGTGGGGAAAGTAATTTGACTGCTCGGACCCTATTCATCATCAAAATGGCGACGGTATGACGTCAGTTCAACGTCAACTTAATAAATAGGACAATTTTGCTGTCAACTTTTGATTGTAGACTTAGAGCTCCCTGTATATGGGCAGTGGTTGTATTTTTTGGTTCCCCTTGAGTTTCATGAGATAAATCCCAGTTGTTATTAGAGCTACAGCCTCAATTTATTGTGGACCTAATCTTATAAGCCATAAATCTTGAGTATTTTTGTTGAGCCTTATGTAATTCAGCTAAAACACTGCTTCTTTTCTCTTTGTTTTGCAACAAAGTATCATGTTTGAGGAACAATATGATACAAATTCATTCACAACACAAATAAGTATTACTACTTCTGATTTATTGGAATAAAAACCTATTCAAGTAGCAATTTTCTAGTTCACGTTTGTATCACAACAGACACTGTTACGTCATATTCTCACGCTCTATCAGACTAAATCAAATAAATACATCAGTTGGTAATTCCACTTCTAGAATGATGACGATTTCTGTTCACGCGTGACTATCATTTTTCTGAGCATGTAAGAGTTTTCTCGGAGAAATGATGTCATACAAGGTATAATATTCAAATCATTTATTTAATCCATAATGGTAATGATATAATATAATATGATGATGATGATGATGATAATTATCTGTATATATAAAAGGCAAAGCTGACTGACTGAGGATCAACTCACAGGCTAAACTCTTAGGGCTACAAACTTACAATTTCTCACACGTATTCCTTTTATGACGTAGGCTGCACTAATGAAGGATTCTTCAAAATTCAACCCCCAAGGGGGTGAAACTTTTTCACGCGGGCGAATAAATGATTAATTCATAATGTAAAAAATATCATCATCCCATCAAAACATTTCTGTCAAACAAAGTAAGTTTCGATTCCCGCAGCTAAAGAGATAAAAGGACCTGCCAGCCCGTAGAACTGCAAGTGACGAAGTTAGGGGCACAATTTCCGCAACCCGATTGCTCGGATCCAATTCCCCGAAAAGGAGAAGGGGCAAAGTTTGATAACTAAAATACGTCAAACATCGGCCACGGACAAACGTGACGTCTCTCACAGCTCTTAGGAGTCCGGGGACCCTTTTAGTTAATGTCCTCGCAATAAAAGAGAACCCACATAAACGAAACTGTTTATTTTATTACCGCTATCAAGATTCATCTTAACTATGTCTGCAGTGAATTAATTATTGCATCTTGCAATATTTCCTTGGAGGGTCTTTTGGGAGTAACGGTAGTTTTGTTATGCTTTCGCAACGAGACTAGTGTTCTAGTAATTTTTGCATTTATACGTTACTAGCGGACGTCACGCGGTTTTACCTGCGTAGTTTCCGTTCCCCTGGGAATATAGGGATAAAAAATAGTCTATGACAGCCGGGGATAGCGTAGCGTCTCAACGGTGAAAAAATGTTTCTTATCAGTCCAGTAGTTTTTAAGTTTATTCGTTACATAATAAAAATACATATTTTTCCTCTCTAGTATATTACTAGCGGTCGTCAGGCGGTTTCACCCGCGTAGTTCCCGTTCCCGTGGGAATACAGGGATAAAAAGTAGCTTACGTCACCCGGGGATAGTGTAGCTTCCCAACGGTGAAAGAATTTTTCAAATCGGTCTAGTAGTTTCGGAGCCTATTCCTTACTTACAAACAAACAAACAAATCTTTCCTCTTTATAATATAATAATATTAGTGTAGACCAGCGGACGTCACGCGGTTTCACCCGCGTAGTTCCCGTTCCCGTGGCAATACAGGGATAAAAAGTAGCCTATGTTACTCAGGGTGAATGTAGCTTTCCAATGGTGAAAGAATTTTACAAATCGGCGCCGTAGTTTTTTTAGTTTATTCATTACAAACATATATACACACACAGAAAAATACAAATCTTCCCTCTTTGTAATATTATAGAGTAGATATCCAGCAGGCAGCAGCAGCAGGCCTATGTCCAGCAGTGGACGTCTTTTGGCTCAAATGATGATGATGAATATTATATGGTACTTAGGTATAGATCGCTCGCGGCTTAATAAGAACTGCCACTCGGGTCGATCTTTAGGTTAAACTGCGCTTGCCTAGATCGATCTGTGGATGGGTGACCGCCCATTACATACCGAGTTTCCTCCGTGCCTCGGAAAGCACGTTAAGCTGTTGGTCCCGGGTGCTATATATAGATCTTTGGCAGTCGTTACGGGTAGTCAGTGACCTGAAAATCTGACATCTAGTCTTACCAAAGGGTATCGTTTTGCCTAGTATACTGGGTTGTGGAGGTCAGATAGGCAGTCGCTCCATGTAAATACTGGTATTCAGCTGCATCCGGTTAGACTGAAAGCCGACCCCAATATAGTTGGGAAAAGGCTAGGCAGATGATGATGATGACTTAGGTATAGATTTATATATCCGGAAACGCGACGAACTTCGCAGGATGGCTGGTAGTAGTTACTACCAGCCATCCTGCGAAGTTCGTCTCAGCGAGCGTATCAGCAGATCTCATCCTCTCTCCCATCATCTCATCCTCTTGGATGAGAGCTGCTGATAATCGAGTTGAGTGGCGTGCGATTGAGGACGCCTATGTCTAGCAGTGGACTGCTGTAAGTTAATGGTATTGTTGTACGGAATACTGTAAGATCCAGAATGCAAATTTTGCCGAACAGAATGGTCGCAGTAGTCACGTGTTGACGCGACCTTCGCTTTGGTTACAATACCGCTGTAGAGTAGCTTCTTTTTTGGAGTAAGTATGGGAAATCATCAAATGACTCCCCCCGCTCTGGGCGGAGCAAAAGCGAGTGTCAGACTTCTACTGACTAAAACCACCCATGTTCCTTCTTAGCGATTTGTGTCCGGGTCTGCGGTGTCTCTTTCGAACAACTTGCAGCCCCGACAGACTGTGGAGTAGCTTACAAAGGCATCAGGCGTGCTACACCGTTACAGTCTTGCAGTCTGTGGTTTATTGGTATTTTCGTAATCCTGTCACTCCCGCTTGTGTCGTAATTTAAGCTCAAGTTGTTGCTTAAAGATTTCTAATTAAAAAAAAACAAATAACTCTAACCAGTTCTACTCCTATCAAAACCCATTTAGACATTTTGACATCCAATGAAACCATGAGACGAAATTCATTTGAGTAATTTAGCTCCATGTAAAATGTTTGTGACCTCTGACCTCTCACCCCGAGGATTAATTTAAAGGGACGTACGACCAACTTCCCGTATATTTAATTTGCTTAACCAATGGTGGACTGTTTTTCTTTGAGTCCTAAGTCAGCATGGGGATGTTTTCATGTTTAAATTGTAGGTACTTACGAATTAGATTTGTTTTTTAACACTTGAATTTGCTATTTGTAGTGTCTAAATTCAAATTTAAGTATGAGTTTTGACTATAATATTGAATATTGCTTAGAGATAGAAATCCGATGTGTTCAGAAGGATACAGTCCTTCTGAACCCCTCGGATATCGAACACTCTTTATTTTTGGGCAGTCTTGTAAAAATAGCGACTTCTGAGGACGAATAATAAAGATGATCGATAAGCTATAAAATAAAGAAGTAGCATTGTGTAAGAGCAGATTGAGATTTGAGATTGAGATTGAGACGCGTTCAGTTTAAATTAACAAAATTTGAACTGAACGCGTTCACGGGTTGGGCGTCGCGTCGTCGTCGTTTAAATGTCCGTCCATGGTAAAGACTAGAATAAAGCTTCATTATTACCTAAATATGACCCGTCATACGCCACAAAACTTCACTAAGTCCTCTAAACTCACTTAAACTAAGACCACAATGAAAGTACAGTCGCACCCTCAGTACCCTCACTCATAATTTTCGACGCCTAAATTATAAATTCAGGGTTAGTTAGTCTCCAAACTGTATCATTACAAGTACATAGCCCTGAGACAGTCCCTAAACTCTTGGCCACGAGTTAAACGCGTTTTGCGATAGCGAATTAGCGACTACGCATAAGATACATGAAAAACGTTTAAAAACAGTTTATTTTTTCTTGTCATACACAAGTAAATTTTATTTAATAGGATTTCATTTTGGGGGAGAGCGGGATGAAAAATACCAGTCTGGGGCTCTTGGGCTATCAGAACAGCTACGATTTCAATTGTTTTTAATTCATTTCTCGAAATACGAATACATACATTTTATTATTTATTTGAAATGGGCTTACTCTTGACCACAATCTTGTCCTAAGGGCAGAGATAGGTCTTTGAGGAAAGGCTACGGCGCCCTCACCTTCCGTCTGACGTAGGTCCTCACCGGACACGGTTGTTTCGGAAGTTACCAGCACCGAAACAGGCGGGAGGAAACGCCCGGAACGACCACTGTGAGGATCGGCCGAAAGACACAGTGGAGCACACTGTAGAGGCCTGCCCCGCTTTGGCGGAGCCTCGCCGTGTTCTCGTATCGGCGATCGGCGGCGGCAATCTCTCGCGTCCGGCCCTGGTGCAAGACATGGTCCGGAGCGAGGAGGAATGGGACGCCGTCGCCTCCTTCTGTGAAGCAGTGATGCTACCGAAGGAGCTAGCGGAACGTGAGATTGAGAAAACCTCTCGTCCCAGCCGCCGCGGGAGACGCTCCGGGGGCGTCTGGGGCCACGTGACGGCTTCCGGCCACCGCAGACGCGGGCCTGTGGACGGTGAGTACTGGGCTAGCTCGTCGTCCGTCCGTCTTATGACGACGACAGGCTGTGTCGACGGCGCGTTCGTGTTCCACGTGCGCCTCAAAGAGATGTCAGCAACATGCAAGTGGCCAGTAAGGGCCGACGCCCGTCGGGGCTGCGGGATGTTGTAAGAGATACCGCGGCCGCGACATAAAGGGCTAAGACGGAACATGGGTGGTTTTTAGTCAGTAGAAGTCCGACCCTCCCTTTCACTCTGCCTAAGAGCGGGAGGGGTTATTTGATGATTTCCCACTCACCAAAAAAGAAAAAAATGCAGAGATAGGTCAACCAACAGGGACATATTGACCGGGACATGCCACGGAGTATCAAGACTTTCGGCAGCCTACTTTAGACGCAAGTCCCGTCGTAAGCTGTCGCAAGACGGGTGTTGCCTGAGCGTAGATATATCGTGGCCAAGCCGTGAACACATTCTACCAACACTACAGTTGAATGATTCCAAGGGTTCTTAAGAGGACTTGGCAAAATCCCTCTTAGCAAGTTTACATTATGATGGTAATACTTTCTGAATTCATGTTTCTGGTTAGGGACCGTCTTTATAGGAGCATCTATTAAGGCTGTTAGGCTGGAGTGCGTTAAATATGGAGTTAATTGGAAAGGGTAATTTGGATCTTTTTGTAGGTTTCTAGTTAGAAATATTATTATGCTACATACATCTTCAGGATTTATGGGTAAATAATATTTTTTCTTTGAGGCAGTATTTTTGCGAAGGTTTGCACTCTAATGAAAGGAAGCTGATAAAACTGTTTTATCACGTGTTTGAGCTGTATGAGTTCCAACAATCTGTCTATTTATATAGCGTATATCCTGAAGAATATCATATATTTTTCTGTTTTTGTTTACTGCAGTGAATCATATACTTAAACGCATTATAAAACTCGCGATTAGCTCCTGTTGTCCCCTTAACCGACTTCCAAAAAGGGGGAGGTTCTCAATTCGTCGGGACCTTAATTTGATTGTATGTATTTTCCCCGATTACTCGAAGATGGCTGGACCGACTTGGATTTCTTTTTTGTTTGAAATGGTATACTTCTCAGGTGGCTCCAAGCCAGGATCTGATGACAGGATATAGAGAGAACTCTTAAAATTTTATGGGCACACTTGAAGCGATTTGGGTAGTTTAAGAGTACTTTAGCGGAATGGTCCCATTTTTCATTCATACAGATACAATAGTCTCGCTTTGTAAAGATTATCCGTACAATAAGATATATATACAGTGTGAGTCTTTATAATGTGAACATACCGAAATGAGAGAATCTATGCTTAATTTTTATCGATGGAAAAAATATTTTAAAAAATCTAAATATTTTTTATGGAATTTTTAAAAATTTTGTCCAATACTAATAATACTTAATTGACCCCAATGTAAACAAAACGGTGTAACTTTTAAACTGAATTATCTATCGCGATGAACTCCATAATGATTGGAAGTAATTAAGCTTCCTAATAAAATTAAAATTCTGGAAAAAAAAACTACCCTCAATTGAAAATAAACATCTTTTTTTGGCAAAAATCAGTTTTTTTGTCATCAATTTTTACAATAATTGTAAAATTTCTCAATAAGACGCCCCCATTACCTACTTTTTTTATTACTTTAACGTTTTTTCATCGTATTAGCTACCCAATAGTAAAAATGGCATGTTTATAACTTAAACATAACATTTTATATCAAATGTTAAAAGATGGCACTCCGAACGCGCCATTTATTGTTCTCTTAAGGATGGTTTATTTGGGATGATAATTAATACAAAAGAGTTCAATTAATAAAAATAAATAATATTCCACAACTATCACACAACGCCATCTAGTCCCAAGCTAAGCAGAGCTTGTGTTATGGGTACTAGACAACTGATAAACATACTTATATATTTCTAAATACATACATATTATAGATAAATTACACCCAGACACAGAACAAATGATCGTGCTCATCACACAAACATTTGTCCTGGGTGGGAATCGAACCCACGTTCTCCGGCATAGCAGTTAGGGTCACTAACCACTAGACCAACAGGCCAATCAATTAAAAACCATAAATTATGTGTCAAATAATAAATACACACACACAGCCACACTAACCAGCCTTTTTTAAATCATTCTGTTCTATCCCACTGCTGGGTAAAGACCCAGTTTTCTTTATCCTTTGCCTTCTCCAACGAATCAATTACAAAGGATTAAATAACAAAAATATTATTCACCCCGTATTTTCCTGATAATGGTGCAAACTGAGCCGCTAATGACCTTGCTATTCACTTGAACCTTTTGTGTTAGTTCAAGCGTTATGTTATCGCCCTCGTAATCGAGGCCCTCGATTGACCACAAATACATGAGGCACGAACAGGCGCTACGATTACAAGTAACCCTTACTGGGCTTCGAGAAAATGGGGAAGGAAAATGCGTGTTTTCGACGCTTTTTCAGCTGATTTATAAATAGATTATGGCTTTTTTTTTAAGATATTGCCTTGACCTTAAACTGAGTAACCTTTATAATTATGTTACGTATAATTTAAATGTTTGTGCTTAGAGAGAGTTATGGAAGACTCGGTTTGCCTGCGACTTTGCCCCCCAATATTTGTTTTTTAACAATATTTAAGGAACTTTCAAAATCCAAGTTTGTAGTTTTTAAATATAGGTGCGACGCCATGGCGTATTCTCGCCAGCTAGCGCTTTTAGTTGATATACTCATATCTCGGAGGTGCTTATAAACTAAGATAATCCAACACCTTTGTCGAATAGCCTCTTATAATCATAATAGGAGGATTTATTAAATAAAAACAGGTGTTTATGGATATTCTAAATTCTCACTTATTCCTGTTGCGAGGACCGTGTGGGTTTAAAAAAGAGCTGACAGACAGAATATCTTTCGTCGGGATCACGCATATAAATCTAAGATTTCCTTGCCTGCGAGTGATACAGTGTATTATCACCGCACTAAAAAACAATACAACTCATTTATCATCAATACACTTATACAGTATAACCCAAAAATTCCATTTCATCCCATAACCTATTTCTATCACTCAAAAGATGGCAACACTAAAAGCATTCCGAAAACAATCGCCAAAACAATTTCAACCCTAACAAGAGTCATTACAATTCAATTTTGTTTAAAGATGGGGAGACGAGAACCATAAATAATATACCTACCTACTAGAGCCTGCATTGGGTTTTCAAAAGTAAGATTTGCGCCGATTCATAATTCATTCAGATGAAAATCTAAAACTTGGAAATGTCTTGCAAATTAATGGTTTAAAGATTCAGAGACGCAGCTGGTGAACGAATGAGAATCTTCATCAGATCTTGATTGAACGGATCGAATTTATTGAACGATCTCCCCGCATTCTGTTTTTTTTAATTGTTATTTTAGTTGACCGGAGTTTTGTACAAAAAATAAATTATTTACAGAAGCGAAATTTTAAAACCCAAAATGAAGGTTAGCTAAGTTATAGACTACGAAAGTTTTTTTTCCAAGCTTTAACTTATTTTGCGATGTTTGTAGGTGTGTAAGAAGTAAGTACACTTATGAGTATGACCAAAAAGCAAAGGCACTTATAATAACTGTAAAAGGATGTAAAACAGAAATACCAAGAAATAACAATTGTAATTAACAACAGCTACCTACTACATCTAGCTGCTTATCAATTACGCATGTTTAGACAAAATTACTTTCAAGGTATTTATTGCTAGGATAAATGATAAAGTTTTAGTTACTTGGAACATGGAAAGAGAGAAAGATAATGTATTTTATAAAAGTATGAGTCTCACAAAATAAAAATGTGCAGTAAACAAATTATGTGAAAAATTACATTAAGAAAAGATGAAACAAATCAAATTGTTCCTGTATAAGGCCAAAAGGCCTATCTCAGTATGACATCTTAGGCAGTATTCTTAAGGGCTGCATGTTACTGATAACAATACCAAAATTTTCTGTTTGTGATAGACATCATAGGGCTCAGAGTATGACACTTAAGGACAGCAGGTTAAGACTGCGTTGCTTGTCAAGAAAAGCTGTGGTAATCGGTTGGCTTGGTTTTGACGCGGAGGATTGAAAAAAATGTCGTGAGGAAAGTTTTTTAGTATAAATGTGGATGCCTCTCCTGTAGGTACCTCACGATAATTATAGCTTCCTTGGTCGTCCTCGCCCTCTCCATCCGCCAACATTCATATTTATCACTCTTTTAGTCACATGCGATTCTTCCCTCCCTAGAAGTAGCAATTTACAAAATACAGCTACAAAATATATTCTTCTAGATTTAGTTGTAATTTACCTGATGACCACTAAAACGTACGTACAGCCTATTTCACCGAAAAAGGAGGTCACATAATCCAATGTGACCTATCGCTGCTCCGTATAGTACCATTACAACGGGAGGAAAATAATTTCTTTTTCGCAAATATTCTTAACAGGCAACACTGATTTCTTCGGAAGAAATCAGAGTTACGTTAAAAAAAAAGATAGTAGTTAGAGGTAAATGTGCACAATAAAGAGAAACACATTTGTGCTTTAGTTGGCTAATCCTAATATTTTTTTCAAGTACCTAATCTTCGTCATAACTTAAAGGGAACCACGTTAAAGCCCTCTTAGTTTTCGACAGTAATTTACCCGACCTCCACTAAAACCTAGACGTAGAGCCTATTTCAGGCAAAAGAGACGACAAGGAGCAACCGACCACTTTATTACTCTCTACAAACATTCATAACAGGCAACACTAATGTGTTCCAAACACTTAGCACCAAGAGATACCTAAACGTTTTTCGAGGCAATGAAAAGATGGTAGTTAGGGGCAAACGTGGCTTGTTGTTCGAAAACTATGTCTCGTTACAATACCTCCGAGGGTACTTGCTCCAAACGACCCGGCCTTAAGTGGTTCGAGGAACACAAATTGTTCGAAGTTACCAAAGTATAGTATAATAGTTTTGTTGCTTAAGTGGGCGGGTGCTCGGGTCAAAATCAGAGCGGCTGTCAGTCAAATTGATTGTTCATTCTGACGTTTTGGTAATAGATCAGCGAAATTAACGGTTTAGAGGTTGAGTTTGAGACTTGTTATGGCCTAAAGCAAAAGGTTGTCTGTCAAAACAACACGACATCACGTCTGATCCCTGGAGCGTTATGCAGTGAGGTGCCTATCTCTTCTTAGCGTCTCGATGGCAAACTATTATGTATCGGTCCAGATCTGAGCCACGAGTTTGGTGCCATCAGTACCTAACCCCCAACAGGTCATGTTGTTAACAAACAACAGAGTATAATACGTAGGACAAAATATTAAAAGGAGAGGTGAGTTCATAGTAGACCCACATATCCCCAGTCTTGGTTGTACCAAATGCATCGAAGAGTGGCTAGCTGACCTTGCTTGAAAGCATAACCCCATTTTTCTTTTGGGCGGGTGGAAAATCATCAATAACCCCTCCCGCTCTTGGGCAGAGCGAAAGGGAGTGTCAGACTTCTACTGACTATAAACCGCCCATGTTCCTTCTTAGTCGAGGCCGCGGTATCTTTGTGACCAACTCGCAGCCCCAAAGGGTGGTGGCATAACCCCTGGCCAGCAACTGTATACTTATCCAGACTCCAGGTTTCTACTGAGAAATGATGTAAGGGAAAACTTAATAATACTTTGTCCAACCTAGCACTCAAACCCGAAACCTCATGCTCAGAAGTAGCGCATTAGACTAATAGACCTCCAAAGCAGAACTTACGTCTAATGAGCAATCAATCTGCCGTTTTCGAACAGATTAACCTTTCTAGTAAGGTTTTAGTCCTGTTAAGGGCCTAAGCAGTATTATCCTCAAACACAAGATTACGGCACTAATGGGACTTTCTTATCGCGCCTAAGGTTTATATCCCGAGGCACTGATGACGTCAGCCTTGAGAGAAGGATGAGATCACACTAAGCCTGTCAATCATCTTAACATCCTCGTCGAAAAACAGATTGCGGCAAATGTTATACCAGAACACGAGAATAGGAGGAATGAATATAGTCCCTATTTCTGAACACAGAGAGGGTAAAATCCCGTGAATGTTTTCTCTCGTAACGCTGTTGTTTTGACGATACAAAACTCAGCGAAAATGGGTCAAACTTGAACCTATTGCTTTAGAAATAAAGTTGAAAATCTATTTGACCGATTGCAGAAGCTTGATGTGCAGTCGTCTGTACTGTAGGTACTTACTAATAACTTTTTTATAGTAAACGAAACATTAATTCTAGTATATTTGTAACTGGGCCGACGATGTGACATTTTCTGATGCGTGGGACGGTAATACGAAGGAAAAAAATAATTTAATGTAACGCCTGTAACTCTCAAATGGTTAGGCAGGAGTATACAATCTTCGTTCTTCTGGATTTCGACAGTTTTATTTAAGCCTCTCTTAATAGGAAACAGTCATGTTGTCATTAAGCGGGCGCAAATCCAGTCTCTGAGCCGGTCACTGACAATTTCTTAATGAATATCTCAAAAAATAAATTAAGTAATATAATAATTTATTTTACTTTTAAAATATATATTAAACCGATTTAGCTGTTAATAAACCATGGATATGTTTGATAATAACGTCTCTCCCGAAGGCAAACTATTACACATTGAAGGTAAGTTTCGTATTAATAGTACTTAGGAGCAATAAATCTAATATTAAATTAAACGCAACTTATTGACGATCCGAAATTCGGTCCGTTATCATTTCACCTTACCGACGTAACCCTAATATCTATCTTACACGGTTGTTTTAACCCCGGATGTGAACCGCATTGTGGGTTTAAGTTATTTAGTATTCATAGTAAATGATCCCATTCTAACTTGCATCTTTCACCTATGTGTTCTGTTACAACCTATTTAAATGATTTGACTATGACTTAAATATGACCAAAGCAATATAATAATCAAACACTTGATAAAGTTTTGCAAAGCTATGAAAAACTCCTAGTACTGAAAATATTAAAGAATTAAGGTAGTTTATTCGGACGTACCGGTTGGTGGACTGCCTGCCAACACCGGACTTGATACAGATATTTGAGTACATTATTAATTGTCCAAGTCCGGTGTCCGTAGTCTATAAGGCCGCTTGGTGTGACCGCGCATTTGGAAAAAAATGATACGGTGTTCGATAGTTCGAAACTCAACCGACAATCGAAAAATTGCATGACAGCTGTCATTGTCAATTTGCGACGCGCGCAAAAATAGTGTTGCACCGAGCCACCGAGCACAGTACCTATCGAACGTCAAGGGAATTTCGACGTGAATTTATGTATTGATTCAAAAATATGCAAAATTAATGTCAATTTGCGAGAATGTCAGCCATGATCATATTCAGTATGCGATTAAGTTTCAGCGCTGAGCGATTCGATAAACGAATTCAAGTACACCGCATAAAAGCCTGTACCGACGAAATATTTTGTCGGTTTTGCACCATGTTCGCATTTTATTATGACACATATATTTTAATTACACATGTAATATAACTTGTTTGTAGTTTTGTCCCGAGGACTTCAGCCCATCGCGGCCAAAAGTCGCTCGACTACGCACGCTTTAGTATCTTAACTTGGTTTTTTCAGGTTGTTGCTTTGTTTCATATGTAACATATTTCTACCTAGCATATAAAGATCCCACTGAAGACAGAGCTTTTTCGTACAACCTAGATCAGCAAGGCAATTTGTCTTTGAATGTATAGCATTCATTTTGTCTTGGCAAAGATGTCTAACTTATTCAAGACAATACAGGTTAGAAACGCTAGGCTGTCTTCTAAATAGAATTGTGTATTGCTCTCCTTCACGGTAGGGAACAGTTTTGTAAGCGTTTTATCCCCCCATGATGCTAATATTAACTTTTTGTGCTATTTATCTTAGCCTGAAAGCTAAAATATTGTCAATGTGTTCCCAATAACAGAATTGGAAATTCTAAGTCAGGCCAGGAGCCTCCCTGTCGGGGCTGCGGGTAGTCCTCTGGTTATCGCGGCCTCGACATAGAGGGCGAAGAAGGAACATGGGTGGTTTTTAGTCAGTAGAAGTCTGACACTCCCTTTCGCTCTGCCCAAGAGCGGGAGGGGTTATTCGATGATTTTACACCCACCAAAAAAAAAAAGGCCAGGAGCCTATGTAGCTTGCCAGCATTTTGTTTGCGTAAGAATAATTTGTGTTAATATGGGAACTTTTGTCTTTAGGCTTATCGCTAATAACGGCCGTAGGAAAATGGTGTGCGTTCTCTTTTCTCTTTATTTGGTCAACTTTTGTGACTGGGTCTATCTTAGGATCAGCGTGTGTCAGACAATCATTGGCCCTTGTCTTTTCGCCGGTGTTTATGTAAGAAAAGATAAAATAAAGCCAGTGATACATATACCAGTAGTTTGAACAAAGTTTTTTTCAAAATTGTCGACCACTGTATTTACATTTTTGTAAGCACTCCAATTGCATAGGGTAGATCTATTGCTTCATTTGTATGAAAATGTGGTCCACTCGATAACGTTAACAACGCAATGGACAAGTAAGAATTTCTTAGTACCAGTCACTAAGTAAGAATTTCTCAGAGTCTGGGTTTGTGCCCCGTTTGATGGCAATAGACTCGCACCCTATTACATGGGACTTAAACAACATAAGGCAAATGTGGGTGTACTTTATGGTACACTTTTGCCTAACCTACCCTTCGGGGATAACCAAGATGCTGACACGGCTATTCCTTCTTTAAGTAAGACAAGACGCACGTGTCAGAAATAAAAATAGGCCCCTTCAATAAAATACCCTACGAAAAAGTAGGTTACCACCACGACCTATAAGTTTACGCATCTGAGAACTCTCGGCTCTAACGTAGAAAGGGCTCTCCAGCATTCAAGAGGCCGCAAAGTACTTGCTAAGAGTCTATCAAATTACTGAAAGTACGGTCAACACCACTCTTGATACAAAAAAATCGTCCTTATCGAGAAGGGATAAAGGTTCTGTCTCCTGTTAATATGCGGTTGAGAGTACGGTGACGAAGAAGGTAGGTATTACTTTGTGGTTTTTTTGCTGAGTGAGTCTTTACTCTTTGGTGCTTCTTTTAAAGAAAAGTTAGTCTTTGAGTTAATTGGCGTAAGATAGCTGTTTTGCTTGTTTCCTAAGTGGTACGACGATAGTACCTGTACCTAGTTTGATAAAGACTGTGTTTGGAATGCCATTCTGAATAAAATATAAGAAAACTAATAGGCTTTAAGTGTCGGTTTATGTGGTTGTGATCAATGACGTATTATTTAGACACGTCATGAACTAACATGGCGGCGCTTCAAAACGGCGAAAATATTATATAACTACTTTTACGCGTAAAGGAAGGGAAAGAAAATGTGACACCGTACAGCGGGATGACTGATGTTTCGCGCAGGTTTACACACACGATTTAAATTAAGAACAAACGTAGCGTCGCGCGAGAGGTTGGTTCGTAACTAAGCGCGATGTGGCCAATTGGCTTCATTTCATTTTGTAATTTTTGAGTGCGGACAACGTATCTATAGTTTTTAATATATCATTGGTTTAATACGCTTTATTACGGTTACAGTTTGAGTCCCTGTAATAGGTATGGGTAACAGTGTGATACAGACAGCTGCAGTTCAGATCGATTAGATCTAAGATTGACGCTTTTTATCCCTTTTTTTCTTAACAACCGATTTAATTTATTTTGACATTAAAATTTTAAGTCATAAAGAATTCATATCATCTCCTTGTGTCTCGTCTTAACTTTAGCGGAGGCCAGGCCATAGTCACTTTATACAACCCGTGCGAAGCATTGGCGAGCTAGTTTTGAATAATTATGACACATTTACTAAACTTCTCTTACATTAACAAAAACACCATGTTTTCCTATATATTCTTATATAATATTCTCAATTTTCTTATCCTGGATGACCGGATCTCTGATACTCATTACACGTACGAGGGGATGGAAATTCAATCAATCAAAAAGGGATCACGTTATGAGTTTCGGATATGGCCGGTACGAAAATAATATCTATTTGATCTTCATATCTCATTTTTTACCAAATTCTATACTTAGTTATAGTGCCATTCACACAACAACTCTCAGCTAATAATCTTCTTTATATATACTTATATATATATATATGAGAATGTCTATCTGCTAAGATCATTAATTAATATAATTAATAACCAGCTTATAATATTGATGAACCTGCTGCTATCTCTGAGATTTTTGTACATTTTTTACAAAGGTCGATAGATCGAGATATTTAATTTATTTATTTATTTATTTTTATTGGATCTCCAACAGAAACTACACAATCACATGCAAGTATACATATAAGAGGGACAAATACAGTGTGCGCTTCCAATTATAGGAGACCACATCATTCACTTATAATCTAGGTAGGTACAGCAAGTTCAACAAGGTAATAAATCTAAAATCAAAATACGTTACACAAAAATTATACAAAAGAAACAAGGTGAATTACAAAAAAGATGAACTAACAATAACAACGGAAATGAACAATAAAAGAAAAAAATAATAATAATCATACAGGAATCATAAAATACTACGACTTGGGTACGGTGACATATAAGTCTTTTTTAAACCTTGCGATTTTACATGTAATATCCACTTCATTACGCTTCGATACTTCGTTATACCGCCTACAGAGACTTGGCAAAACGGCAAAGTGTCCGAGGTTTGTTTTGGATCCCGGCACATGGAAAAGGTTATAGTTACATTTGCGTGGCAAGCGAGATGGTGCGCTTATCTGCAGCTTTCCCAGAAGCTCGCTACAGTCAACAACCCCATTGAATAGTTTGTGAAGAAATGTGAGATCGAATAATTAATGATTACTTAAGCCGTCACTTAGTAAAGATTTGACATACTTTTGTATGACTAAACTGTTTAAACCTTTACTAAGCGAACAAAACGCCTCTTGCAAGCATATGAGACCCTGGTACCTAACACAACGTATGCTCAACTTTAATATCACTTAGAAATCCAATATAGGGGTAAAGCTTTGCACTGCAACCCGTTATTAACCCCTTATACTATGCACAAGGGTTAGTGCCAGCGGTGAATACTTCAACACCGGTAGAACCTTCCAACCCCTTGCTAAGTTTCACTGG
Organism: Diarsia rubi; assembly: GCA_932274075.1. NCBI lineage: Eukaryota > Metazoa > Arthropoda > Insecta > Lepidoptera > Noctuidae > Diarsia > Diarsia rubi. Next base: position 14,227,514 of record OW026431.1, read on the forward strand.
CGTTATCGCTTTACAAATTGTTCGTAGACTTGGTTCGTTGAAAGCTGTATGGCTAAATGCCTAGTTTGTGGTTTTAGTTTTAGATTAAGGAAACTTAAGATGAGCAAAGTAATTCACAAACAATCTAAATTGAAACCGAATCGTATTCGTCGTCTGGTTTTTTTTTAGCGTTACGTGAGCGAGATAAGAACATACGACTTTCCGAATCGAAGGGTTTGTGAATTAAGGGGCCTAATCTGTAAATGCTACGTTGTAAGCGTGTTGATATAGAAGTGTTAAAAACGTTATTTTGCTGAGACACTAGTGCGATAGTTACGGGATGGAGCAAGAACTATGCTAAGCCAAAGTACGTGAAAAGTAAATTGTAGTCTTAAGAAATTATGACTTACTAGCTGTTGCCAGCAGCTTCACCCGCTACAACTCGAAAATTTTCCCATGGGAAGATAAAATCGGGATAAAAGCTATCCTATGTGTTAATCCAGAATAAAAACTATCTGTGTACCAAATTTTATCCAAATCCGTTCAGTAGTTTTTGCGTGAAGAAGTAACAAACATACACACTCACACACTTTCGGCTTTATAATATTAGTGAGATTAGTGAGACTAGCCGTATGTTGCCCACGACCTTTGTCCGCGTCAATATTATTATTATCCTACTAATATTATAAACGCGAAAGTTTGTAAGTATGTATGAATGTATGGATGGATGTTTGTTACTCTTTCATGCAAAAACTACAGAACGGATTTAGATAAAATGTGGTAGGTACACAGTTAAGTAGTTTATAACCTGGATTAACACATAGGATAGTTTTTATCCCGATTTTATCTTCCCGTGGAATTTATTTTCGAGTTGTAGCGGACGAAGCCGTTGGCAATGCCTAGTTTAAATATAATTTCTCTATTTGAAGCGGATTTTGTTCGAGCCATTTATTTTTTGCACGGACCCCTAATCTTTTTCTAAAATAATGGTAGCATAAGTTACTCCATAACCTATATTGTGTATAGGCTTCTTCCTAGTTAGTGCATTCCATTGTCGAACTCATCTGTCTGTCCGCAAAGATGAGGGCATGCATAACATGACTCGCAAGATTGAGGTCAAGAGTAGTTTAAGTGAAAACGAGAATATAAGTCAAAATAACCTGAATAAGATTTCGTTTACATTATTAGATTAAAATCCAGTTAACAGCCATTGCAACGCTTGGCGCTTTATTTAAATCCCTTAAGTATAGCCAACAAATTAACCAGTATCATCAATCATGAAATTAATCGTTTTTACAGTCAACTACTCGATTTAAATGTTCAAATTACAGCTCATTGTAATTTTGTTTGGTATTGATTGCTGCGTTATCTATATATATAAAAGAGAAGTCCACTCACTGACTGACCACTCATCACGAAATCTCGGAAACTACTGGGCCGTGAGGTCTAAAATTTGGCACAAGCACTCTCTATGGGGTGCAGGCGCGTACTAAGAAAGGATTTTTTAAAATTCGCACCCCAAGGGGTTGAAAAGGGGTGTCAAAGTTTGTATGAAAGTCCTACGTTTTTAAAGTTAGAGACATGAATGTGGGCCTGAATGTTCCTTTCGGCCTCTAGGTGCTCACTAAGAAAAGGTTTTACGAAATTCGGCCCTTAAGGGTATAAATAAGGGTGTTTAATGTTAGTATGAAAAAAGTTAAAGATCCAAATTGAATCTTACGGCAACGCGTTATTGCATACTTTACATTGGAATTAGAATTCGGAAGCCAATAAAGATCCAAATTGAATTTTACGACAATGTGTTAATGCATATTTTACATTGAAATAAGAAATTTCTTGAGTTCCTTTATCTTCAGTTTATAGGCAAATTTCTAAGTGGCCAGTATGTTTCATTATTATGCAGGCGTCTGCTGAAAGGTAATGAAATGAGGTTCCGTTCTAAAGTTTTTATGCCAATTTCTATGTGGCCAGTATTTTTCAGTATGCCGCCTGCACCTATACCGAGAGCCTTGGGCAGAAGAATTTTCAGAATTATTACTAGATATTGGTGATGGCAATATTTTTGAAGAAGATGGGCGAATAACCATTCCGAGCACCCTTTGTGATGTTGTGGAGGATCTGGACAGTCTCACTAAAGATATATATTCCAACATTAATCAGGCTAATGTAACTTTTTTAAGAGAAAGAGCCATTCTCACTCCAAGAAACGATTCTGCTAACAACATTAACAACTATTTGTTGGAGAAACTTGTAACTGAAGAAGTATCATATAAATCTGTGGATGAGGTACTGGAGGTTGAAGATGCTGTTCACTACCCTGTGGAGTTCTTAAATAGTCTCGACCCACCAGGATTACCACCACATGTACTCCACCTAAAAGTTGGTGCACCAATCATGTTACTGCGTAATCTGCTACCGCCCAAACTATGCAACGGGACAAGGCTGCAGGTCCGCCAACTTCAAAAGAACGTGATTGAAGCAACTATTTTTACAGGCGTTAATCAAGGAGAAACAGTTTTTATCCCCCGAATTCCACTTATCCCTTCAGATTATCATTTTGAATTCAAAAGACTACAATTTCCAGTGAAAGTTTGCTACGCAATGACTATCAACAAAGCACAGGGCCAAACATTAAAAGTAGCTGGGGTGGACCTGAGAAAGGATTGTTTCTCACATGGGCAGTTATATGTGGCGTGTTCTAGAGTCAGTTCACCTGAAAACCTCATAATACTGCAACCAACAAATAAAACACGAAATGTAGTTTACAAGGAGGTCTTGCAGACTTATAATAACCGGATGTAAAAACGAGCCCAAGTTTAGGGTTGCAGATTTATAATACAATAATTTATTGGTATATAGCCGATCGATTCCTTTTCTGTAATCATTCCTTGCTTCTCTTAAGGTGGAAGCTCACATCCGGCCCGCGAAATTCTAATTTTCTTACGTTTTTGGCAATTTGCAGGCCAGTGCTTGGTTGTATGTTTATGAAAATTTGATTTGCGACTGTAAGACGTATGAAGTTACCGAATTATAACCATCAAAATTATCAATACAACCCTCCAAGTTCATTTTCATGTCAAGATTGATTTTTGCATGTAAAAGTCATTCTTTAGTAATTTAGTCGTCGTTTTTTAGTAGTTAGTAATTTTGATGGTTATAATTCGGTAACTTCATACGTCTTACAGTCGCAAATCAAATTTTCATAAACATACAACCAAGCACTGGCCTGCAAATTGCCAAAAACGTAAGAAAATTAGAATTTCGCGGGCCAGATGTGAGCTTCCACCTTAAAGCGATCACTAAATCTGTTCAATAGTCTGTTTTTTATTTTTCCGTATACAAAGGCTCCAAATTGAGACCCGTTGCTTTCGCTCCTTTCGCTCATAGACGTCGGTCCCTCTGTCACATTATACTCTAGCGGCTAAACCTTTGAAGGAAGCTACAACCTTCATATTTATACTGAGTGTAAAATGTATGTGGAATATTTTTTAGAGCTCATTATCGCTTCTTAAAGAATAGAGTTTTAATACCAAACAAAACTTGTCTACGTTGATGATTGTTCATAATCGTTCATCTACGACCTATCTTGAAATGGTTATTGAATGTTAGGACGTTTCCAAACTTTGCCTCGAAGATTACGTATACCAATTTTCGAATTAATTTAAAAAAACAAGCCACGCTGTAAAATTGAAGGCCCGTTTCCACCCCGTTTAATAAACTCTGATTTTCGAAAAACCCTGATACACATTATTCTTTATTTTATTCTTTATATTAACGTTTACCAAAAAATAATAAAATTTTAGAAAATTTGAAACACATTGAGAATTTTCTCATTTTTATATTACAACAAACTTCATTTTGAGTATGGATTAACTAAGCCTATAGGTACAATTTATAACTTCTGCATTTGGTACGATTTAGGGTTCTAAATGCAAGATTTCCGAAGTGCGCTTGGTCTGTATTCTTGGAACATTAACTTTCAAACTAAATCTCATAAACACCAACGTATGAAACAAGCGAGTGAAACCGCGCGGGTACAGCTAGTCATCATATAAATCATTAAAGTTGACATTTTGGTATTTATAGGTTTAATCTTTAGTTCTATATTGATAACTAAAAATTATTGCTGCAGTTTTAAAAGATTTTGTTTTCGTGCTCCTAAAGGTTCTGCTTGTGCATCAGTAAAGCCGACTTTTAACTATGGGATATACATATATTACATCTTGAGATATAATATTTTATCGCTCGTCATACATTTTGTAAGCGACCTTTCACACTGTGCTATAATATATATTACATCTCAAACGCGGGATGTAATATATAGCTCAAGATGTAATATATATTACATCCCATAGTCACAAGCCGGCTTAAAACACACATTTTGGGGTAGCCATGATGCGGATATCTAGCTTCACCATCCAACTAAGTACTAGGTTATACAATAACCCTTGGTAAGACTGGTTGTCAGACTTTCGAGTTACACACAACAGACTACACACACAAATGACAATAGCTTATCGTGCTTTCCGAGGTATAGAATAATCTCAGTACGTACCAATAGGTCACCCATCTCCAATCAACGCAAATACGGTTTAAATTGAATATCAACCCGAGCGGCTGTTTTTTTTTAAGATTTAGCCACGACATGTTGTATTGTAGTGTAAAAGGGTAGTGACTAAAAAAAAAGTTAAAAAACCAAAAAAACCCGACTGAAAAGACTGAAAAGCAAATAACAAGCACATTTATTTTCATTTCATAATTTAATATTCAAATGAACCCCGCCTGCTTCCGAGTGCTTCCAAGTAAAATGTGCTTGTTATTTGCTTTTCAGTCTTTTCAGTCGGTTTTTTTTGGTTTTTTAACTACTTTTTTTATTTCTAACTTTTTAGTTCTTTTGTGTTTGTTCTTTCGTTGGTAGTGTAAAATACTTCGCAGATAATTTAACTTTTGTGTTTGTTTATAGAATTTGTTACTTTGTTATTTATATTAAACATATAAGTGTCATATATTTTTGTAATTTCCTTTTAAAATCCTTCATTTTGATACCCTACTCGATGGTAATGGATTATTTTTATTTTTTCAAATACACGATATGGCCCCTAAAACCAGCAATTTTTCTTTGCCTTTTAAATTTAATGTAGCCAGTGACACTCGCGCCATCAAGACGAATCTAACGACGTATATTTCATTCAAATCCCTTTATCCGTTTAGGAGTTTAGAGGGAACAAAGAAACGGACATACATACATACATACACGTCAAACACATAACCCTCCTTTTGGGCTTCGCCGCAGTCGGGTAAAAAAACATGATTCTGTTTAGTCCGTCTGTTAGATTATCGAAAAATATTGGATACGTATTTTTTGTTTTTTTTTTCAAATTAATAAAAAATACGAAAATTAAACGTGTCATAGATGTGACGTCATTTTCTGGTAAAAAATGTACCAATACTTATGACGCGTTTCGAAGCACTGTATCGTCTTCATTGTTTGATTACGTGAAAAAAGAAAAAATACGTGTCCAATATTTTTTGGTAATCTATCTGACGGACTAATTAGATTTTTTTTTGTCAACTACCCTATTCTATGAGGTTCCAAATGTTCTGAAGTCCTCACTGGTATAAATTAATTATTTTCTCAAAAATTTATTAGATAAACTATTAAATACGAGAAAATCCCTATCGATTTTAGCGCAATGTGCGCAATTTATAATGGGTATATTCAGTATTATATATATATATTGTGCATCAAAATTCCCAGTAAGTTTTTTAATACCTACAATGCAGAACAAAAAGAAACAACAAAAGCAGCTTTCATTTAAAATTGATTACACTCAGATAACCCTCCCATACGTCCGTATTATGTTACCCACAATTACAGCATTCAACAAAAGAATATACCTACTTACTGCAACTGAAAATAATTTTCGAAAATGAATTTCCAAAAACATTCAACGTCAAAATAACGATATCTCAAATTTTGTAATATTAACATGACTGAGCCACAATCAATTTCGGTAGTTTTCAAGCCTTTTGAAGTCGGCTCACAATTGATTTTGCGATAATAATTTCACCGTCATCCTGAATTTAAGTAGGAAATATTATTTCATTATCGTATGATTAACATACTATAATGAAATATCGAATACCTTTTCAGTTAACCTACGGATAATCTAAAGTATGTTTAATTCGCTGTAATATTGTAGTAACACAGCCTATGATCGAAGCAGAAATGAGGACATGCGCACGAGAACCAAGGTTACCGACGTGGCCCGAAGAATTGCCAAACTTAGTGGCAATGGGCAGGGAACATTGCTCGCAGAACGGATGGCCGATGGGGCCGAAAAGTTCTAGAGTGGCGACCACGAACCGGAAAATGTTGCGTTGGAAGTCCTCCCACTAGGTGCACCGATGACCTAGTGAAGTTGTTCCGAGTATCAATGTTTGTGTATGTGAGTTAAAATGTTTATAAACTCGGGTGCGTCCTGAAACTGGACTAACTTATCGTTCTTTTCAAAAAAAGAAAAATTAGTCCAGGTTTTTAACTATCTGTGTGCCAAATTTCGTCCAAATTCGTTCTGTATAGTTTGCGCGAAAAAGTAGCAAAAATCCATAAAATTCATCCTCACCAACTATCGCATTTATAACAGTAGTAAACAATAAGATGTATTTCGGTTTAAAATTACAATTACAGTACACAACATATTTTGAGTAATGATAAATATTTTTGCTACATAATATTTTTTACTGCAATCCTCGGCTCCATCAACCACGCCTGCGACTTGGGTGTGAATTCCGCCTCAAGTGTCCCCTATTGCATTTCATCGGACAAAAAAAAAACTAATTAGTCCGTCAGATAGATTTCCAAAAAATATTGGAGACGTATTTTTTCTTTTTTCACATAAACACAAAATGAAGTCAATACAGTGCTTCGGAAACTCGTGAACTCTTCGAAAACGTCATATGATAGTACATTTTTTACCTACATATGACGTCACAACCACATCTTATCTTCGTCAATTTTGAATAATTTGATAAAACAAAAAACACGTATCCAACATTTTTCGATAATCTAACTGATGGACTAATTAGAATCATTGTTTTTTGACTCAATCCGATCCCCTATTATAAAGTTTCCTCACCTTATATCATTATGTACCTACTCTTTGGCCTCTGATTAACACAAACTATTGCACGTGTTTTTTTCTATTACATCGTGTTTTTTTCGATGTAATAAGATGTGTATGTTCTTAAGAGTTTGAAGAGGTCATACTGAGTCATACAATCATTTAAAAATTTAACATATAAAAACTAAGACTAATTTAAACTACTTTTAAATTGCATTATCCGACGAAAGTAATACTAAGATAGCCAGCGTGAGGACAAACTTACGCCGTCCGGTTGAAAATGGATGCTTTAAAATTTCCTTTTTACTCGCAACTTAGGCGACAACTCCGTACAGCCTAGTTTTAAACTCTTGTTCGGCGCTCACGAAAAAGTTCTTACTCAAGATTTTAACACATTCTAGTTGAGCTAAATCGACGCTATTTACCCGAGCCATTTTCTGCAGTCATTCAAAGAAGAAAAACGATGTTTCTGGTGGTAACTATGTTATTTTCCGCAACGAGCTTCAGTGAAATGATATTAAGTACTTAGTATTTTTATAAAGATAGAAAACTTCTTGGAAACTCATATTTAACCATTAATTATTTTTAAATGCTTAGAATGTCTATTCCCTGTTGTGGATTTACTACACACTGCGAGTATAATATATGTGTACACACATACTCTAATATGTGGGTTTCCAACGAAATCGATTTTGTGCAACTCTAATGATGGTACATGGTAGGTACACTAACACTGTTAGTTATATGTACAAGGGATCGGACAAATTAAAACTAATTAGTCCGTCAGATAGATTTCCAAAAAGTATTAAACACATTTTTTTTTTCTTTCACATAAACAAAAAGTGAAGACGATACAGTGCTTCGAAAACTCGTGAAACGTGAACGAAACTCCACAAGTTTACAAAGCACTGTATCGTCTAAAATTTTTTGTAGTTCACGTACATTTTTTACTTACAAATTACGACACAAACCACTCTTGATTTTGAGGCGTTTTATCTCCGTCAATTTGAATTAATTTGATAAAACAAAAAACACGTATCCAATATTTTTCGATTATCTAACTGACGGACTAATTAGAATCATATTTTTGTAACCTAGTTCGATTCCCTATTGATTGTTAATTTAACAGTAATTTATCAATGTACTTAATTACGTAGGTACACTCACGCGCTTTCCCCGTGGTCCCGAAGGCAGAGACCACAGAGCGCCATCTGCCACGAATCCTTACACACTCCTTGTACCTCGTCCAAGTTCATACATCTTTGTTACATAAATGGTTCTGTTATATGGGTACTACGCACCTGCCCTGTCCGAAATATCAAATGAAATAATTAATAGTGAATCGCTGTCAGTTCAGCTTAAGCAAATCCTTTATTTTGGTGTTAAATGGAGTAGTCTTTTAAACTATAAGCTCTGCTAAAACTGACAATCAAGAACACACCTTTACCAAGGGGACTGGGTAAATTAATTTAAACCCACATCCGGATTCGTAAAACCGCGAAAAAGGTAGGTGAAACCCCAGAAGATACCTACGTTATATTTTATTTATATCAAACAAAGCTTACAAAAGCCGTGAAGCATAATAGGTTTATTACCAAAGCTCCTTTGACGAGGTCCTCAATTGTAATTGGTGTTGTAAGGTGAAGATCGATCCGTTTGGCTTCCTGCTCCAACATCAATGATTTAAATGGTAGGTAGGTAGGTGAAACTGAATTTAGATGAATTAATTATGGTGGAACAATTCAATGGGTTTTGAGGTGTGGTTCCGGGTTGGTAGGTTAACAATAAAGGACCGAAACGGTTACTTTTGATAGGTAGTATACGGGAGAGAGAGGTGCTATAAAACAACCATGTACTTCTGATGATTGTGATGTTCTGGTCTACCGTAACGTCATCTGGCTAGATTTTTCCCAGACATGTTAGGGTCGGCTTTCAGTCTCTCCGAATGCAGCTGAATACCAGTATTTTACATGGAGTGACTGCATATCTGACCTCCACAACCCATTTAGTAGGTATACTGGGTAGTACGATACCCTTTGGTACGACTGGTTGTCAGATTTTCAGGTCACTGCCTACCAGCAGGGCTATTGCGTATCTTTTAAATGTCTGTGGCTATCATATTGTCCATGGATTAACTGTCAAATTGGCTATGGTTTAGTGGGTTTAGCACAAAATGGAACCATTTGACAGTTAATTGATGGACACTATAAGATCTATAAGATAGCCACTGACATTAAAAGATACGCAATAGCCCTGGGGCGCAATTCTGTAAAATAGTCAACTTGACAATAGTGTGTCGATAGTGTGTAAGTAGTGTCTCAATAGAATATTTAATGACATTTGGTATTCTACAACTTATCTAAGGTCATTGACTTGCCACAGTTGCAACTGTAGTGACATTGAAACGCCATAATGGGACTATTGTAATATTGGTAGTCTGGTACATTTTAATGTGTCAATGTCATTGTGATGGCCAAAGTTACGGTAGTCTGTAAATATTTTAAGTGATATCTGACAGTTGTGTCTATCGTGTTTAGCTATCGAACTGCCATTGTGAAGCCATCGAACAACGACACCTCTTTTCCCTATTGATTTGGTTAAATTTGTTCCTATTAAAATTTAAAATTAAGTATCCTAGTGTGTACGTCTTACGTAATGTACTAATTAATAAAGTGGACTTAGTTTTTCGCCACAATGAGGCCTTCTGTACCTACTTTGCGGTGGCGTATTTTAGCATTGGCTTATAGTGCCGACTGTCGACGTTTTGCTTTTGCGCCAGCGCCGCAATACTCGCGCATTAATGAGGCTGCAAGTGAATTCGACTTTGCAAGGAGCAAGCAAAGGAGCTAATTAATCCTGAAATGTTGGTGTGGAAGTTCATAACATAACTCAAAATTTACTGTGAAAATATATTTCCATTGAACTTTAGAACTCCGAACACAAATCACTTTAAATTCATCACGTTTTTTTATTATTTTCCCAACAACAATTGGGACTTTTTCACTTACCTTACCTTTGTCGTTTTATATATGTTAGTCAAGTAACTACTCTCTAAGATAATAATTATATAAAAATGTACTCTGTGATAATAATGTGGAATGTGGAAAAATAAAAAAATCGGATTTTGGGGGCCAAATCGCAGATTTGAAAAAAAAAAACAATTTCCATCGAGTAGGGTATCAAAATGAAGGGTTTTAAAAGGAGATTACAAAAATATATGACACTTATATGTTTAATAGAAATTCAAAGTCACAAATCCTATAAACACCAAAACACCAAAGTTAAATAAATCATCTGCGAAGAATTTTACGCGACCAACGAAAGAACAAACACAAAAGAAATCTGAAGTTGGAAATAAAAAAGGTTTCAAGTTTTGTTTAATTTAAAATGGGCTTGTTTTTGATTTTCAGTTTTTTCAGTCGGGATTTTTAGGTTTTTTTTTAGAAAGGCAGAAACAATATTTTTATCACATCATATAAAAATATTGTTTTACAATAAACGCTTGTTTTTTGTGAAATTTTGTTTTTGATAATAAAACGTTTTATTTATGATTATAAAAACCTGTATAATAAAGATTTAATTGATAAAAATAGGATTTCATAAAGTGGTAGGTTTGGTATCTCATGGTAGCTTTTTGTTAGCAACACTGAAAACTATTGTACTGTCACACAATCAACATTCTATCGACACACTACTGACACACCACTGAAACGCCATTGAAGTTTCTGCGGAATGCCAAATTTGCAACAGTGGCAAAATAATGTCTGTAGTGTGTCGATAGAGTGTCAATGGCGGGTTGCTTAACTCGAAGTTACAGAATTGGGGCCCTGCTGTAACGACTGTCAAAGGTCTACAATGACAGCCAGTAAGTACCAACGCGGCAACGGCGGCGTGACACATGATAAAATAGCATTTTTGACACACACGTGGTAAAAGAGTTTTGAGTTTTTTTCGAAGCTGTGGTAGACGCTACGCATGTTTTCTGGCACGTAGAGGTGCTTAACCGCATTTAGGGAAAACTCCCAAATTCCTTTGCGCTATATTCTACGTAAATTCATGACAAATGTTACAAAACAAGGAAATGTTTATTCTATTCCGGTAATGATATTACGGTTATTCAGAAGCATCCGGTAAGATAAGAACCCGACTTCAACATAGTGATGATGGTTATGATAATTTGTATTTCTTTTTTATCTGCATTTTCGCAACTCTTAACCACAATGATACGAGTATATGTGACTGATATTAACTGCCACGTGGACGTGTAACCGGACATTTCAACTGATATGACTAAGTATCAGTAATTAATTTTTAAATTCATAATTTTAGGAAACAAAAAACTTTAATTAAATGGTACACCGCCTATTATCTATAGTAATGTAGTACAATATTTCGTTCATGAAATCCATTCAAAGATTAATTTAAAAAGACCGGATCGGACCGATTATGATGTAAAATGTGTAAAGGGTGTCGTGTGTCTGAAACTGTTTTGGCTCTTTCGCTTGAGCGGGCCACTGATCTTCTGGTGGACCTATCCCTGCCAGTGGGTAAAGCATCTGTGCCGGTGTGTCGGTTTAAGGCAACCAGTGATGATCGTGAAGTTATAGTATCTTGTTTAGATACCTGTAATTTGTATAACGTAAGGTAAATAGTCATTTCGGAGCTGCGGGTTGTTTGAAAGGGAAACCGCTGCCCCCAATGACGTAATAGACACGTCATGAACTAACATGGCGGCGCTTCAAAACGGCGAAAATATTATATAACTACTTTTACGCGTATAGAAAGGGAAAGAAAATATGACACCGTACAGCGGGATGCCTGTTGATGCCTGTTTTATTTATGTTTTGCGCAGGTTTACACACACGATTTAAATTAAGAACAAACGTAGCGTCGCGCGAGAGGTTGGTGCGTAACTAAGCGCGATGTGGCCAATTGGCTTCATTTCATGTTGTCATTTTTGAGGTCGGACAACGTATCTATAGTTTTAATATATCATTGGCTGCCCCAGACACAAAGGGCTAAGAAGGAACTCCCTTCCGCCCCACTCAGAGCGGGAGGAGTTATTTGATGATTACACACCCTACAAAAAAAAAGGTGTGAGTAGATATTGTCTTCTCTTTACCTTCCTATCACTTACACTGAAATTAAAGCTCGAACAAACCGTACTTTACCTAAACCGTGGTTACAGTAATGATGCAACAAACCGGCCCAAAGTATCACAAAATACGGTTTTCGGTTACATTTTAGGGGAATTAGAAAGTTTAATTGCAACTATAGCAGAACATGAACGTTTCACAAATTAGGTGTTTACGATCCTGTTTATCATACAACTTGTGCAATTAAAAGTTGTTTTAATTTGGGATTTATTATGAATTTTGGTGGCCATCGATTGGATTACACCTGTAGCGTTAAAAAATAAATGTCAAAACTACGCGCAATGTTTGAATTTATAATGTCTAGATATGAATAAATTAGATTTTTTATATGATGTGACTGACATTCGGCGAGGAGCTCGTGGTTTTATAATAACTACCATTCGAGTCGATCTTTAGGTTAGGCCGTGTTTGCAGTAGCGTTTTAGTCTGTGGATGAGTGACCAACCATTACCTACCAGCCAAAAAAAGCCATAAATCCAGCCAGACTGGAAGCCGAAGTAATTACTTAGGCAAACGTCTTTATCCAATAGACAAAAAATTATCGAAAGAACCACCAAAGAAAACAAAGATAAGAATTCTAAACTTTTAAAGTTGGAATGTTCTAATTCAAGCAATTAACCAAACCACCGACTAAAAATCGTATCATAGATAATAACTTTTGTTTGAGTAATCACTTTGTTTAGTCTCTAAATCCTCGCATAATATGAATAATATAATAAACAGAAACAAACAAATAAACTGCCCTAACCTCAATAAACGCTACTTAAACAAACAAATAATCTTCCATTTCCAAAGACGCTTATCCTAATTCGCTCTAAAGCTATCAAAGGCCAAATCATATTGACATAACAATACTGTTAGCTGCCGAAACTATTCATCGCTCAACAGTTTCAAGTTTCGAACGCCGAGCAAAGTTGCCAGATCAAATAATAGTTCCACTCGCTTGCCGTAGACTATAGTTTTAGTGAATAATTTGGGATAGCAACGTGGACATTTTGGTAGTTTTGTGGTTTTATGCGAGATTAAGAATCGGTTGAATGGCAAAATGGTTTGGATTCTATATTGTTTAGTGAGTAAGTAATTACAATTTATTTAAAACACTGGGTGTAGAAGGATTACATTTTGTACTAGAGTCTCTGAAGATCAACCTATTTTTTTTGGCGGGTGGAAAATCATCGAATAACCCCTCCCGCTCTTGGGCAGAGCGAAAGGGAGTGTCAGACTTCTACTGACTAAAAACCACCCATGTTCCTTCTTAGCCCTCTATGTCGAGGCCGCGATAACTAGTGTACAACCCGCGGCCCTGAATATCAACCTAAGGTCTGATTTTTAATTTTATTGCCCAAAGGGTTCAAACTTCAAAGGCTAAGAAAGTTTATATGGAATTTCGTCAGTTTTGACAAAAAAAAAATGCCATAGAAATCAACAGCTTATCCTAATATTAAGTAATTTCACACTTAACTATTTATATATTATAAAACAAGAATCAGAAAAAATTCTGGCTAGGAAAAAAGGTCAAACTTAAAAGCACGTAGACAGGCATTTCCCTCGTTTCCCCTTGTCACCGGTTACCGATTAACGGCTGTCACTCCCCCAGCGCGTTGATTGGACGACCCGCCAAATGTCAGGCACGGAAATAATTCCACCAATTACGATTCAGCATGATAAAACCAGCATGGAAAACGAAAAGATAAAAATAATAATGTACGCTATCGTCTATCTATGTTAATCAATTGCAGCATGTATGACGGATCATTACTCGAAAACGGCACAAGTGATTTGGCAGATTTTTTCAGGTGCGTTGGTAATTGTCAGAAAAAGGTTTGTCATGTCTAAAATATTTTTGTGGGAAAATTCATCGGAAAAACGAGAGAAAATAGAGAATTATATTTTGTTTTTGATAATCTCAATATTTTTTTTCCATAAAGTAAATTGCGCCAGAGCTGGTCGTTAGTTTAAAATAAAGGAAAATTCTGGATACAATGTATGTATGTATTATAAACATTTTAACCAGAATTTTCCTTTATTTTAGAATGAAATTTGAAAATATGAAAAATTACATGGAAAGTGCACAAAAGAGGAGGAAACTGAACGGACAAAAAGGTCTAAAATACTGCCGAGATAAGAAGACGAAAGCAAAGAGGATTTATTTAACTTACAGTTTAATTTTGTTAAGTGACTATAGCGATTAGCGTGAGGGAGTTGTGTTAACTTGCGATTATACCATCGTTATCTGTGGTGGTAGACTTACTTTGATTTAAATGAATTATAAATAGTAGTAAACTCATAGTTGTAGTAAGGGAATCGACTGTCGTGGTATGGACTTGTGATGAGGATTGACGAATCGCATGTGACTAAAAGAGTGATGCTTATAAATTAATGTTGATAAAATCATCATCCTTGCCATTAGACAAGGTTAAACATCAAACAATGTGTTTGGAAAAACAACTGAGTTTTGGCGCGTAGGTTCCACTTAACGGCTGCTTAAAATAAAAAATATAGCTGAGCTCCATTAAATAAAATAGCTCCCAGGCTTAAAATTAATACTATTATAGAAATAATAATAATAATAATAATATTCCACAACTATCACACAACACCATCAAGTCCCAAGCTAAGCAGAGCTTGTGTTATGGGTACTAGACAACTGATAAACATACTTATATATTTCTAAATACATACATGTTATAGATAAATTACACCCAGACACAGAACAAATGATCGTGCTCATCACACAAACATTTGTCCTGGGTGGGAATCGAACCCACGACCTCCGGCATAGCGGTTAGGGTCACTAACCACTAGACCAACAGGCCAGTCAAACCTGAAATATTCACCTGAACAGACTCACGAGGGATTAACTCGAAACTTTTTCATTGATTTAAAAACTTTTCACTCGACTCAAAGCGGGCAAATCCGCGGAAAAATAGCAGTATTTGATATGAGTTTGTGAGATACGATGACGTTTGTGGACAAGCTAAATCCTCAGAGTAATTGGTTTATCTTACGGAGGGTAGTTACCGAGCATTTTCGGGACCGGTTGGTACTACCGTGTTCACTGATGATCAGCCACTTTTCAACCTTATGCCCTCAGTTATTAGGTTGAAAACTAGTCGACCGTCAATGCACTCGGTATTACAGAACTTTCGCCGAAAAATTACCTCTACCTTCAACCTTATGTCAACGAGAATAAAGGTCTCTACTGCTAAGTCAGCGTCAAGTATTCAACTTCTGAATTTGCATCACTGTTAAAATTAAAGTTGTCTTTAACGTCTAAGCATTAAGGTTGCAGTCAATCACAATTATGTCAAAATACTAATTCTGATCTTTATTTTCGTGACAATAAAGTTGATATTAGATTGCAGCTGTCAGTGGCGGTAAGTCCCCTCTTTGAGGAGTGGCTTGAGAGGCGCCACGGCGCCCTCACCTTCCGTCTGACGCAGGTCCTCACCGGACACGGTTGTTTCGGGAGGTACCTGCACCGAATCAGGCGGGAGGAAACGCCCGGATGCCACCATTGTGAGGATCGGCCGGAGGACACGGTGGAGCACACAGTGGAGGTGTGCTCCGCTTGGGCGGAGCCCCGCCGTGTTCTCGTAGCGGCGATCGGCGGCGGCGACCTCTCGCGCCCGGCCCTGGTGCAAGCCATGGTCCGGGGCGAGGAGGAATGGGACGCCGTAGCCTCCTTCTGCTAAGCAGTGATGCTGGCGAAGGAGGTGGCGGAATGCGAGAGGGAGAGAACCTCTCGTCCCAGCCGCCGCGGGAGGCGCTCCGGGCGTCGGGGGTCCCGCGATGACCTCCGGCCACCGTAGACGCGGGCCTGTGGACGGTGAGTGATGGGCTAACTCGCCGTCCGTCCGTCTCACGACGAAAACAGGCCGTGTCGACGGCGCGTTCGTGTTCCACGCGCGCCTCAAAGAGATGTCAGCAACATGGGAGGGGCCCGAAAGGGCCGACGCCTGTCGGGGCTGCGGGTAGTCCTCTGGTTATCGCGGCCTCGACATAGAGGGCGAAGAAGGAACATGGGTGGTTTTTAGTCAGTAGAAGTCTGACACTCCCTTTCGCTCTGCCCAAGAGCGGGAGGGAATATTCGATGATTTTACACCCACCAAAAAAAAAAAAAAAAAAAAAGGTGTAAAATAAGCTGTGGAAGGACTACATTTTGTTTGCCGACATCTCTTTGTAGCTTATCGATTGGCTTATCTGTTCACCAAAAGATATGGCTTTGTTGTGTATATGGTTTGTTGTCGTTATTTTTGCTTCTGACCAATTTATTTAGTGTGTTGGACATGATCTGATAGTAAGGTAATTGATAATACACGATCTTATCTATGGAAGTAGTGGCTACTTACATAAAGATAAGGAACGCTTCTTTGTTTGATCTTTTATTTGTTGTTCCATTCAATTTTGTGTTTTTACCATACTTATTCCCTTGAAATGAAACAACATTCTAACTTAGAATATATTCCGAAATAAACAAAGAAAAGTCTTCATACTCAAAACAAATCTAGATTTCTGCGAGAAAACAATAGAATATTCAGCCCGCATATTGGCGGAGTTTTATGCATTTAATATTTAAAATACTAAACAGCCCGTAATATAAACTGATATTTACTGCCGGCCAGTAACACTACGAACCGTAATGAAATCCGTAGCCCTTTGAAGTTCGCGTACTAGAGCAAATACTTGACGAGAATACTCGCCAGTCGCCACTGACATCTAAAAAGCTTTCAATATTGTCACTGTGTTGAAGGAGTTTGCAAACAAGTTTTGTTTGCCTATGATATGTCCGCTTTTTGTACTTTGTGCTGACAACACTGAAGTGTAGATGTCAAAGCGCGTTTTGATATGTTACGTCAGAAAATGTTGTGGGTAGGGTAAATCTGATTTAATTACCTCTATAGGTGAATGTAGGTGTATACAAGAGCTAGCAAGCTACATAGCAGGCAGACCCCGTGGTTTCTCTCTCTGAAGATTTTACGGAATTGAAAGAACGCAGCTATTTAATCTCTTGTTTAGCCGTACCCTAAATAAAGAAAAAAAAAACTCTATGGACTTTGCACACTTCACAAAATGAGCATCTTTCGAACAGTTTCTCTTCCGAACAAATATATATGAAAATGAATGCTTTTAAAATGCTTCATCGCGTTATTTACAGAATATTAAGGAGTCCTTGCAAATGAGCTTTATATTTTATATTGCATGAGTGAATAAAAGCTTAAATATTACGTAGCAAATATGAAGCAGTAGGTATGTATATAACATTATACATTGTAGACCGTAGCTACGCAAGCGATTTACTGGACTTCGGTGAATGAAATTTAGAAAGGAGCGGAGGCCTTTTAAAATTTTAAATAAGGGATAATACCTACGAGTTTTTATGAAAGTCTCACAAAAAATGTGAAATGAGATTCTACCGAGATTACTTTTTATTCATTTAACAGGCTACTGGTAGGAGAGGTATTGTGACGGGAATAGTGTTGTGTTCATTATTACTTTCAGCTCGTCAAGTTAGTGAAAATGAAAATTCTAAATGAATAATATCTGAATAGAGCGATATTAATTTTGTTCGTTGGTATTTTTTCCTAACTAAATTATTAAACTACGAGAAGCATAAGAAGCTAGTTATCGAGTCTAATAAGCTAGTAGGAAACGCAGAATAGTGTTTATTATATTGAAATAGGTAGCAAGGAAGACACATATCAAATACCAAATCTACAAATAGAGCGATATTAATTCAGTCGCGTAATTGTTTTATTAAATTCACGAAAAAAATGCAAAAACATCTCGATTCTAAGGAAATCTGATATTACTCGCATAAGTCTATATGAGCTTCAAGACACATAATAAATGAGGGTATTTCCATGACGTTACAGTGTAACAAATGCACACTGAGGAAATCCTTCAAGATAAAGGAGATCAGTAAAAGACGCACCATCGTTTATCCCGTAATACGATTTCCCGAATCGTTTTCAAACGTCGATTTCTATCACCACTAATCGATTTGAAAAAGTCGATTTCTGTCGCCACATCCTTACTCCTTAAAAATAATAGCTCCATTGGAATAGAGATTCGAAAATTCGATATTTAAAACTGATTTGATTTTAATGTCGCTGGTTCAAAAAAAGGGTTTTACTTATGTACTGTTACATAGCTAATAGATACATGCCATAAACTCAAGTGTGCTTTTCATGGGGTTAAGCAGAAACTTCAGCACGCCACCTTTTGTACTACAAATTTCATATTTGATTGCTGTTGACATGTCAAACAGCATGTTATTTTAGTAGGTTTCCGACACATTATATACAATTATGTTACTCGGAAACAACTAATCAATATACTAACGTTAAAATATTCAGTTTTCGGATATGGTCGGTTCACGCGTTCAACGAATGTGCTAAAGAATTAATGTATTAATAACACTTGATCCATGCGATCTTCACTTGATTTATTAGTGTGGCAACACCGAGTACCTATATCTACTGTTTAGTGAGTGTAAAGACAATGCTAGTGGGACAGTTAGGTATGTGTTTTACCCGACTGACGGAGTATAATGTGGCAGTCAGTTATGTATACTGTATAGTTGTATATCTATAAGTTTATATGTGATGTGTTGTCTTTATTTTAATTTTTTTATTGTTTATTATTATATACTTTTTAAAAATTGATTAAAATTGGTGTCTGTAGTCATTAACTTGCACCTTACTATTGTATCGAGTCTTGTTCTTCTAACCAACCTAACACAAAGAAGTGTTGCTGGGGACTTTGTTCCGCTACTTCTTCTTTCCAGCTAAAACACTAGGAAGTGTCGAAGAGGGGGCCTTTTGGGGGACTGTCTCATGTAAATAAGTAAAGTTGAAAAAGTACATTTTGACGTTCGAAAAGTGCTATTTATCAGCCTAGTTTGAATAAATGAGTTTTGATTTTGATTTTTTTATTGTGATTTTGATTGATCTGTATAGGGGAAAACCCTGGACACTGGCACAGTATCGGGGCACAGATTAGCACAAGGTAAATGCGCCCTATAACTACGAGTGGGTTAATTCTGGCAGTGGATAATGATGGCGATGTTGTATGTATTCCTTTGCGGCACTCTAAAAACACGTGGGACGATTTTTTCTTTGTATAATATCACTAAATATATTAGAGGCGGTAAACCGTGATTCTTCACACCAAAAAAGTCGGTTCCCAGCAATGATATTTGTGCAGTGCTGCCTACTTACTTTGATATACAAAATGCTTGGTTCACGGCTTCATGAAGGTTCCGTTGATACCTGTTATCTATGTTATCAAAGTGCAATCCCAAATATTAAGTCAAATAATAATCCGCCTACTGCTAAAGATTAAGGGCTCGAGTCAAGATGAGAACGGCAGCTTAGCCGGGCCGAAATAAACAGATTATTGTACTTACATAATTCACGAATTAAATAAACTTCAGAAACATTGTTAACAATCTTATTACGGAGTTAATTAAACCTGTAAGCTAAAAGATTTTGCAATGACACTTTTGGTAGCCATCTTTACTTTTAGATCTGATAATAGTTTTACAAATTTCAGTATTAAACCTCCAGAAAAAAATAAATTTGTGTGAAATTCGTTCTTTTTAGTGTAGGAACGTAGCTAGCATCCCATCGTTAATAAAGTTTCGTATTGAATCTTGTTGCCTTTGTTCGACAACAAGATCAAATTAACTGCCTGGGAGCCACAAAAAGGGCATGACAAAAAACACATGGGCACTAGGAAAAGCTAGTGAGTTTTGCCAAATGCCACCCAAAATAAAGGCAATAGTTTGGGAATATTCTGCTTGAGGTAGGGAAGAGCCGACGCCCGTCGGGGTGCGGGATTTTGAAAGAGATACTCAACATAAAGGGCTAAGAAGGAACATGGGTGGTTTTTAGTCAGTAGAAGTCTGACACTCCCTTTCGAACTGCTCAAGAGCGGAAGCGGGATTATTTGATGAAATTCCACCCGCCAAACAAAAAAAAAGTAGGCACAAAAGCGTAGAGCTTGGTAGGTACATGCTATATACTTTATTTTTTCTTCTTTTCCGTCAAAAAGAGACCTATATGGCCCAGCAGGGGGACAAGTCGGCCTGTGGATGATAATGGATAATTTAATTGACCCCAAATATTCTCGAGAAGACTAACCTTGATCTGTCAAAAGAGTTAAAGTAATCATTTTTAGTACTAAACCTACAAGAAAAGGGACAATAACGGTTTGTTACGCTAGATGAAGCATGAAACTTCACGCATAGTTACAAGTTTGATAACATGACGTTATAATGTAATTGAAATCGTGACATGTTCAACATACACTGACATAGTAGAAAGCATACAGATAACAGGCTTACAATACACTGAACAAGTCAACTACAGAAGACTCACTGTTTACACCATATTACGAAATTAGCTAACACATTATCGAATTCATAGTCCTACAATCAACCAGTCTTACCAAAGGGTATCATATTATCCTCGACGTCTATGGCTAAAAAGGAACATGGATGGTTTTTAGTAAGTAGAAGTCTGAAACTCTGTGTCGCTCTGCCCAAGAGCGGGAGGGGTCATTTGATGATTTTCCACCCGCCAAAAAAAAAAGGTATCATATCATCCAGTACAAACTGGGTTGTGGAGTAAAAAGTAACGTTACCTAGCTTAAACAGTTACACTACGTTTCAAGCCAAAACCAAATAACCGCACTGCACGTTTCAATAATTTTGCACAGCGTAATTCGTTCCAGCTCAAACAGTTTGTAACAGTTACAAATGGCGCATAGCGATGCACTAACCTTTTACTCTTAAAGTCTACGATTTGTTACTGAAAAGCGTTTTAGTTAAAGCGACTTGCAACGTTTCATGTCAGTATAATAATTGCACACTTGAAGCGAGTCGATGATGCATTGTCTCTTGGGTTATTTACATAACAACGCTGGCAGAAAGCATTTCAAGATCTTGCGGAAAAAACATACAGACACTGACACTGTTAGCCTGTATCATCCCCCTGCAGGGCAAAGGCCTCTCCCCATGACTGCCAGTTATTTCGGTCCAAGGCCAATGTGGACCACTGGTCGTTGGTCTTGTCCAGATCATTTCGCCATCTTCTACGAGGTCTACCGCGACGCCTTCGGACTGTGTCAGGGCTCTCAAACACCACTAAGCATAAGATCAGCGTGAATGGTAAAGAATTGCAATATGTCCATGAATACATCTACTTGAGCCAGTAAGTCTCTTTCCAGTCCAGACAAGACAAAGAAGTCACAGAAAATAGACCAGTAGATCTATGAAAGAACTCATTAATTTATCACTAAAACGGAAAAAACCATAGCTTTTTTAAAAAGGTTTTACAATCCTTGGGATTGAAGGCTCTGTATGAGAAGATAATAAGATATTCCTGGCAAAGGAACTGAATAGTGATACGTAGCCTGATGTTAATTATATATGACAGACGAACATGTTGCACCGACGTCGCATCTTCTTCTGTCTCGTGGATAATGTATCTGAATTAGCTTATTATAACATACCGTCGAGAAAAATCTCAAAGGCATTATCTCACCTAAGGTTTATATTTGCTAAATGACTTTGTAACTTATATATAACCGAGGCAAGACCAAGAAACAATGGCGTGACAAATTGGATTAGTTCCTAGCTGGTGGGATAAAGTAATCAAAAGCCACGGGGTATGCGATTATTTTCATGATAAGGGTAAGAGATTTGCTTCGGTGAAGGAAAACATCGTGAGGAAACCAATGTCAGAGAGACATTGCTCGACGGCATGTATAGCCAAAGGGGGAGGCCCGCTGAACACCAACTATGTTGGGCTTCCAGTCCAACCTGATTTAACTGAATACCAGTATTTTACGTGAAGCGACTTCCTATCTGACCTCCACAACCCAGTTATTACTGAGTAATAAGACACCTCATGGTGAAAGTAGTTGCTAGATTTTCGGGCCAATGACTACCTGAAACGATTGACAAGGATCTACAATTATTAACTGATTAATTCCATTTCTTTTTAGTTTGTCTTTATTTGTGTTTTTCCCCCATCGGAAAAGGGCATACAATTATGTACGTATGTGTAGTGTATTTATATTTAATAGATATGTAAACACTGTCTTATAGCCAAATGTAATCAGGGAGCTGTCACTAATCTGACAATCACATGAATGGCGGGAAGTTACACGGTGGACCGTTACACTGGACGAGGGCTTGGTGGAGTGGTGAGCCTGTGATATAGTTAGTTATTGGTGTACCAACGGTATCAGCCTGTTAGCTTTGCTACTGGTGGACAGTAGGTATGTCCTGTTTACCGTACAGCCTAGAACTTCTATCACTCCCCTGTTGAACGCCACATTACCGATAACTGTGTGTCAAAACGCCCACTACTTGTTAACATCCGCGCTGATAACTTGCTCGATGCGATTATGATTGACACATACTGCTATTGTTCTTGTTCCAGCTCAGATAACTGAATCAATGCTTGTAATAACTTTGTTATCAGGTACTCGTGTGTAAAATTGGAAGTGACTAGAGAACCAAGGTTACCGATGTAACCAGAAGAATTGTCAAACGTGAGTGGCAGTGAGCGGGGCTCATTGCTCGCAGAACGGATGGCTTATGGAGTCGAAAAGTTCTGGAATGGCGATCGCGAAAATGGTGCGTTGGAAGGCCTCTTACTAGATAGCCCTATCGTGATGAAGTTTGCAGGGATCCGCTGGATGCGAGACACAGATAAGAGCGCCCAATGCGTGGCTTGGTAGAGGCGTTAATTAAACTGTTTACTTTATGAAAAATACCTGTTTTTCCTGCTACTTATGAAAATAATTGAGCAAATTAAAGGACTTAAGCTTAGAGACTTCCTAAGTAGGTAGAATAACCTCTATGAGCAGATTTTTTATTGTACTCTTCAATCTAACAGAAGATTTAGTTAAGCTTCTGAGCTTATTTGAACAGAGGTAATTAATTAATCAAAGTAAATGCATAAGCGCTGAGATTTCCACGCTGTGTTACAGAAATCTCATAAGCTACATCATAATTATTATAATAATAACAGCACATGATAACAGTGGCGTGCAGTGGTCCCGCACGATGGGTAGGCTACGAATAAATGATAGCAAAAAAAAAAAAAAAGTAAGCCTGTAAAAACAAAACTTTTAAATACAATTTAGAAACTCACCACATAATTCAAGGTTTAACTCACGATTTCCTAATGACGATGCAAACAGAAGAAAGATTCGGCCACCTCAAATATCTCATCCAAGTGAGTGGGGTGATTACAGAACACGTAACTTGCAAGATATTGGATAAATTTTCGTAATTCGGGTACATGTCTACCTTTAGATACAACTTGAATCTTATCATTATACGATCCGCCCCTAAGACGACCCACTGACCGATAATTGAGAACACTTATTACCTTTAACATGTAATAAACACACATTATCAACACAAACTTCACAAGTAAATACCATTGTTATTTGTTACGTGAATAAACAAGTAATACACAACAAAATTAATATTTACACTACTGTTAATAATGTTAACTGTACGTTTTCGGTTTCAAAACAAAATCGCGCTATATATTGCTTGTCATAACAATGAAACAGTAATGTCTTCCTCTTACGTAAAAAAAAATTTCTAGGTTATTATTGTCGATAGAAAAATACTAGCAAATAAAATTGCATCATTTTCATATCGAGTTTGTTCACAACAGCGGTCAACATTTTTTGCAGGATTATACGAAATCCAATGAATGAGGTGACAAGTTGACAACATTGCGAACATCGAACTAAACAGGTGCTGCGCTCTATGCACGGAAGCCCGAAGTTCGCGAAGCGCGAAATTAAAATTTCCTTCTGTTTTTGCAATTTACAGGCCAGTGCTAGGTTGTATGTTCATTAAAATATGATTCCCGGTTTTAAGACGTAGGTAGGCATATTTTATTCAACATACAACCTAGCACTGGCCTACAAATTGCAAAAAAATGCAAGTTTTGAACTTCGCGGGTTATAGATTGGTTGTGTTGTTGCAGCCAATCACAGCCCACTCAGCTACAGTCGCAGGAGCTGCTGCGTTAAAATTGCGAAAATCTATGTATGTGTGCGGTTCATAGACACTGCCATACGCACCGATGTGACGCTGTGTGCATACAATTATGAATGGGTTTTAGACAAGCCGAGTGTGTCAATGAGTTTTAGTGGGACGCGAAAAATTGCTATAAGTATTTTAACAGGAGTTTGAACTTTTTTTATGTTTAATTTGTACATAGTGTTATTTTATTGCATCGTTAATTAGTTATAAGAAATGCTCAGTTGGTAAGGTAGGCTAAGCCTAAGAGCCTATATAGGGCGCACGCCCCTGCATGATAATACATGTAATTATCACTCCAACTCCTTTGAAATAACAATCTCAAACGCACCCGCCCTCAGGGTAACTAATGCTACACAGCAAACAAACCCTTATAAATCATTCCCTCCCATAATAATCGTATTGAAATTCCTGTGATACTCGAATAAATTACGCAGTGAGTCAAACTAATCGCCTAACGTAATCTGTAAATACCGATAATCGTTTATCGAGCTTACGAGAATACACGCCTAAGTCGCGCGTAACTAGAGGCAAAGGTAACTATTTTAGGGAGCCTTAAGGGATCCCTGGAGTAATTAATCTTCATCATCTAAGGATCCCATCGGGTAGTTGTGGGGATTGCTAAGTACAGGGCTATACGAATGATAACGTGTGGTGGAAGCTGCCAGATAAAAGGGAAACAGAGGTCATTCGTATATTTTACCCAAGTTTGACGGACATTGACAAGCAAGCCAGACCCAAAAAAAACTAAATACGTGGTGGTGCTAAACATAATAAAAAAAATGGAAAATAGTAAAAAATGGCGGAAAATTTTCTTGGTAACTCATTTGCTCATACTTACTGGTTTTTGTTGATAATTTCCCTTATAAATAAAATAATTTACTCAATATAAATAAAGTTATTAAAATTAACAAAATGTGAAATTAATGTTCATAGTCCATTATGACATAAAAATTGTGTGTTTGTAATTTGATAAGAATTGTTTATAAAATAAAAAAGCAGTACTATGGTAGCTGTTTAATGTGACTTGGCACGCAAACACGTTAATATGCAGTAAATATCGATTTACTTGTTTTTTTATATGCACGTGGGTTAAAAAAAGGTTATCAAAGATAGTTTATATTGCGCTCATTTGTATAAATATTGCGAATAACGCGAAACTCATCATTAAGTAAATGACCAACACCATTAATATATTATTATTTTTACATAAAAACTGGCCAAGTACAAGTCGGACTTACACATGAAGGGTTCTGTACCATCGTAGAAGGAGCCCCTTTTAATTTGTATTATTTCTTGTTATAGCTGTAACAGAAAAACATATTTTGTGTTAAATTTGTTTTTCATGGTGTTTGTATAAAAGACAAAGCCATATTTGCGGATTTTTAAATGTGCTATATCTCAAAAACTACTTACTATATCTCGTTTAAACCAATTTTGGTTGAATGTTCGATCTACAGCATTATATTTTTATAGATTTTTCACTCTCTTAATTAATAAAATTCAAGTGGGTTACATTTTACCACTTTGGAAGTGTCTATCTTTCAAACGATTGACTTTGAAAAATAAAGGATTATCTAAATACACCACACACCATATATGATCACGGATAGGTTTCATGAAAAAAGTTTTTTTTAGTTTAAGTTCCATGTATGGGGAAATTTTAATTAATCTTTAATTTTTTTATATCACACTAATATTATAAAGCCGAAAATTTGTGAGTGTGTGAGTGTGTATGTTTGTTATTTCTTCACGCAAAAACTACTGAACGGATTTAGATTAACTTTGGTACACAAATAGTTTATAACCTGGATTAACACAGGATAGCTTTTATCCAGATTTTATCTTCCCGTGGGATAATTTTCGAGTTTTAGCGGGTGAAGCCGCTGGCAACAGCTAGTTTTTGTATAAAAACCATAAAGCGGTTCACAGATTACATCTACGTATCATATTTCAACTGTGTAATCTTAAGTAATAGTATCCGATAAAGTGGCTGTGACATACAGACGGACAGACAGACATGACGAATGTATAAGGGTTCCGTTTTTTGCCATTACCTAAGCTACGGAAACCTAAAAAATTTTGCTAGTCAGGATTTGTTCAGTCGAGTGGTGAGACTGTTTCCAAGTCGCACTTGAACAAAAGTCGACAGTCTCTTTACTTGGCAATCCTTTAATGATCGTGTCGAGAATATTAGGATATTATTAGATCGGTGGCAGTTGGTTTTGACAGCTGTCAATTAGACTTATGGCGGGAACTGCTTGCTGTAAATAATTGATTTAGATTGTTATTATTAATTTGAAGAATCTGAATTTCGCTCTAAGAATACGAATCATCTACGTTAAGGCACTGGCTTAATTATAATTGACTTGTTATAGTGTTAACCTTTGTAGAAATAAAATTATAACATTACTTATTATAACATTTAAAACGATTCCATTCGGCTGTCCTTTTTATAAATAGAAAACCGGTTTTCCTAATGAAAACTTTCAATTTCAACCCTTGTTTTCTACTCTTTTATTAGTACACTTGTTTCAAAACTCGTCGTAGGTAACAAAATGACGTAATTTTCAAACATCTGTCTCAGTATCTGAAAAATGGCTTCGCTGCCATCTTGGAGGCATAAAATTACTTTTTTTTAATTAAAGTATAATGACGTTAGCAGAACTTTGTTAATTTATCTGGTAAACTTGTGAAATAAACTGAGTGCGAACCATAGAAAGTTTTGAGAAACAACTTCATAATTAAAGTTTTAATTATGTGTTAGCTGAGTTGGATATCTACTTAGAAGAGAAGTGTTGATATATGTATGTTTTGTTAAGTACTGTTTGCGATCTCAGAAAACTTCGTTTCTAGGGAAGATATATCACAAATTCACAACCCAGGCAACGTCGGGGCTGCGGGTTGTTCGAAAGATATACCGCGGCCACGACACAAGAGGCTAAGACGGAACATGGGTGGTTATCAGTCAGTAGAAGTCTGACACTCCCTACCGCTTTGCCCAGAGCGGGAGTAGAGGGGGAGTAGTCATTTGATGATTTCCCAAATCCCAAAAAAAAGGCGACGAATCTACTACACGCGCGTCCTGAATGCTCAGGTCAGGAACCGCATCAAGATATTATGTTTACGAGTAGCAATAAAGCTATGCTTAATTATTGCATACAATTTGTTGTTTGCTTGCTGCACGCTTTGGTGCAAACTATAAGTGAAGTAAGTATCTGTTTAAAGAAAGAAATAAAGATACGAAAAGTATTTATTGGTTTCACACAGAACAAAACAAATTGACAATAAATTAAAAAAGTAAACTTATGAGACACACCTTAAAGTTTAAAATATAGAAAGAAGGACGACCGAGACCTACGAAACGCTGGTCTGACGGTTTAGACTAGTCCCTGACCGATTGGCCAGAGAAAGCAAAGCACAGGAAGAACTGAAACGAAAAGTCCAATTCAGCCAACTACTTATTCTCAGAAGACTTTTGGCGCTGCCCCGCATCCGTCGCAGTAGTGAAACCAATCTTTCACTCAAGAACGCAAAGAAATCTTAATCTCATTGTTTGTGGTAATGTCTCTTTTTCCGAAGACGTTTACTTATGTTCGATTCTCTGTTAAAGTTTTTAGCAGTCGGACCATACCTGCGTGATGTGTTTAAGTTTGTATTGATAACCACGAACATACCTGCAACAGATACATACACATTAAATAATGAGTTAGAACTTAATAGTATAATGGTTGTTTCACAAAACATGGTGCAGTGTTAATTAATTACATAGACAGATAGACGCAATGAATAAGTCCAGCACCAGCATAATATTTAATGTTTTGTAAAAGAGTTTTATAACATAGGCACGTATTGGTAATTCAACATTGAAGTGTGGGCTTCATAGAGTATAAACTTCATAGTGATTAGACACCGTAGCTAAATTATGCACTAGCGGACGTCACGCGGTTTCACGTGGGAATACAGGGAATACAGGGATGAAATTTAGCCTATGTCAATATGCCCAGGAATAGTGTAGCTTCCTAATACTTATTCGTTACAAACAAACAAACAAATCTTTCCTCTTTATAATTAAAAAAAAAGATAAAGTACTCTTTATAATTCCGTACTTGACACCACAGTATCACACTTCATTTATTCTATGTTACTTATTAAGTAATAACACAACATCACGCCTGTAATCCCAGCAGGGTTAGGGAGAGGCGTACCTTATAGTACACATATTATAGGTGGCAAGCGTATTGCGATCAACGTGGCTGGCGCGATTCCAGGCTCCGTGGGTGCTAACAGAGAAATTAGAAGAATTTCACTTGTAAGAGCAGCTGTTTTTTTTACTAACAATGAAAAATCTATGACAGAATGCCGTCTTAAATTTTTTATAAGCGGTAAAATAAATGTTAAGCGTTTGTGCGTCTATGCCTTCTCCACTCTGCATAACCAACCTTTTTGTTGGAGAGTGGGAAATCATCAAATGACTTCTACCGCTCTGGGCGGAGTGGTAGTCTCAGACTTCTACTAAAATAAAGGGATTATTTGACACGCTCTTGGGCAGAGTGAAAGGGGGTGTCCAGACCTCTACTGACTAAAAACCACCCATGTTCCTTCTTAGCCCTTTGTGTCGAGGCCGCGGTATCTCTTGCGAACAACCCGCAGCCCCGACGGGTAACAACAAGCCTCAATCTTCAAAATACAAAACTTATCCGAAAATGGCCGACGAGCAATATACGTACGAGTATAATATCAGAGAGCGATCAAAAATAAAATACACATAAGCAGAGTCACTCAGGCTTAAAATTACATATTACGGCCTGTAAGCAGACTGCGATAAGCGTAGGGTTACCAATCATCTAGATTTGTTTTTTGGGGATTTTCAACTTAGGGGATTATTAAACCCGTTTCTTTTGGGGGGTGGGAAATCAACAAATAACCCCTTATTTGTTGATTTCCCACCCCCCAAAAGAAAAAAAGCGATTAATAAAGGCAATAACGAACGAAGACAAACAGATAAGATAAAATATTAAAACGTCTGAGGATACTGGGTTCGTGTCTCGTTTAAAACGTCTCTCGTCTTAAAACCTTTTGAGATTTCATAATAGCAAACCTTTTTTTTTAGGGGATCGGAAATCATCAAATAACCCCTCTCGCTCTTGGGCAGAGCTAAAGGGAGTGTCAGACTACTACTTACTGACTAAAAACCCACCCATGTTCCTTCTTAGCCCTATATGTTGAGGCCGCGGTATCTCTTACAACAACCCGCAGCCCCTGGGGGGCCCCTTCCTTGTTGCTGACATCACTTTTAAGGCGTGCGTGGTACACGAACGCGCCGTCGACACGGCCTGTTGTAGTCATAAGACGGCCGGAAGCCGTCCCGTGGCCGTAATGGCAACCCTAGATACATGTAACCATGTGAATGAGTGAATTTAGGACCGTCATAACTGCGTTATAGCTCCTGAAATTGAGGCTAACTAACTTTGTCCGTTCTACGAGATCTAGCGACACACTGAACTAAGTTTAAGAGTTTTGGGACAGGATCCAATTTGGTCTGAGGATAGCTTGTTAGCTACGGTCAGATGTTTTGGCACGTATTGGCAAGATTTAGGTAAAAGATAAATAGTTTTAAAAGGGTAAAAAGGATTAAGCTAGGTCAGGTAAATCAGGAAAGTTTATTAATTTCACAGCCTGGAGTCTGGATTTATGCCCAGTTACTGGAAACATGCTCATCCCTTATAAAATAGAACTTAAACGTAACTGACGAAATGTGAGTGTACCATTAGGACACCACACACACACACACACACTGGCGAATGCTCGCGGGTGTGCATACATACACTTAAAAATCGTGTAATTTTAATGTAATCTAGTTAAGGGAGTGCGGCTTCTCCTGCTACAGGTGTTTCCACACTTAAAAGGAGAAGTCAACCTCAAGTATTGTAAACTGAATTCTGTTAACGAATAAAACATTTTTCATTTTCATTTTATTTTTTTCAGTGCCTAACCGCTCAGGGATTACAGGCGTCATGTTACACTTGCCACGAACTTAGTACCAGACGAAACCACAACTTAATGCTTGCAGGTGTTCTGTGTCATCTTATCTGCAAACAAACACTGTCTTTATTCACATTATGATCATCATTTTCTTGCCTTTTTTTGGGGGGTGGGGGGTGGGAAATTATCAAATGACTCCTACCGCTCTGGGCAGAGCGGCTCTGGGCAGAGCGGCTCTGGGCAGAGCGGCTCTGGGCAGAGCGGTAGGGAGTGCCAGACTTCTACAGGCTAAAAACCACCCATGTTCCTTATAAGCCCTTCGTGTCGAGGCCGCGGTCGCCTTGGAACAACCCGCAGCTCCGACGGGATCATTCTCTTACCCTTCATCATCAGCCTATATTGTTCCCACTGCAGGGACTCAGGCCTCCTCTCTAGGAGAGGGATGGGCTATAATCCACCACGCGGGCCCAGTGCGGGTTGGTAGATGTCACATATCTTCGAATTTTTGGTTCTAAGATATGCCGGTTTCCTCACGATGTTTTCCTTCACCGTTTTGAGAGCAGTGGTGATGAAATAAATTACACAAAGTAATGCGCCTGCCCGAGTTCGAAACCACGACCAACTGTTCGTAAGTCGGGGCCGCAACCACTGGGCCACCACTGCTCTCTTACCCTTACCCCAATTTAATAAGGGTCGGGGCAGCATATTCTCTTCTTCCACATTTCTCTGTTCATTGTCATCTCATGAGAATCTGAATCTGAATCTGTGTTAAGAATAATATGGTACGAAAGGAGGTGTCCTTTATATTATTCTTAACACAGTCCATCCATCGTTTCTTTGGTCTTCCTCTACTCTTATCCACATACTTAAAACTTTACTGACACTTAACAAGCTAATAATAACAAAGCCGGTTTTACACTAAAGTCCTTACTATACTGTAGTATCGTTTTATCAACCAATAAATACACAAACAGCTTATCAATCAAAGTCAAATAAGCCATTCATGAAAATAAACATAATCGTGTAAACTTTGATAATAATATTGTCAACATTATTATCTGGTTCAAGTTTACACGGCTATATTTGTTTAATGGGTAAAATAATTACCCAATTTGCTTTATTTATTTAAAAAACTCAATATTAGCTTACGGTAGTGTTTGCTTAAACGTGTGTATGTACGACTGCAAAAAAGGTGTTTGGAAGTAGCAATTACGAAATGAGGTAAATTCATATTCGGGGCCGCGGGTTGTACACTAGTTAAGTATCGCGGCCTCGACATAGAGGGCTAAGAAGGAACATGGGTGGTTTTTAGTCAGTAGAAGTCTGACACTCCCTTTCGCTCTGCCCAAAAGCGGGAGGGGTTATTTGATGATTTTCCACCCGCCCAAAAAAAAAACGGTAAATTCATATATTTTTTTAGCGGACCTGGCAGACGGCGTGCTGCCCGGCAGCAGCGCCACCTACCGGGTGCAATTGTGAATCTAAATTATTATCGAATCCACTTAAACACATACGAAATTTTTCATCAAAATCGGTCCAGCCGTTTAGGATTTCAGTGACAAACACACGTACAGAAGAATTATATAGGTAGGTATATAAAGATGGTACAACATACATCCTTTTTGTTTTGGGGGGGTGGGAAATCATCAAATAACCCCTCCCGCTCTTGGGCAGAGCAAGAGGGAGCGTCTCTTCTACTGACTAAAAACCACCCATGTTCCTTCTTAGCCCTGTATGTCAAGGCCGCGGTATGTCTTACAACATCCAGCAGCTCCGACAAAATACATCCTTTTTTTTTTTTTTTTTTTTTTTTTTGGTGGGTGTAAAATCATCGAATAACCCCTCCCACTCTTGGGCAGAGCGAAAGGGAGTGTCAGACTTCTACTGACTAAAAACCACCCATGTTCCTTCTTAGCCCTGTATGTCAAGGCCGCGGTATGTCTTACAACATCCAGCAGCTCCGACAAAATACATCCTGAAATACTCTTAAGTAATATTATCTTTAGTCAGTTGTATTCATTCAAGACCTTAACAATCAATGTAAAAAGATGACTGCCAAAAAAACACAATTACAATTTACAATTTATACAATTTATATTTTACAATTTACATCCCTATTTTTTTATTTATGGCGCATACATTATCATCAGGCTATAAATGTTGCCACTGCTGAAATACAGGAATTCTCTCTATGAGACGCATACGAAACTCCTTAATTACGAACTTTCTAAGGGCTCTGCAAACCGTCGTTTGGCTGTTCAACATTCCAATACAGCTATCGACTACAATTATGTTGATATATTGATTTCTCAATAACAGCTATTAATTGTCACGTCTCAAGGACTTTACGAAGTAAACCATCGATCAACTTTACTACCCTATGATTAATTAATTAGTGAACTAGTTTCCGAAGGGTGACAGAGAAATTTTTAAAGGAACACACGGAAGGACAACATATGAGCCGATGCCATTATTGGACCACGTATATGAGCTGCGAGTGTGTGTATACTTATTTATTTATCTATTAATAGTAAACTTACATTACAAGAAGTTGGTGCAAACATACAACAATAAAATAAGATAAGGAATACAATAAAATTAACAGCGAGGGTATGCAGCGAAATATCATTAGCTGCTACCTTGCTGCTTCCTTATAAATCAGCGAACATCGGTGACCAACTGCCCGTCCATAGAAACAAAAAGTTGTGGAGATGTTATTTCGCTTGATACACATGTTGTACCAAAAAAATAATGTGTTTCTAGTAATATTCAGTTATTTAGATATTTTGAAAGAAATGTTGCTTTAATTTGTGTTTAATGTTCATACAAGTTATAGATATTTGGATACTTGAATACTTCACAACAATGATGGTCATCATCACTCATCGTCTCCCTAACCTTGTGCCAACTATGGCGGGCTGACGTGGAATGGGACTTATCTTGAGGATGAGGGATGCTGTTGGGCCCCATCGTGTGCTGGTTCCACCACGAGGGCCCAGCGTGGGTTGGTAGATATCACATGTCTCTGAATGCTCGGTTCCAGATAGAACGTGTCGGTTTCCTCACATTATGAGAGCAGTGGTGATGAAATATATTGAACAAAGTAACGAGTCTGCTAGAAATCAAACCCATGTTCTACATCTCGTCTCCCCCATAGTGATATATTAGGCAAAAATTCCAGCCATTATTAAAAAAAAACAAGCTAAGCGAATATTTTCGCAGTTAAAAACATAAAATACCGAGGTAATTAACAACGAATACAGGGAACGGAAACTCATTAGCTAGTACTGTAATATATGGCACTATGGGGCAGTTGGGGTAGCTGCGAAAAATATGGGATTTTACTTGAAAACAAAAGAAAGGCGAGAAAGAACTAAAAAATAGGGAGTTTGAAAAATAAGTTGTGTTTTTTGCTGATATTTTTCAGTGATTTTGTTTGTGGATAATAATAACAGCCGATCGAGTCGATTTTCAGGTTAAGCCACGCTTTCACCGTGGTTCGTGGATGGGTGACCAGTTGACAGGGTGTAAACGAACCCTTCACCCGTCAACCACGCATTATGTACATAAAACTAAGGCAAAAATACCCTTAGGCTAAAATGATTCCTGGGAAACAACATATTATTTGGGGTGAAAAATCACATTTTAGGGTAACACTTAAGTGTGGCACTCTTAAAACATTGTGCTAGTGGATGCTTTAAATAGTAAACGGGTTGTGGAAGTAATTTAAGTCAAGTTATTACCTGAAAAACTAGTATTAAAAAAAACAGCTGTGAGAAATCTGGGACTTTGAGCCCCAATATCTCCGTAACTAGGGGGGTTCCCAGGTCCAGATAGAACAAAAAAATTATCGCTATGACGGGGAGAAGAAGTGCCTTTCGGCTTCGTTAAGGGTACTATTACACCCTTTAGGTATACTAAGTTGCCTCCCTGTCTCGAAAAGCACGATAAGCCGTTGGTCCCAGTTGTCATTTAAAGTTACTAATTAAAGTACCTATAAGTAATTTTAATCAATGTGACGACACCTGGGGGAGGTCTATGTCCAGAAGTGGACGTATTTGGCTGAAATTATGATGATGATCATGACACTCTCATAGTTCATCACAACCATCAAACTCTTCGGGAAAAAGGCCCGAGTTAAAAAAAAATATCAAAACATTATTACAATAATCGTTTGTTTAAATCATAACGAATTCCACCACAGATAAATGAATCAGGCACGCAGCATCCGTTTTTCACACGACGACAATTCCAGTTTATTTGGCCTTTATTTCTATTATTTTTCCCTGTCACAAAAGATCACCCTATACTGGTATCAGTTTGGAGTATAGTGTTTGTTATGACCTTTTCACTTTAACCTGACCCTGCCTTTGTATAATTTTTCAGTGAATAAGAGATCAGCTTAAACTGGTTCTTTCTTGGTTGTGAGTCGAAAATATTCATCGCTTTATGTCAAAAATACTAACCTTGTAACAGTTTGACTAAACATTAACGTTTCACTGTGATGCAAAACACAGATTCTTATCATACGAACCTTGAATTACAATGACAATGACTATCTGAGTAGTGTGAAGGCCATGTGACTAATTTTATCTAAAAATTAGAGCAAATATTTAAAATGAGAGAACTTGTTTCCGCTTACGAAAAATGTTTTTCCGCTGTTCTCATTCGCTTATCTGTGTAAATGTTCGGCCACAAGTTCCGTACTCAAGCGACACGCGTGTCCTCAAAGCGACTGCGGGCAAAACAAATGAAGAGCCCTAAGCTATTTATGCTTAGAGGATGAGTCGAGTCATAGTGGCATCAGCACCGTGATAAGACTTGCGACGCGCGACGCGACAGTAAGTACTTACACTACGGAAAAAAGTGACACTCACTGAGTAACGCGTGGCGCGTGTGGGGTAGGGTAATACGTCATACGTCCGGACAAGACCGCAGATTTGAAAACAAGAAAATTTTAACAGTGTATGATAAAATAAACATGTTTTTAATAAAAATGAACGAAGACATCACAAGTTACTTGAGTAATAATATAGTCTAAGTAACATTTATGATGTGTAATTTAAGCAGCCGGAAGTGTTTTGCAATAACTTTTATTCTAAAACATCATTGTAAAAATGTTTGAATAAAATTATACTGCACTTTCAAAAGGGAAAACTTTTTTATGAATATGACCGTAAAGCGTAACGTTGCTTGACAAAGGTCCCGACTCGCGTCGCAAATCGCATCACCTAACGTCGTGGACGAGGCATTTTGTTTGTCTTTCTATATAGGAATTTCGTTATTAGATTTCATGGTATTTTCATCCGGTGTAAGTTTCCTACGAACACAATTTACTGAAATCGGACCGTGAACTAAATAATTAAGTGAAACCAAAGAATGTTGGCTAAAACTCAATATTGTTCAACCAAACTAAGCAACGACATTGTTTTTTTGGCATAGAATTTTATAGGATAACTACTTACATAAATCCGATACTAAACAAATAAGAGGGGTAAGCGATGACTCTGTCGTTTAACTCATTCAAGCTCAGGATTTCAGAGACCTTTCCGGTGTCAACCACCCTAAGCCGAAACTCGGCCAGTGTTACGTCATCTTAGAACGACACGAGTAGCCTTATTTATTTAACCTTCATCCCTTTTGAGCCCATAATATCTGATAATTTAAATAAAAAGAAACGAAATCCTAAAATAACCTAAAAGCACCGCCGCTATTTCGCCATTTTGTTCTCTCCCGTCCCTAATTCGCTCATACGCACTTTGGCTACAAGTGCTTTTCATTCCGCCCGTCTAGGTTTTCAAGCGGCTGCAAATTAGACGCCAACTAATTATCGGAGTTAATTGTGTAGCTATTTATAGCCCTCTCTTCGCGAAAACTCCAATTTACAAGAGGCTCTATTTGTAGTGAAGTCTTCCAGGAGAGAATGAGAGAAATAAATGTATTATTATACTCTTTATTCATATAGGTACATATAAATTACATTTTTAAATATTTCTTACATAACTATATAAGACAACATATGAAACATAAAAATAGGATTGTCCCACCGGCATCGGCATTGGGAACAGGGTCCGACCTACCGGTGGTCAGGGCTCTTGAGAGAGGAACCTCCAAACAATGCGCGCCGTGTCCAAAAGTAAGTACCTACTGCCTTCTGAATCAAGCCTTTGATCCAGCTACCTATCGAGAGCCTCCTCAGATGATGGCCGAGGCTTTGTCTATTAATTCATTTTTTTTTTTAAGAATACTTGGGAACTATCTGTGTCGAAGCGACTGAGAATAGCATAAGTACCTAGGTAGTTACTGAAAGTCATTAGCCCATGATTGTGTAGTACACTTTAACCAACTTGAGAGTGCAGGTGGTACCAAGTTTGACATACGGATGCACAACCTAGCAGTAACGAAGCGCGCCTATAAGCCTATCGGCTTCCCTTCGGTAAGTAACTCGAAAAAAAAAACTTTTCAAGCAGCGCCACTATAAACCGCAAACTTCATGTGGTTGTACTGTCACGTGCGTATTACTTTTGATAAGGAATATTGTCGTTACTGTCAAATAGCAAGTGTTAGGCAGAGACAAGAACAAACAACGGAAACGAAAAAAGCTACACTTCAATCAACTTATCTGCGCACGCGGAGAAACACAGAAATAAAATAAATGTACCAAGTTTGACATATCTACAATACACAACACTTACCTACTTTACAAACGCAAGAAGAGAATAATAAAACTTATCCTTAAGTACCTCTTCACTCCCATACTATTGGGCACTGCAGTAAAGTAAACATAGACCCAATAACTTTCCCCTGGCACTATCAACCTTTTAGTTTCAAACGAGCAATCTAAAAAGTTCCCTTTGCATAAAAACAAAACTGTTTTTCAACATACGCTGCATACAAAACTTACTTTTTAATTAACTCTGAAAACTAACACTGCGTATTTAAGCTGACTAAGAATTTCGGACTGCGGTTTCTGTAGCCGGTCAGAGATTGGGAGATGGAGAAACAGAAAATCAACTACAAAAAGAGACACGGTAAAACTACTAGCAACTGAAAAGTAGTGTAGTAATCGGTTATCATGGTATAGACATGGGCTGCGGAGGAATAAGGAAAATGTCGAGTAGAAATGTACGTAGATGGCAATAAGAGTAGAGGAAGACCAAAGAAACAATGGATGAACTGTGTGAACGATGATATGGCTAGAAAGGAGGTGTCTGCTGACATGACGTGTAATAGAGAAGTATGAAAGATGAAGACATGCTGCGCCGACCCATGACAAAAGACAAAACATCAAGATTTAGATTTATCAAGATTTGATTTTAATGCAGGTTTCTGACTAACCCAAACGACTGTCAAGTTCCATGACCCTTTATCCAAGGATCTCTTACTTTTTACCAAATACATAAATCATAATAGGGTATTTCACCAAAAAGTCTAATTATCCAGATGGATTTCCGAAAAATAATGGACACGTGTTTTTCTTTAAGGCGTGTCAAGTCGTGTGACGTCACAAGGTTAGTACTATTTTACCAACAAAGTGACGTCAAAAGCCCCCACTCATGGTCTTTGACACGTTTTATTTTCGTCAATTTTGATTAATTTGATAAAACAATAAACACGTATAACAATAGTTTTCGATAATCTAACAAACGTACTAATTAGATTTTTTTTGTGAAATACCCTATTCCTACTTTATACGAGCATCGTTATTAAAGACAGACAGTACTTCTGAATATTCATACCTCATGTCCCAGGGTTGAGTTCTGATGAATGAACCATCCTCCCCCCTCTTCTAGCCTGGAAGCCCCCGGGCACTCGAGCCTCCGCTCTTATCTATTGTTCGTCAAGAACTACCTACCTCCACAAACCGCACTGTATGCATTCTGCTGGCTAAGCAGACTTTAAAATTCATACAGGATTTCAAAAGGACAGATTCGTATTATGCTTACAGTAGGTAAATGCGAATCGGTGCGGAATTTCAGTTGAAAGGCAGGTTTTAGTTTCTGGTATTTAATGGAGACTTTTGAGATCTTTGAAGCAGAAGAAAAGTGGTAAGGCTTGATTAAATCATGTTTTCAGAATCATATGTATTTTTTTTTTCTGTGTGAGACGATTTCGTGAAGCCTGGTGATGGAAAGTGGAGAGGACAAAGTAAAAGAAAGAGAGGTATTGGCAGACCAACATCCTGATAGATGGATGATCCTCAGATGATCGCGGAGAATAGAGACTAGAATAAAAGCAGCATGGAACCAAAGGAAAGTTTGTTCTCAACAATGGTTGGCACTACATAATATGCTTGTGGCGACAGCGCCATCTATCGCAACAGATGCGAACTAACATAGTCAATCCTGCATCGCGCTATTAAAGTTACCGCCACATTAGCGTTTATAGAAAATCCCGACTTACATAAATGTCGGGCAGTTAGCCCGCCATCACAACACCCGTCTGGTCGGAGGATCCTCCCTTTTCTATGGGGGATGAGGAACTTTACACCCTGTTCCTCATCACCCCCAAAACAAACAAAAAACATACATGGAAAGACCTAATCACGTTTTTTCGACCCGGGGAGCGATTCCAGGGGATAACGTTTTAAAGCAGCATTGTTATAATGTCAGTCCAGTGGAAGAAAGAGACGAATCACGGTTACTTTTCTTTTTTCATCTCTTTCTCCCCCTGTAATGGAATGGTCTTATCCTTAGCAGTAGCTGAGCCTGTTGACCTAACTAAGTCCACAATACGACAACTATTCAGTTAACCCATTAATGCGTCTCACATAATTTGATGTCACATTATATTATGTAACCTATTCATACTCAACGCTCATTCGTCAACAGCTGTCACAGCTCAGGGTTGCCATTATTCACGAATTAGCATGCTAATATGATGAAGAAATGTAAGTATAGATAGTTACTGAATGCATTATCATACGCTTTAAATCCGTGCTTGTTCAGTTACTTAAATAAGAATACATATGAAACTAGCCATGGAAACCGACTACAGTCTACGTGAAATTATAAAAAAAAATATTACTTCCCTATTAAAATCGAATTTTGTTAAGAATTTCTAGGGTTTTTTATTTTTTTGCCAGGACATAATCCGTTTTCTAAAAGTACCTTCCTTATATTGTCAGCTATCCGTTAATAAAAGTCCCATCAAAGTCAAGACGTTTCAAAGATAGGCCGAAACAAACAGCGAATAAGCCAAAACATAAAACAAATGTAGTCAGTAAAAAGCTGTTATTGTTAAACTACAAATAGATACTTGAATTTTATTTGTCAAATTAAATATGCACATGAAATATAACTTGTAAACACAGCTGTTTCCTGTAAAAGTGTGCAATTACATAATATAAATACATTTCGACTTGTAGGTTACGTCAAAATGTACGCGGAACAGCTGCTTTAAATAATACCGATGATAATATTCGACATTTCGTTTAATGCTGAACTGAATATGTGGTTTAAGCGTTTGTGGATCGGGGTTCCATCCAAGTATTGAGAAAAATACTGTAGTTCTATCACCACCAACTAGAATATAACATTTTCTATTTTATAATATTAAGGTAACTACACAAAAATTTTATAATATTAAGGTAACTACACAAAAAAACCAGCAATTAACGATTCGGAACGTTACATTCTCTATTCACACAATGCAGACGAAAAACAATTCATTATTTATTTGTATGTATGCAAAACAACAGTACCGAAGCAACCCTCCAATGCGCACGTGCTTATTTCTCAGCCCCGCAGCTACTCGCCATTTTATTCGAAGAAACCTCAATGCAACACAGAAAATGTATTTTATGTGCAATACGTGAGAAAATAATTTTCTATTTTTGAAATCTGTGGACTGTATTGGCTGAGATTTCCAGTGATTGTTGTGAAGGTTTAGATTAGAGAGACGATATATATTACAACCTAAAAGTTTACTGAGAAGTAGCCGGCAGTTTAGAAAAGTAAGCATTAATAAATTACCGTCTGAACATTGAGGGATGGATGGTAATTATTTATTCAGTTATAACATAACATCACGCCCCTAATCCCCCAAGGGCTAGGCAGAGATGTATCCATTAGTACAACCACATTTCGCCAGTTATGTTTAAGTTAGTTATGTCGGATTTATTTTCGGCACATCGATGAAAAATTTCAAATCGGCCCAACAAAGCCCATATTTCTATTACCTAACTGTCACCCTTTCTCAATCATAATTAGGACAAACCCCAATATGTTGACTTTATCGACCGGAAAATATCAAAATTCCTTAAGTACAATTTCCGTTATGAGAAAAGTTGCAGTAGTAATTCACCGCAGTAGCGTGGTTCCAATAAACGGTCTTACTCAATCTCGGGAGAGCTAATAAGGCGTCGAATGCAGTGCAGCATTATGTTCACTACATATCAGTACATTCCGCTACTCTCGTCTCAACACGAGATTACACCGAAGACGTGCTTCGTGAAATGTAGCGCACGAGACAAGAATAAAAGCATCGGCAGCGAGAGGGTTGATTAGCTTTTGTGTGACTGTTTTTTGTAGTGTCAATTTATTGTGATACTCGGGATACAATACGGGAGTCGAGTTTTTTTTTTAAGAAATACGGTATATTAGTGTAGCTGGGACTTTTTTAAAAGATACTTCAATTCGTAATTATGATAGAACGTTGATGGTAAATTCAGGAATTGTTTTGTGAAAAGGCATTTAAATAACAAAATAGCCGCATTAATTTCAATGAAGCTAAATAATTTTTTAATTGAAAAATGCTACCTACTATACCATTGACGAATTCCTTCTTGACAAAATGTAATAAACTAAACTGACAAATTATGTGTGTATTTATTCTTAACAATTCAAAACTTGACTATCAAATTGTAATCTGTTTTTTATTTTTTGTGTATTTAATTTATTGTAATCCTAATCAATTTTTTTAAATTATTGGCTGTACACCAAAAAATTGAAACGATTAACTTAACTTATAATTTTTTTTTTATTTGTTTAATTGTATATAATGGGTTGTTGTTTGAGAAACGTATGTTACGTTTCTCAAAAAACAACCCATCCTGTAAGACCACACATGTATAACCAAAAAACAAACAAATAAATACTTTGACTTTGACTTTGAAGACCATGCTACAAAATATCCATTAAGTACAATCAGTGCTCAGTACTTCCTAAACCCACTTTCCCTGTACGTCTTTGAAAAAAGAAAGAAAGAAAATTGTATTCATTGGCATTAAACAAACAGAAGCACCTTTTTTGGAGTGTGGGAACATCATCAACTTACTCCTCCCACTCTATCCGGAGCGGAAGTGAGTGTCAGACTTCTACTGACTAAAAACCAGCCATGATCCTTCTTGGACCTTTGTGACAAGGCCGCGGTATCTCTTTTGAACAACCCGCAGCCCGGTAGAAACAGAAGCACCTTACAATAGGGTATTTTATAAAAAAAAATGTAATTAGTCCGTCTGTTAGATTATTGAAAAATATTGGATACGTATTTTTTGTTTTATCAAATACGAAAATAAAACGTGTCAGAGATCATGAGTGGTGGCTTTTGACGTCACTTTGTGGGTAAAAAAGTAATAACCTTGTGACGTCACACGACTTGACGCGTCTTTTAGAAGCACTGTTTCGTGTTCATATTTTGTTTAAGTGAAAAAACGAAAAAATACGTGTTCATTAGTTTCTAAAAATCTATCTGACGGAGTAATTAGATTTTTTTGGTGAAATACCCCATTAATTAAAGAACACAAAATGTCGTGCGAAAGAATACCTATAGCTAACAAAATAATTAATTAATTAAAATGTGTTAATTAAGTTCACATAACCTGAAATAAAAGTGGCTTGTGTCAGTCAAATACAGTAATTATTGTTTCTAACATTGCGAAGTTAATTGAACTAAAATAATTATGTAAATTATCGACATATCTCTATAATAATTTAACATTTTGCATGATATATTTTGATCATGCAAATTTGATTTGCGGTTGACCTTAAAATTAGTAAGTATAATAAAAACTCATAAGGATATGCACTAACTACATGAAAGATTCTATACTGAAATAGCGTCAAAAAAACACCACTTTTTAAAAAACTAATGCTTTAAACGATTTATTAACAAAAAAAAGCAATAAGTAGGTACCGAGCGTTTTTATTTCTTTGTGAAAGTTGCGCTGTTTTCTTTCAATATTTTCATACGAAAACTTGTACAAACACTTTTAAAAAAATCACTGGCTAAATAACCAATACATTTTCACAGAAGTCCGTCCGTCTTGAATTTCATAAAATGCAAAGAATCAAGCGATCGGTTTCCGAAGAATTTTAATTGCTTGTTTAGAGCAAACGTTGGTTTTGCTTTATTATTACAATAAAGAGTAGCTGTTGCCGGTTTCGCCCGCTACAACTCGAAAATTATCCCGCGGGAAGATAAAATCGGGATAAAAACTATCCCATGTGATAATCCAGATTATAAACTATCTGTACATCAAATTTTATCCAAATTCGTTAAGTGGTTTTTGCCTGAAAGAGTAAGAAACATCCATACATACTTACAAACTTTCGCGCTTATAATATTAGTAGGAAGTTCTAGAAATACTTGAACATAACTTTGTTGAAATATTACAATTAAATACTTGCTTACATACCACGGAATTTAAGAATCTGATCATAATTCAGTGATTACCTGAAACCAAAACAGAGAAAATTAATATATAAAAGCGTAAAAGAAACACATCGTGAGAAAACCAACATCTTAGAACCGAAAAGGAAACGTAAACGAATACTTAGTATGCAAACTTGGGCCTAATTGTAACGAGATGAAGATCGTGTGAATGAATAGAATCAGACTTATCAATCCCTATTTTTTTTTAACCACCCATGTTCCTTCCCCGATCTTCTAATTAATTATAATAAAAAATTAATAGATTCTTCCAACATCCCGCAGCCCCGACGGGCGTCGGCCCTTGAATTTCGGGGGGGCCCCTTCCATGTTGCTGGCATATCTTTGAGTCGCGCGTGGACCACGAACGCGCCGTGGACACGGCCTGTCGTCGTCAGAAGACTTCACAGGCCCGCGGCAATGGAATGACTTATCAATCCCTCACTGCGAATTCTGCTTTTAACAATCTGAGAGCAGTTTTTAGAGGTTTTGTAAAAGTAAGGTTATTATTATTTTTTATTATTATTTTGTTATTATTATTTTACATATGACAAGACATGTGAAATCTACCAACTCGTATTAAGCTCGCGTGCTGAATTAGAAATAAGAAAAACGAATGCAAAACCATGGTTACCCGAATTGATAGACAGAGGTGTTATGTTAGTTTTTAAACTGACTTATCCGTATCACTAATACTATTATTAGCATTGAAGACGGGAAATTAACCCAATGCAGAATTTTTGGGGATTTTGAGAGCCTGGAATTCAGAGGTTCAACAGCGTAAAAGTGCCGAAAACAGCGTTAGTGACCTTTGTGTGTCGGGAACAGAATCGCGTTGTGAGTGACAGTGGTAGCGGTTCCGAGCGCAAAAAACAAACAAGGGTAGACCGATTTGTCTGTCATAAACACTCGCAGTAACTCTACTTTATTTGTGGTCATGGTGTTTGCAACAACACCGAAATATCGGGATCTCAAAATAGTGAACATGGTAAATATTCTGTTTTCAGTGTTAATAATAGAGGTCGTGTTATGTTACACTTAACTATTTATTATTCACAAAATCCACAGCTCTTTGTTTCAGCTTAAAAATGTAAACATACTAGCTTGTACCAACGGCTTCGACCGCGTGGGGTTCGATAATTGACCATTAACGTTGCTTGAAAATAAATAAATGTTATTGTCGATAAAGAACATCGAAAACATTGCACATTGATTTAAAAAATCTTCCCCACGAAAAGGGGGAACATAAAAGGCCATCCACGTAATTTGACCACCAATGTCTTTCATCTTTTAATCCGAACTCTAATCTCTCCTTCAAAGGAATCGATTTTATAAAAAGTAATAAGACAGATATTGCGAATGAAACCAATTCTCCTTGCCAATGATATTTTGATCAAGTTGCTTTGATTAAGGATGGAGTTTATTTATTAGTTTATTTATTAATGCTGATCTAATCGAATAAAAAAATTTGCTTTGATTAAGGATGGAGTTTATTTATTAGTTTATTTATTAATGCTGATCTAATCGAATAAAGTGTTTATTGGATTTTTCCATCAAGAATATGTTAGACGGTTCTTGCCTCTGCCTGTTTGGTTGTTGCCAATTGGGTCACTATTTATTACGTGGGATATAAACATAATTCGCAAAATGTGGGTGCACTAGTTAAAAGCAATTGATTTTTAATTTTTTATTCGCAATAAAAATAATTTAATTAAAAAAAAAATAATAATAATAAATAAATAAATAATAATTAAATTAAATGGTTAATTAAAAAAATGTTAGTTAGATTGTTAATTATTATTTAATATTTTTTTTTTTTTTTTTTTTTATTCGTAGACACGAAGTCTTGCACACTTGATGACTTGCGGCGAAATAGGAA
This sequence comes from Diarsia rubi, assembly GCA_932274075.1. Lineage (NCBI taxonomy): Eukaryota > Metazoa > Arthropoda > Insecta > Lepidoptera > Noctuidae > Diarsia > Diarsia rubi. The sequence continues at coordinate 14,272,370 of OW026431.1, forward strand.
ACAAATACTTACTGGAAGGATGTATACCGACTTAAAAAAAGTGATTCTAATTAGTCCGTCCAAATATTGGATACGTATTTTTTTGTTTTATCAAATCAATAAAAGTTGACGTAGATAAAGCGCGACAAAGATTTGAGTGGGGGTTTGTCACTGACCGGTAAAAAATGTCATACTAATGTCTTAGAATATGACGTCACGCGAGTTTTTATAGACTGTATCGTCTTCATTGTTTGTTAACGTGAAAAAAGAAATAATACGTTTCCAATATTCTTTGGAAATCGATCTGACGGGTTAATTAGATTTTTAACTACCCTATTGATCGATTTTCGTCATTTTCCGTCAGCAAGCAATGCTCAGACCAAGAAAAAAAGATAGACGGCGCGCCGCGAACACCAACAGTGAAGCCACAAAAAGCACGCTACTACAAGTAAAAATGTGTATGTTTACACCGACACCGACAGTGAACACCAACAGTGAAGCCACAAAAAGCACGCTACTACAAGTAAAAATGTGTATGTTTACTTGTAGTAGCGTGCTTTTTGTGGCTTCACTGTTGGTGTTCGCGGCGCGCCGTCTATCTTTTTTTCTTGGCCTGAGAAGCACTGTTATGACACGCACACTCACAGGTATATCATCTTCTGCCTACCCTTATCCCAGCTAAGTTGAGGTCGGCTTCCAGTATCACCAGATGCAGCTAAATATCAGTTTTTTACAAGGAGCGACTGCCTATCTGACCTCCACAACCCAGTTACGATGCCTTTATTAAGCCTGGTTGTCACTTTCAGGTCACCTGTAACGACTGCCAAAAGATCTATAAATGGCAAGTGGGACCAACAGCTTAACGTGCTGTACGATGCACGAAAGAAACCCGGTACGTAATGGGTGTTCACCCATCCGCAGACCAACCTAGACAAGCGCAGTTTCATCTAAGGATGGACTCGTGCGTGACAGTTATTGTTAAGCTACGAGCTCCTCCGTCCGCTAGTCAGATATATAGTTTTGTACCTAGATATTACTAGTATTCAACATTGTGTTGTGTATTTGTTATCCTGTCAGTCTCGGTTTACCTTTTTATAACGATCAAACGCGTTTACATACCTAGTCATACGGGAAATACAGTATTCATAACATTGTAGGAATGTTTTGATATACTATTTTTCGTTTACCTATCACAATTTCCTCAAACTTTTACTATTATAAACAACGGCGAATAAAATTGTTGATACTAAGTAAATATGAACGGCTCGGCTTGCCATTGTTCGTATGTTAAGTAAAAAGTATTACCTACAATTATTTTAGAAATGGTCGTCCATATATTACTAAAGGTTTAACCTTGATAATTTTCAATTGAAACAGCTAGTTTTATCGACCCGCATTTTTTAATTAACTACATCGATAAAAGTTCTATAAAAATAACTAGTTTCTCCTACTTTCTACCAACGATTTCGCCCCCATGGAAAATAATCGGGCATAGAGAAGTTAGGCTGCGGTTCCACAGAGGCGGAGCGGAGCAGAGCAGAGACGAGCTGTGCCGCGATTCACCAAACACATGGCTTGAAATCCACTATCAAGATTTCAAGCCATGTGATTGGTGAATCGCGGCACAGCTCGTCTCCGCCTCAGTGAACCGCAACCTTAGAGTACCTTTCTATCAGTAGCGGAGTCGGGCTTTGTGCCCGGTTGATGGTTATAGGCTCGCTCCTTTTTACATGGGACTAGAACATAAGTAATAATAATAATAATAATAATAATATTCCACAACTATCACACAACGCCATCTAGTCCCAAGCTAAGCAGAGCTTGTGTTATGGGTACTAGACAACTGATAAACATACTTATATATTTCTAAATACATACATATTATAGATAAATTACACCCAGACACAGAACAAATGATCGTGCTCATCACACAAACATTTGTCCTGGGTGAGAATCGAACCCACGACCTCCGGCATAGCAGTTAGGGTCACTAACCACTAGACCAACAGGCCAGTCCAGTATTCGAAATGTGGGTGTAGGTACTGCCTACATACAGGGTGTAAATTTACCCTTCACACATACGTCAACCAAGCATTCTGTGCATCAAACTAAGTACACCTACGCAATAATTTTTGATGGGAAACGAGTTTTTTTTTTTTATGTAAAAAATCACATTTTACGGTAAAACTCAACGTAGCACTATTATAACATTGTACTAGTGGATGTTTTGTATATCAAACGGGTCATTGAGGTAATTTAAGTAAAGTTTTAACCTGAAAAACAAATTATTAATTATTATATTAATTATATTTACAAAAACAGATGTGCAAAATTTGGAACTTTGACCCAATCCCGATCCAAAACCCAATATCTCCGTAACTAGGAGATTCCCAGGTATGGTCTAGAACAAAAAAAATATCGCAGTGGTGGGGAGAACAAGTATCCTTCGTTTGCGTTAAGGGTCCTTTTACACCCTTTATAAGGGACACCTCTGCTTAACCCTTCAAACTACTGGTGCGATGTGATGTTACAATGACAACTGTAATAGGAACGTAGTTACATTGTAAATTTCGTCAGTAAAACTGATAGCCATACTTGATTGGGATATCAACGTAGCTAACTTCATTGAGGCACAAATCGAACAATACTAAGGTTCGCGTGTCCAACTGTCCATCTGACAGACATATGACCTACAAAGCGATGAATGGATGGAAAATAAAGTAATTGGAAGAAAATTAATAATAAATTATAAAGCTAGGTGATTAAGTTTTCAATTTTATTATTAGTGGAACTTGGTTGATTGGTTGTTAGGTATTTACTGCCTTATGGTAACTTAATACCTACGGTTTAACTAGCTGTTAAAATTATTATGAAAGTATTACTTTCCTATGTTTATTAATTATGTAGGTACTTAAATTTTATTTTTTTGTTGTAAATTTTAAAAATTTGTACGCCTTATGGGTGAAACATGTACGTACAAAAAATCTATTTTAACATCTTACATGCCTCATTTGCATGTATACGCATGTTTTGACAAATAAAATGATCTTTATCTTTATCTTTATCGAATTTTGTTAATAATTTTCTAGTTCCCCCTAAAACCCGTACTTATTTAAGAAAGGGAATTAGGGTTGTTTAAGGAAACAACCCACATTCTCCTTGTACTCCTTATAAAGCACGAGCTATCTGTAAGGCCAGCCGTTTTGAAGATAAGCCGGGACAAACCGACAGAAAGATAATAATTAGCCGGGACAAACCCACACAAAGATAAAAAATACCCAGCTGAACATGACATGTGTTCAGCTAGGTATTTTTACGTATTTACCGCAAAAGCAGAATCAAGTCATGATGACGTTAAAAAAGGGTATTTCGCGCTATTTGCACATTAGGAGTAAAACACAATAAAATACCACTTTTTCCTTTTCCACAATACTCGTAAAAATATTTCAATATCTGAGAGTGATAAAGTAACAATATTAGGATAACAACAACAGTACATTCTGTTCATAAAAATAATGTGACGCAAGAGTGGAGTCTTAGGCTGTTTGTACACGCGCGTTTTTTATACAATGTGGATCTGGAACTACGACATTAAATTAAAACTAGCACTGTACTAGTCCATCGAAACATTTTAAAACACGAAGATTAGTAGTTAGTGGAAAATTTAAAAATTGCAATTTTCAAACAAAATAAATAGCAGAATCAACTGCATAAAAAGTAAACACGCTTTAACTACGAAAAGTCACTGACCTAGTGCGCGGGGTGCAGCGAGCGGCGGCGATGTTGGGCGTAGGTACTTTTTATCGGAGAACAACAAATCAGCGGCATAAACTCACTAAGTTGCGAGTTCTTAATTAATAAAAGATCACTGATTGAATAATTAATCACTTAAAACCTTATTTGAGGCATAATTAAACTAAAAAACTTACTAACTTAACCTAAATCACAAAACTAGCTACCTAATAAATGCCTAAATAACTAATATTACACTAACACCAATAAGTCACAGTAACCTATGCACTAATCCAAATATCATAAATCGTCTTTAATCACAATAACAACAAACTTTTCATAAAATCACGACAATGCGCGCGCGGCTCGTCTTGTGATAAAAAAAGTAGGCGTGTGCTCTCCTCAAAGGGCGCCGCTATGCACTGACTGACATAGTTACCGAGTCAAGGACTTTTTGCCGAAAAAAATTCCGCTCACACACACACTCGCAATTTTCTATGCACCACTAATGCATTATTTGCGTAAGTAATATTACTTTTTCTTTATAATTGTAGTATTTTGTGGGAGTGTGCGGGGCGCGTCAGAGTGGGATCGTATGACACCTTTCTCTGTCTTTCAAGCGTATTGAGACGTTGAGAATAGAATCGTAGGTTTTTGCACAGGTCCCTGACCTTACAATGTTTACCTATTATTACGGACTCCGATCTACATCATGTTAAAAAATAAGAAAATGAAAAATAATTTCCTGTGGCTAAAGTAGTCATTGGATTTGATTGATTTTTTGTATACGGGTCAAGAGCATGCCTTTCTTTACGTGGTTTAGAGGAATGTCAATCGTCCTGCTCCACATTGTATAACATCACACCTGTAATTCCCGAACGAAAAAAAATACTTGGAAGCAAGTAGTTTTAAGTATTGACGGTCAGATTTGTTTACAATTTGTTGATAAAGTTAACACGATAATGTTTGAGAAGTATGATACATAACACGTAAATTATACAATCGATTACGACATCAGCGAAATGGTTATAATAACTTTAGCGCCTTTTTTATTTTTTTGGGGGGTAGGAAATCATCAAATAACCCCTCCCGTTCTTGGGCAGAGCGAAAGGGAGTGTCAGACTTCTACTGACTAAAAACCACCCATGTTCCTTCTTAGCCCCATACGTCAAGGCCGCGGTATCTCTTACAACATATTTCGCCAATTATGCTAAGTCCCATGTTATAGGGAGCGAGCCTATTGCCATCAACCGGGCTCGGTGGCTGCTACTGATGAATTTCAAATGGAAAAACTAAATTACACTGCCGGAACCGCGAATCGAATCCATGACCTCTGTTATTCTTTGTCTCAGACCAAATAAAAAGTAAAGACGGAACTCTGCGAACAGCAAAGTGAGGCCGGTCAAACTACGCCTCGCCGTGTACATACACAATACACGCACACACGTACAACATAAACTACGCCTTGGTCTTAAACTTTTCATTTGGTCTGAGACGTGTGTGCGTGTATGCGAGGCGTAGTTTGACTGGCCTCACTTTGCTGTTCGCAGAGTTCTGTCTTTACTTTTTATTTGGTCTGAGTTCTTTGTTGATTCTGCGGATTCTCTCTCTCTTTATTTTCTTCTATTTTGATCTTCTACAGTGTGGAGTGCGTACTGCGTATCTCACCGTTATCCAGCTGTACCACTACCAACACACGGCAAAAACACGTGTACAAGCAGCCTTACAAATTTGCCATTCACCCTTCCAAAGGTATAGCTGTGATAAATATAAAAGGCATTACGTGTATGACAGTATGTGGAATATTCCTTTACTTCGCACTGTTTATGCGCTTGCCTACGTAATTCTGTCGAGTTACATCGACCATAAAGGTTTGTGTCTCTATCGTTCGCGTATTTCTTTGACTAGCAAGCTTAGTTCTTCCAAAACGGTAGAATTTTTTACCATTTTGTTGAGTAATTGTAAAGGTTTTCTATATCTAACGCTGATTAATTTTAAATCTGTTCATGGTATATGTTTTAAATTGGCTAACGCCCGGGTGGAGTTCGATAATTGACCCACTTGATCATCAACGTGCAACTAGGAGTATTCTGTGTTAATCCTGGTCATAAACTACTAGCGGACGTCACGTGGTTTCACCCGCGTAGTTCCCATTCCCGTGGGAATACAGGGATAAAAAGTAGCCTTTATTACTTAGGGTGAATGTAGCTTTCCAATGGTGAGAGAATTTCAGAAATCGGCGCAACAGTTTTGATTTTATTCATTACAAACATACATACACACACACACACAAAAATACAAATCAAAATAGTATAAGTATATATGAATATATAAATAGTATAAGAAAAGAATAAGTTGGATTAGTTTGACGTATAAAACTGAATTAATATTTTATTGGATCTGTTCTGGCAACCCACGATATCTATCGTGGGTTGCCAGAACAGAAACAAGTCCTAATAAAGGATAAAGAATGCCATTAACATTGTCAGGGCCTGGTAACCACATGTTATTTACTCTAAAGGTATGTCCCTTTTTCCTTTTAGGTTTAAAAGCATTAAGGTTAGGCTGTCGAGGTAATGATCGGTTTACAATACATCCCACGCCTCCGGGCTACGCCTATGGATTGAAGTGAAAAGTCGCCACAAATAACTATAATAACTTGTGTGGGAAGACAAGGTGCTGAAGCACCATATTTTTTATTGAACTTCTGAGAAAGTAGTTGTTAATAAATTGAACATTTTCGATGCTGGTAGAGGTATACCGATGCTACATGGATGTTTGGTGTTCGCATGACGATTGTAACTTAGTGAAATTGTATTAAAAATTGTTAGTTCCAAAATTGGAAGAAAATCGTCGTACAGCAATAGGTAGGTAGGTACGTATATTAGATTGATAACAAACGGATAATGGACGCACAGAACAGCAGGGCTATTGCGTATCTTGTCATTGGCTATCATATTATTGTCCATGAATTAACTGTCAAATTGGCTATGGCTTAGTACAAAATGGAATCATTTGACAGTTAATTGATGGACACTATATGATAGCCACTGTCATTTAAAAGATACGCAATAGCCCTGCTGAAAAGATGTTTTTCCGTTTTTTTGAAGATAAACTAAAATTTTAACAAAACTATTTCCATAGGTGGTTTGGTGGTTTTACATGTGTATAGCCTGCTTACTTACGAAATAGATTAAACCACCAATCACTTCATCCATTTTATCAAGACATGGGTATAGACCGCAAATAAAGCCATTCAACCTAATTTGATCGCATACAAATCTCATCGCACCTCAAAACTATTTAAATGGCAACGTTAATGACTATGTCATTCCTTTTTATGGCAACATTAGGTAAATTAAAAGCATAACACAACATTTACATACGATAAACTTTTATAGCACTCGTGACAAAAACCCGGTCATGTGCGAGTCGGGGTCGCGCATGAAGAGTTTTCTTACATACGTGCAATATTTGACCTGACTTATTACATGAAGTTGTTGTTGTTGATGTTTAATTATTAAGATCGAGCAAAACCAACGAAAAAAATCACGTATGTTGTATGCCCGTGGTCTTTAAAAAATATTTTTATTTTATAAATTATTTATATTGTGGCTGTACAAGAATTCAGATTATTTATTTGTAAAACATAGGTACAACATAGATCTAATTCCTACGACAAGATCAATATCAGAAGTCGCTATGTTTAACCTAATAGGCATAAAATATTAAACGCTAATTACTATTAAGCAGTCACTTAGTAAAGATTTGACATACTATGTCAAAATCTTTACTTAGTGATCGCTTAAGTAATCATTAAACGTCTCTTAATGCGGCAGTATATGAGGATTTTATATGTCTACTATCTACTACCTATTAAAGTTCAAAATACTCGGCCCTATGACGTCCTAGGTTCACTTACGTGTACGGAACCCTAAAAAACTTAGTCGTACCAGAATGAAGCGAAAAGAGGACATTCCATTTTCCTTAATGAAGAGAACGGACAAGAATAATGATAATGACATGACGTTTTAACTTGTTGGAGGGCGCTGTAATCGCTGGCAGGGGAATCGTTCGCCAGGGGACGAGACCTGAGGACATTTTTATAACTTCGCAAAAAACCTACCGATGTTTTTTGGGACGTAATCGATGTGTTTCTGGTGTACGGACAAGGGTGTTTAAAGTTTTATTTGAGTGTATTTGAAGGGGATACTGTAATGACAAGGTTCGGAGGTTAGGCTGTGTTTTCTTTGTTTTTGTTGCAGTTTTATTTGTTTTTTATTGCAAATTGGAAAGGGATTTAAGATTACTGTTATGACTTCTTTGAAGTTTTAGCAAATAAGAGTGTAAGTACAGCGAGCAAATAGGTAATACTTATCAGGAGAACTCTTTTAAATCGAGATTTTTATTAATTTTAAGTTTCTGAAATGTACCTACATCTGAAACAAAGCGGAACTTGCATCGCATGATTAAAATTTGTCACTCATATTTTAGCGTACCTATAGGTATTTCAATGAAATAATTTTCAATGCAATGTCAAAAATTGAACTTATTGAAAATTTAAAAGATTTCTAATTCCACCAACCCATTTTATACCATGGGATTCATGCTATTTCAATCGAATAAGTTTTTGCTGAATATAAAACCTTTCAAATACATAATTTAAAACGTTCCTTTACTTAGTAAAACGCGCGAAAGGTTAAAATAAAAAGGACTGGCCCCATTAGCCATTCAGTTTTCAAACGTAGGTTCCGCTGAATAACTAATAAAAAGCACTAGGGCGGAAAAAGTGCAGTTATACTTCAAGACGTCCTTTTTCTGAGTATCCAGTAAGTTGTGAATCAAAAAGGGACTTTTTCATTTAGCTTCGCTAGCTTTATCATCGGCATAACTACGATATTTGCATAGTAATATTATGAGTTTTTTCTTCGTAATGAAATAAAAATTGCTACGTAATGTGAATGTTAAGTGGGTTCCGTCTAGTTATGACAACTTCGTCGTTTATGGGGCAATATAATAAATTACATTCCTAAATAAGTATGCAAGTAATTGGAAGTTTATTCTAATATGAATGTGGTATACATTTAGGTTAGTGTAACATGTATTTATTGTATTTGTTACAAGTTATAAAAAAACTAGAATTAGAAAAAATAAATGTTTGTAGTGCATACGATCCACCACAGTGACATACGGACAGACATGAGACTGCGGAACCTTAGTTATAGGACCCCGTTGGCGCCCTTTAGGTTTGCACTAAAAACACTATTTAATACAGAAAAATAAAGGACTTACAAAGTTAGTTCCTTAGTTAAGGTAAACGATAAAACCAAACATTATTTTTTTAATAAAACACTTAACAAAATAAATATAAAAATACTCTCATTTTAAAAGTCTGAATCCTCTGCCATATTGCGCACCCAACACCAAGATTAAATTAAACAGAAGCGAACTCAAAGCTAAAATAAACGCGCTCAAAGCTAAAATTACCTAACAAAAAGCATTTCTACTTGTATTAAAAGCGACAGTATGTAGATTAGGAGTCTGAGTGTCAGTCGAGATACAACCGTATCTTAAGCTAGGGTAATGACATGTGCCAGGGTACGGTAATGAGATCCTAGGGGACATATTCAGGAAACGCAATTGAGTTTGACTGCCCTGTTTGTCTCGTGATGCTGACCATGAGGTGCTAGATTCGTTTTCCGTCCAACTGTTTTTGGGTTTTCCTATCAAGAATCTCTCGTCAGCAACTGCGGAAGCTCTAACTCAGCTGATGAGATAGCAAATGTCTCCTTTCCACCCGTTCAATTTGGTAAACGATGCACCATCGACGATAGACTGTTTTACTTTTTTAATCTGAGGTTGCGGACTAAGATTTCGTCGCGCCAGCAATACTAAAAATGGAAGTTGACTTTCGGCTTATCTGACCCTGATAAAGAATACCTAGTACATTTTGATACAAGTGCGGAAAGTTTGTTATTGCATTCGTAGCGGAATGAACACTCGAGCCGTATGGCGAGGGTGTTTATGGGGTCGAGAAATGTAATAACAAATTCCCACGTGTATCAAACGACGTTTTACTTTCGAAGAAATAAACTAAAAAAACGATAGATATTTTTGTCATCAAGTTTTAGGAGACTATGATTTAATTTGCTTTTATCGGGGTTGATTGCGCCAGGATGGAGAAGAAGCAAAGGAATGAAGCCGCTAAACAGCCTTACAGGAAAAATATAAAATTCAAATATTTTTAATTAAGAACACAAATACATGTTGCTTTTTCATAAAAGTAAATATTTGTTTAAAATAACCATGTTTATTGTTTTTATTAACACAATTTAATATTCAAAAATTATTTATGCTGTAAAGACGCCAATCCTAATGACGAAATTAAAAAAAACACCGACGAACGAACCTAATCATAGTGCAATAAAAGCCAGTGTTCGAGGAAGTGTATTGAAAAGTAAATAACGCTACTGCCAACTAATTAGCGTCATTATTTATCATCATTTCAGCCAAAAGACGTCCACTGCTGGACATAGGCCTCCCCCAGGTGTCGCCAGTCGCCACATTGACCGGTCCTGTCGGTCTCGCATCCAGCGGCTCCCCGCAACCTTCACCAGGTGCACGGTCCACACTAGGTGGGCCTTTTTTTTTTTGGCGGGTGGTAAATCATCGAATAACCCCTCCCGCTCTTGGGCAGAGCGAAAGGGAGTGTCAGACTTCTACTGACTAAAAACCACCCATGTTCCTTCTTCGCCCTCTATGTTGAGGCCGCGATAACTAGTGTACAACCCGCGGCCCATGTACAACCCGCGGCCCACACTGGTGGGCCTTCCAACGCAACGTGTTCCGGTTCGCGGTCGCCACTCCATAATTTTCGGCCCCATCGGCCATACGTTCTGCGAGCAATGTGCCCTGCTTATTGCCACTTAAGTCTGGCGATCCTTCGGGCTACGTCGGTAACTTTGGTTCTCATGCGGATGTCCTCATTTCTGATTGGATCACGCAAGGAAACTCCGAGCATAGCCCTCTCCATTGCCCTTTGAGTGACTTTGAGCTTTCTGATGAGGCCTATTGTGAGCGACCACTTTTCGGTCCCGTATGTACCTAATCACTGGCAACACACTTGGTCACACTTATTAGCGTAGATTATCTAAAATCTAAAAATAACTAGGCACCTACTGATAACAAGGTGATAATTAAATGAAAAATGATGGTTAAGTTAGCTATAAGTGTAGAGGAAGACCAACGAAACGATGGATGGACTGACTGAAAGATGATAGGTATGACTGTCAAAGAGGTGGTTACTGGAATGATGAGCAATATAGAAGTATGGAAGAAGAAAATATGCAGTGCTGACCCCAAATATGCTGCGCCGACCCCAAATATGCTGCGGCGACCCCAAATATGCTGCGGGACCCCAAATAAATTGGGATAAGGGCATGGAATGATGAATGAGAAAAGAAAACTTATAGGTACTGTCACATAAGGGATCTTCCGTGATTCTCAACTATTGCGGGATCCCGACATTTCGACGCTGTTGCAAGTATTATATCAACTGATGAAGGTATACAGGAGCTAAACGCGAGTTTTGACGTTCGAAAAGTACTGATTATCAGCCTAGTTTGAATAATAAGTTTTGATTTTGATTTTATAATGCTTTAAAGTATAGTATATGATTAGCTGCAGTCAACAAAATATATGATATTCTTTAGGGTATGCGCTAGTGACATAGTGTGTTGTAAACATAACACAGCAAATTTTACTCTATAGAAAAAAATCGCGAAGGTACCTCTAAAAATTTCTTTTAACGAGTAAAAACTATATTAAAATACATGAGATCGTTCTGATTTTTTGGCAAATAATTCTACAAGCAACATACTAAGCTCAGTTTTGACTGGCCTGTTGGTCTAGTGGTTAGTGACCCTAACTGCTATGCCGGAGGTCGTGGGTTCGATTCCCACCCAGGACAAATGTTTGTGTGATGAGCACGATCATTTGTTCTGTGTCTGGGTGTAATTTATCTATAATATGTATGTATTTAGAAATATATAAGTATGTTTATCAGTTGTCTAGTACCCATAACACAAGCTCTGCTTAGCTTGGGACTTGATGGCGTTGTGTGATAGTTGTGGAATATTATTATTATTATTATTTAGTGTTTTACTTTTTTAGTCCAATCAACAGTTTTTTTTTTGTAAATCGCATATTCTTATTTCTGAACATAACTTTGTATGGTGATAAAAAATCGGGCTGGACAGTTCTTACTATTTCAAACGAATTACCCTACGAAATTGCGAGCGTGCAATGCGGGGATGCGTTTCGCGGTCTCGGGGGTGTGACGTAAGCTCCATCCACTCGCTCAAGGCCGCTGGCATTTTTGACGCCTTAACTGTTTTTAAATAGGAATATCATACTTTTAACCTTCAACACTGGGTCTTCCCGTGCAACAGTGCGACTGTGTGACACACAAACACTTTTACCTTAAGTACCTAATTGAAAGTGTCAGAAAACACGCAGCCACACTTTATTCATAACCGACTTCTTTAAGGAGGTTATCAATTCATCTGCTTTTATTTTGTGGATGTTCATCGTTACTTTGTGAATATCTGATGCTGATCTTCAGAGATATCACATCACACTATTACGAGGTATTATAATAGCGAAAGTGTGAGTGTGTATGTTTGTTACTTCTTCAAGTTAAAACTACTGAACGGATTTGGACAAAATTTGGTACATAGATGGTTTATAACCTGGATTAACACATAGAATAGTTTTCGTCCCGATTTTATCTTCCCGTGGGATAATTTTCGAGTTGGAGCGGGTGAAGCCGCTGGCAACAACTAGTTATACAATGAAACTTTTCAATTGTAAATTGCAAATCAGTCGATATTGCTCCCAATCCCTTAGATGTTTATTGTATTGTACGATGTTGTTGTATGATATCGTTGTCATATAAAATAATTCACAACAATATATAGCGCCTGTATACTCTGAGGGGGTACGCAGATGTCTACGGCATTTTTTTCATTTTTCCCCAACCAAGGGCGGAAAATAAAATTACCACAAAATTAAATCAAAATACCTCCGACTATAGTGTTTTTTTTTATTCTCATCATTTCGATTTGCGTCTTTACAGCGTAAATTATAAAAAGACTACTATAGATAAACATTATTATTTTAAACAAATATTTACTTTATTGAACAAGTTAAAATTTATTTGTGTTCTTATTGAAGTATTTTTCTGTGAGGTTGTTTAGCAGCTCCATACCATAAAAAATTTAATCTAATTCTGAACTCGATTCTCTTTCCTACTACTTACAAGTTAATCGCACGAAATAAAGCCTCGCTCCTTACCGTGTTCAAATTAAACTAGGAGATTGCCAAGAACGCAGTTTACGTACTATGTACTTACGTAGTTAGTGACAATCTTGTGAATTGAGATCACTCCCGGTATTGCGAGAGTTCCGGTATTGCGTCATTACCACGTATCGAGTCCCGGTAATTAATTTGGAGCACTTTAATCAAATGTATAGGGTTGAAATTGGCTTCGAGAGAGAGTTTTGGCAAAACAAGTAAAATTGGATCTTTGAAGGTTTTTGTTTCTGTCGAGGTTGTATTCTCATTTTCTTTGGACATATTACACGTCGAGAGGACACCGAGGGCACGAGGGCGCGCGGTAGACCACCAATGCGCTGGAACGACCAAATCAAATCTGCACTAAATGGTCCACTCACGAAAGCACGAGGCAAGCAACAGTACGAGAGGAATGGCGTCGAATTGTGAAGCTTGCGACCACCCCTGTCATGACGACCACAACTACTTTGCCAAGAGTGTGACGACAGAGAAGAGACGAGTAGTAGACGAGTAGTAGAGAGGAGTAGACGAGAAGACTTTACTTCATCACCACTGCTTTTAAAAAAGAAAACATAAGCCGTGCTGGGCTCCCATGGTGGACCATGGCTTCTAATGTCTAGTAGAATTTTTGAATAATACATGTGCGTAATAATTAAGTTTCACTTGCTCCGTTGAAGGAAAACATCGTGAGGAAACTAGCAGCCCTGTGACATATTCCTTAACACCATGTAACCTCAAGTCAGAGACCCATCCATGAGCGGTTTGAAGCTCTAACACCAAGTTAGTCACGAACCATCACGATAATCGATCCCAGTCCCAGCTAAGGAAAAAGTAATAGACTGATTAAGCTAAGTAACAAATAACTTGCTCACTTTTTCAATCAACAAAAAAGCCATAATCGAACTCAAATACGAAAGGAAAAACCAATTCATTAATATGTTATACCTACGCAAGTAAGTAAATGAAATTGTATATCAGATCAACATCGAACGTCATTGGAGGCTCATCAATCTTCCCTCTTATTACAATTGGTAATGATATCAGCAGCCATATTGCCGACTTTTTCAAACTAATACAGAAAACAAACGAGAAAAGTTTTGTGAACATTATTAGCGAAAAGCCCCGAAGGTCGGCTACGAGATTGTTTTTGATAAAATCTCTATGATTGTGTCCATGTTCGAAAAAGATTTACTTCAGTAAAAACGATAAGGGAAGTTTGTATAAAATTCTTAATTAAAATTTTGTCCTGATAAAATAACGGGTAATCGAATAAGTTCAGTGAAAATGCTTGTTTATTTCGTTTGGCCTCTCAAAAAGCTTTTAGTGGTTATACCGGAGAAAATCACGTTAGAAAATAATCTTTAAAAAAATCATGAGCAACTTTGTTTGTCCGTGTTTATTGCACAGAGTAATTTTAATACAGAGGCGACAATGATGACAAGATAGACATTTCAGCAATGGTAGTCGTTGTTCACATGCAATTACATTAAGTGTCTGCTTGATTGCTCCACTTCAAATTGACGATAATAAGTCGTAATCGGATTACAAGTATGTAAGCCAATTAATACTTAATGATAAATACAATATAGGGTACTCAATTGCTTGGTCTGAGTTTGAGTTTGGGATAGATACATATTTATTTGTTGCAGCTCTCTCTAAATGCCACAAACTAGAGTCAGGTGGATACACAGGAGATCGCATGTAAGACCTGGATGAGACTCGTGTAGAGGTGCAAAAGAGAAGAGTCTCATACTCACCAGTTGAACAAACAGGGTTAATCAGATGAGTTAGATATAGGTACTGCGATAGAGTGCTCAGTTTAGAATCCAGCAGAAAGTTACTTTTTCCGAAATAAAATGAAAGCTGAGGATACTATAATTTATTTTGATGTTCAAAGTTGATACTTAACAACTATGAAGACAGGACCTAGGTCCCTCAGTATCATTAGCTAGTAAAACAGAATATCGACCATGTTTCCCGATATTTTGGCACTGTTGCAACCAAGTTGTGGCAAGTTGTTGTGGCTGTTGATGATGATCATATTGACCATATCATTTTAGTAGCATAGTATGTACGTAAGTCTCTTTTTAGTTTTTTACCACGACATAGAATGGAGCTCTAAAATCAAGGCTAGAGGAAAAATCACAGTTAAATAATATACAATAGGTTTACGGTAACGCTAATGGATGCGAATTATAAAGTGATCGATGCCTTGGAAAAAAACAAGTACCCACCTATCATGTCTCGTATTTAGTTTACTAGCTTTTCCTCGCGTATTCGCTCGCGTTTTATCCAGGAAACGTTTGGAATATAGCTTAGGATATTAGGGGATAATGTAGCTCCCCATTAAGTAAAAGAAAGAAATCTGAAAGAATCTTCTGAATCGGATCATGTAACCATCACTAAATGTGGCCAGTGTTTCGTTCCTGACCACTCTGACAAGGTTTTTCGAAGAAAGAATCATACAGATTCGAGTGGACCTATCCAGTCAATACAATCATTTGTCAGTTATCGTGTAGCTCGATTCATGATCATAAATCAAGGAGCTCAACGTCACGACGAACAATACCAACGCAAGGACATTTGGGTAGGTCGCACAATCGTTACTATACTACTAAAGACGTTTTTGACGGCAAGGAAATTTATTCATACATTTTGGAAGCTTCACTAATCATAGACAGCTACAGCTTCAGTGGCTCATGTTTTTAATCAGATAGAAGAAACAGGCAAACATTTATATAGGTACTATCGGGCCTAGCAGACGTCGTCCTGCCCGTGCAGCAGCGCCACCTACCGGGTCGAATTGTAAATCTAAACCATTCTCGAATTCACTTGAACACATACGACAATTTTCATCAAAATCGGTCTGGCCGTTTAGGAGTTCAGAGACAAACACACGTGCAGAAGAAATATATATGAAAATGAAAATGAAAATGTTTATTTGTCCCAAAAACAGTTACATGGTTATAAATGAGACAACCCCAGTAAGTAATTGATAATACTTGTGTTGGGGCTATCTCGCTCTTTCCCTTAATTATTAACAATATTGAGACTATTACACAAATTTTAACCAAATGTAACTAAGATTTAAATCTACAAAAAAAAATATTATATATAAAGATATAATATATGTCTCATGTACTGAGTGATGGTCTAGCTAGGCAAACAATGTATACGGCGTTGTTGATGACCGTATTGTTTACTATTTAATTACTAAGTGCATTGCGCATTTGAATTACTCTCAAGTGTGCCGATATTTAGGCACTTATGTCACTTGTAACGCTTCAAGAGGAATCCACTTAAGAACAAGATGTTTTGATTTTCAGCGACTTACTGCCGAATACTGAAACGCTACTCAATTTTAAGTTGCCCTTAAATCTCGTTGTCTCTGTTACTTCAGCATAGAGCGACCGACACAGCACTAGATTTGAGCGTTACTTATATTTGAGTATGGCGTTTCAGTATTCAGCCGTTAGTGTCGTAAGTGTGTGAAGGAAACGGACTTAAGTGTTTCTAATACTATCGAACAGGACAGCCTACTATCAGTGGCGGTACTTGAGTACAAGCCTTTTTTTGGGAGACTGACACGACTGAAATCATCAAATGACTCCTCCCGCTTTGGACGGAGCGGAAAGGAGTGTCGGATTTATAAAGATTAGAAACCACCCATGTTCCTTCTTAGCCCTATGTCCGGGGCCGCGGTATCTCTTTCGAACAACACGCAGCCCCAACGGCCGTCGGCCCTTCCATGTTGCTGACATCTCTTTGAGGCGCGTGGAACACGAATGCGCCGTCGACACAGCCTGTCATCGTCATACATAAGGTAGGACGTTGAAAAAGACTCCCAATGGTGTTAGGGTTTCTGAACAGTCTACTTGCCTTATGGGCTTGCCATATTGTTGGCCTCAAGGTACGCCACTGTCACTGAACAACCCTCTGTGCGTATCTAAACTGCTCGATATGCGCCCACAACCTAAGCGATGAATCTGCTAAACTACCATTGCTCACGAACCGGATCTTTATTTGTTTACGAGTAGCAGTAAAGCTATGCTTAATTATGGTATGTTGACTTGCTGCACGCTTTGCTGCAAACTATAAGTGCAACAAGCATAAGTTTTCAACATAACATCAAACCTGTAATTCAGCCAAAGTTAGCGCTTGTTTTGCGGAGACGCGGGGCGTCGCGCGGCGCGTGCAGAGGGCTCGTCGCGTGCTGTTTTATTAAACACATTTACTGAGAGGCGGACCCACCGCTACAAACGCTGCATTTTAAACTAACGAGCAAAAAATCGCTTCTCGTAAAATCGTCGTTTGAAATCGTTAATGTTTTCATGCATCGCCATGTACTTGAATTAAAAAAGGCACAACGCCCCGCGTCTCCGTTAATGAGGCCTTTTTTTTTTGGCGGGTGGAAAATCATCAAATAACCCCTCCCGTTCTTAGGCAGAGCGAAAGGGAGTGTCAGACTTCTACTGACTAAAAACCACCTATGTTCTTTCTTAGCCAAATACGTCGAGGCCGCGGTAACCAGTGTACAACCCACAGCCCCGACGGAGGCCTTAGGCAATGAGGCCTTAGGCAGAGGTGTACCTAATAAATTCTATATCCACATTTCGCCAGTTATTTGGAGTCCCATGTAATGGCGGCGAGCCTTTTGCCATCAAAACTGCCAAATCCAGACTCCGTGGCTGCTACTGACAAAACTCCTGATGGAAAAACCCAATAAAACAAATAAAAGAAAACACTATGAAATGCGTAGGGACATAGTATTCCTATCACGTATTGTATGCCTCTAGGTAGTTAGTTACGAATTGTTTTCGTGACCAAAAGGGTTGCCAGCAACGAATATGGCAACAAAAATTATGCACAGCGGTCGTGCCGTCAATTTTTGTATGACATACATTGTTGGATCAAAACTATATAAGATACTAGCGGACCTGGCATACGACGTCCTGCCTGGACAGCAGCGCCACCTACCGGGTCCTATCGTAAATCTAAGCCATTCTCAAATAAACTTGAACACACACAAAAAAAAAACATTAAAGTCGGTCAAGCCGTTTAGGAGTTTAGTGCCATACCAACGCAGCTACAGTAGAATTATATACATAAAGAAAATATGCAGAAAACATTAGTGTATCTTCGATAGCTCGTCAATCATACAGTTGATAATTCAAAAATGTTAATGACATATCCAAAATAGGTTCCAAACTCAAACCTATGCCAACTTGGAACAAACAATCCACTAGTATCATTGTACTGCAAATATTGCTGAACCATCTTGATTAACCTTATCCAAGCTATGTTAGAACAGGCTTCCAGTCTAACCAGATGCAGCTAAACACCAGTATTTTACATAGACCGACTGCCTATCTGCCCTCCACAACCCTTTTAGTACTGGGTAATATGATATCCCTTGGTAAGACTGGTTGTCAGACTTTCGGGTCACTGACTACTTGGTAAGACTGTCGGAGATCTATTAATAAGAGCCGCAACCAACACCTCAACGTGCTTTCCGAGGCACGGAGGACATTCGGTATGTAAAGGTTGGTCACCCATCTACAGACAAACCTAGGCAAGCGCGACTTAACCTGAAGATAGATGTGGAGCGCCACCAAATGCTTGCAACAACCGAGTGAATCCTGATCATCCGGATTTTCGATTCACATGTATACGTCATTTAGACAAAAGGATATTAAACTACGGTAATAACTGCCACACTCAAAGAGCTTTAATGATTACTTAGGCCATCACTTAGTAATGGTTTTGTGTTTTGTTATACAAAAATATGTCAAACCTTTACTTTAAATTATGTTTTTCCTACTCCTCCGCTATTCTTTTCTGCGTTTCGTTGCGGGATCCAAGACAGTTAAATCATTTCTCTGGGACTTCGTCGGGCTTCATTGTCTCGGCGCTTTTCTTGTGGTCGCCACTGTTGATTCTGGCTTACAGGAGTTACAGTGGTTTGGAAATAGTGCGGCGGGCTTGTCCCAAAAAAAAAAAAAAAAAACCTTTACTAAGTGATGGCTTAAGTAATCATTAAAGCTCTCTGAGTACGGCAGTAAGAGCCGTAAACAATGCGTCCGGATAATCGGATATCCGGATAATCGTGGTTCGGATCATCGGGAATCTAATGTAGCTAGTCTACGACTCTACGGAATAACTGCATAATGAATAAAACATGATCGGAAATTCATGCATTTAAAACGACGTAACCTAACAATGGCATAACTTTTATAACAGTAATTGTCAGAATGTCTGACAGGTTATGCAGATCTAATGGGCCTACCACACGTTAAAGCTTCACCACACTTTCGCCTTCGAGATTACACACAGTACATTGCGCGTGTGGTTGGTTATGATAATTGGGGGGGTGAAAAGATTACTTTTCACATTAACACATATAAACAGTTGTAAAACAAATAAAAAAACCTAAGACAACATTAAATACAGACTAATATCATAGACAGTCTGACGTTTTTTATGGCGCGAATCCTAAACGACCTACTGTCACATTTTGTTCGTCAGTCAAATTATTCTCGTCTTGAAAGCGGTATAACGACAAATCTTCTGACGTTGAGTTACCCATAAATGTTTTACATATGAATATGAATTACCTACAAACCTTCACACATGATTATTTTTATTCTGACACATTTCAGTCCTTGTTACCTGTGAGCGAACGAATTTTTTTACCGGAAGGTAAGATAGGACATTACGCCCATTAGAATAAAGGTCAGTATACTGTACTGTAAAATCACAACTGAAATACCTCTGATGTATTTTCATTGATATTTCACCTCAGTTTAAACATCAATGTATTGTACTGAAAGATCACAGGTCAAAAAATGATTTATTAAACGTCTGTTTTTATGCGTGTTTGTATGTGTGGATGTAGTAATCAGTTCAAAAATGTATACATAGAAACTTATATAAAACAGCATCACAGAATACTTATTATAATCATTATGATGGAGTTTGAACTTGAACATCAAGTAGGTACCTATCAGTATTGATTTAGATTTTTACACTCGCCAATATATTTTATAACGCGTTAGTAATCAAGGCTTTTAGTAAAACCAACAATTTTATTATAAAAACTTTTTCCTCTCTTGCCTTGCTGATATAACTTAGGAAAGCGTCAGCCATTTTTTTGTACGGATTACTACCCTACAAAGGTTTTAACTTTTGACGTATTAACCTCTCGCGTGCCAAAAGTACAGCATATGAACATGAAACAATGGTTTTTTAATTGTTTGTATAAACTAGACATGCGATGAGTTAACGTGTGACATAATATCGAGTTATTGCTACTTAATAATTAATAATGGCTAACTGTGAACTGGGTCAGGTTAATTAGTATTTATTATCCTGCCAAGATCATATTTTAAATAATAACTCCTTATTCCTAGCGACGTTCAAGCCTACTCAGGACGGTCCGTTGATAGGTGAGGTATTATTATCCTGTTAGTCTCAGACATATTTCGTAGATGTTTGGTAGTCCTTAAGGCCGGGACTCCACCAAAGCGGAGATGTGTGCGGTGTGCTGTGTGCTGTGCGAGAAGAGATGTTTTTCAGCTCGCGGGACTCCACCAAAGCGGAGATGTGTGCGGTGTGCTGTGTGCTGTGCGAGAAGAGATGTTTTTCAGCTCGGGTGCGAGGCGTTGAGTGCTCAGTACACGTGCACGGTACTAGCAAGATGGCCGGCCGGCGCGCGCGCGGGGTTCTGCGGGTTGCTAGCGGGCGAGAGGGGGGAGGGTGACATCGCTCACTGCACGCCGCTCACATCTCTCGTCTCCACTGCGCGTCGTCCGCGCACAGCTCACATCTCCGCTTCCATCGCGACATACAAATATTACACATCTCCGCACAGCGATCTCCACTGAAGCTGAGCGGAGAGGAGACGTGTCAATAACTCAATTCTATTGGTTGTTTAAAAAACATCTCCTCTCCGCTCGTCTCGTCTCCGCTTTGGTGGAGTCCCGGCCTAAGGGTAGCCGGAAGCTGGAAAGTAGAGTAGAGTAGACAACCAGATTTAACAAGGGGTATCGTGCTACCCAGTACAAACTGGTTTGTGGTTGTGGAATGCGGAGTTGCTCCAGGTAAAATACTGACATTCAGCCGGATCCAGTTACTCTGGAAGTCGACCCCAACACAGTTGGTGGGAGAGTAGGCAGATAATGGTTTAAAGAGACCTTAATGCCTGATAAATCCCCGATAACTATTCATAATAACCGTAACGTGTTATGTTGCGATTCCATTACTATCTTTCTAATGAAGAGTACACAACGAAGTGACGACGTCCATAAAAAATCTCAAGGGACTATGATTATCATATTTCCAGGCGTGTCAAACGTGGTGACATCAGCGAGAGCTTTGTAGCCATCAAAGCAAAGATGAGCGAGGCAGAGTCTACGACGAGGACCTGCGGGAATCGACCAACCAAACATCATCCACAGTCCAACATCACCCACTGCTAGTTTAGGCCTTCCCTTTCTTCTGTCATACCCCCCCCCCTGGTTTTTTGCGTCCTTTTCGGGTTTCCCGCGACAACATCTACATCGCCGCGCTTTTGACCATGACATCTTTGCCAAAATAGGGTCAAAGCTTTGCTCAAATTAATGGTTACTCCGTCTAGTCAAGCTCCTGCCTAACTCCACCTAAGACAAATCGCCACTTCCCGATATCATCGAATGAACGAATCATGTTGGTTGATGTCCACATCGCGAATCTTGCACGTGTCCGCATATCTCTCGCCTCCGCTTTGATGTAAACCGGGCCTAAAGTATCAATATTGTTGGGATCTTGGGAATACGTGGGTGTCTGTTGTAAATGGGAGGCATTTGTCTCGCGGACGGGCTTGTGCCAAATACATATAGCGAATAGCGAAGTAACACTTGAGTGGTAAAATAAGAAGTTTGGAGTATATTTGTTGCGGTAAGAGAGGTCTTGAAAGATCTCAGTAGGAAACTTACTACTTTTGTTCCATATGTTTTGCCGTAGGTAGGCAGTAGACACTGGAACTTTTACTTGTGTTAGTCAACCGTGGTAATTATGAATGTTCGGATAAGGTGTACCGAAAAAACACAATAACAGCGTGATTTGGAACGCCATCATGCATTTAAAAATGTTACTAGCTTTATGTACTAGGGACCCTTTATCTGTGTTTAGATAATGTTTAGCCGAAAATGTATATTTGCTATCAATGGAAAAGTATCTACGATTAGTTACAAACAAGTATAAAATTGAATATGGCAGGCTGCATCTGCCAACAAACTGCTTTAGTTTTTTTTTTTATCTAACAGAAAATGTTTTTTTTTTGTAATACTTAGAATGTCACCGCGAATAAACTTTATTTCTAAATAGTTGACAAAATGTAACCCTTTAAAAAATGTACTATAAATATCTGTAACTTGATAGTAGACGTCATAACTTTGTAAGTTATAAAAAGCACTTTAATCGAGTAAGTTTCAAGCTAAAGTTTGTAAGTAGGTAGCAAGAGCAATTTCCTTTGCCAAACAGCTTCAAGGAGTTCAAGATCTTAAAAAAATATTGATTTTTTTAAGTATTGCACTAGCTAGTTCTTTTTTTTTTTAGTTCTTATTTATAAAAACTTTCCCTGTTACCTACAGTCGGTAGTCGGTATTTCTTAGTTTCAAACTCTACGGTAACAGTAACTGTGCTGTTCCCATAAATATATTTCCGTGTTAGATACTGGCAGCTGAAAACCAGATCAAACGTTGGAGTAGAGGCATTATTACATAGGGTATTAGGGAATAAAGTTAAATTACAACACTAGCGGACGTCACGCGGTTTCACCCGCGTAGTTCTCGTTCCCGTGGGAATACAGGGATAAAAAGTATATGCCAGCGTATGTCACCCGGGGATAGTGTAGCTTCCCAACGGTGAAAGAATTTTTCAAATCGGTCCAGTAGTTTCGGAGCATTTTCATTACAAACAAACAAACAAATCTTTCCTCTTAATAATAATAATTGATAATTTCATGCTCAAATGAGGTGGTTAGGGTATCTACACTATCTACACTAGATTAAAAATTCTTTCACCGTTGGGAAGCTACACTATCTACACTAGATAGTGTAGATACCCTAACCACCTCATTTGAGCATGAAATTATCAATTTCATCATAACGCTAGACTTTACAGTCGTAAAATACCAATTTATTAGATACTTAAGTAATTAAAAAATATACAATAACTAGTTTATTACCACTGGCCTTACCTAGGTAATATTTTCAGTACAATGCCACATACATTATTCGCCATATTTCTTCGGAAACACTTCAAAATATTGAATCATTAATACTGACGTTCCCGCTAGTAATTACAGTGGATACTTACAACAAAAATAATATACTTTGAACATAAATTAGCCATTAAATTCGATGAAACTTTTATCAGAATTAAAAAACTTGTAGCAGCTGATACATCGTCGATCAATCCAATTATGTATTGATAATTTATTAACTGAGCTCGTGGCTAAATATAAAGGGTGTAAAAGTACCCTTAACGCAAACGAAGGGCACTTGTTCTCCCCACCACTGCGATAATTTTTTCTAGACCATCCCCTGCTTACGGAGATCATATTGGGGGTCAAAGTTCAAAGTTTTGCACAGCTGTTTTTGTTAATAGGTAATAGTTTTTCAGGTTGTAACTTTACTTATATTACCGCCATGACCCTTTTACTATTCAAAGCATCCACTAGCACAATGTTTTAAGAGTGCTATATTGAGTTTTATCGTAAAATGAAATTTTTGACCCCAAAAAAAAAAGTCGTTTCCCAGCAAAAAATGTTGCGTAGAGGTACATAGTTTGATGTACAGAATGCTTGGTTGACGTATGTGTGAAGGGTTGATTTACACCCTGTATAACACATAATAACAGCTGCAGGGGTCGATTCTCAGGTTTCCATCGTTTTACCCCGTATGTGTATTAGCGGTCCGATAGGCAGTCAGTTCATGTAAAATACTGATGGAGACCAGGAATCGGTGTCTAGTGTAGCCAGGTATGTCGACCAGTTATCTACACGGACCGACCTCCTCAAAAAGGTGGCAGGCCAGATGAGGATGGCGAAGAAGCGAGGGTTGTGAAACTTGAAGACGCCTTAGGTCCACCAGTGGGACGATTGACTGGATAAGATGTTAAACTTATGTAATATGCCAGATCCGTTGACCAGCAGGGCTATTGCGTATCTCTGTTGACAGAATGATTGATTATCACTTTGGCTCTGTGTGCTTTGATTAAATGTCAAATGGTTCCATGATAGCCAAAAGAAACGCAAAGATACGCAATAGCCCTGCTATTGGATTTCGTATCGTTTAAATGTCTGTGGCTATCATATTGTCCATGGATTAACTGTCAAATTGGTTATGGTTTAGTACAAAATGGAACCATTTGACATATAATTGATGAACACAAGTATAAGATAGCCAATGTCATGTAAAAGATACGCAATAGCCCTGCTGGTGAAGGTTGCGGGGATCCGCAGGATACGAGACGCCCGGGACTAGTCAATTTAGCGGCATTTGGAAGAGGCCTATGTCCAATAGTGGATGTCTTTCGGCCAATCATGACGATGGTAATGAAATCTCCTACGAACTCGTGTCGCAACATGAGAAGTCGAAGGTACTTGAGAATATATTTAATGTAGTTCAATCAAACCTTAATCCGGGTTGTTCCGGGTCTGGGTATTTGTGTATGTGAGTTTAAATGTTTGTGAACGCACCCACGATACAGGAGAAATTCCTAGTGTGGGGCAACGTTTTTTTAATAAAAAAAAACCTTTCAAGTGTAGTTAATTACTAGAGCTGTTACAATTGCTCTGGAAACATTTATGTTCTCCGCTCAAGAACTTGAAAAAAGCCCAAATAATTAGTCGAGTGGCCTCGCAAGTTGCATGCTTAAGTAGTTTTACTTGTTCCGTATTCTTGACGCGTGTTAAAAACGTAAGATACGAAATATTTAGAAGGATGTGCAAGGCAAGTGTGTTTTAAAACTAGATTTGAGCGAGTTGCTAGGATAGTTCTTATCCCTGTAATAATTTCAGATATACACTCGCAGGCGAAGAATATTTGACGCTCTACACACTTCTGTTCCTCTACACAGTGTCGTCCTAGAGATTCTCCCAATACCCATGAGAAAAAGCCTGAGTTTCTAGTTGTATGTCTCCTAAAGAGTTAGATTACATGAACAGCCCCTACACAATCTCTAAATGAGGAAATCAAATCACTGCAAAATTAGATTTAAGTCGAGCACAACAAATCATCGCTAAACGCTGCAATGAATAATTAAGCGCAGTCTTTAAAGCGTACTTCCTACGTTTCAGCGCTTAATTGTTCGTAATTGCTATATTTGTGCCTAGTCGCGGACTCCTTCCGAGTAACCATCCGTCAGGATTTATTCGGATTTTTGGAACTCCGGTCGGAATTAACCCAACCTTTCCGGATTTTTCAACTTAAGCAAATAAGTAAAAAAGATAAATCATCACCATCACCTACCTAGTCCTAATCTATGCTTCCAGTATCCAGTCTAACCAGAAGCAGCAGAAACCAGTATTAAAACATGATTTAAGACCTTTTTTTTTTAATAGCCTGTACCTACTGTCCCACTGCTGGGCAAAAGCCTCCCCCAAGCTCTTTTCCTGAGCCACCTCAAACCAACCCTCGTGGTGCGCGTCCAGATCGTCTCGCCACCTCTTTCTGGGCCGTCCTCGGCGGCGCCGTCCATCTTCCGGCAACCATCGTGTTGAGGCTTTTGCCCAGCGGTCATCGTGCATGCGGCTGACGTGACCCGCCCAATCCCATTTTAGCCTAGCAGCCTTCTTGCCAACGTCCACTATGCCCATTTTGGTGCGCAGCGTGATGTTTCGAACTTTATCTTGCCTTTTGACACCCAAAATGCTACTATTTAAGAAACGTTCAAAAGTTACTGGCTTTTTGTCAGTACTTTTCATATTTCGAAATGGTAACCCTACATTCGCGGCAATTTGTTACCCTTTCTCTAGTTCGTTAGGGTTTTCAAAAACCTTTTTCGTGCCCCCGTATCCTGATGAAGGAATACAGTCGTTATATTTTATATTTCCGTTCAACATTCTGTCATATTTTGGCCGGGACTTGATGATATTTTTCACAAATGTATGAGTAACACTTACGTTTATTGTTGTATGTAAATGAGAAATTGTAGACAAATTTCTGTAGGAAAACAAATAGAAATTATGACCTCAGAAGTCATCAGCACAGAGTATCCTGCGCATAATCCTGCGTTTGCATTTTAATGTACACACGAATGTACTTTGCTCAGCTGTTTTAAAAAAGTACAAATCATCAACACTTCAAGGGTGACTATACAGTCACGAGCACTAATAAGTAGAAAAATTCCATGCCGATTGTCTCGTGAAACATGTGCGTGTGAACAGAGGGACCACACTGGAAATACGCGAAATGAAAATCCTAGGTTTACTTTAATATTTAAAACATATTCCTAATAGTGTGAGTAGTAAAAATCTACGTCCGTAACGACTTAAGGAAACAATCAATACAGTAGGAAATAAATACTTTTAAAAGTTGCAGCTTGTATGTATTAGGTAGGTACTTAGTACATTTCGCTCGTGACTGTAAAATTTCTCGCCGCTGTATGTCGGCGGAAGTTGACAGTCATTATTAGATTAAAAAAACATACCTACGCAAATAAACAGTGTCAATAAAAAATCTTGATACCTACCTTGAAATGTAACGTAACAGTATGTTACCGATGTGATTTAGCAGATTCGCAAACATATAATGAGTCATCAAAAACGCTGATAGTTTATATTTTTTGTTCATCATGTGTTACAGTTTACTAAATTAAAAATTTCCTCATTGTTTGGTAATAAAATCCAGACATTAGGTATCATCTTATTCTACACTTTATTGCTGTGATTTTTTGGTTCAAGATCAAATTCACAGTGGTTAGAGTTCTGTTTCAAATCTGGATGTCTGAATCTGTTCTGTGTTGAGGCCAAGGCCTTCAAAGTGCATATGGCGAACAAAATTACTTGAAACAAATCATTAAAACTGATGAGATTGTTCGGTCTTATAGGTATAGTGTAGCTATACTTAGTACATTTTGATTAAAGTCGAGAAGTTATTGCATTCGAGTTGGAATTCAACAACGTATTGAAAAACGTTGTGAGATAAACGTGGGCATTTGTTACATCAGTTCTGTCTCAACTACAATGACAAAGTTTTCCCATAAATCTACTACCTACTTACTTATTTTGTAAAATGTTCAAAATATCTTGGAAACGACTATCAGACAAAATTAAAAAAGCGGTCTCATTTCATTCTTACTATTAGATGGGAGTCGATTTTGAAATTTTGTTCGGAACACAGAAAAGTGAAAAACGAATTAAAAGCAAAAAGCTCGTTCCATTTCCAAAGTTAATCTAAAAACAAATATGGCGGCACTCAGAGGGCATGGCAGGGGCATGACAATGTGCGCATTCCTCTCGCATTTCGTCTGGCATTCGCGATAAATCAGAGGCATAGTTCACGAATATTGATTGGACAGCTCTGTCTACTTGTCTATGTTTCCCAATGAGAATTTGAATGAATTTTCGAACTTGGTTCGACATTTGAAATGGGTTTAGGAGTTTGTTATACCTAGGTACCGACCGAACAGTCCCCAAAAAGGGAGTTTGCTCATTTTTGTGAATTTAGAGGGGTTATAAGAGTAGAGGAAAATTAAAGAAACGATGGATCGACTGTGTAAATCATGATAATGGCAAGAAAAGAGACGTCTGATGAGATAACCAGTAATAGAGAACTACAGAAGAAGACATGCAGCGCCGACCTCAAATGAAATGGAATTACTTACTAAATACTGCAAACGCCACCGAGATTTTAAATATTTTTTTCAAAACGGACAGCTTTTAATATCCTCACAATAATTATGACATCAAAACGGTTATCGTGAAACGCCTACATCCGCATACATCGTGTGTGACCTACACATGGCCCACTTGGTTCCAGATTGACCCGTTTTTTTTTTCATAAACATGTGTTCATAATGATGTGGGGTAAATATTATCGTATTTGGTGGGAGGGCTTTTTTAGTCATGCTCAGCTAATTGTGGATTTAATTGATACCGAATTATATCTTTGCCCTTATCGTTTATTGGTTAATGAAAAGAGAAGGCAAGTCTCTAAAGCAATATTCCAGGAAAATTGAGCAATTTCGATCTATATTCAACCTATTCAATATTTCATGTCGGTAATCATCTGCCTAGACTTCTTCCAAATATACAGGGTGTAAATGAACCCATCACGCAAGCGTCAACCAAGTATTCTGTACATCAAACTAAGTACCCCTACGCAAACATTTTTGCTGGGAAACGACTTTTTTTTGGGGTCAAATATCTCAATTTCCGGTAAAACTCAATGTAGCACTCTTAAAACTGCGTGCTAGTGCATGCTTTGAATAGTAAACGGGTCATGGAGGTAATTTAAGTAAAGTTATAACCTGAAAAACTAGTATTTACAAAAACAGCTGTGAAAAATTTGGAACAAATAACAACCCCCAATATCTCATTCATCCTCTCAACCAACAACTTGGGGTCAGGGGCGTGCGCCCTATATAGGCTCTTAGGCTTAGCCTACCTTACCAACTGAGCATTTCTTATAACTAATTAACGATGCAATAAAATAACACTATGTACAAATTAATCATAAAAAAGTTCAAACTCCTGTTAAAATACTTATAGCAATTTTTCGCGTCCCACTAAAACTCATTGACAAGGATTACGATTAGTACGAATCTTATAGACAAACACTCGACTTGTCTAAAACCCATTCATAATTGTATGCACACAGCGTCACATCGGTACGTATGGCCGTGTCTATGAACCGCACACATACATAGATTTTCGCAATTTTAACGCAGCAGCTCCTACGACTGTAGCTGAGTGGGCTGTGATTGGCTGCAACAACACAACCAATCTATAACCCGCGAAGTTCAAAATTTGCATTTTTTTGCAATTTGTAGGCCAGTGCTAGGTTGTATGTTGAATAAAATATGACTACATACGTCTTAAAACCGGGAATCATATTTTAATGAACATACAACCTAGCACTGGCCCGTAAATTGCAAAAACGTAAGGAAATTTTAATTTCGCGCTTCGCGAACTTCGGGCTTCCGTGCATAGAGCGCAGCACCTGTTTAGTTCGATGTTCGCAATATTGTCAACTTGTCACCTCATTCATTGGATTTCGTATAATCCTGCAAAATATGTTGACCGCTGTTGTGAACAAACTCGATATGAAAATGATGCAATTTTATTTGCTAGTATTTTTCTATCGACAATAATAACCTAGAAATTATTTTTTACGTAAGAGGAAGACATTACTGTTCTGTGTTACTGTTTCATTGTTGTGACAAGCAATATGTAATGCGATTTTGTTTTGAAACCGAAAACGTACAGTTAACGTTATTAACAGTAGTGTAAATATTAATTTTGTTGTGTATTACTTGTTTATTCACGTAACAAATAACAATGGTATTTACTTGTGAAGTTTGTGCTGATAATGTGTGTTTATTACATGTTAAAGGTAATAAGTGTTCTCAATTATCGGTCAGTGGGTCGTCTTAGGGGCGGATCGTATAATGATAAGATTCAAGTTGTATCTAAAGGTAGACATGTACCCGAATATGAAAATTGAAAATTGAATGAAAATTTATCCAAAATCTTGCAAGTTACGTGTTCTGTAACTATCACCCACTCACTTGGATGAGATATTTGAGGTGGCCGAATCTTTCTTCTGTTTGCATCGTCATTAGAAAATCGTGAGTTAAACCTTGAATAATGTGGTGAGTTTTTGAATGGTATTTAAAAGTTTTGTTTTTACAGGCTTACTTTTTTTTTTTTGCTGTCATTTATTCGTAGCCTACCCATCGTGGGGGACCACTGCACGCCACTGCTTGGGGTAGCCACAACAGCCACTTGGGATCAAATAAAAAGGAACTTTAAGAAACCGACATAAAGTGTTATTTATCATGTATGGCGTAATTTTATGTAAGACACTTGCTTGCTTATATTCTCTACGATGGAGAAAGCAATGTACCGCGAAACTGAAGTGGGGGGGCCCAGTCACCATCGTTGGCAACTGGGAATTTTTATTCCCATTTGCCTCCAGGGGCGACTGGGAATGAATTTCCGTAGCTAGGAGTTTCCCAGGCATGGTCAAGAACAAAAAAAATGCCAGTATTTTACTTAAAGTGACTGCGAAACAACTCAGTTAAGTAATATTGGGTAATACGGTACCTCTTGGTAAGAGTGTTTGTCAGACTTTCGGTCTACTGACTACCGAAGCACGGAAGAAACTCGGTATTAGTCACCCATCCACCGTCCAACCTAGGCAAGCGCGGCTTAGCCTCAACACCGACCCGAGCGGCAGTTATTATTTACCCACGAGTTAATTTACTACAGCAAACACAAAAATGAAAACATAAGACCTCATTGGAACCAACCTAATTTGCAAACAAAGTGTGAGTTTCTCATTTGAAATTCTTCTGTGTATTAAACCTCTCTTTTGCGTACGTTACGAAGTTGCCCGCCCTTTTACCAAGAGGTAAACTTCAAGTGCTTGGTAAACTTAATAATAAAACCGCAATCATCCGCCTACAGGTTAACATCAATATTGGAACAAGAACAAACATTTATAAGGTTATCACGTAATTGAATGAAATACTTTCTGAGTCGTAGGTATGTAATTATTTATCGACGAACGATTCAAATAACCGACGTAGACGCAGCGTAGGCCGATCTTTTCGTAATTATTTTATTTTTGCAGGGTTTTTACTATTCCACTAAAATCTTCTCCAAACGAATAACTAGTCTTACCAAAGCAAAGCCCAGTGCTTACTAGGTTGTGAAGATAGACAGTCGCTCTCGGGCTTCATTGTCTCGGCGCTTTTCTTGTGGTCGCCACTGTTGATTCTGGCTTGCAGGAGTTACAGTGGTTTGGGAATAGTGAGGCGGGCTTGTCCCATAAAAAAGGCAGTCGCTCTATGTAAAATACTGTTATTCTACTACCACTAACCAGTTAAGGGAATTATAAAACAAACGAATAAAAAAAAACTTAACGACTGCTGATGAGATACTGTTTTAATAACTTGAGCGGTATGAATTTGAGTAAGCGAACAATCAACTAAACTGACGACGAATATTGATTAATAATAAAACCCAGAACGAGCTTACAAAGGTAGGTTGTGATTAATCCATTTCAGATATTAAAATACTGGCCAGTGACAGAAAGGGCAACTAACATAGTTTTACATAACGATACGATGTGATATTTACATAATTTTAATTCAAAATTCCTTGTGTTTTATTTTCACAAACATTATCTCAATCTCTCACACAAATAGGGTGGTTAGGGAAGCGAGCGAACTGAGATCCCGAAATTCCCTGTAAACCCGCTACTAGAAAAACTGGGATGTAAGAGCGAGCGAAGCAAGCTCGGGACATGGGGCACCTCAACTCGGACAGGTTAGGTTAGAAGGGGATGGCGGGGTCGAGTGAGCGAGCAAAGCGAGCGAATAGACCGTTTCACGATGCAAGACGTAACACTGACACTCAAACAAATATTAGGTCGCTCAAACATTATGAAGCTACTCATTTTGTATCTTAAGTAACTCAATTTTTTGTTTGTTAATTGATTGATTTCTTGCCGCTCGTAGTCAGTCGCTCACTTAGTAATTTTATTCTATGACTTAAATTAACCATTTTTGTCACTTAAAACTTTAATTTTATACTCGTTTAACTACCCAACCAGTTTTACCCCAACATTGGCTATTATATGCTAGGCAGATGATGATGACTTAGAAAAATCATTAGTTTTAACAAGCCACATAAACAAAGTTATTTTGACGCCTTTCTTAAACCTCGTGCCCTCTCAATTAGGCCTCCTTTAAGCCTCCGTAAGCGTCTGCCTTTTGACGGACTTACCGAAATTTAAATATTTTACAAGTCAGTGTGCTAACGTGCACGTTCAACAAAGTGTAGGCTCCTTTGTTTCAACTTTCGCTAAATTCTACTGAATATTCTTTCTAAGTTTTTTTAAGGTTTCAATTAAGTTACACGTAGGTTAGTTTTACCGCATAGGAAATTAATATACTGACTGCGGTAATCAGACACATTTAATGATTACTTAAGCCGTCACTTAGTAAAGGTTTGACATATTTTTGTAGGACAAAACTGTCAAAACCATTACTAAGTGATGGCTTGAGAATCATTAAAGCTTTCTGAGTGCGGCAGTGAGGAAAAGTTTTAAAGAAAGTAGGCACAAGAATTTATGATGACTTATGAAAATGAGTTAAATCATTAAATGACTCCACCCGGGGCATGACCTTTTGCCCTAGGATTGCATTCTTCAATTTACTTAATTTTAGTTACGTATTTGTATAGAAATGCGCCAAAACTATAATCTCAGCTTTCCACTATCGATCTATTTTTTTCCGGCATACAAATGAGACATACACTTATCTATCAGTCACTGATATTTATTGCCACTTTATACTTTCAAGTAAGTACCCGTAGATAACTGATAAGATAGGCGATCAATGACCATCGTTTCATCAGAGAATCAATATCAATCGAGTGTGCAATGAAAATGCAAACATGGCCTAATCAAGTTCAAGTACAAGGTGGAAGGTAGCCGTTCGAACGTCGATGTCCCCGTCCCCCCCCAGCCAGTTTCATCAACATCATCATCCTCTTGCCCTTATTCCAATTTATTTGGGGTCGGCGCAGCATGATTGTCTTCTTCTTCCATACTTTTCCACCGTGTACTTATATCCTTACCATGAAGAATATTACACCAGTAACAAGACTTAAGCCAAACAAAAATGACGAAACAAATAAAACGTGTCCAACTATTTTATAAAGGTGTCTTTAAGCTTTTCCGTTTAGCATTTCCCGCCAGTCTGTAATTACTTTCTGTTTAAATAAAAGCGCACACAAAGCTCGAATAATGTAAAGATTTAGCGCGTTTTGAGCTGCATTTTGCAATTTCACGCCACTTTGCGGTTATATGCAAAACTTGGCGCCATCGCCATGTTGGAATTTTCAAGTAAGCAAAATATTTGAAAACCGAACGGCGAAATTAAATGGCTTCTACAGTTCGTTCACAATTAAACAAAGAAAAAACGTAACAACGCAAGTATTAAAAAAGTTGGCTAACCTGCAGGGCTATTGCGTATCTTTTAAATGACAGTGGCTATCATATTGTCTTTGGATTAACTGTCATATTGGTTATGGTTTAGTACAAAATGGAACCATTTGACAGTAACTGATAGGCACTTTAGGTTAGCCACTGTCATTTAAAAGATACGCAATAGCCCTGCTGGAGAATGAATGATTCCCCTGTAAGATTTTTTTTTAAACTCAATTTGGTAGCTATCCCGAAAATTGCTCCTGTTATCGAATGTTACGGTAGCGTTCGCTGTTAACATTACAAATTACAATCATATCCAATTTAATTTCTAAAACCAAAATTGACCAAATAATAACATGAGAACGTGACCTAGTTGCACATAATTTTGTGTACAAACCAATTAGGTTGTTACTAAATTCATTTTGTTAATTTAATACTCATGAATAAAGTTAAATTTTAATGAGCCTCCCGAACAACAAATTCATTCACAGATAATTTATACAGGAAAGTAGGGTAAATAGGTTTTAGTCTAACAAAGGCGATTTAACTTATTTATTATATTTATTTATTAAAACTCCACTTGAAACTACATACCTATCAATACTTATTTAGACATCCAACTATAAATTAGCGTCGTTAATTCGAAATATTCCCGGATAATACACGGGAAATTGGTCCCTACAAACGGGAGTGGAACGTGAAAAATGGCTTCAAAGCAACTTCGGTGCTTTGAAATGCCGATTCAGGACTTTTTTAACGATTTGCCACAAGGGCCGAAGCCGGCAGACGATCTCACACAATGAAGTGTGCTAGTTTAGTTAGCATTTCGTTGCCGCTGAACTAACGATGGGAATTTCGAGCTACACCGCATGTTTTTTCTTCATTTGACGCTAGCTTTCGGTGGGTTTTTAATACCACTTTTTGTTTTTGAGTCCGATTTTAATTTTAAGACTGATTATGATTTTAATTTTTAATTTTTCATTTTAAATTTTGATATTGTTAATTTTGTTTGTGTGCTGTGAATTTTATTAAGTATGAATTCTGATATCTGTAATAAACAAATATTATTATTATTATTATAATACGTTTTGGTGGCTTTCGAGGTCCATTTTAAAGCCATTAAAAAGTACTGACAAGTTATAAAAAGGCAAAGTGACCAACTGCCTTAATTTTTTTTACCATAAGCTTTGTTTTTACCCCACTGCAAGGAAAGGGTTATATTTTTTTACACTGGCCGTTAGCGATTCGCGCCAATAGTAGTACTAAAATGGAACCATGGCAGAATCAAAATAATAAAAATAATAAGAATATTATATTTTTTTTTTTTATTGTTAAAAACTTAGTAATACTGTACAAAAAATAGTTTGGCAGGAGTTATTTCTAATAAATGGATGTAGCCACTGCAACCAAACTAAGCAATGCCTTTGTTTCGGTTTCCAGTGCCGTTTCCCTCGATATTTAAACAGTATGCCAACAGTGGCTAGAGCTAATCAAACATGGAAACTGTAATAATTACTAAATCAAGGAACAAATACCTAACGTCTGTTCTGAAGACACGTGCAGTTAGAACCGTTAGTATATTTTCAAGTTTCGAACGTAGAATTCGATCTCAGAACCAATAACATCGCAGCATTAGAGATGGTTTCAAAGATAAAGTTGAAAACAAATGTTTGTCTCTGAGATTGTGTTAGTAAAGAAACAAAGTGTCCTTTGACGAAATTTCTTAGTTTTCCCCCTTTCGCAGCTCCGTCTTCGACTAAAACTATTTTCTTTGTCGAGGGTTAAATAAATAAGCTTTGACAGTTTGTTACTTTAAAGATTAAAACTTAATTGGTTTAATAGCTAACCAACAATGTTTTGGTTAGCTACTATTCAAGAGAGCAGCGGTGGCCCAGTGGTGGCGGCCCCGACTTACGAACAGTATGTCGTGGGTTCGAACCTATTCCATCACCGCTGCTCTCAAAACGGTGAACGAAAACATCGTGAAGAAACCGGCATGGCTTAGAACCAAACATTCGAAGGCATGTCATCATTATAACATTTGATAACCAGTTTTATATATTCGCAGAAAGAACTTCACCTAACACGTAAGCGAACTTTTTTGCGAAATTGATTAGCCTCCAACTTTGTCAGACTAAGTACTAGTAAAAACTGTCAAAGCTCTACAGATGACTGACGGATAATGGTATGCAATGAAACTAACATTATAAAACCTTTCTTAAACTTGAAGATCCGTCTGTACCTACACCTGTTATTATTTAGCTACTAGCATCTCGGAAGTACGTATAATGTATAAAAACACGATTGTGTTTTTAGTTCCGGGTTTCGCCGCGTGTCAATGATTACTGGGCCATGTGTATGGATATGTCTCGTTCATTGGCAGGGGCGTTTGTAACACATGTGTTTGTGTCTGGTAGTTTGTTTATTTTATGTTTAGTTGCATTGTTAATCAACAATGCAACTAAACATAAAATAAACAAACTACCAGACACAAACACATGTGTTACAAACGCCCCTGCCAATGAACGAGACATATCCATACACATGGCCCAGTAATCATTGACACGCGGCGAAACCCGGAACTAAACTTCAAATGTACTGTATTTGACACATCGATGACATTTGTCTATGGAAGCAGCGCCGCTGTCAAATGTCAGAATATACTAGGCGTATTGTAATACAATATCTAATAATATTTACATAGAGATTACATTGCTATCGTAAATCCCAGTCGGCAATGACAAGAGTCAGTAAACCTTATCTAAATTTACTTGTAAGCAAATAGTTACAAAGTATTGACTGTCAGATTTGTTCACAATTTGTTGATAACTTAGTTAACACGATAATGTTGGAGAAGTATGATACATAGACACATAAATTATACAATCGATTACGACTACAGCGAAATGGTTATTACTTTAGCGCCTGCTTTTTTTTCTTGTAGTTTTGTGCCTATCCTGGTGTCAAGAGATTTCATCTAACTTGACTTGTCATGTCACCCATTTATTTTTGTTAGACTAAGGCAATATGGGCCAGTTAGCGATACTGCGATTAAGAAAAGATAATAGTAATGGTACTTGTAAGTATTTTCATAATAAAAATGCCAATAAGCACACGAAAACTAAGTTCGCAACCTTTTTACTCCTCAAAAGTGCTGACACTCGCACCATACATTTTGCCAATAGATAGCTCCATCGACAGAAAATTCCTTTAAAAAACTCCGCATACGCTACAAGACAATGAAGCATTTTCATATTTTCAAGATGGGGTGATAAATTCTCGTCTCCCGGTACGAATAACGTCACACTCAATACGACCTTTATTATATGATTACTTGCTGCTTTTCCCGAGAATACGGAACCGTAGGTGAAAATATTAGGAGCAGAAAGATGGGAATTTAGCCGTGCACTCCCTCAATTTTACTTTTTATATCTCTTTCACTAATGCTTTTGGATTTACGGTAGATCATGCGTGATGGGAAAAGTCGGGCGAAATACATAGGTATGTATTATGTTTACTCATAAATAATGTATTTCTCTGTACTTATATGTTAGATTCCGTTCTAATATTATTTGAAGGTTTTCTGTTTACATTTTCAATTGTTTAAATACTTGAATGTTTGGTATCCAAGTAGACATTGATTGATAAGTGTGACAACTCATTAGACAAAGGTGAGGGTAATTTTTGTCAGTAAGTTAGTTTACCAATGAAGTAGGGATTGCAATCCGGCGTCATTTCCAATTCCGATACCGGTGCCAAAATGAACGTAAGGATTGCAATCCGGAAAAAAACTTCGGGCGAAGCCGCGGCTAAAAGCAAATAGGGCATAAATATTAGATAGTGGTTGAACATCTCCACAACACTACTGGCTTTCATATAAAAATATAGTTGATTTCACGAACGATAACCCCTGAAAAACAATACCCTTTTCTATGAAAGATATAGAACAATGCTCAAAGCTATAAATATTCCAAGTTGTGCCATTTTCTGAAACAGAACGGAAACATTTCAAAGTGAAATAAACAGTTGAGGTTGAGATTGACTGCACAAAATTACAGCTGGATGACTTTTTTAGGAGTTCTAGAATAGTTTTCTTACTGAATACTGAAAACAATAATTTATGAATTTAATTGAGTTTTCTGTTGTGTATTGTGTGTGTGTTTCTTATGCAATTTTGTTTTTTTTAAACCACGATCTGTGAAGATTTTATACAGACAAGGCGTGGACTATACGGTCTAGTAAAATTCGACTCTACTGTCAAAGATAATATTTAATATATTCTTGTAGCAAATCGGTTCCTTATTGCGGCAAAAAAAGGCGTTCTTGTCATGCTTTTTTGACATAATCAAGTTGGCGAAGTATTTATTCCTGAAGTTTAATTAGCAACAGGATGCAGGAGCATTACATCATAATACTATTTGCACACTTTATAGATTAAGCACAGCGACGTATGGGTATCGACGTTATTTTTAATATTTCCTTATTGTTATTCGCGATTATAGGTAGAATCGCATACCATGGAATTTGTGACAAATGAACCGGATAATAAAAACCCACATAATTATTTACCTACAGCGTAGCCTAAAAGCATATTCAAATTCAATTCTCCTAATCGATTTAAAAGACAGGAAACTTTTTAAGATGCGGAGAGCGTCCGACACTTTTAATGAATTCCATGTTGAAAATGATTCACGGCATTGCGTTCGCATAACAATGGTATATGTGACTTCATCGGAAATAGAGCAGTCTGTGCCAATTTATGTACTTTAGTGCTTGTATATTTATAATTCCTCATGGCTCTAATGCTGAGATCCCAAAGTTTTTGGTTCACTTTGACCATCATGAAAGAATGATTTATCGGTAAACATCTTGGTTTCGGTAACGGTTTCGGTGGGTCGGTTGCTCGGTATGATTCTGCGACAAATAAATATTTTTTCTTTCTTTCTAATACCCCATGGCCTTTGCGTAATTTGAAGTAAGGTTAGATCCTTATTATAATAAAATTGTATAGATCTAACATTGACTGTCTCGTTTGTCTGGGTGGAAGCGCGACTGCTAAGCATGAGGTCCTAAGTTCAATTCCAAAAACTGGGCTTATCCCAGTTGTATACGTCCCTGTGTGCCTATTGGCCTTGTTCAGTTCTGTCTCCTGCTGATATGGAGGGAAGTAAAAATTATGTTTTTCCTACTCCTCCGCTATTCTTTTCTGATTAATTTCGTTGCGGGATCCAAGACAGTTAAATCATTTCTCTGGGACTTCGTCGGGCTTCATTGTCTCGGCGCTTTTCTTGTGGTCGCCACTGTTGATTCTGGCTTACAGGAGTTACAGTGGTTTGGGAATAGTGCGGCGGGCTTGTCCCATTTAAAAAAAGTTCAATTCCCGGGACATGGTGTTATAGAGTTATGGGCCTTCCACACTCACAGGCTTCACCAGTCTTGCCTGCGCGATTGCACGGTGCACAATGTATATCGCGCGTGTGGTTGATAAAACTGTATTACCACCAACCTCACGCGCAATGTACTGTGTGCACCGTGTAATCGCGCAGGCGAAAGTGTGGTGAAGCTTGAGCGTGTGGTAGGTCTTTTAGCAGCTACGAAGTCTGAATTTTTACCCGGTTTCCCCCTGTTATATCATCATCATTTTCTCGCCCTTATCCCAAATCAAATGAACATGGCTAGCCCCTTATATAATATAATTATGCTTGTCCTCTATTACATGGGGCTTAAACATAACTGGCTAAATATATATTGCTATTGGGCACACCTCTGCTTATCCCTTCGGGACTTACTGGCGTGACGACATATATGTTAGAAAGAAAATCTGGCGATTTTGGAATTATTAGTTTTAATCATTTTGAATTTGTTTTGTTCATTTTTAAATTATTTTTAACAAATAAACACAATTTTCTTTCTTTCTTGAAACGTTGAATCGATGTGGAAACTGGCGTCAATTAATAAAGATATAATATGTATATGTAGTTTATTTTTTTATTTCTTAGCAGGTACTTTAACCTACTATAGTTTCGGTTTTATTTTTCGAATTCTTTCCACGTAATATGCAACAAGAAAGGAACTAAAACCTCCCACTAACCTCAAAGGAATTTCCTCATATGAACGCCAATTTTGGTGGTAAAAATTCCTGAAAGTAATCAAAATATTT
Source organism: Diarsia rubi (assembly GCA_932274075.1). Classification (NCBI taxonomy): domain Eukaryota; kingdom Metazoa; phylum Arthropoda; class Insecta; order Lepidoptera; family Noctuidae; genus Diarsia; species Diarsia rubi. Next base: position 14,311,799 of record OW026431.1, read on the forward strand.
TCGGGTGCCCAGGTAGTGGCTAGACCCCGCATGAATATTCCTCTAACGAAGACCGGCCATTCCGGCTTCCGGGGCCGGATTTATTCGGGATTTGTCGCCCGGTTTGAAGCCGGCTCTAGACTTGACCGGCTTTGCCAGCGTGTATCATAAATTATTGGAATGGTTGGCCACACACGGTAATCGATAGCGCGGCATTAGAGGCGAGGGACTATAGTACTAAAATGGAGTCTGAAATTTAAAAATGGATCATTCGGTTTTTGTATTTGTCCGGCAATTGCATACTTAGCACACAATGGTATTTTTTTTTATTTTCACTGTAATCAACTGTGTGTCATTGCGATATTTACTTTGTTGACCTGACCTTTTTTAAACATTTAAAGCAATGGATTGGGGTTTTTTTTTAAACTGATAGTAGTTGGGTTTTTCGGCTTTGGATATTTTAGTAAACAGATGAGGTCATTGATTGAACTCATGATGAACTGTATACATCATTCTCCTACCCTTATCCCAATTTATTTGGGGTCGGCGCAATATGTCTTTTTCTTCCATACCTCTCTATTTCTCGTCATGTCAGTAGTCACCTCCTTCCTAGCCATATCATCCTTCACACAGTCCATCCATCGTTTCATGATGAACTGTATACGTAAACAATAAAACAGCACATACAGAAAACTTTACTTTATTTTCAATATTTCGACCTCGATGAGAATGGAATGTGAGTTCATTCGTTGTTGAACACAGAACCAATTAGACCACGAACTATTTATGATGAGAAATTAATGTTACGGATGAATGAACACCAAACAATTTATAAGCACACGTGTAGCCTATTTTCGAAAATCAGTAATGTTACTTAAATTTTTTATCATGGCAACAATTAACACATTTTTTAATTTAAATATATTTATACAGGAATGATTAATATCCTCGGTGGTACGAGGACTAAACTAAACCAGGATGATATTCTCGACAATATTCTCTCAAAAAATTAGCCTAGTTCCTGACAACAAACACAAGTTAGTTACAGCTGTTAATCGCAATAACTACGTAACTGAATGTAATAAGATTTCAACACTCAAAACTTTAGTCTTTCAGGAAGGTTCTGGATAATAAAGTTTCACGCTGTCTTTAGATTAAATTAATTTTCGACGGAACTTTAAAATGAGGTTCTTAGGAGCTGCCAGTCGGAGATAAGACGTCCTACCTCCTACTTACTACCAAAGTAGCTACTGCAATTTTCAATAAGAATACACTGGTAGCACTGGTACCGTTAGTCGTGGACTGAACTTGAGTCGGACTTGACACGCCTACATTCTGCCCCACTAGACATATTGACAGCTACAGTTTGTTTATAATTTGACATAATAATATACACGGCAACTTCTCAATACAAAATCACATTATAGACATCTTTCATATCCCGTCAGGGCTGCGAGTTGCTCGAGAGAGATACCGCGGCGTCGCCACAAAGGGTGACCCTTTTTTTTTTTGGCGGGTGGAAAATCATCGAATAACCCCTCCCGCTCTTGGGCAGAGCGAAAGGGAGTGTCAGACTTCTACTGACTAAAAACCACCCATGTTGCTTCTTCGCCCTCTATGTCGAGGCCGCGATAACTAGTGTACAACCCGCGGCCCCGACAGGCGTCGTCGGCCCTTTCGGGCCCCTCCCATGTTGCTGACATCTCTTTGAGGCGCGCGTGGAACACGAACGCGCCGTCGACACGGCCTGTTTTCGTCGTGAGACGGACGGACGGCGAGTTAGCCCATCACTCACTGTCCACAGGCCCTACGCCTACGGTGGCCGGAGGTCATCGCGGGACCCCCGACGCCCGGAGCGCCTCCCGCGGCGGCTGGGACGAGAGGTTCTCTCCCTCTAGCGTTCCGCCGCCTCCTTCGCTAGCAGCACTGCTTCGCAGAAGGAGGCGACGGCGTCCCATTCCTCCTCGCCCCGGACCATGGCTTGCACCAGGGCCGGGCGCGAGAGGTCGCCGCCGCCGATCGCCGCTACGAGAACACGGCGGGGCTCCGCCCAAGCGGGGCACACTTCCACTGTGTGCTCCACCGTGTCCTCCGGCCGATCCTCACAATGGTGGCATCCGGGCGTTTCCTCCCGCCTTATTCGGTGCTGGTACCTCCCGAAACAACCGTGTCCGGTGAGGACCTGCGTCAGACAGAAGGTGAGGGCGCCGTCGCGCCTCTCTAACCACTCCTCAAACCGGGACTTACCGCCACTATCGTGGCGTGCCCTGCACGAGGTTGCGACAGTCGCTGTCTCCATGTCGCCATGAGATCGCACCGGAGGTCTGTCCGCTGCGCAGCAATTTGCCGCGGCAACGGAGTGACCTCCCGACGGCAGCGCATTCCCACGTCCATGGAAGCCCATGGCCTCCGACTTGTGAAGCGCCACCTCGAGACCCAGCTGCCGGATCCTCTCTACGACTATCGCAACCACAACCTAACGCTTTGCCTAGAGCGGGTGGAGTCATTTTATGATTTCCCACCCTCCAAAATTAAAACATCATAAACATTGATTACAGTGACATACGTCAGATAGATTTTCAAAAAGTAATGGACACGTATTTTTTCTTTTTTCACTTAAACAAAAGACGAAGACGATACTGTGCTTCAAAAAGTCGCGTCAAATCGTGTGACGTCACGAGGTTAGTACTTTTTTTACCCACAAAGTGACGTCTAAAGCCACTCATGATCTTTGACACGTTTTATTTTCGTAATTTTTTAATAAATTTGATATAACACAAAACACGTATCCAATATTTTTCGATAATACGAATATAACACGGACTAATTCGATTTTTTTGGTGAAATACCCTGTTATGACATATTAAACATGGAATCAGAATGAACCATGAGTTTGACAAGAATGGGTGTTGTAGGAGGAAATGTACATAGGTACATATTATACGATGCCTTGTTGTCATGACAACGATAGTCGACCTCAGTTCAAAACATAGACTTGAGTCGGCACTCTAAAATACGAGTGTTACAGTAAAAATTGGAACAATCCTTTAATATTTGACTTCTATGGCCAATAGTCAGCATCCTTGTTGGCTTGAGTCACGTTTTGGCTTAATTTTTCTCAAGGTCGTTGATTATAGCGCTCTACTCTACTCTCAACCTAGCGCTCGACAGGGAATGCTAGGAACGCTATTTTTTACGTGAAAAACGTGATTCTAATTAGTCCGTCTGTTATATTATTGAAAAATTTTGGATGTACCTACGTATTTTTTTTTTTATCAAATCAATAATGATTGACGAAAATAAAACGCGTCAAAGATTTGAGTGTGGATTTGTGACGTCAGCACTGACCGGCGACCGCAAAAAAATGCCATACTAACGTCTTAGAATATAATGACGTCACACGAGTTTTCAAAGCACCTGTATCGTCTTTATTGTTTGTTTAAGTGAAAAAAGAAAAAATACGTGTCCAATATTTTTAGGAAATCTATCTGACGGACTAAATATTTTTTTTGTTAACTACCTTATTGAATTAATTTATAATTCCAGCAAGTGGCTGTGGTTGATAGCATGAATTTCAGTTATTTCCACGCGTAGTGAGGTCTCGTTTTAGAACGATTAATGTTTTGTTCTGTAGGTACCTACATACATAAACTCACCCTAATCCCATCGGTATAGGGTACCACAAAACGCCATTTGCGACCACGATCCTTAACATACTGCCGTACTCAGAGATATTTAATGATTACTTAAGCCGTCACCTATTTTAGCCATGTTTTCCTGATCATAACTTGATATTTTATGTCGGTTTTTGTTACCTACAAATCCTAAAATGCTATGCAATTAAATTACATCCTGACTGATATAATCCACGGAATCCATAGACAACCCATTGATCGAAATTACTAAAAGTATGTCTACCTTAAACGTTCTTCAACCGAATGCACTCAAATAAGATATTGTCGGCAAGAAATCTCCTAAAATCCATATGAAGGTAGGTACCTAGCTACCATCTCAAGTTTCGTCTTCTACGAAATCCCTGAACAAAGCTAAATCCTAGACCATGTATTTTATTACGAGAGCTCCGTCTACAAAATAACAATGGACGGCACAGCGCACGAAAGCGTCCTTGCAGCAAAGATCCTGTAGCCTACTCAAGTGACGTTGCCTCTAAGATGTTACAGGTAGATAGGTAGGTAGGTACCTACATGATGTTACAGGTAGATAGGTACCTACATTTCTAGTAGCAAACTATTTAATCTTGGGCTTTGTTTCCCTGTATCTGAAAAGAGGTCATTGTTAACAAGTTTTACTCGTATGTGACCTAACTTGAAATCGCGAATGTATTGAGCTATTCTACACAATAAATTTGTTTTCATTTCAATCGAAATGTATGAATCGTACCTAATATATGTATACTTCTGACAGGGAGTGTGCAATGAGTCAACGACCCCAAGTAGAATACCAGGGGCAGGAAGATGTTGATAATGTAATGTATGGAGCAGCGTTTGTTGCAAGAAGATGTGGGATGTCTTTGAGAAGCCTAAAAATACCTAGCGATGTCACATAGACACGTTTATGGTTCACATAGACACGTTTACACGCTTATGATTGTCCGCATGATGACGTCGGTAAAAGGTAAGAGTAGAACACTATACAAGGAGACGTTTGCCCAGCAGTGAAAAAAAATGTAGAATAGGTACCTACAGTAACCCTTTTTGAGGTACAAAAGCTATACCTAGGGTTGTATAAACCTTCCATCACATTACCAGTTTGGCAACACGAAGATAAACGCGCCACATGCGTCGAGACGTCGGCGAGAGCATTAAGATGCCATTAAGGCTCCGCGTCGGTAATGATTTAATTATCCAACAGTTTGCATGTAACACAGGCTCACTATTTAACTCAAGACAATGTTTGTGCCGTCTCACTTGCGACATTTCATTGTTAATTAGATAGGTTGTTGGTAAGGCCCGCAGAACCTTGCAGGCGGTATTTTAAGACGTAAACTGTGTAGAATTTGGTAAAGGACATTATAATAATAATTATGTTCAGGCGGTTGGCAAAATCGAATATGATGATGGAGCACGGTATCTGAGATGCAAATTTAACAGATCGTATTCGAAACCCTACACTGTGCTCCAAAACACAAATCGTTGACGTGGCTCAAACGCTGCCCAATTTAAATGGGACTAGGCAGGATATGTCTGTCGCATGCCGGACGATCTGTGGGCCCGTAAAGCTCAGGGTTCGTGACACGGGGTCGCTTTTAGGTGGAAATATTGTCGGGCTCTTGGATTCATTATCTGCTTTTAGAACTGGGTAATATTACCTAATATGATCCCGTGATACCTCTAGGTAAGACAGGATGTCAGACTGTCGGGTCACTGTCTGCTTGTTACGAATGATAGGTAATAATCTATTGTATGTATAACATATCACTTAAGGAAAACATCAGAATGGGTCAGACCAAAATAGATACCCAATCGAATATCTAGCTAGTAAGCAAACACATCGCAGTCAAGGTGAAACATCAGGAGTGAAACATTCCACTAGCGATCCCGTAAATAGAATCAGTTTGCTATCAGTATCAAGTTAGGCTAGGCAGATATCAACGTTAATTTAAGGCCCCCAGTAGGGATGCTGAGGTTTGCATCACTTCTGTCTGACGCAGTGACGCAGAAACGTGTTTATGAAACACGCAGTCACGCGACTCCAGGTAATTTAACTTTAGCCAAGTACCTATATGTATCACTGGTTATTTCATGAGTAACACCTCGTCACAAACAGCTTCGGTGATTCGTGGGATGCTCTGAGCATCCTTTATTTCTTTTCTCCATAATCGCTGTCGCAGCATGCATTTCTCTCCTGTCGGGGCCGCGGGTAGTCCAACGGTTATCGCGGCCTCGACATAGAGGGCGAAGAAGGAACATGGGTGGTTTTTAGTCAGTAGAAGTCTGACACTCCCTTTCGCTCTGCCCAAGAGCGGGAGGGGTTATTCGATGATTTTACACCCACCAAAAAAAAAAAGCATGCATTTCTCTTGAGCGTCTAGATCATGGGCAAGCACTTACTTATTGGACAGGACAGTATGTTAATGAAAATATAGGTGCAAAAATTTTGTCGGTAGTTAAACGGTAGATTAAACTTGGAAGCAAAAAACTAAGCCCAATTTGTATTCAATGATCTAGCACAAACTTGATTAAAGATGTCTAGAAAAAAGTCGGGCTGTTTTGTCTAGTTTAATCTAAGGTCTGATTACTATTGGATTCTAATTCTAAAGTTTAATGACTTGAATTAATAACCTGGGTCGCATTTTTTTTTGCTAAAAATCTACTCTAATCTTGCTTACATTTTTTGTTTTCGACACGATGGTAATGAATTAGTATAGTCCACGACTTTTTTAGTTACATTATTACCTCATAAATACTAGTTCGTAATCAGGGTATTACTTGATCCTTATTAACGTTTGACAGCCCATATCAATTTACCTGACTTGAATCATAAAACATAAATTACTTCACGGTTACGGTAAATAACATGAAAAAAACTGTTCCCTGTATCTTCATGGAATCTATTACGATAAAAGATTTCTGAATGCGCGAATTACTAAAGTATTTTCAACCGATTTTTAGACAAGGAGGTGGTTGAAATTGAAGGATGTGTGCCTATAATCATTTTATAATATTGTTCGATTTCTTCGTGATTAGTGATTACTGCTCCGATTTAATTGATTCTTTTTTCATTTGGCAGAGGAAGAACGAGCGGTTGTCCCGTAAACATTTTATTAACTTTGCTTAGGTAATTGATGAGTTATCCTCCATACTATGCATTTTTCTTCGTCGTCTATGTGGATGATATGCCTAAAATGTTATAGTTACAATGTATTATTGATACTTGGCAAGGATGTATGTCTGAATCTACAACGATAAAGGGCAAAGTCGCGAATTCGTTCTATTTTTGCATAAATAAAAAAGAATTTTGGTTAAAAAAACGAGCATTTAGCACGTTTTCGAATAGAAATGCGACCAAAATTGCGGTGTCATTAGTATAAAAATCACGTTACCGAAACAATGACACGAACAGTTATGGTGGAATGGAGGAACATTACCAACATAGAACCGCGTGCATTTATTAGCAGTAGCCTTTATTGGCCTTGCACACATTGGTGTACTTTTAAGGTGAAAGCGTCAGGATAGCCGCGAAATTCAAATTTTCTTACGTTTTTTGCAATTTGCAGGCCAGTGCTAGGTTAGGAGGTAGGTAGGAGGAATGACTTTGACCTCGAAAAAGTCGTTCCTCGAATTATATGAACTTGGAGGGTTGTATTGATGATTTTGATGATTATAATTCTGTAACTACATACGTCTTACACTCGCGTCCAACATTTCAATCAACATACAACCTAGCACTGGCCTGCAAATTGCAAAAAACGTAAGAAAATTTGAATTTCGCGGCTATCCTGACGCTTTCACCTTAAGCACAATTGGAGATAAAGTACAAAATTATGTTTAACATTGAATTTATAAAATACCTAGTCGTTTTTTACCATTACTTATTTAGTGGTTGTGATTAATTGTTTCTTATAAGAACATAAAAGAAAATAGCTGATTACGGAAAGCATTAAAATCTACATCATAAACTTCGATTATATGGGAGGAATAAAAATTCAAGGATATAAATAAATCTTTAATTACTTTTTCTACATTAAGTTTACGAATATACTGCCAAATGGTTTTTGCATATTTTTATTGTGTAGTCGTATCCGTTCGAATACATATACATACATGCTGTAGATCAGAACAATTGCCACGAAAAATAAGAATACTGACAATAATTTAACTTTAAAACCTGCCATGTGACCTTGCCGATGTTGAGGATTAATGAAGGGATCCAGGAAACGAAGTACTTCGTTCTTGAGGATAGGAAGGGGTATGCACTGAAAAAAAAAACAGAATATCACTGTAAGGTTATTTAGGACAACTATGGTTTAATCTCTTTTTCCTGCCTGCCTGTCAGCGTATTGGAAGTTCAGGCACCCGTTCCATTATTAATTTGGATGTCCGGTCGTAATAGTTGAGGGCTCAGTTCTTTAACGTGTACTTAGTACCTACCTAACCTGGTGTCAGAGTGTTTATGACACTGAAGGGCCTGTGACTTGGCCTTACACCGCCGCCGCCGCACCACAGTGATCAATTCCTTAAAGTTAGGGTCTCAATTATTTTTGGTCAATGCGCTGCGATGTGTCGAAATTTCAAAAAATATTTTATTTCAGACTTGAGGGTTACTGTTGTACCTACATTATTCTACAACATCAATATTATGCAGACAGTAGTTCAATCGATTTACCTATGTCATTTCAAAGTTGTCTCGAATGCTAAATTATTGTAACAATACTGATTTATCGATGTATTGCGCTTCTATTCAATTGAAGTAAACTAAGTATTCAGTTCAGATTAAGTACGGTGAATTATAAAAAATGGTGCCCATAAAGAAAGGCATGTACTTTTTATAAGTATATAAATAAAAACCAATAATGACAGATTTATATTATAAAAAAAATATACAAAATAATGTTCTGATATTTACTAATAATTATGAACTCTAGCCTAATAGAAGCTTATTCTACCTTTTTTCACATTTAACGACTTTTTCCCGATGTATCCTTTTAAAATATGATTAGTCTATGTGTAAGGCCCCAGCAAAATCACTAGCATCTGCTAGGTCGAGCACCATTTTGACGTATTTTTTGCAATGGAAACTTAAAAGTCGTGCCATTAAAGCTTACTCCAGTAATACATCTTCGTACACAGCCACCAAGGCCAATACGAACATGTCCCGATGAGAAAGCCTTCGTGAAACCCAGATCGCGAGAGTTACGTAATGAATGACGACGTTCAGTTTCTCATTACCGGAACACCTAGCGCTTTTCTTGCTACTATTTTGAGGAGTACATCTCAAATGTTGAATGGTGATGATCTCTTTGGTGGAAGGCCTGGTTTTCACCAAAAAACGCAGACGTGCAAGATACGATCAATCACAGGATAGACAAAAGACACAATGTCGATTTTTCTCCACTAAGGTAGATAGGTACCTGCCTGCTTGGAATCTCGAGATATACTTAACAGTTTCTAGCACACGTTTGATTTGGGTTAAACTAAACTGCAGGCAAGGTCCACCAAATACTTTTGAAAAAGGATATTTAATCTAACAGACAGATGTGTTGCTAAGGAGTTTGTTCCGCCATTTTTACTTCCCAGCTAAACCATTAGGGAGTGGCGATTGGCGAAGTGTGCCCGTTTTTATACTGCCAGTAATTTTTGACGTTCTGAGGCCCTGGTAGTAGCACGATAGCTATACTCGTACGACTAAATTATGAAAATATTAGTATTTAAACTGACATGGTCACTAAAATTAACAATAACACTGGAAACGGGATAATTTACATATTTTTTTTGTTTTGAGTTCCCGATATTTCAGCGCTGTTATAAGCGCCGTGATCGCGGATATCGCGTTTTCCTTGTTGATGATTATAATAACCCTCAAACGGTCAAAATATTATGTAGTGAAACAATTATTTTTAAATTAAAAATCGACGTATTGTGTAACGTTTACAAAGCGTGATCGTGCTTTGATGTAAAACAAGTAGGTATGAGGCACAGGTGTGAATTATTACATTTTGTTTGTAATACAAATGTAATTTTTATGTAAATTCATAGTGACTAGGTGTGACCATTTTTGTACTTAGCTTACCTAATTGTAATTGAGTTTTAACACCGGTAATAGCGTAGCAAATGAATTACTATTATTATGTCAACACAGACGGCCTCAGCTGACGTCATGAAGACGCTAGGCGAGATGAGGTCAAACAAATCATCAACATTTTATTGCATTTACAATGGCCAAGTAATAATTATGCAAATGAGCTAACACTACGCGGACTCACGGGTTTGGAACTGGCCTTTACGAAGAAGTATTATTAAGGTTCAAAGTTCAATGTAGTGGCACTTTTTATGTAGGTTTATTAAAATCTATTTTTCGAGGTCTAGGTTATTTGGCTGCAAAAGTATGTTAATTATGATAGTAGAGATCAAATAATCTGTTCGGACTCCAAAGCATGAGCGCGAAATGTAAACGTAACGTAATTACGTCGATTTTAACGTTCAAATTCCTCTTTTCATGTGTAACAATAATCTCGACAACAGAAGCATAAGGTCGAATGTCCGAAACTCTCTGCATTTGAACATCCGACCTTATGCCTCAGAAGTTCGAGAAATATTTTAATAATTTGACGATTTTTTTTATCTATGAATGATACTGATTGTGCTTGTTGCAAACATAATTAGTTAAAGTTCTTTGAGAAAATCGTATTTTCGAAAAAAAAAATCGATGACATTACGCCAAGACCTTACAAGTAGGTACCTACCAGCTATTATGATAAGTATGACATGGTAATGACCTAATTCAATCAACAGGTAAATTCTGATAGTAACAATTTAATGAAAAATTTAACTATCGTAAAATTTTTTTTAGGAGTAATTATACGATTTTTGTAGGGTTTGAGTAATGAATGTGACTTGACTGTAACAAATTTTCACAAAAAAATGTCACTGACATAACAAGGAAATATTAAAATATTTCTTTATCAACCTACTTAAATTAATTTAATTACCAGCGTAAGCTACTGAAGAATGTAATGTGTTATAGCATCAGGACAATACTATTAAACAATAACAGTCGTTTTAGTATCAATTTTAGTACTATTTTAGAGATAATAAGTTATCATAGAATAGTAAATTATTATAGGTCTGGTTCTATTATTAAAACAATAAACATAATTGTTTATACAAATATTGTCCATTTAAATATATTTCAAAACACCATCTTGAAAAACCCTGACCATGTACCATAAACCGGGCAAATAGTAAAAGTAGAGCAGAGTTCCAGAATACACACATAGGAAATATTTAAATGAAATTATAGTGCAATCACTTCAATGAGCACATCCTCAAGACAATAAGACTGGTCTTGTCGAGGTCATATCAATATCGGAGTGCTAAATTGTTTCTCTTAAGTAACAACCATAGACCAGGAATAATTTTGGGAATATTCTCTTTTGTTTCTTAATCTGCTGACATGAGGTTAGTTAAAAAAAGTGAGATATTATAAGTTATGGTAAGTATATGGTTGGTGGTTAAAAGTTTAGAAAAAAAATATTATGGTTGAATTTCATTTGTCTTGGTAAAAAGTTTTGTAAAAATTTAGGAAATGGACAGACTTAAAATGTTATACTTACATTGATGAGAAGAGTAAAAATATTACCTAAGTTGCCATACATTTAAATAACTTTAACTAACTGCCTACTTATATGTTTGAATGGATTCTTATTTTGTCACCAAATGGGTATATAGTACTCATTTTTCCGATGTAGTAATAGAACTAGAAGTAATTGCAATGTTTGAATATTTATGAGTTTCGTTTAATTGTTTAGTACCAACTTAATATAAAATACTCACATAAAGTTGTCCATGTTGTAGTATCATGTAATATTTAATGTTTACCTATCCTCTTAAGAATGTTAGGTAGGTACAAAGTGTTCCAGAATAAATATTAGAATAACAACAATCTCCGTAAATACCTAGATACATAAAACAGGTTTCTATATTTAGACCAACGCTACAAAACAGCCGAGTTTTATAATAATACTACATGCACAAATATACATAAGTATCGTTCTTACCTTGTATTCAGTCCACTTAGAATTACCGAACAACTTGCGCCAAAAATCAGAAACGAAAAACACAAATAAAACAAGTCTTCGACGAAAAAAACACTGCCTATCACGGTTTTGGGGATTAGAACCACCAGCTCAGACACAAACACGTTGTACCCGTTATTACGACACGCAAATATTGTTTATTACACAATTATGATGATATTTAATTGGTGAAAGTACGAATAATAGGAATATTGTCAATGCGGAAAACCCACATGAATCACACACCGTCACTGCCTACCGCAAACCGCATTATTCAACTGACAATTGACATTTAACCATCGGGAGAGAACGAACCAGTGTTACCAGGCCGAGAAATATTTTTACCATTACTTGTTTTCAAGTTTTATTGAAACAGACAAAAAAAAACCAAATAAAAAAATGAATGGTTAATTATTTTTTTAGTACAATGCTAAATAATTTTACGTTTGTGGCACAACTTTATTGGACGAAAAAAATACCAACAACAACGAAGGAATTGCACATTTAACCAATTTTCTTGTTTTTTGAGTATTTGATCGGAAGAACTTGTAAAAAAAAAACGAAAAACTGTACGTAAATGTTTGAAAGTCGCTTTTATTTGTAGAAGGCTACTCTTACATGGCAACACAATGCAAAACGTTTCGCTCTACGTAGACTCTTGATTTCGTTGTGATTTAAGTTAAAATTATTTTATATTTGTTTGTTATTTCATCGAGACAATTGTGAAATATATGATATACAAAATGTTTTAAATTTATTCAGTTACGTTTAAAAATTCATGTCCCATGTTGTCATTACGCATAGCGACATCTACTGAATATGTGAGAAATTAAAGTACTGTTTTGTTGGGGTCTTCCAACCGTTCCTTCCTCCTCTCATAATCAGTTTTTGCAGTACCTACGCACGCCGCCCTAGCGCGTACCAGTCCAGGGCCTGCAGTCTCTACAAAGATAGCAATCGCTTTACGACAAAATTCGGTCGCAAAGCTATAACGATGCGGATTTAAGGTGGACGTGAGCCGGACGCGACCCGCCGGTATTAGCTACCAACTTAAATCCGCATCGTTATAGCTTTGCGACCGAATTTTGTCGTAAAGCGATCGCTATCTTTGTACAGACTGCAGGCCCAGTAAGACTTCATGGTTCTTGGCGATCTTGCTGAATTACTTGGGGATCTATGTTATCTGAGTTTTTTTTGTGAGTCTTTCACATGGAGCGACTGCCTATCTGACCACCACAATCCAGTAACCGGCCACTTTAATCAAGGAGCCTCTGCGTATCGACTGTCATTGATCAGCAAATGGCCTATGTACCCGTACCATTTTCAGATCGTAAATAGCATTGGTAGTAGATGGTCTCATCTACGGATCGACCTCGCCTAGTGTGCTTTAGTCTTGAAGATTGATTCGTGCGCCTATGTAGCCACAAGCCACCCACCAAATCTTTAACTTTATATGTACGTGTATTTCTTCTGTACTTGTGTTTGTCACTGAACTCCTCCTAACCGGCTGTACCGATTTAGATGAAAATTTTCCTGTGTGGTTTAGATTTACAATTGGACCCGGTAGATGGCGCTGCTGTCCGGGCAGGACAGACGACGACGACGACGTCTTCCAAGTCTGCTAGTATTATAATAGTACATTATAGTAGCTGAAGCGCCATTGAGACCCAAACCGTCAGATGAGGGTCATAAGAGAGCCGAGGACGGTAATTATCAATACACACAAATCAAATCAAATAATTTATTCGCTTATTAAGGGTAAATGGATGGTAGATAGTGCATTACATAATACAACAGTAAAGATCCTCATATTAACCATTTCTGGTATGCAAAACTTAAAACTTAAAATAAAAGTTTAGAAGAAAGTGAATTTGGGTACCTACGTCTAACAAATACAGAGGTACTGTACACATTTACATTTATGACTACATATTATCTTACCTAGTTATTATTGCACTGATAGGAACATAGTAAGGCGTTACACTAATTTTCTATTTTTATAACTAACTAGCTGACCCACGCAACTTCGTCTGCGTCACAATAATATATAGCTTACAACCTTCCTCGATAGACCGACTATCCAATATAGTAAAAATTTTTCAATTAGTTTTCTAATGTGGAAAGTATTTTCAAAGTCGTCAGAGTAATTTTTGAGTTGAATAGTAACAAACAAAAAATCTAATCTTTCCTCTCTATAATATTAGTTTAGATTAACTTAGAATATATTATTAAAGTGAGAATTACTATAGGTACATATCATCATCATCATCATCATCAGCAGCCTTATATTGGCCCCACTGCAGGGACTCAGGCGTCCTCTCTATTAGAGCGATGGGCCACCACGCGGGCCCAGTGCGGATTGGTAGATGTCACATATCTTCGAATTTTTGGTTCTAAGATATGCCGGTTTCCTCACGATGTTTTCCTTCACCGTTTTAAGAGCACGTGATGAAGTAAATTACACAAAGTAATGGAATAGATCTAAGGTCTTTCAGTTCATTAGGCAATTTGTTACATAATTGAATTGACATCGGGTAACAATTTCTTCTATAAAGATCAGATTGTATGTTCGTCAAGGGAAAACTATTAGGATATCGGATATTAAAATTAATTAATAGGTAATCACCAAAGGATTTGTATAGATACTGATGTGTTTTTACGAAATTACAAGATTCAAATATATACATGGACGGTGCTGTTATTAAATTAAGCTTTTGGAACAATGGTTTGCATGAAGTCACGTGTAGGTATCATACGACGTTTTTCAACACACTTGTGAAGAAAATAATACCAAATTACTACTACTAGGAACTAAATAACCCTCCTTTTGGGCTTTTGGGCCGCAGTCAGGTAATAATAATTTTTAGCAACATATGAAACGAGTAGTGAATTTTTTTTCGTAATGGCGGGAAAAATTAATCAGTTTTCCTATGCGCGCATCTAACAATAGCGATCGGCCACAGACTAAAAGAATGAGGTTTCTTTTTTTTTGGCTTTTCGCGGATAGCGTTCTAGCCACGAACAACGCAGGGAATTCAAAGTTTTTTAAAGTACAGAGAAAACAAAAGTTATATTTGAGTGAGTTTTATTTATTAAAAACAATGACGTATTATACATATAGACACGTCATTAACTAACATGGCGGCAAAAATATTATATAGGTACTTAACTACTTTCACGCGTAAAGAAAGGGAAAGAAAATATGACACCGTACAGCGGGATGCCTGTTGTCTTTATGTTTCGCGAAGGTTTACACACACGATTTAATTTAAGAACAAACGTAGCATCGCGCGAGAGGTTGGTGCGTAACTAAGCGCGATGTGGCCAATTGGCTTCATTTCATGATGTCATTCTTGAGGGCGGACAACGTATCTATAGTTTTATTATATCATTGATTAAAAACGTACAAGTTGAAATTATCTATTTAAATTCAAAATTGCATGAAATGAGCAAGCAATAGGTACATTGATTTATTTGTACTATTGAACGCAATCTTTTTGTATTAAAATTTTTTAAAGAATAAAGCAACTGAACTCAACCAATAAAATAAAATAAAAAACCTCTAACTCACTTGAGAATGATAGCAATGAAAAAGTCGCAGTTTCGTAACAGGTGTCATTATGTGATTTATGTGCCTAATTGCAGTAACATAAGAGCCATTTTATAAGCAAGTGTATTGAAAAATAATTAAAACACCATTCCATTGCAATATTTTAATAATACTTAGTTTTAGACCATTTTTGATTAAGTTTGGTGATATTGTCAGCCCTTGGATTGATGTCGACGACGATATGCGTACAAAGAGGTAGAAACTTCGTGGATATCACATAGTATTCCACATTAGACAGTCCGTCAATCTTGTATCTTTCCACTGCAGTGCTGAGAAGATGGTGCCTGTGAACGAAATTATAGGATATTGTCAAAGTGCACATTGCTCGCAGACGGCCGAAAAGTTCTGGAGTGGCGAGCGCGAAGTGGAAAACATTGCATTGGAAGGCCTCCCACTACTATTAGGTGGGCCGATGACCTGGTGAAGGTAGCGGGAATCCACTGAGTGCGAGACGCACGGGACCGGTCAATCTGACAACACCTGGAGGAGGCCTATGTCCAGGAGTAAAATTGTGGAACCCTCAGTGCAACCACTTAGGAGGTTGTCGTCTGCTTTATCAGCGGATGCTGGAGTATAAGACCTCCAGTCAGGTAAATACAATCATCCCCTGTAGGGTACGAGCCTCGGCTTAGGGTTTTGCTTTATCTATTTCTCTAAGTGACTACTGCTTCGATTTAAGTGATTACTGCTTCGATTTAAGAGATTACTGCTTCGGTACCTACCTACTTGAGTAATCCTCTATTACTATCATCATCATCATCATCATTTCAGCCAAAAGACGTCTAATTCTGGACACAGGTGTCGCCACATTGACCTAGGCTTTTTGCAAGAAATACGGTATATTCAGGTTAGAGAAAGAAAATCGACAGTATTTCAATAAAATGAGAATAATAAGTACTTTTTTATGTTTTGAAAACATATTTCTTGGTGCTTCTCGCACAATTAAGCAATTCGCTTCATTCCAAATTAAATCAAAATTAAAGTAAATGAGAAGCTAATTTTTTATTAAATTTATGGATGATCTATTTCTCCTAACCCTACATTGACCGGTCCCGTGCGTCTCACATCCAGCGGGGGACCCGCAACCTTCACCAGGTCATCGGTCCACCTAGCTCCTACCTCTGATATTATATGAATACCTAAATAAAATAAATGAATGCCTTTCCCTTCCAACATCATGTCCTATTCATTTTCTTTCAGACCGCACACACCTATGCAAATATTATTTAGTAAGCCACGTAGCAAATTAAGTAGCAGTGTGAGGTGTCAGTTAACTCTGTTTATTATTAACTAGCTGATGCCCGCGGCTTTGCCCGCGTCAAATTTTATACTAAAAAAATCCTCAATAACCACTCTAACCATTGGTGAAAACAGCATGAAAATCAGTACAACAGTTTTTGAGTTTATCGCGATCAGACCGACAGACAGACGCGGCGGTGATGATACCTAATGATAAACACCTTTGTAAATAACTATTTATTTATATAGGTGTGTGCGGTCTGTGGAAAAGATTGAACAGGACATGATAGTGAAATGCATTTATTCACAAGTGTTAGATACACAATTCATACATTACAAATAAAATATAAATTAAAATGAAGTGTCTCTTTGTAATATTAAAATAACAACTTTTTATTGAATGCATAAATGATGAAGTAACCACATTTTATTTGTCTGTCTTTCAATCCGTTTTTTTTTGTTGTTGATTTGTAAGTACGAGAGTTTTACTGGGAGATAGGATAGATGATGTTTTAAGGTCTAGCATAGGCTACTTTTATTTTAGAAAAATTATTGGGGTTCCGTGCAAAAAAAATAAATCCTTAGATACTTCCAAGGGTTTTAATTTTCTATTTAAAATTCGATTCAAGTGGGGAAGTAGAATATTTTTCAATAATAATTAAACGCGAACAAAGGTTGCGGGGCACAGCTAGTTGTAAATAAATAAATATGTGTTTTTGTAATATTTGTTATTTATCTTTAATACACACGTATTATTGTTTAGTTTACACAACTGTGTTATGATGACTTTCAATAATTTCAGTCGGTCGGCAATTAAATTTTAATTGCGTGTTCACAAGTTTATATTTTTGCTGGTAGAATCCCTAATAATTATGTAATTATATTCATTGAAAACTGATTTGAAAGGAGTTTGAACATTTTTGTATGGAAGCTGGCAAAGCGACCCACCGCCATATTGATTTTTTTTTTAAATCATGGCCCACGATGAAATTGGTATGTATGGATAGAGGGCACCTAGACGAACAGAAAATGTCATGTAACATGATACCCCAAAGTGTCACGTTATCGAGATATTTGAAGGTAGACTTGCCCGTTCTTCTTCAGAGAGATCAACGCTTTGGAAAGTTCTTGTATTATGTACCTACCTATTTATCTATAATCTGAATTTTGGACACGTCTCGAACGATTTTCATGAAATTTCGCTTGCAGGGGGCGATAAAACGTCGTCAAAAAAAATTACGAGCAAAGCTCGGTCATCCAGGTAGGTAGGTACCTACTACACATTAGTGTTTGTACATAATTGTGTTCGTATATGATACAAATCAATGGCAGCCACCTAGATAACAATATTCGGAGAGGAATGCCCCAACTGTTCCCAAGTATGTCTGCGGTAAGCCAACATGACCATGTGACAGGTAATTAATTCACTGCCAGCTGAAATCTAGTTACTTAGGTAGGTTTAGTACCAATATATATTACTAGCGGACGTCACGCGGTTTCACCCACGTAATTCCCGTTCCCGTGGGAATACAGTGAAAAAAAAAGTAGTTTAAACTGAAAAAACCCGACTGAAAATACTGAAAAGCGAAAAACAAGCACTTTTTAAATTAAGCAAAACTTGGAAGCAGGCGGGGTCCATTCTATTTTCATTTCATAATTTAATATTCAAATGCACCCCGCCACACTCAGCGTCCACAGGCCCGCGCCTACGGTGGCTGCAGCGTCTCCCGCGGCGGCTGGGATGATAGAATAGAATAGAATAGAATAGAATATGTATTTATTCGTTAGTGGACAGCAGCAACACAAAAGAGCAGCACATACATAAACAAATAACAACAAACAGCTTAACAATTAATTAAACAGCTCAACTGCGCTGAGCATGCCCATAACGAAAGGGTAACCAACTCAGCCTAACTAAGCATTTTTAAATTGCAATACCACAACGACATTTCAGTGAGAGTGCGACTACTGCCTAGTTAATATTATTTTATTGAGCTGAAAAAAAAAAAAAATAGGAAAACAAACGATTCCGAGAAAGTGTATAGTGCCGGTAGACTAATAATGCTGATTGATTGATTCATTGAGTTCAAAAACAAAATTAGTTTTTACAATGGAATTTGGAATTACGATGGAAGTCGGAGCAAAAGGATGATAGGTTCTCTCCCTCTCACGTTCCGCCACTTCCATCGCTAGCATAACTGCTTCGCAGAAGGAGGCGACGGCTTCCCATTCCCTCTCGCCCCAGACCATGGCTTACACCAGGGTCGGACGCGAGAGGTCGCCGCCACCGATCACCGCTACGAGAACACGGCGGGGCTTCGCCCAAGAAGGGCATGCCCTCCACGTTGTGCTCCATCGTGTCCTCCAGTCGATTCTCACAATGGTTGCATCCGGGCGTTTCCTTCCGCCTGATTCGGTGCAGATACGTCAGACGGAAGGTGAGGGTGCCGTAGCGCCTTTTAAGCCACTCCTCAAAGAGGGGACTTACCGCCACTTTCGGTGCCGCGCCTTACTCCCAGTTCTTGAGTAGAGAACAAAGAGTCTACTTAAAAGAAACAAGGGGCTAAGGTTAACCTATTTTTTATCAACATTGCCGTGCTGGCAATCTTCTTGGGCATTTTTCCTGTTGACAATGATGCGTACTTCTAGTGCTAATAGCGTACGTGCTAATTTCAGACAGATGCTGCGTACCTACTAGTTAGCGTACAATTAGTATGTGCATACAAAAAGACTACGTACATAATATCGACAACACACTGTTACATTACATATGTTACACATAGATACAAACAGACCTGTTTGAAATAAATACAATAAAAAACGAAATGGACGTCTGCCTGTGTGCCTAATAAATGCCCCATCAAATTTTGTCCGCCAGTGTAGCTAGAACATTGTTAAAGGGCCGCTATAAGTCTGAAGTAAGGAAGGCATTAAGAGTATCATACCTGAAAGGATTCTCCTGCTCGCGCGTGTGTGGCTGCATTAGGTAGACGCCAATACTGCTGTTGTACCGCACTATTGGATACCCAGAAGCACGCAACCTTCAACAAAATACATTCTAATGTATAATTAACTGATATTCAACCCATCTAGGCATTTTCGTATGTATAAAATTAGCAGAATAGTTTATATTGTGATCGTCTCACCTCCAAAACATGTCGTTGTCTTCAGCCCCCCACCCGAAGTAAAGGTTGGAGTATCCATTGGCGCTCTCGAACTGATCCCGTGTCATCGACACCACACCACCAAACAGGTTTTCAAACGTGTAAGATGGACTAAAACGGAATAAATTTGTAGGAATTTGTATGAACTGATAATTACAGACTGATAAATACAGACTTTATTTTGTAAAGTCAAATCTTGCAACTGAATTAGAAACTGGCAAAGTGCATATCGGACCACGCACAATGTATGGTTCCGTAGTTGCCCAACAAAATATGGAAACTTACTAAACTGATTAACTACCCTGCTTACCTGCCTCCGAACGATGATTTTTATTGTAAAATCAAAACAAAATTACATTTTCAGTTTTGAGACCTGCGCTCCCATATTATTATTATGTAAGTATAGGAAAATATTTCATACAAGTACATTTTATAAGTTGTTCGACTATTACTCGTAAACTTGTAAAGCCTTTTCAGCTGCTTTTTTTTTGGTGGGTGTAAAATCATCGAATAACCCCTCCCGCTCTTCGGCAGAGCGAAAGGGAGTGTCAGACTTCTACTGACTAAAAACCACCCATGTTCCTTCTTCGCTCTCTATGTCGAGGCCGCGATAACCAGAGGACTACCCGCAGCCCGCAAACGAATCCCTTAATAAATAAACACAATTATTTTTTAAGACCAATCCAACGACATCCCACACAATGGACTTTGCGAGAATATCATCCCCACTTTAATGTGTACCAATTACTGCTTTCTAGTGAGTACTAGAAAGCAGTAATTGGGCATGAAGTTTCCGAGGAATATGGCATAATGGCAACTAACATTGTGACTAGAAAGAGAGTTCTTTCTAGTCTTTAAGATGTAGTGCGGACAGACGGACGGACAGACAGACAGACAGACAGACGGACATGTGGAAATTATAAGGGTTCCATATTGACTACGGAACCCTAAAAGCAACTATCCAAAACTGATACTGACAAGTTTACTTCGGATGACAATGCATGGATAGCATAAATAAATCATTCTAAATTCAATATGGCGGACTTCCAAAGATTAGCGTACTAGTTATTTTTTATTCACCCCCTAAGCATAATAAATGCGTTTTAAAATTAATACGATCAGCATGTATAAATTTTTTTTTTTGTTCCGTAACCTTATTTCCACTTTAAAGAATGACATAAACCTCACTATCTTCAAGCTTCTAATTTAGAGAGCTTACACCCTCTTTACATTACAAGCTTGAAGAAAGTCCAACCCTCTGCAGATATAGGGTGAATTCAGTACTAAATTACACTAAGACTAGCGGTTCTAGAAATAATTTCAGCAATACTATATGAATTCAATTAAACGGAAAAAAAATTACGAACCTTACCCTTAACCTGCAAGATTCCATTATTATTCGTTTGATATGATTCATGTTGAGGAGCTCAATGAACCCTGTCAGTTTGTGAAGGATTCGAATGTCTCTTGCGGGGTGCAAGAGACATTCGAATATAGATACGAAACGCAGGGGTGGATTGAAACAACATTTTGAGTGGGATTTTAACGTTAAATCAATAAGTATGTTGCCGAAAAGGTATCTTAATAAAATTAAGCAAATAAAATTAATAGAGTAGGTACTTATTGGTAAAATCTTGTTGGTAAAAATGTAGGGCCATGGGATCCGAGTGCCTTTCAGGAAATTGCCAAGCGGTTGGCTGACTCTTAACGTGACCAGAGGCTTGCCTATTTTTTTGCCAAAGAATCAGCATTGCCATCCAACGTGGGAATGCTGCCAGCCTTCTGGGCACTTTTCCTGTTGACAGCGATATGGACGAATTTCTTGACGCTATTTATTTCTTCTCCTTTTTTTAAAAAACGTTGCCCCACTCAATCTTTTGTCTTAATTTACCCCTGCGTTTCTATTCGTCCCGTTTTACTTTACTTACTAGGATCTCTTCATCTCAGTGTCATTAACCCGTGCGCACATGTGCCTAGGCAGCGTGGGACAGCTATATGCTATGTTCTCATGCATTGGCAACAGGTCCAGATCATGGAATACTACGCAGTGGAAAGTGTTGAACTTCAACATCTCGTTAAACCCCGCATTGAGCAGCCGGCCCTTGTTGAACAGTTCGTCATCTTAAAAATATAAGTTTCTGTTATAACTTATGATAAGTCATTACTTCATATATTTTGTCATGTACAATGAATAGTTGTTTTATAGAACAGAGATTCTTTTGTTGTCATTCGTACGAAAAGAAGAACAGAGGTCATTGACATTAAAATTGATAACAAAATGAAGTACATTAACAGAATGAATATACAAAAAAAAATGACAAAAGTTTAATATTGTTTAAACTACAAGAGACAAAACAGTGAAATAATAATTATTAATTAATCTTGATGCATTAAACGGTACCTACTCCTAGACACAGCTCGTATTGTTAGGAGGTTCCTTTCTCTGGAGCCCTGACCAGCAGTTTGTTCCCGATACGGGTGGGATACAATTTTTTGTAATTTTAAATGTATTTTTTAATTTATTTTTGTAAATATTATTTAAAAAGGTAATTAGTTTGTAATGAAATGAACAAAGGAATAATAAAATAATTCAAAATGTCACGTACAAGGTCGTGCTATGTCTGTTGGTATATGTATAATATTATATAATTCGATTGTATTACGAAGTGATTAAGCCTCCTTTGTGTGCGAGCGAAAGCGCAACATAATTATTGCTGGATGGCTGGACCAGTTCTGATATCGAAATTTTTCAGGTTGAGTGTACGTTTGATTATCTACTGAGCAATCTTTGGTAAAACCCAAACCTGGTTTTGGTTACAAATAAAGATAAAAAATAGAAGTAATAGAATTCTATCAGAGGCCCTGCACGAGCGCGCGATGTGTGAAAAGAGTAGTTTAATTTTTTTTTTTAATTGGGTTCTTGTGGTTTCTTATTCTGTTGTGTTGTGTTACTTGCTACTCACCATCATGCTGCTCAATAACAAATATTTGATAATCCAGTTTCTGACGCATTAAAAAAGGATGTATGTTGTACAAGAATATACCTAGATTGCGTTCACGATTCCTGAAAGAACAATATGTTTTCATAATTAAAATTAAAATCAAAGAGCCTGAAAATATGGTATAACATAACACAACATCACGTCTGTAATATGAAGTAAGCCTAAAAGCACGTTGATGAGAAAATTCGCAGAAGAACCAGGGTCACCGACATAGCTCTCAGAATATGCAAGTTGAAGTGGCAATGGGCAGGCCACATCGCTCAAAGAACCGACAACCGATGGGGAATGAAGGTTTTCGAGTGGCGACCACGAACTGGAAGACGCAGCGTTGGTAGGCCTCCCACCAGGTGGACCGACGACATCGCGAGAGTCATTGCCGTTCGTTATGGTGTTCTATGAGAGAGGCCTTTGTCCAGAAGTGAACGTCTTATGATAGGCACGTTAGCTGGGCACAAATCCAGACTTCATAGCAGCTACTGAGAAATTTCTTGTTGAAAATCCCAATAACACCTTACCTGACCTGTGAACCGGACCCAGGACCTCTTGCTCCCCGTAGGGGCTGCGGGTCCTGTCAGGGCTGCGGGTTGTTTCAAAGAAATACCGCGGCCTCGACACAAAGGGCTAAGAAAGAACATGGGTGACTAAAAAGTCAGTAGAAGTAACATTCAAACTTGCGGCCAGTAGAACATCGAGGCCGCAGGGCCAATATTTTCATCGTTAAATCGGGTTATGGGCATTCTAGTATCATAATAAATTTTAATTCCCTTCAAGTTCTGGTTGACCAAATAACAACAGAGTATAAAATCATACATGGTCATACCGACGACGCCTCAGATTTACATGCGGAGCTGTGTCAATTATTTGTTCCAAATAATTATAATCGCTCCAGCAAACATAAATTGTTTAATGTCCCATTTTGTCGCACTGTAGCTCGGTCCACCTCTCCTATACCACGTATGCTAACGATGCTCAACGCGCTCGTGGAGACTAACCCTGGATTGGATTTGTTTGCTGATGAATGGAAGACGATAATTTTAGAATGCTTGTGGTTCTGCGAGAAAACCGAGTTAAAGGATTAATTAATGTAGTGTTAATGGCTTTTGCTGTTCTAAATGTAATACTAAATAAACATAAAATAAATAATCACCATCTTGACCCTGCCCTTTTTCCAATCTTTTTGGGGTCGACTCATGAGTACTGGTTTTTAACTCGTCATTACTTTCAATATGTTCTACAGAAACTTTCAACATTACACGAACACATCTTCCACGACGACACCCACCACCCCTAGTCTTCCTCTACTCTTAATATCCATTCACATTCATACTTAAAACTCTCTCCTTTAGCCGAACATGGTGATCTATTCTAATCTAACCCGTACATTACCTTACTAAGGTAATGGAATTATTATTAGATAAGCATTACAAAATGTTTTTACTCAAAAATGCATGTAATGTTGTCATTATTTTGACAAACTTGTTTGAGCAAAGTCGACCTTGCCGGTCTGTTTCAAGGAGCGGCCGGCAAAGTTTTGCTGGCCGCTCTAACAGGCCGGCAATGTTTTGCCGGCCGCTATTTTGACGTTTCAACGTTTTAAAAAATCAATTCCAAAAAGATTTTATTTAAAACACAGCTGTTTGTACGTCTAAAGGTAAAAAAAAAAAGATTTAAATGAAGTAATAAATGAAGAAATAATCCAGCAGTCAAACACCGCATTAGAATTATCGCAAACTATCAGTAATATCAAACCGGGAAAGTCGGTGTTGAATTTTAGTAACTGTACTTTTCATAATTGTCATTTTAATTAAAAGTCTAGTTAATTAATATATTTTTTATTTAAATTACTTGCTGGTTTTATTTAGATTAGGTACTTGCATTTTTGAGTAAAGCACTATACAAACCTTGGCCCACAATGACTGCTTCGCTGGTCACGCTATGATTGCCTCGAGCTAGCCTAGCTACGCTCTAGGCCTTTCAGCTTGGCCATCATTGCAGCCCTTGCTGTCCTCGCTGTAAAGGCCTCGGCCTACGGTCTCGGCCTTTATCTCAGCTCGTCCATCAAGTGCTGCACGCTGACCGCGCTGTGTCGGCCTGGAGCTGCGCTACGCTGCGCTGTCGGCCATCATCAGCGCGACCAGCAAAGTAGTCATTGTAGACCGCGGCAGTAATGTACTATAAAAACATACCTGTACGGAACAACGATGCCCACTTTAAACCGGGCTTTACAATCTGGGGGTTGATACGATCCTCCTTTTCTTACCATGGGATATATGTTCTCTTCCCTCAAACCCACGCTCTTCATTTTGATATCGAATTTTGCTGAAACAATTAATTAAGTAATATATATCGTTAGCCGTACGCAACTACTGTCGACAGAATAGACATGTTTCCTGACTAATAAAATATAATTCTGTTTAGTCCGTTAGTTAGATTTTTGAAAAATATCGGATAAGTACGTATTTTTTGTTTTATCAAATTAATAAAAAGTGAATCAAATGAAACGCGTCAAAAATCGGATTGTGGGCTTGTGACGTCACTGTCCTGTAAAAAATGTACCTACTACAGTGTGGCGTAACATGAATTTGCGAAGCACTGTATTGTCTTAATTTTTTTGTTACGTGAAAAAAGAAAAAAATGTGTCCAATATTTCTTTAGTCAACTAGGTACCCTACCCTGTTGACGAGAATATTTACGAAGGTACAGCTTATAAAACTTAACTAAATTATACTTGACATCACCACCACTTGAACTTGAATTTAAACTGACTCGTGTTGGTCTAGTGGTCGCACGTGTTCGATTACTAGGACGGACAAAGTGTTATTTGGTTTTCCATCAAAAATGTCTTAGTAGCAGCCACAGAGTTTGGGTTTGTACCCTGTTGTTGGCAATAGGCTTGCCTCCTATTTCATGGAACTGAAACAAAACTGGCTATATGTTTGTACAAATGAGTACACCTCTGTTAAACCCTTTGGAGATTACAGGTGAGGTTTTATGTTTTGTGTAAATCAAAATTTAACTGGTGTAAAGACACCTATAGCAACTAAAAACGATTTGTCGACAAACCAGTAGCGAACCCCAGTATCCACCAAAGCGGAGACAAGCAGAGCGCAGAGGTGACGTGCCAAATTCGACAAAAAAAAAATCACAGGAAGGGCGAAAGATCAGATGTAAATTTTAAGTAATGTGATTGGCCGATTTCCGCACATCTTTCGTCTTCGCTTGGCTTTCAAGATATGTGATTGGTGAATCGCGACTCAGCTCGTCTCCGCTCTGCTCTGCTTCGCCTCAGTGAAACCGCAGCCTTACGCGCTGGGTCGTGAGCGAGTGCGTTATGATGACGGGCGATTACCGATTATTCTGCGGTAAAAATATGTAGTAAGAAAGAAATAAGAAGTTCTTGTAAGAAGAATATACAGATTTCAATTTTCAATACTGCTAAGGGAAATAAATTCCTTTGATGCCTTGGTAATCATTCAAAAAATCTCTAAACATTGTAAAATATATCTTAAAGGGTCGTTGGGTAAGTACTAAGTGCTTTGCCCTGCCTTCATCGGTTGCATCACAGGGTACCACAATATTGTCATTCTTTTATTTAAAACATGAATTTCTTACCGTAAGGTTTCTTTCGGTAACACACTGGCATTTTGAGTGAGGCCTGCTTTCTTGGACGTAGGCCTGATCCTTCTGTAAATAGAAGATATTTTAATGAATTTTGTAAAGATATACCCAACTGGCAGCAGATTTTTCAGAGTATTTTAAAGGTGTCATAGACTGATGCAAACTGCAGGATGAAACTTTTAAGGAACCATTTTCTGAGATCTTTAGATAAATCATTTCAGACTCAAGGCATGAAATCAAGGCCGCGGGTAGTCCTCTGGTTATCGCGGCCTCGACATAGAGGGCGAAGAAGGAACATGGGTGGTTTTTAGTCAGTAGAAGTCTGACACTCCCTTTCGCTCTGCCCAAGAGCGGGAGGGGTTATTCGATGATTTTACACCCACCAAAAAAAAAAAAAAAAAAAAAAAAGGCATGAAATCAACGGGCCACGTGACGGCTTCCGGCCACCGTAGACGCGGGCATGTGGACGGTGAGTAATGGGCTAGCTCGCCGTTCGTCCATCTTATGACGACGACAGGCCGTACTGACGGCGCGATCGTGTTCCACGCGCGCCTCAAAGAGAAGTCAGGAACATGGAAGCCCGTCGGTGCTGAGGGTTGTTGTAAGAGATACCGTGGCCTCGACATAAAGGGCTAAGAAGGAACATGGGTGGTTTTTAGTCAGTATAAGTCTGTCACTCCCTTTCGCTCTTCCCAAGAGCGGGAGGGGTTATTTGATGATGTCACCCACGTTCCTTCTTTGCCCTTCGTATCGAGGCCGCGGTATTTCTTTCGAACAACCCACAGCCCCAATAGGAGTCAGCCCGCAGCCCCGACGGGATTCGTGACACCGTGTAAATGCAAAAATAAATGACCATAACTTTGTTTAGGACGCGGCCTTACTGCTAAATATATCCGACTTGTAGAAATCTCCGGTGGGCTTCCTTGTGCTTCTTGCCGTAACTTCTGCGGTGTTGGATGTTTTTGGCCTGGCTATAGGACGAGGTAATCCTATCATTTTCATAGTTACGTGATGATCCGTAGATTCTGTAAAGAGAATGAGCCAATTTGAGTAAGACAATGAGCCAAGCTTATAAATAAAATAAAATTTTGATTGGCCTGTTGGTCTAGTGGTTAGTGACCCTAACTGCTATGCCGGAGGTCGTGGGTTCGATTCCCACCCAGGACAAATGTTTGTGTGATGAGCACGATCATTTGTTCTGTGTCTGGGTGTAATTTATTTATAATATGTATGTATTTAGAAATATATAAGTATGTTTATCAGTTGTCTAGTACCCATAACACAAGCTCTGCTTAGCTTGGGACTAGATGGCGTTGTGTGATAGTTGTGGAATATTATATTATATTATATTATAAAATAAACCATTTTTTTGCAGTTAACTTGCGATGTAGAATCTATTTATTTTAGATTTAATTTTGTGTAGTAGTCGCTAATGTCACTACTGAGTATGAGGTACAGAGTTCGATTCCCGGGTTGTGGCCAAGTGTTATTGGGTTATTCAAATTATTTTCTCGCAATATATTTTTTTATTGCAAAACGCTCGCCCTCTATTGCATGGGACTTATACATATATACATAACCAGTGATATATTGCTATACTTTTAGGTACACTACTGTCCAACCCTTCAGGGATCATGTTGTGTTGTGATCAAGTAGTTGAAAATACTAAATAATTATTTACAAAGATTTCTTATAGTAGGTACACACTTTCCCACAGAAACTATACAATTTTAGGTTAAACGAGGGACATATTGTGTTTGATTCTAGTCCCAAATATTTTAAAAATCTAAGTCCGATCCCCTATAGATTCTAATTAGTCCGTCAGTAAGATACGTCATACGTCAGTACGAAGCTCGCAGAAATCGGCTGTACACCACATCTATTGTGCTTCTTCGCCAGTTATATGCAGGATAGACAGCAGTACGTTGATTATAATGGGTGTGTATCCGATCCGTATTACACCTGGTCCGGTGTGAGCCAAGGCAGCAATTTAGGGCCTCTCGGATTCATCATAATGATAAACGATTTGCCGAAAGTTGTCAAGCATGGCTCTTGTTTATTATTTGCGGATGACCTTAAGTTGCTGCTCGAGGTTAATAATAAATCCGACTGCGAACGATTGCAGGATGATATAGATAGGATAGTCGAATGGAGTCAGCACAACAAGCTTTTCTTCAACGTGCTAAAGTGCTCGGTGATGAGTTTTACGCGCGCGCGTGTTCCTCTGGTACACGAGTACGTAGTGGGTGCCGCGCTTATGCAACGTGTCTCCGAGGTGCGGGATTTGGGGGTCACTGTCACTCCTGAACTCTCATTTCGCGACCATATTACGAGGATATGTAAAAGAGCGTTTAGAAACCTGGGATTTGTTCTGAGGCAGACACGACACTTTACTAACATCGCTTCAGTAAGAGTCCTATATGACGCACTAGTAAGGAGTCATTTGGAACATAGTGCTGTCATATGGGCTCCTCATGAGGCCAAGTACGTGGTAATGCTGGAACGCGTACAGAACAAGTTCACACGCCACTTATACAGGAAGCTATATGGGGTATATCCGTTTTACCCGTTGATGTACCCCACTCTGTTTGTGCTAGGTATGGTCGGGTACAACCAACTGAGGGTGCGACGGGAATTCACGCTTGTTTCGTATTTAGTTAGGTTACTTCGTGGCATTGAGCATAACCCAGGAGTGCTGCAGCGCCTGAGTTTATGTGTACCGGACCGCTATGTGTGGAGGCGGCGTCGCCCGCCGCTGCTGGCCGTGCCGGTTGCCAGGACCAACCTCCTCGCTAAAACACCGTTGACCCGCGCAATTAGGGTTATTAACGATCTTCACGTCAAGATCGATGTATTTACATGTTATTTGAGTGAATTCGCTAAAATACTCTTGTTTATTTTATGTTATAATGTAGACTAAATGTTGTTGTTTTATTGTTTAAATATAGGGTTTTTTTTAGTTAGGTAGCGATGTACAGAAGCTATGATTATATATTATTACTTAGATGTTAAGATTTGTAACTAGTGCTAATTCTTTTTCTTTTTCTTTTTAGTTTTTACCATAGTTTTTATATTGTAAATAGTAAATTTAATTTCGAGACCGAGCTATCGCATTAGGAACATTCCTGTAATGATAGTTGTAAGGGAGATTTGAATAAATAAATAAATAAATAAATAAAAGATTGTCAAAAAATATTGGATACGTGTTTTTTGTTTCATCAAATTAATAAAAATTCAAGAAGATAAAACGCGTCAAAGATCATGAGCAGAGGGTTGTGGCGTCATTTATTAGGCACAAAATGATAGTACATTTTTTGCCTACAAATGACGTCGTATGAGTCGACGTAAATGACGCCAAAAACATCAAATGTCAGTGACACATGTGACGTTTTCGAGGAGTTGACGAGTTTTCGAAGCACTGTATCGTCATCATTTTTTGTTTATGTGAAAAAAGAAAAAATATGTGTTCAATATTTTTTGGAAATCTATCTAACGGACTAATTACTTTTTTTTGTCCGATCCCCTAATATTTTCTGTGATAAGCGCAAGGGTTGCGAGACTTGCGAAATGTTTAATATGGGTTTGTTTGTTATTTATCAGTATTTCTTTTTTGTTCATGAATATTTTTATTAGTAGGTAAGTATCATGTAAGCTTGCCCTATTGCTAGTTTCAATAGGTCCCTTGTTCAAACTAACAAACAGTAAAACAACTTACCGATTGTATCCAAAGGTGTGTGATCATTGTGAATCTCATTATTCATGGCAGGTAGGTAGTGAGTTCTGTGATGGTACAGATAGGTAGTAGCTGATAACAGGCCGAACAGTAACACCCAGTGGTTCCATTTACTCCGTCTCCTCTTCCCAGAGTCCAGGCAATCTTGGAGCGATGATTTGCGCGTGTCATTTTCTGTCAAAATCAAAATCAAAACTCATTTAATCAAACTAGGCTGACAATCAGCACTTTTCGAACGTCAAAATTTACTTTACTTTACTTTACTTATTTACAAGAGATAGTCCCCCAAAACGCCCACCCTTCGACACTTCCTAGTGTTTTAGCTGGAAAGAGGAAGTGGCGGAACAAACTCCCCAGCAACACATCGGTTGGTTAGTGTTTCGCAAAGGACGAAGAGTGTAGGTGAGGACTTTAGTCAAGGTCGTCGTCATCTGCCTAGCTTTTTCCCAACTATGTTACGTATTTAAGTGGGAGAGACTGCCCATCAGCTCCACAACCGTGTAACAAGACAAACAAATAAATGTACCTACTACTATATATCTTTTGGGTTTTCTATCAGGGTCTTCTTTGAAAAAGCTGGAGTCTGGATTTGTGTCCAGTTGATGACAGTAGACTCGCCGCCTACAGCACTGGTGAGATGTGGGATTCAATGTGGTATAAAACCAGTTTGCGCGGGCATTTTTTTAATTTAATGTCACTTCTTTTGTGCTTGTAAGCAATTTGTTCTTTTGTTTGAGCGTAGTGACATGTAAAAATAAATCTCATTACAATGATTCAAAACTCTGTTATAATAAACGTGATAAAAATCTACTATCCTCTCCGAGCCGGTCGGTGAGAACGGAACCCTAAAACTACTTACTGGTACTCCGCTGCGTGGAAACCACTTTAATAATCTTCTTGACTGGCACGTAGGTGTTCATATTGTGATGGTTAACTATAAAATGATATCGAATCTGCGTTAGTTTATGAGACTACTCTGTTTTCTAAACACCGCTGTGGGATGTGTACGCATTTCTTGTTGTCTGTGTTGTCATAGATTTTATCGTAAGAATTTGTTTATTGTCAAAGAAATGTTTGATGCCACCTGCTACAATTCTTACCTATGCCTTTTGCTTTGTCCAGGTCCATAATCTGGTCATACACGCACTCCCGTTGCAAGTAAAGTCTTGTATATTTAGCCTAGCTTATATTTAGCTTAGCTTAGCTTTTAGCTCTTAGTGTATTTTGTCTTGTATATTTAGTTTTTAGAAAACGTGTAATTCTTTGTAATAATTAGGGATTTCGTCTTGATTGCCGGAATTAATGAATCAACTAATGTATTTATATTTTAAGGTACACACATCAAAAGTGTCTAGGGATCAACATATATTTTTGCAATAACTTTTCTCCTGATTGATATTAATTAAAATTTTCTTTAAGGATTTATCAAATAAAGTGTTTTCGTTTGTCACAGTAACGATAAACCAAGTCACCTTTGCATTAATAAAGAAATTTGCCATTTTCCTAATAAAGGGATTTTTGACATTTGAACCACTAACATTAAAGTTCGAAAAAAAGACTGAAATAACAGTTTTCTTTAAAATTTTATTGGGTAACTTAAACAATTAATAATCCGTGTTTCTACCGCGAACACTAACAACACAAGAACATCGGTTTGGCATACTCAAAATGAGTTCATCCAAATCACGCTGTGGAATGGCCGCCCATGTTCGTTGCAACAACAAAAAAAGGTCTTCTTGCGACTGGATACCCTCCATATTCGGCAGAGCTCTTCTCTGTAGCATATCCCATGCATGCTCAATCGGGTTCAAGTCTGGCGACTGAGCAGGCCAGGGCAGGACATTGATGTTAGCTGCGGCGAGAGTCTGTCTTACAACTCTTGCGGTGTGCGGTCGTGCATTATCATGCATTAACTGAAATAAGGGACCGATTTGCACTTGTAGAGGAACGATGACGTCTGATACAATCGTCTCAGCATAAATTTGAGCGTTGAGGTTGCCTCTGATCCAAATCAACTCAGTTCTTCCGCCGATCTAAATACCCGCCCATACCATGATGGTTCCACCACTATAAGGATGGACTTCCTGGCAGGATTTTAATCGCTGTTGGCGTCCAGGGGTTCTCCAGTGTCGTATACGTCTTGTATCCGGTCTCATACCAAAACGAGACTCATCAGAAAAGCACACGAAACGCCATTGTTCTTCTGCCCAATTTCTGTGTTCAAGAGCCCATTGATATCGAATCCTACGATTGTGCATTGCTATAGGTGGTACCCGTAGCGGTCTTCGGGAATGAAGGTTCACTTCATGCAAGCGGTTTCTGACTGTTTGGTCGCTAATTAAGTTCCCTGAAGAGTGATGAAGCCTCACGGCTAACATCATGGCGGTTATTGTTGGAGATCTTCGAGTTAAGATTTGAATGTATCGGTCTTGTCTCCGTGTGGTGCAGCGATACCGTCCTCCATGGCGCTCAGCCACGGTACCAGTGCTTCGGTAACGTGTCCAAAGTCGACTGATAACACTCTGACTTGTATTCAGAGCTAAAGCCACAGTACGTTGCCGGGAACCAGCTTCTATCATTCCCACGGCTCTGAGCATTTCTTTCCTGCTTAAATGACGTCGCCGCTCCATAATAACGTTGGTTTTAATCAGTAGTAGGGAAACAGTAGCACTAAAAATGTCTTCAAAGCGTTGTATGTTTTTATAGGGAAAATATTGACAGCTGATTTTCATCTTTTACTCGAATTTGATTCACAGTTCCTGATTCAAATTATGAAATGCACCAAAAAGGATCCATATAAATTTATAAAATCATAAATTTATTACAAAGCCACATCTCAATCTCAAGAAATCCGCATAAAAATGCTTGATCCCTAGACACTTTTGATGTGTGTATTTTTGCCAAATAAACACAATTTTCTTTCTTTCTTTCACCTGTCTTTTTTGAAGAACTCTTTGGTTTTGCTAAAGCGTTCCTTTCCGGCGATGCTACTGATATAAGCCTTTTTTTTTGGCGGGTGGAAAATCATCAAATAACCCCTCCCGCTCTTGGGCAGAGCGAAAGGGAGTGTCAGACTTCTACTGACTAAAAACCACCCATGTTCCTACTTAGCCCTCTATGTCGAGGCCGATAACTAGTGTACAACCCGCGGCCCCGACGGGCTACTATATCAGCCTCACAATACTTTATGTTAGTAGCATTCACTCATCCTATCCACTCCATTATTATGATCGAATGTGTGGGTGGGTAGTTTGTAATAATATCCTCCCAAAAAAGTTTCACAGACGGTTTGGCGAGTCTTAGTTAAGAGTTTGCTCCGGTTAAGGAAAAACATTGTAAGGAATCCAAACCAGCATGCCTAAAAGTTATTTCTCGACGGCATAAAAACTGAATACCAGGTAAGGCACTAACTATACGAAAAAAATAACAAGAGGACTTAAACTTATTTGACGAATTGAGAATGTACTTGAACACACACACTTGTATAGTATGTGTGTCTTCAAGTGCATTCTTTTTCTGAATGCTTTCATCCACTACATAAATCTATAAAGGGTGTAAAGTAACCCTTCACACATACGTCAACCAAGCATTCTGTACATCAAACAAAATTTTGCTGAGAAACGACTTTTTTTTTTGGGGTCAATAATCACATTTTACGGTAAAACTCAATGTTGCACTCTTGAAACATTGTGCTAGTGGGTGCTTTGAATAGTAAAGGGGCTATGAAAGTAATTTAAGTAAAGTTATAACCTGAAAACTGGTATTTACAAAAACAGCAGTGCAAAATTTGGAATTTTGACCCCCCATATTTCTGTAACTAGGGGGTTCCCAGGTATAGTCTAGAACAAAAAAATGATCGCAGTGGTGGGGAGAACAAGCGCCCTTCGTTTGCGTTACTTTTAAACCCTTTATAGATTTATGTAGTGGATGAAAGCATTCAGAAAAAAAAAACATTTATTTTAAAACAGTACCTATTTGCTATATTTAAAACTAACAAAACTGGCGAACTTCATCGTCTTCACAAAATCGAAAACAGCATTTTTCGAATAGAGCAAATATCTTCTTCCCGCGTTTGGTGTCTGGTTCGGGTTGGTCTATTGAAGCTGAAAATTTAAATATTAAATCATTAGATAATTCGCAGATTAACCCCGAGTCGAATCAATTTAGATTTTTCTTGACATTGACACTAATACTGTTAGCCAGTATCATCTCTCTGATGGGCAAAGGCCTCTCCCCATGACTTCCAGACATCAAGAGAAAACCGCATTAACACTAGGTACCGATTGTAAGTTTTAAACTCTATGAAATACCTGTTTCAAAATAAATAAATAAATTTACTTCTTCCTTTGACCTCAAACTTGTCCTGAGGACAGAGATAATTAAGGTGCCCGTCGGGGCTGCGGGATGTTGTAAGAGATACCGCGGCCTCGACATAAAAGAAGAAACATGGGTGGTTTTTAGTCATTAGAAGTCTGACACTCCCTTTCGCTCTGCCCAAGAGCGGGGAGGGGTTATTTGATGATTACCACACCACTAAAAAATGGACAAAGATAAGGTCGACGATAGAACGAGATAACACAGAAGAAGCATATTTACTCGCGACCTAAATACTTATATTGAAGACAGGGAAACAAGGAAATCTGATCCTTGGATGAGCGCATAATGAAAGATATATAACCATAGCTTTGCGTTGGAACGCCTCCCACTAGGTGAACCGATGACCCGATGGAAATTGCGAGGATCCGCTGGAAGCGAAACGCATGATGAATGTGGAGACACTTACGTGAGGCCTATGGAAACTATGCAACTGAGTAGCATAATTCTACTTTGGCGTTCAAAAAACATCCACAAATACCGGCCGCGGCCAGTGCATACAGAAAAAGAACTGTCATTATAGCTTACCAGTTTTATAGTATTCGTGTATCTCTGTTTCGCAATTTTTCAGGTACATCTCAGTCAGTCTGATGCTGCAGTCGTTTGTAGACCTCTCTTGATATTTGTTTTCATGAGGATGGGTAGCAGCAAATGTCATCAGTGCAACTAGAACGAGGGCGACCTGGCATATCCTAAACTTCATGGTTGATCTGCAAAATTATCAATGATTTTTTAATTTTTGCTCTGATTTTTCGGATTCATTTATGCCTAATTATTAAGTACTTGTCTCAGTGAAGGAAAAGATCGTGAAGAAACAGTACCTATGCTTTTTTTTTTTGGGGTGTGGTATATCATCAAATAACCCCCCCGCTCTTGGGCAGAGCGAAAGGGAGTTTCAGACTTCTACTGACTAAAAACCACCCATGTTCCTTCTTAGCCCTATATGTCAAGGCCGCGGTATCTCTTAAAACATATGCATCAGTATGCCTTTTTTTTTTCGGGGGGTGGGAAATCGTCAAATAACCCCTCCTCTTGGACAGAGTGTAAGGGAGTGTCAGACTTCTACTGACTAAAAACCACCCATGTTCCTTCTTAGCCCTATATGTCGAGGCCGCGGTGACTAGTGTACAACCCGCAGCCCCGACGGGCGTCGGTCCTTACGGGCCTCACCCATGTTGCTCCATGATGCGTCGACACGGCCTGTTGTAGTCGTAAGATGGACGGACGGCGAGCTAGCCCATCACTCACCGTCCGCAGGCCCGCGTCTACGGTGGCCGGAAGCCGTCACGTGGCCCCCGACGCCCGGAGCGTTTCCCGCGGCGGTTGGGACGAGAGGTTCTCTCCCTCTAGCGTTCCGCCACCTCCTTCGCTAGCATCACTGCTTCGCAGAAGGAGGCGACGGCGTCCCATTCCTCCTCGCCCCGGACCATGGCTTGCACCAGGGCCGGACGCGAGAGCATCAGTATGCCTGAGATATATTTATCAACGGCATGTAATGCAAAGTGATGCCTGAGATATATTTATCAATGGCGTGTCATGCCAATAGGCGGGATAAAAACTCTAACACCAGGTTAGACTCTAAGCATACGATAAAAAAGGAAAATCAATGTTTTTTTTTTGCACCTATTATTTTTGTCCATGTGGTGTTTGCCTAAGTATGTAATTGTTGCACTGTGCAAAGTTTAAACGCGTGTTTTGTTTTTCCTTGTTAATTAGTGTAAACAATTGTTGGTAGACCTAATAAATAAATAAATTCTAAGTTTTTCTGTCCGACCAGCTAGTACTGGAAATTGTATCGAGTTTTCGTGACAATCACTTCAGAGGAACTTGGGTTTATCTTGTTAACTGTCAATAAAATTACTACAAAGGCTTTAAAGGAAATAGACTCTCCTCTTTTTATGTGTGAAATGTGGAGTTAGGTACACCTCTATCTCACCTTTCGGGTAATAAAGGCTGATGTTATTTACACTCAGATTATAAAGAGGAAAGATTTGTAATTTTGTGTGTAAGTAGATATGTATGTTTGTAATGAATAAACTCAAAAACTACTGCGTCGAATTCTAAAATTCCCACCATTGGAAAACTACATTCACCCTGAGTAACATAGGCTACTTTTTATCCCTGTATTACCACGAACATGAACTACGCGGGTGAAACCGCGTGACGTCCGCTAGTTTTACAATAAAATTACTCACAGGAATGATGCTCGATTTATCGTGCCCAATTGGATGCAACTGTCCAAAATCATCACCTGGTGATGTGCCTTTTCCCAATTAAGGTGGGTGCGGCTTCCAATCTCACTGGAAGCAGCTGAATACCAGTATTTTACATGGAGCGACTGCCTATCAGATCTCCACAACTTATTTAGTACTGGGTAATAAGACACCTTTTTGTAAGACTGGTTGTCAAGACCACCAACGACTTAAAATGTGACGACGCTTAAAACGTGTTTTCTTAGGCACGGATGTAACTTAGTATGTAATGGGTGGTCACCCATCCACTGACCAACCTAGGCATCAACAGCTCAAAATACTGATTGGATAAACACAAATAACACTTTACTTACAATACGAGTATATATAATACTACCTATAATACCTACAATTTAATGGTTTTTAAATAAATAATTGGCACGGTTTAGTGTCCAATCGGTGTCGGTGTGTGTGTCACTAAAGTAGTGTCCTCAATCACCTGGGAGATATTAGTTTCACCCAGGTGAATTGAGGATACTACTTTAGTATCTAATGTTCACCTGAGCAATTCACCCAGGTGAACATTAGACACTAATTAAACCATTGGCACGCACAAGTTAGGTTACAATAGAATACAAACATACAGAATACAATGAACAAAGTTAAAACCATACAAAAGTAGATGCAGCAGCCGTGGGTGAAACGAGGTACATCTTTGTGGTAAAATACCTAGTAACAGTACGGCAATACTCGTAAGAGTCAGTGCTACACAGCACAGTATCACACAGGTAACAATTAATTACCGAGATACCGATTATAATCATAAATTCATTTCACGGATGATTTCACGTAAATGCCCATGTAAGTAATCAGAATCAAAATATATGAGTATCTGTACACTTACAAATAAACATGAAAAACTTTTTTGTTAAAAATAAAACCGACTAAAAACACAAAAAGTTAAAAATAAGTTTAGGTTCAGAAGTCGGTGATTTTATTTTGTTTGGTTTGAATTGTTTTGCCAGCGACTTCTAAAGCTAAAGTTATTTTTCTGGTTTTTGATTTTTGAAGTCGCTTTTATTAAAACAAATATTTGCTAGCAATTTATTTTACATTTACCAATGATCATGAATTTTATTAAGTGTCAGTTATCTTTGCCAATATTTAAGACGTAAAGTTTGTTTGTAACTTGGTTTGTAGACCCGGGTTATCTTTTTAACTAACTAACTAATTTTTTGACGCACTGTAATTCGTCCCTTTTTGATACTTGTATATATTTTATTATAATTTTAGTTCTGTAAATTGTAGTTTGTAAATATTGTAAATAAAAATACTCTTAAAATTCATGATCCAATGCCAAAAAAAAATTACAAATATAAATACATTATTAAAAAAAACAAAAAATATGCAAATTTGCCGAGCTATTACATTTTTTGCGAAGTAATTTAAATATACCAATATAATATATGACGGAGAGCCAACCGGAATGTTATTTTCGGGTAAATCTTCCTCCTCGTACATCTTCGGAAAACAAGAAATAATACCACCAACAACTAGCGTAGAACTTCTTTAATCATTTTCACAAACTTAGAATCACTAATCATGAATATTCACGATAGAAATGGATGGAGGTTGTGAGGTCGTCCGCTCACGCGCACGTTCTCAGGCAGACTGCCGCACCGTTGTCGCCCACCCCACCATTACTTGCCAACAATGACATCACTGCCGTCATCTTGTAACACGCTGCGACAAATATATCATCGTTTTTGCAAAAAAAAACCTCGGATCAGTCACAAAAAAAAAACATTAATTTTAATAATTTTTATTCATTTTATTGAACCAAACGACTTGGCCATACATTTTTTATATTAAAAACTTGCAAAAACGGCGTATGTCATCGACTTTACAAAATCGAACACAGCATTCGTCTAAAAGAGCCATTATCTTCTTATCATGGCCAGGTTCGTCCATACGAACTGAAAAAAAATTATACAAATTATTAGTAAAGTTGCAGATTAGCCCCCTGAGTCAAATCAACTAATTATTTTAGATTTTCATTGCCACACCAAGGGGAAAAACTGGCTAAGTGCGAGTGGGACTCGCATATGAAGGGTTCCGTACCATCGTAGTAGGGAAGCTCCTTTAATTTGTATTATTTGGCGGCAACAGAAATACACATTGGCTATCTAAACTTCAGAACCCAGCAATTGGGAAAACACTGTCATTAAAACTTACTACTTTTATTGTATTCGTGTATCTCAGCTGCACATGTTTTTTTATACAACTCAGTTAGTCTGCGGCCGCAGTAGGTGGTAGACCTGTCTTCAGATTTGTTTCCGTGAGGAAGGGCTGCAGCAAATGTCGCCAATACAACTAGCGCGACGGTGACCAGGCATA
Organism: Diarsia rubi; assembly: GCA_932274075.1. Classification (NCBI taxonomy): domain Eukaryota; kingdom Metazoa; phylum Arthropoda; class Insecta; order Lepidoptera; family Noctuidae; genus Diarsia; species Diarsia rubi. The sequence goes on from OW026431.1 coordinate 14,350,862, forward strand.
TCGTTAACTTCATGGTTGACTTGCAAAATATCAAAAAGTGAAACACTTAGATTTCAAACAAAACCGATGACTGAAGTTAAAGAGCTTTAGACATCGGTTTTATTTGAAATCTAAGTTATCATTGTATCGTTTTAGTTAAAACATTATTTACATTTGTTAATTTTAAATTGTAATTAGGCGATATTAAGAAATTATCAATATAGACGAAGAAAAAAATGTGTACTAAAGAAATTGACTCATTGACTCAAATTCACTCACTACATAAACAAAATGCATGGACTTTCACCGTCATCTTCCACAAAATTAAAAAAAATAATTAATGAAAGTATCAAAAATACTTAAAGCCGAACATAAGGCTTCCATCTTTGAAGTCGGTTAAAAAGATTAAATAATTTTTGACTTACAAATTATTTCACACTCTGCGTTAGTACTGGTTAGTACACCAAAATAAAACTGAATGCGAAATGGTCGATAACCCTGACGATATCAAAGCGGATGTCTGATAAACTGGCAAAGCGGGAAAAAACAATAATATTAGTAGAGTTGCCAACTTTTTTCATAAATAGTTCAAAATTATAAAATCGAACCAACTGGAAAAATAAGTTCACGTAGTCGGATCATACTATGCGGTCGGACCACGTGTCCATATCCAAAAAAACGTAGGTACATAAGTGTTTTTTTGTATAAAAAAAATGAAGTACAATCATTAGAAGAAAATAAGTGGTAAATAAATTACTAGCAGTAAAAATACACCATTTGTTCGGAAAATCCGGCTAAGTTGCCCGTCAAAATTTTATGTGGACTAAACTGATTGACCTCCTTGCGTCCGGACGGTGATATTTATTATAATAGTAAGTAAATCAAACTTACGTTAATTGCTGTTTTAGAACCTGTGCTCCCATGCATTATGTTTAGGAAAAATATTATGCAAGTACCTACATTTTATAAGGTGTTCGACTATTACTCATAAACTTAAGTGTACTTAGCTGTGATGGTTTTCCTTTTAATCATCATCTGCCTAGCCTTTTCCCAACTACGTTGGGGTCGGCTTCCAGTCTAACCGGATGCAGCTGAATACCAGTATTTTACATGGAGCGACTGCCTATCTGACCTCCACAACCCAGTTAATACTAGGTAATACGATACCCTTTGGTAAGACTGGATGTCAGACTTTCAGGTCACTGACTACCCGTAACGACTGCCAAAGATCTATATATGGCACCCGGGACCAACAGCTTAACGTGCTTTCCGAGGCACGGAGGAAACTCGGTATGTAATGGGCGGTCACCCATTCACAGATCGACCTAGGCAAGCGCAGCTTAACCTAAAGATCGACCCGAGTGGCAGTTCTTATTAAGCCACGAGCTCCTCGATGGTTTTCCTTTTAATTTCGTTAAAAATTCTACCACAGTGATTTTTACACACACCCAAATTACAACCGTTTAGCTGGCAGGGGGAGGAGGCACTAGAATCTAACAAAAACTTGCACTTTAAAGCTTAATATTTCGCAAACGAATCCCATATTCGAAAAAGTATTTATCTAAACTCGCAATATTTTTTAAGAACCCAACTACCAATCCCACACAATGGGCTTAACGAGAAAAAAAAATCATCCCCACTTTTATGTGTAGGTACTGGAGATACCTAATCTAAAATATATTTTTTCGAGATTGTATTTTACCACTTTGTCGGCGTAACTCATCTACTCTAAATTCATGTTGAATTACAGCTTTCTAGTACCTACTGACTCTCTGAGCTATCAGACGGACGTACAGGCAGACGAACGGACATTGCGAAACTATGAGAGTTCCTTGTTGACTACGGAAACCAAATAATAATTACATCAATTTTTTGGTAATTCGTCTTAACCCTATGACCATTTCTTAACAATATATTTCACTCAAGCTTTTGCGAGAATCATCTGACATGCAACTAACGTTTCGTTCACTCTTCCTAATGGCACCACCACCACATACGTTCTATTTTGACCATGATAATATTGCAGTAATTTTCGATATAAATTATTGTTCCGTTTACGTATCGCTGTCAAATTTTTCATTGCCGACTCGTAGTCACACCAGATTGTCACACCAGAAGCAAAACTACAAATTATAGTAATCGAAAATAAAATACGCTATGTTATCACAAAACATGATTGGCAACACCGATTACGGGAAAATCAGAAAAAAACAGCAAGTCACGTTTTTTCCTTATAGTGTCACGTTACCGTTAATAAACTTGCAAGAGTATTAATATGACGATAAAATGACACCTTTAACCCGTAAAACGATTGCTAATCCTCTCTTTGTTTGGCGCAGCTGGGAGATAAACAATAATTATAATTATCTTTTTGTGTAGTGTAGGTATGAGTTTGTCATGTGCACTTGAAGCAGAAGGCTGAGAAGGAATATGGGTGGCTAGTCCCGAGAGAGTTCATGTCTCTCAGCCTTGCCTCGATCTTCTCGTGCTGGAGTGCCAGCGCGCGGGTTTCGCAGCTAAAACTGGAGAGTCGAGCTTTACTGTCGTCGTTGTCAGGGCTATTTGTCACACTTTTCCGAACGATGCACTGTTGCCAGGCACTCGTGGAAGGTGTGACATTCGTCACGGTAGTAGGCGCAGGATTCGCAGCCGTCTTAGATTCAGTAGGCGCGTGAGCCGCAGCCGATGCTGTTGGCGCCGAAGCAGCCAGCCGCGCAGAAGGCGCGGCGCTAAAAAGCAGATTAGTGCCCCCCCCCCAGATTACGGTGGAAGTAGACCGACGAGTCGGTGTGGGATCATGGGAGTGGGGTGTGGGATTACCCTAGGCCTGGTATTTTGGCTTTCGGGAAAAATGCTAAAAAGCGCCTGGGGGTTTTTGTTGCGTCTATTTCTTATGGAATTAGACCAAGAACAGGGTGGCAACCACGTGAAGGTGAATCCCCCAGACTTGCCTTGAGGATCTACACGACCGTAGCGCTCCCCCTCAAGACGTCGCCACCTTTCCACCTCTGAGGGAGGCAGTAAGGTAGGCCTGCCTCTATACTGCCAAGCAAAGCATAAGCTAGGCATGTCGTTGTGCAACCACAAAAGCAAAAATACAGACCCCCCCCTCCCAACTAAGGAGTATTGATATCAACTTGATATAAACTGGTCCTTATCCTAATTAATTTAGGAAGCAGAATGATTAGGAGCAAAATACATAATCACATTGGTGATGATTTTTAAATGAAACTAGGAAACAAAAGTTCTAAACGCACTTTATTTATTTAGTAACCACACGGACGTATTACGTTTTAGCAATATTGTATCAGAACATTCACATTACAACCTTTATAACAGCATTCTTCGACAAGACTTCTTCTCTTCCTCACGAGGGATTGTTGACTGAGCTTGTAGTCTCCTTAAAATAAAACAAATGGCGCACGTAAGTGGTTTGTTGTTGATAAAATATTTTGAACAACGACGGCGACATCTTGTCTCGAATAGAGAAAGTCTCGTCGACTACACTGTTAGTACAGCTACAATATTAGAGGTGCTTGTGGGAAAATAATGACAGCCGCTCGGCTTGATTTTCAGGTTAAGCAGCGCTTGCCTAGGTCTGTGAATAGATGGATCATTCCCACTAGTTCTACTGCACAATCCTACGATTGCGTACCACCTTGAATCGTACGAAAAGTTCCAGTAGTGGTACTGGTCCTATTAACCAATTTATAGTAGAATTAATGGGACTTTTCGTTCCCACTAGTTCTACGATATATGACCACCAATTACTTATGGAGTTTCCTCCGCGCCACGGAAAACACGTTAAGTGTTAGTCCCCGCTGTCGTTTGAAGATCATTAACATTAGTTATGGGTGGTCAATGGCGAGAATGTCTGACAGCCAATCTTACCAAGGGACATCATATTATAAAATACTATTTGGGTAGTGCCCAACATAGTTGGGAAAAGGCTAGGCAGGTGATGATGAACAAAAATAAGGTATTATTTAAATCTTACTGTTACTGTAATCTTCACAAACTTCTTGTAACGTTCTAACAAGGGTTCTTCCACAATAACGACCAACTGAACCTTGTAACCCTTCCTCGGCTGGAAGTGCACCAGCCAGTGTTACCAGCGTCACCAGCGCGAGAAGACATAGCAATAACTTCATGGTTGACCTGGAAAACGAGAAACAAACTAATAGGGATGTTAACTAAAAAAATCAAATTATTCCGTCAGATAGATTTCCAAAAAATATTAGACACGTATTTTTTCATTTTTTGCGTAAACAAACAACGAAGACGATACAATGCTTTGAAAACTCCTGTGATGTCATTTTCTGAGACATTAGTACGTTATTCTTTAGCGGTCAGTGACGTCACAACCCCCCACTCAAGTCTTTGACGCGTTTTATCTTCGTTATTTTTTATTGATTTGATAAAACAAAAAATACGTATCCAATATTTTTCGATAATCTAACAGACGGACTAATTAGAATCATATTGAGTCATTAAACTTCCCTATTATAAAAGTGACATCTCTATGGAGCCCAAAACTGCAATAACAAATGCCCTAGTGTATTAAAAAATAAAAGAATAGAAAGAAAATAGTTTTTTGTACGTTTCTATGTATACACATAAACAACATACACGACATGTCGAATGCAATAAGTTTTCCCACTTATTTTTAAATGCACTATACTGCAGCCCCGTAATAGAATATAATACTTCACGTTTGTGACTTGATAAAAACAAAGTTCACGAACGAGATAAAACTAGGTTTGACTTACAATATTATACAGTGTAGCGTTAGTGTCTGCGTTCAATACAACACTGATACAAACCACAAAATACACTGTTACTTCTATAAATACTTATCCTTCTTGTAATTGATAACCCCAGGGTCCCTAACTTCGCAGAATTCTGATTATGTTTTGAACAGCTTAGAGACAAACAGGAACCGCTTACTGTACAAATCAATGATGGCAAAAATTATAAATATTTAAAATGATAAGAAAATTCAATTTCCATCCATCGTTACATATTGTGGTGTTATATACAGGGTGTAAATTAACCCTTCACACATACGTCGACCAAGCATTCTGTACATCAAACTAAGTACCCCTACGCAAAATGTTTTGCTGGGAAACGACTTTTTTTTTGGGGTCAAATTTTTATGTTGCGGTAAAACTCAATGTAGCACTCTTATAACATTGTGCTAGTGGATGATTTAAATAGTAAAAGGGTCATGGAGGTAGTTTAAGTAAAGTTATGACCTGAAAAACTAGTATTTACAAAAACTGCTGTTCAAAATTTGGAACTTTGACCCCCAATATCTCCGTAACTAGGGGGTTCCCAGGTATGGTCTAGAACAAAAAAATGATCGCAGTGGTGGGGAGAATACGTGCCCTTTGTTTGAGTTAAGGGTACTTTTACACCCTTTCTGTGGTGAAACTTTATCATTGCATTCGAGGCGGAATTGACACCCGAGCCGTAGGGAGGTTAAGGAGCCGAAAACTGTAACTACTACTAACCAATGCCCACGTGTATGAAACGACATTTAAGTACACTTTCGAATATGATAGATGAAAAAGTATTTTTGGGTCGATCTTTAGGTTAAGCTGTGCTTAGGTTGGTCCGTGGACGGCTGACTACCACAAATCAAGTTTCCTCTGTGCCTCGGAAAGCCGTCGTAAACCAGTGTGACTTCAACTCCCTGGGTTGTGCGCTCGTCTGTAGGCCTCCTCAAGAACGCGGCGGGAGTGAGGTGTGAAGGAGTTTGGTCCAACATATTGCCTGGTTGGGCAACAACATCTTTAATTTGTTTTCTTTGCTATCGTCCGCCACGTGTAGCACGCGGCCAGAAGGTTAATCGCTAATCAGCTTTCTTCGAAATTAGCTAACTTGGGGTTATCACAAAGATAACAGTGTGTCGTTCCGGTTCACATGTAACTGTACACACACCATTTACACCCTGTATGTAACTATTCTAATAAAGGAAGGCGTCATTTAATTATTTTTCAAAAAAAAAACAGAGGAGGCACCGTTTCTTAATACGTGTCTGGGCCCCCTCTGTGCAATACCTGTTAAGGCACATTTTTTGTGCGACTATAAAGAGGTCTCCCTGAACCTTACCGTCCCAGTATGCACGTCATCTCTGAGGTCACTCGGAGACTGCACAGAGTCCTCACTATGGTCCTTGGGTACTTACTGCTCAGTTGACTTTCCTGCCGCTGATTTCCGTGATTGTTGTTTTAATTCATTAACTCTGACACACCTCACATTCACGATTGTCATCATCAAAATGGGGTTGTTTACCGACTCAAAAAAATGTGATTCTAATTAGTCCGTCTGTTAGATTATCGAAAAATATTGTAAACGTATTTTTGTGTTATCAAATCAATAAAAAATGACGAAGATAAAACGCGTCAAAGATTTGAGTGGGGGTTGGTGACGTCACTGACCGCAAAAAAATGTCATACTCATGTCTTAGAGTATGACGTCACACGAGTTTTCATAGCACTGTATCGTCTTCATTGTTTGTTTATGTGAAAAAAGAAAAAATACGTATCCAATATTTTTCGATAATCTAACAGACGGACTAATTATAGTTTTTTTGTTAACTACCCCATTCTCTTGACCTTATCTCAAATTATTCGGGGTCGTCGGTCTTCTATTTTCATACAAGAGGGCTTTCATACAAAATTTCTGAGTTATATGCAGATGTACAGTGAGGCAAGACAAGTGCATGGGCACGCTAAGGATTGTATTTCTGTGAACGCACGGCCGAGAGGTGATCACAATTGGCCACGGAAATCTTGTGATTTAACACCTTGCGACTTCTTCCTTTGGGGCCACGTGAAACAGAAGCTCTCCAACAGCCCAGCGTCGATTGAAGACCTCAAAGATGAAATTCGTGAGACTATCGAGGACATAGGGCAGCCACTTTGCGATTTGGTTATGGAAAATGTCATGAAAAGATATGGTCCTGTAAGCGTGGTCGTGGTGGTCATTTGCCTGATGTTATTTTTTATTATTAACGGCATACCTTCTTCTTTATAATGAAATAAACATCAGATCATTTATATTAAAAAATGGCATTTTTCTTCGAATATCAAAATAACACCTCTTATTAGAAAACCCTTTACATACTTACTTTCGCGTAACTTATAATATTAGTAGGATTTGTGATGCCACAAATCCTACTAATATTATAAACGCGATGAAGAAAAAAGAAAAGAATAAAAAAAGGTTTGTGAAACATTGACATAAACTTAAAACTTTTTATAAACCGAATACTGTTTAAATATGAGGTAACCGTTTGTGCAACGGTATTCTTTCATCCTGTAAATTATAGGCCCTGTGGCCTTTTCTCTTGCGTCAATGGTACCCCCTGGGCGTTTGAAGAGTCAGTCGTCTACCGCCTCGCTGACTCATCAATATTTTTACCCACCGCACACGGTATCTTCTTGAGAAAAGCCAGCTACTCCACAGTGGGTGGGTGCAGTGATTACCCAGTGTAAACAGCCTCGACACAAAGAGGTGTCTCTAAGATTTTTGTAATGCGTCGTCGCATCACAGTCTTTTGTACAGGCCATAATCTGTCCGACATCACCCTCTACTTGCCCCAGACGTACGGTATCAATAAGGATAGATACTCACAAAAAAAAATTTTGGCTGACTTACTGAAGCAGCTACATGAATAATGACAAAAGACAGGTTTATGGTTATTGTTTTATTATAATCATTAATTAATATACAAATTTAAATCAACTAAAAACACGTGCATGTACTCATAATGGGTAAAATCTAAACAAAATTAAAATTAAATGTGTTAAAAATCTTTCTTTTATCCATACAACGCCAAGTTTGTATGGATTTAGATAGTTTGGATTTTTATAAAATGATCAAGTATATTTTTTGTAACAAGAAATCAAATAAATCTTCCTATTGAAATATTCCTCTTAGATAAGTCATAATTGTAGTATATGTAGGTAGGTTCTTTTATTATGTTATGCACTTGAAGGTACTATGATAATAAATCAGTGTTCAACCGACATTCGTGTGTTTCACTATATGGTGACAGCGGTTTTCAATAATATTCGTTATTAGTGGTCTATTACTACTTAATTCGATTAAAATCGACTTGTATACATATAGAAAGTAAAATAATAGAAATATGGAACACGCGCGTCCTCCAGCCGAACTGGTTTTAGAAGGCGGCCCCGCCACGCGGTCTGATGCGTGGCGCAGGTGGAAAAAGTTGTTTAACGTATTTCTAAAAGCCTCTGGAGTGAGCAAGGAGCCCAAGGAAGTACAGGCTTCTCTGTTGGTGAACCTCGTTGGACCAGCGGGTTACGAGATATTCACTACTTTTACCTATGGTGAGGGCGAAAGTGAAGATGACATCAGCTGTCTATTAAAAAAGTTTGATGGTCATTTCGGTACAAAACCGAATATTACTGTGTCGCGGTACAAGTTCTTCACACGTAGCCAGGAAGAAGGAGAAAATATAGATCAGTATGTGACGGCATTACGTGTGTTGAGTCAGTCTTGCGAATTCGGCGACCTTCATGACAGTCTGATCCGAGATAAGATTGTGTGCGGGATAACAAGCAACAAAGTAAGAGATCGTCTACTGCGTACAGATGAGTTGACTTTGGCAAGGGCGATACAAATTTGTCAGGCGGCAGAAATGTCGCAAGAGGAAAGTCGATGCATCGACGGCGCCTCAGAAGAGATGCAGGTGAACGCGGTGTGCGGTCAAGCCGGGAGCTTGAACGCGCGAGGCGGCTTGCGGCGTTCGACCGGTAGGCGAGGAGCGCGGCAGCGCGGTGGCGGCGCCGGCGGCGCTAGGGCGCCCCCAGTGCGGCATGGCGGCGGAGCTCGCGCCCCCTGCGCCACCTGCGGCAGCGGCCGGTGCACCGGCGACGAGCGTTGTGCGGCGAGAAGTGCGATATGTTTTGTGTGTGATAAAAAAGGTCATTTTTCTATGGTGTGTCCGCAAAAAGATCAACAAAACAAAAAAGTGTATGATTTAAGTACGCGGTCGGAAGTTAGTGACGATTCGAGTGATGAGTTATTCTACGTGAATACCGTGGATGAGGATAAAAAACTGAGTAAGTCTCATAAAGAATGGATTGAAAATGTGAAATGTAACGGTAAAAAATTAGTGCTAAAAATAGATACCGGTTCAATGCTAAACGTTGTTTCTAAAGCTGAATATTTGAGGTTAGGTTTATCAATGGAAAACCTAAAACCATTTACAAAGCGCGTTCATTCATTTACAGGGAACCGGTTACCTATTGTTGGCACTGACAAGATGTGTATTATTTATAATAGTAAGAGTTATGTGTTGCCATTTGTGGTAGCGGATCTGAATTGTCAAAATGTGCTTGGCCTAGAAGGTAGTATTTTGTTAAATTTAGTTAAGAGTGTCAATGAAATAAACATTGAAGAGTATTCTTACTTGTTTGAAGGACTCGGAAAACTACCCGGCAAGTATAGCATAGTAATAGATAAGAATATACAACCCGTTATTTGTCCAACTAGAAAAATACCTCTAGGTTTGAAAGAAAAGTTGCACTTAGAGCTTCAGAGAATGGAAAGTCTGGGTGTTATAAGGAAAGTGTCTCATCCCACAGACTGGGTCAACGCTATTGTTCTAGTTGCTAAAAAAGACGGCAGTATTCGAGTTTGTTTGGACCCGCGACCTTTGAACCGAGCGGTGCGTCGCGCTCAGTATACGCTTCCTACTGTTACAGAACTAGCTGTGAAACTGAGGAATGCATGCTATTTCAGTGTGCTTGATGCTAGGTGTGGATTTTGGATGGTGGAAATAGATGACGCAAGTGCGGATTTGTGTACCTTTGGTACGCCGTTTGGCCGTTATCAATTCTTGCGCCTTCCATACGGTATCAATTGTGCTCCAGAAGTTTTTCACGGAAAACTAAGGCAGCACCTTGAAGACTTAGAAGGGGTCGAGTCGTTTATTGATGATGTCATTATATGGGGTAGCACACGGGAGGAGCATGACTTGAGGTTGGGTCGTTTACTGAAACGGGCAAAAGAAATAGGAATCAAATTTAATCGTGAAAAATGCAAGTTTGGTGTCACTGAGATAACATATCTAGGTCATAAATTTGACAAAAATGGAATGAGGGCTGACGAGTCAAAGGTTAAAGCGGTCATGGAAATGCCATACCCTGATGATAGGAAGTCCTTGGAAAGGTTCTTAGGTATGGTCAACTACCTGTCCAAGTTTATACAGAACTATGCAGATTGTGTAAACGTCTTGAGAACATTATTGAAAAAAGAATCTGATTGGGTCTGGGAACAAAACCATACAGATGCGATAGACAAGCTAAAAAGTAAATTGGCTACCGCTCCAGTGTTAGCGTTATACTCACTAGAAGCGCCGATAGTGCTGTCGGTGGACGCGAGCAGCCATGCGGTGGGTGCCGTGCTGCTGCAGGAGGGTCGGCCCGTTGAGTTTGCTTCCATGACGCTCACCGACACGCAGTCGCGCTACGCGCAGATTGAGAAAGAGATGCTGGCAATAGTATTTGCGGTGGAGCGATTTCGGCAGTATATCTATGGTAGGTCAGATGTTACAATTCACACAGATCACAAGCCGCTCGAGGCACTGTTCAACAAACCTTTAGTTTCAGTGCCGGCGCGGCTGCAGCGTATGATGCTAAGGGTACAGGGGTATGAATTCAAAGTAGTATATACGCCAGGTAGGTACATGTATATCGCCGACACCCTGTCACGGGCTCCACTGAAAGACTTGCTGTTAGATCGCATTTCAGATGAGGTAGAAATTCAAACATGTTTTATGATAGAAAACATACCATACAGCGAACAAAAAATGGACCTTATTTTGAAGGAAACAAAAGTAGATAAAGACAGTAACTTGATAGTGAAGTATATAGTCAACGGTTGGCCAAAACACAGACGTGACGTTCATGAAAAGGTAAACGTGTTCTGGCCCTATCGCGAAGTATTAAGTTACATAAATGGTATTATATTTAAAGGAGATTGTGTGTTCATTCCAAGAGGCTTACGAGAAGAAATGCTAGCCAGAGTGCATGAAGGGCACTTGGGCATAGAGAGGTGCAAGCGTCGCGCGCGAGAGGTGATGTTCTGGCCGGGCATTTCGGAGGACGTGGAGCGCGTGGTGCGCCGCTGCCCCGCGTGCGCGCTGCTTGCGCCAACGCCACGGCGCGAGCCACTCTTGCAGCATCATGTACCGTCACTTCCTTGGCAGAAGCTAGCTTCCGATATATTTGAATATAGAAAGAAATTATTTATAATATTAGTTGATTATTTTTCAAATTATGTGGAAGTTGGAGAGTTAACGAGCACGAGCAGTAAACAGGTAATAAATTTTATGAAGGACCAGTTTGCGCGGCATGGGATTCCATCGGAACTTGTTTCAGATAACGGCCCAGCATACAGTTCTCATGAGTTCAAAAAGTTCATGAGAGAGTGGGAAATACATCATGTGACTTCTTCTCCACATTATCCACAATCCAACGGGAAAAGTGAACGGACAGTGCAAACTATTAAAAATATGCTTAAAAAATGTGTGGAATCGGGGCAAGACTTTCACATTAGTTTGTTAAATTTTAGAGCAACTCCTCGCTTTAATTTAGATTCTCCGGCCCAAATACTAATGGGTAGGCGTATTAACACTAAACTGCCTGTAAGATCAAAGTTATTACGCGAACCAGTCGATAAAGATCGTAATTACCGGGCGCTAATGGCACAGAGAGAAAAAGATAAACAAAATTACGATCGCTCAGCGAAACAGCTGCCATTGCTATCGTCAGGTGACAGGGCGACACTGATAGATAAAGGAACAAGAAAACCGGTCTTGATAACTGCGCGTGCGTCCGAACCACGATCGTTTGTGGTGCAAGATGAGCACGGTCAACGTTACAGGCGTAGTAGACGTCACTTGGTAGCACGCATCAGTAATGTATCAGGAAGTCAGGACGTCGAATCAGGTCCAACTTCGAGATTAGCCTCTTCAATAGAACAACCTAACCTTGATCAGTTCCATATAGCAGAAGAAAGGAAATATAGACGACGTGAGATAACACCAAAGTATGAAGAACAACTTGGTGAAGGTGAATCGTCTTCGCCGCCTGGAGATAGTGACAGTCCTCGGGACGATGCTTTTCCTGTAGTTCAAGGTCCAATCACTCGGTCCAAGGCTCGAATGCTGACGTCAATAGGTTATAACTTATTGTTTGGAACAAACAACGGTGATAATGACTAATGAGTGAAGAAAAAATTTGCCTGTAGCCAGTTATTATTAGGTATATTGTAAGGGTAGGTACTATACTATTGAATTGTACTACGCGTTGTTGTGATCTAATTAGTAGGGAATTGTTTGACACCAAAGTACCTTGTCAAGCCATGTCTGTCATATAAGTGAGTAGGCAGTGTATTATGTTGATTAATTTTAATAACTCTGTTTACTGCTCAATTTTTTTTTTTATATTATTTGGTAAGGGGAAAGATGTAGTATATGTAGGTAGGTTCTTTTATTATGTTATGCACTTGAAGGTACTATGATAATAAATCAGTGTTCAACCGACATTCGTGTGTTTCACTATAATAATAGGATACCAAAAATGCTTCATAAAATTACAGTTTTTCGGTTATGGTTAGGACACAATCAGTGCCCAGAATTATCTAACCCCTCTCATAAAAAAATCCTTATTTATCTTTGAAAGGGGGGTAATGCAAGGCACTGACCGTTCTTTCTCCTTCTGAGAAATAGTCAACAGACAAATATAACAAACGCATTTGCGCACTACTCTGATCCGAATTCTACAAATGGCAGTCCGAAGTGTCCATAATACAGTTTATAATTATGATAGTTTGCACACTAGCGCATTTTTAAACCGGTATGGACCGTCATTACAAGCTTTTTTTTTCTCATATATTAGAATCGGATGCAATGTACAAACAGCTATTGTCAAATATTAGGCGGCGACACATCAAGCTTTACATTTCCAGTATGACATAACCTCAGTTTGTTTACGTTTCCTGTACAATGAGATATCCTTATGAACTGGTTTTTTTATAGTTTGATCGGTCGTGTTTAAAGTTTCGCTCTCCTTCTTAACTTTGTTTTTGTCCAATTGTTTGTACAGGAAATAATGTTGCGTGGAGCGAAATTTTAAACGATCAGAACAGTCTATATTTGTAAACTGTTAACGTTCTTCAAAGTTGACCTAAAACAATTTAATAGTAGCGGTAGCAACAGCTGAAGTAAGACCTGCGCTGTCATACCGAAGTTAGGAGCTGGCGAAGAAAATATCTGAAGGATAAATAAATATTTGTCAAATTATTGTAAGAATTAGTTCTACCAAACAACGATATTCCCCTAAATTCGTCAATTTCCCTTAATTTCCGAAGGTAACATTAAATAAATAAAAGCTTTGACCGAAGCTCTCGTTAGGCAGCTCGATATTCCCGGACACGGCTCGTATTGTGTGTAGGACCAACGCTCAGGACAAAATGTATCCCACCGGTATCGGGAACAAGGCATGCCTTGGAACAAAATTACAGAACCTTCGTAATGCTTTTGGGTCGAAGGTATCGTCAATATGGCGGGAAACACCTGGATGAACGATGTGTAGAACCAGAAAATGGCAGAAACAAAAGCTATAAGTACCTAGCAGTGGGTGTTTCGGGGCTGATGATGATGAAGAAATTAAGATCATAGTAATTCAAAATACTTCTCTTTTTGGCGGGTGGAAAATCATGAAATAACCCCTCCCGCTCTTGGGCAGAGCGAAAGGGAGTGTCAGATTTCTACTGACTAAAACCCACCCATGTTCCTTCTTAGCCCTATATGTCGAGGCCGCGGTAACTTCTGAACAACCCGCAGCCCTGACGGGAAATAAAAAGTAATTCAAAATACTTACCTAGAGATTTGAGTGGTGTTTCTTACCGGACAGAAAGGCAGCTTTTCTGTCACTTCAGATGCAAAAGGTGCTCGTACCAAACATTTATTATTTAATTCGCTGTCCAGCTTGCAATTCATACCGTTTGCCACATTTTTATAATATACCAACAAGTTTTTTACCATTCGAACTTGAATGAACGAAACGAACACCTTTTATAGCAAGTACAGTGTGTTTAAAAGCTGCCAGACAGTTGCCAGTTAAATAATTGAGATCGCAGCTGTAATTGTTCAATTGAATAACTTTAAACGATCTAAGTTAGCTCCTTACGTTATGTTCTTGTTAATTTTGAAATCTGTGAAGAATAGTGAATTATTTTATGCTATGTAAAGTAAGACGAGATACACTTACACAGCATACAGTATCAGAAAAGTGTGGTGATATTTCATGGAATCAAAACAGTAATGACGAAAAAATATTTGGGCGGAGTAGGTATTGTTTTTTAGGGGTCCAGTGGCCCAACTTGAAGTCATGGGGAAGGCCTTTGCCTAGCTGTGGGATGATGTACGCTAACCACACAGTAAAATAATTAAAAATACTAACAAATCAGGCCTCTGTCCGATTCAGTTTAAAAAAATTATCTTGAACATGTTTCGCTTAAAATAACCCTACAGTTTTAGATTAATGCGCAGCCGCGGTTTGCTGAACCATTGGCTGAATCTTCTGTGCGGTATCTCTGGCAGAGCAAGACAAGAAGTACCGAGAATGAATCCCAGAGACTATAAGGCATGCACAACACTGTCTTAGGCTGTAAGCCTTTATGATATCCCAACTTCTCATACGAATCATTCCTTGTTTTTGAAATATTTTTATGAGACGAAATAATTTTCAATGCTCAAAAGGAAATTTATGTCATCTTTCGAGAAATTGATAATTTGACAAACAACGTCAGGTAATTCTTTTTTCAGAAGTTTCTTAATTTTATTTGCTTAGAGGTATATTATCGGTATAGAGGTTTTAATGTAATACCTGTTAGCAGTGAAATCTACATAATACTAATAAAAATTTAGACAAATAACCCACGTTTTGGGCTTCGACGCAGTCGGGTAAAAAACACTGATAACAGACAGAACCATACCAAATGTTTATTACGGGACATGGGCGGTTTTTAGTCAGTAGAAGCCTGCCACCTAGAGCGGTAGGAGTCATTTGTCTGAGCGCTGAGTTAAGATTAGGCAAGTCTCCAATAAATTTATTTTATTTAACCCTTCTAAGAAGGAAGAAATCAATGAATTCTTATTTAAAAGTCAAATATACACGAGACTCCATTACAGAACTTTTTGATGAAAAAGAACTGCAATAAACTAGAACCCGTCAAAAATATTTTATTCTTTGATGTCAGATATTTAATAGATGACATTATTATTCATGTGACGATTTCGTAGACTATTTTTTCATTCAATTTTATTTTGTAATTTTGATTTTACATCACGACAAATAAAAGCTAGGCTATTGCTGCTTATTGCTTAGAAGTTATGCCTGCTTTTCTCAGCACCATATTTTTCCGGAATCGGTGCATGTGGAGATTGGTGGTACTTACTTGTAAATCTGGTACAGCTAGGCTTGACGTGAACATCCCAATAGGTAGGTAAAATATCATCATAAGAGGAATCAATAAACTCCCAAAATACAGGCCTGTCTTGCCTAGTTTGAGATTCTAAGGTCTCAACTAAATATAATTCACCCATGACACAACAAGTTGTACACAAGTATTTTAACACAGATCGATTGTACTTATTTTTTACTATGTTTAACTCTTGTGTGTCACTTAGTTATTGAATCAATTAACATTTATTATTTAAAAGTCCAGGGTCGATCGCAGCTTTCGCCACACTTGCGGAAGTCAGGTTCATTCCATCATTTACATACCAAGAACCCTCCGTGCTTCGGAAATCACGTTTATGGCTCTCGACCACTATGTCTCTTTGCAGCCGCGATGCTTTATCTGCCTAGCCTTTTCGCAACGATGTTGAAGCGGCTTCGAGTTCGACAAGACTAGACCCAACGTGATTGGGTAATGTAATAAGGCTAGGCAGATGATGTTGTTCGTCCTGTGGAGTTACTTGATCAGTTTGATGGTCTGTTTCATATCTTAGAATATGGCCATACATTATGCTACACGTTAAATGCATGTAGATAGGATACACACACAGGGGACTGTCAATGATAGGTATCACTGACAGTCCCTTGTGCAGAGCATGCATGGAGGCGGAGGAAACGGTGGCGCATGTGCTCCTTGAGTGTTCAGGCGTTACCAAGATTCGTGAGGAGACCCTTGGAACACCAAGATCCCTTGCGGATGCCCTGAGGAGACCGGGAAGTCTGATCTGCTTCTAGAGGGAGGTGGGCTGGTTGGAGTAATCGGCCACCATGGCTCACGCACAATGGTCCACTTCAAGGACTAAGTGCGGAAACCTGAACCCCATAAAGATAAGAAAGAAGATGTAGATAGGATGTAGACGTGTAGACCTTTTAACGTTAACTTTCCATTCACAGCTTACGATCAAGATCCTTTCGAACTTGGCATTTGGGAGTCTATAGCCACCTTCATTGATTCCGTCGAAGATTACGTGAATCAGAAGAGAAAATGTCTAACTACAGAGTCACTCACAAACAGTGCCTGCTCCTCGTGTCAATTCTCCTCATGCTCGAGTGCATGTTGAACATCCTTTACTATAACGACATAATCTCTTTTAAAAAAACACAAAACAACCAGCATTCCAATGCAAGCGAAGTGAAAGATACAAAGGACAAGTTTGAGCAACTTATAAAATTTTGTGCAAATATTTCTATACAGAATGATTCTCTTCGAGGTGTCTTCGAAAAACGGATCGGGGTTAATTTTAAACATCCGTTTGTTAGGTCGACAAATGGATCAATAGGTGAGTTGTTAGTTATTAAAGGTCATCATATCATCATCATTCAGTTTTTTCAATCAATCGTAGGGTTGACTTTACATTATTCATTGGGGTCGGCGCTGCATGTAATTTTCTTCTATACTTCTCCATTATTCGTCATCTCATGAGTTACCTCATTTCTAGCCATATTCTCTTTCACGCTCACTACATTTTTTAACTCTTTCCTCCACCTCACAAGTCCATATCCTACTACTCGTAATACTATAAACGCGAAAGTTTGTAAGTATGGATGGATGTTTGTTACTCTTTCACGCAAAAACTTTACGGATTTGAATAAAATTTGGTACACAAATAGTTTATAACCTGGATTATCACATAGAATAGTTTTTATTTCGATTTTATCTTTCCGTGGGATAATTTTCGAGTGCTGCCGCTGGCAACACCTAGTCATCCATCCTGCGATAACGGATTACCACACACACAAACCTTTGAGTCACCGTAATCACTTTCATGCTTCCTCTTTTGTAGTCTTCCCTCAAAACCATTATTTGTGTAATCAGCCTATTATTTTCGCACTGTGCACTGCTGGGTCATAGCCGGGCAGCCTCCTGTCAGTGGGAGAGAGATTAATCAGAAAATTTATTACTTGCAGTAAATGTAGTAAATTATTCACTGCGGGAAATCTTTCGGATCACTGGAGCACGCCGATGGAATCGCACCAAGTCCAAACCATAGAGGATGTAACTGACCAAATACTTCATGAAGCTTGTGCTCCATAGACATGTGACATACTGACATTAAGTTTCAAAAGAAACAAAAATTATATGTCTCAAATTCAATCTGCAATGCAACAACTTTAATACTCATAATTTAACACATTATTTTAATGTAAATGTTTCAATAACATGTTTTAACAAACCAAATTCATGTTCTACATTTATCAATAAATACTTATCCGATTTTCAAATGTTCTTATTACGGAGCTTGGCACTTCTCAGGTACTGCTTGAGGGCTGTGCCACGGTTTTTGTCACAAGGCCGTTCGCTTTATTTAGACTCCGTTGACGAAGACAGTGAACCGAAAGATCTAAAGTCGCCAGCAAACACCAGAGTCCCCAATACGTTTTTTGTGTTCTTCGGCTCCGATATCCGACGTCAGTCCAAACAAAATCATATGTTGTCCAACGAACGTGAACATTAACAAGCTGAATATAAAACGGTTCTCCCAGCATCTTTGCCTGTTTCTTTAAAGGCTTACTTTGACAAAATAAACCATGGATTGTTACTACCAATGCACGCAAATTCGATGTTATATTTCGTTGGTGTTATTGTTTATACTGGAGTTCTACACTCGTGTCATATCTCGCGGAAACGAGATTTATGACAAAGGTGGCAATGATGAAACTTATGAGCGACATAAGTATCAGTTGAGTAGCGGTTTGATTGTCGAAATGGGTAAGTATTTTTTTATTTATCATCATCATCATCATCATCTTGATGCACAGCTTGAAGTCACTACTTGCGGGGAATAGGCTATAATATTCACTTCTTGTGCCTCTTGTGCCCCTGATGGCAACTGTGTCATCTGTCAATTTCTACGCCGGACGACCCACAATTTTTCCCCGTTCTTGGACACTATTTGGTGACATCCTTAGTCTACCTGTCCCGCCAGACTGCATTTGAGTTCCGTTGCGCAATTACCAATATGGAAAACTTTTGTACATCTATGAGATTCGACGTTATAAGTCTTAGAAGTCAGCTTTAGCCGATACGTACTGTCAAACAAGCTAATAAGTATACAGTCAGCTAATTTGTATTTACTTTTAAGATTATACAGATACATTTAGAGACTGATATCAAACGATAACCAAAAAACAAAATTGCAATCAATATTTTCAGTGTTCTAGAATTATAAAGATCTTTATACTTATTAGCTTGTTCGACTGTACCTTAAGTTACTTTTATGAATTTTGTGAAACAGGGTAAATTCCAGTGGCATCGAAAGCCAATGCGTTTAATCTAAGAATCAGTTCAGATAGATAGAACGAAAACATCTCTCGCAGAATCAAAGTCTCCGTCGTTCTACTGCCTTTATTCCAATTGATTTGGGGTCGGCGCGGCATATTTCCTTTATAATCTCTTCATCTCATTAGTCATCTCCTTTCTGGCTATATGATGATTACACAGTCCTTCCTTCGAATCAATCGAAGTTTCCACTGGTCGCCATTCACACTAAGAGCAGAAACGTATTTCGAGACGGTGCGACATTGGGAGAAGGCTCGAGACCTTGTGACGGCACACGCCTGTCAGCGCGGAATATTGAGATAAAATGATATTTAAACACATGTCGTAGTTTGTGTTGCAAGCGGACCTCAGTTGTGTCTTTGTTTTTCTAATTCAATGTTTTTTTCGTTTGCAGAATACGATAAAGGATATAAGTCTTCATATAATTGGTTTATGAGCATGAAATCTCGTTTTAAACATTTCGGTAATTAGCAGTTTTATTTAAATTCCTTTCAAATCAGTAATTCAATCAGCATCTTTTTATGTAAGAAAGTGAAATTTATACAAAATAATAATAAATAAAATAATTTTATTTGTTCAAGGCGTAAGGGATAAAGTAAAGTATGCAAACAATACGCCAATGTGCAAAGTAGACGAATCTTCTTTGGGTAAGCACCTATAAATAAATTAGACGCAAGTATATTTTAAAGAAAGAAAGAAAAAGTATTGAAGTATTTTAGTATAACGGGCTCTATAATCCTCAAAAGGTTCTAAAATTAATTAGTCTGTGAATTACTCTACAAATAATATAAGTTCGTATATTAGAAACTAGCGGACGTCACGCGGTTTCACCCGCGTAGTTCCCATTCCCGTGGGAATATAGGGATAAAAGTAGCCTATGTTACTATGGGTGAATGTAGCTTTCTGATGGTGAAAGAGTTTTTGAATTTATTCATTACAAACATACACACAAAAAACAAATCATACCTCTTTATAATATTAGTGTAGATAAAACACAAGGTTTTAAATTTTGGGTACATCCAGCACCCAGTGATCGCAACGACCGTCCTCTTTTTTGGATGACAGTGGAGTGGCTCCAAAATCCCTAAATCAGGATACCACAAATGCTAAATTAGTTTATGGCTGAAATTATATCCATATCAATGTTAAAAATGCAAAAATCAGTCTGTCTGTAACTGTACGTGTTTAAATCTAAGTACTCACTAAGTCTGGTTGTTGCCACTTCTCAAGCCAAGTGGATGAAGCTGCGGCCAAAACCTAATGCTTTTTAATTCTAAACCTGTTTTTTTCGTTCTCTATCAGGGCCAATAGAAGTCATAAAAAACGAAAGCAGCCAGAAATGGATGGAGAAACAGAATCGGGACGTGAAACTCGGAGGGTACTATGCTCCCAGACATTGTCGAGCTGCTAAACGAGTAGCTGTTATTGTACCTTACCGGTAAGCTTGCTTTTAATGTATCTATATGATAGACTGCTAAAATAAGAAACTTTATTTTTTACTTGACCGAAAGGCAAACCAGGCTAGGATTGGCTTAAGGCGCCGAGTCATGGACGCTCACAAAGGAGACTGTCCATCGAGTACAAGTGGCACAAAGGGCCATGACCCTCTTAGATTAACTACGTAACACCGAAATCTGCCATCAGACGAAAGTCCACGATGTCGGGCACCGGGCGCGGGCGGTGCGCCTCAAGTGGACCTGGTCAGATGTCCTGAACATCTGGCTAAACGCGGACATGGCCGATGGAGCAAGGCTTTGACCTAGTGGTGGCCAAGGTGTGGTCAAGAAACCAGGGCCGTTCTAAAGTTCGTTGGGTTGACGATATCGTCAGAGTTGCCGGAAACACGTGGATATGGTACGCACTACGCACAGAACCGAGAATCATGGCAGATAAGAAGGGAGGCTTATAGTCAGCAGGAGGTGAATCCGGTCTGATGTGCTGCTAATGAAGGGCTAAGCAGATGATGATCCATTATTCAAAATGTGTTAAATATTAAAATTTTCAGAGATCGTCGAGTCCACCTCGGTATTTTCCTTCGTTACATCCATCCATTACTAAAGAAACAGTTGCTAGAATACAGAATATTTGTCATAGAACAATATGGTGAGTTCCAGCATGTCTTTTTTCTCCATACTTCGCTAATACTCGTCATGTCATCAGACACCTCCTCTTTCATGGAATATCATCCTTCGCACAGTCCATCCAACGTTTCTTTGGTCTTTCTCTACTCTTATATCCACCCACATGAATAAATTGAACGTAAAACAACCTAATTTACTTAAGCTACGTTACCCGCAGTGTCCGCAATGTTGCAGTCTAATGCTGCGCATAGTGCTACAGGCATTACTACGGCGCGGCATGGACTGATTTATGTTATTATCGGGGTTTTACACTTTCAAAACGGGTTTTCAACCTTTTTAGAGTAAAAAACCATGACCAGCGACATTTTTTTGAGGCACTCTTTATGGTCTCATGTGGCTAATATTTATTCCTGCTGATTTATTATTACTTTATCAACACTAATATTATAACAGGAAGTTTGTTTGTAACGAATAGGCTCCGAAACTACTGGACCGATTATTCTTTCACCGTTGGGAAGCTACACTATCTCCTGGTGACATAGGCTACTTTTTATCTCTGTATTCCCACGGGAACGGGAAATACGCGGGTGAAACCGCGTGACGTCCGCTAGTGCACAAATAAAAAACTGTACAAAACTGGACTTAATGCCTCGGGCATTTTTTGTCAACCTTAGGGTGATGCAGATACAATACATAGAAAGTCATTCATCCTTTACTTTCACTAAAGGCACAGAGAGATTCAACAAAGGCACCCTCTACAACATCGCTTTCCTGGAGACGCAGCGGTTCGGAACTTGGGACTGCCTGATCTTCCACGACGTAGACCTGGTGCCTGAGGATGAGAGGATCTCCTACTCCTGTCCAGAACATCCCACGCACATGGCTGCTGCAGTGGAATCGTATGGTTATGTGTAAGGAACCATTTTACATGCTCACGTTATTAATTGAAGATCTGAAGTTCTGAGGTCCAGAAAGCAGCAGTGGCCCAGTAGTGACGTCCCTGACTTACGAACAGTGATTCGTCGGTTCGTATCCAGGCAGGCACAATACTTTGTGTAATATATTTCATGACCGCTGCTCTTAAAACGGTAAAGGATAATATCGTAAGGAAACTGGTATGTCTTGGAACCAAAAAAATAACCCGCTTTGGGCCTGCGTGGTAGATTATAGCCCATCCCTCTCCTAGAGAGGAGGCCTGAGTCCACACTGAGGGAACGGGATGACGAAGAGATACAGGATGGTGTGTCTTTTGTAAGTTTTGATCGCCATGGCTAGAGGCCTTACACTCAAGGCACCACCAGGATAGTCCGAACAAGCAGTCAAAACCTCATAGGTTGAACTGCGAGAAGACATTCTCAAAAAACAAAGATATCTAGGAAGGAAAATAATTTTTAGCTTTCGTTATCTTGTTTTATTACATGGATGGTTTGAATTACTTTTATGATTTCCTGGCTTTTGCAATACTTTTAACAGAACACGGACAGTTCTGTCCTTTTTTAAGTCTTCGGTGACTTCAAAAGTTATGCTGTCTAAAATGTAAAAATATAATGCTAACTAAAATGGATTTATTTCTTGGTTTCTATTTTCTTTTTGTAATCCACTTTTACCATTTTACAAATCCCGCTCATCAACAACAAGTAAAAGTTGTACAAGTTTCTGCAATAAACCTTTTTGATATTATTATTTATTTCAGTCTACCTCCGAATAGAATCAACTTCGGTGGTGTGACTGCCCTAACTCCTGAAGATTATGAAACAGTCAATGGTTATTCTAACTTTTATTGGAACTCTGGTGCAGAAGACGATGATTTTTATATCAGGTGAGACTAGCCCAGTGATGGTGGCCCCGAGTATTTCATCCATCACCGCTACTCTCATAACTGTGTAGGAAAACATCGTGAAGAAACTGGCGCGTCTACAAAACAAAAAAATCGAAGACATGTGAAATCTACTAACCCGCACTGGGCCCTGGTGGTCGATGACAGCCCATCACTCTTCAGAGAGGAGGCCTGAGTCCCTTTATTTTTTTGGAGTTTAGGAAATCATCAAATGAATCCACCCGCTGTGGGCAGTGCGGTAGGGAGTGTCAGACTTCTACTGACTTAAAACCACCCATATTCCTTCTTAGCTCTCTGCGTCGAGGCCGCGGTATCTCTTTCGAACAACCCGCAGCCCCGACGGGGAGGCCTGAGTCCCTGCAGTGGGACCCTTATAGGCTGATGATGATGACACTTTCAACCATAATGTGCGCCGCAGTAGATTGTGTCCCGCATGGTAAACCACGTGACCCGTGTTGGTAGATATTTGTGACCTTCGTGGTAGAGATAAATGTATTACGTGTCGTACGTGATAGAAACAGTACAGTGAACTGATCTGACTGATCAGACAAATGCTCCAGATGAATGAACGCCTGCAGACTCCAAAGAAGCCCGGACACTAGGATCATGCTGTAGTTGTGTAGCCGTTGTGTGTGATGGTAGACGACACCAGGTTATGCAGTGACCACACGATAAAGAAGATCTCTGAGTATCCGGACTCCAAAAGTTCTTTCACAGATATAACTTTGGGGGGTATGCGGAACAGGGTGTAAAGTTCCTCATTCCCCATAGAAAAGAGAGGATCCTCCGACCAGACAGGTGTTGTGTCTGGTGGGATAACTGCCCGACATAATTATGTGAGTCGGGGTTTTCTATATCAGTTAATGTCGCTGATAACTTTGATAGCGCGATGTAGTCAATTAGTACTCATGTGTTGCAAAAGATGTCGCTGTCGCCACAAAACTAATAAACTATACTACTGCCGAGTGTTATAAGTCTATTGCAACTCCCAAAAACTTGTTTTTTTTTTTTGGTCCAGAATTAAGTCCAACAATCTGGCTGTGTCGCGCTATAATAGCTCCATAGCTCGGTATGCTACACTAGAACACTCTTACAATAAAATAGGAAAAGAACGGTAATCTAACTCTTTTTATTATCTACTATTTTCTATAAACCTTTGTCTCGAAAAGCACTTTAGGCCATTGGTCCCGGTCTGTTGAAGACCTTTGATAGCCGACACAGGTAGTTTTTGACCCGAAAGGCTGAAACCAATCTTACTAAGATCTACTATATCTTTACTATTTCGGTTGTGGAAGTCAGATAGGCAGTCGCTCCATGTAAATACTAGTATCCAGCTGCATCCGGTTAGACTGGAAGCTATGTCTGATGATGATTTGAGTCGTCTAGTTTCAAATCCCGCTAAAACATTACTATTCGCCCTGCTGGGCCCAGCGAACCACTATCCAAAAGAGATAATTTGTAATATTAGTTTCTTCTTTCTGTACTAGTCTAAAAAAAAAACAATATTATGTAACAATTTGTTTTTTTTTATTGTTTTTTTACAGACACATACTCCTTATGCTGTCAAAAATACGTTGCCGCAAGGAAGGTCTAGCTACTACGAAGTATAAGCTTTTGAGAGTCACTGAAGAAAAATTGTTCACCCACATATTAGCCGACGTAAACCCTGCGAAAATGAAACTCGACATGAAAAGTATCATACAGAGAGTCGTTCGGTTATATGGGGAAACCATTGTGCTTGGACAAAACGAATTTATATTATCAGACCCTGGAAAAATGAAAATATCCGTAGGGTAATGTTGTCTCCTTTTCTGCACATTAATCATTATTCTTCTAAGTCGGTATCGAACCTCTTTTACTAAAATCTCATTCAAGTAGGATGAATCCCGGGATGATTTCCGGGTGTAAAAACAATATAGGTAGGTGTAAAAAGTCGTAAAATTAAGATATCGATGTTTAAAGTTGCCTGTTTTTTGTGATAACAATGTACAAATGACTTTATTATTTTACATAAACTGTTTGGTTCTTGTAAGAGTTAATTATTAATGGACGAAATGTAATACAGTATATATTCCTTTTTGTGCTCGTTTTTTAATTTGTTTTGACGATTGTGTCTTGAAAATAAATATTTCTGCCTAAATTATCAATAAAGACTGAAAAATTTTGAACATAACAAACAAGAGTATTAGAATATTTATATTGCAATAAAGACTTTAAAAACGATGATTTATGGTTTTTCCTTAGGTATAGGTACACAATTCTTATTTGACTTTATTCTTTATTAATGATTATGTACGATTTCTAAGAAGAGGTTTGAAAAGTTTACACCAATTTTACTGCGTTGCAAAATGGTTGGGTGCACACTTGTTCGCTTTACGACAGATTCGCTTTTTGTTAAGACAGATTCAGACAACAAAAATAAGCTGACTTTGTTTTGGAATATGTAGTGAAGTTTGGATCATTCTTACTAGTTCTACTAAACAGTCCTACCCTAGAACTACTGGGAATTATTTTTCCCCCACTAATTCCACGATTCAAGTGGTACAAAATCGTAGGATTAGTGGGAAAAAAAAGTCCCAGTAGTTCTGCCGGTCCATTGCAAAATTTTACTTTTAAACGAATGGGGTTTTCGTTCTCATATTCTATGTCTTGGCGTAGGTCGCACATAAACACTATACAAAACTCGCATCAATGCGAATTTATCCCGATTTGATTTGATCGGACAAAAAAAAAACTAATAAGTCCGTCAGGTAGATTTCCAAAAAATATTGAACACATCTTTTTTTCTTTTTTCACATAAACAAAAAATGAAGACGCACTCATGATCTTTGAGGCGTATTATCTCTGTCAGTTTTTATAAATTTGATAAAACAAAAACCACGTCCAATATTTTTCGATAATCTAATTGACGGACTAATTAGAATCATATTTGTTTGACCCAGTCCGATCCCCTTCACCTATTTGCTAGTAGTACCTATACTGGCACGAATAGCCTCAGGTAGTATAATATCATCAAAGCAGATTGTACCAGAAAATATTTATAGATTTGATTATGAGATTCCTATTAACAATATACAAATCTCCTTTATTTTTCTAGCCTCCTGGTAGTTTGTGTGACAAGAAATAAGTAGCGTGTTACAAAAAGCAATTAGGTATTTCTATGCTATTTCCTCCTTACGGCAAATGTGCCGATTTCGACTATATTACCAATGTTCCACGTGATAATGGGACATCGAGTTCCCTTTGAATTTCCGGAAGATAAAAAGTAATTTCACGCAAACATTTCGTAGAATTCAAGCTTGTAGCTCTATCAAAATAACAGGTTAGCACGCAGTGACCGTTCAAAATAATAAGTGGAAGCAGGGTTATATTTTAAAGGCGTATTATATACTCATTTATAATATTGACAAAAATACGGATTTATTAGTATAGTCACACTAATATTATAAAGGCGAAAGTTTGTGAGTGTGTGAGTGTGTATGTTTGTTACTTCTTCACGCAAAAACTACTGAACGGATTTGGATAAAATTTGGTACACAGATAGTTTATCATCTAGATTAACACATAGGATAGTGTTTATCCCGATTTTATCTTCTCGTGGGATAATTTTCGAGTTGTATCGGATGAAACCGCTGGCAACAACAGCTAGTAAGTAATAATACTCCCAGCCCAACAGCCCGCGAATGGCAGTGATCTTAATTCTTTATCTGGCAGATCTAGGGTGTACGGTCCGTCCACGTCCCGGATACGGCCCTGATATAAGATAGCCCAGTATGAACGTGGTAATCCTTGGAATCTTAATAGTAAAATGTAAGCTGGACAACGAAATCAAGACCCAGTGCTCAGCATTCGCGTTTGCAAACACTAGAGCCTAAGGTCTAATAAGCCGAGAGTCCAGAGACATTTTTTATTTAATAACACAATTTCAGTCACAATTTCATTGATGGTCTTAATTTTCTCATAGACAAGAGTAAACACATGGCATTCCGCAGTTTGGGAAAGATGAGTTTGTTTCGTAGAAATAATTGTTCTGTATAATATAACTAAATACACTTTCGTTTTAAGTTTGTGTTTAGTGGATGTAAACACTGACACAAGAAATTACCCTTAGCATTTGACATTATTTTCGCACATACTTTTTTAAAATCATATAAAATACCTTCGTGTTCAAAAATTATGTAATTTATTTCGAAATTATCAAGACCCGCAGCGTTTTTCAGATGAATGTACCTACGTTTACTACCCGTAGTTTTTCCAGGGATTTTGCTGTTGTCAGCGTCCTTCAAGAAGAGTTTAACGTTGTAGAAAGCCTGGGTCGCTGAGTTTTGCATTAAATTAAATTATAATATGATATCTGGAAACTAGGTAAATATTATTATCTTACTAGCTTGTGCCACCGGCTTCGCCCGCGTGGATTTCGATAATTACCCACGGGATCATACTACCGGGATAAGAAGTATCCTAATGTGTTAGTCCAGGTTATAACTTATCTGTGTTTCTAAACATCCACATCCGTTCAGTGTTTTTTGCGTGAAATAGTAACAAACATCCATCCATACATCCATCCATCTATACATCCATCCATCCATTCATCCATCTATACATCCATCCATACATCCATACATCCATACATCAGTCCATCCATCCATCCATCTAAACATCCATACATCCATACATCAGTCCATCTATACATCCATCCGTCCATCCATCCATCTATACATCCATACATTCATCTGTACATCCATACATCAGTCCATCCATCCATCCATCCATCCATCCATCCATCCATCTATACATCCATCCATCCATACATCATCACAAACTTTCGCATTTATAATATTAGTAGGATGTTTCTAGAAAGCAGCTGACTGTTGTGTTTACGAGTAATAGATAAGTGTGGAAGAAATATGCAAGAAGTAGACAAAATATGCTGCACCGAACCCAAATAAATAGGAATAGGAGCAGGAGAATGATTCTCCGGACGATCGAAAATGAGGGAAAAGCAGTAGATGAGCCTTTGAAACTATCATTAATACTGAAACCGGATTTTTTACTATCTTTACTGTTGGTTTCGTAAAATGCAATGACCATGTCCTTCTATGGGAATTTGGATGGCGCAGTGCCTTAGCAACTGAGCTGTTGCGCTGCATGTCGCGGATCAAAATAAAAAAAACATTTCTATCCTTCACAGCTCTCATCATCATCATCAGCCTATAATGTTCCCACTGCAGGGACTCAGGCCTCCTCTCTAGGAGAGGAATGGGCTATAACGCGGGCCCAGTGCGGATTAGTTGATGTCACATGTCTTCGAATTTTTTTGGTTCTATAAGACATGCCGGTTTCCTCACGATGTTTTCCTCCACCGTTTTGAGAGCTTTTTTTTTTGGTGGGTGTAAAATCATCGAATAACCCCTTCCGCTCTTGGGAGTGTCAGACTTCTACTGACTAAAAACCACCCATGTTCTTCGCCCTCTATGTCGAGGCCGCGATAACCTGTGGACAACCCGCGGCCTGTGGACAACCCGCGGCTAACCGTTTTGAGAGCTGTAGTGATGAAGAAATTACACAAAGTAATGCTCCTGACTGGGTTTTGACCCATGACTCACTATTCGTAAGTCAGGGCCGCCACCACTGGGCCACCACTGCTCTCCTTCACAGGCCTTAGAAACTAGAATGATGGATACCCACATTTACGGTACTCGAAAACTCTGGATCTACGTCCTAACAATGCTGATAATCCTGGATTGCTATTTCCATATCTATGTCTACTACAACGTACTGCAAGGATCCGAAAGACGAAGATATTATAGTGCACTATGGGTACCTAAGAATTTGACTGAGTATTATGAATATCCGTTGGTTAACGGGTCGCGAGTGTCGATGGGTAAGTTTTGTTTATTACTTGGGGCTGGTGGCTTCCAACAGTGGGATTGCCGTAACACATTTTTGTGGGAAAAAAAACACGCCATATTGATTTTGTCTAAATTCAAAAAAATTGGGACGCCGAAATGCATTTTTGGCTTAAAAAACTCTCGAGTGGCATGTCAAATAAAAGAGGATAATATTCTGAGTTCATTAATCTAGTAAAATAGGGTTAACAACAAAAAAACTAATTAGTCCGTCATATAGATTACCAAAAAATATTGGACACGTAATTTTACTTTTTTCACGTAAACAGACAATGAAGACGATACAGTGCTTTGAAAACCCGTGTGACGTCATACTCTAAAACATTAGCATGACATTTTTAGCGGTCAGTGACGCCACCAACCCCAACTCAAATCTTTGACGCGTTTTATCTTCGTAATTTTTTCGTAATTTCTTCTTCGTAATTTTTGTTTTATCAAATGATAAAACAAAAAATACGTATCCAATATTTATTCGAAAATCTAACAGACAGACTAATTAGAATCACATTTTTTGAAGTATTCTAACATCCGTATTATTTCGTTTTCAACTTTATTTTTTATCATGACATTGCAAATAAACGTTAACGTTTGAACTGTACTTACAGCAAGTGAATCAACCACTAAATTCATTAATTGTTTTTAATTAAGTAGCCACAAGTCATCGGGGCATAAACCTGGATGAGGCTGGCACAGGACCGTGGAGATTGGCACAAGAAAAGAGAGGACTATACCCAGCAGTGGGTGAATTCAGGCTGTATATGATGATGATTTCTTTTATCATTTCTCCTTTTGCAGGTCTGCTGGCAGAAATTTCTTGAGAAATAAGCAGTACTTTTGTACTCTAATGTTTTATTTTATAATTTTCCTGTGTTGTCTACTGTGTGTACATAAATAGTTAAATAAATAAATGATGATGATGAGCCACAAATAATTATTATTACTTATCAAGATTTTTTTTTTCAGATTTTACAACAAAATTTAACTCCTCATATTATTGGTTTACATCCATGAAACGTCAGAATCTGTTTACGGATCTTAGTAAGTTTCTCACTCCTTAATTGTGTAATATTTTTTTTTAAACTGGCATTTACAAATAGCTACATCACACATTGATTGGTCCCGTGCGTCTCGCATCCAGCTCCAGCGTTCCGGTTCTCAGTCGCCACTCCAGAGCTTTTGAGCTCCAGAGAGTTAGCACCGCCAAGCGTTCCGAGAGCAACTCTTATTATTTATTCTTCGTTCAGGTGCAGGCGCAACGACAAAGTACCCCTGGGAAACGCCTGTGTGCAAATTAAACATTACTTCGCTAGGTAAGTTAAGATTACGTAAGTCTGAAGTTATAAAGGACAATGGGCAAAAATGTATGGAACGTGGTACCCGCTCCAATAGTCCTCATTAGTATATCATTGAATAGACATTTTGATGCAGAAAAACGTCTACCATGGCGCCTGTCCCTATTCACGTTTGGAAAGCAGTAATCTCACTATCTGTACTTATTATTATAAAGCTTTAATCTCAGGAACTGCTAGTCCGATTTAAAAAAATCTTTCAGTGTTAGATAGCCCATTTATTGAGGAAGGCTATAAGCTATATATCATCGCTACGCTACGACTAAAAGGAGCCGAGCAGCAGGGGTGAAACCACGGGGAACAGCTTGCGTTTTATAAATGATGAAGAATTTATTACAAACTACTTATATAAGTAAAATAAAGCTAGAATAACATGATATAACACATTTAGGATTCTATTATTAAAAGAAGTAAGAAAACAAGCATTCTTTAAATACAAAACATATATTTTATCAATAAGTGAGTAGATTTAAAACATTACATATCGGTATCAACTATAACAGCATTGAGGAAAGATGCCGGAGCAGTAAATCCCGTATGCCTCGCATAGCCTAAGTACCATACGATGGACACTATATGTGCACAAGTGCCGATCGTACGTCGCCCGGTTAAACATGTGCAATACTGTTGGACAATATTATTTGCACTGCTGATTAATATATAACAAAAATATGTTTTTACACGGACATGTCGCGACTGGATTCGTCCACGCAAAAGCCAGGCATCTTCGTGTATGCCATAGTCTGGCAGATCATCAAGTGCTCCCTCTCTGTACGTTTCAATTATATATAGACCATTTGATAAATGCTCGGCACAGTAAGATCTTGCCAGCTTGAGTTGGTATGTACCTAGCGCTAATAGAATTATATCCTCCTCCGTCATTGAAGGGAAGTTTTCAATCTGGCTCGCTTCCATCCTCTGAAAATCTACTCTTCTGTGGTTAAGCCGTTTTCTCTCTACATACATATGCAGAAGATTCGGGGTATCTATTTTCTGCCTTATTATATGGACGAATTCGTCTGCGTGTACGCTATCCACGATGGGTTGGTGGAAGTGATTCGTGATAGCTGCGGCAATCTTAAAATCAGTGAACATATTGGGCAGTGACTTATTAAAATATTTCTGCCGCAAGAGCTTAAAATCACGTTTAAACCGGCCATTTGCCACTTCCACAACCCACCGGCATAGCGTTACCGATCGAGCTTCGTTGGATTGTAAAAGCAAATCAGTATAGTCCACAACACTAGCACAGGTCAGCGTTAATTAGAGCGGGTAACAAGTCCAGTAGGAGCGCAGGGGTCAGTAGTTAATAAAACCGAGTTATGAAAGCACAAAAGAAACTCAAACAGCAGCTAAACGTCGTCACGAGCGCAAAACGAACGAGCGAACACGTCTGGTGTCAGTCGATCCCCTCCTCTCCCTCCCCCGCTGCTCTTGCGCACACCCCGCGCTCAGGAGCAACGGGACTCGAGTTAAAATGAGGAGTGCATGGCAAAGTCTTACGTAAAAACGTTATTAATAGAAAACATGAACGGAAATGCCGAAAATATTACCTTGGTACTCATTTTCTTACATAAATAAGTGGTAACTAATATACTCGTATATGTATGTTTATCGCCGGGGCCACGAGACTGTCTAAACAGGTTACTGTGGCCCTGGAAAGCAAAGGGAAACTGAAGGAACAGGGTTTTTATTAGTTAGTAAGACTGTCGTTTATCTTCAAACGCAATCAGATTTGAGAGTGGCGGCTATAGTAAAAATTGTTCCTCTTGGTAAGACCTTTTAAACGACACTACAATCATATCTATTGGAGCCGGGTACCATTTTGCTCATTCTCCTTTGACCTAAATTTTCAATGACCGGAATCTACTAGATGATAGCCACAGCCAGGACATAAAAACGTCATGAAAAACTTTGAGATGCGTAAGAGACTTACTCTCAGCATTGTGTGGCCAAAGGTGATTGAAGAAGAAGATTGTAGCAATCAAAAATCGAAGAAAAAGTTATCGTAATAACGTTTGACAGTTGTTATCTAAAACTATCCGTACGATACTACATTATATTATTCTTAAAAAAGAACTTATTTACTTCGAATTAAATAATACGCAATGTTACGAGCCACTGCCGTAGCCAACAGCTACGTCGTAGCGATCAGCTACGCCGTAGCCCAAATCTATGCACTCCTGCGTTGACGGTTCCGAGGTACGGACAAAAAAAATAAACCTGGAAAAAGATAATTCCGTGCTGATATATGATGGTCAACCAGTCGGTTATTCACACATATGGACAGTTTTTTTCTGAAATTGAATAGGACCTAATGTTTTTTATTTGTATTAGAACCAATTTTTGTGGACAAGATAACAAAAGAGCTGACATGGGTTGAAGAAGAGAACTGTGATGTGGCACTGGGCGGGTACTACGCCCCCGCGGAATGTAAGCCTATTAACCGAGTGGCCATTATCATACCTTACCGGTAAGTTCGTTTTAGGAAAATTTCGTGAGGAAACAATTAATATTCTAAGGCTTGTGACAATCTGGGCTGCGGGTTGTTCGAAAAAGATACCGTGACCTCGGCACAAAGGGCTAGGAAGGAACATGGGTGATTTTTAGTCAGTAGAAGTCTGACACTCCCTTCCGCTCCGCCCATCCAAAAGAAAAGGCATGAGACATCTGCCAACCCGCAAGGTGCATACGTTCTGGCTAACGGACCATTACCAGAGCGAACTGTCCCAAATGGCCCAGCAATGGGAACATTATTGGCTGATAAGGCGCTTTGTTCCGATTATTTGATTAAGCATCATGTGAGTATTGTATAATTTACTAGCGGACCTGGCAGACGTCGTCCTGCCCGGACAGCAGCGCCACCTACCGGGTCCATAAAGGTTCAATTTGACAGTAAAATCCCCATTAACAACATGATCCGCCATTTATTGAATTCATTTGTTACAAAAAATGCGATAAATAAAGAACTGCTCGACCGATTTTGTGCTGGAAATGACTTCTGCCGATCATTACTGTTCTATAAAATGTCATATGAAGTAATTGTGTGGACAAATGGAAGAGTTATAATTTTTATAAGAAAAAAATGTGTGCCGATGGCAGCATATGAACTCTACACTAGGTTCGGTTAGATTAGACCACATGACAAAAAAGAAAGATTTAATAAAAACAGTAAAACTTAATTCTCAGAGATCGTCCAGGCTGTCTAAATATCCTCCTGAACCACCTTCATCCACTGCTCAAGAAACAGCTTCTGGAGTACAGGATATTTGTCATTGAACAATATGGTAAGTGTTTGTGGTAGCAGCACGCCGCACTGAAAGAAAGAAAACATATTTATTTGTCACATGCCACAAGTTCAAACAACTTTTTTTTTTAATACCTAAGAACTAATCACGAAAAAGAGAGTGTATCTCACGGTTGCACCAAATAGGACCAGCAGGGCTATTGCGTATCTTTTAGATGTTAGTGTCTATCATATTGTCCATGGATTAACTGTCAAATTGGTGATGGTTTAGTACAAAATGGAACCATATGACAGTTAATTGATGGACACTATATGATAGCCACTGTTATTTAAAAGATACGCAATAGCCCTGCAGTTCAGCAAAGTGCCAAGCAACTAGTGCCCGACGCTGGTTTTCAACTGGCCCTGAGATAGGCTGCACTGGGCTCGCATGATGGGTAACGGCCCAGTTCCTCTCTTAGAAATCTGTTTCCCATTACTGGTAACAAGAGATGATTGTGAGTAGCCGTAATCCTGAAGAATGTGTGGTACTGGTATTTACGAGTATGGCCTCTTAAACGGAGACGAGGGGCGTCGCGCGGCGCGTTGTTCGTTTCTAATTCAAGCACATGGTGATGCATGAAAACGTTAACGATTTCAAGCAACTATTTTACGAGAAGTGATTTTTCTCTCGTTAGTTTAAAGCATTCGTTGCGGTGGACCCGCATCTCAATAAATGAATAAAAAAGCACGCGACGAGTCTTCTGCACGCGACACGCGACTGCATGCGACACGCGACGCCCCGCGCTTCCGTAAACAAGCCCTATGTGTGGGTATTGCTTTACCATACTAAGTTAGAATGTCAACCAGTCGTACCAAGAGGTATCATATTATTACCCAGAACTATTTAGTATCGGTTTTTTATTCGGTTATAGAGGTCAGAAAGGCTGGCGCTCATATTGGTATTCAGCTGCATCCGGTAAGACGGGACGCCGACCCCAACTTATCTAGGCAGACTGATGTTGATTAACTCGTAATTGTTTGAAGACTAAAAAATATTGTATGAATCCAACAATAGGGATGTTTAGTTGTTTACTGACTTGACAAAATATAATTATTTTCCTTATTAAGTAGGTACCTACCTACTAATTTACAGCATTATCAGAAAAATATGTCTTAACACTTAAACGTATCTTATTGTAATAGGGATGTTTACCGACTAGAAATAACGTGATTTTAATTAGCCCGTCTGTTAGATTATCGAAAAGTATTGGATAAAAATGACGAAGATAAAACGCGTCAAAGATTTGAGTGGGGGTTTGTGACGTCACTAAACGCTAAAAAATGTCATACTAATGTCTTAGAATATGACGTCACACGAGTTTTCAAAGCACTGTATCGGCTTCATTGTTTGCTTACGTGAAAAAAGAAAAAATACGTATCCAATATTTTTTGGAAATCTATCTGACGGACTAATTCGATTTTTTTAGTTAACTACCCTATTGTGTTTTGGTTTGAAGTGGGAAAACACACAAAGTAACTAGGCCTTCTTTTTCGGCCGCAATAAGAAAAAATATTCTTTCAATCTTTCTTCCTAGCTCTTTTGATTTTAACTCTTATTTTCTATTTCCTCAACCAAAGGCACAGAAAAGTTTAACAAAGGCACCCTCTACAACATCGCATTCCTGGAGACGCAGCGGTTCGGCACTTGGGACTGTCTCATCTTCCACGACGTAGACCTCGTGCCTGAGGACGAGAGGATCTTGTACTCCTGCCCACAGCATCCCACTCATATGTCCGCTTTAAATGATTCAGGGAGGCGGTAAGCGCTCATATTTACTAGGTTTTATGAACATTTCAGCGGCAATGTGGTTAAATGATAACAGCTAGGCTGTTCAACACCGTGGTCACCCATCCATGGGCTAACCTAGGCAAGGTTAACTAATGGATGGGTGACCAAACGTTACAAACAGAGCTTTCATCGTGCTTCAGAAAGTACGTTCAGCCGTTGAAATTTGAAATTCTTTGCCAGGTCTTTCCTGGTCCCGTCGGGGCTGCGGAATGTTGTAAGAAATACCGCGACCTTGACGTACCTATAGGGCTAAGTAGGAACATGGGTGGTTTTTAGTCAGTAGAAGTCTGACACTCCCTTTCGCTCTGCCCAAAAGCAGAGCGGGTTATTTGATGATTTCCCTCCCTCAAAAAAATGAAATCTTTCCTGGTAGTCAGTGACCCGAAAGTTTGGCAACCAATCTTGCCGGGGGGTATCGTTTTACCCAGTAATAACTGGGTTATAAATGCTCTCAAAACGGTGAAGGAAAACATCGTGATGAAACCGGCATGTCTTAAAATCAAAAAATTCGAAGACATGTGACATCTACCAACCCGCAATGGGCCCGCGTGGTGGATTATATCCATCCCTCTCCTAGAGAGGAGGCCTCAGTCCCTGCAGTGGGAACATTATAGGCTGATGATGACTAACGCGCCATGTAAAATACTGCTACTCAGCTATAACTGGTAAGATTGGAAGTTATAGGTTAACTTCCAATCTTACCAGTTATAGCTGAGTATTCGTATCATTTTAAGCATTTTTTTAACTGATTTAATTTTTGTTAATGTTCTCTTTCTCTCCCTACTGTATTTTCTGAAAGGATCATGTTCATGGATATATCGAATCCCGTACCAAACTGCATCAACATCAAACTTTGTTTTTTATTATCTACATTTATCATATTAACTCCTACAAAAGTTCATTTTGTAAACTAATTTTATAAAATCGAAAATAACCTCAAAACCAGGCAAGTAGATATTATAGAGAAACCTCTACGATGCGAAGTCAGTCGAACTGTCAAAATTAACTGACAGATCTAACAGAACGACTTTTGAACTGGTTGTGTGAACGCCAGTAAAACAATATTCATACTTTTATACTTTAAATTAAATTCCCCATTAAAAAATCTAATTCTAGCCGCATAATATCGTAAAAAAAATTCTTGAAACATGAGAATTCTTGGTACGAGTTTTGGTCATTGTCTTTTGGTACGCTGTCGTCTCCCTCTTGGCGGTGGGCGTTAATAGTTGCGACACAGTTTTCAACTAATGTAGCTATTCACGTACGCAATGAACTTCTTACGTGTTTTTGTTCCAACAAAGATATATTACTATTTTTGATTCCTTATTCCTTCCTATTTCAGAGACCCGCGCAGAAGTAGTTTCGGCGGAGTGACGTCACTCACTCCTGAACAGTACGAAACTGTGAACGGTTACTCTAACTTGTATTGGGACTGGGGTGTAGAAGACGATGATTTCTACGGCAGGTGAGATTGTCTTAAATAACCAAGGGGGCTAAAATGGCCAGTTTAGCAGATCATAATACGAATAGCGTTAAAAAGCTTAAAATTATAGGAACTGCGTCTGTGATCATTTTACAAATTTTAACGCAATTAATATAATTTTTCTATCATGATCTATTTGCGTAAATGGTAACAGACGCAGTTACCATTATAAAAGGTCCATTTTACGCTTTTAATGCAATTCATGTTATGATCTGCTAAAGTGGCAATTTTTCTATTATGATCTATTTGCGTAAATGGTCACAGACGCAGTTACAATTATGAAAGGTCCATTTTACGCTTAAATGCAATTCATATTATGATCTGCTAAAGAGGCCATTTTAGACCCTCAAGAGGTCGATTCCCAGGTCCGAATAAGTTATAAGAATACCTACAGCTTTCAGCCTCGCTAAGGGAACTCTAACACCCTTTATTGTAATCATCAATCAATACATATTATAAAACAAAGTCCTCCACCGCGTCTGTCTGTCTGCAATGTCTGTTAGCGATACTCAATTACTGCACCGATTTTCATGATGTTTTCACCAATGGATAGAGTGGTTCTCGAGGAAGGTTTTAGTACCTATATAATCCAAGCGGGCAGGCATTAGCTAGTTATTTTTAATGCGAAAGTGTAGATTATGTAATATATTATATCTGTGCCAAATTCCATCCAATCATTCGCAGTCGTAATATTATTCTCTCTCTCTCTCTCCCCCCCCTTTCTCTCTTTCTATCTCTCTCTTCCTCTCTCTCTTTCCCTCTTTCTTTCTCTCTTTCTCTCTCTCCATTCCATTTCTCTTTTCATACCCATTATGAAATACAAACGTGATGATTGTCATGTTAGTTCATTTCAAGTAAAGACAGTTCCGACTTACTGGAACTTTCTACTGGCCCGGCAAGCATCACAGTCGCCACATCACTCACCTGATATCGACCTCCGGTCACGGAAGCGAGTGATGTGGCGACAGCGACATCTATCGCAACACATGCGAAGTAATGCGAACTAATTGGCAAATTGTACATCGCGCTATCAAAGTTATCCGCGATATTAGCTCATATGGAAAATCCCGACTTTACATATTATGTCGATCAGTTAGCCCACCAGACACACACACAACACCCGTCTGGTCGGAGGATCCTCTTTTCTATGGGGTATGAGGAACTTAACACCCTGTTCCTCATGCCCCCCAAACATGTCCTATGTTTTTCTTTTACAGACTTGAAGCGAGCAACTACACTATCGCGAAATACAATAGTTCCATAGCACGCTACGCGGTACTGGCTCACCCTGACAACCACAGCGATTATAGAAGGTATAAAATGTTCTTTTTAACGTGTCGATGGCAAATCTTCACTAAATTTCAATATTCAGCTAGGCGAACTCCGCTCGCTGTGCAGGTATTATAGGACATGCAGCGCAAGATTGGAGGTGGGTCATTGTCTGTGAAGATACGCCGCATACACACTTTAGATCTAAACCGTAAACGTAGTACTATTATGTATTCTGTGTCTAAACCGTCCATGAACCCGGGGATCTGAAGTATAAAATTATAAATACATACATACATAAACTGACGCCGTTTCCCCATGGGGGTGCCCCTGCTACGATCCTTACGCGACAACGATCCTCCTTTACCCTCCTTTACTATTTATAGTCTTACCATAGAGTATCGTATTACCCATCACTAACTGGTTTGTGGGGGTCAGATAACCAGTCGCTCCATGAAAATATTGGTTTCCGGTAAGCTGCATCCGGTAAGACTGCAAGCCGACTCCAACATAATAGGCAAAATTCTAAGCCGATTATGATTTATTAGTTATCGATACTCATATAAAAACAACGATAGATAGCATGTTTGAAGTTTCAAAGATTTTAGTAAATAAAATGTCTTCATTGTACTTAGATCGTATACCGGTAAACCCCGTTTTCAGGCCAACCTAGTTTGTCCTAACCCAAAGGTACCACTTAGAGCTCATCACAATAAGGGTCCGTTCTTCTATTCTTGAGAGCAATTTGTTCATTTGTTGTTAAAAAACGTAGTGACATGTAACAAATAAGTCTTAATACAATGATTCAAAACTCTATTTTAAACGTGATAAAAATCTGCTCGCCTCTCCGAGCCGATCGGTGTGAACGGATCCTCGGCATTATTACAAAAGTGGTTAAACCTGGGTTTAACTTAGACTTGGTTTATCTCTCACTTCAATAACATTCAAAATAAAGTAAGGGAATGTGAGATAAGAGAGGAGTGGTGGCCCAGTGGTTGCGGGGAGAGCAGTGGTGGCCCAGTGGTTGCGGCCCCGACTTACGAACAGTAAGTCGTGGGTTCGAACCCAGGCAGGCGCATTACTTTGTGTAATTTATTTCATCACCACTGCTCTCAAAACGGTGAAGGAAAACATCGTGAGGAAACCGGCATGTCTTAGAATAAAAAAAATCGACGACATGTGGTTGGACATGGTTAATACATAATAAAATAAAAATAAAAAAAGCCTATATTTCGTACAGAATAATTTAGGTTTACAAAAAAAAACATCGTAACATTGTTAGAAAATCAAAAAACACAATAACACTAAATTAAGGGAAAAAATAAACTTATATTTTACTAACATCACTAAGTAAAATGAAAAGTTTATTTTTTCGTTTTTTTTATTCTGTAAAAACCCCTCTACGGGTAAAGGCAGGTCTTAGGATCCAGAAAAATCGAAGACATTTTTGACATCTGCCAACCCGCGCTGGGCCCGCGTGGTGGATTATAGCCCATCCCTCTCCTAGAGAGGAGGCCTGAGTCCCTGCAGTGGGAAACTATAGGCTTATGATGATGATGACTTTTTCCAGAACTCTCCTCACGGGGTCCAGGCTGCGTTTACGGAGAGAAGACCTCACAAGCACCAAGTACAAACTCGTCAACGTTACTCAAGAGAAACGGTATACTCATTTACTAGCTGATGTGAACCCGAACAACATGCCTCTGGACCCCAAGAGTCTGATGCAGCGCCTCTTTTATATAACTGGCAACACATTTTATGGGCATTTGAAATTTAAATAGAGCGATAGGGTAGTTGACAAAAAGAAATCTAATTAGTCCGTCAGAAATTAAGACAATGCTTCGAAAAGTCGTGTGATGTCACAGTTTGGTACATTTTTACCACGAAGTGACGTCACAAGCCCCCACTCATGATCTCTGCCACGATTTGATAAAACAAAAACACGTGTCCGATATTTATCGACAATATCGTTTCACTTGGAACCTACATCTCTTTGTAACCCTTCGGGGATTAGGCATATTATTGTTTTTGTGTTAAATTTATGTCTGTGTGTATTGTGTTCTATTAAAAATAACATTGTGTGCGTATTATTATAAAACTTGAAAATACTTGTTTTAATAAATAAACACTGAGGGCGTACGATAAAACATGCCCGGGTGCAAGTAGCGAGCCCAGCGTGTTTTTAACGTATGCTCAACGTTGAATCCTTCAGTTTAAGGTAGCCCGCGAAATACATTTTCTTTTTGTTTTTTTTTTGCAATGTGCCGCGGCGGTCGTTGTCAGGTTGTATGTTAAATATAAATAGGATTCGCGACCGTAACGAATGTGAACTTTACTGAGCTTAAAGACAGAAACTCACGCTCTTTTCCTATGGGGGTAGGCAGAAACCACAGAACGCCACTTGCTACAATCCTTACATACCCCTTTTGCCTCGTCCATATTCATACATCTGCAGGGCTATTGCGTATCTTTTAAATGGTTCCATTTTGTACTAAACCATAACCAATTTGATAGTTAATCCATGGACAATATGATAGCCACTGTCATTTAAAAGATACGCAATAGCCCTGCTGCTGGTCATACACGCTCGCCGGTTACGAGTATTAAACACCTGTCCTTTCTGAAGAGTGATACGATAAGACCAGTGTATGTCTTTCTAGGGCGTCCCCTTGCCGGCGGCGTTGCCACTCACATCTGCCTTGTAAATACCTTTCGTTAATCGACTTTCACTCGTTCTCACCAATCGAACCACCTTAGAATACTCTTTCCTATATTAAACTTCCTTGAGTAATTATTTATTATATTTTTGAAAAAAGTATTCCAGGAAGTTATGTGAACTGAGAGGGCTGTATTGGTGATTTTAATAATTATTACTCTGTAAAGACACATGTTCTACGGTCGCGAATTTTATTATACATACAAATTGACACTGACCGACAAATTTAAAAAAAAAATTGAAATTTTGAATTTTGCGGGCTACCCTGAAGCATTAACCTTAGGGGTAATTTAGAGCCTATGGCACCACGTACAATGGTCGAATGGTTCCACACCGCGCCGCAAGCACATTGCACATTGCATGCTACCCGCGAGACGATACTGTGAGGAGTGTGTGCGTTGCGACTTGCGACCATAGAGTAGAATACTTAAGGGAATCTTGAAGGTTAGGTTAGGTTAGATTTCCTGGTTTAATGTTAAATGCATTGAAAATATTTGTGTATGATATTACAACTTACAAAGGAATAATCAGAAAAAACGAAATCAAACACTGTCACCGGCTTTAGAAGCTGATTTTTCTTCTGAATTTTATTTTACTTTTTTGTCTTTTTGAAGTCGGTTTTCTTTCTTGCAAAAAAGTTATTTTTGTTATTGTGATATTTCATAAATGTATTTTGTAACTTAAACAAAATTACAGGACAAGTCGGACGAAGTATATCTACCTACTATTACAAATAACAAGATTAGAATATGAAACAAAACATCTGTTAGAAAAAACATTATATTATAATATCTCAATCTACAATTTTTTAAGATAAAAAATAATTAAATTAACATAGAAACGGAGTTATTATTACTGGATAATTTTTATAATCTCTTCTGTAATATTGAGAGCATGGAATTTTTTCACAGTGTGCAACAACAGACATATCTTCGGATCTGTAACGAGTTTACAAACATAAATGTCGCCTTGAACTGTATCCACTTCTAAACGTTTCAAAACCTCTTTTAAATCATCTTCGTAAGGAGTCTTCTTATCTTGAGGATTGATCGCAAAATGCCAAGGCAAGCAAATCTTTAATACATTCCATATCACTGACTGGCTGACGGCGTACGCCAGTTCAGGGTCCTCCTCGGCCTGGACTTTACATTCTTCTTCAGGCTCAAGTATTTCCAGTTTTTCTTCAGGTTCAACATCAGCTTCACATGGTTGACAAATAAATGTAGACTTTACATTTGTCGCAGATTGTGCAGCAACATTCTTAGAATGCATGGTTTTTTGAGTAGTAGGCTCACGTGCGCTTTGTGAAACATCAAGTTTTTTCGAGCCCAGCGTCATTTTACGTTTACCTTTTTTACCGCCTTTCTTCAGTTCTGGCGGAGCCTCGTATGGTAATTCAGCAATCGTAGTTCCTTCACAAGTGTCGATTACATTGTCTAACATAGTATCAATTAATTCTTTTGTGCATTTGTAGGCACAAGCTAAGCATTCATCTCTGTACTGTTTCAATTTAATCAATCTTTGAACGACTTCCTCACACTCCTCCACGTCAAAGCAAGTTTTTTTACCGACAGCCATGGATAAGGCTGTAACGAAACCTACTACTGGATCAGAATGTTTACAAAAAGCTAGCAAAAACGCGGAGTAATTCATCATGTTTTCTGCCGTCTCAAATAGCTCGAACAAAAAATGTTTTATCAAATTCTTCCTAAGCTGGGCTTGTTTATCTTCGAAATAGAAATCGTTTTCAAACCATAGTTTTTCTTGAATAAAATCATTTCTATTTATCAACTCTGTAGAATCGAGATCATTACATCGAAATCTTTTGCGAGCATATAATAACTCACCCACTTCAGGATATCGAATGTTCAAACAATGAATAAGGAAATCTCTCCAATCGATGTAAACTGTATCGCCAAATATTGAAAATACCAATTTGGGTACTTTTTCCGGATTTACACTCAACCAAGCTTCTGGGAACAGATTCTTATCACAAGTTTCTTTTCCAAAGAAAAAGAAATCTTGTAGAAGGTATATGAACGCCTGAGTTAAAATTATTCCCGTTGGTGCAACAATCTTAAATTGTGTCCGCAAAGTAGCTAGTTGACTGATTTTGAAGTCTAAACTCTCAACTTCCTCAGTTAAAGGTCCCGTATCAACTGGTGGCTCTGGTGGAGCAAATTGTAATAGATTAGGATCAATCATGAATGTATCATGTTCCAGTATAAGTGTTTCCGAAATTCTTCGTCCATCTTCAACTGCCATTTGTAAATATTTACAAAGTCTATCAACAGATTTAGTCTCATTTATATAGTAAGTGTTAATATCGTTTTGTATTTCTTTAAACGCTTTACAAATATGGTCATTAAATAATTTCATATCACGGTAACACTTGTATTGAAGAGCTAACATTCGAAGGCTAGCTCTAAACATTTCTCCATTGATCCCCATTATCCATTCTTCAATACATTTTAACGCATTCTCTTTAAAGATTTCTTCAAGGTTAACCGAATCTGCAGAACTAATTTCATCCTTCTTCTTAACGGAAGGTTGCATTCTAGCTACGTCACCGTATTCTCTTGCTATGATAGATCTATAAGAATCATTAGTTTCTTTGATGACTTTTAACGCAAATTTAACATTATTATCAATCACATAATTAAAAGGATTATTAGTGAAGTCAATTTCAATATTTTTAATTTGCAACTCCTGAAATGAAGCTTTTAACTGTCTGTATACCTTGTCTTCACCCCCTTTTTTACTACCGGATGCGTCATCAGATTCCTTGCTAATTTTGGTTAATTCCTTAAATGATA
Organism: Diarsia rubi; assembly: GCA_932274075.1. Classification (NCBI taxonomy): domain Eukaryota; kingdom Metazoa; phylum Arthropoda; class Insecta; order Lepidoptera; family Noctuidae; genus Diarsia; species Diarsia rubi. Next base: position 14,394,225 of record OW026431.1, read on the forward strand.
TTTTATCCATTGATGGAAAACGTTTTATCATAGCAAAATAAAAATCATGCAGCGCTTGAAACGTCAAAATGGACCTGAAATAATATCATAATTAAATAGTGAAGTTAAAAATAGGTATGTTTTTTCCCAGTAGATTTCTATAAGTGATTTTAATTTTTTTATTTTTTTTTATTGGTATTAAGGCCCGTACAGATTATATAACATGTTGTGTAACTTGTGTTTACATTGTTATTCAACATTGCAGAATAAAAATGCAATATAACAGAATTATACAGAGTTGATATGAGAGAGGGGCATTAAATTACACTACGTATACTATACGTGTTTAGTATTAATTCGATACGGTACAAAAATAAAAAGCACCAAAAATGAGGATTTTTTTCTTCAAATAAACTAAATAGCTTGCAAATCAGAGTAAAACGCAAACACCCTCTAAAAATAAATTTAACTGATCTTAGATACCTAGGTAACAAATTGGCAACGATGCACGCGCGCCAAAGAGTTCGTGTGGCGCGCGGCGGTGCCGGTGGTTACCGTTCGCAAGGATTTAAGACGAAACACAGTGACCTATTTCTATTTCTTTTACGCTGGGATGCTTTGCTATGATTATCACTATCGTAGTGAAAGTGCACGTGTGTGTATTTATTTTGTTTCATTGTTTGCATTGCCATCTTTTAGCGAAAATATTTGGTTGTACTTGTGAGTACGTCAGAGCGGCAACAACGCATCTCAGATTTATCGTTTTAAGGTGCATGACCTATGCGTATAGACATAATCAGCTGTTAGGAAAGATACATCGTGTTCAAACGGTGCAAAAACTTAAAAAAAAACATTTGCGACTAAACTGCTGCTCCTATTTAAATAATTTTTGGTACAGAGCTTGAAAATGGTACCTAGTTTATGCTGTTTAAAGGAAAGCCTCTCTGTCGTATCAACTTTGTATATAACTTTGTCGTTTCTCTCGAATACATTTATGTTTACGCAAAAGTTATGTAAAATTTGTTACATGTAATATACATAACACGTTTTATAATATTCAGTTTCCGCATTACTGAAACATGTTATATAACAACGTTTTATAACATGTACTTGTACGCACCTTTAGGTTCAAGGTTAACTGGGAAAATTAGTCATTTTCGATCACACTTTGGCCACCCCGGAAATTGAACCTAGGACCTCAAGCTCAGCAGCCGTACTAGCAATCACTAGATCAACGAGGCGGTTTTAAGATATACGACTTAAAGTCAAGGATAATTGAAGCTGAGTGGGGTATTATCACAAAACTTAATATGTACTTTTAAGTTAAGGTGTAAGCGCCAGGGTAGCCCTCGAAATTTTCTTTGGTTCATGCAATTTACGCAGTGCCAGATTATTAATATGTGCATTTATGCAGTTCCAGATTATTAATATGTTACACAGAATAATTATGATTTGCAACCGTAACACGAATTTAGTTACAGAATAGCTTAGCATAATATAGTTATTCATATTTTGTTCAGAATGCAACCTGTCGCTCACATCAAAGTGTAGCCGCCAAATCGCCAATGTCGCCCTAGCTCTGAAGAACATACAATATGTTCACAAAAAATATTTTGAAGGTGGTTTACCTGTTAAGTTCTGTTTGCATGCATGATGTGTACGTATTCACTAGGGTTAATAGTTCTTCCATAGCCCAATTATCACATAATAAAGCATGTCTCTTTTTCTCAGCGTGTAATTTTCTCTCATCGCAAATGCGATACAATCGGTTTTGTAATTCTTTAACCCGGCAGTGCCATTCATTTTTTGCAAAATTTTTGTCTCGCCAATCATTTTCAAAGTCATTGTATTCTTTTTGAAAATGACATACAAGATCTTGTTTATTTGAGGGTAAAGTAATTATTTGTTCCATATTATCCTTAATATATCTTGCGTATGGAATCAAACAGTTCATTTGTAACCTTTTCGCAAGGAACAAATCTTTCATATCTCTGATATAGACTTTTTCAATTGCCTGCCAACACGTTGCCAAAGCTTCTCCTATTTGCTGCGAAATAGCTATCTCGCCATAATCCCAATCTTCTTCGCCAGCCAATAAGATTACTTCTTCAATACTAGTCATCTTGCTCATTGCATCTTCTCCACCCATCTCTTCAATTATAGCCACAGGCACGGGATCATCAATAAACATATCCAAAGAAGGCTCTTTCACTACACCCAGGGACATAGAGTATTTACCTAATTTAGAATTTTGGCGTATTTTTTCTCCTGATTTGCCAACAGTCACTTCGGATTTAATTATCCTATTCTTTTGCCTTTTGTCGTCAGTTGATTGGAATTCGAGATTACTCAAAACGTCTTCACCAAACAATGCATTCACCGATTTTAATGGCGTTAAGAAATCACCAATGACATACTTGCAAATCTGGGTCAATAAATCTTTATCTATGACTTCATAATACATACTATAATTAATACCTAGCACAGCGTAAAACCGGTCTATTAACTCAGAATTTTTTTCTGTTAAATCCCATATTACCAGTTCTTGCAGAATATCTTCAGTCTCTTTAAGATGAAGGTAACTTGTGAAATAACTTTCAAACGGTTTTTGTATTATGTTTTTATGAGGATTTTTTACAAGATTAGATACTCTCACTTCCTTAAACGGATCTATTTCCTTTCTACGATGTTTTATAATGCAATCTTCCAGATAAATATCATCACTATCTTCGTTCAGTTCAGTTTCATCTGGTGGTGTACGGCCCGAAAAAGTCTCTTCCAAAATTTGCGCTTCCCTATAGGAATTCGGATAGTTAATAAGTACGAACCCACTAATGTCATCTTGGGCCTTAAGGTATTCAACTATCATTGCTGCTATGAGATGATCTGTCAAGACTTCACCTATCCCTAAGGCTTCATATGCATATCTGCCAAGCTCAGCCGGGTTAGAAAGTTTTATTTCTTCTTCTGGTAATGTTATTGGTGTTTGCGTTTGTTTGGTATTTGCAGGAATTACTCCTAGCATAGCACAAACGGATAACTCAGTAGTTTTGCTCGTAGCTTCATCATCCAATTTCATAAGTCTGATAAGCTCTTTGTCTTCTTCTTCGGGGGCAGCCGCAATAAACTTATCAAACGATAGATCTATATCAATAGAACCCAACAGTTCAGATTTGAATTTTCTCAGACAAAAATTAATGCTGGTTTCAAGGCGCACAACGAGTATTTTTTGCAAGTTGAGCAGAGCTTGCATTGGAACAGTTATGGACCTGTCTGGAAGACCACGTAATAATGCTTTGGCTGAGTATTGTGGCAAGTCAGCGGGTGGTATTGGTGGTGGATACGGATATTTAATTCCAAGCAAAGTGTAAACTAAATGGCCTAATATGCGACCTCCCAAATATTCATATTTTCTCTCTTCAGACTCAGGCTCATGGTTAGGTAGTAATATATCCAAATTCCATGGATTCAAATAATTATGATATTGTATAAATTCATCGTCGTTTTCAGCTTCTTGTCTATCTAATTCGAGCCTTACAACTTCCTCTATTGTGGCAATTGATCCATCTTCGGACTTTTCTTTCAGAATGTCTTCTATAGGTTCTAAAATATCAAATATTGCCTGTTGCTTAAAAAATAAAGTTTTCCATTCGTGAATGAAATGGTCAGGAACCTCGTCTTCAATCAGTTTTTTGAAGTATGCATATCGTGTTGCATAGTCCACAATTGATAACATTGTATCATAACAAATTTCATAATAATGCAGACGCTTTCTTCTCATTTTTGTGGCATACAATTTTTTGTGGAGCAAAAATTGCCTCTCTTTTTCAAAATCAATTTCTACTTTATCTAGATGTATTTGTTCTTTGACATTATTAAGAAAGTGATCGAATTGTGATGACCTTTGATCTGCAAACTCCTTTTCAGCTTGAACCTGATTCCTGATTAAATTTCGTGCTTGTTGTTTTGTTTCCATTATTTGTGTACACATTTGTTTTTCAAATTGGGATAATTTCATTACTTTCTTTGCAAGTTCAGTGTCCAGCTTAGTTTCTTCTTCAGCAACAGAAAGTTCCCACATGGAACCACTTATGACGTGTCTTATTTCATTTTGGAACTCCTCGGAATCCGCCTTCTTACGCATTCTTTTATGAAGATCATCCATGAAAGCTTTAGTCCACTCGGATCCCGCAATAATTGAAGATCTTTGATCCATAGCATTTTGTTCTAGAGCAAGAAGCTCATCATAAGTGTAATTTTCAAATTTGCAGGGATGTCTTAAAGCAAATTCTTCCATATCCTTTCGCTCTTTGCCTGATGCTTTTGATGGTGGAACATACTTAAAGCACATTGGAGTATTTGCTTCTTTTATATTTTTAAGAATTTTGGAATATTTATGTCTTATGTAGTCATGTGTATCTTTCACTTGTTCCGCTTTTTTTTGTTGCCATTCTATAAAATGCTTTTCATTTAGAAGAGGTTTCGAGAGATTATCGACGAATGACTCTTTTTCTTCGGGAACATTCTCCACTTTAAACCTGTGACCAATTTTCTCTACTAACCCAGATACCATTTGCCTTTCTCGTTTTATAAAGTTTGTGCGATCTCTTTTGTCTAGATGAAGGAATATTTGATAGAATAAACGAAGTGTGGTAGAACCTTTACCACCCATTATGTTTTCAAGATCCGAAACATTTAAGTGCACATCCAAGTCCGCTAGCCAAACTGATAAATATTTCCAATTGCTTTTAATATCTTCATTTGTATTGCTATCTTTTATTATAAAAAGTTTTTCTTTGTTGATAACGTTGTAGCTGTTGAGGACGCCAGCTATCATATAACCATTTTTCATCATATTTCCAAACTCGGACGCTTCCCATGATATTGGTCGCTGTAATCTTTCCGTTAGCCACTCCTTCAATATTTCAGCCATATTAAAATTTGTAAATAGTTGATTATTTGATGCACAGTTTGTTCAAGTTTGACGTAAGTTTGACTGACAAGCTTTAAAAAAAAATTATCTGCAAAAATTATGAATAAATTAAACTTTTTTTTTAAATAACAAGGTATTTTCATAAATGAAAAGAAGAAAAATTAGGTTTATTATTTATTAGCATTGAATGCGTAGTTAAAGTTCCGTTTTCTTGCCATTTATTAAGGACTAGCTGTATACGTTGCAATGCCCTTTTTCCTACTTACTATTTGCCTACGTACCAGCTACCTACCTATCACTACCTACGTACCAACTACCTACCTATTACCGACCTACTTCTTACCTACCTACCTACATCCTACCTACTGCCTACCTACTGCCTACCTACTACCTACCTACCTACTGCCTACCTACCCACTACCTACCTACCTACTACCTACATACTACTACCTACTTTCTCACCGTTTAAACCTTCTCTGGACTGCCACAAATTTATCGAAACCAAAATTATACAATTCGATCCAGCCACAGCCAAAAATTCGATATTGCATGGCACCTATGAAATTTTTTGGACTATTCGACATGAGTGTAAATTTCGTGGTTTTAGGAGTCGCTGATATCAAAAACGATGTTAAAACAAACAGAAAAAAAACTAAAGGATACACTAAATAAATAATAGAAAAAAACCCCATTTTTTTCTTTGGCTTTCCTTTTTGTAATAGTGACGCTTCGTCACTGATCCATCCTCACAAACTTTCGCATTAACAATTATTAAGGTGGAAGCTCACATCTGGCCCGCGAAATTCTAATTTTCTTACGTTTTTGGCAATTTGCAGGCCAGTGCTTGGTTGTATGTTTATGAAAATTTGATTTGCGACTGTAAGACGTATGAAGTTACCGAATTATAACCATCAAAATTATCAATACAACCCTCCAAGTTCATTTTCATGTCAAGATTGATTTTTGCATGTAAAAGTCATTCTTTAGTAATTTAGTCGTCGTTCTTTAGTAGTTAGTAATTTTGATGGTTATAATTCGGTAACTTCATACGTCTTACAGTCGCAAATCAAATTTTCATAAACATACAACCAAGCACTGGCCTGCAAATTGCCAAAAACGTAAGAAAATTAGAATTTCGCGGGCCAGATGTGAGCTTCCACCTTAAAGGAAGGAATTTCTCCTATATTGTGGATGCGTTTACAAAACAATCATTTTAACCATAGTTGGTAGTCTTTGATTTAAACTCACATACACAAATAAATGTGTAGGCGATACAAATATTTGTTCCGTGCGGGTATCGAACACACGACACGCAGCGCAGCAGTTTCATCGCTTAGAACTGCGCCAACCGCGCCGCAAGTCATTGATTAGGTATAATTAAATGAACTTCGAGGGTTGTAATGGAAGGTTTTACATAATATAGCGGTTTTACATAAAAATAAAACCGATATTATGTGCCGAGAGGGAAAACATACAGCATTGTTTATGAAGAAGCAGTGTATACTTAGCCTTTTGCGCGGTCAATAGTACGGATATTTCAGTTTAATTTAATAACGCCAGAGGGCGCAGCTATCGCAGTTGTTATATTTAATCTATGCCAGCTAGGACGCGGGAACCGCTGTCACTTTTCGGATTTATAGTCTTCACCAGGAAGGACTTCCTACAATGCTGTATGTTTTCCCTCTCGGCACATAATATCGGTTTTATTTTTATGTAAAACCGCTATATTGATGTGCCTCCGGAAAACATACAGCATTGTTTATGAAGACGTGTTTGTTATCTGCTGGTGAAATATTATGGATAAAAACACAACGCTATGATGATTATCAAATATTTATTCTGATAATTAAATAATTACAGTAATAACAATTGCCATGAAAAAAAAAACGTTATTAGATCTATAGAGATCCAACAATAATCACAAAAGAAACAAATAAATCAAAAATTAGAAGTAAATGTATTGAAAAATGTATTACGACTGTCTTTAGGGAGTTCTATTTCACGACAGTAATGGTTAAAGAAAGTATTGGATGATTTCCAATTACCCCGTGACAGAATATCATCAATTGGTTGATTATCAAGCCAATTCAAGGAAGTTACTGCTGACCTACAGCTTCCCGGAGATGCATGAATACCACTATCTTTGAGAACTGTGCGTACCCAGTTTCCAATCACAGTACGTGAGGCAGCTTTTGTGTTGCTAGATATACCACTATCTTTGAGAACTGTGCGTACCCAGTTTCCAATCACAGTACGTGATAAAAAGATTGTCCAAATTGGCCACTTCGGATCTCTTTGTTTTAGTTTTTTCTATTAAAAGCCTAACCAAAGTGACTGGACATATGTTTTTATCACTATGTTGTGAAAGTTTCCACGCGGATTGACGATAACAATGTGTGTCGGTTTTCGACCCAAATGCAGGTAATAAATAGATATTGTCACCATCATCCACAAAGCTGTCGTTTGAAATTTTCAGCAAGTTAAGTCATGAACCCTACGGCCTGATGCCAGCAATAAAACTGTTGCTGTTCGACGTGCTAAATCGAACAATGTGTCTTTAGGTACAGTTGATGAGAGCCAATTCAGTACGATACGAGGATCCCACGTTAATAATGGTCGTATTTCTTTTGGTTTAGCTACTCCTATTGCCTTAAGGGTTTGCTTTATAATGAAGTTAGAAAAGGTTTGTTGTTCAACATGGGGGCCGCAAAAAGTTAAAACTGCTGATTTATGGACAAGGATAGTACTATAGAACAATTTTTCTTCTAGAAAGAGAAACATCAAGAATTTAGCAATGTCAGCAGGTTTTGGACATTTTGGGTTCACTTGCGAGTTGTAGCACCATCTCAACCACCGTTTAAGTGACGCCAAATAGGTTGACAAAGTTGAACGTCGCCAAGGTCTTTCTCCTGAATGGACCAGTCTTTTATTTGGGCACCCCACCCCCAATTTTCCAGACTTTCAGGGTCAATGTCTGTACCTGTGGGGGAGGTTGTGATGTTATGACATCTATCATGGTTTTCGACAGATTCAGGAGTTCGTGTGGGTGATCTAAAGCCCTGGATTTCAGGTCTTGAAGCCAGAACGCTCGAGGCCACTCTGGAGCCACTACTAAGTAAATTCCCGTTGCATTGTTCAACTGCGCCAGAACTCTTGGCAGCAAGCTGGGAGGAGGAAATACCCATGCTAGTCCATGGTGCCATGGTCTGCTGAAGGCATCTATATAGCTTGCTGATCGATCTCTGCAGTCTAGAGATACGTAGTTTTTTACTATCGCGGTTTCTCGTGTCGCAAACAAGTCGATTTCTGGAAGCCCCCACTTCCGAAAGACTTCCGCTGTTGCTCGAGGCAGAAGATGCCATTCCGCGGGTTGTTTTCCTCGTGATAGCCTGTCCGCTATTATACAGTGTGATTCTTTATAATGTGCTATAGGAATAGTTATGGCTACACAGGTAAAACACGAACACCGGCGAGTTTTTTATAAATGTTTATTGTAGGCCTTAGAACACAGGTGTACAGTTTTAAGCACAGCGAACAGTTAAAGGAAAATATGAAGATTACACAGAAGAATTTGAAAGTACTTAGAAGCAAGAGAAAGTCTAGATTTGGATAAAACATATAACTATGAGCGATTAAGCGCGAGGAAAATTTGTGCGTGCATTCGCCGTCGGAACAGGTAAGGCACTGGCGGCCGCGACCGAGCGATCGCGGATTCAGCGTCTCAGGCCACGGCGGGAGCTGCGCAGACGCAGGCGGCGAGGTAAATAGTCAACACGCCGCACCAGGGTGCACCTTCTTCATTCGACTATTTAGAGTGCGTCTTTGTTTCGTTAGTGTCGCCACAGTACTCCCCCGCTGAGACCGCTACTGCGGGCGATAATAATCTGGGAAGCGTACACGTCGTCCACTTCTCGTCCTCTTCTCTGCTTCTTCTCTGGACGCTGATGTTCCAGTAGGCGACTCAAATGCTGTCGACGAAGAAGTGATTTCATTATCCCGCGAGAGATATGCTGGTTTCAGCCGGTCCACGCTCACCGTCATCTCCTTCCCACGTACGTCGATTTTGTAGTACTTTGGATGTTTTTCTAGAACTCTGTAAGGACCAGCATACGGTGGCTCCAGCGGTCTTCGGACGTAATCCTGCCGCAAGAATACGTGAGAGGAACTATCGAGACTGCGAGGTAAGTAGAAGGGACCTGTTCGATGCCATGATGCAGGCGTTGGCGTGAGCTTGTTCATGTGATTCCGTAGACGCGTTGCTAGATCAGTGACGTCAGCGGTACTGTGGTCACCTGTAGGTGCAAGAAATTGTCCTGGTAATCGAAGTGGCTCTCCGTACACCAGGTCTGCTGGTGAAGCCTGGATGTCTGCTTTCCAGGCACTTCTGATGCCTAGAAGTACCAAAGGAAGAACCTCTGTCCATTGTGTCGTTGAATGACACATTATGGCCGCCTTTAATTGCCGATGTAGTCGCTCGACCATGCCGTTAGCTGCAGGATGGTAGGAGGTCGTATGAAAGTGCTGTGCACCAACCATTGCAGTGATGGCTCTGAAGAGGTGAGACTCGAACTGCCGTCCACGGTCTGTTGTTATCTTCAGTGGACAGCCGAATCTGGCGATCCAGCCGGAGACGAGCGTAGCTGCGCACGTCTCTGCAGTGATGTCTCTGATGGGGTACGCCTCAGGCCATCGCGTGAACCTGTCAATTACAGTGAGGCAGTACCTGTAATCAGAAGAAATTGGTAACGGTCCGACGATGTCGAGATGGATATGGGCGAACCTGGATGAAGGAGGTAGGAATGAGGAAATTGGAGAAGAGGTATGACGAGTTATTTTAGTGCCTTGGCATTTTAGGCATTGCGAGACCACTCCCTACAGTTTTTTCGAATCCCTGGCCACACGTACCTCTGCGTGACCAGTCGTACTGTAGTTGTTCTTCCAGGGTGACTCAAATTATGGAGAGATTCGAAGACTTGCTGTCGAAAGTCTGGCGTTATATACGGACGTAGTGGTTGAGATGAAATGTCACAAAAGATTGCAATAGATGTTCCTGGTATATTGACTTTTTCTAGCTTGAGCGAAGATCCTTTACTCAGCAGACTTTGTAGTTCTTGATCGACATCTTGAGATTTTGCCAGAGCGTGATAGTCAATACCTTGAGTGACTTCCTCGATTCTTGACAAGGCATCTGCGACGACATTCAGTTTTCCAGGTAAATAGCGTATGTCGGTCGTGAATTGTGCCACAAATTCCAAATGTCTGAACTGCCTCGGCGAGTGTTTCTCATTGTTACCTCTGAATGCATGTGTAAGTGGCTTATGATCGGTTATGACGGAAAAGTCACGGGCCTCAACCATATGGCGAAAATACCGAATTGCTTCGTACATGGCTAGTAATTCCCTATCGAATGGGCTGTGCTTTTTCTGAGGTGGCGCCAGTTTTTTAGAGAAGAACGCTAAAGGTTCCCAATTGCCATTCTTCTTTTGCTGCAAAACCGCGCCGATCGCAACATCTGAAGCATCCGTAGCAATGCTTAGTTCAGCGTTTGGATCTGGGTGTGCTAGAAGCGTGTAGTTTGACAGAGACTTTTTACACTCTTCAAACGCATGTATTAACTCCTGAGTCATATGGACTGGATGTGAACCCTTTACGCTAGTACCTTCCAGTAGTGAATTGAGTGGTGCCTGACGTTTTGCTGCTTCTGGTATGAAACGACGGTAGAAATTAAGCATTCCTAAAAACCTTCTTAGTTCTTTGACAGTTTTCGGTATTGGGTAGTCCATGATAGCTTGTACTTTGTTCTCTAAGGGTTGAGTACCAGATGCGGAGATTTTGTATCCGAGAAAACTTAGTTCCGGTTTTCCCAGAACACATTTGGATGTGTTGATGAGAACACCATAATTTGCAAGACGCACGAGAACTTGCCGTAAATGGTCTTCGTGAGATTTTTCTGACGAAGAGAAGATTAAAATGTCATCGCAATATCCGTAAGTAAATTCTTCTAGGCCGTGCAGAACTTCGTCTATAAATCTTTGAAATGTTTGGGCAGCGTTCCTTAGACCAAACGTCATGAAATTAAACTCGAATAGCCCGAATGGTGTTGTTATTGCAGTCTTCTTGATGTCTTCTGGATTGACCGGAATCTGATTATAGGCTTTAACTAAATCTATTGTAGAGAAGATTGTGCAGCCTGACAGTTGGTGTGTGAAGTCGTGTATGTGACGAACTGGAACCTGTCTGGAACGGTCCTTGCGTTGAGTGCTCTGTAATCTCCGCAGGGTCTCCAGCCGTCATCCTTCTTTTTGACCATATGTAAGGGTGAAGACCAACAGCTTTCCGAACGCTTAGCAGTTCCATTGGCTAACATTTCATCAAACTCCTTCTTTGCTGCTATTAGTCTAACAGGATCCAAGCGTCGCGGTCTGAAGGCAACAGGAGGGCCTGGAGTGGTGTTAATATGGTGAACTGTATTGTGCTTAATGGTACGTACCACTCCGGTTGGTCGTGTCACGTCAGGGAACTCGCGAAGTATGTCGTGGTACTGCGATTCCCCAGTAACTGTCTTGATGGACACGATGCTCTCTGGTATGCTTTGCTTGGGCACAGCTACCGATAGAGATGTTGTACCATCTATCAGGCGCTGGTTTCTACAATCCATAAGAATATTATAATAGCTTAAAAAATCAACACCTATGATTGGTTTGGAAACATCTGCTATGATAAATTGCCACGTAAAATCACGCTTCAGTCCTAGGTTTAAATGTAGCAATACTGGGCCGTAAGTATGTATGGTTGTGCCATTTGCGGCAGTGAGATCATATTTACTTTTATAACACGGTACTTTAGTTGCTGTACGTGGGTAGACACATAAATCTGATCCCGTGTCTATGAGGAACTGCATTTTAGTGGTCCGGTCTGTTACAAATAAACGGCCTGTCTGGACTGGGCAGTCGCTGGCCGCTACTTCCGGCTGCCCGCATCGTTTCCCGCTTTAAACTTACATGGTTCCGTGCATTTCTTTGCCTTTGCTCCAAAGTTATAATGGTACCAACAGTGAGGGTGGTCTGGTGGTGGTTGCCGGTTGCGCGACTGACTGCGGCTGCGGCTGCGGGAACCGTGGGACCTGGACCTGGAACTGGAACGCGCGCGTGACTGCCTGTACACAAAGGATGAAAGTTTAGCAATTTGTTTGGTTAAAGAGCATATTTCCTGTCCCAGTTCGTCCATGCGCGTTGATGTAGATGGCTGCGCTGTAGCTGTTGTCGTAGCCACTTGATGATGAGGCGATGACGGTGCTATTTCATGAACACGGTCCGCTAGTTCAGCCAGGTCATCCAAAGCAAGCTTCGGCTGTGAGGCCACGACGGTTTGCAAGCTGTGCGGTAAGCGACCGGTCCACAATGTAGTCAAAACATCATCCGTCACGGTAGGGCCAGCTAAATTCCTCAGATGTCTTAAGAATAGCGAGGGCTTGCGGTCTCCCATGTCCTCATGTAGAAATAGCTGATTTAGTTTCTTTTCTTTAGATGCACTAAGACGCTTGATCAACTCACCCTTAAGCTTTTCATACTTACCGGCCGCGGGCAGATTGCACAATATATCTTTTACGTGGGTAACGTACGTATGTTCTAGCTGAGTCGCGGCGTAATAAAATTTTGTTGAGTCATGAGTCACATTTGACAGCGTAAATTGAAATTCCAACTGAGCGAACCAAAGTTCCGGATCATCTGGATAAAATGGCGGTACTCGCACTCCAACACGCCAAATATCGCCACTATCTCCTTCTGTAGCCTTCTTACCTACTCCAGAATCAACCATCCTGTTTTTTCTAGAACTTTTAAAAATTTTGTCTGCTACTGTGACCCCAGTGTAAACAAAACGGTGTAACTTTTAAACTAAATTATCTATCGCGATGAAACAAACTCCATAATGATTGGAAGCAATTAGGCGTCCTCGTAAAATGAAAATTGTGGAAAAAAACTACCCTCAATTGAAAATAAACACGTTTTTTGATCAAAAAAACTTTTTTTTTTTCATAACTTTTTACATAAAATTGTTTCATCGCGATAGATAATTTAGTTTAAAAGTTACACCGTTTTGTTTACATTGGGGTCAAACAGCGGACAACATTTTTGAAAATTCCATAAAAAATATTTAGATTTTTTTAAATATTTTTTCCATCGATAAAATTAAGCATAGATTGGGATCATTTCGATATGTGCACATTATAAAGAATCACACTGTATTGTATCTCCCCGGGAGATAATGGGCTGATAGGGTTATGTTGAACTTGTCCGTGATCTGTAACAGTTTGAAGGTTAGGGCTAATAACCCCAACGATCTGGTTCCTCCCTCCTTTCGGATATATGCAATCGGAGTTCGATTGTCTGATTGGACCAGCACGTGTGAGTTCTGCAACGTCTTCGCATTCATTCTGATTGCTGCTATTACTGCATACAGTTCCTTTTTGTCGCAGTGCCATCTTTTTTGGTAAGTTGCCCATGCACCTGACATTAGATTTCCGTCCATGTGAGCACCCCAACCGAAGCGTCCATCGCAAGGAAATGGGTAGCAGGCTTTTTGTGTATAGGCAATGTGTGACTTGTGGTGCCGCGCCACCACATAATTTCTTGATACACAACTTGAGGCAACGGCTGGTTTTGACGAGGTCGTGCTTTGTTGAACTGTCGTAAAAAGACTTGTATTTTTCGACAGTGAAGTCTCCCTCAGGGGGACTAGGAGGTATATTACTAACACACTTTTATCCGGAATTTCGGAAATTATTCTTTTACGTCTTGTTTCGATACATTCGGCTCTTTTACCGCAAATTATTTGTAAGGTTTGTTCAGACAATTTGTAAGAAGACGAATCATTACCGAAAGTTTCGAAAATTTTATTAAAAAGGTTATCGGCTTTTAACTCAGCAGGGTTATTGTGAGCCCAGTCAATGAGACCCTGTAAACCGGATTGTAAAAGCTCCCTTTGATGTAGCAAGGCGTTAGTAGTTGCAGCCATGATTTCTTCCGTTGGTACCAAAAAATCTTTTCCTTTGTTCAGACAACACAGTTCATCGTTAATTTTTAAATTGCTAAAGCCCGGAAACGCGAGCAGCAGGGCTATTGCGTATCTTTTAAATGACAGTCTGCCAATGCCTTCTTTTAACGGATATGTTGAAATGAGAATGTTAAAATGTTGCAAACTTATTAACTAACGTAAACGGATTTCGTCAGCAGCTTTAAGAATATTTTTCTCATCAAAACTAGTTTTACAGGCTCCCAAATCCAATGACCTACGCGTTTCTGTAGATGGATTAGTCACAAAATTATTATTAATAACTTCTGCTGTGACGTCACTTGTGCTTGTGTTGGTGCATTATAAAGTTTGTTAGAAAACTGACCTGGTTGTATAACGCGTCGATCCGAGGATCGACCGTTACCTGTGAATCCCGCCTCTGTTTCTTTCGAGGTGGTTCCTCTCGTTCGGCTTCGCTGTCCGATGAACTGCTAGCGCACGAGGAGTCCTCCTTTTCTTGATCCCTCTCGGAAGTCGGCGAGTTTGAGGCGATCGACCGATTGGCCCCGGCGCGGGCGGTGGCCTCATCGGGATCGTCACTCGGCCCGGGATTCATAATGATAATAAAGTTATTTTAATGTTAAGATTTAAAATAAAATCAAAAATTAATGCACTACTAAAGTGGGTAACAATCCGAAAAGTGACAGCGATTCCCGCGTCCTAGCTGGCATAGATTAAATATAACAAATGCGATAGCTGCGCCCTCTGGCGTCATTAAATTAAACTGAAATATCCGTACTATTGACCGCGCAAAAGGCTAAGTATACACTGCTTCTTCATAAACAATGCTGTATGTTTTCCGGAGGCACATCAATAATTATAGGTACTACACTATACGACAAATCATATTTTGTTCAACATACAGCCTGACACTAATCTGCAAATTGAAAAAAAAAACGTCAGAAAGTTTGAATTTCGTCGGCTCCAAGGCAAATAATTTAAAAAAAAAGTTTAAATACCACGAAATAACGCTAGTAATCTCCTATTTCCGTGCACGCAGGTTTTATCCCTCAAAATAAAAAATCTATCATTTTTAGTAACTGGCAAGTACTGGCAACCCACAGTTTTGTTTGTCATTCCTTATTATGACTTTTTTGTGGTGTTTATTTTCACTGTTTTCTATGTATATTTCTTGAATTCTGCTTATATCTAATCCAGAATGAAATGTAACGAATTAGAAAAAAGTGTATGTACCATCAGGAGAATCACATAATACGTAGATCGAAGGATCGCGTTGTTAATATTGTCGTGTTGTTCACAGAAATCTCGCCACATGAACTTGGAGAATTTGGATAAAGCCCTAAAAGACTTGGGCATGCTGAGTGCAATAACCGAAGCGCGGCGTGATTATTTACGCGAGTCTAAGTCAAACTACAGCGTGATGCGTCTCAACACGCGATACGTATCGAACGTGACCGTGGGATATTGTATGAAGAGAGCGACTAACAAAAACAGACTCTGCCCTTACGTTTTGCCAATTAGACACAGAACTAAGAGTGAAAACTCGGATGCGATCGGTAGTGACGTGAGCGATAGCGGGTGCGAGTTCAAAAACAGTTTGTTAGAGCCATCCACGAGCGGGTACAACCACGAATGCGCGAAGAGTCCGGCTAAGCGCTGCCAGTCGCTGGAGAACTTGGCATTGGTGGTGGAACCACCGGCGCGCGCCGAACCCTCGCCCGATATGGACTGCGTCTCCACACGCATCCAGAAGCTACAAGTCGATGAATGACACTCAGTCAGCCACTCACATACAACCACCAACAAAACTTGAGTGATGACCTTCAAATCGTAACTACTCTGAGTTAGAGTAGCGGAGGTTAGAAATTTAGAAGTAGTATTCAAGTGATCTAATGAATGTTGAGTAATGTATTTTTCAGTGTATTTATACTGATGTCTGTATAAGTGTAGAAGCTGATTGTAAATGTTCCTAGCTCCTCGGTGTATTTGAGTTAATTTTGCATGTATTATCCACCCCAACGATAAATGATAGTGCAGCTACTTTCTTTAATGTTTAAGCGAATTGCTCAAAAAATGTTTGGAATTGGTACAAATATTGGATATGTCATGTCGTATCTGAATTAGACAATTGTTTTGATAAAGTTGATTGATGTGTTAGTAAACTGTGAGAGTTTTTTATGATTTTTATGGTTACCCTAAAGTTAGCACCTGAGTGTTTGTTAAGAACAAATTGATTTTGTTTTGGTCTAAGTCACATATGCATTCATTTTATATAATCTATCATACTTTCGAGTTATATAAATAAATATTCCATATTTTGAATGAGCATTAAATATATTTGTGTATCATAATATTTAACATAGTAAAAAATTGTGCAAATATGAATAAGACTGTAAGACGATCTCATTACTTACACAAAATTTCATGTCATATTCAATAATGTTGTAACACATATTATTTATTTTTCATCACTGCTTTTGTGACTTAGAAATTGATACTTATGTTTGTTAACATATTTTGTTATTTTGTTCTTATTAATTTAATAACAAATATTTGAAATAAATATTGCTTTGATTAATTCTGTTCTTTTATTTAAACAAAATCCAAAGTGTATACAAAATTTCAGATTAATCGGTTGACAGGAAGAGGGTGAAATTTGAATTACTAAATTTGACCCAAGAATAAAAAACAGCTCTATTTCTTTAAAAAGCAAAATTGAGCTGTTTTGAACTTTGGCCCAGCTCTGGGATAGTAAAGCCTAGACTTGTGAATGCCCGCTAACTCCAACATAAGCTAATATAATAGTGGCACATTCCTGTCCAATGCAGCCACATTTAAATGGGGTATTAAAAAACTTCGAGAAATGGTGCACAGTTTAAGTTGGTTGTTTCCTTTAGAAAAGATCCGGCAAGAAACTTATGATTATTTATAGGTTTTACAATGCTATGTTACAGGGAGCATTTCATAAGCAGAAGGATGTCGTAGGCGCGGCAATAAATCGTTGCTAATTCCACAAAAACGTGAAATAATATAAAACATAACAAGCATCTAGAAATCTACAAGGCCTACAATTTTCACATTGAGAAATATATTTTATGAAAACACTATTTTGTGTTTTATCTGAGTCATTTTGTTAATTACCATGTTACACAAAAACCACGCTACTACAAGTAAACATGTGTATGTTTACTTGTAGTAGCGTGGTTTTAGTGGCTGTGGTTATTTGGGCCGCAATATCTCTTACTAGAAGGTTCTCAGGTATGATCCAAAACATAAAAATATGACTGAAAGAAACCGAAGCCGAAAGACACCTGTCTCCCACAAGTGCCTTTCGGTTACGATTTTTCACACCCAATATGTAGCTGGCCACATTGTATACCTCGTCTCGACTTTCGTCATCACTATTTCATCCCGGAATTACCCATAACAGAAACACAAACCCGGGTTTAAGCATACCCAAATTAGCAATTTTTTTTTGTATGTTTCTTTGGTCATCATCAGCCATAAGACGTCCACTGCGGAATTTTAGACGAAAAGATGTCGCGGAGTTTCTTTGGTATCTCTTACGAAAAACCCGCAGCCAAACGATGACAGCTAAATCTTCAATAAAACACACATAAAATTATAACTTAAAATTCATTTATTCGCAGCCATTGAGTATGTAACACTTAAGATAAATAACAAAAGATTGTATATAATATTGTATGTGACTGATTGCAGATTAAGGACCAAAGAGACTGTGAGCTGTGATCACAGGATCCATGTGACGACAGATCACAAGGCTTTCACTTTTAATTGTTTCATTTTTGGTGTTTTGCGTTTCTGTTGACGTTTTTGCTCTTTTAGTTCCCAACGACGCTGCTTTTCGGGATCGTCCTCCTGGAATATTCAAATAGATCGTTAATAGGTGTTTTAAAAGTAACTACAGTACATTCACAATTATTATGCCTTGAGACTGGGGCTATAGCTTCTTGTTATTTTGTATTTGTTTCGATAATTCATAAGTGCCTGTAACTGGCACACTTGAAATAACAGCTTTGAATTTGAAAAAATCTAGATGCGTGGCGGTGTATTTACTGTACCTACACACAGCTGAATACTATTATTTTATATGGAGCGACTGGCTATTTGACCTGTACACAAGGTAAAGGTCGCGCCACGTAAAATGAACGCTGAGCCTCAAGCTGCGCATTAGGCGATTTATCGATCTATTTGGTGGTATGAAGGAGGGCGGGGAGGGGGGGGGGCTCAGACGGTTGGTCGTTCTCAAAATACCATCGCGCACAATAGTTTTACATAAAAAATTACAAAAATGATTAATGACGTAAATTGTTTCATGAAGAGAGAGGCTAATATTAATATTATTGATAATTTAAAACAATGCATGAAACGGACCGCAGAGTCAACAAAATGTTGCGAGTCTACAGTGAGAAGAATTGTGTTTTTAATTGAACACATTTACAACACACACACAAAACGTGTTTTAACTCTATTTTATAATATTTTAATTAATATATTTTTCAATGTCAACCTACTAATAAGCAAAAAACGAAACCGCAAACGAAAAGCTAGTTCGAAAATAAAACAATAGGCCTAGTTTGGCGCGCGAGTGTGCCTGTGCACGAACACTCCCCCCCCTCCCCGCTTTCCCCTCATCGTTCATTTTATGTGGCGCATACTATACTCCTTGCAAGACTATTCTCAGACTCCCGGGCCACTGACTACCTTTAGTGACTGCCAAAGATCTACAGATGATAGCCGGGACCAACGGCTTAACGTTCTTGCCGAGGCACTTGAAAAACTCGGTATGTAATAAGTAGTTACCCATCTACGGTTCAACTTAAGGTGGGAGCTCACATCTGACCATCAAAATTACTAACTACTAAAGAACGACGACTAAATTACTAAAGAATGACTTTTACATGCAAAAATCAATCTTGACATGAAAATGAACTTGGAGGGTTGTATTGATAATTTTGATGGTTATAATTCGGTAACTTCATACGTCTTACAGTCGCAAATCAAATTTTCATAAACATACAACCAAGCACTGGCCTGCAAATTGCCAAAAACGTAAGAAAATTAGAATTTCGCGGGCCAGATGTGAGCTTCCACCTTAAGGTGAAGGCGACAACGTATCCCGCGAAATTCGAATTTCATTACGTTGTTTGCAATTTCCCGGTCAGTGTTAAGTCGTATCACTACATAGAACATATAAAACAAAGTCGCTTTCTGTCCCTATATCCCCATGCATGCTTACATCTTTAAAACTACGCAACGGATTTTAATGCGGTTTTTTTAAGAGATGGAGTGATTCAAGAGGAAGGTTTTAGTATCTCTTTTGCACCCGTGCGAAGCCGGGGAGGGTCACTAGTGTTAAATAAAATGAGATTCGCGGCAGTAACAAAAGTCTATTTACTGAGTAATACGTTATACAAGTATAAAGAATGCCTTTTCCATCAAATAATCACTCTTGAGACTTATATGAATTGAGACGGTTGTATTGGTGATTTTAATAATTATTACTCAGTAAATAGACATTTGTAACTGCTGCGAATCCCATTTTATTTAACATACGACTTGACACTGACCAGGAACTTGCAAAAAACGTAAGTAAATTCGAATTTCGCGGGCTGCATCAACCTTAAGCGTGGAGTCTGAATTCGTATCCGGTTCCGGTCGATGACAATGGTCTCGCCCCTTTCTTCTAGGGACTTAACTTAAAATTTAAAAAAAACTCGACTCAAAAATAAAACAACTGGCAAAGTGTGGGTGTTCTATTATGTCACCTGCAAAAATGAATGGACAATAGGGTAGTTAACTAAAAAAATCTAATTAATCCGTCAGATAGATTTCCTAAAAATATTGGACACATATTTTTTCTTTTTTCACGTAAGCAAACAATGAAGACGATACAGTGCTTTGAAAACTCGTGTGACGTCAAATTCTAAGACAATAGTATGACTTTTTTGCGTTCTTTGACGCGTTTTATCTTCGTATTTTTTTATTGATTTGATAAAATAAAAAATACGTATCCAATATTTTTTGATAATCTAACCGACGGACTAATTAGAATCATATTTTTTTAGGTCAGTAAACATCCCTATTCACATCTAAAATAGTGTGAAGCGAGAAATGTTATCGACTAATAAATGTTCACAGAAAAATACACACTAAGGTATCCATGCAATTTTACAGGCGACTGTAAACCTCTGCGTCACCGTTCGAGTACTACAGGATGTAATGTTATAGTTACTGCAAGTATCCGCTCCTTCTCTTGCTTCCGCTTCTCCTCCCGCCTGGCAGCGGCCTGCTCCTGTCTCGCGGCGTGTGCTCCACGCAGCCAGGCCTCCGCCACCTTCTGACGACGTTTCTCGCACTTCGCTAGAGCCTGCAATATTTACATTTTATTACTATGAGTCATATTAAAAAAAAATAAACATATATACATATATATCTGTAAAGGCTATAAATAAAAAAACTATGAGACAATTGGTGATGAATTCGTTAAAACAGAAAAAATAAAGGGTTGTCTTAATTCCTCTTTTTAGCGTGTCGATGACAATATTTAAATTGATACAGCCTAAAATTTAGCGACGAGTTTGTTTATTTTCTGTTCCGTCCATCAGCTCCTGTGATGTGCAACAAACGGGAGAGGCAGAACACTATATAAAGTGCCCCATCATTTGTGGGGCAACACCACATTTACACTCCAGTCATCTTAGCTCGCCGTCCGTCCGTCTTACGACGACGACAGGCCGCGTCGGCGGCGCGTTCGTGTTCCATGCGCGCCTCAAAGAGATGTCAGCAACATGGGAGGGGAAGGCAAGGGCCGACGCCCGTCGGGGCTGCGGGTAGTTCGAAAGAGATACCGCGGCCTCGGCACAACGGCTAAGAAGGAACAGGAGTGGATTTTATTTAGTAGAAGTCTGACACTCCCTACCGCTCCACCCAGAGCGCACTCCAAAAAACAAGTGTTTTCAGAATCTGACAAAGTTCTGCCATAGTAGCTGCGGCTCCCAATGCGATTACACTGGACCTTAAAACAGAAAGATGTACGAACCTCCTTGCTAAGCCTGAGCCGCTTGATCTTGTCCATGAGATGGAACACGAGCTGCAGTAACGGCCGCACCTCGTCTCCGCCGCCGTCGGGTCCCAGCGCCAAGCTCACCAGCATCACCTTCTCTGTGTCCGGGGGCTTCGTTACTGCTGACTCCCTGTGGGCGAACGAGCGGTATTAGCAGGGAACATATAATGTGCTGCGTTTATAGGGAAACGGTCTTTGAGATAGGAGATTTCCAGAAAATATTGGACACGTATTTTTTAGACATAGGTACAGTGCTTTAAAAAGTCGCGCGACGTCATAGATTGGTACTTTTTTTTTACCAGAAAGTGACGGCAGTTACGATCTTTGACTTTGACTTTTTATTAATTTGATAAAACAAAAAAAAAACCCGTATCCAACATTTTTCGATAATCTAACAGACGGACCAAACAGAATCAATTTTTTTTTAGTCAGTCAACTACCCTATTATTAGTGTGTATACTTAGGATAAGGTATTTATCTATGGGTCTTTGTTACCTGAAAATAAATAGATTCTATTCTATAGTATTATATAACACAAATAACACTCACTCAATCTGCTTGGGTCCGGAGTACTTATCGGAGATATGTATGAACTGCACGTATTGGTGGTAGTGCTCCAGCGCGGCGCAGACCCGCGTGTCTAGGACTGCGGACGTGGCCTCGGCTGTCTCCGACATCACGGACATGGCGGCCGGGAGCCCGTGCTTGTCGCCCGGACGACGCTCCGGACAGAATACGCTCTGGGAACGATGAAATACACTTAAAAAAACTACGAGATAAGACAGGGCCACCGGGGTAAACCAAGGTCGAGACTATTTAAAAGATGGGCTGCTCATGTGCGCAGACTGCTGGCTCAAACTGGCTAAATCTCTTCTCTCTGGCTAAATCTTGCCAAGGACCGTGAATAGTGGAATAAGATGGAGGAGGTTTTCGCCCGTAATGCGGCTACATCTCCAACCTTCAATAAATACTAATACTACTAAGTAGGATAAGTTAAAGATTAGGATAAGTTAAAGATTAGGATAAGTTAACACGTAACATTTAATTGGCGATATGGTTGGTGCAGTGGCTGAGCGATTGGACTACTGCGCTACATGTCGCGGCTTCGATCCCCGCACGGAACAAATATTTGTATGGCCTACAGATAGTTGTTTCGGGTCTGGGTATTTGTGTATGTGCGTTTAAATATTTGTGAACGCACCCAAGATACAGGAGAAATTACTCGAGCGAGGCAACGTTTTAAAAAAAATATATAATAAAATAAGTAACTAGTGCTAAATGAGTGTAAATTACAGAGATTAGAAACAAAAGGCGATTT
Organism: Diarsia rubi; assembly: GCA_932274075.1. NCBI lineage: Eukaryota > Metazoa > Arthropoda > Insecta > Lepidoptera > Noctuidae > Diarsia > Diarsia rubi. The sequence continues at coordinate 14,416,575 of OW026431.1, forward strand.
TTTCTTTGAACACTAGCTGTGCCCTGCATGCGTTGCATTGCACCTTTGTCTACCTACAGGGTCTTTCGGGTCAGGAGACTGAAAAGTACTTTACGACCTATTCTCTTCTAAATATACACACAAAATTTCATAAAAATCGGTCAAGCCGTTTCCGAGGAGAATGGAAACTAACACTGTGACACGAGAATTTTATATTAGAGAAGATGTACGATAATATTTACATACCAAGTCCTGCATCTCCTTAGACAGCTTGGTGGCGATCTTCTTCTGCGCGACACACAGTACAAACGGATCGCTGTCGTCTTTGCCGAGTTCCACACGGACCAGCAGTGTGTCCGGAGTTGGTCTAACTACACCCAATAGTACGTGGACCAGGTCTTGTCGCTGGAGAGATGACCAGAAATTAATGTTGATTGTGAATATGTAGGTAAGTCTGAGTGAGTCACCATCTGTCTTCTCAACTACATTTATTATGAGGTTTGAAAATAAAGAATTGCCTTTACTGTAAACTTAGATTGTTTAAACTAAGTAACTACTAATGCAGTTTGCAGCAATAGATTGAGTGATTCAAGGGGAATGTTTTCATGTAGTATAAAGCAGGAGAGCAGCGGTGACCCTGTGGTGTCGGCCCCGACTTACGAACAGTAGGTCGTGGGTTCGAATCCAGGCAGGCGCATTACTTTGTGTACATTACCGCTGCTCTCAAAACGGCGAAGGAAAACATCGTGAGGAAACCGGCATGTCTTAGAATAAAAAAAATCGAAGACATGTGACATCTACCAATCCGCACTGGGCACGCGTGGTGGATTATAGCCCATCCCCCTCCAAGAGAGGAGGCCTGAGTCCCTGCAGTGGGAACATTATAGGCTGATGATGAGTATAAAGCATATTATAGTAGAGTAAAGCCGAGAAATTTAGTATCTAAAATGTAGCCGAGCGGTGCTGCGGCGGATTAGCGACTCACCCCGGCATCGCACGGGTACTTCACTATTTCTTTTTACTAGTGAACTGGAAACAGTAAATAAAAAGCTAGGCACAAGTAAAAAAAGTAGTGTAATATCATAAAAAATGGCTTAGTATTAACCAATTTAAAATGACTTGCTAGACTTGACTGGCCTGTTGGTCTAGTGGTTAGTGACCCTAACTGCTATGCCGGAGGTCGTGGGTTCGATTCCCACCCAGGACAAATGTTTGTGTGATGAGCACGATCATTTGTTCTGTGTCTGGGTGTAATTTATCTATAATATGTATGTATTTAGAAATATATAAGTATGTTTATCAGTTGTCTAGTACCCATAACACAAGCTCTGCTTAGCTTGGGACTAGATGGCGTTGTGTGATAGTTGTGGAATATTATTTATTATTATTATTATTATTTATTAAAGACAGCGCTATGAAGATGTGTCGTCCTAACTCAAACCACCATAGTTACGAGTACAAATGGCCGTTTCGCGTGACAAGGATAGAAAGTGCCCGCACCAAAAACTTCTAAAGCGTGTAGCTATTCCATTTTTGGATCAAATTTATTACTTTTTTTATACATCGTATTATTTCTATTAGTTCTTTGAAATAACATAACAGTTTCGAAAATTAACAGTAGTCAAGTACCCAATTGGTATTTTATCTTCTGGGATTAAGAATTTGTTGTTCATTATTATCACCGTGTCAACAATGAACTTTAATTGATCCTGTAAGTATTGACTATACTTGCAGTCTCACCGTGTCCTCATACCTTGATAAGTTTAAGTGTGAGCAGCATGCCCTCGCAGCACAGTCGTCCACTGCACCACATCGTGAAGCAATGCTCCGCCTCCCGGCGCCACCCGCGGTCGTCAGTCGCTGCTACCACGTCTAAGCCTGACTCACCTGGAAATATTACAAGCTGGGTAAGTTATCAAGCTCATCATTGTCATCATCTGCATAAGTATGTTGGGCGCTTTTCCAGTCTAACCGTACATGATTTTAAGTGTCTAATCATCGCGGTGTATAGTTCGATTTATGATGTTTTACGTAAGTAATATAACTCTTTCAACTTTTTGAATCGTGATATCGCAAAAACTGTGGGTCTTAGGAAAAAAAAGTTTTTGACTATTTTATAGATTATTATCTGATCTACAATTTTTATCAGGGCAATAATCATTTTATAACAAAACTTACCGATTTGCTGTAAATCGCGAAAAAGACATTTTTGTGACTTTTGCCCCCGAGTAAATTATTTTTCCAGGTGTCGGCTGGATGAGGACTTTTCACATTTCATTTATAATGGTGTTTTGTACAATCCTACCAATTTTCAGCTGGGTGGGAATTAATGTAACCTCGTATGTCTAAATTGACCAGTCTATCTCTATAGTTTGAAAGAGTCAGCCGCGGCAACGCAAAGAGCATTAGGAGGAACACGGATGGGTTTTAATCAGTAAGAGTTTTGACAATCCCTTCATTCGGCCCAGAGCAGGAGTCATTAGATTATTGCTTAAAAAAAGGGTAAACAAATAAATAAAGTATCTTACCAACTAACGTAAAATTATCATCAAGCAGTGGTTTATGCAGCTTGAGGAAGTTGGTGGCAATAGAGGTGTTTTTCGCGCGGCCGATCGCGTAGGCTAACGCGTACGATGCTAGTAGGCAGCACAGGATACCTTCTAGCCAGTACGCGTCCCAGCGGGGACGGATCATTATAGGAACCTGGAGAAATAAAGTTAAATAAATAAGTTGTGGGTGCCTGATGACGGCCGACGTATACGAGGAAGGCCTAAGGCGTGACGATCTGGACTCATTCTTAACAGATTGGAAGAACAAGGCAAATTGTAAAAAAAAAAACTTGGAAAGCCATAGGGAAGGCCTTTGCTCAGCATTGGGACAGAGCAGGCGCAATGGGGCACTTCATCGTTTGCCCGTAGCCTCGCATTCGGGCACTTGATGCAGTTACAATCGGATTCTGGCGAATGCCCATGTGTCATTTTGCTCGCTGCCCTGGCTCTTCCACCTTAAGGTTTTTAGCAGTCTATAGACGGCGTTACAATATAAGGTGTTAACAACCAACCACCAACGGCGTTGGCGGTAACCATTTATAGGGTAGGGTATATTAACAAAGTAACAGTTTAGCATCAATTGACACAATTTAGATTGCCACGCTATGATGAAGAAACATCTGGGATTATCCAACCAAGTAATGCATGACTAATATGATAGCAATGTAAAATCGACTTAACTCACTTCTACATAAAGCAAGTATTACAACAATATCACAGTTTATGATGTTTGACGTGTTTACCTTAGAAATAGTGATCTTTGGTTGTTCAGAAGCCCTTGGAGCATTGTCCTGGAAGCCTTCAAACTCCTCAGGGTCTTGGAAGTGCTCAAATTCATTGTCTTCATCCTGAAGAAAAGAATACATAAAATAAAGATTACTGTAACTTTTAAAAATATAAAGTTTATGTCCACCTTTCCTTGGGAATACTTTAATCTTGAGTTGGCTTAACATAGTATGAACTTTCAATAAAATAGGTGGCTACCATATACTCGTATTTAGGCGACAATAAATGCCAGCGACCTTGAGCGAGTGGGTGGAGCTTGCGTCACTCCCCGCGACCGCGAAACGCATTCCCGCAATGCATGCTCGTAATTTTCTAGGGTAACTAATACGTTTCAAATAGGAGCCAGCCCGATTTTTTATCACCATACAAAATTATGTTCGAGAATAAGAATATGCGATTTACAAAAAAACTATTGATCGGGCTCAGAAAATAAAACACTATGACCTTAGTAATTTGCTTGTAGAATTATTTGCAAAAAAACAGAACGATTACATATTATTTATATTATGATTAGATTATTAGTTGTTCCGGGTCTGGGTATTTGTGTATGTGAATTAAATGTTTGTAAACGCACCCACGATACAGGAGAAATTCCTAGTGTGGGGCAACGTTTTAAAGAAAAAAAAAAAATGTATTTAAGTATGGATTTTACTCGTTAAAAGAAATTTTGAGAGCTATCTTCGCGATTCTTTTTTCTATCGAGTAAAATTTGTTGAATTATGTTTTCAACACACTATGTCACTAGCGTATATCCTGAAGGATATTATATATTTTTCTGATTTTGTTAACTGCAATGAATCATATACTTTATCGCATTATAAAACTCGCGGTTAGCTTCTGTTGTCCCCTTATTACCTCTAAAATACAAGATAGATAAGGGTCTGGGATAAATTTTGGTCATAATATGAATATTATAACAGGTATCAGATAAGTTTGAGGTGTATCGTAATTCCAAACATCCTCTTGTTGTTGGTTATCCTTGGAACTTGAAATAAACGAAAGATTATGTTCAAGGAAATTTTGAAACGCCTTGACGCTTCCCGTGACACAAGGGCTGGTTTTTATCTTGGCCAGAGGCTGTTTTGCCATACGACGTGGCAATGCCGACATTCTCTTGGACACATTACCAGGTGACACAGTTAAAGAGGAGTTTTTTGATGCCGTTTTATAGTGATTAATTAATAATGTATAATCAGTATACTCTACTTAATAATATTCAGTACTTTTAGAAAGAATTAAGGCTTATTGTACCTCGTAAGATCAGTTCTCATAATTTATAAAAAAAAGTTAAAACACCTACTTTGAATAGGTACTTAATACTACAATAGACATACACTGAACTTCACCACTATACACAAGATAACAAAAGAATTAATTTACATATGAATGAAGAAATGTTTTTAACCTCTAGGACCTACTTCAAATTTAGTATAACTGTTCTGGGACTAGGATATTAGACCCATAGAGTAACATTATCACAACATCACGCCTGTAATTGCAGAAGGGTTAGGCAGAGGTGTGCCTAATGGTACTTCCATATTCCGGTAGTTATCTATTTATATATATAAAAATCAATGCCACATTTCGTTGTAATTTTATAACTCAAGAACGGGCTCACCTAACAAACCAAATGTTTAGGCTTTGTTGGACTATTTAGTATATGGTTTATGTGAAGTTTGCACGAAATCGGTCGAGCGGTTCTTCATTTATCACATTCATTCATTCACTCTAATGTTATATTTTATAATTTTCCTGTGTTGTCTACTGTGTGAACATAAATAAATAAATAAATGTCGGATCATTTTATTAATGGGGATTTTGCTGTCTTGGACCCGGTAGGTGGCGCTGCTGTCCGGGCACTACGACGTCTGCCAGGTCAGCTAGTATATTATATATGTTTAATTCCCATGTAATAGGGGGCGAGCTCAGATATAGATATACCTTCTTTTGGGGGGATGGGAAATCGTCAAATCGGCTCTTGGAGCGAAAGGGAGTGTCAGACTTCTAATGAGTAAAAACCACCCATGTTCCTTCTTAGCCCTTGTGCCGAGTCCGCGGTATCTCTTTCGAACAACCCGCAGCCCCAATGGGGGACGTTTTACTGTCTGGACACAGGACATGCATATGGCTGTTTTACATCAATAAAATGGTTGTATACCTCCACTAAGATCTCATCTTCAGTCTCAACATTGGCTTCAAACTGATCCGTTGAAGGTATCTTCTGTTTTGGAGGAGGTGGCGACTCTTTTTCTTCCGGAAAATCTGATGGTGTAATATTATTTCTAGTAAGAATTGGTGTATTCTTGGATCTAAAAATGCTAAAAGCTATATTTTAAAACTAGTAAGTTTCCATAAACTCAACTTCATGTACTCAGATAACTTGGTATGCTTGTTGTTTGTTTTTAGTTTAGTTTATATATTTTGTTGTTGTATTTTGTATAGTCTTTTAAATAAATAAGTAATACATGTTGTTATAGTAATATAACTTGGTAAGTATTATTCAAATTGCAATTCTAATTTTAACTCATTTTAAGGCTATTTTAAAGAAAACAAAATAATGCCTGCTAGACCTCCACAATCCAGTAAATACTAGGTACCTATGACTGATTGTTAGACTACCTGTAATGACTTTCAAAGATCTACAAAACGACAGCCAGGACCAAAGGCTGAATAGGGATGTTTCCTGGCTGTATTGTCTTCATTGTTTGTTTATGTGCAAAACGATAAAATTGGTAATATCCAATATTTTTTAGAAATCTATCTGACGGACTAATCTAAACTAACCTATTGGCTACCCAAGGTACAGAGAGAACAGTATTCAATACAAACTTACCACCAGCAAGATCATCGTCCTCAGCCTCAAACTGCTCAAACTCAGCGAAGTCATCGTCTTCTAAGGCCTGATCCTCAAAAGCTTGAGCCAAGAAGGTACTGCATATCAGCACAACTATTGATAATAGCACCCACCGCATTTTGTACCTATATAAGTAACAAAACCATTATTTACTAAATAAGGGTAAAAATTAAGGAAAGTAAACAAAATATGCGTTTTAGAGTGGAGTTGTGCCCAAAAGCATATACAAAATAAAGGAGAATGTAAATGGGGAGATACCTCTGATAGTTCACGATTTTGCTGGTCACATTACTATGCATTCCCAATGCTTAAAACAACAACTTGTCAAAAAAAGACTTCAACTTTAGGAGAAATAAAAATTCATGTGGTGAGAACACCCAGTAAATGAAATTGGAAATAGAATCTGATAAGACTACTAATGGTGTTATAAAGCTTAGGAGGTCAGAGGCCTGAGTTGACCCCTTTGGCACACAATGAATATTGACGAAAATAGGGCACAAGCAGAGATCAACGCACCATAGAAAAACTTCAGGAAAAGAGTAGTTTTATGTTGTTGTGTAGTAGAATAGCAATATGTTGACTGTATATATAAATAGTTTCTAATACAAGTGATGAGGTCTTTATTGTAATAAGGACAACATTCAAATATTTTTCCTCATGTGAATGTTTTTAATGCTTAGTGACACAAGTAGGTAATCTTATCTCTCTACCAAGGTTGTTTTATTGTATGTAAGGTTTCAGGTGTGGATCATAGTATTAGTTAAGTTTATTCTATTGTCCCCAATAGCCTTTACCTTCAACAAAGTTAGTGAAAATACATAAGAAAAAATACAGTAGGTTTTCAAGGTAAAACTTTTAATACAACTTTAAAGTTTCTTGGAATTATTTCGTTTTTGTAACACTTTCTTAGGAGCACATTTAGTTCAATTTAGTCAGAGTGGTCTCAAGGTAATCTAAATATATAGGTTTTTATTTTTACTGCATAGAATTTGCACGGCTGACTGTGCAATTTTTAATACCTCGTATCTCCCATAATATAGCGTATTGAACAGATTTTTGGTTACCTGTTATCTATTTCTCGACGATGTTATCAACTAAACTAGCTCATTAACTTATTAATTAGATTATTTTACACAAATTCAATCACATTTCACCTACTTTATTGCGGGATTGACACACTATGTTTTCGATGGACCAATTTTAGTAAATTGACTTTATGTGAGTGTTTAATACACTTATTAGCCAATGAAACACGCACAAACAAGCATTATCAAATAAAATTTCAGAAAACTTATAAAGGAGAACGAACTGTTTAATGTCATCGATGTCACGTCACATGACATTTCACTAATAGAGTCGCTAGACTAAAATATGGTTTTGGTTGATAAGTTTAACTAGCAACACAAAAGTGTTTTTATTTTATTAGGTTTTTTTTTACTTTTGTCATTGATCCTAGCCGTGTAATAAATTATTTGGTCGTAGCGACAACAAGTCAACAAGATACTGTTGAGATGGATGATGCAAAAAAGTTGAAGGACAGTAAGTGCAACAAATCACTCAAACATTTATTAATCTTTTAATTCGGGATCACGGTGTAGCGAAATATTATTTCCGCTTCCTGTTTTTTTTTAATTTGTTCGAGATTGGATTGCATTATATCGAAGCTCAAGTTATGCTACTTATTTAGGTTCCTATTTATTGAATTAGTGCGTTAATCTTGACAAAATAGATGAATAAGGAAAGCACAGCACAGCTCGTCATTAAAGCAAAACCTATTACGATCACGGTGCACATCCTATAGCACCGAGTAGGTACTTTTATATAATATGTCCTCAAGTGAGCACCATTACCGTGATCTTTCGACCTTATCTTTAGCCATCCATAGCCGGAGACTCGGAGAGCAGTAAGCACGACTGGGTGCAGCCAGCAGTAAAGCCCGGTTCAAGCCATCGAACAATACTTATCACTTACAACAATGAGATATGCTAATGAACTTCTTTCACTTGGTTTTCTCTCCATTTGAAATCATAAGACGCGTATCGCGATCGTGAAGCTCGTGGCCATGGGGTTATTGTAACTTTAAAAGTTACACCTTTATTGCTGACCGTGAATCATAGATGAAATTCAAGCTAAGTTAGTCCTGAGTTCCTGACCTATCTTGATTTTTATAAACTGTTGAACAAAGACTACTTAATGGAAATACTTGTAGATAATTATAGTAATGTGTTTAATATTACTCAGCGAGTGGTGCATGGTGCCGTCATTGGCCGAACGAAGATTCCGAGGCCAACCACCGCGTAAATCCGCATCGGAGCTCATTGAATGCTGATAAAATCATACTCATTGGCAATTCTACAGTTTTTATTGTTTTATCTTTTTATTTTCCTTGTTGACCTTGTTTGAATTTGGAATATCTTCAGGTTTTTTTTGTTGTGCTCTATGGCCTAAACTAGGTGTTGGTGGTAACAATAACTTGGCTAGATATAGGATTTCCCAGGCGTCGCCACAAAGACGGAATAGTTACAGTAGTGCGTTGGTTAGAAACCTAGTGGGATCAATATACGCAAAACTGAGTCAGTTCCATAATTTTAATTTAATGTTACCAACCAATAATTATAAAGGTCCCCTACAGGGCAATGGCCTTAACGTCCTTGCTTCTATGTACTTTCCACTATTCCACTTTAAATATAGGTATGTAAGTAAGTGCCTATATTTGAGGGCTGCCTTCGATATGTTTCGATTACAAAAAGAATTTTAAAAATCGGTCCACAATAATTGACGGTGAAAATACATAAAAAAAAAACACATGACACGCGAATAGAGAACCTTCACCTTTTTTGGAAGTCGGTTTAAACTAGCACCAATTTAATTTTTTTAATTTTTTTATTATGCACCTAACACATTACTATCCGCAGTTTGAATGTTTAGATACCTTATTAATACTCCAATTTTACTGTAGGTTAAACTGGAGGAGGGTGGGTGACACACCAAACGTAAATTGGTAGTCATAGGCCAGTATGATCTGGCCCCTCTTCTCACATCATCGTCTTTATACGAGGGGTCAGATAATGCTGGGTATCGACTGTACAATCAGAAAACAGAAACCTATACTTGCAGTGGATGGATACAGGCTCTGAATGATGACGATCTACCCATTCTTTGATGCTAGATCTGAGCAATTTAGAGGCTGAATGGCATCGCATGTATGACACTTTTTTGTTTTTGAAGTCGGTTTTTTATTTGCAAAAAAAAAAATATTTTAACGTTTTTAGTTGTAATATAAAGTAGTATGCATTTAACATTCAACCAAGAAACCTAACCCTTAAGGTGGAAGCTCACATCTGGCCCGCGAAATTCTAATTTTCTTACGTTTTTGGCAATTTGCAGGCCAGTGCTTGGTTGTATGTTTATGAAAATTTGATTTGCGACTGTAAGACGTATGAAGTTACCGAATTATAACCATCAAAATTATCAATACAACCCTCCAAGTTCATTTTCATGTCAAGATTGATTTTTGCATGTAAAAGTCATTCTTTAGTAATTTAGTCGTCGTTCTTTAGTAGTTAGTAATTTTGATGGTTATAATTCGGTAACTTCATACGTCTTACAGTCGCAAATCAAATTTTCATAAACATACAACCAAGCACTGGCCTGCAAATTGCCAAAAACGTAAGAAAATTAGAATTTCGCGGGCCAGATGTGAGCTTCCACCTTAACATTCAAGATTCCCTTATTATTGCTATCAACTCCTAACCGTTGAGGAGTTATACCTTCCATCATCAGTGCAGCCACATGAGATTATAATAATCAGACGTAAATACTTGGACAGCTTCAAAAAATATTTGGAATACGTAATGTGTGCCTCTGAAATTAGAGGGCTGCCCTCGATTTCTCAGGGTTTTCATCATCAGATCCTGACTTGTTGACAATGAGACAAATTAGGGAGTATACTCTTTCAAAACGCTCTCAAAACGGTGAAGGAAAACATCGTGAGGAAACCGGTATACCGTAGAACCAAAAAAATCGAAGATATCCATATCTACCAATCCGCACTCTGGGCCCGCGTGGTGGATTGTAGCCCATCGCACTCCTAGAGATGAGGTCTGAAATGCAATGGAAACAATATAGGTTGGTGATGGAGACCTAACATTCCAGTCTTTAAATGAAATGGACTTACCGACGTGCACGAGTGACGACGCATGGATCTGCAGATTGCAGGATCAACGTGAATGACGTACTTACCTATAGGTTTAGATCCGGATACAGTGACTTCGCTTGGAAAAAGGTGTTATCGAATCTAAAGCTGGTCAAATTAAACCATTTACAGGCATTTTTAAATAGTTGAGGAGTCGGTCACTAACTGTCGTACTCAGAGATATTTAATGATTACTTAAGCCGTCACTCACTAAAGGTTTGACATACTTTTGTATGACAAAACTGTCAAAACCTTTACTAAGTAATGGTATAAGTAATCATTAAAGCTCTCTGAGTGCGGCAGTAAGTCAAGTAAGTCACGCAAACTAAAACATTCTGCTACTTGAAACTTAATGGCATTTTAAAAAGTGTCATTATGAAAATCAGACCAAACGTACAGTTGGTAACTGTGCGGTTGGAAAATATAACAAAATTATATGATAAGTTGGCAAATGATTATTCGGCGAAATAAAATTCTGCAAAACGTTAGTTGGCAAGTGAAAATCTGGCAAACAGTTTTCGGCGAAAAGGCAGAGAACCGGAAAGCACTTCTATCGCACACCTAAGTCCGACGCTGTTTATCAGTCTTTGGCAAAATGGAGGATTAATGATCCTTCCGAAACTGTGTGAGTGCGGTGGTCCCGACAATTAAGACCATGGCCCACTTACTTTGTATCGTGTGTATGTAACAGATAGAAGACTCAACTCGTAAATCTCTGTGTCAAAGAAGAGGCGGGTTCAAATTCAAATTCAAAATTAGAAGGCAGGCATTGATCGCCGATAAATGTAATATTAATCATAACTTCTACTGACTAAAAACCACCCATGTTTCTTCTTAGCCCTTTGTGCCGAGGCCGCGGTATCTCTTTCGAACAACCCGCAGCCCCGACGAGAGTATAAACTTACCTCGTTTTATATGAACTTCCCGTACTATGTGAAATCACTATTATTTGGATTATCATAGCCTGAATCAGCCTGATTGGTCGTCGTGAGTAGGTGCTTAAACACATTTCCATCAACTTTAACTGTTATTCCTTATAATTCTGATATCCATTTGTATTGATGATGTGGAATAAAATGATTTTTTACAGCTAACGACATTTATGTATGGAAAGCCAGGTAGTTTGAGAGCTAGGAATCCAAGCCATTGTCTAGATAGATTGTGTGCACGTCGCCAGTGCAAGGCTAAAAATTTGCCCGCGGCCTTAACACACAGGGAAAAGAAGGAACATGGGTGGTTTGTAGTCAGTAGAAGTCTGACACTCTCTTCTGCTTTGCCCAAAGCGTGAGGAGTCATTTGATTATTTCCCACCACCCAAAAAATGCTAAACATTTGGGATAATTACTGATAGGGGAGGGGGTCATGATAATACAATGCTGCATGGAGCATTTGGTGGTTGACCGACGTTACAGGAGGGCGGTGTTGACTCAATGTCCTTAAGTATAGGCTTGAGATGATCTTTGTGACCTTCCACGTTTCGCACCCGTAAAGCAGCACGGATTTCACATTGGACCGGACTTTCTTAAGTTTAATTCATCGGGTCAGTTTTCGCGACTGCCAAACAGATCTCAGATGATCACTGAAGCGATGTTCTCTTCCTGGCCCCAGTCTCTGCTACGACGCTTCCGAGGTATGAGAATTTGTGGAATCAGTCAGTGAAGAGTCTCAAATAAAGTTTTATAAAGGCACGCGCATGAACTGCAGGTTTTACTATCATGTTTTTAAAAACTTAATCAACTTAGATCAAGTCAAGTTTATCTTTATTTAGAAGCATATTATGAACGTAATGATAGGGTGGGGACTTTCTACTTTCACGCCTTCTTGTAACTGGTCAGCGCCGGATGCTGTAGGTATATTAAAAACAAATGCTGTCAAATGCGTCGTTTTGCTGATAACTCGAACACCTTCATTCAACGAAGGGACAGGTTAAGAATTACGGTAGCCCCATATTTCACCACTAAATATGTATATGAGAAAACCATTGGCAGTTTAAGACTCCCTAAAGCTAAAGTTAAGATCAGCACCATCATCGACAGTAACTATCAGTGACAGTAGTATAATTTGATCAATTCAATTTTTTTATAAACTAACTGAATAAATGGACTTATAGAGTACATAAGGAGAGTAGTGCAATTAAAAAATAAACAATTCATACAGTGTGATTCTTTATAATGTGCACATATCGAAATGAGGGAATCTATGCTTAATTTTATCGATGGAAAAAATATTTAAAAAAATCTAAATATTTTTTAATATTTTTTTATGGAATTTTCAAAAATGTTGTCCGCTGTTGTGACCCCAATGTAAACAAAACGGTGTAACTTTTAAACTAAATTATCTATCGCGATGAAACAATTTTATGTAAAAAGTTATGAAAAAAAAAAGTTTTTTTGATCAAAAAACGTGTTTATTTTCAATTGAGGGTAGTTTTTTTCCACAATTTTCATTTTTCGAGGACGCCTAATTGCTTCCAATCATTATGGAGTTTGTTTCATCGCGATAGATAATTTAGTTTAAAAGTTACACCGTTTTGTTTACACTGGGGTCACAGTAGCAGACAAAATTTTTAAAAATTTTTTTTAAAAATTTTTCCGTCGATAAAATTAAGCATAGATTCCCCCATTTCGATATGTGCACATTATAAAGAATCACACTGTATATTACCCCAAAAAATATCCCAAGAAAATACCATGTATCGATTTTTCCCCCCTTCATTTAGGGAGAAAAACCTCAAATTTGTATCAGTGGCACAAATTCAAACACTTCATCAACTTGGGACTGGACCTCAGAACCTCTTTCTTAGGCTCCGTAAGTACTTAGTTGTAATGCGCTAGTGACTATTAAAAACGGTGCGTTCCCTTTAGATGTAGGTACTAAATCATTCTACGGTAGAACTAATGGGATTTTTTTCGCATTATTCCTATGATTTCAGGCGGTACAATATCGTAAAAATAACTGGAACCAAAATAATCCCATTTGTCGTACCGTAGAACGGTTTAGTTCAACCAGAGGGAACGATCCATTTTCGAACGAAAGCTTATCTTCTCATAGTACCTACCACATTTTGGTCACTAATTTACCCTGCTTTGGATTTGCATAGTAGTAGGCATATTGGCCTCAGGTTACACAGTATGTGTTCGAGTGTACACTCGAAGATTACGGTAGTAGAAAATTGGCAAGAACAAGTAGGAAATGAGAAGCAAGAATAGTGTACGCGTTGCTGAATGGGTCGCACACACCTTGACTGTTAGCTTGAATGAATGTCACGGATAGCCAAAGATGACTGTTTATTGAATATATTTAACTACCACGTAACTAATGCTATAATGTGTGAATGAGTACCGCTGTGTATGATCGCTGATTGTGTACTGTCGCCTTAAACTATAATTTGTGCAAGGTGACGGAAAAGTGCTGATGTATGCAATGCGCGCGTGGCATGTAGGTACGATGCATGACTCGTACAGATAGTAAAGTCTGAAAAATACCAGGAGGCCAGAATCGTGAAGATGTAGTATCTTCAGTGCATGCTGCATGATAATCAATGAGGCCAACGAGGTATTCATATTATTTATTGTAAAATGAAAGATAAAAAATGCGTGCATCCAAAAGATTATAACACTTACGTTCAGTGAAAGTAACGTGAATTAATAAAGTTACTCAATCTATAGCTTACGTTACCTACGAGTTACAAGCAAAATGTAGTAACAAAAAAATAGAGCAGTTTTTGTGCAACCATAAGAAATTGTGGATAAGACTGACTGAAGCCCGGAAAAGTGAAGCAAGTGTATTATTACTCAGAACTGACTGAGTAATCGGTTTAGTTCCAGTCGAATGGGCCAAGAATAAAGTACCTAGTGTAGACGTAGTAACCTACGTATCTAAGATTAAATGCTCCTTTGGTATTATGGGTGCATGTGGGACCATGAAACCTGAAACCGGCATGTCTTAGAACCAAAAAATTCGAAGACGTGACATCTACCAATCCGCACTGGGCCCTCGTGGTAGATTATAGCCCATTCCCTCGCAAAGAGAGGAGGCCTGTGTCCCAGCAGTGGGAACATTAATAGGCTGTTGATGATGATGTGGGACTGCTGAGCTGGGATTCCTTGATTCATCGTATTATTAGGTCTTTATTCAATAACGTGTAGCAGTAGCAGCCCGGAGTTTGGAGTTTAGCAGTATGGTACCCCTGTGCCTCGGCAACCATTTTAAGCAGTTGGTCTTGTGATAGTCCGTTTCTAATATCTCTCGGGTCGTGTTACGACCACGACTTGTTGCGCCAGCCGCTATCTTGAAAGAAATTAATCGGAAGCCCGCAGGTCATGAGTTCGCAGAGATTTCGACCAAAAGTTCTTCCTGGACAAAATTTCTGTGGTTGAAAGTCTTGGTCATGCTTTGTCGTACGCGAACCTAAGAGTATCTAAAGGGAAAGGGAGTGCATCTGCATCGATATTGACGTCGACAGCTATTCTTGCTTGCCATGAGTCATCATGATGACCGAAAACAGTCAGGAGTAGATTGGTACTATCGGAGATAACGGTTAACATATAATAAGAACGTCGTAACAGAAAAATTCCACTACGCGAAAAGACGTACACAACGAATCTAAAACTGTGGTCTTAAAAACAGTGAGTCTATTATATTTTTAGGACCACCAAACAACTTTTTTAAATAATTAATTGTTAAATGTAACGAAGAGACCTAGTGGATATCAACAATAAATCTTAATCCATTCGCTTGATTGAAAACATGTAAATTCAACATCATCATAATAAAATTCTCCGTTATTTCGTCAGCATTGGCTGTCTGCATTCAAGCCTTTGCCTAGACATAAAAATGTAAATATATTTCCAGTTTTAGCAGTTGGTAGAACCTGTTCCAGGTTTGTATACTTGAACTTGAGATCAACATAGCGTAGGTCCGGTTTAGGGTCGCCATTATTTAGGGGGTTTCGAGGATCGTCAAATATATCCGGTTTTGCACAGGTATAAAACCTTTTTCTTGGGTATTCCTCATATTACTTGGCGGATGTAACGTTATTATAATTAATATTGTTTAAATAATTTACTATAATCAAGATAAGAATTGCGGTTACACGATCTAAGAAGACAAATGTACTGCTGATGATCATAAATACATCATAAGAATATTAGGTGCAAAGAGTCTTAGGAATTTCTAAGAAAAAAAAATGTTTGAACTTCTCGGATTCCGATATCCTCCTCCTATTTATTTAGGTAGGTAGATTTATGTCTAAAATACTTCGAAACTCAACTAACAAGTCCCAAAATAATATCTAAACGCAAGCTTGTTAAAGATTTTTTGTTCGGATTTGGGTCCGGCCGATGGGAAAAGGTTCGTCCCCTATTAAATGAGACATTGCATAAATGGCGAAATGTGGGTATTCTAAATATGCACCACCCCGCAAGGAGAACCAAAACACTTAACCTGGATGGTAGTGCCTCAAGTGCCTGAGATTTTTGTCCTGGCCTGGCCTGTTTTGCGGACGCCAAAGTCTTCAGTGTCCGCAAAATAAAAATAAAGTCCGTAAAAGGGCAATGTGGCGTACAGCCACTCGTGTTTGTCCAGAATCACATTAATTTATGTAAAAGTGTTTCGAATATTTTGTTAAGTTTTGGCTAAAAGGTCTGGCTACTTCCACAAGAACAACAACAATAAAACTTGGACCAAAACAACAATATTAGATGAGGATGAATGTAAATTAATTTTAGAAAGCCCATAAGAAATGTAAAAAAAAATTAAAGTGTGACGTGAAGCAAAACTGGAAATTGGACTATGAGTTGTGCCAAGGTTAGACCTGGAAGCCTAATAAAATTATATAAATATGTAGGTAAGTACCTAAACCTGTTTCTTCAAACCTAGAGAATCATTCAAATAGCGTTAGGATAGCATTGAGGTTTTCAATGCATTTTTTTTAGGTCATGGTCACTGGTGGGTTATATATTATTGTTCCCATCCATGGACCAACCTACGCAAGCACCGCATAACCTCAAGATCGGCCCGACCTGGCCTGTTTTTATTAAACTACGAGCTTTTGTGTCCTAAAAATGACTTAGATTATGGTCAACTTAAGTCCCCTCCATTAACTAGGTTTTAGATATATCCTAAATAGGTACAAATATAATTTGAATATTTATATAAATCTGTAGTTTTGTAATACCGAGATGCATAGCCATTAAATTATCATAGATTGTGTTAAATAATATACAGGGCGTCCCACGGCTATGCCACATGGAGGGAAAGTACCTTGAGTATTGTAGATGGAACATTTTACTGAAAGAAGACATTATTTTAATTTAAAAAACAAGTTAATGCATTCATAGATTTTTAAATCATTACATGGTTGAAACGGGAATCGAACTCGCTACACGAGAAAAAAAATACCCTGTAGCTTTATCATACCGGTCGAAAGGCTTCATCATAAGGATTCTTTTTTGCTTAATAACATAAATTCATTAATAAAAGGAAGACCATGAATTTTAACATTAGAATTAGGTATTTAAAAATCTATGAATGCAGTTTAAATTGTGACCTCTTAAATTGGGACCTCTTTTATTTGTTCTGTGCGTGGGACGCCCTATAGGTTTTAAGAAAGAGGTTGTAGATTAATTGCATTTTAATTAGTTGTTGGAACATGAATTAAATTAACAAATAATATGGGAAATCTGTAGTTCTACTTTATATTCCACTAGCGGACTTCACGCGGTTTCACCCGCGTAGTTCCCGTTCCCGTAGGAATACAAGAATAAAAAGTAGCCTATGATAGCCTTACCCGGGGATAGTATAGCTTCTTCAGCTAAATTAAATGAAAGGAAAACCAGGTAATCTTAAATTAATTTAATTATTTACAAAAAATGGTAAACTAACTAATTAGTTGCTCGAAATGGGCTCCATTCTCTTGGATACACAACATTATTTTAAATTTATTTGTTAAAGAGCTTTAACTTGACTCATTGAATTTGTAACTTCAGATTTCCTGGTTTTTCTTTCATTTAATTTATCATGTTTGTTGCAGAGATTTCATCCTTATAACGATCGATGCAATAAAAGTACAGGGTGTAATTTTATCAGATTTTAGCCGGTTCGATTCCCGGGTGTGGGAGAAGAGAATTTTCGAAAATCTTTGAATGCAGTTTGTTTTCTATTAAAAAATAAATGAATGTTTCCTTTGAGTAAAATTTTCTATCTGCAATATTAAGAGTAGGTACTTTCTCCCAGGTGGCATTACAAAATTCCAACCTGTATATATTTATTTTATTTTATGTTTGTTCGCGCATATCTCCGTCAATTGTAGACCGATTTTCAAAATTCTTTTTGTGTTTGAAAGGAAATACTTCCGAAGTAATTCCCATTGTCACCAAGTTAGGATCTGATTATGGGATCCTAAAGAAATCGAGAGCAACCCTCAAATTTTATAGGCACACATAACGTTTTTCATATATTTCCTGAAGCTGCTCAAGTATTTGCGTCTGATAATCATAATCTCATGTGGCTGCCCTGATGTAAGAAGGTACAACTCCTCAATGGTTAGAAGTTGAAAGAAAATTCTTTCAAAAGTATACGTACTTATGGCATGATAGTTGTATTCTTTCAGGCTATTAGGTTGACATAAATCTTAATTACCGACTTTAAAAAAAGAGGTTCTCAATTCGTCGGAATCTTTTATGCAAGTATGTACGTAGTAAATTCACCTATTACTCGGGGACGCCAGAACCGATACATAATTCTTTCACGTTATCTAAGTGAGCTGATTATGGAAGGTACTACTCTTCAACGGTTAGGAGTTGAAAGCAATAATAAGAGAATCTTAGAAGTTAGGAGTTAGGTTTCTTAGTTGTATGTTAAATGCATAGTAAATAGTTCTATAGGATATCGCAACTAAAAATGGAAAAATAAAAAACTTTTTTGCAAAAAAAAACCGACTTCAAATAAAGGGTGTAAAAGTACCCATTACACAAACGAAGGGCATTTATTCTCCCCACCACTGCGATCATTTCTTGGTTCTATACCATACCTGGGAACCCGATAGTTACGGAGATATTGGGGGTCAAAGTTCCAAATTTTGCACAGCTTTTTTTGTAAATACTAGTTTTTCAGGTTATAACTTTACTTAAATTACCTCCATGACCCGTTTACTATCCGAAGCATCTACTAGCACAATGCTATAAGAGTGCTTCATTGAGTTTTACCGTAAAATGTGATTATTGACCCCAAAATAAAAAGTCGTTTCCCAGCAAAAATTTTTGCCTAGGGGTACCTACTTAGTTTGATGTACAGAATGCTTGGTAGACGTATGTGTGAAGGTTTAATTTACAACCTGTATACACAAAAAAGTGAAAAAACAACTTCACAAGAAAAATCAGCTTCTGAAGTCAGTGGCAAAAAAAAACGAAACCAAAAAAAAATGTCACACCTACTTCAGAAGCTTTTTCTTCAAGATTTTTCTTGTGAAGTTTATTTTTCCTTTTTTCGTGTCTCTCGTTTTCGTGTTTTTGAAGTCGGTTTTTCTTAGCAAAAAAGTTTGTTATTTTACTGATACCATTAGTTGAATGCAAATGATTCATTTCGTAAAATCTAACACAACCTTCACCTCTTTTACGTATGGGCCCTTTATTGTACTCTGTGCGTATGGGAAAACAAAACTACACGGATACAGATTGACAATGACAACAAAACAAATCCAAATCAAAATTCGAATTCAATAAATTCATGGAACGCGATGATTCAGGCTATCTGCATGGCAATATAAAGTGACCAAAGGCCATGTTCAATGCCAGTCGAGTTCTGCGCGTGAGAACACACGCTACACTATTTTAGCAATATTTTTTTTCTTTAAGTTCTTTTTTTAAAACCGTCAAAATGGCGTCTGCCGTGATTAAGTTTAGTGCCATATTGTTGTTAGTTGCTGTGGTCGCCGCTGATGTTTGTTAGTATTGTTTTATTATTTATTTAATATTTTTTAAGTTTATTAAACTTTGGTTGCTCGATAAAAGCTCTGATGGAGCACGATTTTTTTGGATTTTAAAAACTGCAATGACACGTCGAAATTACTTAAATAAATTCAACTTTAATTATAACACATAATTTAATTCATTTAATTTAAATTTGCTCGAAACTAATCGTTAGAATAGAATATAGAAGTAATTAAATGAAATAAATTATGTTAAAAATGAAACATACTTAATTTAATTTTACTTACAGATTGTCATATTCGCATTATGTAAAAATATCTAAATAAAGATTTAAAAAATAATAATTAATAACAAAAAAATATGTAGGAACATGTACATACCTAGGTATAAATTTATTATGATTTAAGATTAGCAGAAAACGTTAAAGAGCGGACGCTCTTTAATTTCATCTTATAATCTAAGTGCATAAACGCAAAACACTTAGGTACTAGTAAAATAGAAAATAGTATCCTTGAAAAATATCTTAGTACTTACTTATCTAAAAATATACCTAACTGTATCTAGTATTATCAATTTCTAGTCACAATAAGTAGAGGTTTGCTGCAAAGGATATTATTAATCCTACATTATCTCTTATCACAATAATAATGTCAACAATCAAGGTAAAGTCTTTGTAAACAAATGCACATTAGAAACTTAGGTTACTAGATACTTCATGATCGCTAAATAATACTAATTGAGTTTTTAACACATCGCACTGTAAGCCTCTTGTTTTCATTATGTAAAAAAGCTAAAATAAAAATTAATTTAACTAAGGTATTAATTAAACAATCTATCCTAAATCTCTACATTTCTTAATGAAAATGTAAAATGGGAAATAATTCAATAGATTTATTCTTACTTTTTACCCGATACGGTGAAGACAAAAGGAAGGGTAGGTAATGATTTTGACAGTCTATGTATTTTATTAAGACACTATATTTCAAGTTACAACAATTCAATTAAAATAATTTTACTTATTAAATACCATTGCGAAAATTCGATAATAGTTTAGTTCAACACTTCAATCATAATTATAATATTTACAGGATGATACCGATGTGCGTAAAAAACAGTAAAAATATGATTCAGTGATCTTGCAATTTAAATGCAAAATAGTTTTTTCGGTAAATTAGTATAAAATAAGTTAGTTCGAATAAGTTAATTCAGTGTACCGTGTGTGTTTGCCTTTATTAGAGACTTACGATGATTAAGCGAATTAATAATATTGTAAATAAGTTAACTTTCTATAGAAAGTTGATTTGTCTAAAATATATCCAACTTAAAGACAACAATAAATAAATAGCAGGCGGTACCTACCGGGTAGCTTTTATACCATGCAAATGTAGAACTGACCTTTGGAATCCATATATTTTCTTAATTAAAAAACAGGTAGTAACTATTCTTCAATATCAAGTTTTATTAGATTAACTCAAAAACATATCTGCTATAATATTTTATTTGCCGTTTATTTAATAAAATGGACCGTTTTTCCTGTATACTTAAAAGAAAACTCATTTGTTTGCTAAATCAAAATTAAAACCTTGCACAATTCATTAAGTTACAATTAAGTAGCAGTAATAGCAAGCAGTAGTAGTAAGACTTGGATCAAACTTTTCAAGATTCTTTTTATTTCATGGTAAAAGCACATAAATATCATAAAATGTGTCGAACCAGGAGAATTACATGAAAAAAACTTGATTTCACGAGAACATACATTTCCCTTCAACCATTATTTTTTAATAACACGTTGTTGTGCCTTGATAAATGTTATAATAGAAGTCATTTATTTATCAGAATTAGATTTTAACCTGGTGAATTCTCGTAGTGTGCACATCGTATGTTACATGAGTTTACTCAATAGGGTATTTCACCAAAAAAATCTGAGTCCGTATCCGTCAGATAGATTTCCAAAATACATATAATGGGCACAATTTTTTTTTCTTTTTTTACATTAACAAAAAATGAATACGATACAGTGCTTCGAAACGTCGTGGTCAGCCATGTGACGTCACAAGGTTAGCACTTTTTTACTAACTAAGTGACGTCAATAACCCCCACTCATGATCTTTGTTACGTTTTATTTTCGTATTTTTTATTAATTTGATAAAACAAAAAAAAGTACGTGTTTTTTGTTTTATCAAATTAATAAAAATTATCCAATATTTTTCGATAATCTAACAGAAGGACTAGTTCGATTTTTTGGGTGAAATACCCTATTCCCTGACTGTACCTAGTATCTACGTATGGCGAAGCTAATCTTACAGCACTCTGTCACAAAGATGTCTATCTCGCCCAAACCCCATTGTTTCTCTAAATACGGTGACCGTATCATTAAAATGTTGTCATGATTGCCTTTAGCACAGAACATTAACCTTCATAATGTTGTCTCAAGTAATTTTTTTACAAACGTTTTAAATTACTGCTTAACTTGTTGTAAAGATAATTGCACACTTCTATACTGTGAAGACAAAAGTACCTATTATTACAATTATGTTATTATGTCAGTAGGTAAAACGAGGCTAGGTCATAATTTTCCGAACCCTGTCAAAGTTGATATATTTACTGAATACTGTGAATATAAATCGTAATTATCTTATTAGTTATGATCCTATATTATGTCCAGTGCGGGGCAGTGGTCCAACTGCTCTGTACAACTAGTTGGACCATGGGTCTTTACTAGGGGCAGTTGTCCAACTTTAAAAATAGTTGGACAACAGCACCTTTTGAGAGTTGTTCGTGATTCAATTCATTTAAAAAATAACTTGCCAACTCTAAAAACCTCAACTGCATCTTTATGTGTGTATGGTACCTACTGGTTTACGGTTATATTGAACCTCTTTGCAGTAAAATAGCAAAATTAAAGGCGGGTGACTAATTTTTAAACTTTATTTTTATACAATGTATTACAACATTCAACGAAATTTATCTAAAGCATGACCTACAGTAATATCGCCTTTCAAGGTGGCGCTCGCCGGCCGCTACCGCGGCACCGCTCGCTCCGCTCGCTCGGCTCGCGCGTAGTTGGTCACAGTTCTAACCTAACCTAACCTACTGAGTCGTTTTTGCTCTAGTAGTTTTTTTTAGGTGCGGGGCAGTGGTCCAACTGCTCTGTACAACTAGTTGGACCATGATACTCTCAAAAGGTGCTGTTGTCCAACTATTTTTAAAGTTGGACAACTGCCCCTAGTAAAGACCCATGGTCCAACTAGTTGTACAGAGCAGTTGGACCACTGCCCCGCACCTATTATGTCGATGTCAGCTTAGAAACATCCTGTATGTAAGCAATTTAGTAAGTTAAATAATTTTTGACACTGATTTTTAATCTTTTATTAAATTGCGATGTTTATTATTACTGCTAAGAAAAAACTTGCTTCTTATTTGTTTGTTAAAATAATGGTGTCGGGTTTTCAATTCAGATGAATTTTTAGTCTTACCTATCTTAGCTAGACATTTTCTTGGTCTAATTGCCGTAGTCCGGTTGTTAGTCCAGTTGACCGAACTAGTGCAACTTTTCACTTGCAGTAGTTCGGTTGAAATATAGCACCGAACTACTGATGCTCTTTAGTAGCAACATTTCGGTTTGTAATATTAAGAATGAAATTATACAATACACTTTCTTACTTTATTGTAATACAATCAAAAAAATAATCAGTACAGGAGATTCTGAAATAAGACATTACCGAAAAGAAGTTTGAAGCATACTGAAAGGTATGATTTCATTAGAGGATGCCCAACCATAATTAACTTGATTTCAACTGAGCTATTCATATACTAAGTGGCTCTATTCTCGTGTTCATTTTAAAATCACACTTATATTATAAAGGCGAAAGTTCGTGAGTGTGTGAGTGTGTATGTTTGTTACTTCTTCACGCAAAAACTACTGAACGGATTTGGATAAAATTCGATACACAGATAGTTTATAACCTTGTTTGACACATAGGATAGTTTTTATCCCGATTTTATCTTCCCGTGGGATAATTTTCGAGTTGTAGCGTGTGAAGCCGCTGGCAACAGCTAGTAACAAATAAAGTTAGAAAGTGTATTGTACAATTTTTTTCTTGATATTACAAACCAAACTGCTTCCGCTAAAGAGTATCAGTAGTTCGGTGCTATATTTCAACCGAACTACTGCAACTGAAAAGTTGCACTAGTTCGGTCAACCGAACTACTGCAACTAGACAATTTTTTTCACTGCTGAGCCAAGACCTTAATTTCCTTTTTCCAATTTTCTCTATCTAAGGGTATAGTTTCAATTCTTGATAAAATATTTCAGCTTGGTCAAGCTCATATCAGCATCTTCTTCAAGACTTACCTCGTTGTCCTTTTCAGACATTTTTTTTATTACTACGTTGTATCAAGTGTAAGATGGGCTCACTACGGTAGTAAGTCAATCACTAACTTGAATAATTTCGTTGTAGATCCCGTTTCTGAAAACGTAATTATGTAATTTCATTATCAAAAGATGGATCTACATCGAACTTAATCGCGTTATAGTTAATTATAATAAGTAGGTAGTTACCGGTAATTGGTGCTCTACCGGTGAAATCTCCGACATTTATTTTTGGTAAATCAAAAACAATAAAAAATACCAACATCCATATAATGTTCTGTAGTAATTAACAAAGATAATAAGTAAATAGAGGAAGTGTTCAACAATGCAGTGTACTGGAAACTAATTAGAAATAGATCGCCATTGCTAACGATATTGACAATTAAGTCATTATTCTCCAATAGACAATTTATAGAGCATTTATAAAACGGTTTATTGGTGTCGGAAATAAAATGTTTCTCACGATGTAGAAAGTTGCTTTTATCTAAATTCCTCTTGCTTCTTTTTCTCTCTCTTAGATGCTAATCTTCTGGGATCAAGGTACTATGTCATCAGCTGCCTAAATATTTCCTAACAATGTTGGGGTCGGCTTGGAGTGACTGCCTATCTGACCTCCACAACCCACTTAGTAGCCCCTTGATAAGACTGATTGTCAGACTTTAGAGCCACTGACTATTTGTAACGACTGTCTAAAGATTTAAGAATGACAGCCGGGAGAAAACTCGTTAATGGGTGGTCAGATGGTCACCCATCCACAGACCAACCTCGGCAAGCACGGCTTAATCTGAAGATTGATCCGATTGTTATTATTCCGATTGTTATTTAGCCACAAACTAACAAAAATAAATATCGTTTAACTTCGGCTCTTATTCTAGATTCAAGAGTGTATTATTTAATCTTCATTGCGATATGCGAAGTCTTTTCCTTAAACGCAACTAATGAAGGTTGTAGCTCTCTGATTTAAAATTAATGGATTGAGGTCCAAAAGCCCCAGTCCAAAAGATTCAAGGAGAAACGGACTTGGTACATATCCAAGTAGGCAATCTTTCATCAATCTTAGGTTTAAACTTACTGATGTCGCAAGAGTCGTAACCAAAAAATCTTATTAGGTTGTTTCAAAGAATTTCTCACAGGCTATAAATACTAGAACTCTAGAAAACAATTTAACATGTATAATTATGGTTTTCAACGTACCAGAGAAAATAATTTCAAGGCTTGTACCCTGCATGGGGTGATCTTGCTCTTAGAGAGTTGTCACTAAGTTAATAACTTTTTACGCCCTGGTTGGAGGTCTTACACTCAAGGCATCCACAGAATAGGCTGGTAAAGCAGAACTACAGAATTAAGCCTCACTGGTTGCCCTACGAGATGACATTAAGAAAAAAATAACGTGTGACATACTGTATCGCAATTTGTTCATACCTCACTTTGCAACATGTTATGGTCGATGAACAAACCACAATCATATTTGTGGTCAAACGTTGCATCATTATAGCAATGTCATGAATGTACCTACTTGGCAGATGACTTGTTAGCACCAATATTTGATATTGCACCTTTCTTATGAAATTCTTGAAAAATTCTATGAGAAATAACTTTACTTCAGTTTTGATAAAAAAAAGAAGAAGCATTATTGATTACAATCAATGAACCGCCATTTTGATTTGCCTGCGCACAATGTAACTGTAACTAAAACGGTTCACATTTTTTGTCTTATATTTCGTTTCGCGAGTGGCTATAGATAAGCCAATAAAGTGCCATATAAAGTAAGTGGTTGAATGTGCCATAATGTTGAGTGTTATAGACCTACATTGGTACTACTTTCCTATACCTAAGTATAAATGGAGAAGGTCTACATTAATTCTTACCCCTAACCACGTATTGATTAGTATAACCCAATGCCTTTTATGCACAACAGCAAAACTATTTTTGTTTCTTTGTTACCAACAGACATTATTTGAATTACTCTTACGAAGGCCAACAAAATATCATAATGCCAAAAATCACAACCAAAACTACTCGTGCTCAAACTATTTTCTTTGTACCTGGCACCAACCTTGACGCTGAACAAAGATCCCGCCAACGCATGCACCTTAATCTGTATGCAATATCCTAGGAGTATGTCGCCAAACAAGACCAGTAAACGTAGATCAGATGAACCGGTTCATAACACAAACCGGATCAGGTAGTGTTCACGCATCGCTGCAGTCCTTAGACCAGTAAGTTTTTTTTTAAACGGAAAAAAATATGGATTCCAAGTGCGCCTGGTTTTTATTAAAAATGTTTTGAATTTCCGGAGCTGTTTTGTGAGTAGTTACGTCGGTCGTTGAACAAAGAACTGGGTCTAAAACGTTTTTCTATTTGCTTTACTGTTAGACAAATTTTCATTTTTTTTCGTTATTTTCTCGTCCAAAGGTTTATAAAAAGGTTTATATCGATAAAAGACTAGACTAGAAAAAGTAAAGAAAATTAAGAAAAAAAATAAATAAATAAAAAATACAAATATAGTTACCAAGTCCAAAAAAAAACAAAGTTCGAAAATCAAATAAATATTGCTAAGGATATGATCGAACGTTTTAAAGACATTTCTTTTGAAAAGAAAGGTAAATTAGGTCTTACTAATCTAATTTGTCATCAGAGCATTACTAAGGGTCAGACTTCCGAGCTTTTGAAAACCTGACCACCAGTTTTTCCAAAGCATATTATTAATATTATCGTGTTACTCAGATAGTGGGCTATGAAACCACAGGTATCTAACTACATATTATATTCGTTTAGAAAGCCAACCAAAATATAACTAGGAAAAAGAAAGTGTGGCCTTTTCTCAAATATATTGGGTTTGGCTTCTAGCCTCACCGCAATCAGCAGAATGCAAGTATTTTACATGGAGCGACTATCTATAAAGGGTGTAAAAGTACCCTTAACGCAAACGAAGGGCACTTGTTCTCCCCACCACTGCGATTTTTTTTTTGTTCTAGACCATACCCGGGAACCCGTAGTTACGGAAGTATTGGGGGTCAAAGTTCTACATTTTTCAGAGCTATACTAGTTTTTCAGGTTATAACTTCACTTAAATTACCTCCAGTACCCGTTTACTAATTAAAACATCCACTAGCACAATGTTTTAAGAGTGCCACTTGGAGCTTTACAGTAAAATGTGATTTTTGACCCCCAAAAAAAAAAATCGTTTCCCAGCAAGAATTTTTGCGTACTTGATTTGATGTACAGAATGCTTGGTTGACGTATGTGTGAAGGGTTGATTTACATCCAGTTTAACTTCCACTTCCCAGTCAGTACTAGATAAGACTGGTTGTTTGTCAACAAGTATACCCCACTTAATTCATTAAACAAAATGAAGCCAGCCAAATCAAGGTTTCTCCCTGATAATTAAATTCTCAATGCCTTAGCATCAATTCTATAAATATCCTCCCATACACTTAACACAAAGGCACTAAATAAAAATGGTAAATAATGTGTTGTTAATCGCATCGTGCCCTCCATATGTATGACCTCACTGTATCCGTGTACTGAATGGCAAACGACCATAATAGGTCAAAATGTGACGTCAGACTATGCATGCTGTGGGATTTTCAACTTACACTGCTGAGAATAATGTAGGAAATCCACCAGCGCGCTCAAAGTCTCTTACAGCATTGTAAGTTGACAATATAAATATTGCAACGTGGTTATCTTCAGCAACTAATGGCTCTATATTGCACTATTATTTATTTATCCATGATTTATTGACCATAATTTCTCATTAAGACGTGACACGGGTTTTTATCTAGTTATCGATCTATGGACATGTTAATTTGTGGAATCTAGTTGCAGAGTTCTAGCTAGTGGAACCTACCTACCTGATATCAAGAGAAAATTCTGAGTGACTCGTCCTATAGTTATTTAGCTTTTTTTTTTTTTTTTTTGGTGGGTGTAAAATCTTCGAATAACCCCTCTCGCTCTTGGGCAGAGCGAAAGGGAGTGTCAGACTTCTACTGACTAAAAACCACCCATGTTCCTTCTTCGCTCTCTATGTCGAGGCTGCGATAACCGGTGGACTACCCGCGGTCATAGTTATTTAGCTGATGCTGCTGCTGAGTATTTACAGGGTGACAGGGAAACTCCACCAATTCCTTAAAATATTTTTCATCCCCCCATCTCGGAAAGAGTATTTTTGCTCTTCGATATCTGAGTGCAAAAGCTGTTTTTATCCGCTAGAGGATAAAGTAAATTGAATTTAGAACATCGTGTGCACTAAAGTGAATTCAAAACATCATTAAACCTATTTACTTTTACCTCCATGGTGCCGAATTTATCATACAACTTTTTTTTAATTTGTTAGGAAATCAGACTTGGAACCATCTTAGTGTACTTTTTTTAATTTGCTTTGCGCGCGCAATTTACTTTTCTCGACATATTGTTAAAACCTTAGGTTAAAAATAAAAACAAGATACTTGTAAACAAGTGAAAAACCTAAAATGAGTGAATCGGGCGACGAGGAAGTTTATTTGACGCCAACAGAATTGACTGAAACTGTCAAAAATGCACAAATGAGCTTTCTCCCTCAACAATCACGCGACAAGTATTTGAAACAGTACGATATGTTTAACACGTGGTGACTAGATAAAGGAGCCAAAACTTTATCAGAAACCCTTTGCTGGCATATTTTATTGAATAGGGGATCGGACAAAAAAAACTAATTAGTCCGTCAGATAGATTTCCAAAAAATATTGGAGACGTATTTTTTTCTTTTTTCACATAAACAAAAAATGAAGTCAATACAGTGCTTCGAAAACTCGTGAACTCTTCGAAAACGTCATATGATAGTACATTTTTTACCTACAAATGACGTCACAACCACATCTTATCTTCGTCAATTTTGATTAATTTGCTGAAACAAAAAACACGTATCCAATATTTTTCGATAATCTAAGTGACGGACTACTTAGAATCATTGTTTTTTGACTCAGTCCGATCCCCTATTATCCGAGACGAAGAAATCCAGCACTCTATGGAGTAAAAGTCTTTTTTCAATGGTAAAAGCAACAATAAAGATGAAAAAAGACAAACATATCGACACCTATCCTCAATTAGTGGCAGTTTTAAAAAGAGCGTCATCTGGTCATCAACCAAAAAAATCGAAGGTTTTCACAGCATCTATCATAATATAAAAGTATCTTGTGATTGTAAATGTTTTTTTTTGCATTTAGTCATTTCATCGCTGAGGTGGGATGAAAAGTTACGTGTTGCACTCGAGTGCAAAGATTTTTCACCTCGTGCTCTTTTGATTCCCTCGCTAACGCTCAGGATTCTAATTTTTGAATCACTCGCTACGCTCATGATTCAATTTTAGAATCCTTCGCTAGCTCGGTCATCAAATTTGAACACGCGGTTAAAAAGCAACTTTGCACTCTTGTATAACAAATAACTATAAACTGGAGTAGTTTTTTCATAATTAATTGTTTTTGGCAACAAGCCAAAGAATAGGATAGTTAACAAAAAAAACTAATTAGTTCGTCAGATAGATTTCCAAAAAATGTTGGACACGTATTTTTTTTTTTTCACTTAAACAAACAATGAAGACGATACAGTGCTTTGAAAACTCGTGTGACGTCATAATATTCTAAGAAATTAGTATGACATTTTTTACCGGTCATTGACGTCACAAACCCCCACTCAAATCTTTGACGTGTTTTATCTTCGTATTTTTTTATTAATTTGATAAAATAAAAAACACGTATCCAGTATTTTTCGATAATCTAACAGATGGACTAATTAGAATCAAATTTTTTTTTGGCTCGGTCCGATGCCCTATTGTGCATGCTTCAGATTACCGCTCGATGAACTAAACCTGTCATACTTTTACTCCATGTACCTGGTCAACCACACCCACAAACCTGACATGCCTTTATTACTCACCTAGGTATTACGTATAAACATAAGAATTAAGACGACGCATACGATCTTGAACTTTAAACACGGATTTTCCCGAAGCATTGAGAGTTAGGTATTTCCTTTCTCTCCTTCACGAATCACGACTAATATTTCTATTAGATATGACTTAGGTATCTTCCGTGGTATGTACAGTCAGTGCCTAGCATTATCTGATCCCTTATCTGAAGATGAAGAGGGCAAGGTGGTGTGAGAAGAGGGACCAGGTTATGCTGGGCAGTGACTGTACTATATACCTGCTTATATATTTTATTAATAGGCCAATGTCGAAGATGTTTATTTACAGTAAATAGGTGTGTTTCCGCATTGATGTTATGTTATTATTAATTCATTAATTTAATATGTATTTATTCCGAGGAACTCGTGGTTTAACAATAACAACCACTCGGGTTGATCTTCAGGTTAAGCCGTCCTTGCTTTGGTTTGTCCGTAGATACGTACGTACCTTCGTGTTTCATCTGTGCCTCGGAAAGCACGTTAAAGAAAGGCATTAACCTGCTTGGGTATGGTGAAGACCTATAAATTATTTGAAGATCTTAAACACAAGTTACAGGTAGTGAGTAGCCCGATAGTCTGACAACCAGCCTTGACCTTACCAAGTCTGGGTATGGAATTATCCAGTACTAACTGGGTTGTGGAGGTCAATAAGGAGTCGCTCCATGTAAAATACTGGTATTCAGCTGCATCCGGTTAGACTGGAAGCCGACCCCAACATAAATCGGTAAAATTTACACACAAATCTGTGTGTAAATTTTACCGATTTATGTTGAGGATGAAATTGAATTGAAAGAGTACAGAAAACCTTACATCGGTTTAATGAGAATTTTATATAGACTAGGCTAATATTATATTTGCGTCCGATCGTGCCTGCTCTTAATGGCGGAGTCGCGGGGTGTTTTCTGCGCGTCTTGCTCGCGCGCGGTCTTGGCGGCCAGCTATAGTGATGCGGGCGGTCCGCTGGTAGGACTGGAACACACGGCGTTAACACAGATGATGAATATTTATTTATCCCATATTTACTCCGTGGGTACCTAATACCTATCCAATGTGATATGTAGATTAATTGATTGAAAGTGTCATTGATCTAGTAGCAATAGGGCCGCCCCTTATTACATGGGACTAAGGAATATGGGGGGTATTCTGGGTACGCCTGATTAGAGGCAAAGGTTATTGAACCCTTTCTTTTCTGGAGGGTGGGTGGATGGGTCATCAAATGGCTTCTCTCGCTGTGTGCGGAACGGTACGGAGTGCCAGACTTCTACTGACTAAAAACCACCCTTCTTAGCCCTTTGTGTCCAAGGCCGCGGTATCTCTTTCGAACAACCCGCAGCAGGGTTATCAACCTTTCGGTCATGTTATAAATTTTGAAGGCTAACATGGGGCATTTATTTCGCAGCCATTAGCCTAGCATTTCTAAATAACGTAGATGATAAGTATATATTTACTGAACTGAAGCTGGAAACTGGACATACTCCAAAAATATCACAAACTGTTGAAGTAATTATTGACTTAAATATCACGCCGGGATCCGTGTCGAACCCTGTACAAGTCTCTTTATCCCGGGGTCTAAAGAGACCACTACGATTGAGAGCGATAGGCCGAGCTATTTACAAATTTCCCGTTTGAGCACAACAATAATAATTAAGTCGAAAAATGTCGTGAGGTTAACACACGCACACATGGTGTTATTTTTCGCAGTCGGCGTGGCCCGGAACTTTCGCGAAGCTTTTAATAGTAACAAATACAAATTATAACGAAATCTGATGACATGTGGTATTGCGGGAACCTGGTGAGACTCAAAACAAACATTGGCCTGGAACGGGAAAATTAGGAAGACTTAGAAACTAAGAAGATAGAAGAAATTAAGAAGATAGAAGGATTCTTACGGCAAATTATAATATATTTTCTTATAAGATTTAGCATTAACAATTTCTTTCCTTATGTTTACTTTTATCTGTGATCTTGGTTTGATAATTCTTTTCCTATAAAAACATTTGAAAATTTTATTGTAATTGCTGTAAAATTATACCTAATGTATCGCATGCAACATATTTTAAGTATTTGCATGAAATGAAAAGCATAATTATTTATTTATTCAATAATCTTCTTCTTAAAACCCGATATATCCGAAATAAGTCGCTCACAAAGTCACTATTCGCATTAAATTCGCATTAAAATCAATCAGCTCGTGAACATCAGGTTTTTTATAAAACCAACCAAATAACCTTCAATAACCTTCACCTCGACATTTAAATCCATAAAGTTTGGACAAAAAATAATTTGCATCTGGATGACTCGACAAATGACGTGTACGAAGAACAATGGTTACTATACAGGGTGTTTGGAAGGGAGCTGTACATACGCCTAGGGTAGAAACTAGGGATAGTCTGCTACCTACCCCCGCCCATTATATTGACCTTGGCCTCAAGGTTTTTTTTTAATTTATTATTATTTTTTATTTGACTTTTTGACTAAAACTACCTGTAGCTCAAAATCTATCCATGGGACCGGTCGGCTAATGGTCTTGTTTTAATCGTTAGAGTCTTAGGGTCCTGCAAAAAATTATTTTACACCAGAAAATTGTGGAGAAGAAAAGTTATGGGGCCTGAAGTACCGTAGTAAGGTAAAGAAATAATTTTAAATTAAAAAAAAACCTTGAGGCCAAGGTCAATATAATGGGCGGGGGTAGGTAGCAGACTATCCCTAGTTTCTACCCTAGGCGTATGTACAGCTCCCTTCCAAACACCCTGTATAATAGACAATTATAATTTATATAAGTAATAAAATTGTTAAACAAGCGGAAAATGTATACGTATTTGTTTTTCTCAGTTTCTAGTAGGTACTGAGAAAAAAAATAACTCGGATATAAGAAAACTATTTTATGTATAAACCATCACGGATCTTACTTGAAATGCAGAAATGGGATTTGTAAAAACCCAGTGTTAAAATTTGGTGTTACACATATTCTTGGTATAATATTTTTTTCTTAGTTAGCAGAACATCCGTGATAAAAAAGTATGAATAAGGAGTTAATATTTTTTTAAGAAATACCTAGAAATCTTTAAAAATAAATAAAATTAAAGTGTCTGTTTGTAATTTAAAAAGAATAGCTCATCACAGAATGTATATGAAAATATACGGTAGGTACTTATAACAAAAACACTTTTGTTTATTGTCTGTCTGTCTGTTTGTTCAGGCTAATACCCGAAACGGCGAAAAAAAAAACTTGGGTTACTTTTATTTTAGAAAAAATATTTTTTTAGTTATGTGCAAAATAAAAACCTTATGAATAAACACAGCCCGCTGCAGGAGAATGTAAGGTCTATGTCATAGACCTTACATTCTCCTGTACAAGTTTCATCCAGCTAGACCCTTTTCGTACCCACTAAGTCTTTTTATTAATGGATCAAGTCAACTTCAGCCATATACAGTTAAAATACGAGTATCTATCTCTACCTATGTATCCTTTAAAATTAAATCTGAATTTCTAAATCTCGTAACTCACAGTGAGTTACGAGATTTCACAAACAAAATAAAGGGCCTGGCAAACCAAACAAATCATACATCATCGGACATCACAAGGCCCTGGTATGGCCACAGTAAGTACCTTGACCTTAAACAGGACTTACCACTTTACATACTGCGGTCACATTTACATAGCCACACATTTCGTAAGCACAAAGGCTTCCATGGTTATATAGGATTTTCACATCACCATTGAAAACCTATTGATTTTGGTTATGTATTTTTTTTTAAAGTTCGCGGTGCGCACAAAACTTTATGGTTATTCGTGCCTATTTTTTAACGAGGAAATTTTTGAGTAGTTAGTTAAACTGAAATATACTTCGTAAAACCAAAAAAATAATATATTTTGAATATAGGAGGTATTCTATTGAAAAATGTTAGTCAGCATTGCATAACATAAGATCACGCCTGTTACCCTGAAGGGTTAGGCAGAGTCATACATAACTATAGATCATCCATATTTAGTGCATTATTTATCATGCTCCTTTTTTTAGATTCAATATTATTTTTGTATCTTTGAACATCATTGCAGTTCTTCAAATCCAGGGGTGGAAGGGCATCACGCACAGATATAACGTGTTACTGAACACGTTATAATTCCCCCTCCCCCCTTTAAAATGTATGGAACACAACAACAGTTTTTTTTTTTCGTTTTTAGAATAAAGTACTGAGTACGTTACAACGGTTTGTGCATAATGTCCCTTCCTCTCTGTGTTTGTTATCATTAAGAACAAAGCTTTGTTATAATAATGTTCATTTTTACACACCTGGTTTTTAAGGAATAAATAATTTTTCTATTTCAACACAAGCTTTTATTCTAATATCATCTTAATCTTAATTTCCAGCACACTTGCAAGGCTCGGCGCAAGCGCAGCCTGTGACGGAGGTGTGTCTTGGCTGCCTTTGTCAGGCAATATCAGGGTGCAAGCAGGGCATCCAGTGCGAGGGCGACCACTGCGGGCTGTTCCACATCACCTGGGCTTACTGGGCTGATGCAGGCAAGCCTACCCTTCATGGAGTGTCACCA
Source organism: Diarsia rubi (assembly GCA_932274075.1). Classification (NCBI taxonomy): domain Eukaryota; kingdom Metazoa; phylum Arthropoda; class Insecta; order Lepidoptera; family Noctuidae; genus Diarsia; species Diarsia rubi. The sequence goes on from OW026431.1 coordinate 14,450,741, forward strand.
GATTCACCTGATGGTAAGATATTGTCCTTTAGCCCCATATTATGAGGAAACTGTCTCATGGACGAGTTAAATTTTGCTTTCTACTATTTTATAGGGGATCGGACTGGGTCAAAAAAATATGATTCTAATTAGTCCGTCAGTTAGATTATCGAGAAATGAATATTGGATTCGTGTTTTTTGTTTGAAACGGCGTTGTGACGTTATAAGTAAGTAAAAAATGCACTGTGACGTTTTCGAGTTCACGAGTTTTCAAAGTACTGTATCGTCTTAATTTTTTGAAAATATGTGTTCAATATTTTTTGGAATTCTATCTGACGGACTAATTAGTTATTTTTTGTCCGATCCTCTATTGCATGTGACTAAAAAAGTGATGAATATAAATGTGGATGGATAAACTACTACTTAAATAATAATGTGACGACTAGCGAGAAAAAACGTGTTCCGCCGACCCCAATTGACCCCAAATGACATGGGATAAACGCAGAAAGATGATATGGCTATTTAATCGTTCAATAAATTATAAAAAAAAACTGTAGGCCCCGTGTCAATCGAAGAGAAATGTAGAGCATTGAGACATCGATGTCAAAATATTTCGTGGGTTCTCTGAAAAAACTTCTAGGTTACATTTGTTTTGTTTTTAATTACCAACGAAAAGTTTCGTCGTGTCGATGTATTCCGTCCTGTATTTTCAGAATTTTAGGTTAATACATGATTTGATCTGTTACTTTTCTGTCCGTCAATCGAAGACCTTTACTCGCTTCTCGTCAATCGTTGGTGGCACCTGTCACGAAACATTGTTCAAACAAATTCACATTCTCTTGCCATCAACAAGTTTATAACACAGCAAAACATGTTCCTAAACATTGTGCAACTTTTTCTGAGGTCTAGTAGAATTCTCTAGCGGAGGCTGCACTGTAAAATGCCAATAGATTGAACTGCAGTTACTTGACTGACTGACAATCAGACAAGACAAGGACGTGGAGCCACCTCGTAGTTTGATTTGCTTTGGCTCTTTTAGAGGAATTGAGTAGGGCCTGCTTTCGTGGGCACGCAAAAAGTTGCGTGCTTCTGAGTAAATAGTAAAACGCGTTTAAGTAAGCATTTTTTTATTTTTTTAGTCCAGTTTTTGTTGCAAATGACAAGTTTATTCATGAGTGACAATTAAAGAATGATTTGTTTAGCAAATTCCGACTTCTCGATATTTTAAAATCGATTTATTTACCTAATTGATGCCTTAACACGTTATAAATTCATCAATTTGTTAAATCAAGGCCAGTTAGTTTTAAGAAACAAGTTTATTACTTTACATAATTGGTATTTAATTACCATATTTTCCTATAAAAACATTTGAAAATTTTATTGTAATTGCTGTAAAATTATACCTAATGTATCGCATGCAACATATTTTAAGTATTTGCATGAAATGAAAAGCATAATTATTTATTTATTCAATAATCTTCTTCTTAAAACCCGATATATCCGAAATAAGTCGCTCACAAAGTCACTATTCGCATTAAATTCGCATTAAAATCAATCAGCTCGTGAACATCAGGTTTTTTATAAAACCAACCAAATAACCTTCAATAACCTTCACCTCGACATTTAAATCCATAAAGTTTGGACAAAAAATAATTTGCATCTGGATGACTCGACAAATGACGTGTACGAAGAACAATGGTTACTATATAATAGACAATTATAATTTATATAAGTAATAAAATTGTTAAACAAGCGGAAAATGTATACGTATTTGTTTTTCTCAGTTTCTAGTAGGTACTGAGAAAAAAAATAACTCGGATATAAGAAAACTATTTTATGTATAAACCATCACGGATCTTACTTGAAATGCAGAAATGGGATTTGTAAAAACCCAGTGTTAAAATTACAAATTACAGTGTTTAAATGAGTTTTCAAAGTACTGTATCGTCTTAATTTTTTGAAAATATGTGTTCAATATTTTTTGGAATTCTATCTGACGGACTAATTAGTTATTTTTTGTCCGATCCTCTATTGCATGTGACTAAAAAAGTGATGAATATAAATGTGGATGGATAAACTACTACTTAAATAATAATGTGACGACTAGCGAGAAAAAACGTGTTCCGCCGACCCCAATTGACCCCAAATGACATGGGATAAACGCAGAAAGATGATATGGCTATTTAATCGTTCAATAAATTATAAAAAAAACTGTAGGCCCCGTGTCAATCGAAGAGAAATGTAGAGCATTGAGACATCGATGTCAAAATATTTCGTGGGTTCTCTGAAAAAACTTCTAGGTTACATTTGTTTTGTTTTTAATTACCAACGAAAAGTTTCGTCGTGTCGATGTATTCCGTCCTGTATTTTCAGAATTTTAGGTTAATACATGATTTGATCTGTTACTTTTCTGTCCGTCAATCGAAGACCTTTACTCGCTTCTCGTCAATCGTTGGTGGCACCTGTCACGAAACATTGTTCAAACAAATTCACATTCTCTTGCCATCAACAAGTTTATAACACAGCAAAACATGTTCCTAAACATTGTGCAACTTTTTCTGAGGTCTAGTAGAATTCTCTAGCGGAGGCTGCACTGTAAAATGCCAATAGATTGAACTGCAGTTACTTGACTGACTGACAATCAGACAAGACAAGGACGTGGAGCCACCTCGTAGTTTGATTTGCTTTGGCTCTTTTAGAGGAATTGAGTAGGGCCTGCTTTCGTGGGCACGCAAAAAGTTGCGTGCTTCTGAGTAAATAGTAAAACGCGTTTAAGTAAGCATTTTTTATTTTTTTAGTCCAGTTTTTGTTGCAAATGACAAGTTTATTCATGAGTGACAATTAAAGAATGATTTGTTTAGCAAATTCCGACTTCTCGATATTTTAAAATCGATTTATTTACCTAATTGATGCCTTAACACGTTATAAATTCATCAATTTGTTAAATCAAGGCCAGTTAGTTTTAAGAAACAAGTTTATTACTTTACATAATAGGTATTTAATTACCATATTTATGTAATAAGTGATTTATTTGAATAGATAACATTATTGTGTCAAGCGTGCAAATTAATAAAAGATTATTGAATATGTTAATGGTTATTTTTGGACACATTCCGGAACTCTTTATGTAAATCTTTCCCCCAAGACAGAGGCAGGAATTCCTCTCATGCAGAATACAGTTTTGATGTAATAATCAATCTATTCAATAGTTATTAAATCGTTTGTAAACAACTGAACTGATTTTCATTTTTTGTTAATCTTATTGCATAAGATTCTGTTATATCTCCAGAAAATATAACTCCGAAGCGGGTGAAATGGGAGTGGATTTAAAAGAAAACCCGTCTTCGGGCTGAGCTGGTCCGGTTCCACTAGTATATTATTATGATAATGAACTAACAGTATGATATCGTTTTCCAGCATTCCCGAGCTGCGCTAATGAGCCATACTGCGCCGCACTCACAGTTCAAGGATACATGAACAAATTCGCTCAGGTAAGTCTAGTCAGAAAGCAGCGATGGCCCAGTGGTGGCGGCCACGACTTACGAACAGCAAGACGTGGTTTCCAACCCAGGCAGACGCATTTATTTGTGTAATTTATTTCATGACTTCTCGCTGTCAAAAACGGTGATGGAAAAACGACGTGAGGAAACCGACATGTTCTAGAACCAAATTTCGAAGACATGTGACATCTACCAACCGGCACTGGGCCCACGTGTAGATTACAGCCCATAACCTTTCATAGAGAGGACGGCCGCGTACCAGGCAGTGGAAAAATTGTAGGCTGATATGGCTGATTATGATGAAGACTAAGTCGACGACATTCATCCATATCATCGCCATAGAAACTCCACCCTGTATTATAGTCTCGGGAAAAAAAATACCTCAAGGTAGCATTTTTCGCAGTCTTGTGTAAATTGTCTTTTAAAAAGTGCGAGTTTCCCGCGTTGATATTTATTGCGTAATATAACAACATCATATAAATAAATAAATCATTTATTCAAAAGTTAGGCTTTTACGTAAAAAAAATACTTAAACCGGTTCAAAATGTAAAAAATTATATTTATGCGGTAAACATTTTCAAAAATACTATTAATGGACATCCTCTTATTTTTGTTTAATAAGAATAATGAGTTAATTAATAATAAAAAAACATTAACCGGTCTAGGATGTTACACAGTCGGATAAGGAAAAACAATAGCAATGACATTCAAATTCTAAAGCTAGTTCTTAGGGTTCTGTATCACAGAGAGCTAGCGATCCCATTTATTAATGAGCTAAATAGCAGCGCAGTCCTATTACTAAGGCCCCGCTGTTTGCCCGTCTGTCACAAACTGTATCTTTTGATCCGTAATTGAAACTTAAAATCAATTTTCACTGTTTGTGTATTAGTATAGCTGCTATAACAGCAAACTAAATATAATAAAATAAAGTTAACGCAGATCATAAAAAAGTTTTTGTATACCTAACTAACCTTTGGATTTGAGTTGTCCTAAAATAAATAAATTTGAATTTGAAATTTTGAAAAAAATATCGTGTTCAATACTCGGTGCTTTTATTACGGAACCCATAGTCTGCCAGTCCGACTTGCACTTGGCCCGGTTTTTGTAATCCTTCCTACAAAGTTGTTACATAAAATCGTAGGCGTAACATGTTCCATAGAAATCTGATGTCAATGTTATCACCAGTTGACATTGCGCGCCTATTTGCATAATCGAGACGAAATGACATCACGCGAAATACTCGGAGGACCACCACAAACAATAATAAATTTTAAGTTATTCATGCATTAATATGATAATGCTCTAAACTTTAAGTCTGGTCGTGAGTTCGTGACTGAACTCTGATGACTGCTAGATACAATAGACTATATAAGTATAATACTAACATTATAAAGATGTAATTTTTAGGGTTCCGCACCTCAAAAGATAAAAAAGGAACCCTTTTATCATCACTCTTTTGTCCGTCTGTCCGTGTGTCAGCACCGATATTCTCAGTAACGGGTGGACGATGGACCTAGTTTTTGTAAGTTTGTATTAGGGGTAAATCTACGGAAGTAATGATCCAATTAAAAAAAAAACTCTGTAAAGATACATTATTAGTGGTTCCTATAAATTGTATTTATATCAAGCATATTAGCCGAGTTATCGAACAGTTAGTTAGGGAACACACATTTTATGGGGGCCCTTAATCTTTTAATATTTGTATAAAAATCGTAAAGCGATACACAGAATACATCTACGTACCAAGTTTCAAGTGTGTAGTTATAGTTTCCGAATAAAGTGGTTTTGACATACGGACGGACAGATAGACATGATGTATGTATAAGAGTTCCGTTTTTTGCCATTCGGCTACGGAAGTCTAAAAAGCCTTGCTGTCTACACGTATATAAAGTATCAACCACGGCACCAGAAATTAAGGTGTTACAGGTAGTAATTAATTAATTACTAAGAAAACATTTTTTGACTGGCCTGTTGGTCTAGTGGTTAGTGACCCTAACTGCTATGCCGGAGGTCGTGGGTTCGATTCCCACCCAGGACAAATGTTTGTGTGATGAGCACGATCATTTGTTCTGTGTCTGGGTGTAATTTATCTATAATATGTATGTATTTAGAAATATATAAGTATGTTTATCAGTTGTCTAGTACCCATAACACAAGCTCTGCTTAGCTTGGGACTAGATGGCGTTGTGTGATAGTTGTGGAATATTATATTATAATTATTATTTTTGTTGCAAAACAAAAGATTAAAATCATAAGTTTTTCAGTTCGCAGAAGTCACAACAAACGAAAACGTAGGTGTTTTTTTTTAATTTATGTAGATGTTGTCTATACGCCAGCTATTATGAAAACGTGAGCTGTCAAAGAGGGTCATTTAAGCGTCAAGACTCAAGAGGTCATTAAATTATACCCTTTGCTATTGTTACATTGTTAATCCGGTGATGATTACGTTAAGTTAAAGTACGTCGAGAAAAATAATCATCATCATGTGCCTAGCCTTATCCCAACAATGTATTAGTAGTCGGCTTCCCATCGTGTCAGATACAGCTGAATACCATACCATTTTGTACATGGACTTGGACATGGATTCTACTGCCTATCTGACCTGTGACCTCCACAACCAGTTAGTACTGATTAATATACGATACCGGAAGGGGTATCGTATATTAAGACTGGTTGTCAGACGAAAACCGGGACCAATGCTGACGCAACCCAAAAAAAAAGCAAATGCCTAAAGTTCTTTCCGAGATGTGGAGGAATCCCGGTATGTAGGGTGGTCGCCCATTTACCTGAAGATCAACCCGAGTGTTTGTTGTTACTTTGCCACGAATTCCGCACTTAGCAACGTAATTAAACGAAAATACAATCATTCCATAGAATTTTAGTTGTTTGCAACAAGCACAATCAGTAGTTGTGATCCGCCACACAACCTAACTCCTTCATATACATCATCGGCCTATAATGTTCCCACTGCTGCTTCTCTATATTACAAGGAATGGGGTATAATAACCCACCATGCGGGCCCAGTGCGGATTGGTAGATGACAAATGTCTTCAAATTTTTGGTTCTAGGACATTCCGGTTTCCTCATGATGTTTTCCTTCACCGTTTCTCACGTAACTCTTACCTAATTTATTTCTTTCCTCAGGACTGCAACGGCGACGGCCGCATCGACTGCTATGATTACATGGCGATCCACAAGAAGGGCGGATACGGGTGTGTGGGAGAACTGCCCTTCAGCTACGTCAATGTCTTCAACCAGTGCGTCGCCGCTGTGGCTGGGTCTCAGGGCCAACACTACGGACGCTAGGAGTTTTAGCTGATGAGCTCTACCGAGGGAGGGGTTAGCGGGGTCTATAATGCGAGAACAAGCTGCTATTGAACTGTTAATCTTGAGCATGATTCAATACGAGGAACTTTTGACATCGATTTTGAAGAGCGAGAACGCCCGTTGCCATAAAACGGTTACCTTGTAATATCTTAGTAGCCAGCAAGTCTGGATTATCAAATAAGTTTCGATAGTTACGAAGACAACACAAGAATTCGATGTGTGTCTAAAAATTGTGATCATGATTTGGCTGGCGAATTTGGTAGCTTGGAGTAATGGTTCTAAGATTTCAAATGTCTGAATCCTCGTAATTTATACCTCGGTAGTCCATCTCCTGATCCTCGATAAAAATGGAGCAAAAATAACGTATTCGCGTTCGCAAATGTTTGAAACCTTGTAATTTTAACCAACGATAAGGAACAAAAATAATATTTATATTTTTCTAAAAAAAAACATTAATAAAATCGAACTAGTCTTTAGATTTACATTTTTGTTTTTATTACTAACCTAAATACCCCTGAAATTCCTGTAAGCAAACTGAACTTTTGAAATGAATGAATCAGCGTAAGATGGGACGCGCTCAGGCTTATTGGAGCGACGATCTTCACAGGCCTTTAAACATCAATGGTTTGCTGTCAGCTGGTGATGATGATTCGATTATGAAACAAAACCTAGGTGACCTGAATTAGACTTTCAGTACAGTCAGTGCAACAATCAACAGCACCTGACCCCTCTTATCTCAATGATACGTTATTTAGGAGAACCTAAAGCCTTTTGTATATCTATTGAGTTATCTACCTTCACCGGCCTAGCCTTTTCTCAACAATGTTGGGGCGGCTTCCAATCTAACTTGAAGCAGCTGAATACTTGTATTATCCATGAAGCGACTGCCTATCTGACCTCCACAACCTAGTTGGTACTGAGTAATACGATATCGATAAGACTGGTTGTCAGACTTTCAGGTCACACTGACTAGCTATTGCGACTGACAAAAATGACAGCCAAGACCTAAGTTCCAAGGATTGTCTATTCGCATACATCACATCATCAGTAACAAGACGTCCACTGCTGGAAAAAGACCACCACCATAGAACTCTATAACGAACGGCAACCTGCCGTTTACATCCATCGGTTGCCCGCGACTCTCACGATGTCGTCGGTCCACCTGGTGGGAGGCTTACCAATGCTGCGTCTTCCGGTTCGTGGTCGCCACTCGAGAACCTTTCTTCCCCATCGGTTGTCGGTTCTTCCATTGCCACTTCAATTTGCATATTCTGAGAGCTATGTCGGTGACCCTGGTTCGACGATTCGGTGATATCTATTGCTACCATTTTATTAAAATAAACTAGCAGACGGAAATCTTCGTAGAGTGGCTCTAAGAAGGCTAAAGAAATGATGTATGAACTGTGTGAAGGATGATATGGCTAGAATGGAGGTGTCTGATGACATGACGAGTTATAAAGAGGTATGGAAGAATACATTTTGTGTTTCTTAATATAAATGTGTGTAAGGGCAGGAGTTTAGGCAAAGGAGTACATAATAGTTCACCCACACTTTGCCATTTATGTTTGAGTATGAAATAGGCACCCAGCCTTTTGCCATCAACAGGCAAAGTCCGTGGCTGCTAATGTGAAATTCCTCACAGAAAAGCTCATTAACCCTTTGTCCGACCTGGGATTTGAGGCACACAACACAACTCATCATGACCAAAGGCTCGTTTACGGAGACGTGGTGCGTCGTGCGGCGCGTGCAGAAGGCTCGTCGCATGCTATTTTATTCATTTCCTGAGAGTCCACCGCCACGAACGCTGCATTTTAAACTAACGAGCAAAAAATCGCTTCACGTAGAATCGTCGTTTGAAATCGTTACTATTTCGTAGAGCATGCAGCGGGGCGTTGATTGGAAGTTCCATGGGTACACCTCTACTATAGGTACCCTTCGGGGATTACAGGCGTGATGTTTGGGGACATTAAACTGTTCCTTACTTCTTACTCTCGTTCCAAAGTTCATTTCTATCGCTAATTAGCAATTACGAACTAAACAACAATGAGTCTTGAGTTAATGCATGCATCCTGTTTTCATCCAATGAAGAGACAGGCAATTACAGCAGACGTATTTAAACGATGCTCCCGTTTCTTGTAGACAGTAATAGTGAAAAAATTGTGTTAGAAGGTACGGTAAGTGAAATCTTTGTGATTTTATCTTTTGATAATATAAAAGTTGATGTTTGTTGTTCGTAGTATAATATTATGAGCTGCGCGTGCGAAGCTGCGCTGCGGGCGCAGTTCAGAATAAAAAAATGCCTCAAATGACCTTAAAACAAACAGGGCCGAACCGATTAAATTAGCTATGCAGCTTCGGCTCCAATCAACAATTCCATTTGGCAAACGGATTGCTTATCGGCTCTGTGACCGGTATCATGGCGCTGATAGAACTAGTAACGAAGTGAGTTAAGCACAACTTCTGCCACATACAGCTTTAAAAGCTGTCAGTTTCTACAGTGTGTCGAAGTGCGAGTAAACGCAGACACACTTAACCTGAACGGAAATTGTGGACAGTGCCGTTGCAGTAATCGTCTCAGTTTCAGTTTTTTTTTAGGAAAGGCTTGTAGTTTTCAAACAAGTCATCCACGAAATATACTAGACGTCAAAACATAGAGACATTATATTTTGAGGTTCCGTAGGTCATGGATGTGAAAAAGTGTAAATATTTTTTTCAATCACTAGCTGCAATATACTGCGCATCTTCTGGACCAGTTTTTGAATACATTTGATCTCCCGAACAACAACAACAATCGAAAATTACTCCCAAGTTTTCTCTCACTCTCTGCCGATTCTCTTTCATCAGACCCTTTCCTACAGTATCAACATGAAGTTCCTCTGTGCCCTGGTGGTGTGCACCCTGGCGGTAACATCTGCTGAAGAGTATCCTCGTGGCAAAATGATCCAGGTGTGCGGTGCCGAACTCGCCAGGGCTATGAAACGTGTCTGCGAAGATGGGGACCTGGACTTCTTTAACCTTCAACATGTACAGCGTAAGTTTTTAATGTTTATGATCAAACACCTGTCAAATCATTAATTGGTATTTCGTCATAGGAAGTAGATATTTTTATATTAATGGCACCATACACGCGCCATAGAATGGCACAGTTGAATTAAAAAAAAATGCTTTCATTTAATACATTTTTTAATAGTCTCTCTTGTTGAAAGGATTGATAAAATCAGTAAATGTTTTCTCCTGCTAAATTTTGATTATTCGATTACCGGGTTATTGCTTGGATTAGGTTCTGTACTGAGTAGTATCTGTATTGAACGACAAAGAAGCATACTGGTGAATGAACTAGGGCGCAGGCCACACATAAATGGCGTCGGGCGCGGACATGGCGCGGGCGGCTTTATAATCCATTCAAATTTTATACCAAGTGCATAGAAATAAAACGCAACTAAGGATACGCGGGCGCCAAAATGGCGCGTCATATCCACGCCCGAGTATTTCCATGCACTTGGTATAAAATTTGAATGGAATAGGAAGCCGCCCGACGCCATTTATGTGTGGCCTGCGCCTATGGCGCAGCAACAAAGCGGTTTGCGGTCGGTTTGGTAGCAAGCAAACGCGACTACTGAGCAGTAGACCCTGGGTTTGATTCTCAGTGGCACCTACGGAGTTTGGAGTTGTGCGCGATTGATGGCAATAGGCCCGCCCCCTATTGCATGGGATTTAAAACGTAACTGGCAAAATGTGAGTGTACAGTTTAGTACATCTCTACCGGATGATACATGATACATTCTGAAGGTTTGACGATGACCAGGTAACTGCTTATCGGTTCTCAGTCTGGGAAATATAATATTTAGATATAGCCATAGCTTTAATTAATCTTTTGCCTAATTGGGCGCATGACACTTGGGGATTACAGGCGTGATATTATGTAAGTAGTCTCTAAAGATTTTCAAAGTATTAAACTAAGTTGTTTGTTCCCAGATCACCACCAACATGAACACCCAGATGATCACCAACACAGTCATCACCATCACGAGTTTAAGGGGCAGGTGATGAAAAGGGACACATCTGCCTCCTTGGCCGACCAGTGCTGCGCCAAGCCCTGCCATGTCAAAGACTTTGTTAGCTATTGTCCTTGATACAGCACATAAAAGTGGAAGAAGATAATAAACCTGTCCTTTCATAAGTTCATATTATTAATATTATCATTACTAGATGTCATGTAAACTAAAGCATTTTATATGTCTGAATACATAACAAATGTATACTCTACGACTCTGGGAATTCGTTTTAACGTTTTTTTTTAATCAGAAATAAATAAATGTTAAAACTTTCATTTGTGTACGTTTCTCCTGAGGTTGAAAGCTATAGAAACTTCGACAGGGTAGCTTATAAACATTTACAAGTTTGGATCCTTTTCTTTGTTTACGGTTTAATTCCAATACCGAGTTTCTTCCGTGTCTTGTTAATAACCGTTGATCACAATAATATCTGTGGTGCTAGGCAACTTAAACCAGTTGTACGTCCCTGTGTGCCTATTGGCCTTGTTCTGTTCTGTCTCCTGCTGATATGGAGGGATTCCACTATTCTTTTCTGATTTATTTCGTTGCAGGATCTAACACAGTTAAATCGTTTCTCTGGGACTTCGTCGAGCTTCATTGTCTCGGCGCTTTTTCTTCGCCACTGTTGATTCTGGCTTCCAGGAGTTACAGTGGTTTGGGAATAGTGTGGTGGCTTCTCCCAAAAAATCAAACCGTTGATCCCGGCTGTCATTTGTAGATTGGCAGTCGGTACGAATAGTTAGAAACCGAATAGCCTGACATCCAGTTCTAGCAAGAGCCAAGGGGTATTTATTATATTTGTTCTCGTAGCGGCGATCGGCGGCGGCGACCTCTCGCGTCCAGCCCTGGTGCAAGGCATGGTCCGGGGCGAGGAGGAATGGGGCGCCGTCGCCACCTTCTGCGAAGCAGTGATCCTAGCGAAGGAGGTGGCGGAACGTGAGACGGAGAGAACCTCGCGTCCTAGTCGCCGCGGGGACGCTTCGAGCGTCGGAGGCCACGTAACGGCTTCCGGCCACCGTAGACGCGGGCCTGTGAATGTAATGTATGCCACCGCATACCCAGATGGAGTGATGGGCTAGCTCGCCATCCGTCCGTTTTATGACGACGACAGGCCGTGTCGACGGCGCGTTCGTGTTCCACGCCCGCCTCAAAGAGATGTCAGCAACATTGAAGGGGCAAGGGCGGACGCCCGTCGGGGCTGCGGGATGTTGGAAGAGATACCAACCACCACCACCACCCACCACCGGGATTTTTCCAATTCATTAATTTTATAGTTTGTTGTAAGTTATTCAATAGTTTTTAATTAATAATATACAGTTTGTTTTCGTTCATCCCACAAACGAAACGTTTTTTAAAACATCGTCACTTTTACCGATAGATAACCCCGTTACCTCGTTAGACTTATAAAAAGAATGTCTAGATACAAAGTAAGCGCAAGAAATTTTATAAACAGGATATGGAAACTGGAGCTCAGCTCACGGATGTCACCTTTAAGTTCCACTGACTATGAATAATTCAATTAACTCGTGACAGATTAGAGAAACCTTGTCAGAAGTATTTAACACACGATTTTTCTCCTACGTAGGTACTTGTATATCACGTGCTCTATGTAGATCGTAATCTGTCTAGCCTTTTCCAAACTATGTATGTTGGGTTCTGCTTCTAGCCTAACCGGATGCAGCTGTTTGCCAGCATTTTACATGGAGCAACTGAAAATCTGACTTCCACAACCCACTTAGTATTGGGGCCCCTTGGTAAGACTGGTTGTCAGACTTTCAGATGAGTCAAAGATCTACAAATTATAGCCGGGACAAACGACTTTATGGTATGTAATGGGTTTGTCACCCATCCACGATCGAACCTGGGCAAGCATGGCTTTACCAAAATATCGACCCGAGCACCTGTAGGGCTATTGCGTATCTTTTAAATGACAGTGGCTAACCTATAGTGCCTATCAACTACAAAATGGTTCAATTGTGTACTAAACCATAACCAATTTGATAGTTTATCCATGGACAATATGATAGCCACTGACATTTAAAAGATACGCAATAGTCCTACTGTTCTTATAAGCCAGGAGCTGTTCTACTCAGCGTATGTAGATCAGTGGTTGATATTCTAATTTTGAAATGATTTGTCGGAGTTTGATTGAGATCTAATTATTAATTTACTTTTTTTATAATTGTCATTATTTATTCACAAAGTAATGCTGTAAGTAAGGTTTTCGATATTGGAATTCGCGTTACGGAACTCTAATGGAGTTGGGCAGGACTTCTAGCAAGGTGCAGTGATGACAGGTGGACTAAGGCTGTCACCGAATGGCGTTCAAGAACTGGAAAAAGAAGTGTGGGTCGTCCAGCGGAATTGGTAGACGGCATTGTTACCATCGGGGGAAAAAGCCATATCGAAGCCAGGTTGTCGTTAAGCCAATTATACCTCGTTATAAAATTACTTTTAAAGAGCAAGGTACAAATTAAATGATGCGAAATCGGCTTCATCTTCATCAAGATGATGAAGCCGATTTTTTAGGGGATTGATTTGGGGTCGAAGCAACACGTTTTCTTCATCTATTCTTCCCTGGCTTGAGACAGTCAAATACAGCTTCATATATGAAAAAAGAGGTTTTTTGGGAATGACCTCTCGCATCTTAGGAGGTTGTCGTCTGCTTAACCGGACTAATCTTGTGGGTTTCTCAGTGTAAGGCTTCCAGACAGGGCTATCATAACTTACAAATTAAGCGACGACGCGCTAAGGGCACTCCCTGTGGGGTCCGAGCCTCGACTTAGTGCGTTGCTGCGTGAGGACAGCAAGGGTACAGGCTGGATCTGAGTGGTACTAAAACTTACAAAATCTCTGTAGGAACTCCTACAGAGATTTTGTAAGTTTTAGTACCACTCAGATCCAAGATGTTACGAACTCGTAACATCGTAATTAGCAGCATACAAAGGGTATGCTGCTAATTACGATGTGCAGTGGTGGCCCAGTGAGCAGTGGTGGCCCAGTGAGCAGTGGTGGCCCAGTGGTGGCGGCCTCGACTTACGAACTGTGAGTCGTGGGTTCGAATCCAGTCAGGCGCATTACTTTGTGTAATTTATTTCAACACCACTGCTCTCAAAACGGTGAAGGAAAACATCGTGAGGAAACCGGCATGTCTTAGAACCAAAAAAATCGAAGACATGTGACATCTACCAATCCGCACTGGGCACGCGTGGTGGATTATAGCCCATCCCTCTCCTAGAGAGGAGGCCTGAATCCCTGCAGTGGGAACATTATAGGCTGATGATGAAAGGGTATGCATGCTACTCAAGAACCTCTGAAACACTTACGTAACATCACGCCTGTAATTCCAAAGGTGTACCCAATATCCCATCCATATTTCGCCAGATATGAATTGCCTATTGCCCCCAATCGGGCACGTCCGTTGCTGCAGCTGATGGAAAAATCCAACAACAACACTTTCACATTGACTTTCTAAACGAAACACCATAATGCGTCTGTTAATAGGATTTATATACATAAAAACAAAGATAGCTAAGATAGCTAAAATAACGATGATTCATCTAAACAATCCAGTTTTTTTCCTAAACAATATTCAGTTTTTTTCCACAATATCAAGTTTTTTGCCGAAGCTTTTTTAGATCAAATTCCACATGAAGATTCCTCGAATCGGCTTGCGTAGATTAGTACCTTTGTACACAAGTCAGAAGTTTGAAACATTCGTAAAGGATACACTTATTAGTTGTTTTATACTGTGCTAGTTTATTTCAATAACGTTATTGTAGAATTCACTTTGATAATAGGAAGATGTGTGCAACAAATTAAAAGTGAATAGCGCTTGATGAAAATGCGGTTGCAAATAATTGTCGTGGCGTTTCTTGGATTTTCTTGTTTTATTTTGAGTGTGTTTGGTAAGTGACTGTTTATTTGTAATTGATTTTTTATTTATAAATATTAATGTACTTCGGTAGAATCTTCTTAGCTTCTTGGTGTGTATGTACGTTTAATAAAAACAATAGACAACTTATTATTACTAAATTCGTGTCGATGGAAAATAGAATTATTAGTCTTGGTAATAATGTCAGTGTGCGGGCTAAGCGTCATACTTTTATAGGGGTTAAAGGGTTAAGTCGTACATGGTATTAATATCATCATCTGATAAATATAGCTTAATTTATGTGTTGTGATTAAAATCTTGGTGATATCACTCGCTAAGATGAAGACACACGTTACACTGCTATTAAGATAAGTAATCCACTTGCTCTGCGTGAAAATGATAGCAGTTGATAGGTTTCTCTTTGTGTGGTCTAGTTTCTTCCTTTCTTTCTTTATGTTTAACCGACTTCAAAAAAAAAGATGAGGTTTTCAATTTTAATTTTTGGAGTTTGGTTCTTTTTCTTCTTAGCCTGCTAGCCTTGACATGACGGTCATTTAACTTGTAGTTAGGTAATTCACCAACTATGTAATCGTTAGTTTTCAGTCAAAATTTGTATTT
Organism: Diarsia rubi; assembly: GCA_932274075.1. NCBI lineage: Eukaryota > Metazoa > Arthropoda > Insecta > Lepidoptera > Noctuidae > Diarsia > Diarsia rubi. The sequence goes on from OW026431.1 coordinate 14,466,094, forward strand.
TTCATGGCGATTCCGATCTGACCTTTACAACCCAGTCGCTAGGTTATTCGACACTCCTAAGTAAGACTGGGTGGTTGTCAGGCGTCTGACTACCCTTAACGACTATCGCAGATTTTCATGTTGTATTTAGTTTTTAAACCCATGGGTTAACGAATATGTGGCAGTTTGAGTCCCTACTATAAACGACCTACCCAAGTGTCCTTTCTTAGGTCATTTTCGTCATGACATTGAGCTCCTTGAGTTATCAGTCGAGCTACATGACTGACAAATGCTTGCACTGACTAGACAGGTCTACTCATAACCTGTGTGGTTCTTTAAAGTACCACCTCAGAAACTAATTTTGCCTATTTTCAAAATAAACATCATTTATCATTTACAAATGACGCTTTTTGTGTTCTCCAAGGCACTTTATTGACGCATGAAAACAAGAGCGCTATAAACCGAAGTTGTAGTTACAAGACAGACTATTGAAGTACTAATGGATTTGCACTTTTTACATCGATTGATATGAATCTCTTATTTTGGAAGTAGGTAGGTACCTACTTATACTTACCCACAAAAAAACAAAAGTTTTTTATATTATTCTACATCGATCTAAAATCAAACAAGTACTTCATTTAGGGCTTTGTAGTCAATTAAAAAAATTTGAGAATATCTTCCAGATCGCAAGGCAACTTATTGTTTAATTTTAAATCTAATCATCATCATCATCATCGCTGGCAGCCTTGTTCCGATCACTGCTGAATTGGCCTCCTCTCTTTCGTGTTTGCTTTTGCCCTGGTCTGCGCGAGTCGCAACCAAGGTAATGCCAGCTGATGAAGGACTTATTCCAGTAAATCGCGAGGATCTTCAGAATGTCACCCACCCATATGGCTGTTGGGCCACACTTCGGCCGTCTCTCGGCAACCATTAATCTACTCCATTTAATCGACTAGGTAGACAACGCCACACATCAAGCTATACTTATCCAGGATAACCTGATCTCGTTTCTAGGTTTCCGTACAATGAGAGATCAGCTTAATTTCGACTAAAACTTTTAAAATTTCACTAGGTGCGTAAGGGTGAAAAGTGGTCGATCATCAGTGAACTCAGAAGTACCTAAGCTCTATGCGATCTCTGTGAGGTCACTGGCCAGATTGCCATTACCACTACCATTGGTTATGTGTGGGTGGTCACATTAACAGACAATGGAGCAACAAAAACTTGAAACTGAGTTTATCAAATTGTGTATTTAAATTTGTCATCACAATACTCACGCAAAAAATATTGATCCACGTAACGATGGGGATCGTGTTTTAGATCCGTGATTGACTTGCGATTCACTGAATCGAATTTATTTAATCACACAAAACTGGTTGATCAGAGCATGTTATTATTTATTTTATTAATTAAAAATTATTAAAATCTTGAAATAGATCTTTCGAGATTTGTGTGCGGTTGTTAGACTGAAATAATTAAGATTTGTGGGTTTTTGGTTTTTCGTGGTGACGAATCAATTACCTGCGTCATTCAAGGGGTTGATTTTAACACGTCATACCACATTTGACAACTTTCTCTATACAATTCTTAAACACGTCAAAATGAAAACTCCTCGGAAGGTCGAATACCTACTTAGGATGACTAGGTAAAACTGCCCATCTACTTGTAAAATCACAAAGCTATATTGGAGAAACTCCAACTCTGCAATAGTGTCAGTGATGAATGATGATAAGCTGAGCTTTCTCATCATCAACTGCCTAGCCTTTTCCCAACTATGTTTGAATGCCAGTATTTTACATGAAGCGACTGCCTATCTGGCCTCCACAACCCAGTTTGTACTGTATAATACGATACCCTCTGGTAAAACTGGTTGTCAGACTTTCAGGTCACTGTAACAACTGCCAAAGATCTATATATGTAAACTCGGTATGTAATGGGTCACCCATCCACAGACCAACCTAGGCAAGCGTGGCTTAAGCTAAAGATTGACCCGAGTGACAGTTATTATTAAGCTACGAGCTCCTTAGTTTTCTCATGATCTTCCTACTTTCCAGGTATAACCCGTTCAAATACAACGCATAAGCACGAGCACTTACGCATTTCAAACCTGAACGGCGGCTGTATGAGGTGCCTCTGCCACGTCGCCGGGTGTGATATGAACAGGGGCTGCATGGAGGGTTACTGCGGCCCCTTCATCATATCCAGGCTGTACTGGGTCGATGCTGGCAAGCCCACTCTGCCTGATGATGACCCGGATAGGCGAGAATGTAAAGCATCCTCATAATTATTTTAAAAGATCTCTGGAGGTATTCTTTCTAGTTACTCTAATAATTTCTGTTTTATTTTTGTTACAGCATTTCAAGACTGTGCAAGCAATTACTACTGTTCAATCCGAATCGTTGAGGGTTACATGGCGAAGTTTGGAAAGGCAAGTTTTGCAATCTTTTACTCATTTTTGACGACACGGTTGGCGCAGTGGCTCAAGCAATGGACTGCTGCGCTGCGTGTTGCGGGTTCGATCCCCGCACGGAACAAATATTTGTATGATCTACAGATAGTTGTTCCGGGTCTGGGTATTTGGTAATTTGTGTATGTGAGTTTAAATGTTTGTGAACGCACCCACGATACAGGAGAAATTCCTAGTATGGGGCAACGTTTTCCTATAAAAAAAAACTTATTTTTTTGTTTTCCAGTTGATTCTTAATTTTATCAAAAGTCGAAATATATTTTTCTCGTTAACCCGGTTAACGTTGGCTTTGGCTAACGTAAAACCGGGTTACAAAAGAAAGTTCAACAAATACCGGTCTTGGATTTTCATTTTGACCACATTTTCGTTATCACCAACTCCAAAAACCATGAAAACGACACCCACGAAAGAAAATACAAACCACACACACACACACACACACGACTCGGTTTTATCGCCAAGACTCGTCAATAATGTTTCACATCAAAAACTTTGTTAAGGCATTGAATTGTTCTGCCTTTTGTAATATTGATACGATTTATGTCATGAATCTGGTTAAAGTTTCATAGCGAACTTAGAATGGTGGACAGACCCTTTGCCGAATACAAGATACTATATACTGTATATGTATATAAAAATTACTATAAAATCGTGATTCATAAAACTTCTGTACGTTTCAGGACTGCAACAACGACGGTGTTACCGACTGCTTCGATTACATGATGATCAACAATAACGGACCCGCCTGCTCCAAGTCCCTGACCCTCACTGAGGAGGGGAGGCGAAAGCTTAGCGCATACCAGCAGTGTCAGTTTTGATTTTACATTTTTGATTTACATTTTTGTAAAGTTGCCCAGTGGGCCGGCTTGATAAAGCTACCGTTTATTTTATTACTGTTGTGCCATAACACTCGATCTTCGGAAATATCTCAAGTGGCTCTATTTTTTTTCCGGCGAATTAAGTACTTGTTGTTTTAGAATGAAGTGAAGTTCTAATAATAAGCTAATTAAAAAGTATATAATTGATACTTTCCTAGAACTAGAACGTAAAGACTAGGGTCCTGCAAGGTGCCACATGCTTCTAGCACAGCAAAAAATTGATATGGTTTTTTTTACACCTTATTTGTTCAGCCCACATGTGGCGGTTTGTGTCACGCTGATGGTTATTGCATCACTGGTTTTATGTTGTTCTACTCGAAAAGCGTGGCTCTAAGTCCCTAGGGTTAGTAGCGGTAGCGAAGTCAGCCATGACTTTTGTTTTTATATAATTAAACTTGTTATAAGAGATTGGAATAGGTAGGGTTTATTTGCCTAAGCTTCTGGGGTGTAAGAAAAATGTGGATCATACTCTTCTCTAACTAAACAGCTTTGTTTCGGAACTAAAAATAGTTCCAGAATTTCTTATGAAGATTTAATGGCCTGTTTATGAAGCTACTAAATATCTTCCCGTTAACTTAGACGATAGATAATTTCATATTATTTTTTTATTTATTCGGTATTTAAGGCTATGCGGACATCGTTAAATAGGCTCTTACTGCCTCACTCAAACAGCTTTAATGATTACTTAGGCCGTCACTTAGTGAAGGTTTCGACAGTTTTGTCATACAAACGTAAATACGTAAAACGTAATTTTTTGATTACCTCAGTCGTCACTTAGTAAAGATTTGACACACTTTTGTATGACAAAACTGTCAAAACCTTTACTAAGTGACGGCCTAAGTAATCATTAAAGCTCTCTGAGTGCGGCAGTAAGTCACATAAATGTGACTTACCTGCTTAAGCTTTATACAAATAAGCTCCCAGCCTATTTTGATCTCTGCTTATTAATTTAATATAGGTACTAACAGTATTTCCCAAATCGGTCACAATTCTCATTGCATTCACTTCGAATAGAATTAGTAAATTAATAAACAAAAACACGTAATTATAACTTCATTTGTAATATACATAACATCAGTCAAATAATGCTTATATTCTAATTTACAGAATATGAATTTATACATAATGTACTTAGAATGTTTTCCTACAATACAGGGTGTTCAGTACATTTTCCGAACCCATTATATAGTTACAATGGGTATTTTTTTTAATCCGCCATTTCATATATTTGTGTATAATGTTATCAATTACTTCGGGAAATTATTTCTAAATCAATTAAGTCTATATGCTGCCTCATCGACTGTGAAAGCGCACAAACTGCTTAAACTCTTCATGAGCCCCGTAAACCCGCGTAGTACCTTCGTAGCACCCTCGTAGATCCGCGTAGTACCTTCGTAGCACCCTCGTAAATCCGCGTAGTACCTTCGTAGCACCCTCGTAGATCCGCGTAGTACGTTCGTAGCACCCTCTTAGATCCGCGTAGTACCTTCGTAGCACGTTCGTAGACCTGCGAGGAACCCTCGTAGACCTGCGTAAGTACCTTTCTAGGCCCGATGTAGACGTTCATAGAAACCGTTCTAGAACCCGAGTAGCATTGCTTAATGCTCCAATTATAGCACCTTGGGCGTTTACTATTATGATCGTGATCGTATATTTATTTAGTAACATGTACAGCACTAATTAGTAAGCATGCATTCGAATTTCATGGCACAGTATTAACGTGTAAGTACCCTGTACTGCAAATTGTTTGATATAAAATTATCAAATTACGTAATATTATATGATACTGATTAGATGATTAATTATTACAATTTGTTACGCTAAACATTAATAAAGAAAGAAAGAATGAAAATTGCGAAATTGATTGGAAATTATATTTCAATTATTTTTGTAAATAAGATTATTTTTTAGTCACCGTCCAAATTCTGATATATTAATCTTTGGCGAAAATCAATGAATATGTGTTTTTTCTTTTATTATCACTCAATACAAAAATATTGAGATATCACATCACAAAGTTTTAACGTTCCACAGAGAGCGGATAATTCTTTCAAGAAAATGATTATATGAAATGATAATATGAATATGTATCGATTTTTTTACAAAAATGATACCTAATAAAAACAGTAAAAAATTGGACAGTGACTAAAAACTAAGATGAGTTTTTAGTCACCGTCCAATTTTTTACTATTTTTTATTTTAGGTTTTTTATTTGTTATGTTATTTTTTATTTAGTATAGGTAAGTATCTGTAACTCGTACAACTGCAGCTGAACACGCGTATTACCCTACTAGATCCCTCGGAAAGCCCACGACCATCCTTTATCCCATTATTTCTCTATCTTTACGTCTATTTTATCGTGCCGATACAAAGATTTTGATTACACAAAACCTCCAACACCTTTAGTTACTACCAATTAAGATTGCAATAGCGGTCATTGCCCTTTACCTAATATTTCTTCGTACGAACCAAAACAAATGAACCATGTATTAACCAACGAACTAACCTTTTTTCATTAGTAAAAAAGTTGAAGATCACAATGAATGTTGGCGATTCAAGACACGAACAGGCTTGTTTTTTTTCTGGGATTTCAAAGTGAAAAACTGTAGGTATTGCGATCTTAACTGGCAGCAACTGTACACTGGATGATCTGAACACAATCTTAAGCTTCCTTAAGCTTATATTAAAGTAAGTAGCTTACATTTAAGTTTAAATGTTGTTTTAATTTATAATTATGGATCTCCTTAAATAATCTTAATTTTAATAGGATATGTATTAAAAAACAAATTGAGAATTAGCCTCATTATTTCTCTTAATAGACTGCTTACAATACTCTCGTTCTCAATTTGGATTTTCTTTCCGTTCACAAACATGTGTATAAAATCGATATCATATTTAAACCTAATAAATAATATTTCGAAGTCAACATTAATCAAACACAAAACATCATAACAAAATTAATGAAAATCAATGTGGCAAAAACAATGAAAACTGGAAAATAACTTTACTCATAAACAGTTTTCGGAAGAAAAAGCTAAGTCGATTATAAAAAAAAAACTAACTTTGTATTTTTTGCAAAAAACTAACGTAACTGAAAAAGGTGATTGATATAAATGTTGATGGATGGAGATGGAGAGGGAGACCAAAGAAAATATGGATGGATTGTGTGAGAAATGAATGAGAAAGAAGTAACTGCCACCGTGACGTCTAACAGGGCAGAATGCAAGAAGAAAACGTGTTGTACCAACCCCAATGAAAATGAAGCCGGCTTTTGACTATGGGATATATATTAATTACATCTTGAGATATTATATTTTATCGCTCGTCATACATTTTGTACGTGACCGTTCCACACTGTGCTATAAAGGGTGTAAAAATACCCTTAACGCAAACGAAGGGCACTTGTCCAACCCAACACTGCTATAATTTTTTTGTTCTTGACCATTCCTAGAAACCCCCTAGTTACGGAGATATTGGGGGTCAAAGTTCAGAATTTTGCACAGCTGTTTTCGTAAATACTAGTTTTTCAGGTTGTTACTTTACTTAAATTACCTCCATGGCCAATTTACTAGTCAAAGCATCCACTAGCACAATGTTTTAAGAGTGCTACATTGAGTTTTACCGTGATTAGATGTTATTAGTGTGAGAAAATGTGATTTTTGAACCCAAAAAAAAGTCGTTTCCCAGCAAAAAAAATTGCGTAGGGGTACTTAGTTTGATGTACAGAATACTTGGTTGACGTTTGCGTGAAGGGTTCATTTACACCCTGTATATTACATCTTGAGATGTAATATTTTATCGCTCGTCATACATTTTGAACGTGGCCGTCCACACTGTGCTATAATATTATATTACATCTCAAACGCGGGATGTAATATATAGCTCAAGATGTAATATATATTACATCCCATAGTCAAAAGCGTGCTTTAGACAAGGTCAGGAAGATGACGACTAATGCATACAGGTGTATGTATAACAGATACCATGAAAAAGAACGAGAGTTTCAGTCTACAGCTACGAAAAATAGCGACAAAATATTTTGTTGTAGGGCTCTGTTATAAATTATAATCTAAACTTACAACAAGAGGCACGTATACTCAGTAAATTATCCTAACTCTTAAAGATACAAAACTTAACGGTATTACGCAAATGTCACCAGTGGAGCGGGAGACTGCCAGTCTTCAGCGTCCAACTCCTCTTCATCTGACTCTTCTTGGAAACGGACCTTCAAAAGAAAGAAAAAAGCTTACAGCACCATAAAAGAACAAAAAGTAAAGTACAAAAAAATTCAAAACCTAATTGGCGAAACGTGATTTTGGTCTTAAAAGTTGTAAAATACTACTCCGGTCATTACAATATTTTTTCTGTTTTGGACCATACCTGAGAACTTGTTACGGAGATATTGGGGTCAAAGATGAAATAAAAAGTACAGTATAATTCTAGATTTTTGTTCCCCTACAATGATACTAATGATTCGCAAGGCCAGATGAGCTTTAGGAATGTACCACGGTAAGCTATGATATTGTTCTTTTGGAGAAGGTGCATTCTTAGCAACACAGGTACCTAGAATCTGAAAACAGAGGCATGCAGTCTTTATGTTAAATAACTTATTGTACTCACCCAGGGAGCTAAGCGTTTGCCGTCGGACCCCAGTGAACTGCCTTGGTTAAGGTTTGCCTGCCAAGCCTGAAAATAAGCAGAAGTTAACCATTAGATACCAAAAAACCTTTTTTCAATAACCATGTTAATTTGTTTTTAGGCTTTGGTTTTATAGGGAGGGGGACACGTGCCCCCCCCCCCCCCCCGACTGTTAGTTAATTTCCATCACAGTACATACTTATAGGCAAATTAAATTATAAGGGTTGTTTAAATAGGTTTATAAAATAACAGAAAGAACATGACTGAAATTCTAGTCAACAAGTTCTTTTTTGGTACGTTTATTTTTTCTCCGCTTGCGAATAATATGAACAATTTGTCTCTCGATTCGAAATAGTGTTTAAGTGTTTTCTAAAAAAAATCAAGAGCCCCATAAAAAATTTGCAAAAATCCTGAGTCCCCGTTTTTGGCCGTACTTTCAATTTTCTGGGAGACTTATAAATATTAAAGTCACAATTTCCTCTTCATTTCAAAAATAAATGTCAAACTGTTTCAGAGATTGTGTTTGCAAAAAAACAAACCCTATATTTTTGTTACAGTTAATTGTTGGTAACTTTTGAAATATTTTGCATGCGGCTCTTGTTTTTTTTTTAAATACATACCTACACGCTATTCCAAATTAAATGACACCTCGTTCATATTTTTTTAGGCTGAGAAAAAAAAATAAGCAAAAACCCTCGTTGACTAGACTACGTGAGTGCCCCCCTAACCCCCCCCCCCCCCCAATCCTGGATCCGCCCCTGTTCGTACTTGACAACTCCTAGTGAGACTTTTCATCAGACTTTCGAGCCTCGGGCTTCCTTTTTCCTATAGCTGTAGCTTGGCACCTGTCCCAATAAAGTGGTAATTTACCTGATAGGCATCATTGAAGGCATGTGCGAGTGAGAGCGCGAGTGCACGCGCGTGCCTCCTCCTCGTGCACAGGAACACGTGCACCACGTGGCTCTCCGCCGCGCCGCACATCGGCTTGCCCTCCACCACCGCGAACACGCGCGCGTTCGCTGCGTCCGCTGAGCAGTACGAGATCCTGGAAATTAAGATAATTGTTATCACTACATATTACTCGTACATACAAGAAAGTCCTCCGCTACGTCGCGATAAACTCAAGAACTACTGCACCGATTTTCATGCTGTTTTCACCAAGGGTACGTCTCAAGGAACGTTTTAGTATATAAGTTGTCGCGATAACCGAGATCCACGCGGGCGAAGCCGCGGGTATCAGCTAATTTTATGTAACATTACATTATGTATTCTCCGAAGCATTAGACATCAGAATAGCAACATTACGCCAATCTAAGTCCAGGGTCAAGGTCCAAGGACGGGACCACGACGTCATCAACCAGGCATAGATTAAGACTAGGGTACTTATTAAGAAATTCTTGATGGAAGAATCCAACCATCCATGATTACTAAGCCACTAGAGCAACGACAGGCAGGATAGCTGACACATTTCGCCAGGGCCCCGAGTCTGCTATTCAATAGTGTCAGAATGATCTATCACTGATCTCTTAATTGTTGATTTTGACAAGTTTGGTGTTGTCAAAATCAACAATTATGAGATCAATGATAGACCATTCTGACACTATTGAATAGCAGACTCAGGGCCCAGTATAGTAATTGGGGGTGAACCTATTGATCGAGCAGAGTTAATAGATTTTTCAATCATGTAGCAGTTACGGATTTGATTTGGATCCGTAACTGCTACATGATTGAACAATCTATTAACTCTGCTCGAACTGGAAATCAAAACCTTGCGACCACCAGACCATCAAGGCAATTTCAATCTCTACCTATGCCTTTTTTTTCGGGGGTTGGGAAATCATCAAACATCCCGAATCCCGCTCTCGGGCAGAGTGGAAGGGAGTTTTAGACTTCTACTGACTAAAACCCACTCATGTTCCTTCTTAGCCCTTTATATCGAGGCCCCGCTATCTCTTACAACAACCCGCAGTCCCGACGAGCGTTGGCCCTTGCGAGCCTTTCCATGTTGCTGACATCTCTATGAGGTGCGCGTGGAACACGAACGCGCCGTCGACACGGCATCTCGTCGTCATAAGACGGAGGGACGGCGAGCTAGATCTCTACCTATGCCTTAATCAAATTATAAGGAAACTGGAAAAAGATATAACTTCTTTGCCTAGTTTCTTATCAAGTGTACAAATAATAATTAAACTGCAGAATAATATTACATAGTATTATTTACAAACATTGCAATCACGGAAAACATGCAATAACGTGCAAGCACTAAGGTAAATAAACTTCCTCCTTAAACGACCAATCAGTGCAACGACTTTATTTTGTTTTTACTCAACTTAGCACTTATTAATTATTGCACACATTAATATAAATACGACATAATAAGCGTAGATAATATTATTATAGTGTATTGTCAACGTCTTGTTAATTAATTATTTTTGTCTAGATAATTTTATAGGTCAGATATGGACGTGAATATATTTATCTTCGCCAATTGGTTGTGTTTTTCTCCTCGTACCAGGCACGACTCGGGATGCATCCGGATCTCCTTATCGTCATTATGACATTGTGGACGTTATCTTTGACCATGTTACTTTGCCAATTATGTAATTTCAGATTTGAAGGGTCCATGAATTACTGCCTTGTTGATCTGTGTGCAGCGGTGGCCCATCAGTGGTCGGCTCTGACTTACGAACAATAAGTCGTGGCTCGAAGCCACGACTTATTGCTCGTACCCAGTCAGGCACATTACTTTATGTAATTTATTTCATTACCACTGCTCCCAAAACGGTTCAGGAAAACATCGTGAGGAAACCGGCATGTCTTAGAACCAAGAAAATCGAAAACATATGACATCTGCCAACCCGCAATGTGCCCGCGTGGTGGCCCTAGAGAGGAAGCCTGAGTCCCTGCAGTGGGAAAATTACCTATAGGCTGATGATGGTGGTCTAGTAACCCAATACTCAGCGGCCGCGCTTGCGACTGCTATTGAAGTTTTCGTAGTAGTACTATGTAGTTGCAATATAGCAACTGCGAAATTGTAGTACTGTACTACAATTTCGCAGTATAATATAATAATTCGGTATTTTATAATGACCACCAAAGGTAGTGGCAGAAATACATACTGATTTTAACTCGGTAAACCACAAATGCTGCATCCTCAAGCGATGGACAGAAATAAATCAAGTTTATTAAACATAATATCAAAGACATGTTTTAAATACTAAACACAGTTAACTGACGTGTGATCAAGAATCTGGCAGATCACTCGTTCCACCCGAGTTTGGAGAATATTCACACAAAGGTTATTGGGTCATCTTAGGCAAACAACAGGGACCAGGACAAGTTTGTAAAACGTGATTTGAGACAGTAAGTAAAACATCTATTATTTCCAAAGCGGTGCACGTGAGTGAGTCGAGATTTTAAATAAAATTATAATTGCAATAATAAACAATTGTTTTTACCTATAAATCGAGACGCTAATAACGTTTTCCTGTGAGTCAGCATCGCTAACCACGATACCCTTCGAGCTGATGTCCAAGTTCACTCGCGGTAGCTTCTTGTTTATCACTGTAACAAAAATAAATATACAGTCTTCAAATTATTATTATCAGATTTTTTAGTAAAAGTTTCTCAAAGGGTTATAGATTGCAACAAGTTAGTTCCTCTACCGTTGAAAGACTAATTATGATTACAAAGGTATACAGACTGACTCCGTCACACAGAATACCAACATAGGACTAAACACGGGTAGCAATCCGAAAATTTGGGCAGGAGAGGACCGCCGAGAGACGGTAGAAGAAGTGTTAGCAGACGAACCGCCAGATGGATGGATGACATAAAATATCGGGGATAAAACTTGGATGAGAGTCGCGCTGACCAGAGAAGACTGGTGAAAAAGAGAGGAGGTATAGGCTTATAGTATATATTGGAGATGATGACAAAATCAAAATGTATCCAAAGTTTTTTGAATCTCCATTACTAGGATGTTTTCGCGGTTTGAATTAGGCCATAATTACATTAAACAGACTTTTTAAATCCTCAAATATGTGTCCGACAACCACAGACTAATAAATGTCAACACCAATATTACAGAATAAACAAAATAAATTAGGAATTCATTCAGTAACAGGATCAAAATATTGACAAAACCAGAATTATCTAAAACGTTAAACAATTCATCGGGACCCCTAGACCACAGTTCACATCGTGTTCTTGACCGGAATATTTGAAGCAGAGATATCTCCGAGCGTTCTATAAATAAGGCTATAAATTAATAAGTATGATATAATATCATTGTGATATGACCGCAGAAACCTTTGTAACCTCAACCTGGGAGCTTCTCATTCACAATCGTTGCTAGTCATTCAATTACGTCAAGTTCGAACCTTAGAGATCTGATCTCACTTCTCCAAAGTTCTTTTTCTGTAAAGATTTCAGTTATGTTATCATCATCGTCAGCCTATAACAGTCATCTGTTGGACTTAGGACCTCTCAAATCGCACGTCACTCTCGGCAACTATTATTGTGTTTATACCAGCCACCGTGCGAAGATCGAACTCCACCAAGCCTGAGGAAGTCCCATCTTACGCTTGCCAATTTGCAGTCACTACCCATGAACACCCCATCGGTCATCGGTTCTAAGGCTAACATGGCCGGCCCATTGCCATTCAGATGGAACATAAAAGACCGACTATACTATTGATCTAATATTCTAATGTGTTTTTGTGTACAATACATTTAGCAGAATGTAGAGCAGATCGGACGGCGAGTGCAGTTGCGGGGGCGGAGGCGGCTCGCTCCACAGGTGCTGCTCCCGCGTACCGCACATCCACCTCACCGGTACCAGAGTTCCGTGCCTCACGCCACCATCCCTCACCCTCGCATTCGGCTAGTGCCCACTCTTCGCATAGTTCTGAAAACAGGAATAACACAATGAACCTGATATAAGAAGGTATCTGAAATTTCGTACAGAGACATTTTGTGACAGAAGTGGTGTGTTCAACATGCTTTTCACAATGCAGGTCAAAATGGAAATAGATGACACTGACAGTGATTATAAAGCCATATTTAGTTTATTAAAATAGTAATGTAATCTTTTTAATCGAGGACTGCTTATCAATAAGCTTACATGTAAAGCTTAGGTAACTTAGGTAACTTAGTTGTTACCTACTTGGTTACTATTAAAATTCTTGCTGCAATTCCGAAAGTCGCATATCCTAGGGGTATCGTATTACTTAGTATTAACTGGGTTGTGGAGGTCAGACTGGCAGTCGCTCCTTATAAAATACAGGTACAGCTGCATTCGGATAGACTGGAAGCTGACCCCAACATAGATGGGTAAAGACTAGGCAGATGATGATGACTCGATGATAATACCTATTTCAAATGTGTGTTCCGCGTAATTTTCTTTCCAAGTGTATTGTTGTTTATCTAAATTCCATGAATAATAAAATTAATTGTTCTAATAAAACATGAACCTAGCTGGGCGGCTTCCATATAAATAAATATATATTATTATGAATTATTTGCATCATTGTGTTGTGTATTTTGATCGCATGTATAAACAAAAATACTATTGGTGGTCTATTCCTCTTAGCTGAATTTGGTCTTGGATGAAATAATTTGGTAACCTCTGTTGAAGAAAAGATGGTAGGTACTTGAAAAAAACAGTCTCTTTATGAGTCTTAAACAAGAATCTACATTTTATGAAAGTAAATAAAGTTGTTAGCTTTAACAGAATAGGAGAGAAAATACAACCTTGCGATATAACCATAGGAATTAAAGGAAAAACACAGATGCTTTCTCTTATAATTTGTATAATGCGCGACATGCTATTACTGCAAAGATTTCTAAAATTAAGATAAATAAAGAACTTTAGTACTAGTAGGAAAACAGTTAGGTACTAGACATTTTCCATTCTGCACAGTAATTACTCAGTCAAATGCTTTACTTAAATCTACAAAGCATTTGAACGAGATCTTTTCATTAGGCAGTTGTACAAAGTACGATTTTCCAATTCACATTCGTTTAATTTTACCGATGAAAATGGTTTACCGTTTAGACTATATATCTAAGTATGTAGATAGGTACCAACTTGTTTAAGGTTTTCTGGGACACATTACATAAAACAAAGTTTAATTTTTATCTTATTATCGTTGAGGTGAAATAATGGATAAGTCTGTTTATAAACTAGTTTATTATTTATAAACGTACATTGAGTGAACTTTCATAAAAAAACTTACTTATAACATTTCTCTAGTTTGATAGCAGTGCTTATAAATCGAGCGTTGTCACCAATCACCTAGGTATGGCTGATAATTTTGCTAAAGTTACTCGACGTGGCAATTTTCCCAGCTTAGATTCATTAGCTTATTACAGGCTAGGCTGGTTTCGTAAAACACGCGCTTGGAAATCGATCAAGCAAATTGCACCGAAACTGGATGGTTATCTGTCGCCATTTAATAGGGTAATAAAACCTCGTTTAATGTTTAGGAATTCATTTTTGATATATTCAACTATGGTAGGTAAATAAGGAAAATATAATTTTGTAAACTGAAAATGATTAGCAATGATTGTGATGTTGAATGCTGTCCGACCGTTAGGCCTTATTTACGGACAAGCGGAGCGTCGCGCGGTGGGTTTTGCGTTTTTAATTCAATCCCATGGCGATGTATGAAAACGTTAACGATTTCAAACGACGATTTTACGAGAAGAGATTTTTCGCTCGTTAGTTTAAAATGCAGCGTTCATTGCGGTGAACCCGCCTCTCAGTAAATTAATATATATATTAATATATTAATAAAAAAGCACGCTACGAGCCTGCCTATCCTCTCATAAAATACCAAATTTATCAAAGCAAAACTAATATCTCTTTTTCTTATTATAATATTTATTTACTGCTACAGACAATCGAATATGAAACAGAAAAATTGCTAAACATCTGTGTTCAGCTATGATTAATAGATGAAATAACCCATCATAGTCTATGAAACTTGGTCATAAATAAATAGCAGTAAAATAATAATGTATTCATGTAGCAATTAAACATACAGACATTTAATTAAACAAAGAAAATAATGACTGCTATTAACACAGACCATCCTATTTCATGAATCAGCGTGGCGGTTTATTATATCAATGGTGTTACACAATAAGGGCCATCCTGATAACAGGTAAAAGCTCATTTAAAAAATCTAAATATTTACTTACTTACTTAGGCAAAAACATTAGTACCAATTTTTTTTATTAAGTAGGTATAAACAAATATTAAATATTAAATATTTGTATGACCTACAGATAGTTGTTCCGGGTCTGGGTATTTGTGTATGTGAAGTTTAAATGTTTGTAAACGTACCCACGATACAGGAGAAATTCCTAGTGTGCAACGTTTGTTATAAAAAAAAAAACAAATATAACTCTACATAAACAAACCTACAGAGAGAAAAACATGAGCTAGAAGACCGAGCAGATGTCGACGAATCGACGATCAATGCAAGAACTTCAGATCAGCTTACGTAATAACAACAGCAACTTAGTTACTAAAATCAATAACTAGACAAAATCTAAACAATTTAAACCAATGTTTATGAAATTATAACTTTTTAATCAAAACTGCGTCACAAGGACGCAGACGGGTACGAAAACCAGTGATAATCACAAAATGGCGGCAATCAGACAGCTATTTTAGTGATATCTAACTTCATCTAGGCCAGACGGGTTGTATCGATAAGAAACTAGGCCATAGGTCAGTTATTAGGCGTAATAAGTTGAACGAAACTCCGGCGATGCGTACGAGCTTGATAAAGTGACTGATGCGCCCATACTGGTTCTAACTGGTAATCTGTGGCGCGTAGAAGCGTAAAGGAAATTAATGTTTTGATTGCGTTAGATGTAACTGCACTTGTTTGATGATATGAAAGTAGGCTGTTTTGTCGCGTAATTAAGATTATAAAGGCTGTCAATTTCTTTACTCTTTTCACAAATGGTGAAAAAGTTTTTAACGAAGCTTTTGTCTTTACGCCTGAAAGTACCAAAAGCTGTGGTTTTGACAAGTCATTAGAAAGCACCTGATCACCTAATTATTATAGACTAGCTGTTGGTTCCTACTCGCAAGCTTATGCTATTAAAAGTCCCGGCTTATGTTAGTAATCGGTCCAGTCATAAGAAAACATGCCGCGCCAACCCCAAATGGAAAAAGATAATAAAATGAATATGAACAATGATGAGGAGAGCATCAGTTTTAAACTATACCTACTTTGTAATATAATATAATAAGTGTATATTAGTTATACCACAAGCGGTGAAGCGCTTCATAGTAATAGAGTAGTTGACTAAAGAAATCTAATTAGTCCGTCAGATAGATTACCAAATAATATTGGACACGTTTTTTTTTTCATGTAGATTAACAATAAATAAAGACGATACAGTGCTTCAAAAAGTCGCGCGACGTCATAGTTTTGTTGGTACATTTTTTACCAGAAAGTGACGTCACCAACTTTCATCTCTCTACTCACGATCTTTGATACGTTTTATTTTCGTAAATTATTAATTTCATCAATTTAAAAACGCGTATCCAATATTTTTCTAACATCTAACAAACGAACTAAACAGAATCATATATTTTTGGTCAGTCAACTCTATTAGAGCGTTAAAGAAATGATTTTATTCGCTTTTCCAGCCAGCTTTCACGTTTAGTTTTTGCGCAGTTCGCTTTGGGCCAGATAAGTGCAACGTTAGAACAAGAATCCGGAGTGTCCGTTTAGCTAGCTAGTTTTCTTGATCACAGCCTTTCATCCAATTAATAATTTATCACTTATCGAGAAATATACCGATGCGGTGCTACTTTTTTTTAATAGTCAAAGCACAGATAAAATATATTGGTCAAGGTTAGGTTGCGTTAATTGGGTTGTTCCGGACCGCGCACATAGGGGTATTTTGACGATCTACGCGGCCAAAATTATTTTAAGTTCTTATTCTTTTCTAAAGGATATAAATTAGTAGAAAAAATACTTTATGTGGTATAAAAGAGGTTTTATTGATATATATTCACTTTAAAATATTTTCCAAAAGTATGTAAAAAAAATTAAAATTAAATCTATTGGTTTTCTTCCTCGCTCTCTGAAGTATCAACATTAGGTTCCCCAGGCATGAGAAGCGCGATAGTTTCTGGCAAAAAACTCTGCATTTTTCTTTTTTTAAGCTTCTCATACAACTTATAAGAGGGTCTGATGTCAAAAGCAACCGATTCAAAATATCTTTGTTGCAGTTTTCTCTTGAAAATTTTCGAGCAAAATTCTGACGATATGATCTAAAATGCTTATTGCGCGCTTCTGCGGCCTCTTCTGATAGCTGCCCAATAGGTAACAGTGCGTTTTTTATGACCACTGCACCATGAATTAGAATTTTGTGCATTGTAGGAGTCATTGGGTGCCAAGGGTATAAATCGATATATAAGCGGGCAGTATCCAAAGCGTATTTGTCGTATTTTTCCGAATCAATTATATGGCCGCTCGAAATAGTTTCTAGTATGACCTTAAGTCTGTATATTAGGTCATAATTTATGCCTGTTATGTCAGATGCCAATTTTGGGTCTTCAAAAAATCTCCTACTCGTGTTACCATCATTGGTATTGCCAAAATTTGCCTTTGGTATATCCACCAATAATCCAGTTTCTTCGCGAAATCTTTTCTGGATTTGGAGTTTTTTTTCGTGTTCCAATTTTTTTTCGTTTTCTGTCTTCCTCTCTCTATAGGTGCTTCTTTACTGGCAATTAATAAGCCAAATGGAGAATGCTTTCGAATAGACGAATCCGAGCGTGTAAAATTGAGAGTCCAAACTCGATAGCCTCGGGACTTATTTCTCTTTGATTATCAATCTTGTTAAAATCCTTAGAAGTTGCACCACATATGTAGCATCGACTTGTAGATTTCGTGCCAGTGGCCGCATTGCAGACTTTGCCATCCACCATTGTCATGACTAAGACATGAGAGACCGAGTAATTAGTCCCATTCATGTTAACCTCTGTGGCCCTTAGCGAATTAGAAGAATTTTTCACGAAGTTAATTTCTTCTTCCGTTATATCAGTATTTTCTTTAACAAATCGAAATCTTATAGGGCGGCAAAATCGTGGAGAAGAAGGTGTTGGGTTTTCCCATACAACTTTTTCACCTTCACAGCAGGAAACTAATCGTAGAGGTACGAAACTACTTTGAAATATGTTGGCATCAGAGTCTGCATCATTTGCAAACTTTTGTTTGAACTGTGATTGCTGTGAGCCGTCACATCCCCATTTAGAAATTAATCTTAAGCTCTCTCGTTCTTGTTCTTTTAATGTTGTTAGAACCTCTTCTAGGAAAATAGATAAACGCCTAACTGTATGGTCAACCAAAGGTTGTAAATCGGTTTCAGCATAGGTACTCGTCACCCTGCATGATTCTGGGGGCGGATGTTAGTATTTCTTACTATTTCGTATTGTCGACGAGTAAGATCGGCTTCGACAAACATCGACAATGCTTGTACTGGAGTAAGTGAGCATGTTTTTTCTCTTGTTGACTTAGAAAAAGCCTTTTTATATTTTGATGCTCGAGTTGGAGTACTGGTGATCTCTTTAAGTATTTCGGAAGCATCTCTTTTTCCAGATTTCCGCAACTCAACCCGAGCTGCATGAACAATAATATCTTGTGCCACAACAGACCGAATCTCTTCAGTTTTCCTCCTCTTGGTCCTTTCACTCGATTCGTTAAATAACTTAGATGGTCGTCCTGGTCGATTTTGTGAAATTGCGGGTATCTCAAACGTTCCTTCGAGCCATGAGTGGTTAACTTTGCGAAATACGTCCTCCTTCTTATGTGCTTTTAGCCATCTTTGCTTAATTTGTGATTTGAAGTGCGAAAAGTTACGTTTCAGGGTCTCAATTTGTTCTTCCGTGTAATCTTCATCAGACAATAAATGGCTTCTGAAGGAATTGAGTTTTTCTTCCAAGTTCGGCAAATCATAGCTCTGCACACGATCAAACATGTATTTACGGGTCACTACTCTTACTCCCGAGGTACCTCGTAAACCTAAAACAAAAAGATATATATTTTTTTAATTATAAGAATTACAGTCATTTTTTTATACATTACTCAAAATAAATTCAAATTATCAAAACATAACGTATCCGCGCTTATCCGCGGCAGTTTTTTTTATTTTTTACTACTCAAAGCTTCAAACTTTCATTTGTATATGGAATTATGGCAGGATCTAACTGGATAGTATAACAAATAGACGAAGAAATAAAATATTTACAATGAAAAATCGCTCTAACATGTGGGTACTTTCAAATGATTATATCTTACCTTTGTAATTATGAAAATATTAAAAAATAATAATAAACACAGCATAAATACCTGCTACATCAGGATCCATCACAAACACTTCTTCAGTTCACGCAATATATTTAATATTTAACTTCAAAGTTAATGTTTTTGCACGAGCGCCGAGAACAGACACAAACAACAAGTTGAACGATCGAATTCCGACTAATTGCGTGACGCGACTAGTGCAGGTAGCGGAGCGGGGAGGGCGGGTTATTGTTCCCTGGACTGTTCTCTAGCTCACGTAGTCGTCCTATTCAACATTATCTACAGTTTGTAAATTCCACTTTTGGCCGCGTAGATTAGCAAAATACCCGTATGTGCCGCGTGTTACATTGTTTGGTCTATCTTTCGGGTTTTTTTAATTTCGATATAAAAATCTTTCGTGCCATACCTACAAATGGGTCACCATGGGTCCATGGCTTACTATATGCCTACATATATAACACTTGCTGTTATACGTCATTCATTTAGGACGGGATCACAACTGTTTCTCCTTAAGGTGGAAGCTCACATCCGGCCCGCGAAATTCTAATTTTCTTACGTTTTTGGCAATTTGCAGGCCAGTGCTTGGTTGTATGTTTATGAAAATTTGATTTGCGACTGTAAGACGTATGAAGTTACCGAATTATAACCATCAAAATTATCAATACAACCCTCCAAGTTCATTTTCATGTCAAGATTGATTTTTGCATGTAAAAGTCATTCTTTAGTAATTTAGTCGTCGTTCTTTAGTAGTTAGTAATTTTGATGGTTATAATTCGGTAACTTCATACGTCTTACAGTCGCAAATCAAATTTTCATAAACATACAAACAAGCACTGGCCTGCAAATTGCCAAAAACGTAAGAAAATTAGAATTTCGCGGGCCAGATGTGAGCTTCCACCTTAACACAGGTTACTTTGTAACCTCTATAGGAAAGTTTTCTCTGTAATAAATATTATTAATATATTATTATTTACCTATTATATTTATTTTAATTCTACTTTTTTTATTGTTATTTTTTATTATTGATATTCTATTATTATTTATTTTGAAATAAGCAGTACCTTTGTGCTTCCTTTTTTTTATATTTTAATCCTTTTTTTTTGTATTTTGTGTGTACATAAATAAATAAATAAATAATAAATGGGTCAGAAGATTTTTTTTTGGGACAACTAATATTTTCAATTAAGATGATGGACTCATGCAGGAGATCGTAAGTTTAGGGGCCAGGACGATGCGTCCGAAATGTAGCGCCCGAAATTTCGCAGTTTTGCTGGTCATAGCAGTGTCAGATTGTATGTTGAGTTACGAGTTATGACCATTAAAATCGTTAATACAGATTTCATAAGTTCTTTTACTCCCATTGATTCCCCCCCCCCCCCCTTTTATGAAATTATCTCTTTATAACGGCCTCTTGACTGACGGAATCGTGACCGTTGGAAGGAATGGAGGTAGGCCTTAGCTCAGCAGTGGCAATAAAAAAAGTACCCATAACACAAAGGAAAGGCACTTGTTCTCTCCACCACTGCGATATTTTTTTTGTTCTAGACCATACCTGGGAACCCCCTAGTTACGGAGATATTGGGAGTCAAAGTTTCAAAGTTTATCACAGCTTTTTTTGTAAATACTAGTTTTTCAGGTTATAACTTTTCTGGAAATACCTCCATGACCCGTTTACTATTCAAAGCATTCACTAGCACAATGTTTTAAGAGTGTTACATTGAGTTTTACCGTAAAATGTGATTTTTGACCTCAAAAAAAAGTCGTTTTCCAGCAAAAAATTTTGCGTAGGGGGTTTTTAGTTTGATGTACAGAATGCTTGGATGACGGCTGTGTGAAGGGTTAATTTACTAATTTACACCCTGTATTTACATGGGCACTAATAAAACGTCGACAAAAAGGTGCACGGTTCGGGCACAGGTTAGTTCGGGTTGGTCGTTTCCTATGGAGAAGAACCGGCAAGAAACTCCATTCACCTTAAAATAGGTTTGACCACACCTTTTAGGTAGGTACTTACCTACATGATGCAGAGTTTGTAAGTACCTAGATAAAGTTAAAAGTAAATAAGTATATAGCAGCTACCTAGTGGAAAAAAAAAACTTGTTATTTATGTTATAAGTATACCACCTATATTATTCCGTCCGTATTCAAAACAATACAAATCAAATATACCTATATTTAGTAAAAATTGTTTCGGTATTAGGTAGCATTACCTATACTTATCCTATAATTATATTGGTTTGAATTTGTTGTGATACACGTGCCTATGTACCTAGATTTAACAATGTTAGTTATCCCTAATCCCAGTTGAAACATTCCACAAAATTGTCATAAAATTATTAACTAACTTCCAAAAAGGAGGAGGTTCTATGTTTGACTGTAACTATGCACCTATTTTTTTTATTGTAACTAGAAAATATTAGCACATTATCAGCATAGACGAAGAAGTATTAATAAGAGATAAAAGCCAAGTTAATATTTATATGGAGCCACCGCATGAGCTTCCTCTACCAAAAAATCACGTAAATCGGTCCTTAATTGACGGAAATATACAGGGGGTAAAGTAACCCTTCACACATACGTCAACCAAGCATTCTGTACATCAAACTAAGTACCCCTACGCAAATTTTTTTGCTGGGAAACGACTTTTTTTTTGGGGTCAAAAATCACATTTTACGGTAAAACTCAATGTTGCACTCTTGAAACATTGTGCTAGTGGTAGCTTTGAATAGTGAAGGGGTATGGAAGTAATTTAAGTAAAGTTATAACCTGAAAAACTGGTATTTACAAAAACAGCTGTGCAAAATTTGTAACTTTGACCCCCAATATCTCCGTAACTAGGGGGTTCCCAGTTATGGTCTAGAACCAAAAAATGATCGCAGTGGTGGGGAGAACCCTTCGTTTGCGTTAAGGGTACTTTTACACCCTTTATAACACTAGCTAGCTGTTAATTTATTTTTTTATTTTATTGGTTCACCAACAATTGTTTACACAGGGTTCATGGTAATTATTACATGCAAAAATGTAAATTCAACAGTGCAACAATCACTTACAGGTGAACTCTGCATGCATATAGAAGTTGTAAGTACAATATAATATTAATCTAATTTTTATTCTAGTTTTACATAATTACTTAACCAATAATGTTACCAGCGGCTTCACCCGCTACAACCCACGGGAATATAAAATAGGGATAAAACTATCCTATTTGTTAATCCAGGTTATAAACTATCTGTGTATCAAATTTCATCCAAGTCCGTGCAGTAGTTTTTGCGTGAAGAAGTAACAAACATACACACTCCCAAACTTTCGCCTTTATAATATTAGTGTGATTATTGTAATCCTACTAATATTATAAATGTGAAAGTTTGTGAGAATGGATGTGTGGATGTTTGTTACTCTTTCACGCATAAACGGCTGGACCGATTTGGTTGAAATTTGGTATGTAGATAGGTTATACCCTGGATTAACATATAGGCTACTTTTTATCCCGATTTTATCTTCCCGTGGGATCATTTTCGAGTTGTAGCGGGTGAAGCCGCTGGCAACAGCTAGTAACAAATAATTTAAAAACTCTTTTTTCTTCCTCCTTTCCTCTCTTTATTTTCTATTCTTTTTTAAAATGGCTTTGCAAAATGTGGCCGAACTACATATCTTACATTAAGCACTTTCTGTATGACCATGTTTGAATAAGCCTATTCATCAGTTAAAAAATGTGATAGATATTTGTCCTAAACCTGAAACGTTGTGTTCTAGAAGAATCCATGAATAAAAGTGGAAACTCTGTATTTTATAGGTGTTTTATGGTTATCCTACGTTATATCCGATAGACGTTCAAGTTGATAAAAGCTGCCTGCTTCCCAGATAGAGTGACAGCTGTTGGTCGCTTGATTTCCGAGATAGGCGGCATTTATCAAATAAATACAATTAGCTGATAATTATCACAGTGATAAAGTGAACTTTCACCGCATCCATAATTATCTTTACCTACTCTGATTATATTAATATTTCTAACGTTGAACCGAATAAGCATAAATTATAAATAATTACACAGAAATCAAGCAAAAGGTACTTTCTAACCCTTTCCCGTTACCCCAGCCCTTTAGAAAGAAAACGACTCGTCATTTTAGGTAAGGCGCGCTCTAATCACCTGTCACTTCACCATACATCGCTGCATTTGTATCAAACAGTGTTGCCCTGCCGTACTCACGCACGATGCAATGTACGACGAAAGAGGCTGGCGTCGAAGCAACTTTTTTCCCAGTCAGCCATTTAAGGCTTAGCGAGAGCTCCTAATTCCAGAGTAATTAGAGAAACTCGCCCCGGAGATGGACTACGGCCTTTCCGAGGTTAGATACTCCGTACTTGGAACCTTTAATGAAGACGTAAAAACGTAAACATAGATAATTGTGAGGCCCATTTATTTAATGTGAACGCAATCTGTCTATTGCGACTTGAAAACGGCTAATAAATCTGGTCCGTCTTACGTTATAACAACCGGACATTATACTGGGATTATTGAATTGAGGAAATCACGGAATTATTTTCCATTTTCATAAAATTTGCTGATGAATTGATGATACCTTTTTTTTGGGCGGGTGCAATTCATATGAACAATATAGGAGTAATTGTTATACAATAGAGTAATTGATCAGTCGATAGGTACGGAATTTGGAAGGCAGGTATGTACATTCAGATATATTAATGAATGAATTGAAATAGCAACATTTTATTGATCGAACCATGCGAAGGCACACCTCTTTTTTTTTGGGTGCGTTAGGCTATTATCAAATAACACCTCCCGCTCTGGGCAGAGCGGAGGGAGTGTCAGACTTCCACTGACTAAAAACCACCCATGTTCCTTCTCAGCCCTTTGTGTCGAGGCCGCGATATCTCTTTGAACAACCCGCAGCCCCGACGGGAATTGATAATACGTACCTTAAAAGTCGTTTGGATTTTTTTCAAAGGTAGGGAAAAACCTTTTTTGAAACAGACTTTCAAAAAGGAGGAAGTTCTTTGTTTGACTGTATGTATAAATAATTTTAGGCATGCTGTCTGTGTCTGTCTACAAGAAAATACTGAAGTTCACGAACTTTACATACCTATCACGTACCTATTTAATTTATTAATGAAGTTAATAAATATGGTCATAATTAGGATCATATCAAAACAACAAAAATGGCAGGTTACTTATTGAATTACCTACATTAAATTCGTCCCTATTTTAGTTATTGAAGTTTTTAAACTGACAAGCTATTAAGTATTAATAGGTACTGAAAACCTATTTTAGTTACTTACTTATTTTCTTCGAAATCCCTAACTAGATTATTTATTATTAAATATTAAATAAATTATAAAAACTTACTTTTGTGTTTTGAATGGGTCTTCCACATTTTTCTCAGAAGCATCGTCATTTTCCAAAAGTTCCAAAATCAAACGCGATTGAAAAGAAAAAACTTTAAAAAAATATTTGCATAAAAGACGGCGGAGCGACTTTTCCCACGCGCGGTCCCTGATACACTGCACTATAAACTCGGAGAGCACATGCAATCTCGAGAGCAACCCTTTGCTGTATGGTAGACTCACTGTGACGACGCGACGAGATCAATGTGTTTATAATATAGGTATTTAATAATTGTTATATTTCCACTACATCACATATCTTTGACGGGTTTTACGGCCCTAAAGTGCACTTTCCGAACACAAAGTAGTTAGTTCACCAATAAAATTGTATGTAAGGGTCAAGTAACAATAAATGTATGATAATTTATTACAGGGGCATTATGTAGTGGGTTAAGGTACCTAGTTATTGCTAGAATCACTTATCATCATCCATTGTTTTTAATTGTTATGTAGGTATTTGTTACGATTATCACTGCGTTTTATTGCGTGAATATAATTAAACTTATTTACGCGACAAAGCTCTTCGTCGTATCAAATCGTTCAATCTTGATCTCGAAGTTGATGAAAAGGTTGCAAGCTTCTTCTGAGCGAAGACTCTTATTCCGCTCGGTCAGGAAAGTGCTATTGTTATAATTTTTACCCGACTGCGGCGAAGCCCATAAGGAAGGTTATGTGTTTAACGTGTATGTATGTCCGTTTCTTACTTCCCTCATAACTCCTGAACGGATAAAGGGATTTGAATAAAATGAACGTCGTTAGATTTGTCTTGACGGCGCGAGTGTCACTGGCTACATTAAAATTAGAAAATAAAGAAAATTTTGGGGGCCATTTCGCGGAATTCAAAAAGAAAATTTCCAGTACCATCGAGTAGGGTATCAAAACGAAGGGTTTTAAAAGAAATACAAAAGTTACAAATCCTATAAACAAACACAAAACATAAATCCTCTGCAAAGAATTTTACGCGATTATGGAAAGAACAAACACAAAAGAACTAAAAAGTTGGAAATAAAAAAAGTAGTTAAAATCAAAATCAAAATCAAAATCATTTATTTCAAGTTGGCCAGTTACAGGCTCTTTTGAATAGTCGAACAAATACTAAATTTTAATAAGCTAATAAACTAAGCTACAGTCCCACTCACAAGGCATAATAACTGTCAGTGTACTGTAGTTGCCGATTCCAAAGCGTTGGTCTCATGAGAAGAATGGCAAGAAACTTCATGGATACTCTTTTAAATCATAATATTGTTACAAAACTTTGGTTACATCATTCATATCGAGATTGGTATATTATCATGTGAGAACGATGTAGCAAGTTGTGCACGATAAGTGTCGACAGTAAAGCCAAAACGACGATTTAAAAATAATATAATAATTCAAACAAGCCGTGGCAACTAAGAGGTGACCAGTCACAACTGACAGCACCCGTTCACGAGCATGACGCATGGATCGGCCACCATTCCACTCAACCATTTTAAAGGGAACGAAATGACCCGACACACCCGCCACCATCAGCGAGACATTTAAGTGAGCATGACACACTCTTAATCGCCAGGGCATATCCAAGTCAAATAAAAAATAGAAAAATAAATGTAGGTTTCCAGAGAATGACAGCTTTCTAGTACATAGTACTCACACAATATGTGCTATGCGACTATATAATACTAAAGAGATTGAATTTATACATTGCAAAGATAGTTGTACAATCTTCTTCTTCTTCTTTCTTCTTCCTATTAAATGCTATTCATTTAAGCGTCCTGTCCTTGTGGAGCAGGACCGGCATTGAGCCAAGCATTTTTATCAGCGATATAATCGTCTAACTTGTAATATGCTTGCTTGCATAGTGTGCGTTTGATACATGTTTTAAATTTCGTCTCATTCAGTTCAAGAATGCTTTGTGGAATTTTGTTATAGCATCTCAAACAGTACCCCATGAAAGATGAGTCTACCTTAGCGAGTCTGAAGCCTGGCTGCACTAACTGGTCCCTATTCCTAGTAATATAATTGTGTCTGTCACCTCTTTTACTAAAAAGATGCAGATTTTTTCTCACATACATTATGTTTTCGTAGATGTACTGACAATGCACCGTCATAATGTTAATGTTCTTAAATAGTTCTCTCAGAGAATCGCGCCTACGAAGACCATATATTGCTCTGATGGCTCGTTTTTGCAGAATAAAAATAGATTCAATGTCTGCAGCTCGTCCCCATAACAAAATGCCATAAGACATTAGGCTATGAAAGTAACTAAAATAGACCAGCCTAGCGGTATCTACATCAGTAAACTGACGAATTTTTCTAATGGCATATGCTGCTGAACTTAGCCGCCCTGCAAGAGATGTTAAATGAGCACCCCATTGTAGCCGTGAATCAAGCGTAATCCCCAAGAAAACCGTTTCATCTACGAATTCTAGTTTCTCGTTATTTAATAGAATATCACAATCACTACTTTTAACATTCGGTAAAGCAAATCTTATGCATTTTGTCTTTTTTTCATTTAATACTAAATTGTTTGCTGTGAACCAATTATGAATCTGAAGTAGGGCTTTATTCACATCATCTAGCTTTTGAGCCCGTCTATTTATCTTAAAAATTAGGGAAGTGTCATCAGCAAATAACACCATATTCTGAGGTTGGTTTTTCAATAAATAGGGTAGATCATTAATATATACCAGAAAAAGGAAAGGGCCCAATATTGAGCCTTTCGGAACCCCCATTTTTACTTTTAAACCCTGTGAATTAACACCATTTATTTGAACATGTTGTTGCCTTTCACTCAAATAAGATTTTACTAAACTAAGTGCAAGTTTACCTAGTCCATAATGCTCAAGTTTCAAAAGCAATGTGTCGTGATTCACGCAATCAAATGCTTTTGAGAGGTCACAAAATATTCCTACAGCATCTTGGGACTGTTCCCACGCATTAAATATGTGCTTTAATAAAGTTACACCGGCGTCAGTTGTGCAACGTCCTTTAGTGAAACCGTACTGTTGATCGTGTAAGGTTCTGTTGGTGTTAAAATGATTGAGCATTTGGTTAAGCATAACTTTTTCAAAAACCTTGCTAAAAGCTGGCAACACCGATACAGGTCTATAATTATTAGTATCTTTACTGTCACCAGATTTGAAAAGAGGTATGACCTTACTGTGTTTCATTAAATCTGGGAAAACCCCTCGGTCTACACACAAATTAAATATTGAAGCTAAGTATGGTGCAATAGTCTCAACTATGGATGTACAAACTTTGATAGACATTCCCCATAGATCTTCGGTCAGTTTAATTTTTATTTGCCGGAAAGCTTTAATTACCTCCGTAGGGTTTAGGTATATGTTTAAATTTAAATTCAGCCAGGCAACCAGGCACGTTCGCCTTCAATAAACCAATTGAGATTTCAGGTGAGGAATTAAGAGCCTCCGTTGTTTTTAAAGGAATATCAGTAAAGAAATTTACAAATTCTTGAGCTACTTCCTGATTGTCGCTTTTAGGACCACATGCTGTATTTAATGTGTAGCTAGTGGTACGTATTTTTTTCCTGTTAGTCTCGTTATTTATGACTTTCCAAACTGTTTTTATTTTATTTTCTGCTGTTTTGATCTTTTTGCTAATGTGAAGGGCTTTAGCAACCTTGCAAGTATTTCGAAATATTTTTGAATACTTTGCAACATACTTGTTAAAAGTTTCAGTGTTTATATAAGGCTTAAGGCCATACAGTTCAAAAAGTCTTTCCCTACTTTTTCTGATACCACTAGTTGCCCAATCACTAAATATAAATTTAGGGCTAACACTTTTAATCTTCTTCTCAAAAGTTTTATTGAATTCTGTGTGAACTATTGAAAAGAAGTTATCGTACAATTTATTTATATTAATATCATCCACATGATGGTTCATTTCACATAACTTGTTCTGTAGGAAAATATTATATTTATATAATTTGCTAGTTGTTAAAGGTCTAAATGTAATCTGAACTTTTTGTAATGGTGTGTTACACTTAAAAGTTACGGTTTGTCCGCTATGATCAGACGGCAGGCAATTTACTATGGCTTTATCTATGTAATCACAATCGCAGAAAACATTGTCTATACAAGTAGCAGAAAATGAGGTGACCCTAGTAGGTTCTATAAAAATGTTGGTTAAATTAAATGACTTAAAAAGATTTAATAACCTACTGCTAATTGAATTTTCTTCTAAAATATTGACATTGAAATCGCCACAAATAATTACAGATTTATTACTGGCAGCAAGTTTTGCCAGGACATCTTCTACTATTGATTCAAACAAGGAAAAGTTTTGATTGTTTGGGGGTCTGTACACACACACAATTACATGCTTATCTAGCTCAACACAGGACAGTTCGACGCAATGTTCAACCGAAAGACCTACAATGTCATTACGTTGCTTATATTTAACACAATTTTTTAATAATATTAGGGAACCTCCACGCAGCATTGATTTACGGTTAAAACAGCTACCCACCGTATAGTTTTCATAATTAATAAGCATTTGGTAATCTTTGGTGTGCGTTTCGACCGCGCGGCCACGACGTTATTTTTTAAAAAAAACTGTACCAAGTTTATGTAAAAGTTTGTAAAAGTTGATTCCCAAAACCATAAATTTGTCAAAGTTATGGTTACAAAGTTATAAGGGTTTGAACGTGGCCGCGCCATCGAAACGCGGAGAACCGCGCGGCCACGGAGATCTTTAAAACTAAGCGTTGCAGAGACCTGCAATTTAGGTAAATAACAGATTCCAGATGTAAAAAATTTGTAAAAATATAGAAAAAAACCCTAGGTTTATATTTTAGGAGCTGTAACACTAAAACCCCATGGCCGCGCCATTGAAACGGTGAAAACCACGTTATCGCCGATATCTCGCTGAAAAAGCATCGTAGTGGTCTGGAGTTTCTTGTGATTCATAGATTTGAATTTGTCAAATCATGTTAAAATACAAAAAAAAAACTAGGTTTATATTTTAGGTGCTATAAGACTAAAACGCCACGGCCGCGCCATTGAAACGGTGAAAAATACGTTATCGCCGATATCTCGCTGAAAAGTCGTAGAGGTCTGAATTTTCTTGTAAAACCTAGATTTAAATATGTCAAAACTTTTGGAAATACCCAAAAAGGACCTAGGTTTATATTTTAGGAGCTGTAAGACTAAAACCCCATGGCCGCGCCATTGAAACGGTAAAAAACCACGTTATCGCCGATATCTCGCTGAAAAAGCATCGCAGAGGGCTGAAGTTGTTTGTAAAACAATTATTAGAATTTGTCAAAAATTGGAAAAATACACAATAAATTTCTAGGTTTATATTTTAGGAGCAGTAAGGTTAAAACCCCATGGCCGAAACGGTGAAAATCACGTTATCGCCGATATCTCGCTGAAAAAGCATCGTAGAGGTCTGAAGTTTCTTGTAAAACCAAGATTTGAATTTATCAAATTTTTTAAAAATACACAAAATAATCCTAGCTTTGTATATCAGGAGCTGTAGTACGATATTGTTTAGAACCTTTGTTGTTTCGATAGGGTGACCATGACTTTGTGTTTACAGAAAACTTTCCACCTATTGCATTTCCCTAGAAATTCCAAAACTAGGTTTACTAAAAAATGAAAAAGTATTACGACAGTAACTAGTATGTATTACTTACCTTGGTTATGAAGCATTAATTTGAAATCCAATCGTAAGGCGTAACAAAGTCCAAATTATAAGAGCAGAACTTAGTTTTCCAAAGATAAAAAAAAATGTCCGAAACAGTGCTCAAATCAAAGTCCGTAGGAATGCCAAAATATAAAAACACCAAACAAACACCAACGAGTAGTCCCTACGAATTAACTGAAAGTAAAACGACGACTGCAACAAAAGGCTTTTGGCGGAGACTGCGCGACTACAGGATATCTCTTTTAGAGTGCACTTTGTTACGCCTTTTTTTTTTTTTTTTGGTGGGTGTAAAATTATCGAATAACCCCTCCCGCTCTTGGGCAGAGCGAAAGGGAGTGTAAAAAGTAAACCTAGTTTTGGAATTTTTAGGGAAATGCAATAGGTGGAAAGTTTTCTGTAAACACAAAGTCATGGTCACCCTATCGAAACAACAAAGGTTCTAAACGATATCGTACTACAGCTCCTGATATACAAAGCTAGGATTATTTTGTGTATTTTTAAAAAAATTGATAAATTCAAATCTTGGTTTTACAAGAAACTTCAGACCTCTACGATGCTTTTTCAGCGAGATATCGGCGATAACGTGATTTTCACCGTTTCGGCCATGGGGTTTTAACCTTACTGCTCCTAAAATTTAAACCTAGAAATTTATTGTGTATTTTTCCAATTTTTGACAAATTCTAATCATTGTTTTACAAACAACTTCAGCCCTCTGCGATGCTTTTTCAGCAAGATATCGGCGATAACGTGGTTTTTTACCGTTTCAATGGCGCGGCCATGGGGTTTTAGTCATACAGCTCCTAAAATATAAACCTAGGTCTTTTTTGGGTATTTCCAAAAATTTTGACATATTTAAATCTAGATTTTACAAGAAACTTCAGACCTCTACGATGCTTTTTCAGCGAGATATCGGCGATAACGTATTTTTCACCGTTTCAATGGCGCGGCCATGGCGTTTTAGTCTTATAGCACCTAAAATATTAACCTATGGTTTTTTTTGTATTTTTACATGATTTGACAAATTCAAATCTATGAATCACAAGAAACTCCAGACCACTACGATGCTTTTTCAGCGAGATATCGGCGATAACGTGGTTTTCACCGTTTCAATGGCGCGGCCATGGGGTTTTAGTGTTACAGCTCCTAAAATATAAACCTAGGATTTTTTTCTATATTTTTACAAATTTTTTACATCTGGAATCTGTTATTTACCTAAATTGCAGGTCTCTGCAACGCTTAGTTTTAAAGATGTCCGTGGCCGCGCGGTTCTCCGCGTTTCGATGGCGCGGCCACGTTCAAACCCTTATAACTTTGTAACCATAAATTTGACAAATTTATGGTTTTGGGAATCAACTTTTACAAACTTTTACATAAACTTGGTACAGTTTTTTTTAAAAAAAAACGTCGTGGCCGCGCGGTCGAAACGCACACAATCTTTGAGCCAATGTTCAGTAAAACAAATAATGTCAAACATACTTTTCTCTAAAAACAATTCTATTTCTAATAATTTGGAAGAAATGCCTTGGATATTTTGGTGGAATAAATTCAAAGTGTTCTGCTGAGGCCCTTTTTTACTAACTAATTTAGTGCAAGAAGATACCTTTCTGTTGGTAGGTTTAACAATATTGTTGAATCGAAGTCGAATCGATATAACACTTTTTCGAGTATCAGACTTTTGGTATAAATCAAAAATATTGTTACTTAATCTTCAATCGATCCATCATCCTTCAACGACTTCATTACTTCAACAGGTAGATAGGCTAATTATTAAATTAGCTAATTATTGACAATAAACCTGTGCAGACATATCTACTTCGTTTAATTTTAGAAAGGCACCACACGCTATTATTATTACCACTTATTCACTTAGGTTACCACCTACTAAGTAACTAGAACAAATTAAGGTAAGTAGTTTAATATTTTTGACACTAAAGCATGTACCTACCTACTTAAAATAATTATGTCTACGCTCATTGCCTGCGTAATAATTACAGTTTCCAGCAAAAAACCGGAGTGGGGTGTGCCTGCGCCGGTAGTGAGTGG
Organism: Diarsia rubi; assembly: GCA_932274075.1. Taxonomy (NCBI): domain Eukaryota; kingdom Metazoa; phylum Arthropoda; class Insecta; order Lepidoptera; family Noctuidae; genus Diarsia; species Diarsia rubi. Next base: position 14,498,490 of record OW026431.1, read on the forward strand.
AAAAGCTCCCATGTTGCGTCAGCCATGATCGACGAATGTGCAGGCTTGCGTCAGGCGGACTGTCTGATTGTATTATGGCTGTAATAAACATTTGGGAGCTTAATTTAACATGGTATTCGGAGAAGGCTAGCCCAGTCGAATGACAAGTTTAACTCAACACCCGTTTAAATGTCGTTTGAGCTTTTTCCTCTAAAAAGGCAAAACATATTTACGTTTCAGGAGCATTTTAGATTACTTAAGTGTGTTACTTTATAGTTTTGAGTCGGTACTTAGGTACATCTTAGACCAACGTTCCATATTTAGCAATCTGAACAAACTCCGCCTCTAACGACCCACTGACCTAGGGTATCTTTTCTTAAAAGGAATCTATCCATCCATTAGACTCCAGTAACATCACGCCTTCCTATTTCCTTAAGGAGCAGGCAAAGTCGTACCCAAGGTCCAAAGTAATGGGTGTATCATAGACCTGTTGAAGTAATGAAGTCGTTGAAGGATGATGGATCGATTGAAGATTAAGTAACAATATTTTTGATTTATACCAAAAGTCTGATACTCGAAAAAGTGTTATATCGATTCGACTTCGATTCGGTTGTTTGTGAATAGCTTTGCTATAATACTAAGGGGTATCAAACATTTACGTAGTACTAACAGGCTTGTGCAGGTCAGATAGGCGCTCCATGTAAAATACTAGGATCCAGCTGCATCCGGTTAGACTGGAATCTGATACCGACACAGTTGGTAAAAATTTTAAGCAGAATGAGTTAGCCTGGGTCTAAGACGACCCACTGGCCATAATTTTGCAGGTAAGTTTCCGCAATTTCATCTCAAAAACGAAATAAACACCTAAGTACCTACTTACTTAAAGCTCTCACAGATTCTACCATCTAATATCGTAGTGAGCCAATACCTGAGTGTGGGTTAATCATTTAAAAAAATATTTATCACATTAGAGCATATACATAATATTAGAGCATGTTAGGATCGTATCCGGTGCTGTTCTTTTCCTGCCTACCCCTTGGGAAGGTCATGAGTTTAACAGTAAGTGTACATAACGCCATCTAGCGCGTCTAACACGAACTATCAACAAAAATCAATGTTGTTTTTTTTTCACTATTTACCCAACAACGAAACAGAAGGGTAATGAATTTAGCAGTTTGTACATGCCAAAAATTGTATGGCAGCACTACAAAAAGTAATGGTACAAAAACTACAGCGCCATCTATGACACAATTCAAGAACAAACATCAAAATTCTGAACAGTGCGTTTTCCGCAACTCGACAGCAACTGTCGGAGGGCACAGGTACCTAGGTGTAATATTGGGCGGCCCCATCAGCGGATCATTATATAATTAATTATCTATGAGAGGATCAATAGGTAGTTCCTTTCGTCGATATAACATAAGTCCCTAAACTTTTCTTTGGGCATATGGGTATGGACAAAAAAAGTATTTATAGTTCATAATATTTATTAAACACAATAAAATGGCAATAACAAAACATTTATTCCTATTGGTGTTGTAGTTGAGGAACCATTTTATGCAAATTTGTTTTTGTTGGATCAAATTAAATGGTGCAAATACATACAAACTTATCCAAATTCACATATAACATTGGTTTACTAAGTGTGTCTGTATTGTCTTATTAGAAATATAGTTGTCAAGTTGCAGAGAAATATTTTCACCGTTTGTTATGGCTTTTTATACCTGTATCAAAGCCCCATGTTCAGTAAATCTTGTCACCCATTAATAAACATCTAGGCTTAACATATTTATAGTCGTCTTAAAGAAATATCTTCAGATCAAGCAATGGATCAGAAAATTCACCAACATGGGCCAATGCATACAGGAGCCATAAAGAATACCATCACTTGGAAGCAATTTGTAACATTATCATATAAAATTTACCTATAATAATTATGTTACAATACTAATAATATTTGGTGTACTCATTGATTATTATATTTATTGGCAACTAGTAAAAAATAAGTCAGTAACTGCTATAGTTATTCAAATATTTAGATATATATCGTAATATTTAAATTAACAGTCATAGAGCTTATAATTATTACTATATTGCTTTTGTCTCATAGATACAACCTAAAATGTAATGTTTTAAATAAGGAATCAAACGCAAAACTAATATTGTTTTGTGTGTGATTTAATAACACTATTTTAAGGCATAAGTTTATAGGATCTTTTTATATTAATAAATGGATTGTATATTATATTTACACGCAATAATGTCCACCTTTCCTTTCTTTCAGCTTAGGGTATTCAATATTTACAATCTTAGTCCATCTCACATTTTGTGCTACAACCTATTTACAAAATACATAGCAACTTATGTTGATGTTGAAAATAAATAAAGAATAAAGTTCTTAACATTACAAAACATTATGATAATATTATTGACCAATTCATATAGTTTTTATTTTTACTTCATTTGCAAATTGCCATGATGGTAAATATAGCTGCATTTACATTAGTTAGCTTGCATACCTACTTCCCGACTATGGAAGGCAGAAAACTCTGAATATTCTCTTTTATATTTTGCATGAAATGAGAGAGTGATGGGTAAAAGGGCTGTCAAATCATGCAGATTGAGAAAGCCAAGCCTAGTTAACACTCGGGTAGGCAATGAAAATAGGAACTAGCTTGACTCAATAGTTATTCTTTTTTTCTTATTTCTGTTCATATTTGCAGTCAGTGTACTACAGAATTCGAATCCCTTTCTTGTGTGGACAATCAGATATAACAATCTTCTATTAACAACCAATATTATATTATATTTCACATTTAATTCAGTATTCATTCAGACTATTTCTAAATCATATTATGAGGGGCAACTAGCCATTGAAAGCCTTTTCTTTATACAAATGTTATAAAAATTCAAGTCATTTTATGCATACAGGCTAAATTAAGATTTTAATTAACAATCATCATCATACTCCTCTGCCCATTTCCCATTTGGGGTTTGTGCAGCATGTATTCTTGAATACTTCTCTATAACTCGTCATCTGATGAGTTATAGAGAAGTATTATCATATTGATCAGATGCCTTCCTTGCCATATCATACTTTTCATAGTTCATACGGCATACACCATTTCTTCAGTCTTCCTCTACTCTTATAACCCTCCACATTTATACTCATAACTTTCCTCACCATATTTTTCACCTCAACAACCAATACCATTTTATTTAACAAAGCAAAGAAAACTATGTTCTTAATTTAACCTGCATGCATATTATGTACAGTAAATCTCATAACTTTTAACTAGTACTAACATATCAAAACATTCCTAGTTCTATGACTGCGTCATTATGCCATTTATGAATAAATGCTAAATAAGGCATATGATAACATCATAAGATTATTCTTAATATTACAAGCTGCTATTATTTTTCCTAGCATTTCATATATTAATTTATAATTTATGTATCTCTAAATTTGATAACTTTACTAAGGGCAGCTGTTTTATACCAATATTAATTGAACACTGTTGTTGTTGTTTTGTGCAATTGTACATTTTTATATTATACATAGTTTCTTTCCTGATCATTGAAATGTCATATTCATCATTTGTAAGACAAGTTTGAATTAGCTTTTAGCGCTACTTCATACACCTTTAAAACATGAGGTATATAATATATTCAAGTAACTATAAATATATAAAATAGTTATATTAATAAATTCAACATAATTACTATGTTTTATTTTCTGTTATCATGTCGCTATGACATTACAATAGACATGAAATACCTTGACTTTCACAACTATTGCACATGCATTTCAAGTATTGTATAAATGTTTCCACATAATTTATATATCTTAGTGTAGGGACATAAACTTTATAATACCACCACATTTAACGTGTTGTTAATTACAATATATTACTCTAGCTTTTCACTAAAGTTTGTCACTTCACTTCTTTCTTAACAGTCACAGTCTTATCTGTTTGCTTGGCAGCAGGTTTAACCGTGGATCATTTTTTCTTTCTGTCTTGGGTACACTTAGGGCAGTACCATTTACCTTTGGGCTTGATTTTAAGATCCACACATGCAAAGTGGAACCATTCAATTGGGCAGTCAGGGTTATCACAACCTATCATCTCTCCATATGACACTTGGTGACACAGGCAGTATGTAGGTTCATTGGGATCTACAGGCATGTCGAGAACATCACTTGGGTGTGCCATACCACCCACTGAATCCAAATCGGCATTTTCTTCCTGTTCTTTGGAGGCATTAGCAGTCGCTGTGGCACCTTTGCGGACGGCCTTCTTTTTGGCCGCCGATCTGCCTGTCGCGACCGCGTCGTCCTCGCTCGACGCCCCAGCGCGTTTCTTTTTGCCAGTTGTTGCTGCTGTCTTGTCACTAATTTTACTCTTCTTCCTACCTTTCTTGACAGTGGCTGCGTTCGGTTCCTGGTCGGCGGCGGCTTGCTGCGCAGCACGTGCGCTCATTACTTTCTCCTGTATCTCCGACTCGAAGCGCGCGAGGTCAGAGTCAAGGCGACGTATGTGCTTGTCAACTAACTCGTATGTTTGTATCGCAAGTTGTACTTTGTCGTCTCCGTACTCTTTAGCTTTATTAAACAGTCCTTGTATGGTATTTACCTTTTCCTTCTTAGTCTCCTCGTCCATTTTAGGAATATTTGGGAGCAACTCGTCAGCCATAAGGTCGATTGTCCTCATTAGTCCGTGCGCACGGTCGTCTAGATCACGCATTAATTTAAAGTTTCTCTGCAATTCTATCGGTAGATGCTGAAGACTGTCCAGATAATGCTCTAAATAAAGTGCAGAAGTCATTTTGCAATATTTTGTAACTATGCGAAAATGAAAGTGCGAAACACTGTAAATAACACTTACTGTTACACTGTTAAATTACCACTATAATTACTTTTGTTACTATCAAAATTAAGCCATCTAGTTATTCTAAATTATTTAATTTAATGCAACACATAAAAACGAAGGAAAAACTTAAAATTCGTGATAGGCACTTTACAATTTTCGTTCAAGCTCAAACACAAGCGAATTTATAGTGTTGCTACTTGCTAACAATTTATAAAATAATTTGAAAACATGGCGCATCGCAACGAATAATTTCAAGGTAATATTTTTCGTTTTTAGTTTCTAATAAATAAATTTTATAGAATATAAAGCAATTCTTTCGTGTGTTTTTCTTAGAGATAAATACAGTAAATTAAAACGAACCAGACGGCATAAAATCTTAGTTTTGAGAAAGCAGTACTTATTTTTAAATAATGGTTTTTTTTCTGGTAGCCCCAGTTCAATCATTCATCAGCGCGCAGCGGCAAACGCGCGTCTATTTTATTCGTTCAGGATTCTATTTTTGTTTAAAATGTCTTTAATTTTCATATCCTAATGCGAATCAAATTAATGGTATTATGTTTAAAAATCTAAATTAATTAAAATAAAAACTGCACCAAAAAAGATTTTACATTTGGACAAATGGTGCGTGTAGTGTCTATTTTCACCACTTGTGGCACCGGAGGGTCAGCCCGCGTAATTAAAATTTTGTCTTTGCAATGAGAGAAAACTTTAATTACGGGGGCTAAATATAAATATGGGGTTGCATTAGAATTTTGAATCCTGACATAAAAGCTAGGGTTGGGGGGAGGGGTACCCAACCCCTCCCCCTTCCACCCCAAGCGAAGAAATGCGTAGTTTTTTTTTACTTTTTAATTTTGAGGTTAGAATAGCGCTAAAACGCGAAATGGGTAAAAAGTTTATGTTGTTTGACGGAAGAAGGGTAAGGGGTTTGCCCATTGTACCTTGGCACTACTCTCATGTAAAGGCGACGCACCGTTATTGAGAAAATCTAATTTTTGCAACCTAACCCCCCTTGGCGTAGTCTACTTCTGTAGGGCTATTGCGTATCTTTTAAATGACAGTGGCTATCATATTGTCTATGGATTAACTGTCAAATTGGTTATGGTTTAGTACAAAACGGAACCATTTGACAGTAATTGATAGGCACTAAAGGTTAGCCACTGTCATTTAAAAGATACGCAATAGCCCTGCTGGGTGGTTTAAAAAAAATAACCGATGGCAGGGTCTATTCGCTCGCTCTCTCGACCCCACCATCCCCTTCTAACCTAACCAGTCCAAGCCGGTTTGCTCCAAGTCCGAGCTCGCTTCGCTCGCTCTTGAACCAAAGTTTGCCTAAGCGGCTAAGGCTTTTTGCTCAAAAAGAGCGCCGCATTCTTTCTTTCTTTCTTTTCTGCGAATTCCAGGGGTATTAGCAAAATCAAGGGTAGCAGCGGATATATAGAACAGCCAAAGTCGTCGGAAATACACAAAAAATACTCCAAAAACAGCAAGAAAACATTCACGTAAGTTCTACGAGAGAAACGGAATGACAAACGTCATGGTCATGGTCATGACTGTCACTACAGGGGGATGCAACTGAAGTACAATATTTCCTGAGGTTTTTTCTTTAGAAATGCGCCATCTAGTGACGGATGCCCCGTAACTTGAGTATTTGTACTTCATTTTTATCACTAGATGTCACTGCGCCTTAGACCTATATTTCATCGATTTAATAACAAATTGAAAAAAAAGTTTTGTGATTAGAAATATTAACAAATATTATAATTAAATAATTTCATGATTAATATATAAATTCTTTTAATTCTATGAGGATGTCTTTGTTAATCACATGCTTGAAACACTGACATAAATAAGCGGCAACCATAGAGTAAAACCTACTCAACGGCATAAATATGATTGACATTGACAGTCGACCATACCTAGCAAAATGGCGGAAAACGTTCCGTTTCAAGTTCACAGAATATATATAAGTTTCCTAGAATGATGAAAAAATATGTTCCGTTGCACGTAACTTCTAATGCAAATTAAAAAAAAAAAACACAAGTCTCCTAGGGCTGAAAAGGGTGTCAATTGAAAGGGGCAAACAACCTCCATAAAATACAACCCTTACCAACTCCAAATTCGGGATGCGTAATTCTAATGCCAACCCCTATTAGTAGATTGTATGACAAGGGAGCAAAATAATATTTTTACAGCGAGGGCGCTATTTTGAATCCAGAGCGAAGCGAAGGATTCTAGAATAGAATCCCGAGCATAGCGAGGGATTTTAAAATAGAATCCTGAAAGTAGCGAGGGATTCAAAGTACATCGCCTGAGGGAAAATATAATATTATCAGCTCAGTGATGACTTGATGATGGTCAGGTTGTATGTTGATTAAAGAAATAGTTGTCCGCCGGTAACGAGAGCAGTCTCCAAGTTAGTACCGGTTGTTGGAGCTACAGATATCTGACCATCACATTCATCTATCTCATCCATTTTGAGGAGGTTTTTATACAGTGTGATTCTTTATAATGTGCACATATCGAAATGGGGGAATCTATGCTTAATTTTACCGACGGAAAAATTATTAAAAAAAATCTAAATATTTTTTAATATTTTATATGGAATTTTTAAAAATTTTGTCTGCTACTGTGACCCCAGTGTAAACAAAACGGTGTAACTTTTAAACTAAATTATCTATCGCTATGAAACAAACTCCATAATGATTGGAAGCAATTAGGCGTCCTCGTAAAATGAAAATTGTGGAAAAAAACTACCCTCAATTGAAAATAAACACGTTTTTTGATCAAAAAAACTTTTTTTTTTCATAACTTTTTACATAAAATTGTTTCATCGCGATAGATAATTTAGTCTAAAAGTTACACCGTTTTGTTTACATTGGGGTCACAACAGCGGACAACATTTTTGAAAATTCCATAAAAAATATTAAAAAATATTTAGATTTTTTTAAATATTTTTTCCATCGAAAAAATTAAGCATAGATTCCCTCATTTCGATATGTGCACATTATAAAGAATCACACTGTATATATAAACCTCCTCAAAATGGATGCTGGTTGTATCGAAGAAAGAGTACTACTTTCTGGCCATTAGAAGATTGATAAATCGAGCCTCTTGGCCGTTTTGACAAATCGACAAAATCATAGCCAACAATTTCGTATGCCATTTGCCCTAATCGGCTACCATAACGAGTCCCGCTAATCAGTCTATCACCACTGCAGGAGTTGTGGTGTGGTTGCTGTGTGTTCAAGTTTTCAAGCGTCCACCAGTCATGACTACTAAGACTTCGCTGTCCGTCCGCCCTTCTGTCTGTCACCAGGCTGTATCCCATAAACCGCAATAGCTAGATAGGGTTGAAATTTTCACAAATTATATATTTCTGTTGCCGCTATAACAACAAAATAAAATTAATATTTCAGGGGGAGCTCCCATACAACTAAGGCGATTTTTTATAGAAAATGGCACATAACTCTTCGTGCACGAGTCTGACTCGCACTTGGCTGGTTTTCTTTTGGCCTTTCCATTTTATATTTTAAACTTATCAACCTATGTTACTTTCATAAAAATTGGTTCAGAGCTGTTCTGTGGTTCAGTAATTTTAGACATAGAACCATGAAACGTACCAGACAAGAGATACATTCAGTTCTTTTGTTTCTAAACCTGTATACCAGGAAATAAATAAAATAAAACACAACTAATTTAACTTATATTGTATTAGCAAATAAACAATTTATAAAATATAATTCTTATTACACAATGACGTTGTAGTCCAGGATTCGAAGCACTTTAGCCCGACACCATCATTGGTTACCATGTCATTCTACAAGCTGCTTTCAAATGTCATAAAATGTATAAAGGTCCTGAAGAATTTCCTGTGACATGGTAACCAACAACCAATGTCGTAGTTTAGTGGACTATTCAGCGATTACAACAATTTGCTTTCGATTTTAATATTAAAAATTATAAACATTTAAGAAAAAATGCAAATAAATAATTAGCAATTGCCATTGACGGCAACATAAAGAGGCGTTCGTATTCTACATAATATAAAACATGCTTTATCATTTCCTTACAGCTATAATTACATCTCTTACTACGATATCGTGACCGTTACGTACATTACACTACTATTCTACATGCTGCTCATACTGGATATTACGCAACGAAAAGTAGACATTTCCAAGATTCCATATAGCATCATCATAATCAGCCTATAATGTTCCCACTGCAGGGACTCAGGCCTCCTATCTAGGAGAGTGATGGGCTATAATCCACCACGCAGGCCCAGTGCGGATTGGCAGATGTCACATGTATATATTATTTCTGAATTATACAAGATACACCTGAATTCATACCATCAATTACTCAATAAGAGACAAGACTTGTTATGTACAAAAATGGCGGGTTCAATAACTTACAAAACTTTTAATTTACCAGGTAGAAACCTTTTTTTTTTATTGCGAAGGAATAATTTAGGATGGTTTGTTTAAAATTAGGATATCCTAACAGTAGTATTATTTGTGTCAAAAAAGCAATCGTATGTTTCACCTCCACTATATAAAAAAAAAATAAGACAAGGTACATACACAAAACGAATTTGTTATTAACTAATGTCTAGCTAGGTACAACACTACATATTATTTAAAAAATTTGGTACACATTCGTTGCTCATTTTAACATTAAAACGTATAAAACACAGTCGCGTGGGAACAGTGAGCAACTAAACACTTCGGAATGTATATTTTAGGGAATACAAATAGCTCACACAGAATATTATATTGTATTTAGAGAGATAGTTGGAAGAAAACTGAGATTCGTTTCTTACCTACAATTACCATAGAGTACATAAAACAAATTCCAATATAATTTTCCACTATCTGGATGATACAAAATGTATAAAATGGAAGTTAATTGTAATACTTTGACGAAAATATACAATTGATATATGTTATTGGCACTACATACGCAGGTCACATATTATATGAAATTACAAAAACATTTTTATATACTTTACTTTTAGACATTGCCATCTTACATGTAGGAATAGGCATCTAATTTACTTCTTTCCCCTAACAATCGTGCCAAAAGGAAATAATTGTTCATATGAAATATTATAAGATATATTTTAAATATATGAATACTAGAGACAGAACATTCTCATTAATAAATCATAAAGACGCACCTTATATAGTTTGAATACAAAACATCGACTAGCAACTTCATAATCCTGTTTTTATTAAAGCGTTTTTTTAAATTCATAAATAAAATATAAATATCGAGAATCTCAAATTTAATTTCACAACCGTTTATGAAAGCGGTTTTGAGGGTCAAGACAGATATTCGAATCGATTAACAAGTTAAGCACCATGCAGTAAAGTGTGCTAAGGTGGGCCTCTTTTCAGTTCTTACACTGAAGCAGTGAAATTAAAATACTTTACTCTCCAACAACACCTACGTATTGTCAACGCAATAAAATCCATTCTGCCACCATTCGTTTCATAGGGAATAGACATTTTACATTTTTAATACTACTATTTATTCATTCTCGTCACTACTGTTATAATCAATATCGCGCATATATATTTTTGGTTTTACATATGAAACATATATTTACTTCCGTCCGTACTCTCCCTACGACTAGCCAATAAACCTTTCATCTGATATATAAACACCACTTTATGCATCATATTAAATGGATCAAACCGATAGGTATTCCACGCAATGCACCATGTTTTACTTATAATATCGACCTGTGACCTAATAGCCTATACTATATACGTAGGATACAGTAAAAATGGAACAAACATATATATGAAAGATACTTCCCTTGAAGAGAGGGGTACATCAATTTAATAAGATATCCCTAAAGGTTAAATACTCCATTCCACAATGCCAAATATCACAATATACACGTATGGAAGGGGTGGGCGGGGCGGGGTGACGTTACACGAGGGTTTCGTACTTGTCCAGGACGTGGGCTTGGTTGTTCTCATCCCCGTGCGAGCGAGAGCGTGGGCGCGGTGTGGTGTCGGAGTTGGCGCTCTTGGAGCGCGTCTTCTTGTCGTGTCCGCACGTGCACGCCACGGACGACTGGCGCTTGAGTGTGTGCGCGCGCGCGCCGGCCCACTGCGGGTCCAGCGACTCGCTGCGCGCGTACATCTGGCGCTTGCTGCGGCCCATGGTGGCGTGCGTGAACGACGCGCCCTGCCCGCTGTCCGACGACGGCCGCATGGACTCACTGCGCATGCACACATTGCCGCCTGCGCGCCTGAACGAGTCCAGCACCCTCTCCTCGATCTCTTCGATGTCCTTCTTCTTCACGAGCCAGATCTCCTCGGAGCCTCTGGTGAAGTAGCTCGAACCCTTGCTTACTGAGTACTTGTCCTTCGATTTAAATTTACAAGTCTTAAAATTATTCTGAGTATTTACATCGTCGTTGACCTTGACCTCCCTGGTCCGGGCGGGGTCGGGAGAGGCGACGTTGCGGAAGGCGGTTCCGTGCGACGGGAACTGGTCGCCGATTTTGGCGCCGAGGCTGGGCGAGCGGATGGTGACGTCGACGGGCGACGGCATGGGCTTGAACTCTGGCTTGATGATCTTCTGTGGCTCGCGGGCCTTTTCGCCGTCGGGCTCGCCACGTTGCCAGCGCGCGGGCCCGGCCACGCTGCGCGACAGCGACTGTTGCCGCTCCAGCACGGTGGGCGCGCGCTCGGCCGGCGCGGCGCTGAGCTCGAAGTGCACATTGTCCTTGAAGGGCGTGGCGGGAGGGGGCAGGTCCTCGCGGCTGTTGTCGGAGCCGAGCCGCTCGGTACGCGGTCGGCCTCGCACGGAGCCAGGTCGAGACAACCTCCCCAAAGTACCACTAGCATCTTCAGCCGCTTTCTCAAATTTCTTAATTTTATCGCCGACCCCGTTTGACTCCTCAGACTTCGCCGCCTTATTGTAGTCCTTATCCGTCTCATTTTCCACTTTTTCGTCTTCCACCTTCACAACCTCGCCACTGCCACTTTCCAACGGACGATCTATCTCTGTTGAAGCCAGGGATAGCTTCTCAACCTTGACGGGCCCTTCCTTGGGGACTGGAGACTCGCGCCACGCAGACCGCGGTGCACTCGAGGTGTCCTCACTCTTGACGACGAGCGGTGCCGGCTTGTGTTCGGGTGCCGGCGGTGACGTCACGTCTGCTCGCGGTGGAGTGGCCCTCCTGGCAGGGGGCGAGGTGACGCTCGTGAGTTGCGGGGTTGCTCGCACCGGAGGAGACTTCACCAGCGGGGAGGTGACGGGGGGCGGAGATTTGATCGGTGGAGACTTGACTGCAGGAGGGTCCGCGCGGCGCGGTGGGGAAGGAGGGCGCTCACGGCTCGACGTGCTGGATGTGGAGGACTGGCGCGCCACGCCGGGCACAGCGGGCAGCGGGCGGGCGGGCCCGGTGCGGCCCGGCTGCGGGTCTGTGCGGGACGCACGCGCCTCTATGTCGCGGCTGAGGAACGACGAGTTGCGTACGTAGCACGTTTCGTCTGCGCGCGGGGGCGGGGGGGGCGCGGGTGTGGCTGCGGGCGCGGCGGGCTCGTGCTTCAGTGTGATGGCGACGGGCTCACCGGCGACGGGCGCGGGCGGGGCGGTGGCGGGGGGCGCGGGGTCGGGCGGGCGGCGCGGCGGCGCTGGGTCGGGGCGGGGCGAGGCGCGACGTCACGCGCGTGACTCGGTCCACTGGTCCGAGTCGTCGGAGTCAGAGTCGGCGCCGGAGCTGGTGTCGCTGAGCTCCACGGCCACCCGGCGCGCCAGGATGCTGGCCACGTCAAGGAACACGGGCGCGCCGCGCAGCGTGTCGTACCGCCCGGTCGTCTCGTCGCAACGTTTCTCTACTTTGCGCAGTTTAATACCTGGAATGTGACATTGATATTTGTTAAAGTAAGTCAGTACACCGATACAATTCACACGAATGTGTCCTGAAGGGCCAGCAGCTCCTATATTTTCGGCTACCTCTGAGTCTATTAGAGAAGCAGTGCTTCCGTCATCTAATAAGGCATAACAGATTAAACACAACCGACTAGACAAGCATCACAGTGCTAAAGTCTAAATCTTGTAGTGGCGACACTTTAGTAAAAGCCAAAAAACTTTTATCTTACTAAATTTCTGGAGTCTACTCGCCTTCTGCGTTTACCGTATTATTTATTTATTTCCATTTTTTTTTATTGTCTGGACCAACAATGAACAGTATTCACTCTAATGGCTTACTAAAAATGTAGACAAAAATATAAACAAAAAATAAATATCGTATGATACATACCATCGCGAATGGCCTTCAGCAGATCAGTCCTAGGATCAACCTGAGGTTCAGCCGTGGGGCGCGGCGGCTTGAGGGCGGAGGCTCCGCGCAGTAGTGCGCCGGGCGAGGGCGGGCGGGGGCGGTCCTCCGCGGGCGGCGGGGGCGGGGGCGAGGGCGGCGCGGCCGGGGGCGCGGGCGGCGCGGGGATGTTACCCATGCCAGTGACCGCTGCGACCTCCGCGCCCAGCCCGTCCGCCTCTTCTGAAGACATCATACCTGCGCGCACACGCCCTACACTCAGTCTCATATGAACTTGTATTGTACAGATACGGTTATTACCAGTGGTACTCAATAAGTATCCTCAACGGAAAGTTTTGAGGAGAACTTGTCATATAATATTGCGCCGGATTGTCTTCAGTGGACCTTCAGACACTCGATAAAAAAACAATAATTTAATTCCATCGATCAATCAGAAACGATTGAAAAAGTTAAGTTCTTGACGCAGATGGACCCTTACACAAAAAGCCGTGTTGAAAAAATACCCGTTCTGCATAAAACAAAAATATTCTCCTGGAAAAGTCAAAACTTTTTAGGTGATTTTCCCTCGATGAACCAGATGTATGAACGTGTAAAAGAGGACGAGAGCAATCACTTGCTCTCGTCCTCTTTTCCACCACACCTGTGTGGTCCAGAGGACCACATTATTATTTATTTTGGCATTATGTGGTGATTGCCTACCTCCTATGACTCATGAGCTTTGTTCCTCCTCTCTCCTACTTCTGATTTATACTGTGCCTGACAGGGTCCATAATTGAGTCTGATATAGTACATTGTTATCCAAGGGGCGAAAGTTACTTATAGTCCCGAGACGGGGTTTGGCGCCCGTAACGCAGTGAGGGCGCTAATAGTCCGAGGGACTCTAAATAAGTAATTTACCCGAAGTAAATACTGTGCTTTTCATTACGAGTACGAGGAAAGTAGAAATAAGAACATAAATTATTAGGTAAAGAAAAAATGAGTGTTGATCAGATTGTCGCTTTCGCGCTTATGTTTTTTTTTTGTCCTTTGGTCGTCCGGCTATACAGCCAGTATTCAGCATCATGTTAATCATTAAAAAAAATGTCAAAGATTTTGACGAAATCTGTTATTTTAGAGAAATAGTTAAAATTAAATTATATTAAAGTCAATAAAATAATGACAATAATGACAAAAACAATGAAAAAAAAAAATGATAATGTGATGATGATATAATTACATTCTTAAGTTAACTTTATGTTATTTCAATTTTGAATAGAGCTGTAATTTAGTGGCTGTATAAAAAGTTGGAACATGGTTCAATAAAAATGTGAAAATAGACCTGTTTTTTTTTCAATAATTTGACAGCTGTCAGTTGAAAGCGATTCTCCCTAGGGCTGAAAAGTAGTACTTTCAACCCGCTCCGCAGGCATGTTATGACCTACTTACAGAGTATGAGTCATGAAAAAACTATTTCCCTACTAACGTACGTAATAGAGAATTGAAAAAGGCAAATGAAGTATATATGTATTATAGTGAAGAAAGTTGTAGAGGCGTTGTGTATTACCTATAACAGCGTGCATGTGGTCTAGATGCGCGTCCAGCACGGTGCGGTGTGGCGGCGAGGCGCCGTTCATCATCGGCGGAGACACCGCGCCCTCCGGCGGGGGCGGCGGCGGCGGGAGCGCAGACCTGAGGGACAGAACAAAGACAGGGCATTACTTACTGAGTACTTTTCATAGAGAAGAAAATATATCATACGTGTGTATGTCACTGAACTCCTAAAAGGCTGGACCGATTTCGATGAAATTTTGTGTGTGTGTTCCAGTGAATTCGAGAATGGTTTAGATTCACAATTGGACCCGCTAATTGGCGCTGCTGTCCGGGCAGGACGACGTCTGCCAAGTCCGCTAGTAAGGTATATATTAATCAACTGCGTAGCCCTTTTTAAATTTATTGGTTTCCCAGTTGAACACACCAGTATTTTTACATGGAGCGACTGCTTATCTGACCTCCACAACCCAGTTATCTGTGTTTTACGGTACGACTAGTTGCCGGATTTTCGGGCCACTGCGGCCATGCTGGAGCGGGCGGCGCGGTAGATGCTATGTTGTGTAACGCGACGTACCTGGTAGGTGTGTGCTGTGGCGGCGACTCAGGGTGCTGTGCGTGCGGCACGGGCGGGGCGGGCGCGTGGGGCCAGGTTGGGGCGGGCGGGGCGGGGGGCGGCACGGAGGGGCGGGGGCGGCGCGGGGTGCCGGCGCCGCTTCCGCCGTAGATGGGCTCCCCGCCCACCGACCCGTACGGACTTTCGTCCGCTGCCACTACTGGATGGAGCAAACATAAATTTAAAAATTATATTGTACAAGCTGACCTATGGAACTTCGTCTACGTCACTTAAGAGGGAGAGCATACCTACTTATTTTATTGCTGAGTTATTTTAAAATTATGATAATTATCTCCTAAGATGTTGATGAAATCAAGTGATGTCAAGGACAATTTTGTTTACAATTAAATACTTGTGATAAAGGTTATAGTGAGTCAATCTTAAAAGATAGACATAATAATATGCTGTCGCGGACTATTTTAGGACTTTTATTTTAGATCTTTTATATAGGAGCAATATCATCATACATGATATTGGCGTAATTTAAACCGTTTACGCAGCGCACGCAACGGAAGCTCTCAAAAAGGATTTTTTTATTTATACTCCCCTTCTATTGGTTGTAGCGTGATGCTAATAGCCTATAACCTTCTTTGATAAATTAATCATCCAAAACAAAATAATTTTTCAATTTCAACCAGTAGCTTTCGAGATTAGCGTGTTCAACCAAACAAACTCTTAAGCTTTATAATTTTAGTATAGTCTAGCTGACCCACGCAACTTCATCTTCATCTTCTTCTTTTTCAATTAGCTTTGTAATGTTGAAAGAATTTTCAAAGTCGGCAGAGTGTTTTTTGAGTTAAATCATAACAAACAAAAAATCTAATCTTTCCTCTCTATAATATTAGTTTAGATACCTTAGATTATATTATTAAAGTGGGAATGGCTATAGGTAGAGTCAGTATCAGAAGTAGATTAACACTACACAAACTTACTAAGCAGGTTTTTTAATGAAAACTTGTTAGAAATTACTCATTACTGACAAGTCATTGAAGAATAAGGAATATTTTAAAGAATTATCATCTGAACCATTAAAAATAATAGCTGGAATCTTGTACATCAAATAATAAAAGTTCCAAAATGTTAAGCTACTTCTGATGCTGACCGTACCTATCTCTCACTATAACATATTTACAATAACACCTTGTAAATATTATGGTGTAATAAATATTTTGAATTTGAATTTCCCGGAGGCCAGAATCTCCACGTATCTACATTGGGACGCGGGGACCGGATTCAGCTTATACTGTATCTTTTTAAAAACACATTTTTATCATCTTAATATACACTAAAAGAATGTGTCCATGGAGCTACGCTTTGAAATGGGTAACTACAGAAATATCACATGTCACAACCGCTCCTGCTCTTGGGCAGAGCGAAAGGGAGTGTCAGACTTCTACTGACTAAAAACCACCCATGTTCCTTCTTAGCCCTTTATGTCGAGGCCGCGGTATCTCTTACAACATCCCCCGACGGGCGTCGGCCCTTGCGGGCACCTTGTATGTTGCTGACATCTCTTTGACGAGTGACCTCCGGCCGATCCTCACAATGCATGCAATGGTGGCATCCGGGCGTTTCCTCCCGCCTGATTCGGTGCAGGTACCTCCCGAAACAACCGTGTCCGGTGAGGACCTGCGTCAGACGGAAGGTGAGGGCGCCGTGGCGCGTTTCTAGCCACTCCTCAAAGAGGGGACTTACCGCCGCTATCGAGGCGTGCCCTATGTTATTATTATGCCTTGTTCGTATATCTTCCCGTTCTATTTTCTCTGACATTCAAACATACCTGTCATAGACTAATTAAAATAAATAGTTTTGAGTCGGAATACATTTATGTTATATTACTAAAATAAACAAAAAATAATACTTTACCATGTCCATTGCCAGTTATCCGGGGCTGTCTGTTCTGCGTGTTCTCGATCTCGATGGAATTGGGTCGCGCGGGCTGCACCGACGGCGGCCGGTTCTGCGACACTCTGTAGCCGCCTTCCGATATGTTCGTCGCTGAAGAAAGGAGGTTTTTCTTTATTTATTTATAATCATGTTCAGGCTGGTTTGAGGGGCGGCACAGGAAAAGAGCTCTTATAAGGATTTGAGCTGCGCGGGCGCCATGATGTGTCGGCGGCCTCGGCGAGTGGAGTGGGGAGGTCGCAGCCGTGTCAATCAGTCATACAACTCACCCTGATAGACGGGGTCCGGCTTGTACGCCGGCTCGATGTTGTAATGTCTGAGCTGCGCGGGCGCCATGATGTGTTCCCCGCGAGTGACGGCGGCCTCCTTGAGCCGGTCGCGAGTGGAGTGGGGAGGTCGCAGCCGTGTCAATCAGTCATACAACTCACCCTGATAGACGGGGTCCGGCTTGTACGCCGGCTCGATGTTGTAATGTCTGAGCTGCGCGGGCGCCATGATGTGTTCCCCGCGAGTGACGGCGGCCTCCTTGAGCCGGTCGCGAGTGGAGTGGGGAGGTCGCAGCCGTGTCAATCAGTCATACAACTCACCCTGATAGACGGGGTCCGGCTTGTACGCCGGCTCGATGTTGTAATGTCTGAGCTGCGCGGGCGCCATGATGTGTTCCCCGCGAGTGACGGCGGCCTCCTTGAGCCGGTCGCGAGTGGAGTGGGGAGGTCGCAGCCGTGTCAATCAGTCATACAACTCACCCTGATAGACGGGGTCCGGCTTGTACGCCGGCTCGATGTTGTAATGTCTGAGCTGCGCGGGCGCCATGATGTGTTCCCCGCGAGTGACGGCGGCCTCCTTGAGCCGGTCGCGAGTGGAGTGGGGAGGTCGCAGCCGTGTCAATCAGTCATACAACTCACCCTGATAGACGGGGTCCGGCTTGTACGCCGGCTCGATGTTGTAATGTCTGAGCTGCGCGGGCGCCATGATGTGTTCCCCGCGAGTGACGGCGGCCTCCTTGAGCCGGTCGCGAGTGGAGTGGGGAGGTCGCAGCCGTGTCAATCAGTCATACAACTCACCCTGATAGACGGGGTCCGGCTTGTACGCCGGCTCGATGTTGTAATGTCTGAGCTGCGCGGGCGCCATGATGTGTTCCCCGCGAGTGACGGCGGCCTCCTTGAGCCGGTCGCGAGTGGAGTGGGGAGGTCGCACCCGCCGCGCGCCGCGACCTTCTGCGTTGCCGCCGCTGCGTGGTTGACGTACCTGAAGGGAGGTTGATATTAGTTTTTTTAATAAGGAAGAGTATGACCAGATTTTTGAACGTTGACAAGGGAAAAAGAGTATAAGAGTATGTAGATTGTAGACATCGTAGCAGGTGGCGTTAAATCAAATTAAATAATTAAATTTCTTTTACCGAACCACATGCATTTTGGTAATATCCACACTTTAATATTGACTTTTATTTATGTCTGATGAAGGTGGGAATGTTCTAGGTCCCACAGATAAGAAACAGTTGGAAACGTTAAAGCTGATTATGCTCAGGTGGACAGATATTAACTGTTGAGCTCAAAACATTTACGGTGGTAGTCTCTAGAAAGAAAGCAAAATTCTTAAAGAGCCACACAAGTAGCATGTCATTTGCCATCACACTCAGCACTGCAGCATGTGACCGCTTAAGTCAACAAACCTTAAGTGTACTAAAAAAAAACAAACAAACCTTCTTCCCCCGATCATGCTGAATCCTCTCAGTATCCTGCAGCATCTCCCGCCTCCATAGCTCAAAGAAGTAGTCAGGATCCGTGTAGAACTTCCTGGCATCCCTGCCATCATCTCTGAACTCGTTCAACATCTCTAGCGGCGGCGGGCGGTCGCAGCGTGCGTACGTTGAAAGCATTGCCGTCGGCATCGAGTTGCGCGAGAACAGCTGTTGTTGGAAGGAGCGGGCTGAGCGGAACGCCTTGCGCATTTGTATGTCTTGTAGGGACACTGGAATGAGAGACGGTTATGTTAGTATACGTCAAGTTTTAGTAGTAGTAAGTAGAAACAACTTGATGTGTGAAAAAAAAAAAAGTAGCTACACGCTTTAGAAGTTTTTGACTGGGGCACATTTTATCCTTGTCGAATGTCGCGCAAAACGGTCAATTGTACTACGTAACTTTGGTGGTATGAAAATATGACGTCGCTTTTTAGTAGCTAGACATAACTTGCTACTTGTCTAGCAAGTTATTTAAAATCAGTTAAATCTCGATTTTATTTTTTTTCACACATCGCGTAATATCTGTTAATTCTTTAAAATACCGTTACATTTTCGTGAATTTTTAACAGTAGTGAAATGCCCTATTTTACACACATCACCATCTTCTAAAAAACATAAAAGGTCTGTCACTAATCACACGATACACAATCATCTTCTGCCTAGCCTTTTCGCAACTGTGTTGTGGTCTACGTCCAGTCTCACTGCATGCAGCTTATCTTATTAGCCTAATTATCGGAGAGACAACATTGGATTATTTGCGGTTTAAAAATAATCTGAAGGCTCTAGAAATCTACCATGGAGAACAAAGTCAATTAATAAAATATTTACTTGAAGTAAATAACGGAAACCACACCTCGTCTACTCCACTGAAAATGTGTTACAAGGACGTGGTAATTAGACGGTAGAATCATAAATTAGACATTTCATACTATTTACCAACTTATTTCTACATAAATATATATATAAAGGGTGTAAAAGTAAAGTGCGCAAACAAAGGGCACTTGTTCTCCCCACCACTGCAATCATTTTTTTGTTCTATCTAGACCATACCTGGGTACCCCTTAGTTACGGAGATATTGGGGGTCAAAATTCCAAATTTTTCACAGCTGTTTTTTGTAAATACTGGTTTTTCAGCTTATAACTTTACTTAAATTGCCTCCATGACCCGTTTACTATTCAAAGCACCCACTAGCACAATGTTTTAAGAGTACTACATTGAGTTTAACCGTAAAATATGATTTTTGACCCCAAAAATAAAGTTGTTTTCCAGCAAAAAAAATTGCGTACTTTCTTTGATGTACATAATGCTTGGTTGACGGCTGTGTGAAGGCTGAAGGGTTAATTTACACCCAGTATGTAGGTACTACACAACGTACAAGTGAATATTTCTGGCAAAAAATAAATGTATTCCCAGAATTGCAATCCCGTGGGCAATTCCAGGATTCCACGCGGGCATAAGCGTGTATGGTATGGCCATAATGATTTAAAGCAGCTGTTGCCCGCGACTTCCGTTACGTGGTTTTTTTTTTAGGCATAGAAAGTAACCTAAGTGCTATTCCAGACTATCAAGAAGAGAGAAAGAATCTAACTCAGTGCCACATTTCATCCAGATCCGTTAAACCGTTCTGACGTGATTGGGTAACAAACATCCATCCATCCAAACTTTCGCACCAACAATAAGAACTTTAATCCAGCTGTTATTTGTTTGTTACAGGAACTGATGGATGCTATCGAAAGCCCCAAACCAGTAGTTCAATTCTGGACAATTTAGATGGCCATCGACACGCTAAGAAGAAGTTCAGCTTGGACTGAAGTTTGGTTTGTAATTAGAAAGATGGGAGAGACTCATCTCACCTTCTTCGACTCCAGAATCAAGCTGTGTGACCTTGATCGCCAGCCGGTCTATCCGAGCTTGCAGCACGTTGGTCCTTTCGGCTAAGTTCGTCGCCTCTCGGGTCAGCTCGCCGAACATATCCTCTGCATGTTTGGATAGCGATGATAACTGCCTGTTGAGGAGAGAAAGGGGGTTAATTATCAGACATTATGAACATTTGAGAGCAGTGGTGGTCCAGTGGTTACGGCTCCAACTTACTTTGTGTAATTTATTTCATCACCACTGCTCTCAAAACGGTGAAGGAAAACATTGTGAGGAAACCGGCATGTCTTAAAACCAAAAAATTCGAAGATATGTGACATCTACCATCCCTGTTCTATAGAGGAGGCCTGAGTCCCTGCAGTGGGAACACTATAGGCTGATCATGAACATTTATACAGATTTTTTTGTGGTTTTAAATGCAATTTAATCAATATAATAATAATCTGTTTATTTTCTCATCATAAACGTTACAGTGAACAGTATTTAACCTAAACACTACTGACTGGTGCCAGAAATAGGCATACAATACACCAGGCCCCAAGATTTTCAGGTATAAAACTAATTTAGGTTACTAAATTGAATAACTAATGCGTGATGAATATGGCAGAAAGGCAGTTATCTTCTAATAGTAACTGGTCACGAACAGCTATAAATCTCTGTAAGACCTGATGGCCTGAAAGTCGGACAACCAGTCTTACCGAGGGGTTATCTAGTACTAACTGGGTTATAGAGGTAAGATAGGCAGTCGCTCCGTGTTAAATACTGGTATTCAGCTGCATCCGGTTTAACTGGAAGCCCCAACATATTTGTGAAAAGGCTAGACAGGTCAAGATGACACGGTATTGCAACATACTTGCAATTACACCCGACTCTTTACAAGTGAAACATACCTCATTGATAAAATTGAAATGACTTAATAATATGTCCCACCAGCACTTTTTTTTTGGGGTGTGGGAAATCATCAAATACCCCTTCCCGCTCTTGGGCAGAGCGAAAGGGAGTGTCAGACTTCTACTGACTACAAGCCACACATGTTCCTTCTTAGCCCCTTTATGTCGAGGCCGCGGTATTTCTCCCGCAGCCCCGACGGGCTCACCTTGCTTTTCATTTTGAATGAGTTCAAGTTCACCGCTGTACTACAACGGATGCAAGGGATTGAACAATCCAGCCGCGACCGTAGCGTTATTTCCGCTTCTACGATTTTTGGAATGATGGCCTATTTATACGATCTTTGTTGAAATATTTGTATGGCCTACAGATAGTTGTCGTGGGTCTTGTGTATGTAAGTTTATATTATGTTTGTGAACGCACCCACGATACAGGAGAAATTCCTAGTTTAGATAAACGATTAAAAAAAGAATGGACCGGCCATTCGAGTCCACCTAAATTACAGAACTAGCAGACAAAGCATGTTCCCTTTATTTTGTGGGTAAGGCAAGAAATTTGGACAGAAATCAACATTTTCGTGCCAAAGACAAAACAAACATAGTTTTAATAAAGAATGCCCATTGTGTCAACGTACAAGGAAAATATGTGAACAGTAAACTTAGGAACGTCATCCTATTGATAAGTTTTATTAATAACTAGCAAAACACCATTCACATCTAAATTAATTAGATGCCTCATTGGGCTAGTATTGCAACCATCATGATCAGTCAATACGCTGATTATGATATGCTGGGTTAATTACAAATTTAATTTATAGGCTTTTTTTCGGTTGAGGGTAATGTTCAACACATGATAGGGTGAGGCCAAACGAGCGTAATTTTGTGACTCGTGCGGGTCGCAGAATTTTGGTGGCAGAAATTCTGCTTCAAAAGGTTTCATACAAAAGTTCTATATGATTCACACGGCGAAGCAAAATGAGTTGTCTGCCGACTCAGCACACAACACAACACACACAATTTCTGCGACTCACGACTCACAAAATTACGCTCGTTTGGCCTCGCTCACCCTTATTACATGGGACTGGCAAAATGTTATCGTCGTCATCTTCCTGCCCTTCTTTTTTTCCATTTGGAGTCAGCGCAACAGGTTTTCATCTTCATTTCAGACGTCACGGCATCATTTACTCCTTTCTCTTTGATATCATTCCTCACACAAACCATTTTTTTTTTAGTCTTCCTCTACATCCATCATTATCATCATTTCGGCCAAAAGACGTTAACTGCTGGACATAGACCTCCCCCAGGTGTCGCCACATTGACCGGTCCCGTGCGTCTCGTATCCAGCGTATCCCCGCAACCTTAACCAGGTCATCGGTCCACCTAGTGGGAGGCCTTCCAACGCTACGTCTTCCGGTTCGCGGTCGCCACTCCAGAAGTTTTCGGCCCCATCGGCCATCCGTTCTGCGAGCAATGTGCTCTGCCCATTGCCACCACATCAACATTAAAATATATTAATATCTATCACTACTACAAGAGAAGTTCAAACAATCGCATTTTTGAACGGTGAATAAAATCGATATCCTGAAGAAATCACTTGACCTCTAATAAAAACCCCATCCTTCAAGGCTATTTCGGAAATACCTTTCGAGTTATTCATTAAGTGATACACTCACTGACACACTGCGATCCCATCATCTAATTAAATCAGCTGATTACTCATACCGCGCCTCCTTTATAAGGACGCATTTATTGTGCTTTATACCATTCATGTTGATTTAGGCTGCAAAGTGGCATTTACCAAGTAATATAACATCACACCTGAAGGTGAAGGTGTTCTTAATAGTAAACTAATTTCGTCATGTTTAAGTTCCATGTAACTGGCAAGCATATTGCTTACAAACGCGCACAAATTCACTTTGTGGCTGGTACGAATTAATTCCTGAATGAAAAATCTAATAACACTGTACCCGAGGTCTCTGGTTCAGCAGTAACGCTTGTCGACCAATAATGCACCATTAAAATAATTATATTTTCAATTCTGAATTTTCAAATTATAAAAATGCAGCTCTACCACTCTGTTCGAGTGACTTTGTTGCAGATTAGTTATAACAACAACATTCGTTTATGTCGAAGCAACTTTGGCCCATAGCCCCCTTATAGACTAACATAAAAAAGTAAAATACAATTTATGTTAGTAAATAAAGCCTTAAAACTATATTAGTAACACTTAACTGTAGCACTAAGTCACTGTGCGTGTGTGTGTTATAAACTGGTCTTCCAATGTTACCTGACAGTGTTGGCGAGCGTGCCATTGGTGACGGCCTCGAGCTCCGAAGGCACATTCAGCCGTTCGGGTACCGTGCCACGGGACACGTGCACCGGCTCCACACAGCGCTTCGGCAGCGGCATGGCTGCGCGGCGGCACGGCTACCTTGTGTACATCACTGGAAAGATGAAGATAATCTGTTAGTCAATATTATTTGCGATAAGAGGTGTCTGGTGAGATGCTGAGAAATGGAGAAGTATGGAAGAGAATGCTGCGCCGACCCCAAAAGAATTGGGATAAAGGCAAGAGAGTGATGCTTAGTTTAATTAGTCTAAACTGCGCTGGTAGACCTTCAAAATCCCTCAAATTGTGTTAGACCATAATATCAATCAGCAGCCCAAGTCTGATCGATTTGCGAAGGAGGTAGCGTGAGAGGCACAGAACTTGTCTTCCCAGCCGCCGCGGGAGACGGTCCGGGCGTCGGGGGCCACGTGACGCCTTCCGGCCACCGTAGACGCGGGCCTGTGGACGGTGTGTAATGGGCTAGTTCGCCGTCCGTCCGTCTTTTGCCGACGACAGGCCGTGTTCCACGCGCGCCTCAAAGAGATGCCAGCAACAAGGGAGGGGCTCGCAAGGGCCGACGCCAGTCGGGGATGCGGGATGTTTTAAGAGATACCGCGGCCTCGACATAAAGGGCTTAGAAGGAACATGGGTGGTTTTTAGTCTGTAGAAGTCTGACACTCCCTTTAGCTCTGCCCACGAGCGGGAGGGGTTATTTGATGATTTACCACCCCAAAAAAAAAGACTGATCGTTTTCAACTGAAAAATCTGGAATTGATAAATTGAATATCCTCAGTGAAATAAATGCTGACTTTGTATTCCTCATTGCCTTTCGTGGGAGTGGTTTGACGATTTATCGTTATCAGGTACCATGTTTGATATAATTGATAAAGGAGATAACTGGTTTATTTATATCATTGATGACCTTTTTTACAGAACAGGTTTTTTTCTAAATTTTCCTTTTTGACGTTTGCATTTCGAACATAAATCTTTTTTTTAAATCCCTAACAACCGTTTTGCTAATTAATTTATGTTTTCCTGAACAAGAATTACTGATATAGGTAGTTCGTTCTTAATTGGCCAAGCAGTTTATATAGTGGCATTTTAATTACTATAAAATTACCCAATAGAAATCTAAGGAAACAAGTAAAAATTGTAACGGAATGATTTAAAACAACCTTGAGAATGTAGGGCAAAATAACTTACGTAATTACGTATCCATACTAATATTATAAATGCAAAAGTAAGTACAATAAGTCTCTCAGTTACCATTTTCGTCGTCTTACCGTCAGAATTTTGGAACACAGATTGGCTATGACTTGAATTAACAAATAGGATACTGGTAATACACAGGGCAACACATCAAGCTATACATATTCAGTATCACCTGGCCTTGCTTTGTATGACATTTCTGTACATTGAAAGATCACCTCAATTCGGTTTTGCATAGTATAGTTGGTCGTCGTATGTACACACACGACCTGGATTATGATAAAGGCCAGGTAGGTTGGTCAGTATAAGTCTAACACTCAATTTCGCTCCGCCCAGTGGGAAAGGAGACATTTGATGATTTCCTGCAAAAAAAAAGGCCTCAAAGCGGGCATAACCGTAAAGTAACACCAGTATAAAATATCATCTACAATATCCCCAGTCAAGCAATAACCGACACTTGAAGCCAATGCCTAGCTATATCGCAAATGACTCGTTTCCTCATTTATTTCTTGCGATTCCCGTTACGAGACGACAGAACATGATCTCTAATTCATATCTCGCTTCAAGAACTCGAATAATAAACATACATAAAATTACGACATTTTCCTATGAATGAAAGGCAGAATATACGTCATTTGCTACTATTTCACAAACTCCATTGCTTCGTTGATGATGTTCATACATCTGGTCAGACTACGCACCTGACCTTTTTGAAGAACATCATCAAGAAGGTCAGTGTATCATTCTAGGGTGTTTCTGACCGACGACGCTGGCAGTAGTGAATTCGTGATATAGTTTATTCTAGTACGGTTGTAACCTTATTGTTTGCCATTACGTGGAGATGATTGATGGATTATAAGGTATCAGTGAATTTTCTTTTGGCCAAATTAATATATTATTATTAAGCAGTGATAGCCTCGCGGTGGCGAAGTCATAGGTCTCAAACCCAAGACACGTGGCTCTGTGTTTTCGGATTTATGTGCGTATTGTTTAATATTCACTTGTTTCGCTGAAAGAAACCAGCACGCCTGGGTTATTTGAGTTATTTCTACAAAGTGACGCCCAGGCAGACACGAATATAAATCACATCACATCACACTCATTTTATAAAGGCGAAAGTCTGTGAGTGTGTATGTTTGTTACTCTTTTACGCAAAAACTACTCAACGGATTTGGATAAAATCTGGATATTATAACACATCGGATAGTTTTTATCTTCCTGAGGGATAATTTTCGAGTTGTAGCGGGCAAAGCCGCTGGCAACACCTAGTTAATTATAAAAACTAAAAAGAGAGTCGATTTAAAGTACAAAATCTCAGTGAAACTATTAACGGAACTAAAACCTAATTCTCACTTCCATGCGCACACACGCACAGCGGTCACGCCGCATAACTGAGCGGATAACTTAATACCTAATTACTAGGAAAAAATGACGGAAAGTGGCGAAGAGCCGGAATTCGCACACGACTGCAACATCGCCTGACGGACGGTCGTAGTATGCCATGCTACATATTTTTTACTGAATTCGTGATTGGTGTTCAGTTTTAAGTATTTTGTATGCTTAAGTCTCAATTTCTTCAAGTAGCGGTACGTTCTTTTATTTGTTGTTATTAATAATTTCTCATGTAAGTAATATTTGCGTTTTTTTTTTTAATATTGTTTTTATTTTACATAAAGCGTTTTTTTGTTTTGTGCTCACAGACACCATAAATCATTTTAATATATGTCTATAGTGGTCATGGCTGAGACCATGGAGGACCTCAGTAAGATGCTCGAAGACCTCAGTAGAGCTTCCGAAAGAGTGGGTCTTAAAATGAACATGGACAAAACCAAGGTCATGTTGAATGCCCATGTAACACCCACTCCTACCAAGATCGGAGACTCTACACTCGAAGTTGTAGACGATTATGTCTTGGGACAAACGGTCCAGTTAGGTAGGTCCAACTTTGAGAAAGAGGTCAATCGTCGAATCCGACTCGGCTGGGCAGCGTTTGGGAAGCTAGTATCTTCTCGTCCAACTTACCACAGCGTCTCAAGACGAAAGTCTATGACCAGTGTGTGTTGCCAGTGATTACATACGGGATCGAAACGTGGTCGCTCACAATGGGCCTCATCAGAAAGCTCAAAGTCACCCAAAGGGCAATGGAGAAAGCTATGCTCGGAGTAACTTTGCGTGATCGAATCAAAAATGAGGACATCCGCATGAGAACCAAGGTTACCGACATAGCCCGAAGAATTGCCAAACTTAAAGAGAAAAAAAAACTTGAACTTAACTTAACTTGGCAGTGGGCAGGGCACATCGCTCGCAGAACGGATGGCCGATGGGGTCGAAAAGTTCTGGAGTGGCGACCGCGAGCTGGAAGACGTTGCGTTGGAAGGCCTCCCACTAGGTGGAACGATGACCTGATGAAGGTTGCGGGGATCCGCTGGATGCGAGACGCACGGGACCGGTCAATGTGGCGACACTTAGGGGAGGCCTATGTCCAGCAGTGGACGTCTTTCGGCTGAAATGATGATGATGATGATATGTCTATACGTGAGGACTTGTAATTGGTTTCTTACTATTGTTTGTTTTTATTAGCTGTAAGTTCTCTAGTCGAACAAGCTAATAAGTACTTATATTGCCAGCTAACTTGCATTTACTTTTAACATTATACTGATACATTAAGAGACTGATGTCAAACGATACAGCGTTTGACTTGTCGCTTAATGCGAAACGCTTTATAAAACAAAATTGCAATCAATATTTTCAGTGTACTAGAATCATAAAAAACTCTACCTGTGTTTATTAGCTTGTTCCACTGTACTAAATTAATAAATTTTAATTATCTTTGTGATCACTTTACTAAACGTTTTCTTGTTCTTCTTTATCGTATGGTTAGTGCATAACCTAGTGTCAGTTTCTATGACGCCCACAGGTCTTTGATTTGGCTTTACATGTCGTTTTTTCGGCAATATGCAATATCTAGCTATTTACAAGCTAGCTATCATGATTTTCAATCAGGCCAAACATTTAGGATAGTAGATTCTACTAATATTATAAAAGCAAAAGTTTGTGAGGATGCATGGATGTTTGTTTCTCTTTCACGCAAAAACTACTGAACGGATGTGGATGAAATTTAGAACACAGATAGTTTATAACCTGGATTAACACAAAGGATACTTCTTATCCCGGTAGTACGATCCCGAAGGACAATTATCAAACTACACGCGGGCGAAGCTGCTGGCACAAGCTAGTAGTTTCTAAACCAAAATTCATATCATAAACTAACTACAAAGGTAACGAAATCGATCTCCTGGGAATGAAAAGGTAGGTACTATAACCAAGCCTAATTACAAGTAACGCGTTTATGTTACCTTTGACCCAACACAGTTGAACACTAAGAACGACTTATCGTAATTATCAGTCACGAATATTGTTGTCAGTGACTGATAATTACGATAAATTGTTTTGGGTCAAATATTACAGTTTATCTGCCAGGGCTCCAGAAATTAGTTATTTTGGCATGGGGCTGCTGCGGGTTGTTCGAAAGAGATACCGCGACCTCGGCACAAAGGGCTAAGAAGGAACATGGGTGGTTTTTTGTCAGTAGAAGTCTGAACTCCCTACGATGATTTCCCCATTTCCCTTACTTTGGGGGTGGGGGGGATCAATAATCATCTTTGGGCATATCTTCGCGACTTTTGGAGCTGTCGTCGCTCCGGTCTCGCTCCTGTCGGTAAAGTATTTTTTTTATGGTTCCACTCTAGGAATTTCTCCCGTATCGTGGCTGCGTTTAGAAGCATTTAAACTTACGAACTGTTAGACCCGGAAGAACTACCTGTAGGCCATAGAAATATTTGCTTTTGTGCGGGAATCGAACGCGACACGCAGCACACTACTGTGCTACCAAGCGCTCAGCCACTGCGCCAACCATGCCGTCAGAATATTAATACAAGGGTTTTTTTTAGCGACACAAGTCCGCAACACTATTCAACAGTGAAGAGTCAACAGTGGCAAGTTGGCGACCACCAGAAAAGCGTCGAGCCAATGATGTTCGCTGAAGTCCCAGAAAAACAGTTTAACTGTCTTGGATCCCGCAACCAAATGAATCAGAAAAGAATATCGGAGAAGTAGGAAAACATAATTTCCACTTCTCTTCACTAATACAAGACTTGTTACATAATCACAATATCATGTCACATTTAATTTTATGTTCCAGGTACTTAACAAAGGCTGTCCATCCAACTGGTAAACCCCTTAATCGCCTTTTACGTCACCTCCGAAGGGACGAGTGCCAAAAATAGGGATAATTTTCGCCGTACGGACCTTTTATCCGCGCTTAAATTAGGATAGCATGTTAAAAAGCTATGGAGGCACAAATTGAAGTTGTCACGTGTGAATATAGAGGTCAACCACCTTATAATGCTTCCTGGATATGAATTGGTGTTGTGTACGAAAATATATCATAAAATATGTATCTAGACGATGTAAAAAACTAAAACCCGACTACAAACCGCGGTCTTAAAAGTCGAAAAATTGAATTTGTATATTTAAACTAGCTGAACCCGCATGCCTTGCAATGCCCTTTTTCCTACCTACTACCTGCCTACTACCTACCTACTACTTACCTACCTACCTACTAAATACATACCTACCTACCTACCTACTACCTACCTACTACCTACCTACTACCTACCTACTACCTACCTACTACCTACCTACTACCTACCTACTACCTACCTACTACCTACCTACTACCTACCTACTACCTACCTACTACCTACCTACTACCTACCTACTACCTACCTACTACCTACCTACTACCTACCTACTACCTACCTACTACCTACCTACTACCTACCTACTACCTACCTACTACCTACCTACTACCTACCTACTACCTACCTACTACCTACCTACTACCTACCTACTACCTACCTACTACCTACCTACTACCTACCTACTACCTACCTACTACCTACCTACTACCTACCTACTACCTACCTACTACCTACCTACTACCTACCTACTACCTACCTACTACCTACCTACTACCTACCTACTACCTACCTACTACCTACCTACTACCTACCTACTACCTACCTACTACCTACCTACTACCTACCTACTACCTACCTACTACCTACCTACTACCTACCTACTACCTACCTACTACCTACCTACTACCTACCTACTACCTACCTACTACCTACCTACTACCTACCTACTACCTACCTACTACCTACCTACTACCTACCTACTACCTACCTACTACCTACCTACTACCTACCTACTACCTACCTACTACCTACCTACTACCTACCTACTACCTACCTACTACCTACCTACTACCTACCTACTACCTACCTACTACCTACCTACTACCTACCTACTACCTACCTACTACCTACCTACTACCTACCTACTACCTACCTACTACCTACCTACTACCTACCTACTACCTACCTACTACCTACCTACTACCTACCTACTACCTACCTACTACCTACCTACTACCTACCTACTACCTACCTACTACCTACCTACTACCTACCTACTACCTACCTACTACCTACCTACTACCTACCTACTACCTACCTACTACCTACCTACTACCTACCTACTACCTACCTACTACCTACCTACTACCTACCTACTACCTACCTAAATACTACCTACCTAAATACTACCTACCTACCTGTCTACCTACCTACAACCTAACTATCTACTTACCAAAAAAAAAAAAAAAAAAAAAATTATCCTATGTCCTTCTCCTGGCTCTAAACTACCTCCCTGCCAATTTTCAGCTAAATCGGTTCAGCCGTTCTTGAGATATAAGTGAAGTAACTAACACGACTTTCTTTTATATATATAGATATAAGTAAAATTATTATAGAGGACCGCCGTAGTAAAAGCCTTTGTCCGACAATGCACATATTATTATAACAAAACTAATTCAGCATCAATAAAAGTCACGCTTCATTTAATAAATACGTGCTTGTTAAACGTTAAATTCCTATCTCTAAGTATGACCTTCGCATTTGATAAAATGCTAGAATACAATCTGAGTCATCTTCAACCTAATTTTTTCCCAACTATGTTGGGGTCTTCCAGTCCAACCGGATGCACCTATATACCAGTATCTTACATAGAACAATGGCCTATCTGACCTCGTCACTCAGGTACTGACGACTGACTGATTGGTAAAACTGCATGACTTTCGGGCTACTGACTATAGCTATAACAACTGTCAAAGATCAAAAAGGTCGACAGCCGGGACCAACGGCTTAAGTGCTTTCCGAAGCACGAAAGAAAATTCGGTATGTAATGAGTGGTCACCTGAAGATTGATCCGAACAGCTGTTATTTCCGAACTACGAGCTCCTCTCGAAAATCGAATACTGAGTAGATAGAATTAATAGATTGAATTTCTACAGTTAGTATATTCCATCCACAAATCCACATATTAGCCACACAATTCCTACCCTTCACTCTGAGGTAAAAGGGACCAGAGACGTGAAACGAGGAATCCTCTCAATGCAATTAAAGTCGGTTCTATCCGATCTTCTCGCACAGTAATGGAATGCTTTTAAAGGTTGCCTACAGAAGGTCCTATATCTAGACTTTCGTATACTACCACTACTCTCAGGGTGCTATTTAAGTCGACAGCGACGGCGCGTTCGTGTTCCACGCGTGCCTCAAAGAGATGTTAGCAAATTGAAAGGAGTCCGCAAGTTTCGACGAATGCCGTGGCTATGGAACTGTTCGAAAGAAATACCGCGGTGTCGGAACACAAAGGGCTAAAGAAGTGAGTTTTAGTCAGTACAAGTCTGACATTTGAGGGGTCATTTGATGACAATTCACAGTAAAAAGCTTTTAAAATGGCTTTCACACGTGACTCTTTTTACTACGGTTATTTAGCACAAAACGTATCTGCATCTACGCTAAACTTCCCGCATTGCGCTACCTAATGCCGAGATCTACAACCTCTAAAACCCACGTATCCGCAGGTGACCTTATAAATAAACTAGACTAAAACTAGGCATTCTAAACATAATTGGGCGTTACAGAGTCGATTATGTCTGCTTAACAAAAGGTTTTGCATCAAGAATACTGGTATTGGGGCAGGTTTATATTGAGTCTGGCTGTTGACATTCACTCACAGTCATAGACGGCCGTAGCTCTATGGCGGATAAAATAGACGAGCATTAACGAACCTTCACAAAGATGTCAATCAAGCATTCTGTACATCAAACTAAGCAACGACAAAAACACTGCTGGGAAACGACTTCAAAAGGGTTTTTCACCTAAAAAATTTAATTAGTCCGTCAGATAGATTTTCAAAAAATTATGGTTACATATTTTTTATTTTTTCACGTAAACAAAAGATCAAGACGATACAGTGCTTCGAAAAGTCGTGTCATGTCGTGTGACGTCACAAGGTTAGTACTTTTTTACCCACAAAGTGACGTCTCAAGCCCCCACTGATCTATGACACGTTTTACTTACGTCATTTTTTATTAATATGATAAAACTAAAAACACATATCTAATATTTTTCGATAATCTAACAGACGGACTAATTTTTTTTTTTTGGTGTAATACCTTTTTGCGGACAAAAATCATGACTCTAAGGACGACTCACTGTAACGCACCCAAAACATTGTGCTGATGGATGTATTGTATATTATGGGGATCATAAAATAAATAAATAAACCCTCCTTTTGGGCAGTCTGGTAAAAACTTGTGAAAGAGTTGAAATGTTGACCTGCAATTTCTCCGGAACGAGAAGTTCCTAGGTATGTTCCAGAACAAAAGTTACGCGCTCTGACGCGGACATTAAGTGCCTTTCGGCTCCGTTAAGGGGTATTTTTACACCAGTTATATTTACAAATAAATTGGGGTAAGGGCAAGAGAATGACAATGATGGTATTGACATGAAGCCACTACCAGCTAGCTACGCTGTCGACAATCACTGCCACAATATAAGCCTGCCTTTAAACGAATGGCGTCGTTTCGAAATGTCAGTGGCGTGCGGCGTGCCAAATCAAAACAATATGGAACCGAACGGTATGTGGCAACTGGCAATGCAAATTTAAATTACAATGCTAACTGTTACTGCTTTAACTGTAACAGTATTATAATATCTTGAGAAGACGGAGTTGAAAGGCTTTTTCATTCAGGAAATGGATGAAGGAAGTGCTAATACGAATAAGACTTCACACAAAGATCATGCATAAATCAAAGAGTTCCGTTTATGGAAACTTGGCCAAGTGCAAGTCGGACTTGCACATGAAGGGTTCCGTACCATGACTTGTATATTCTATAGGTTTTCCTGTAATCTATAAGTGTTAACTAATTTCTGTATTTTTTTTTCAGAATTTTAGGCTCAGTAGTTTCGAAGATAAGGAGGGGGGGGGGAATGGTCGCATTTACAGACAGACAGACACACGAGTGATCCTATAAGGGTTCCGTTTTTACCTTTTGAGGTACCGAACCCTAAAAATAGACAAAACTCTGGATGCTGTCTGGCTGCCCTAGTCTTGTTGTTGCAAGCGCGACTGCTGAGCATGAGGTCTAGGGTTTAGTTCCCGGCTCGTGCACAGTATAAGTGCCATGGAGTCTGAATTCTTGCCTGGTTGATGGCAATAGGCTGGCCCCCATCGGACTTAAACATAGCTGGCGAAATGTGGGTTCACCTCTGCCAAACCCATCTGGGATTATAGGCGAGATGTTACGTTCTGAATGCTGTGAAAACCAAGCAAATAGCGACTGACAATGCCTTTCGTCATTATATTTTTAATCATATTTATCTCCATTAAAAGTAAATCTTCACAAGAGATCAATTTACAAAACATCTTATACTCCCATCGCCGTATAAAGATTATCTGAAAAGTTCAACAGCACGGCTTTGTTTACGTTGCTGGAAAGATCAGTAAAAAAAATCAACGGTTATTAGCATAATGGTGTTCAATGCTTGTGTATTACGAGAATCCCACGTTAACTATCATACAATGGTAGTAATTAGTCATATTAGCAATTAGATCACAATGCTAGCTACGATTATGTACATTTTATCGTACGATTTGTACTGTTTGATGTTATTTTAGCGTGAATGAATCACAGGAAAACCGGCGCGATAACAGTTTTGGGATACCTATCTTCATTCTAAATTAACACTGTTTTATTTTAACAAACTTTTAGTTTATGTCATTAAATCATCATCATTTCATGTGCCTAGTGTATAACAGGGTATTTCAACAAAAAACATCGAATTGATCCGTCAGATAGATTTCCATAAAATAAGTACACGTATTTTTTCATTTTTCACGTAAACAAAAGATGAAGACGATACAGTGCTTCGAAAAGTCGTGTCAAGTCGTGTGACGTCACAAGGTAAGTACTTTTTTACCCACAAAGTGACGTCAAAAGCCCCAGGGACTTTTGATCTTTGACACGTTTTATTTGCGTCATGTAAAGCCAAGTCAGAGGCTGAGCGGCATAAAGGCTCTGGCACCTGCAGGGCTATTGCGTATCTTTCAAATGTCAGTGGCTATCATATTGTCCATTGATTAACTGTCAAATTGGTTATGGTTTAGTACAAAATGGAACCATTTGACAGTTAATTGATGGACACTATATGCTAGCCACTGTCATTTAAAATATACGCAATAGCCCTGCAGGTTAGGCACTCGATGATGAAGAGATCATCATCTTATCATCACTACTAAGTATAGCCCTCTCCTTATTCCACCACCACTGCCTATCTCAATATAAAAGTTGATATGTTTCTTACTCAATCAGGCAAGATTGGCCGAATAGATTTGGATGACATTTGGCACCCAGATATTTTATACCCTGCATTAGTAGTACATGATATTTTTTTTCTCAGCCCACGCAAACGAAGTCAAAAGCAGAAGCTAGTAATTAAATATTTTATGATTATTTCTAAATTCGTCCCGATTCAGCCAATGAATTGATATTTTTATTAGCTACCTATCGACACTTTATGGTCTCAAGATGTTAAATTCGGACGTGACCGATTTTATTTTGACGTTTTGCCGTAGCAGTGAAGGAAAACAATTGCTGTGACTCAAAATATAGCTTTTTAAGAATGAATAAGTACCTACGTGTTTGTATAATATTGCCAAGGTATACAAGAAATAATCGATTGAACAATCGGCATTGAAAGTCTTTCAAGTATCGATTAGCCATGAGTTTAATGGAACGATTGGATAGAACCAAGAGAATGGTAGCTACATTGTTCCAGATAAACGATAAATACTCAGACTTCTACAAAATATCAATTTGATAAATTAGATGAGTTTTAAATTCTGATGTAGGTAGTATGTAGTTATACAAATAACAGATTTGCAGAGAAATGGTCTTCTTCACCGAACTACCCAACCGGAAGACGTTGCGTTGGACGGTCTCCAACTAGGTAGACCAATGACCTGGTGAAGGTTGCGGGAACCCGCTGGATGCGAGACCGACGGGACCGGTCAATGTGGCGACACTTGGGGGAGGCCTATGTCCAGCAGTGGACGTCTTTTGGCTGAAATGATGATGATGAGATAGTCTTCTTCATCTTGTCCTAACTTGGTGCCAGATTTTGACGCGTTTAGAGGCGGAGAAAATCTGATAAAATCATAATCAGCATAATCGTCACGAATGAAAAAGTAAGCAGTATTTGATTCTTTATGTTAAGCCAATTCAATCTAGATAAACCACAACGTTCTATGATATGCATCTATTTAACTATGCACGCAAATAGATTATATCTATCTATACGCAATATGCATGATCTAAACCTGTAACTTCTTACCATCTGCATGCAAGACTTGCATTCACAACTTGCCTACTCCTATCAAACTAGGATTGACATCATCGCCTCGTGCAGACCTTACGTCATAAGCTAAAACACGCGATTTTAGACCTTATAAGCATACAGAATCACGGAGTTAATTATTAGACACGTAATCTGATAGTTAAGTAGGTATTAAACTAACTTGGCAGCTGATACTCTTTACAAGTTCTAAATTGGTTAGCAACAGTTTCGCCAAAAATGTTAGGTCATGTCGATGACCTTTATTCAGTTAGTGTTGATATGTGTTTTAACAATTTTATGCATAGTAGAGGTATTCGATATTTGATGTGTCCCAAAAGGGACATCAAACGCGCCATGCTACTTGGCTTGGGGAACATAAATTGTGTTTCAAACTTTCAAAACAGCAGCTATATTTGGCTTAAATCTATCACCAGTGGATTTAAATGAACAACTTAAATCTATTATATTTTTTTTAAAACGCTGAAATAAACACCTGATAGTCAACGTCAAAAAAGTAAGAAGTCCTCTGCCAGAAAACCGCCAGTCCTTTACCACTTTCTCGTGTTTCAGCTCATAATTTGGTATTTTAAAACCCATTTTAAAATAAATAAAAATCCTCGATCACTAATTACTAATGCAAACAGAATGGTATTTGCTCACGCACATCGCTTAGCCGAAGCCTCCCATGTTATGTCTACTAAGCAAATAGGCTTGAGAAGCAGTTCTACCGGTCCTCATGACTACTTACTACACGTACCTAATTGCCTACCTTTAAATGAGCCTCAGCATGCTACTAATCGTTTTTCTTATTACCATTGGAAAGGCTTTGGTGTTCAAGTTGGTTTTAATCTCACTTGGACTATAACTTTGTCTGTGTGAAGTCGGAAAGCAGCAAAAATTGATAAAATTTGGTTTTACGTTTTCTGACCCAGGGAGGAGCAGGGATGACAGTATGTCCATGGCAGTCCAAAACCTCTTCAGCTTGGTAACTCTGCGAGATTTGTCGGCAATTCTATGTCTTTTCCAGATAATTACATTTCGGTTTTTTTCATCATCATCATGATTTCAGTCAAAAGACGTCCACTGCTGGAGATCTCCTAGAATTGCCATATTTGCCACGCTAGGCAGGCGGGTTGGCGATCGCAGTATGGTATTACCATACTGCGATGCCATTCTCTGGTAAGTCCCTCATCCGCCTCTTACGACACCCACGGGAAGACATGGAATGATACTATTCTTTACGTCCAACACCATTCGGTTCTTTAGCATCAAGGAAATTCTGTACGATAGTGGTGTGCTCAAGGAAAAATGACAATTGAATATTATATGATTTGGTCATAAAAATATAAGGTTTCCGTTTTTTGCCATTCGGCTACGGAACCCTAAAAAGGTGCCTTTGATAGTAGATTTACTAAGGCACAGATTGGCCTTCCTTTTATCTCGTTTCACTTAATGCTTTGCACATATTTGAAGAGTTTATAACTGTATAATCCTGGTTTACTCTTCTAGTAGAAGTACTCGCCGAGATGATGACGTTATTTTATATTAGGTAAGCTTACATAATATCTCATCGTGAGTTACTATGCTATTACTTTACTTAAGAGGTATTTCCATTCAAATATACTTTCAATGTGCAAAGCCACACCTATATTAGTATCAGAAAACAATGCAGGATATATTGTTCTCATAATTCTGTGGTATATTAGGCACTGTCCACATCTCAATTGCATGGATCGGCAAACCGATTCCGCACCGATAAGTGTCGTCAGACCCGACACAAAGATATTTTAGTGAATAAGTACCAACTTCAAATAATCGAAGTGTTATCATTTCATAACATAACCTAAAACGAATAATACATAATAATAATGAACGACAACAAACACCACTATTCGATCAACAACAAATGAATTCAAGTTGCTCACACCAGTTATTTTCTGTGCATGACGCGTATGTCCTGCGCGTGATTAGATTATCCTGCGGTTTGCGAAACTAACGGAAACGACACATTACGTCGGCTCATGGATTTGTATTTTAGGGGCAAGCTGACAGCAATTTTACAGCCGTGCAAGGTCATTGGGTAAAAAGTTGGAGCGTTTGGTAAACTCACAAGAATCCACGATTGAGCATTTCCGAATAAAGTAAAAACAAATGTAAGAAAGCTTTAATTCTACTGTTACATCATACACTAGATAATCATCATCATCAGCTTACAGAAAATACGATACTAGATAAAGATATTTCTAAATTGAAATTCAATTTTAAGCCTCCGAGCACTAACTGCCCCCTTTGGATTACCCCATTTCCTTTCACCGATTCTGGTCCTAGGATTAGTCCTCCATCCAGATCCACACATTTCCCAAAACCACTATAAATATTCTGATCTATACCTCTGCTTTGGTCTCTTGGTATAGCATAATTATAGAGCTTATCAGTAGCACAATTTAAATGACTAAAGTTGACTTTACCAAAACTTTTATACACAGAAGACATCACGGGGTGCACAATGAGCATCAAAATAATTATGACGATGCAGTATTAGCGATACTAGTATTTAGGATGTCTCTTTAAAACTACAACACATATAGTGGAATGACCATGTGCTACATAGAAAATCATTACGAGGACCAAGACAAAAGTAAAAGGGAGCCAGCGGTTGTAGTCTTTAAATATCAAGTTATTTCAGCACAACGAAAAATGTTACCAATTAATTTTCTCTTTGTTCTCCAAGTCTAGGCGTTCATTAGTCTGAGCAGCCATAACAGTTAAGTGTCAGTTGCGAAACTTGAAATACTAGACAGAGTTTTAAAAACATCGTAGAACAATATACTCGAGTCTCAATAGCACATAGACAACAGGTTAGATCATCGGATACTATTCTATTAGGCTAATTGTAAACAATTGTGAAGATACAATGAAGGAGAGTCATATGTACGAAAATAAAATTAAACAGACGTATGTTGGATTGGCGCGTTCAAATATGGCACGTGATATCAATCAAATACTGAAGTACCTAATAGAAAACAATGTATCAAGGTTTAATGGAGTTCTGGGGAATACAGGTTAACTGTCTTTGACGATAGATAGTATTGGGATCAATACAGTATAGCTCCATCTGCTATATGATAGGTGTTGATTAAGTCTTGCTATAACCATTAGTGGTCTACAAAGAAAAATGTAACGCGTCCACAAGATCAAAGAATCGATTAACAGATGACGCATTGATCGGCACGTTTGGAGTTACAACTCAATTGAGTGAAATTTATCTACATAAGTGTTTAAACAAAGAAGACTCAAGAGCTAGCAAAATCCGTTGATCAAAAGCGACAAAATACTAAATCCTTTTAATAATTTAACAAGTTATACGACCGACAATCCTTTACTAACCGTACAGTGATAATCCTGACAGACGGCACGGCGACATTACTCGGCACGAGTGCGGGATCAAATTGACATATCCGCCTTCCTAATGCATTCATGAACAGGACACCCGACCAAGGCGGGAATACTTTACACTCACAGTCTCACACGTCTGATTACGGTTATTCATATTGAAATATCGCTCCTGGGTTAAGAAAAGATACTGCGACCTTGAAGCTCAAGATCAAGTGTCAAGACTGGAGGTATGGACGACACTTTCTATGCAATATTGCAACTGTTCATTTTGTGACGCATCGTCGAGTGTATCCTATACACCGGTTGACAGCATATTTGCAATCATTTTACCATCAGCCAAGCAGTAATTTTAGCATCATTTCTTTATAGCTGAGTGAGAGACTCATTTATTGCCGTCTCTATAGACATTGACTGATTACATTAGTCTATCAATTTGTGAATTATTAATAGGATCTCGCCTACAAGAGGCTTTCGAGAACTTAATCAATAAGACGAGGTAATGAAGTGACAACTTCTATTTATAAAGATCAATAAACGGATTAATTTGTTTCTAATGGCCAAATACATGAATATAATTTAACTTAAGTACAAGATATACACATATTTGCTATTAATGATGAAGGCCAACAGCAATAGCTTTGCAATAATACCATCCGAAATGCGAATGGAATAATAATGAAGAAACTACCGGTAGGGCACCACGATACACGTCGTGAAATACGAATTTACTGCAAGACTTCTAAAACAAGACCACGAGGTTCTTCAGCTTTTCGAAACAAGATTCTGTAACAATGTTGAAGATGTCTTACATTACAAAATCGAAGAGTTACTACAAGATTTGTGGGGAGAAACTTCGAGAGCTAAAACACATGAGTTGAACAAGAAGTTAGTATCGACACAGCCAGTACACACTGACTCATTTTGGGAGATGAATGGCAGAATTTCAAGACTTTTTAGGTAGTTATTAGGGATAGACCTAATAAGATAATTTTGTGTAATAAGCGTAAAATCGAGATACCTGCAGCGTGTTCTAAAAGGTTTTTTTTGCAAATAACACTTTTAAAGAATTATAAGTTTGATTCCCAGTAGTTTTTCTTAGGATCTGTTACTATCAGCCTGTGTCACTGCTGGGTAAAGGCCTCCCACGTGACTTCCAATTTTTTAGTTTTTGCACTAATGTTGATATTGGCGCTGAGAATCTGAGCGAGACAAACATATAAAAACGTTTTTTTCTGAGCTGAATGTTACCGTCAGTCTCTTTTCAAATTACAACACAATCCTATAAGGATATTGCGACAATGGTATGCACGCCTATATTAGAAGACATTCCTTGAAGGTTGCGCAGGTCAGAGGGCAATCCTTTGTATAAACCCAGACAGAACTATACACAATACACATTTCTGAAAAGGAAAACAGATCCCGATAACAAACTTCTGAATGAAATACACTAACAAAATGATCTCTCGCCTGAAACTGCATTAATTAATCACTTCCAAAAACTAAATAATATTTTTGTGGAAAAACGAGACAAAAACTAGGCCTTAAAAATCGATTTGGATCATGAAGCATGAGTTGCACTGAATGGGCTATTAAAACAAGCTACACGATGCATTTTTTATGGACACGCTGTATTTTTATGCTCGCTTTCCGCAAACGATTTATATGAAACGATTAGGCAGACTGTCACTTCCAATTGTTATGTTTTGCCGGCTTTCTTCCTTTCATATTTTACAATGCTTAATTCGTACTTAAACGTTTTATTAGTAAAGTCCATCCATATCAATTTAATAATGCATGCCGTTTGTGCTCACACTAGTATTGACTTACTTTATCATACATTTGTTTTGTTTTTCTTCGGATATGATAAAACATAGATTAACCAACATGATCGAAGTATAAAGCAATATGGTAGTCTCGATGTTACAGTTAAAAAACCGGTCGAAACTACTTTTGACTGGTTTCAGTCAAAACCCTCATTACGTTAAAACGCGTTTACTCTATTAAAATAAATGTTACGAGTAACTATCGCACAAGGTTATGAAAGGGTCAAAAAAAAACTAACAACCTAATTAAGTTTCGTAATGACCTTTAGGTTATTACAAATCAGTAGAGAAATAAAACAAAAACCACCTAATAATTTCTTTTGACCGGTCAAAAGTAGTGTTGACTGATTAACAGTTTTGACTGTGACATCGATATTGAAAGAATCGTCGAAGTTCTGGAGAAGCGACCGCTAATCAGAAGACTTTGCGATGGAAGGTTTCCCACTAGGTTGACCAGTGACCTGACGAAGGTTGCGGGGACCCGCTGGATGCGAGATGCACGGGACCCGTCACTGTGGCGACATTTGGGGGAGGTCATGGATGAAGAAGGAAGGTCATGAATCAAATGGTGAAGGACTTTCTGTAAACACCCATGTAAAGCAAGTTTAAGTATGTATTGTTGTATTTAATCTGAAAACAACATGACTACCGCAGTACACAATTAACCTTTCAACTCCTGAATGCATTGCAGGACTTACAGACAGTAAGTATGTCTGCCGCTTAAGATATTAAATACCTAAGTCGAAAGCAGTCTGTCACAGGCTCACAGCGGTCAGAGAGAAAATTAACAGATTATAGCCACGAACGGTGTTGCACACGCAATCGAATCTTTAGGTGACGTGCTACTCCATTAACGTTGACTAATTGACAAGATCGAATTACTGACCAGTTTTCTCTGAACGCCTTAGATGGGGTGATAACAGAAGCGGGATATGTACTTAAGGATAGACTTCACATTTCAATACATATAGTAATTTTCCTTTTGGAATTTGATGGATGACACGCCTTTTTTTTTTTTTTTTGGTGGGTGTAAAATCATCGAATAACCCCTCCCGCTCTTGGGCAGAGCGAAAGGGAGTGTCAGACTTCTACTGACTAAAAACCACCCATGTTCCTTCTTCGCCCTCTATGTCGAGGCCGCGATAACCGTTGGACTACCCGCGGCCCCGACAGGCGTCGGCCCTTTCGGGCCCCTCCCATGTTGCTGACATCTCTTTGAGGCGCGCGTGGAACACGAACGCGCCGTCGACACGGCCTGTTTTCGTCGTGAGACGGACGGACGGCGAGTTAGCCCATCACTCACCGTCCACAGGCCCGCGTCTACGGTGGCCGGAGGTCATCGCGGGACCCCCGACGCCCGGAGCGCCTCCCGCGGCGGCTGGGACGAGAGGTTCTCTCCCTCTCGCGTTCCGCCACCTCCTTCGCCAGCAT
Source organism: Diarsia rubi (assembly GCA_932274075.1). Classification (NCBI taxonomy): domain Eukaryota; kingdom Metazoa; phylum Arthropoda; class Insecta; order Lepidoptera; family Noctuidae; genus Diarsia; species Diarsia rubi. The sequence continues at coordinate 14,541,199 of OW026431.1, forward strand.
CACTGCTTCGCAGAAGGAGGCGACGGCGTCCCATTCCTCCTCGCCCCGGACCATGGCTTGCACCAGGGCCGGGCGCGAGAGGTCGCCGCCGCCGATCGCCGCTACGAGAACACGGCGGGGCTCCGCCCAAGCGGGGCACACCTCCACTGTGTGCTCCACCGTGTCCTCCGGCCGATCCTCGCAATGGTGGCATCCGGGCGTTTCCTCCCGCCTGATTCGGTGCAGGTACCTCCCGAAACAACCGTGTCCGGTGAGGACCTGCGTCAGACGGAAGGTGAGGGCGCCGTGGCGCCTCTCAAGCCACTCCTCAAAGAGGGGACTTACCGCCACTATCGTGGCGTGCCCTGTGGATGACACGCCTGGCTCATGTAAGTTATGAAGCCATTAAAATTTATCTACGTTTTCTACGCACTTGACGACATAAATAATCATCATATAATTTACATATTGCTTAAGTTAATTTAAGTTATGATATGACCATGAGAGAAATGTACACTACACGTGAATCTTGATGACTTCCGTGATTACTTCACAAACGTTTCATGAAAAAGTTAGGAAAACTATTATTTATTTTCCACCATAAGCAGGAAAGTTCTGCTTCCCAGTGCAAATGAAACAAGCACTATCGCGTTGCAATTCCGTTCAGCTAGTCGCTTCCTCTGTAGCCCCACCCTTAGCGCCATGCAGTTAGACAAAGCGTTATGGCTATTGTCTGGGTGTGAATAAAGGCGATTGTTGCGTGTACAAGAGGTGCAGATAACATAACCTACTGTGCTATGGTGTGTTGATACCGCTCTGATACGTCACTAACTAGAGCAAACCGTCTCGTACCATTGCACATTTTAAATCCTGTACAGATGTTTTCTTTAAATTATGTTTTGTTATAAATATCATCATCAATTGTCCCAAATTCCCAATGCAAGGACATCAGGCCTCCTCTCTAAGAGAGGAATGGGCTATGCTATAATCTACAAACGTTAGCCCAGTGCGGGTTGGTAGAAGTCACACGTCTTCGATTTTTTTGGTTCTAATATAAGAAATGCCAGGGTGCGGATGATGGAAGAATCATTGACAATGGAACATAGCTCTTTTGATAACTACCAATTTGAAGAACCTCAAATGATTTTCAAAGTCAAAGTCAAAATATTTTATTTCACATAGGCCTACATGGGCACTTGTAAACCGTCGACCAAAAAAAAGGGGCACAATTCGGTGCATTGGCCGATTCCTAAGGAGAAGAACCGGCAAGAAACTCCAAAGGTTACTCTTTTAATCTTTTAAAATGGTTAACAATAAGTTTAAGGTCCAGACATAATCAACTCATCATTTTGAACTTCATTACTATTATTATTATCTTCAAATCGTGAAACTAGAACTATTTTCAGTCATTTTACCTCAACTCATACATACGGAATCCTGCTCATTTTAATTAGTTTTGCAGGAGACCAGTTAGAACCATATTCGGGCGAGTTTTAGTTGAAACTCAAAAATATCCTGCATATCGTGCAAACCCGAGTGATGCTAGGAATTGATACTAATAATAATGATACTTATATTATTATATTATTGTTTTAAATATTATGTTATGTTAAACCGTTTTTGTGCATGTGGTGTTAACCTGTAATTAATTGTTGCACTTGTAAATGTTACTATAGTCATTAAGTCACAAATGTATATAGTGTAAGCAATTGTTGGTTAACCTAAATAAATAAATAAATACTTACCTCCAGCAGGGCTATTGTGTATCTTTTAAATGACAGTGGCTATCATATTGTCCATGGATTAACTGTCAAATTGGTTATGGTTTAGTACAAAATGGAACCATTTGACAGTATTTGATGTACACTTTATGATAGCCACTGTCATTTAAAAGATACGCAATAGCCCTGCTGATACAGGAAAAAGGCATTTATTTAGTCATTCATAATATCAAATATACTGTTTATTGAGAAGTTTCCTTATTCTCCTTGTATCTTGTGACAAGCAATGCAAAACAAATCAAAGTATGAAAACGCGAATTAGACCTAGCCTTTTTTTTTGGGAGGAGGGGGTGGGGAAATCATCAAATAACTCCTCCCGCTCTTGGGCAGAGCGAAAGGGATTGTCTGACTAAAAACCACCCATGTTCCTTCTTAGCCCTTTATGTCGAGGACACGGTATCTCTTACAACAACCCGCAGCCCCGACGGGATTAGACCTAGCCTAACGAAAGAAAAAGGGATTTTCATGAATCGCTGTAAGGAAACATCACCAGTCTCCTGTGCATGTCTTCCTCCAACTTCTCTTATTACTCGCCTTTTAGCCATTATCATCTTTCACACGGTAAATCCATCGTTTTGGGTCTTTCCCTACACTAAGGCAATTCATTACAGATCAAAGACTATTTGTGGTTTAATACTGTTACGTCGATCATCTAGAATCATCGAGAAACCTCGCTAATAACTGAGAAGTACGCGTGAATTCTAGTAGGTACCTAATTCCATTCTGTAGGTAGTTAGTCCGCCACCCGTCGTCGCGGTACTTGCATTTTAATTTCGACCGTATGCCTACGGCGTAAAGTAACTTCTTCTTTGTTGGATAATTTATCTTTTAGTTTATTTTTTTGTTAATGTTTTTCTGGATGCTTTTTATGGAATAATAGCGAACTTTCTCGAATATCTATTGTGTGTTTGGGGTATAAAAGGACCGGGAGAGGACGAAGCGAGTCAGTCTACTTTTAAGCGAGACAACGGAAGGTTCTAAGAGAAATCTAGTGCGATAAAGTGTTCAGTTGTGATATTTTGCGATTGTTTTTAAGTGTTTTGCGAGTAATAAAGTTATTTCGTGTGTTCAATTGGTAGTGCTTTTATTTATCCCATACCCAGCTCGTAACAATTTGGTGTCAGAAGTGAGGGATAAATAATGCCGATTCTACCCAAGGACGACACGGATAGTATCCGTACTAGGAGTCAGCGACAACAGGGTATGGACCAAAGGCGATTTGGTGACTCTCCGACACAGACACCAGGCGGTGTCCAGCCTACGTCAGAGCCAGTCGCAGGCCCATCCGGAGCTACTCCAGCATTAGCGGCGCCTGACTTGTCTGCCTTAATGGCGCTGCTGCAAGACCAGGCACGTCGTCAGGAGGAACAGGCTCGCCGTCAGGAGGAGCAGGCTCGTCGTCAAGAGGAGCAGGCTCGTCAGTTGCAGGAACAGATGCAACGGGACAAGGAGGAACAGGCTCGCCGTCAGGAGGAGCAGGCGCGTCGTCAAGAGGAACAGGCCCGGCGCCAAGAGGAACAGATGCTCCTGATAAAGGATCTTCACGCATCAGTTGGCAAAGAGCTGAGCGTGATGAAGGAGCAGGTACAGCAGCACGACGATCGAATTTCAAAGGCCGAAATTCAGATTGCTGATGTGAAGAAGGCCTTGAGTGAAATTAAGGTTGGAGATGGGGTTGTGACGTCAGTGATTGCTGCACCTTCGGTGCGCGGGTTTAAAGTGCCGCCATTCGACGGAACATCTTCGTGGTCAGCCTATAAAATCCAATTTGAGGCCGTTATGAAGGCGAATGGGTGGACCAAAGCGCAAGCCATGACAGCGCTCACCTTGGGCCTCCGAGACCAAGCCCTTACCATTCTTGAGGCACTCGGCAAGGATGTGACCTACGAACAGCTGCTGGAGGCGTTAGAGTCTAGATACGGCGACGCGCACCTGGAGCACGTCTTCCGTGCCAAATTAAAGGATCGTGTTCAACGTAATGCCGAGAACCTACAGCAGTGGGCCCTGGAAGTTGAAAAGCTGGTTCGGAAAGCATACCAGTCCGCTCCTGCACTCATCGACGGAAATCTAGTACAGGCGTTCGTAGATGGAATTCGCGACTTGGAAGTTCGAGCTGCTGTGAGACTTGGGCACCACGAGACGCTGAAAGATGCCTTGGCCCATGCTTTAGAAGTGGAGGCAGTGAGGCAGGACCACCGTACGCACCGCGTCAGGGAGGTTGTCGCGTCACCTGTACGCGACCGCCCGCAAAAGTACAGCCCGAAGTGCTACACTTGTGGAGAAAGTGGTCATCTGCGGTCAAACTGTAAAAAGCGACGCTCGACGAGAGATGAACATGATCAATCACAGCAGAGAAAGGCGGCTGAGATGACAGCCCAGCAACAGTGGAGAACTCGCGATAACGAAGACTTACTGGCAAGATCTTGGCGTGAAGACTGTATGCAGAGTTCCAGGCAAGAAACTAAGGGAGTTGTGTCTGTGAGGAGGCTGAGAACAGATCTCAGCGACGAATGGAAGGAAACCATACAGCAGGCTCAGCAAAATGACTTGGACATTAAACCGATCTTTGAGTGGATCAAAGCTGGTGCTCCGAAGCCCAAGTGGAGTGATGTGGCTGCGATGAGTTCCATCACGAAGAGTTATTGGGCACAATGGAACAGTTTGGAGATCCAGGATGGAGTCTTGTGCCGTAAATGGGAAAACGCTCGAGGAGACAGCTGTCATCTGCAAATGGTTGTGCCTAAAGCTAAGGTACCAGATGTTTTACGGTTGTACCATGATGGATGCTCAGGAGGTCATATGGGGGTAAAAAGGACTCTACTGAAGATCAGAGAGCGCTTTTACTGGATCCACTGTCGAGATGATGTGGAGGACTGGTGTCGCAAATGTACCAGCTGTGCGGCTGTGAAGGGACCTCACACACGAAGCAGAGGTGCGTTAAAAGTGTACAACGTTGGAGCCCCCTGGGAGCGGATAGCACTGGACGTTGCGGGACCATTTCCAGAAAGTGACAGCGGAAACAAGTACTTCATGGTTGTCATGGACTACTTCACAAAGTGGCCAGAAGTCTTCGCCATTCCTAACCAAGAAGCTACAACAGTCGCAGATAAATTGGTTCAGGAAGTCTTCTGTCGTTTTGGAGTACCCTTAGAAATTCACAGCGATCAAGGGAGGAATTTTGAATCACAAGTTTTTCAGGAGACTTGTCGATTGATGGGTACACACAAAACCAGAACCACTTCTTACCACCCACAATCTGATGGAATGGTGGAACGATTCAACCAGACGCTGGAAAGATATCTGGCAAAAGTTGTGGAAAGCAGGCAAAAGGATTGGGACAAGCACATACAGCCGTTTCTTCTGTCCCATCGGAGTGCAGTTCACGAAAGTACGACTGTAACTCTAGCCTTCGCGAACTTTGGAAGGGAACTACGGTTGCCTGCAGATTTAATAACTGGAACTCCCCCTGATGTCCCACGCAGTGTAACGGATTACGCAAATGACCTGCGTAACAAGTTAAATGATGTGTATGAGCATATCAGACAATCCGGACAACAGATGTCTGAGAAGATGAAGACCCGTTATGATCGGAAGGCAAACAGTAGGGGTTTCGATGAAAGCTCTCTGGTGTGGTTGCATAACCCAGTGCGGAGCAAGGGAAAGTCCCCGAAATTGCAAGCAAAATGGGATGGACCATACCGAGTTGTGACCAGGATCAACGATGTCACCTACCGAATACAGAAGGGTCCGCGAGGTGCGCCTAAGGTTGTGCATGTAGACCGATTGGCGCGATATCACGGGACTAATGATGCTCGGGACGAGCATGTCTAAGGAGGGGGCAGTGTTACGTCGATCATCTAGAATCATCGAGAAACCTCGCTAATAACTGAGAAGTACGCGTGAATTCTAGTAGGTACCTAATTCCATTCTGTAGGTAGTTAGTCCGCCACCCGTCGTCGCGGTACTTGCATTTTAATTTCGACCGTATGCCTACGGCGTAAAGTAACTTCTTCTTTGTTGGATAATTTATCTTTTAGTTTATTTTTTTGTTAATGTTTTTCTGGATGCTTTTTATGGAATAATAGCGAACTTTCTCGAATATCTATTGTGTGTTTGGGGTATAAAAGGACCGGGAGAGGACGAAGCGAGTCAGTCTACTTTTAAGCGAGACAACGGAAGGTTCTAAGAGAAATCTAGTGCGATAAAGTGTTCAGTTGTGATATTTTGCGATTGTTTTTAAGTGTTTTGCGAGTAATAAAGTTATTTCGTGTGTTCAATTGGTAGTGCTTTTATTTATCCCATACCCAGCTCGTAACAATACTCTATGTTCCAGATGAATAAAAAAAGTCACTAGTAAAGCATTCTAACATTAACATAGTTAATTAATAATTTAGGTTTAGAGAGGATGTTGGTCAACCGGCAATGTTAATTTTGAGGCCGATTCGCAATTTTTCACATCACACGATAAAATTGCCATGCTGGTTCCCTATGAATGAATGTAAAGAAACACGTGTATCGCTGAATAGTATATTAGTCGCGTTTCCAGAAACAATTCGATTACTATGGGTGCTGGAGAGTAATGATCCCACTTTGGGATACAATTAGCTAATTATTCCGTTTGGTACGCCTAATGCCTAACGCCACGGACATCACTTGATTGAACGAGAATTAAACAGGTTGCATTATTAAATGAGTAGAAGGAAGAAAAACGAAGAGGTGCTTCGACAGTTAAATGAACAGTTAAAAAAATAGTATTTGCAGCCTATCAAAAGAAAAGGACGTGGTCATGGATAGCCTAATTAATAAAGATGTGGAACAAAGAGCGTGATTAAAGAATTGAGGACTATGCCCACAGTGGTCGCCTTTCAACTGAAATGGTCATAATTATGAAAGAGAGAACATATACCGAACGACATAAAAAACTTCTGAGCAGAGTCAGACAAACAAAAAATATAAACGATCTACGAAAGTTCATTGACTACGATTTACGAAGCATGTGGCACAAGCATGTCTAATTCCCTGCCAATGTATCCTAGAACAAAATTAAAGTTACGCGAAATAATTTGGGGCAATCAGACCATATTATTATGCTATTTTTTTTTCTACTTGGCATTGGCATCTTGCAGATCAACCTATGAAGCAGGTTTCTGCTTAATCGGAGAATCCTGTGGATGCCTCGAGTGTAAGGCCTCCGAGAGCTAGGGTGTAAAACTTATATACTAAGTGGCAGCGCGCTAAGGGCACTCCTGCGGGGTACGAGGCTTGGCTTAGGCGCTTAGGGTATCACTGGGGTGCAAAACAGCAAAGAGCAAAAGGTCAGGCTAGATTTGAGTGTGATAATTTAGGTCTTGGGTAAAAGTACTGGGTCAGCGTCGCGGCCAGGCTCGAGCAAGGGTCGGGGGGGAGGGTACTATAGTAGACTGAACGATGCAGTAAGAAAGCCTAATCCAGTCTTAACATGCAGACATACAAAGATGGCCGTACAAACGGACAGCAACAGAAATAATCTTATTAAGATTCAGGTCACAGATAATTTAAATTTAGCAGACGTAGAACCAGAAATGTACAATAGCCCAATTAGATAATTGTTGGATAGTGCAATGTTCCACTCATAATGCAATCTTGAATACTAATTCTACGCACTTTTATCTAACTGGCGAGTTGTATGGATAATGTAATATTGAAGAGGAGATACGGTGCATAATAATGAGACGAAGTAACGGTGAAAATGATTATATTGACGATTATTGCACGCATTGCATTCCATTTCCAAGTTTGACGGACCAACAGAGGAAGTTCTTACCTATTTAACATCACGCCAGCAATTCCGGAAGGTAAGGCAGAGGTGTACCTAATAGTCCTAAATCAACCGGGCACAAATCCTGACTCCTTTACTGCTGAGAAATTCTTGATGGATAACCCAATAAACCCTGGGAATCGAACACAAGCTCGGCAGTCACAATTGCGTCACTAGGCAGATCAATTCCATATTTTGATGGAATTTATAATATTAACTGCAGTGTAGTCGTGGTTTTTAAAGCGAAATTGCAGTAAAAGCTATTACTGCTATTGTAGGTCTATTTTTGCACGTGTTTATTCTAACAACTGCATTTGAGGAAAATATCGACATATATCCTTAATAGTTCATTAATATGTTTTCATTTCATAGGTTTATTATTTATGCACCATTGGACAATACGTACCAAATTCGACATATTGTGCTGGCAATTTCGTAAAGAAAGTTTTGAGTATGGATGTGGACGGCTAATGTGAATCGCAAAGTCGAAGACCCATGAGCGGTATAACAACTCTGGCACCAGGTTGTGCACTAACCTCACGTAAACAAGAAGATTACCAAAGAAGCGATGGGTCGTGTGAAAGATAATGTTTTCGTGCTAACAAGGCTAATAGAACAGCAGAAGAATGATGGTGGAAAAACTACAGGAATTCATTCATCGATCTGAAAAACTGAACCGAATTCAGGGCGTCTAAAATGGCCACTTTAGCAGATCATAATCTGAATTCTGTTAAAAAAGTTACTATTATGAAAGGTCCAATTTACAATTTTTAACGCAATTCATTATGATATGCCAAAGTGGCCATTTTAGAACCACAGATATTGATTTAAAACATTAATTCATCAACAAAAGTTTCAGTCTCAAGCAACATAAAGTCGGTGTGATAAACATTCAGTATTACGGTAAGTTAATCTGTGTGCAGCATTCGTTTACGATTTCACGCGTGGACGGTGAATAATTTCGACAATAAGTGGCGTGATTCTTGTGTGATACTGTTACATAGCTGTCTGCGTGAAGAATCAAAATCAGTGATGCAAAAGATGGTGATTAAAACGGCTTTAGTTATCGATCTAGTTAATTAAGATATCAAAATTCATCGCACAGACAAAACCGCTGGGTGGTATAGGCGTCATTATGATTAAAGGTAGCACTAGGGAAGGCTTATTGTATATATTCACCTTATATGTATAATCGTATACTTTTCCTACTCCTCCGCTATTATTTTCTGATTAATTTCGTTGCAGGATCCAAGACGGTTACATTGTTTCTCCGGGAATTCGTCGAGCTTCTTTGTCTCGGAGCTTTTGTCTGGTGGTTGCCACCATTGATTCTGGCTTTCAGGAGTTACAGTGGTAAAAAAAAGGTTGTTAAGGCTTGTCAGCCGATTAATTGCCACTGTTAAGAATGGTATTACAGGAAACCACCATGAAAAGTCGAAAGAAAAAAAATTAAGCATCGACAGAGCGTTAGCTTGGTAGTATCACCTCGCGAATAAGAAAAGAAGGTGCTACTAATGATCCTTTTTACAAAATCCTGTAGCCATCTTCGCCGACGTCAGAAAGGGCGCTATATTATTCGCCGGAAGCCCATTACCATCTCAGTTACGACAGCTTATTATAAAGCCCATTGAGCTGTCTCCGAGCCCATTTCTTCGTAACTTTCTAACGAAATAGTTGTCATGGCGCGTAGCGTAGGCGTGTCTGCGGAAATCAATAGATCATTGCGGATTTGCGGTTGAGTAATGCAGGTTGCAGTCCGACGGGTACTTGTCCTGCGGTAGTCTCTGTGGACTCCCCGCTAGCGTAGTAGATAGTACTAGTGGTTGATCGGAAAAATGTTTGGATAGATTTCATGAAAATGGTGCAATTTTCAATGTAATACTGAAGTAAAGATTTAATTATGCTGCGCTTATGTTAAAGTTTTATAAAGGGCATTTTATAGTTTATTCTCTAAACTAGAAAAAGATAATTACGTTGCACGTAGCAATGCACGTAGTGGCACTTATAAAGGCGACGCTTGAGCTTGTATTTTTTGTTGTTTCGGTTTGGTGAGCTAGCAACATTTTAATAAAGCGGGAATATCCCATCCTTGATGTACGACCGGAAATAGGTACTCTTCGAAGTTATCAATATGAATACAACGGTACAGACCTACCTAATTCATCATCAGCCAAACATTTTCTAAGCTGTGTTAAGGTCCGCTTCCAGTCTAAACGGATGCAGCTTAATACGCGAATTTTACATAGGCTGACTGTCTACCTGACCTCTACAACCCAGTTATTGTGTTATATTATATGCTACTCCTTGATAAAACTGGACCAATTAAAGACTCTTGGAAGTCTGGAGTCTGGTCCTATAAAACTAACTAACATTACCATACATTATTATTTTAACTAATATTATAAAGGCGAAAGTTTGTGAGTGTGTGAGTGTGTATGTTTGTTACTTCTTCACGTAAAAACTACTGAACGGATTTGGATAAAATTTGGTACACAGATAGTTTATAACCTGGATAAACACATGGGATAGTTTTCATCCCGGTTTTATCTTCCCGTGGGATAATTTTTGAGTTGTAGCGGGTGAAGCCGCTGGCAACAGCTAGTTATTAATAAAATTAAAACAATAACAGTTCATCCACGCATTACAACAATATCTTCGTGAGGATGAGTCGGCAATAGTCGGCATGCACTCGCGCATCTCAACCCGTCAACGCCTAGCTTCCGTCCTGCGGGACGTGGTACCGGGAGGAAGTCAATCGCGCATAATGAACACCGTGTGGACACGCATTGGGCTTATTTACATGGAGTAATAGTGACTATGTTTTTAATTGCTTAAACTTTTGAGGGGAGTAAGCTACTATTATACATGCGAAAGTTTGTTCAGTGTGTAGATGTTTGTTACTCTTTCCCACAAAAACTACCAAACTTTGGATAAGCCCATAGATTTTTTATAATCTGCATTAACACATAGTATACATTTTTTATTTAAAAACGGAGAAATTCCTAGTGTCGGGCAACCACACTAGGAATTTCTTCTGTATCGTGGGTGCGTTCACAAACATTTAAACTCACATACACAACTACCCAGACCCGGAACAACGATCTGTAGGTCATACAAATATTTGATCCGTGCGGGGATCGATCCCGCGACACGTAGCGCAGCCACAGAATACATAATAGTACTACGGCGCAGCCGTCCATCAATACCAATTACCAATTTATACCGATAGTACGATCTCATAGGACGTATACCCAACTACACGCAAGTAAATGTATACCATGCCATCATAATGATTTCTAGTAACATCACCCAAGTCATCATCATCATTTCAGCCCGGCACTCACACGAGCCTAGGCCTCCCATTTCTTCTGCCACTCTGCTCTGTGAGTCTCTCATCCATCTGTTACCCAAGTAAACAAGGACAAATATCTGAAATGGCTGAGGAGCCTTTTGGTAGACAGGGATCTGAATTTGGTCGACTCTTTAGTCTAGTAGGCAACAGTACAGGCAGGACACTATATCAAGTGTCCTATCGTTTGTGGGGCAACGGCACATTGACATTCCAAGGCAGAGTCATCTATGAATCTGAACAGGTTTTTCTTAGCCACTGCCACCACCTGGACACAGCGGCAGTGTCCAGGTGGGAGATAGAATCGTGCAAGGAACACTTCATAAGACTAAAAATTCTAACAGAGCCTTGTCTCTATATTCTTGTGTTGCTAACCAACTTTGTTAAGAATTTGCACAAATACTAAACTGAAGAGCAAAGACTGGCATGGGATAGTACTCGTACAAAGGACTTACCCTACCACACAATTCAACCATTATTTAAAGTGGTTCAACATAGTCCCAGATACCAATCTGTGTGGTTCTACAACAAGTTGCCAATAGAATTTAACAACATGACCAGTAATTTTCTTTTTCTTCTTAAAAGTTTCCACTATAATCTAATTATATAAATCTCTAATTGTAAGTTATTTTCTACACAATGTAGGTATTTTGTTATAAAATAATTGACTATGATTATTTAAAGTATGCAATGAACCATGCACAGTGCAGGGTAAACAAGCTGACGGACGCAATGGAGGAAATTTTTGTTATTACCCCTTAAATTATGTAGGATGTAAATTACCTGTGCATGTATTTAACTCACAAATATGTACCTCGTTAATGACTAGGGTAAAAAATTCATTAACAATCTGGTTGCATGTTAATGGCTACTCAAGATTGTGCCAGTCAATGGCATAATGAAAAATGTTTACTATCACTAATATTCATACTTCTTTTAACGGAATTAAAAACTATGAATGTTTAGAAAAGACAACATTTTATGATTTACCTACCATTTGTACTTTGCAAAATTAATATTTTTGAATTTTATTAATACAATGTTTGCTTTTGATAACATGTGTGATGAGCATAACCAGCCACTAAAGGGATGAAAATTATTAATTTTCTTGGTGACACTGGTGTTCTGAACCACCAAGCTTCGGTATCCAATTGATTTAATGCTTATTGAAATAGTGCCAAACAAAATTACTAAGAAATTACGAAGAAGCACACACTCTATTTTTGTACAATTAAGAGTAGGTTGGTCAAGTCATGATAAATCAAAACCTTGTAGACAAAACCTTACTAGTTACTTTGATAACCAAAGTACAAACAGAATTTAAATAAAAGTACACAGGCAACAATAAAAATAAACACAGCTGTTGTATAAACAAAAGTGTTTTCATCATCATCATCATCAGCCTATAATGTTCCCACTGCAGGGACTCAGGCCTCCTCTCTAGGAGAGGGATGGGCTATAATCCACCAAGCGGGCCCAGTGCGGGTTGGTAGATGTCACATATCTTCGAATTTTTGGTTCTAAGATATGCCGGTTTCCTCACGATGTTTTCCTTCACCGTTTTGAGAGCAGTGGTGATGAAATAAATTACACAAAGTAATGCGCCTGCCCGGGTTCGAACCCACGACCAACGACCAAAAGTGTTTTAATGATTAATTTTAAATAATAATTATGCAATTACGATTTTCACACATGCATGAAGGTTGCATATCAATTACCTCACAAGGCCATTTACAATTGAATTTTAAAATGCTACATGCATCTTCTTTTTTTACCAATATAGGCTTACATTTAGCTGCAACTCGCCTGATAAGGAATCATGATACTGCTCTTTCTCTAACAGAGCAGGCCTGTGACCTAGCAGCTAGTAAATTATACTAAGTTATTTTTGCAGGTGAGAATTTCTTCATTCTACTTAACTGGCATTATGCCAATGTTCCCTAGCTTGAGGAAACTATGCAATGTAGGGACGTCTCACACATGCCTTTGAGGATAATAATAAGTTGATTAACAGGCAAAAAAATTGATCACAATGCTGTTTTGGTATAAGAACATGTTTACTATATTTCTAGTAAACCATATTATTTTAATTGTCTGGTGAAAGAGGTCCAGAAAAAAAACCTAGTGACTCTGGGATAAAAGGTTGATGGGGTACAGGTAGAGGGGCACAAAGGCAATGGAACAATTTCACATAATTATGACTAGCTCTACATGATCTGAGGCCTAGACATAAGCAGACCTTTGCCGTTCACCAGCATGTAAATAATACTTGTCACTGATATTGCTAATAAGAATCTATAAGATAATAGTTGGTTTATGGTATTGTATTATTTTGAGAACTCAAAATATTAAGTTAATGTATTACAGAAATAATTCTAGGTTCTGTGAATCATAACCCCTATCTAAGATGTCCAATAAGCAGCCTGTATGACAATAGTGAGAATATGCCTTTTGAACATAAATAGTTGGTGAAAGAAATAAATACATTATTATATAAATACTTTTGATTGTTTCACGAATTTAATTAGTGGGAAACATGCTCCGTATAAAGTTCCTTCCACAGTTAAAACACACTTACGTGTGTTTTACCTTGTTGGCGACATAAACGAGATCATCAAACGCTGTTCATTTTGTTTCCACTGATAAAACCCAAAACTATGTCAAATAACTTTACAAATTCAACGATGTGATAACAGAAAACGTTGCTTACAATTCTTGACTAAATAAATAACATCATTATAAGGTGCGGTGACGATATTACTAATGATAAACCTTCACTCTTCATCACAACGCCCATTTTAGCGAGCCAATTGCAAATATCAGAAAGTATACACAAATGGCAATTAACTCCAATGAAGGCAATGAGATAAGCATAGTCAATATTGTGAGAAAGGTGTCAGAGCTTAAGGAAAGATTACTAAGCCGTAAAACCCCGAAATATTGATATAAAGTACCTACTCACCCTCTCCACCCAAAGAAGTCAACAGTTATCCGGTGGTTTAAACACTGTAATCGCCACTTCTTGATGTTTTTCGAGAAAACAAACGCACTACAATATATTTTCCACACTTTGTATATAAATAAATGCCCGATATTTTAGCTAATTCACATTTAGACCGCCGCTTTAACCGTGCCACAAAACGAAAATGGCAGCGTTGAATTGAAATGTGTTGTATAATCCGACAAATTCTACAAGTATGCTACCTCCACACCCTCGCATACTCATACTTCAGCAACGGTGAACCGCATCAAAGTTTTCGACGCGTTTTCCACAGACCGTCTATACTTTGCCGAGTTTTAGTAGTTCCTGAAGACGTCGCTAGGATTGAAGTTGTAACCACAAGTTCAGTAACATCAAACTAAAAGTTTAGGGAAATTAAAACATCTCAACTTAATTTTTATATACCTATGAAATTAATTTTATTTACAAAAAATATCGACAATATTGATATCTCCTCAAAGGAATGTTAAATTGTTAGTGCAATATCAAAACGTACACAGTACACATGCATTTCGAAATGGCTACATTCAATATATCAAACCACCAAATGCTCTGGTGGGTTAATTATTAACAAAAAAGACTGTAATAATTAATCAGGAATTATCAGAAATATTTTGCTTTTACGCGTAAATTAGAATTTAGCCTATTTTTGATTAGTAGCTAATCATATTTTATCTAATCTAAACTACGAACGAGTCCGTAACTGGGAAAAGTCACGCCGTCAGCCTTCGTCATCTTCTCGAGTTCTCGACCGACCAATCAGAAACATGTCGTTTGAGTCGTTTCTCCTGTCTCGTTTCATTTTCTATATGTGCGAAAAGAATACAAAACTGCTTCGGTTGTCTTCGGCCCGTCTCGTTAAATACCTCTCTAATTATTTGACTTGAATTGAATAGTTTTTGACCAATTTGTTTATTTTCATTAGCGGAGGCGCACGTCTGTCATTTTACATTATAGTCGCGGGAGCTAATCATTTGAAGAGTCATCATTGGAATCGTGGTTATTAAACACTGTTGTTAAAATGAGTGAAGTTGTAACAGTAGTAGCCCCTGTTAACATAGCTGTAATTAAATATTGGGGGAAACGAGATGAGGAATTAATTTTACCGTTAAATGATTCCGTTAGTGCTACTTTGGATACCAGCATTATGTGCGCAAAAACGTCAGTCTGTGCAAGACCAAACTTTAAAGAGGACGAAATATGGTTAAACGGAAAGAAGGAATCATTTTACAGCCCGAGACTACAAAATTGTCTCAGAGAAATTAAGTTAAGAGCTGCTGTTGAAAAGAGCGTTAATGAAGATTTCTTGCAGTGGAAAGTACACGTATGTTCAGAAAATAACTTTCCTACTGCAGCAGGATTAGCGTCTTCCGCAGCAGGATATGCTTGCTTGGTTACAGCACTGGCGAAACTTTACAAGGTAAAGTCTAATGTTAGCTCCATTGCTAGACTGGGTTCAGGCAGTGCCTGCAGAAGTGTGTTTGGTGGCTTTGTGAGATGGCATGCAGGCACCAATCCAGATGGTTCGGATTCTATAGCAACTCAAATTGCAGATCAAACACATTGGCCTGAGATGCAAGCTTTAATACTAGTTGCAGGGGATACTAAAAAGAAAACTAGCTCAACCAACGGGATGAGGATATCTGCAGAAACTTCTGAACTATTAAAACATCGAATTAAGTATTGTGTACCAAAGAGAACTGATGAGATTATTGATGCCATAAAACAAAGAGACTTCCCCAAGTTTGCTGAAATAACTATGAAAGACAGCAACCAATTCCATGCAGTATGTTTAGATTCATATCCACCATTTGTGTACATGACCGAAGCATCTCATCTTGTAAGTTATGTGATTCACAAGTACAATGAGATCTCTGGAAGCATAAAAGTTGCTTACACATTTGATGCCGGACCAAATGCTTGTCTGTACCTACTTGAGAAGGATGTGCCACAAGTGATTTCTTTGATCAAGTACATCTTCCCTTCATCAAATCCAGATAAATTTATTACTGGTCTCCGAAGTCAAGAAGAGGTTTTGAGTCCAATATTTATGAGTATCTGTGAGCCTCAAGCACAAGATTTGATCAAATATGTGATACATACTAAAGTGGGCGAGGGGCCTATAGAGATAACAGATGGGTCACACCTCTTGAATGAAGCTGGGTTACCGAAGACTGAATAAGTCTAAGGGGAACTGCATATATTTAGAAACTATTGACACGTCTCAATACTATCTCTGATCAGATGTTCACAGGATAATATTCAAGAGGAAATTATCCATGCAAATCTAATCCATTCTTACTGGAAAACATTTCGATACCAGTTTTGGAATGCATTATTCAATAGAAGATAACCTACCTCCTTATTCAGTTTCTAGATGACTGCTATTAACAATGTCTTGGAACTGGAGACTAGATGACTGCTATTAATAATGTCTTAGAACTGGAAAGCTAAGGATTTTTATAACCAACTTCCAAAAACGAGTTTCTATTTTTGAGTTCAATTTGTGAATGTTACAATTTAGTACCCAAGTGTGTTATTACATATAGTAGTAACAAGTTGTGACTGGGACTAATTTAGTTGCTGTCACAACTTTATTTAGGTGGTTTTTCTTAAGTTATCAGTAAATCATTGTTTGTATAGAGCAGAAACTGTTCAAACACTGTGGCTATGTATAAGAGGGTGTTGTCTGTTTAATTATTTATTTATTTTTTTGTTATTCTCGAAATATATTTTTGTAATGATTTTGTTGGAGTAAGAAAAATGTTGGTGTATATTCAATTGTTTTTATTTACATAAAATATACATACATTGGTACAGACGTAACCAAAAGTTATTGGAATAACTTATTTATTCTATCTTAAATCTAATCTTACAAGGAGATCACAATGAAACTGCTAATATCATTACAAACAATTCCATTTATTTTTATCCATACAGTCAGGCAGGATTCATAAAAAGTAGCACAAAAATAAATGAAACCAAGTTTCTTTAACTCCTTATCGTGCTGAGACTGACACCTGCCAAACTCGGATGATGTTGTCGGAGTAGCCAGCGAAGAGGGTCTGACCGTCAGTGGACCAGGCCAGTGACAGGCACTGGGGTGGGTCTGACTTGGAGGTCTGGGTCTGGTTGATGATTTCAGGCCTGAGCTCTTCAACCATTTCCTTGCTTTCCAGATCCTGTCAACAAAGAAAAGTTGGCATAAGTACACAATACAATTCATACAATGATTAGGGAAAGAACAGGGTCAGTGGGACTTGTCTTCACACAATGAAATGGATAACTTTCAAAATTAAAACATCACTTTTTACATACCCAGATCTTGATGGAAGGTCCGAAGGCAGCACAGAGCCAATATCTGTTGGGTGAGAAGCACAATGATGTGATGATGTCATTGTGATCCAAGGTGTGCAGATGCTTGCCATCATTCAGGTCCCAGAGCATGGCCTTCATGTCCTTTCCACCGGAAGCACACAGAGAACCATCAGGAGAGACAGTAACTGTGTTCAAGTAACCGGAGTGACCAAGGTGGTTGATTTTAAGCTTGCAGTTGGTAAGATGCCAGACCTGTATGGTGAAATTATACAAAATTATTTGAAATTCTCAAACTATTATTTTTTTTTGTATTTAATTTATTTTGGGAGATAAGAATAGTGTCAAAAAGAACTACAAACCTTAACGGTACGGTCCCAACCAGCAGACACAATGATGGGGTTGGCATGATTGGGTGAAAAGCGGACGCAGGACACCCAGTCACTGTGGCCATCATCTTGGATGGTGTACTTGCACTCAGCGAGTGTGTTCCACAGCTTGATGGTCTTGTCCCGAGATCCAGACACGATCTGACGGTTGTCCACTGAGAATGCCACAGAGAGTACATCCTGTATAGCATAAAAAAATATTATAGTTTCTTAATTACAGATGCTTCTTCATTGTTGACCACAAGGTAATAATTACACAAGTGGATCACAATCTCTACACTACAATAATTACTATTACTAACTACAACAACAATATCAAAATTAGTGTTTTCACATTGATGAGTGCAGAAGTGCTATTTTAGTGTTAGTTTCATTTGGTGTGAAATGCGACCACACTCTTACCTCAGACTCACTCCTAGTCAGAAGTCGACAATGCTAGCAGCATTTGGATTCTTCTGCCTCGCATAGGCACAATTACACTGTTTCTTCTGCCGCGCATCGGCACTTATACTACAACCCTACCAAAATGATAAGTTCTATCACACCTTAGTATGGTCTTCAAAACGCCTGGTGGTCTTTCCGGCGGCAAGATCCCACAGACGCAGGGTCTTGTCCCATGAGCCAGACAGAGCGTAGTTGCCGTCGCTGGAGAGCACAACGTCCGAGATGAAGTGAGAGTGACCGTACAGACGCTTCTGCGGTACACCGTAGTTGGTTTCGTCTCTGGTCAACTTCCATACGATGAGGGTTTTGTCTGAAAAGCAATTCGGAACGCGTTAGATAAGTTCAAATAAGGAGACATGGTTATTATGACAACGTTGTCATCAGCCCCATATCCGCTTGCCGCTCAGGACTCGCGTGGCAAAGGTTTTGTGTCATCATATAAATAAAAAGAAATTCTTCAAATGTGATCAACAGAAGGCGTTTTGCTGTTAAAACCGAAGATAATTCTAAAGGCAAACACCAGATGAACATGGATTTAACAGGCAGCGTAAAATATAACCTTACCTCGAGACGACGACAAAATCATGTCAGGGTATTTGGGGTTGGTAGCAATTTGCGTAACCCAGCCATTGTGGCCACAGAGGGTTCCTCTAAGCTTCAGAGTTTCAGTCATCTTCACGAAAACTTGCTGAGCGGCTAAGCACCAACACACTAGCCTCCGACTCAAAAGTAAAAAGACCGGAAAATTCGGATTTGGCACTTGGCAAAAGACAGAAGTCAGTCTTTTTTAATTTTTTTATATGTTGTAGATACCAGTCATTTTACACAAAATATTACTCTATGGTTCGGTCACTGTTACAAAATAATGTATGTACATTGTACATACCTAAATAAGCCCTACATGTATGGTCTTTAAATAATATCCAAAAACTATGTATTAGGATTCTCTTTATTCATGCAAAAGTTATGTTTTAGACAGCACTATTTTTGAACGAGTTAAAATTTTTTTAAAAATGAAAGTGACAAAAATTATTGTCTGCCAAGTTTTCAACTTTTCAACAAAATTCAAAAGAAAATTAGTGTAAAGTTGAAATATGTATTATCATGACTTTATAATCAATTGAAAGGAAACTGAGACTGAAAAAAATTGGCATTTATTTGCTTTTTTGTAAGCTATTTCAGTTATTATTTACAGGCTAACATATTTTCACCTCAATGGATTTTATTATCGAAGCACCAACTTTGGCAAAAGCAAAAATTGTGCCATCAGGCTTCCTAGAAGTAAATTCAGTACATATTATTCTATTGTATCTTAGTTATATACTCTCTCAAATGCAAAACGTTAATTCAAAATAATTATTAATAATTTTTTGCTCACACTGTCGCACACCAAAAGCCTAAAACTTATCATTTTTCTGAACGCATCCAATAGTGGCATCATCATCTAGTTCCCTTAAAAACCGCTTGGTGGATTTCTTTTCGGAAAATTGACGTCACGCAAACGCCATTTTGTAAAGTGTCTGCCGTAGTCAGTTTTCTGGGCACAGTGTAAAATACGTAATTCGCATGGTTTTGTGTACATTTAAAACATAAAGACAATCAAAATCAAAGTTAACGTCTAGTACGTTAATCTCACAGACACAAAGTATGGAGGACAAGGCGTCGTTAAAAGAACTGGATCAGTGGATAGAACAACTAAACGAATGCAAGCAATTGACAGAAAATCAAGTAAAAACGTTATGCGACAAGGTAATGTACCTTTGAATTCATTATTAGATAATGTGTTTAGAATATTTGTGGCTGATTTTTGTATTCATTTTCGTCAGGTCGGTAGCTATAAGTTGTATGATTCATATACCTACATAGCCAGTTACAAGAACGCGATCCTACATCGTTAGGTTGTGGTAGAGGCTGACCGCCGTTGGAACGCTAATCGTTCCGGGATGTTGGGAGATGGAGAGAGTTCGATGGCGATCCGACTAGTTCAATCTAATCTCTGTTTACCACACCCAGCTATCAATCTTCTAGTTTGATATTTAGCCTAATTGGTTAGAAGATATTTTTAGACGCGGTGCGGAAAGTCTGATAATCAATTAACACTAGTTTTATATCCGAAGTCATAGACTTGTTGGTTGGTACATGTTTATCATGGATGTTTTCATTGATTTTTTTTCTTCATGAAGAGATTGAGTCTAACGGCGGTGATTCCAATAATTAATTACTTATTTTGATGTGATTCTGTAGCAAATCACCTAGTAATCGTATTATTTATTGATTATTTTGATGTTTCCATCATAATATTGGCAACAACACTCAAAATATAGTCATACAAAAAAGTATTTGGTGAATGTTCTAGGTAGGGTGAATCTATCTCTCTCAATGATAAAAAAACCTAATCAAGTCACATATTCTTTGATATTATTATTTGATTACCACACTACAATAACTTCTATTGGGAAAACAATAATTTACTATCCAAAAATGCATGTATTTGTTTATTTTGATGTTTCAGAATCAAACAAAATACATCATACATATACTTTACTTGTAGTTTTAGTTAGGTCAGGGACAGTAGTTGTAATACCTGTGCTCATATTAGTCTTCATTTAAAAAATAACAAGCAATTTTTATATTTTGTAGTACCTACAATAAGGATTTTATAATTGCTGTTTGAAGAGAAATGATTTTCAACAATGTTCATTATCAAAATATCATCTATTCAATACACAGGCACTGCTATTTTTTGTTTGTTTTTCAAATGATAAACAACATTTAAAGTTTGACTTGTAAGAATTATATTTTACTCTGTGGACTATGCTTATCTTATTGGTCTATGAACCTTAATCCTAGCAAATATCAGTTCTAAGTTCCTAGAATTACACATTTTCATAATGCTAATGATGAGTAAGGTTGATTAACATGAATGAATCACAAAGGGCATTCACGATTTAATATATTAGACTTAATATATGCAAAAGACGAAATCAAAACAACTAAATAAAACTACCTTACTGCATTTTTAGAAAATTGTGATATTATCATTTGCAAGCCCATTTAACTGCCTGAATTGAATTGCTCATTGTTTAAATAATAAGTATGAAACATATCAAATCTAATTAGGTTTTAAGTACATAAATCTTGATACTATTTTCTATGTGTGACACTCACACAAACAACGTACTTGACGTACCTATTTGATACCAATCAATGATTATGTATATAAGTCATGAGTAAATCCTCTTTGGTAGTTAAACGGATGTTTGGTGGTTATGTTCAAGTAGGTACGTAGTATTGTGACACTGCAGTGACAATTATCTGAAAGGATGTTACGCTGACAAGTGTTAATTGGTGCAGATACCATCTGTCACACATATAACCTTAATTTAGGTTATGTATTTGTTATTTTTTAAGTGTTTTATGTAACATCTATTAGCCGTAACTTCAAAGAGGCAAAAAGTCTGTTTCAACAATTCTTTCCAATCATTTTAATTTTTGGTCTCAGTTAGTATCTTTAAAGCAATTAAGTCTATAATTATCGTTTTTTGTTTATATGGAAAATACGTAATATGCTGTGGTTGTGGGAAATATGTTGAGGATTTCCAAATATAGTTTTCCTCTTCAAACATTAAATGTATGCGCCTTGAAATGCCATTAGAATAATTAAACTTTATACCCTTGTTAAGATCCAATTTTAAATTGATTGATACAAGTTATTGATAAAATGGACATGCCATTTAAGAGGATAATTCTAGTTCAAACTACTTTGACATTTCAGATTCCCTCGATCAATTAATTATTAACATCATAAACTGGATTTTCTAGTAGCATTCAGTGTTAATTTTAATTGTCTATGGCTTTAAATTATCTTTACTTACCTAATGCAGTTGTAAGCTTTGTTTCAAGTGCTTATTGCAATTCACCATCAGTTTCTGAAGGTTAATGAATTGATTACTTAACACAGTGGCTATATCAAATAGTTTTAATCAAGGAAATGAAATTGACACTTGAACTCTCATTTCACTAAAATTTCATTCATTAATTAAATTAAAAGACTAATTGTAATGTATGTACAAAAGATCTGAGGTATTAGAAAAATGTGCTTTAGTAACGATGCGACGCAGTCAGCCACTTCTATTTCTATTCTATTTATCTTCGGGGACGCCGGCAGACACCAGACGGGCGATCAGTCCTTTCGTTGTGGATTATTTCGCCCAGTTCCCTATTTTGGTGGATCCCCTTCATGGGTTACTGGTGGTCGGCATCGCGAATCTTCCTGTTGCCTTGCAGAAGCTCACCAGTTGTTCGGTGGAGATTTCTGCGAGCTTCTCTTCATTAATCTCATCTGTTCCTAGGATTTCCCATCTGAGTGGCCCATACATTGTGCATTCCGCCACAAGGTGGAAACTTGTTTCTTCTGCTTCTCCACATGCTGGGCATATGGGATCTTCCTTTACTTTCATAATCGTCAGATGTCTATTGAGTCCACAGTGTCCTGTTGCGACCCCTACTACTAGTCTTATGTTTCCCCTGCTCATTCTGAGTAACTTGTGGGATTTCTTTTCATCATATGACTTTAAGAAGATTTTTGATTGTCGACAACCTTCTGTTGCGTTCCATCTTCTATTTGACTCTCTTGTAGTTATTCTATGGATGATTCCTTTTGTTATATTATGTGGGATCGGTAACCTGGGCTCTGGTCCCACAAAGGTTTCATCTGCTCCTTTTCTGGCTAATTCATCTGCTATCTCATTCCCTTCGTGTCCTTGATGACCAGGGACCCATGCGACTGTTACTTCTGCTTTTTCCGCTAGTTGGTTGAGTGCTTCCTTGCACTCTTTAACCAGTGCAGATGTGACTTCCACTTTGTTCAGTGCTTTGAGTGCTGCTTGACTATCACTGTATATAACTATTTTGGAAAGATCACCTGTAAGGGCGTTTCCAATTATTCTGGTACATTCCATAATGGCATGTATTTCTGTCTGGAACACACTTGCGCCTGTTCCTAGTGAGAATGATCTATTTATTTCCAGTCTTGGTATGTGTATCCCAGAGCCGGATAGCTTAGTTGATTCTTTCCTTGATCCATCTGTATAGCAGACCGCTATAGATGGATCACTCTCGATTGTCCATTCAGCTCATTGTCAGTCAGCCACTTAAAAGAACCAATAGATAAATCACACATTGAATAATATGCATACAATGCTAATTATCTCTTATTATTCTACATACTGCACATGTTCTATACATATTTTTATTATTTTTCTGCCCACACGTGTTCAGTACTGCACAATTGCTTAGCATTGAGCCACATTAAGCATTTGAGCCTCCCCACAGACGAATTACGAACGAACGGTCGAATAAATAAAACTCATTTGTTTCTCGTTAAAAAATCACGCATGCTGATTTCGTGAGATATCTATGAATCATCGATAACATTTTAGGTGAGTACGTCAGATGATACTTGTTCACTTTAATGAGTAGACAAAGAGATTTGACGAATCTATATCATTTGCGACAAGGTGCCAAACTTCTAATTTTCTAATATGGGGATCCTATGAGTAACGATACCTATCATGCATAGTGATTTCTGCCAATTGTTCTAAATAGAAAGAATATGAATCTGGCAAGCTATGTAGATGGTACATATAAATATGTAGAAACGCGTGATCATAAAGAAACTGTAAAAACTGTCGCGGTATTAGAAACAGCTGATACTTACATCTTTTGCCGGCTACGATACGGTAAAAAGTGCGTTCGGCCCGAAGGCCGAACGTTACTCGTTTAAAAAAAAGAATGCATTAGTGTTGTCATACTTTTGTTATCAATTACGTCAAGGCCTAGGAAAGACTAGCTTCAAATATGACCTTTTTGCGCTTACTAAATACATAAATAAATGCTAATAGACGCTCACCAAGTCGTTAGACTACTTTAAAATTGAAACAGGCATAGATATGTTTAGTGTCGTGTCATTTTATACGTGGCTAAAATAAAACGTTGCGTCGATAAGACTTTGGCAACTTTCGAACACCATGATCACCCGAATACCATTTTTTTTTTTGGCTGGTGGAAAATCATCGAATAACCCCACCCGCTCTTGGGCAGAGCGAAAGGGAGTGTCAGACTTCTACTGACTAAAAACCACCCATATTCCTTCTTAGCCCTCTATGTCGAGGCCGCGATAACTAGTGTACAACCCGCGGGCCATCACCCGAATACCATCACCTTCACATGCAATTGTCATGCAGTGTTATTATGATCTGTCTCTAGTTATCTATCTACTTCTAGTAGATCTATCTACTTTTAAAATAATCATTATTATCTTGATCTAAAATCCCCTGTATCTCCTTTTTGGTTAACTAATATTCTAAATTAAATACTGATTAGTCTACAACAAAAACAAAATACAAACTCTAGCCGACCTTGTGCGTACACTATGGCACAGCAAAGATTTATAATAGGTACTACGAGAAAAATGTTACTCCATTCATCAGTATCGGGAATTTATGTGAGCATAGTTTGCAATTTTGTCATTTCTTACATTAAACGAACGTTATCTACGAAGAAATAAATTGTTGTACTATCGCTACAGAAATGAAAAAAAAAAAAGCGACGGATATCGCCAGGTCTTTCACCTTTACCATAGACAGACTTTCCAACAGGGCTCATAGCATGGAACTACGTGTGGAAAAAGTAACAGTACCAAAGACATGCAATAAAATCTATAAAACGTATTCCACCGTGTAGGTTGTATAAGCAAAACATCCTTGAAATATCTAATTTTGACCTTTGATCGCGTATCAATCTAACCTTATATTATAATAATATAATTATGTTCAGTAATGTGTTTCCAGCAGACTCGTGAGGAATACATTGAATACTTTGTAGTCTCTTTTTACTTACCATTGCATACATTTCTTGAATGTTGATACGTTAATTCCATGTGTACGTAGTCTATGCTAATTTCGGAATACAGATAACACATTAACTCGTAAAAAATAAATCAACAGAGTCTATTTGTGTTCGTGAATAGATATTGAATAGCAATACGAATGAATAGAGCTTCTGCTTATGTTGTCGGTGTTAACAATTGAGATTTATTTCAATCAGATCTTAAAAAACTTACTTGCTTACAGTGGAAAATCGTGATGAATTATGTGTGTTTGTTATGGCGCCACATCGGTTTTATTTCATACTACATCACATAAGGACTTGGGGCACACCATATTTTTATGAATAAATAATTAGTTCTGTATTTGTCATTCTAATATCAAATCAGTTGAAATCCAATGCAGTATTAGCCCGTCAAATTCATAAAAATATTTCACACTATGATTTTTTAGTATATGAACCTCCAACTTAGAGTATTCAGCGTATAACTAGTTTACTTATATAACTACTTACCTAACATAGCACACAGTTCCCTACTTACATATTTCAGTGACCAACAATTGCCAATATTGGCGATCTTCTTGCCAAACGACCAATATAATAAATCGTTATTTTCTGCAGCGGGGGAGCTTCCGCCCTTATATTGATTACACGTGACCTGCCGCGTCAACCTAAATACCAGTTATAACTTTAAGTTATGAACTGTGTTTGGTTCCACCCAAGTATTCACTTTTCCGGCTTCTAAAAAGTTCCGTATTTCTATTCAGAATATTTACATTATTCTCCAGTTTTCCTGTAACAAGGTTTCTTATTGTTTAGGCTTTATGGAGTATTAGCTGTTGCCAGCGGCTTAACCCGATACAACTCGAATATTATCCCAGGAGAAGATAAAATCGGGATAAAAACTATATATGTGTTATAAACTATCCGGGCTAAAAACTATCTGTGTACCTAGCAAATTTTATCCAAGTCCGTTCAGTAGTTTTTACATGAAAAAGTAACAAACATACACACTCACAAACTTTCGCCTTTATAATATTAGTGTGATAAATTGATAATATGCCGTGTTATTTAAATAGTCCTTTCATGTTTTACAGGAGTGGTTATTGTAAGAAAAACCCACGTTCAGTCCTTTGTACCTTAATGAAATGTCATTAGGACTCGTGGTAATTTTCATTTTACCCGTTCTTTTATGTGCTAGGACCCATTTTGTTTTTATTTATGCCAAGACACGTGTAAGTACCGATTATAAAATCTATGTCTAACTGCCGCACTCTGAGAGCTTTAATGATTACTTAGGCCATCACTTAGTAATGGTTTTGACAGTTTTGTTATACAAAAATATGTCAAACCGTTACATACAAAAATATGTCAAACCGTTACTAAGTGACGACTTAAGTAATTATTAAATATCTCTGAGTACGGCAGTTAGATTTTTAATTAATGTTACCAAAGTCATTGTGAGTCGATTGTAAAGGGCAGACAACAAAAATTTTAGGAATTGAGATATAGTAGCCTGTCCGAGGCTGTGATCAAATCTACCCTCAAAACAATTCTGTATTATCAATGTTTTAGACACCGACGTAATAAATTAAAAACATAAATCGTATCAGTTACTTCTTGCGAGTTAATCTACGTAGTATAGTCATCTATAAGAAAGGTTATCTTTGAATACATCGCGTTAATCACGGATAGGCATAATCTGCCTCATGGCCCTCGTGTTCTGACCATAATTACAGCTATAGCTACGTCCATCGACGCTTTCCTATCCATCTAATTTAATGGGGTTGGGCTAAAGAAGCAATGGAAATGGCGCAGGGAAACTGTACAGCGGTCATTACGCAATTAAAGTAATCTTGACATTACATAAGTACATGCTCAAAGAAAGATGATTACTAAGGCTTCAAGTATTCTATGTTTGACGTTTAATACGTGTTGTTTCAAAACCAGTGGCCAGTTATATGCCCTTCAGGGATAGACGTGCAAACAATACGACATAGAGTAAACAGTTTTGTTCAACCGTGTCCGTTATTCAGAATGTCCCAACCAAATAGAGTGAATGTGTTTAAAACGGACCTAAAGCCCATTTCAGATAAATGGACTATTGTTGGCAAGCCATTGCCATTGTTCTAATTCGGAATAGAATTGTGGTAGAAAACCAAAATGGACGAAACAAATGTAAAACATTAATCAATCATGGACTTATCTAAATAATTTAGTAATGAATGATTAATTTATCAACATGCTTGTCAAGAGCTGATATGAATTTTTATATTATTTAATTTGAAGGAGGTCGTCCTGTGTTTTCCTTTTCAACCTGTCTTGAAGTATACAAAGGTTGTCAAACCAGTAAGTATTCTTAGAAACTAGCTAGGGCCAATCCTCCTACTCTAGTAGTTTACTCACACTCTCGTTTACCAATCCAAACCAATGAAATGGGCGGAATCATCCACTATATTTAGTTAATTCGCATCAAGATCAATCCGTCGCGTAATTTTTAGCAATTTCTCTCCAGAATTGTTTATAGTATCTCTGTATGGGGTATTGATTCAACGCTGACATTTACGACCTTCGGCTAGCTAGGATGATTGGACAGTCTTCAAGATTAGGTCAAGTCCTCGGTACTTACGTAAATAGTAGAATATTTGCATTTGTACTTTTTGTTTGTTATTTATTGATGAAATACCGTCATTCTTATTTTCTGTGTGAATAAGACAAAAGTACACACATCAAAAGTGTCTAGGGATCAACATATATTTTTGCAATAACTTTTCTCCTGATTGATATTAATTAAAATTTTCTTTAAGGATTCATCAAATAAAGTGTTTTCGTTTGTCACAGTAACGATAAACCAAGTCACCTTTGCATTAATAAAGAAATTTGCCATTTTCCTAATAAAGGGATTTTTGACATTTGAACCACTAACATTAAAGTTCGAAAAAAAGACTGAAATAACAGTTTTCTTTAAAATTTTATTGGGTAACTTAAACAATTAATAATCCGTGTTTCTACCGCGAACACTAACAACACAAGAACATCGGTTTGGCATACTCAAAATGAGTTCATCCAAATCACGCTGTGGAATGGCCGCCCATGTTCGTTGCAACAACAAAAAAAGGTCTTCTTGCGACTGGATACCCTCCATATTCGGCAGAGCTCTTCTCTGTAGCATATCCCATGCATGCTCAATCGGGTTCAAGTCTGGCGACTGAGCAGGCCAGGGCAGGACATTGATGTTAGCTGCGGCGAGAGTCTGTCTTACAACTCTTGCGGTGTGCGGTCGTGCATTATCATGCATTAACTGAAATAAGGGACCGATTTGCACTTGTAGAGGAACGATGACGTCTGATACAATCGTCTCAGCATAAATTTGAGCGTTGAGGTTGCCTCTGATCCAAATCAACTCAGTTCTTCCGCCGATCCAAATACCCGCCCATACCATGATGGTTCCACCACTATAAGGATGGACTTCCTGGCAGGATTTTAATCGCTGTTGGCGTCCAGGGGTTCTCCAGTGTCGTATACGCCTTGTATCCGGTCTCATACCAAAACGAGACTCATCAGAAAAGCACACGAAACGCCATTGTTCTTCTGCCCAATTTCTGTGTTCAAGAGCCCATTGATATCGAATCCTACGATTGTGCATTGCTATAGGTGGTACCCGTAGCGGTCTTCGGGAATGAAGGTTCACTTCAACAAGCGGTTTCTGACTGTTTGGTCGCTAATTAAGTTCCCTAAAGAGTGATGAAGCCTCACGGCTAACATCATGGCGGTTATTGTTGGAGCTCTTCGAGTTAAGATTTGAATGTATCGGTCTTGTCTCCGTGTGGTGCAGCGATACCGTCCTCCATGGCGCTCAGCCACGGTACCAGTGCTTCGGTAACGTGTCCAAAGTCGACTGATAACACTCTGACTTGTATTCAGAGCTAAAGCCACAGTACGTTGCCGGGAACCAGCTTCTATCATTCCCACGGCTCTGAGCATTTCTTCCCTGCTTAAGGCCGGGACTCCACCAAAGCGGAGATGTGTGCGGTGTGCTGTGTGCTGTGCGAGAAGAGATGTTTTTCAGCTCGCGGGACTCCACCAAAGCGGAGATGTGTGCGGTGTGCTGTGTGCTGTGCGAGAAGAGATGTTTTTCAGCTCGGGTGCGAGGCGTTGAGTGCTCAGTACACGTGCACGGTACTAGCAAGATGGCCGGCCGGCGCGCGCGCGGGGTTCTGCGGGTTGCTAGCGGGCGAGAGGGGGGAGGGTGACATCGCTCACTGCACGCCGCTCACATCTCTCGTCTCCACTGCGCGTCGTCCGCGCACAGCTCACATCTCCGCTTCCATCGCGACATACAAATATTACACATCTCCGCACAGCGATCTCCACTGAAGCTGAGCGGAGAGGAGACGTGTCAATAACTCAATTCTATTGGTTGTTTAAAAAACATCTCCTCTCCGCTCGTCTCGTCTCCGCTTTGGTGGAGTCCCGGCCTAAATGACGTCGCCGCTCCATAATAACGTTGGTTTTAATCAGTAGTAGGAAAACAGTACTGTAGCACTAATAATGTCTTTAATGCGTTGTATGTTTTTATAGGGAAAATATTGACAGCTGATTTTCATCTTTTACTCGAATTTGATTCACAGTTCCTGATTCAAATTATGAAATGCACCAAAAAGGATCCATATAAATTTATAAAATCATAAATTTATTACAAAGCCACATCTCAATCTCAAGAAATCCGCATAAAAATGCTTGATCCCTAGACACTTTTGATGTGTGTATGTTTGGTGTCTTTGGACTCATGTCTTGTCTATTGTCTTTGATTGTTATTGAATTTTGTTAATAACGCCTGCCCTCTATTTTACGTATTCTTAAGATCGTCTCTTTCAGATTTAATATTTTAACATTCATTCGCTGTATTATTCAAAAGATAAGTTTCCAAAATGCAAAACGCAAAGTCAAAATTGAATTTCGAATCTGACGTTTCTTTTTTTCTTTACAGGCAAAGGAGATTCTCACGAAGGAGTCTAATGTTCAAGAGGTGAAATGCCCCGTGACCGTCTGCGGGGACGTCCACGGACAGTTCCATGATTTGATGGAGCTGTTCCGTATCGGCGGACGTTCCCCTGACACCAACTATCTATTCATGGGCGACTACGTCGACCGTGGATACTACAGCGTCGAGACCGTCACATTGCTCGTCGCTCTTAAGGTAAACATCATCGTCAGCCTATAATATTCCCACTGCTGGGACACCTCTCTATGAGAGGGAGTGGGCTACAATCCACCACACGAACCCAGTGCGGGTTGGTAACCTATATTATATCCTAGTTCATTTAGGATCAATTTTGCATGACTTCTTAAGTCTGTCGTCTACCCTCAGCCACCCTCCCTAACTAAATTGTGTTTCTGTCGTCCCCTACTCTTAAAGCCATAATTTTCTTAGCATTGTGTACAAAACAATCGATTCATGACGTAGGATACGGTTATTCAACGAAAGTGACGGCGGTTAGACGTAAGTGCATAGCGTATGACTGGGTGGTGACGAAATCTGGGTTATGATTTGCTGTAATGTTTCATTGGATGACTGACGAATGACGACATGGGATTATTAGTTCTTAGTTCCGTCTGACACACCTCCGGTGTATAAAAGAACGATTTAATTCCAATATCGCTGACGTCATTGGTTGGTAAAGTTTAGTGAACCAATCACAACAGACAAGATATTCGAATTGATTAGACTCACATAAACTGAAGGACATTCAACAAAGCGCCGACACTCAGTCATGTGTGCATGCATCCAAACTCTTTTATTTTGCTTGGCTTACGTAGCCAATTCGCTCAAAGTTCTCCTTATTTCCATAGACCGGAAACTTTATTCTATAAATAACTTTTATACTCTTTTGCTCCAACGCAGGGTGTTCGGAACATTATCTGGTTTTGTTACTGTCTGTGCCAGCTAAGACAATAAAAAAACTTGCTCAGATTACTACAATCAGTCAATGTACTGTGCTAAGTGGAAATAACAGTATATTACATAGAGACATCGGATACACACGTTTGCTGCCAATGCGCTCACTCGACCTGAGATATTTTTCTATTACGTCTACGCAGAAAGAAACCTGGTTATTGAAAAGTCACCTTCAGTTAACCAGTTCGTAATTTTTCACGAAGAGAGAAATTAGCATAATTATTTGCTGAGGACTACGTGACTCTGGGCAACTACATGTAATTTACTTTGATAAACGTAATAAAAACTACAAAAACAACTATCTCGCTCTGCGCCTGTATCAACACAACTCTAATTGGATCAGACATTCAGGAGAATCTGTGCTAAATCGATTTAGCATCGATACAAAATAAAAACATTTTAGTTCTCGATCCCGATTTACTCGATTCGACTTCGAACTCCGGCTCGTGTGACCTACATGATTGAATTTTTTTTTTCCAAAATTGTGAAAGGCAATATCGTAAACAATTTCTTTGTTTGTTAGTCACGAGGAATGGGAGTGGTTATCAGCCGGTATCTTTGATAAAGTTCGGTCACTGTTTACATAGCCTTATCAAGAGACTTTCATTAAATGAGGCACGCTATTATATTGCAATAAGAGACGAAATTCCGCGTAAAAAGTCGCGATGAAGCAAGACATAAATAATAAAACAAACATAAATTCTTGTTCTTATTTGTATTAGGATATCCACAGCGGAAGTTCCTGAAATAACACGTACAACAACGTTTTTCTTTATCATAGATAATGTTGTTTTATATTATTATTGCCTGGAATTGTTGTTGAACGTGTTTTCTGGAAAGAAGGAAGTTCTTTCGCTTGGCACTGGGATTCGACCTCGTGTATGTTCAAACAATGGAATGGGAAGCAAGTTGTACGAGTGAATGAATAACTACCCACTTTCCAATTAATAATTTTGTCAGGTGGTGTCAGTTACGCTGAACACAATAGCGATAATTGTCATGTGGGTAGAGAATTATTTAATTGTTTAATTAATTATTCTTTTGCGATATTATCATTGCAAAATAATTTTGAAATGAGAATAAGCTGTAAAGAACCGACGACCAGTGGTCCACTCCACGTTGGCCCTGGATCGAAAGATTATTTTGTTGGTCATGGAAGCCTTTGCCGAGCAGTGGGTGCTGTTAGCCTGTGGCATCACAGGCTAACAGCACCATAATTTTGATGCATGTTCCAAAGTGTGTGTTAAATATGTTCGGCCTTATTACAAAAGTGGTTAAACCTTTCAACTATATTTTGGATATTATCGAAGTGAGAGATAACCAAGTCTAATTTAAACCCAGTTTTAACCACTTTTGTATTAAGGCCGATTTAGTTCTTATACTCACACGAGTCGGTCATCTTTAGAATGTTTAATATGTATCGTAATTGACCTTTACTTACCAACCAACATAGCAACGAAAGGTGCAGCTAATGCCAAACGAACACTCCAAAGGAATTGATGTCATATTCCGTTAAATATGTATTTTTGTTCAAGCACGTATGAAATTGCCTTGACGACATGTTAAATTAAGTAATAAATTACCATTCGGAAATACTGAAACAAGTTTTCAGAAGTAACGTTGAATACGGCACATGCGTTTACAAAATTAGTCGCCTTTCGTGACTACAAGGACAAAACTATTTTGACCGAGGTTGTAATCACATGAAACCGTTTTACTTTCAACCCGAAATTGTACAAGTATACTTACTGACTTAAAAAAATATGTTACCAGATTTTTTTTATGTAAACTGCGTGTTACTGCCGAGAAATGTTAAAGAACATTTGCTTCGCATTCATTTTAGTACAGTAGCGAGTCCTTTATTCTATATGAGCTTTAGAAATAAAGTTTTTGTATGGCTACATCACTCTTACTCATAGGCCTAATTCGGCACGATTTGGCTTAGCCGGGCAGCAAAATTTAATGCATATTTTGAGGCTCAGCCTGTCCTCCAAACATTACGAACATATTTGGTCTTATATCAAAGCTCAACCTGTGTCACCTTATTGTCCGGGTACTGTACTCTTCTAAATCAGCTCAAACACCCTTAACTCAGCTAAAATCTTCCAATAATTCCAGGTCCGATACCGCGAGAGAATAACAATTCTCCGCGGAAACCACGAGTCCAGACAGATCACCCAGGTATACGGATTCTACGACGAATGTCTTCGCAAATACGGCAATGCCTCTGTATGGAAGCACTTCACCGACTTGTTCGACTTCCTGCCCCTGACTGCGCTGGTTGATGGCCAGATCTTCTGCCTGCACGGAGGACTCAGTCCCTCCATTGATACCCTGGACCACATCCGAGCCCTCGATCGCCTGCAGGAGGTGCCTCATGAAGGTCCCATGTGTGATCTGCTCTGGAGTGACCCTGATGACAGGTGAGTTATTTTTTTTTTCGTATTAAATCAATTAGGCCATAAGTGTCTTTAACGTTTTTTAAGCCCTCTAAAAGGCATGTTGTAGAGCCACTGGCCGGTTAGTAAGCTATGGTCTGGTTGGGAGCATAGGCATTGCAAAGAGATGTAGATACGTGGATGACATTGAGACTATGACACTTTTAAACAGCAGAAAAATATCTAATCTATATCATATAATGGAATTTGCATGTCGATAAATGGGCATTGGTGTTTTTCTGTAAATTGAGGCTGCATTATTAGGATTATAAATAACAAGTTA
The DNA here is from genome assembly GCA_932274075.1 of Diarsia rubi. Lineage (NCBI taxonomy): Eukaryota > Metazoa > Arthropoda > Insecta > Lepidoptera > Noctuidae > Diarsia > Diarsia rubi. The sequence goes on from OW026431.1 coordinate 14,574,822, forward strand.
GATAAAGAGTATAGCGAGATTTGTTTTGTCTGACTGGATATTCTAATACGAGTTTCAGCTGTTCAATGACAGAAGTCCTTAATACCTTTGTACGGACTATAAATATTTTTGTCTTAGTCACCAAAACTAAGTAAACCATTGTAATTGTCTGACGTAATTCTGTAAATATTTTTGTACACCGCTAATTGTGTGTGCAAGTATGCGCAACAGGAAATCGTCATGAAACCTTATAACTAGTGATACTTACGTGTCCACACCTCGTTTACATTATAAGGGAACAGCTACATGGCAAGTAAGGGGGAATCGACACGCTAATTAACTTAGAATCCAGCATAATTACGAACTAGCTTTTACCCGCTTTAAGTTAGATAATTATACCACGGGAGCGAACTATCGGGTTAACAAGTATCCTATACGATAATCCATGTCATAAAGTATCTATGTGCCAAACACCCAAATCCGTTTATTTGTTTTCGCGTGAAAGAGGAACACAAATCCATCCACACATCCTCACAACTTTCACATTTATACTTAAATTCGTGAGTTGATATAAAAAAGAAACTGCAGATCCACTTTTCGACCTTGTAGGTATTTTACTACAGCTGATTTTCCATAAAACACAAAGCTCACTTAAGGTCACTGCGCGTTATGCAACTTTGACTCTTATAACGTGAGCTCATTCATATTTATCCAATGGGCAGACACCCAGAAGATGTGTGCGTGCTACAAATGCATCCGATAACGAAAATAAAGTATTTGTACGACAATGAACATCTCTGGAGTCAAGGACGTACATCGTATCATCCGCGTACTAATTATAGCCGCGTTGATGACACGACGCGTCCTAAGCGTTATCTTCATAAGTGGGTGACTTTAACTGGGTTATTTTATTGATTTTCCGATATCGAATACGTGTCCTACATGTTTTCTTGGACTTAGTTTTTGTGTTTGAATGCTTCATTAGGTCAGTGGACGAAAAGTTAAACACCAACATCCATTTATTCTTAGGCAACATTGACCCATAGATACAAAACAGTTAACATCATCATTATCAGCGTATAATGTTCCCACTGCAGGGACTCAGGCCTTCTCTCTAGAAGAGGGATGGGCTATAATCCACCACGCGGGTTGGTAGAAGTCACATGTCTTCGAATTTGTTGGTTCTATGACATGCCGGTTTCCTCACGATGTTTTCCGTCACCGTTTTAAGAGCAGATTACCATAAATATGATAAAATACAATTTGTGTTAGCAAATAGAGCCTTAAAACTTTGTTAGTAACACACTTCAATTGAGCACTAACTGCCACACTCAGAGACCTTTAATGGTTACTTAGGCCATTACTTAATAAAGGTTTTGACAGTTTTGTCATACAAAAGTATGTCAAATCTTTACTAAGTGACGGCTTAAGTTTTCATTAAATATCTCTGAGTACCGCAGTAATCACTGCGCGTTCATGTGCCACTTGCTTGTTTAAAGGGTTTGATTCTCATGTCGCACAAAATGCGATTGGGTTTTGCTTACAGGAATTTGTAGGAGACCAGATTTGTACCCGATTTTTTTCGTTTGTAATTTATCCCGATTTGTCATCGGTTAAGGAAAATGTTTCGCGGTTGTTTTGGTACTTCATAAAATGGGCGGATTATATCAATCCTTACCCTTTCGGGGTACGCCATTTAATTGTGCGTTCTTAATATTACATAACATAACATCACGCCAGTAATCCCCGAAGGAAAAGACAGTTAAATCGTTTCTCTGGGACTTCGTCGGGCTTCATTGTCTCGGCGCTTTTCTTCTGGTCGCCACTGTTGATTCAGGCTCACGGGAGTTACAGTGATTTGGGAATAGTGTGGCGGGCTTGTCCCATTAAAAAAAAACCCCGAAGGGTTAGGCAGAGGTCCACTGATTAGTACACCCACCTTTTTCCAGTTATTTTTAAATACCATTAGGGTTCGAGTCTATTACCATCAACTGGGCATACATCCGGACTACATGGCTGAAATTCCTGATGGAAAACCCCAAGAACCGGACCAGCAGGGCTATTGCGTATCTTTTAAATGACAGTGGCTATCATATAGTGTCCATCAATTACTGTCAAATGGTTCAATTTTGTACTAAACCATAAACAATTTGACAGTAAATCCATGGACAATATGATAGCCACTGACATTTAAAAGATACGCAATAGCCCTGCTGGAACTGGAACCCAGTACCAACGAGAAAGACGACGATGACGGCTCTTAATATTACTTGCATTATAATTCAGTATTTAACCTTGTCATCGCCAGATTATTCTCCGATTAAAGTTAGTACAGATGTTTTACGCAATGTCCGGGAGTTCACTAATCGATTGACCGGCTGCTCTAGTTCCGACAAGATAATTAATATGATTATTGACTAAAAGTCAATATCAACACGTAACACAAAATCACGCCTGTAATTCGCAAAAGGTTTAGCAGAGGTCCAGAGGTGTAAGTTTATGTTTAATTTGTATGTTTAATAGGGGTCCCCCCTGTTATTTAACTTTGTTTAAAGGCAACCGGGGACAAATCAAGCCTCCGTAGCCACTGAGAAATCGCTGATGATAATAATAATAAAGGTTTTATTTCAGAAACTTGCACAACTTTTACAGTTAATCTTACCTATGAACCTCCTTTTAAGTAAAAGATATACCTGTGCTAGGAGATTCCACTCTTAAATGTCAAATTAAAAAATGATTGTAAAAGTGGTGTACAAAAGATAACAGATTTTAACAAAGAAAATAAATTAAAACTAAATTTAGAAATGTAGAAAAAGATATTCTCAAAATATAACTAAAACAAAACAACATGAACTATAACTAAATAAAATAAACTTAAAAATAAATAAGTATTAAAAGTAGAGTGGGTGATTTAGTGTCTGGATGGCTATGTGTGAGTGAAAGTGTGTGTGTGAATGAGTGTAAGGGTGCGTGTGTGAATGATAATAAAACCTAATAGCACTTTGTCTGAGCCGGGAATCAAACCCAGGACCTCATGCTCAGCATTCGCGTTTGCGACCCCTAGACCAACGAAACAGTCAATTAATATGTTGACTAGATGTAGTGATCGAGTCAGTTTGTAAAGGGAAACAACCTGTTATAGTTGTTGTTTTACAAATGGGGTGTTGGTGCCTTGTTAATCGCTGAAGTTCAATTGACTGGTAACTTTTGTTAATTACTCACGGCTTTTGGTTCACTATTGATTATCTAACACTGGGCACATCTAGACATCGAAACTTAATGTTATTAACACTGGGTCATGATCTTGACAAATTGGCGTTCTATTATTATAGCTAGCCAGTCAATATAGACCTTCCTCCATCCTTCGAACGGTCACAATTCTTGCAACTTCGGAAAGAAATTCTCGAGGAAGACATCCAGTTCGTCCCGCCATCTCCCTCGTGGTCTGCCACATACTCGTATCAATGTTTTAGGGCGCCAATCCTGAGCTTTACGGGCCCACAGTTGGGCATGCGACAGATACTTATGTCCTGCCCAGTCCCATTTAAGCTATGCAGCTTTTTAAAGCCTCGTCAACGATTTGCGTTATGGAGCGCAGTGTAGTGTTTCAAACACGATTGTTAATTTTACACCTAAGATATTGAGCTCCATAGTACGTTCGGCGTCCTAAACAAGCAAAAACAAATACCACACATACTTCTTATTATGTTACCGCAACGATGTGTGACTTGAAAAATTGCTTTTTAATTTATCAGTACCTATTGTCTCAATCGCAATACAAAATTAAAATAAGCCTTATTTAACTTTGCTCCGGCGCGCGGCGTCCATCATGTCGCAAAGTATTTAAGCCGATTTACAAGAAAATCTTGTCGTTTAGCTCATTACAAGGCTGTATAGGATTGCCGTAGAGGTGGTAATTTGTACAAGTTATTTAATTTGCCATTGCGTCATTGGCACTTCGTGACTTTTAAATTCAAAGAACTGCACTCCTATTCAAAGGCTAAGTAAACATGGAAACCACAAAATTATCACTATTGATTTTATAGTGGAGCTTGACGCATCTGCCTGACAGAGGACAACGTGGTTAGCTATCGACTATTTTCTCACTCATGAAAAAAACAATAGACATCACAATCTTTTTTTTTTTTTGGGGGGTTGGGAAATCATCAAATAACCCCTCTCGCTCTTGGGCAGAGCGAAAGGAGTGTCAGACTTCTACTGACTAAAAACCTCCCATGTCCCTTCTCAGCCCTATATGTCGAGGCCGCGGTAACTTGTGTACAACCCGCAGCCCCGACGGGCAGACATCACAACTTCACGTTTCATTCCTGAAACGTTGGCTTGAGGTGTACCTGATAATAAACCTACATTTCGCCAGGAGTCCTCTATGTTATTGGGGCGAGCCTATTGCTATCAACTGGACACAACTCCAAAAACCATGGCTGTTACTGAGAAATTTCTACTGGAAAAACTTAATCACACCACAACCCGAGTGTCAAACCCAGGACCTCAATCTCGCTGGCGACCTTTATTCCAACGAGGCAGCTTGAGAAGCCTCTGTTATTTATATTACTAGAATTAAAATTTATTAAGAATGTACTGATAGCCGATGGGGCCGAAATGTTGTGGAGTGGCGACAGAGATCCGGAAGACGTTGCGTTGGAAGACCTCCCACTAGGTGGACCGATGACCTACCTAGTGAAGGTTGCGGGGACCCACTGGATGCGAGACGCACGGGCCGGTCAAACTGGCGACACCTAGGGGAGGCCTATGTCCAGCAGTGGACGTCACTGATGATGATGATGAAGAATGTTGTATGGAGTAAGGTTCGTTAAAAGGTTACTAATGTTTTGTTCGTTCCACAGAGGCGGATGGGGCATATCCCCGCGTGGCGCCGGCTACACGTTCGGCCAGGACATCTCGGAGACGTTCAACCACAGCAACGGGCTGACACTGGTCTCCAGGGCCCATCAGCTCGTCATGGAGGGCTACAACTGGTGCCACGATAGAAATGTCGTCACTATATTCTCAGCACCCAATTACTGCTATAGGTAAGTTTGCTTATGTATCTTATTCTATTGTGGGTTTATTAAAAAAACCTTTAACGATACCAAAAGGCACACTGTCCGTCATTGCGATATTTTTTGCTGGACTAAACTTTCTAGTTACAAAGGTATTGTGTGTTGAAGCTCCGACTTTGCCAAATGTTATTTTTTTTTTCATACAAGTTTCTTATACCTCCTTGAGACCTTGACCCCCGTAATATTCAATGCATCCATCAGCACGTTTTAAATACTTTACTTTGAGTCTTACAGTTAAAATAGATTGACCATCAAAAAACTAGTTTATAGCAATCATTTTTGCGTAGATATAATACTAAGGATGTACAGAAATCTTGGTTGACGGCTTCGTGAAGAGTTCCGTTTACAGCTTGTATGTATACGCAAACTATATGAGCATAACCGAACAACCAACAAACTCAGCCCTTCACAGTTCACTGATCAAATGGACTAATAGCTAGCGCCAAGCATTATACATCGCTCGTTTCCCCACCTCCCGTGGGAATATATATACAACTTACTGTGTGTAAAACTATTAGCCAGGCAGGTACATCGTGGCCTTGGAAAGGGGATTTTAGTCAAGGCTATTTAAACCTGAGAAAAAGAACGATTTATCCCCCGTTCTTTTTAAATGACACTCGGGTGTGAAAGGATGTCATTCTTATTAATTTAATTTCAAATATTGGTACATCAACAGCAATTTAGAAATATAAAAATCAGAATTAAAACAAAATTACAAATTGGCAATTGGCAAGTCTATGAACCAAATCGAAAGACAAATGCGTTATCGAGGATTCAATCAGTGGGGTGATACATAAATTGATGTTTTTACGAGTTATCTCTGTGATGATGACTGAACTATAATAATATTAAGATCCCACAAACATAGTGGTAGTTTGAAATTACTTATATTGGGAAGAATGTTTGTAGACAGTTTTTAGTTTTCACTAGCCATTGCCAGCGGCTTCACCCGAAACCTACAACTCGAAAATTATCCCCCGGGACAGATAAATTCGGGATAGAGACTATCCTATGTGTTAATCCGGGCTATAAACGTGTACCAAGTTTTACCCAAATCCATTCAGTAGTTTTTGCGTGAAGAAGTAACAAACATACACACAAACTTTCGCCTTTATAATACTAGTGTGATACCCATCTTTCTCCTGCCATTATCCCAATTTATTTGGAATCGGGACAGCATGTATTCTCTTTCCATACTTCTATCATCTTAGCAGTCATACCAGGTACATACATAGGTTTATTTTGTATTTAAGCCAGATGATGATTAATTATGTATCCGAGAGCCATCAGACAATGGTTTTGTAAACAAAACGATTGGGTTTTTCATTAATTGTGAGAAGCTTGATATATAATAAGGAAAAAAACCAGTCAATGTCATGTCATTGCAATCTTACTTTTCCTCTTCAATCGTATTTACAGACAACACTGATTTCGATGCTAATTATTCAGTGCTTAATGAGTGTGAACATGCACTCAGATTTTAATTAAGTATTCATGAACGTTCTGTAGAAATCACACTTTCTTTGTCATGAACTCGAAGAATGGCCACTTTTCTATACAACTAACCAATGTATGGGGTTTTCTATTTTATACCTACTGCCAAGCGTCGAGTTTATGTGCATATGAGGCTGTCGAACAAGCTGTGGGTTGTTCGAAAGAGATACCGCGGCCTCGGACACAGGGCTAAGAAGAATTATGGGTGGTTTTTAGTCAGTAGAAGTCTTGAAACTCCCTACCGCTTCGCCTAGAGCAGGTGTCATTTGATAATTTCCCACTACAAAAAAAAGGCTGTCGAACAATACCTTTACAAATATTGAGTCCGACATTACAATTGACCTTGGTTAAGGTTCTAGAGAACGGTACGCCGAAATGATTCGCACATTGAGGTCGCTCCAAGCTTAACAATGAACAAAATTGACTGTTTTGCATAAGTCCTCCAATACAAATTATGAGCTTATGTGCGAAATGTTCTTGGCACTGCTGTGTAACTGTACTAGACACACATTTGTTGTGTTCGTTAGTGCTTAAAAATGTTTTGTTATAAGTTAAATCTAAATTCCATTCTCACTTGTCAATAAGTTACGCTATCATTTACTCGTTTTTGCGTCATATCATTCCTCACACACTGCATCAATCTTGTCTTTGGTCTTCCTCTCCCTCTCCATCCATCAATAATTATATTCCGCACTCTTTTAGATCAGATTATGTACCTAAATCAATACATATAAAACCGTGTTATTACTTTTTGTGCTCTATTTTGTTGATAAGAGCAAATTATTGGTTTTTGCTGTAGTAAAACATATTAATATAACACTTCCGCGTTATCGCAATGTTAATTTGATAATTCATTTTGTTTTTGTGTACTTGTTATACGTATATGAGTAAATCAACTTCTATAATAGCATATATGGCTTATTGAGCCTTTCTTGTTGATAAAAATAATCATAATATACTTCAATAAGATTTTGGGTAACATAAGCGTGCTACACCCACATGTTTGGGTCAGCTTAGTTTCTCATATTCAGGCGGCACCGCTTCGTTTGGTTTAATTAAGGGGAGGCCTATACCCAGAAATGGGGGGTGATTCCAGGCTGATATGATGATGATGACGGCGTCACTGAAATTTTGCCGTCTGGCACGAGCCAACTCAGCGAATGTCTGTAGATCCTTAGATCAAAAGGAGCTGCTTTGAATTAATTTTTGTCGCACCCTTTGCAGTTAGTCCCACTTGCTCGCTGAATGTTTAATTGTTTTCAGTGGTATTAATTATTATTATTTTACTCGAGACGACACGATAGAAAATAAACAGTTCTTATTAAAACTAAAATAAGTAACCTTTAATTTAACTTTCACAATTTCAAAATCATCATCTTGGAACCTCAGACCAAGAAAAAAACGCTACTACAAGTAAAAATGTGCATGTTTACTTGTAGTAGCATGGTTTTTGAGGCTTCACTGTTGTTGTTCGCGGCGCGCCGTCTATCTTTTTTTCTTGGTCTGAGCTTGGAACAAAAACAAGAGAAAGTCACCTCGTGGACACTCCTAATCTCAACACGTCGTCGATATAATTAGATTAGATAAAGTTTACCTGTCGCGAACAATATGCTCTTACGCAACCAGCTTTAATGTAAACACGATTGTTTCAGATGCGGTAACCAAGCCGCCATTATGGAATTGGATGATGCGCTTAAGTACTCATTGTAAGTATACTTTATTGTCTAGATTTACACCTTTCTCTGTACGAGGTAATACGTGGAAAGTTCAACAACTAAACACGTATCTAATTTTTGAGAGATTTAGACTTTTCTAGGAAATAATTTGTCATTTTAAGTTGACAAATACCTACTTTTACATATATATAGAAAGATTTTCTTCTTGATCAAACATCAAATATACTGATGCTAGGAGACAGGACAAAGTTTTAGCGTACATGTGAACCCAATATCTGGGTTTTGGAGGTCAAATAAGCAGTCAATCCATGTAAAATACAAGTGTTCTGCACCCTTTGGGAAAAGCTAACTATATGACTATAGACATGATGTTCTTCTTTACGTGTCGATGAACTCGACACTGTACCAGACCAGAATTTAACTCCATTTGCTTCGAAACAAACATCATTAACGAAAGCATGGGTGGAGACTTTGCTAGAACAATATAACACTTGACAATGTATCACAAGTGTGTGTAACTATGTCTAGCTTGTGTACGGCTTCCCTGTACTACTTCAAGGTGCTGTGATTGTCACGAGTACGAACTTGACCTTGGCGATGAGGGACGATAGTGACATTAGAAAGTTTTAATTGCTGGTTGTACTGCAATTATTGACTTTAAAGGGGATTTTAACTGTAAAAAAAGGGAAAATTAAATAAAACACCTTGCGCACACAATTATCTATGATGTAGTGGATAGGTTATATAAGTAACCTATTCTTCCTATATGTTCCGGACATCTCTGGAGAAACTTCATCCACACAATTGCTTAGGTTTTGGAATGATTAAAAGCGCAAAGTGATGACAAAAATTTGAACTTCAACATCAAATTTTAAAATCGACCTAGTCGATGCCCAACCATGGATAATGGAAAATATGACCTAATTGTTACCCCTTAATTACGTGAGGTCGTCCTAGAATGTGATGCTAATGCATTTCTTATGTTTGCAGCCTTCAGTTCGACCCGGCTCCGCGACGCGGCGAGCCGCACGTCACGCGGCGGACGCCAGATTATTTCATGTAGGCTGCACGTAAGTAACCTTTTTTGTTTACCATATTATCTATGAAGCAAAGTAATAAGTAATCAACATGGCTGGGTGATTTCACTGAGATGATGATTACTGCTCTCCTATCACTGGTTTATATGGTACGGTCGGTACAGATCCTGCAGCCATGAGTAAGATAAGGGGAGGTTCTCATGCCACGTGTATTGTTTGTTGCAGAGGGGGCGCATATCAGGCGGGCGGAGAGCGTGCGGGGCGACGCGAGTGTGTCGGGCGACGCCAGCGTGTGGGGGGACGCCAGTGCGGCCGGCGCGGCGCGCGTGGCGGCACCCGCGCCGCGCGCGCCCGCACTGCGCCTGGCGCGCTCCGAGCGGCTGCTGGGGCTCGCGCGCGGCGTGGCAGCGCCGGCCTGGCGCCGCTCGGCCCGCGCGCGCCGCGAGAGCCTCGTGCGGGTAGCGCGCTGGCTCGCACACGTGTGAGCCGCGCCGCCGGCCCGACCGCCACACACTGCCGCGCGGCCGACGGCGCGAGGTGCACTTTAAATTGTAAGTGGTTGTCAGCAGTCGCAAAGTTAGGTTCTTGCCGTTCACTGTGCATTCGCTCCGCGCTAGTTATGCTGGTATGTTCATGTCCCGCGGCCGGACCCAGCGCACGTTATAATTCTATACACTGCGATATGTATCGAAGACGATTGTACCTCATTAAACTCGTACATTTACGAAAACGGTAGTTTTCTTTCACATTCGTCTCGGGGCACTATGGATCGACAGGCGAGCAATGGACATACCATCATAATGTAATCTTTGGTGACTAAATGTGCGCCTATTGGATTCCCATAAAGCTTATGATCTTACATCTAATGTGCAGTAATGGAACTTATAATTAGTGAAAACAACATGATTATTGTCATCTAGCAAACAATGATGTTTTTCGAATTAAGTTATTGTAGATCAAAATCTGTTACAAGTCGCATCCTATAACTTTGTATTTTTAGTTGCTTTACAAATGAAATATTAAAGTTTTTTTTTACAATTTGATATTTACATTACACAATTACTACACATACTGCGGGGGTATTGATCGAGGTCTACAAAGCAATAGCAAGCATTTAATTTTATGACAGAATGGCATTATGTAATTATTTTTATTATATAACTATTATTATACAATTATAATATCTTTAGTTCGACTGTAAGTCTGCGTAAAAGTATTAGGAATCCTTATTGTTTATACCCCAGTGCAATCATTCTGTCATAAAATGTTTGGAGAGAATGAATTTTGCATTTTGAGATTTATTATTCAAAATTCTCCTTTTCTTGTGCCACAGTACCTGTATAACAAGGAATAGTGTTTCACAAGAGTGGAGCTTTAAGTTCTTTTTTATTTTATATTTGTTCTATAATTGATTTAAAATAATTTTAGGTAATTTTGTAAATACCTAAAGATCAAGGCGCCCGATAGGTTGTTATTGTTTAAACTAAGTGTCGAATATTTTCCCATTAATGTTCATGAAGGAGGTAAGTAACTAAATATAAAGTATATATAATAACAATTTTATATGAGATCATTGCAAGCTGGGAAATTGTTTTATAACATCCTAGGATAGAAATTTATAACAGGGGGTTATATTGAAAGTGTTAAAAAACATGTTTTTTAAGATTACATACTCACTGATAGCCCTGGTTTCCTTTACAAAGCATTTTTTCTATTTTTAGAATAACTGACAAAAGCAATTTTATATTTCATTTCCATGTAGAAATCGTGTACTTATTTTAGAATCTGAACAGTGGACAGTTTCTTTTGTCAGTGCCATCTTTCAATTTAAAATAAAATTTCAGATTTATAAAATAATTGTAATATTTGTTTTTATTTCCTAAATTAAACGCGTGCGTACTAATTATACAAAGACCTTACCCACCAATGACACCTGAAGCCACACGTTTCGTTTGATCTAAGTATTAAGTATGTAAGTTATAGATAAAAAATAAAATATAATATCCTTAAAGAAAAAAAATTACAAAAAAAATGAGAATGTATGGCGAGCCTCGTTCGCGTGAAATAAAACAAACAATAACTGTAGCACAAGTTTGATTTCTCTGCTTTGGCGTTATTTCACCCAATCGAAGCTCGTGTAAATTTAAAATTAAGGCTTTCCTGGCAAACTGCATAGGCGATCAACGTTTTAAACTTGAGAAAATCTTGATCTTTTGTATGCATAGTGTGTTCATTATAAGTGGGACTCGATACTGTTGATAATGCGCCGACTTCCGACAAATAAACATACTTCCATCTGGTTTCGCTACACAATGGCAATAATTTCAAATGTAAACACAATACGGTAAAATAATTATTCTTGCAACGTGTACTATGCCTGTTGATAGGAATTAGATATAATAAATAAAATTAATTATAAAAATATGGGGGTTTTCTTTCACCATTCCAAAGTAGAAATAAAAGATAGCATTACATGAAAATAATTTATTATTTTTATTACAAAGACATTGTTTTTGCAGTCCATTTATCATTTAAATAAAAGACCGTTTTACATACTTAATATTAAAAACATGTAATATATTTATTATACTGTTTTATGGTTTGCCTGCATCTTTGGTGTTACAAAATAACATTACAGCCTGAAACAATCAAAAATACTTGCACTCGGTTTCTTAACTCAAAAAACCGGGTGTTCCAAACTTGTAAGTGCTTTTTAGAGCTGGATATACGCCACTGACATTTAACCATTCCGCAACCGATTTATAGGGCGCCAGAGGGGTAGTAGCCTCGCGATTTGCTTGTAGCGATTACGTAAAAAAGAACTATATAAAGAATTAAGAAAGTTATTGGCAAAAATAAGCCGAAGGTTCCCTTGGCATTGAGAAAAATGGTAGTTAGTTACAAAAACAGAGGCTACTTTGCATAATTATTTATGATGTGAACATTTTTTTATTTTTATTTTTTGTCTAGATTGTGTAGATAAAAAAAAATGAAAAGTAAATGAGGTGATTGTTGCGGAAAAAAAGTTTCTAATGTACCTACCTAACCTAAAAAATGACAATTCACGTATATCCACGCCCTATGAAACACAAGAACTGTTTTTATATGTCACATTTAATGTGGCTGAAAATCTTACGTATAACATTTGTGTTATAAAACATAAAAAGACGCATCACATACGCGTGGAATGAATCATCTTAAATACTAGCCTTGTCACCCTGTTTTGAAACACAACACCAACTTTTTAAAGTTGCCAATAATTAATATATTATGCGTTTGATGTCATATTTTTTACCAACGTATTCGACATGTTGTGCCTACCATTACCTATTTTCGTTTACAATTCAAAGAAGACTAAACACAATACTAGTTAGAAATTCCGTCAATACATGTTTGTCACGTGTAGTGAGAACAACTATCACAACTTGCAGTTGGATCTATTGCTGTCGGGTATTTGTAACTCACATAACATCACGCCTGTAATCCCCGAAGGGTCAGGCAGAGGTGTACTGAATAGTACACCCACATTTCCCCAGTAATGTTTATGCCCATGTAATAGGAGGCGAGCTTATTGCCATCAACCGGGCACAAAACAACAACTCTGAACTAAAAGTTATAAGAATAACACATTTTTTTTAACACTTTTCCCGCTCTTGGGCAGAGTCTCGCTCTGCCCGAGAGCGGGAAAAGTGTCAGATTTCTACTGACTAAAAACCACCCATGTACCTATCTTCTTAGCCCTTTATGTCGAGGCCGCGGTAACTTCTGAACAACCCGCAGCCCCGACGGGCAGTATATCTTACTCTTGCTTAGATAAAGGATGGGGCAATATGTATATACAAAAAAAAAATACACTTCAAATTGACTTAACAACCCGATGTAGGCTAGATCTAGGTTTTACAGGTTTTCCGTATTGGGGGTAATAATAGATAATCTGGTATAAGTAATGAAATCCATATTACGTATATAATCATGAATATTTATGAAGCCACAGCAGGCCAACCAGTTCCTTGAACCTAGTAATGGCTTCTGGAATGGAGGTCTATTCAAATATTGAATGTTTTAAGTGTAAAACTTAGTCAAGGCTTAGTAGTCAATTATAGCTTATGAATAGATAATTAATTCATAAGTTATAGCTATATATTGAGGTTCGCCGATGTTTGTTGATGGTTAAAAAGTATGGCGTTTCCGAATGCCTTCATTTAGCATTCTTCTTAATTAGGAATTGCCTTTAAAAGTGCAAATAGGTTATTAGACTAAATATTTTACTATTAAAGATACATTGTGGAAAGCAGCAAAGGCACGGAATGTATATTAATTACTATATTATATCTAAATATTGTCTAATATAAATATTATTTGACAGGATATACACTTTAGAAGCCTCTGGCTAGACACCTATTTCGCCACTTATTTGAGACTGGACAAGAGGCGAAAGTCTGGAAATAAAGCTAATGTAACTAACTTGGTCATACGTAGTTATTGACGTACGTAAAATAGAATTATATATTATGCTGCAAATTAAGAATATATTTATTTTGATTTATATCTATTTACTAAACATAATATACAAAATAAAATGACCATTAAAAGTTTCAAATACTGATTTTATATAAGTACTGAAGAAAATTAGTGTGCGCAATTCACTCTCAATTCATTTAAATTACACTGGAATAACTACATAGCGTAGGTACAAGAGTAAAATAGTCATTTACGTTTGTCGAATAAACCATAAAAGTTTTCAGCGATGGAAGTAAACGCGATCAGCAGCATCGAAACGACAGTGTCAATATTTCAAAGCACTGGTGAAGGTTGGTCAAAGCTGGTTAAAGATGGCGTGTCCATAGCTTACTGCCGTACTCAGAGATATTTAATGATTACATAAGCCGTTACTTAGTAAAGGTTTGACATGTTTTTGTATGACAAAACTGTCAAAACCATTACTAAGTGATGGCCTAAGTAATCATTAAAGCTCTCCGAGTGCGGCAGTTAGTCAAAAATTGATCAATGAGGTCAAGCTATTTCTAAATATAAAATGATAATGACAGATTTCAACCAATGATGATGCTTAGTACAAGTTATGCTAGCGCCATTACATTTACATTTGCCTTCCCCATTATGACACTGGCAGTTGTTGAACGCGGTTTAAATGTGCTGATCATGTTCAGTTCTAATGGTGAAATTCGACCTTAGTATCCACCAATGCAGTTTAGTTTACCTAAATAATACACTACAATAGTATTTCATACTGTCCATCTGTCTATCGGTAATCGAAGTTATTTGAGGCTGTCGGGTTTTCGGCGCTAAATGATCGGAATATTAAATCCAGCTTGAATCCAATAGTTTCATAAGCAATTATATAGAATATTTATAACAAAGCTTTATTGTATAAAAGCCAAAGTATAAGGCCCATTTACACCGCAAACCATTAAATACGTTTAACGTTCAGTAATTCGTGGTGGAAACGAGCCTAATTTTGCAAGCTACTCTTAATTTTAAATGAGTATTCATATAACAGTAATCATTTTGCGCTAAAGCCATCAACTCCAAACGACAGTGATGCAAAGACAGAAATCACCGAACAAGCCCGCCATTATGCCGTTTTATGAGACTTTCATCCCTGTGTCCAATTGCAGCAGTTGCTTCATAAGTTCGTAAGTAGAGAAGGAGGTAGCGACCATGGGTATCGCTCGGATGTAGTTGATGCTCATGCCGCGGTACAAACCCTTCACTATTCCGTTCTCACGGTATATGAGGGTTAGCGTCTTGACCATGCCAGTGCTGGAAACGTTAGGGAATTTATTAGTGAGATGTATTAACAATTTCAGCCTTGTTCTCTCACAGCTGGCACTCAGACCTCTTCTCAACAAAAGACGGTAGGCTGTAATCCACCATGCAGGCCCAGTGCGGGTTCGACATATCCTACATGCCAGTTTCCTAACGATGTTATCCTTCACCGTTGCGATGGAAGTATTTTAAGGAAAGAAAATCGATTATCACCACATTCAGGATGCATTGCATTCTCGCAAAGTCACGTCACGTCCAAAGTGATATTTGACCAAACCAAAGTGCAGGGAAGAGAGAAAACATTATACTATAGAAGGAGCTTGCATTATAAATAAGTGCAATGCAGTAAAGCTTCTTGCTAGATTAGTACTGACAATCATAATGTACACTTCTGAAGGTGTCTAATAGACCGCAGGCTGCTGGATACCACAAAAGATGAGCCGTTCCGCAACTTCACCAGCAGCATCTTCAGTTTTCCGAGTCATTGAGGTACATAGAAACCAGTAAGTATCGGATTTGTGCCTTCAGTGACAACATATATTATGTCATTCCACAGCTGGTCTAAGGCCTCCTTCCAAGCTTTTTGATATTCTGGTCTCCAGGGCTAATGTGCTAGCTAGAAATTGACTATTACTTATAATTCCTGTGGCGGATAAGCCAGTGCTATGCGTTGTCTACTAATCAGCCTTTAGTAAAGGACCAAATAGACAAGACAGTGTTGTTAGTTTGGTACATGAAAGTTAATTAAAGAATAATATTATTTTATATTGAAGTATGATACTCCTGGATAAAATAATTACTTTCTAAAATTAAGATACCATGTAAAAATTATTAAAAATAAATCTTATAAAGTAAAATATACAAAAATATGATAAACCAACCTCCTGCAAGTGTTGCCAACACCACATGTAAATAACATGCAATCAGAAATATTGCTGTATTAGTTAGGAATAGAATCATATACATTAGAATACATAAAGAAAGGTGCATGGTGCTTATAAATATTATCATTATACGGCAATGTTACACAGATCACTTTTATTGAGAGGAATAATTAAAAGGTGTATAGTTACACAAGGCTCTTTTTACACGTGGCAAAAAGTGGTACTAATGCCACAATCTTATTTTAGGCATATATAGTCTGTGTAATGTACCCACAACTGGCATAGGCCTCATCTCTGTGAAACAATATTTAGTTGAAATAAATGCTGTGCTGTTTTTCAAAGCATTCATATTCATGCACCCTCTGTCAAATCATTGGAACACCTAAAACTACGAAATTGCAAAAGTGAACAGTGTATTATTGCCATTAAAAATATTATTATAAGGTTCACAAACATTCTAGGATTGTATTATTTTGTTGACATAGGATACATATTTGGGAATAGTAGTCGTTAACAGAATTTGTGTGGTCTTGAAATTTCTTTGCCTGTTTAGTGATTATTAAAGTCACCACATCCCATCTATCATACAAACGCCAAAATCATTAGCAAAGCATTAGGTTCAACGTTGATTGGGAAAATTGGACAGTTTCGGGTAGCGGGAGTGTCTGTACATGTTGCATGTTAAACCAACCTTTATCGAATAAGTTCAGGGATTTCTTGCCAAATATCTTTTCTGACTGCGGTGGAAAGGAGTGTTGTAATTAGTTCCACGGAATTACTGTTACTGTTAGCCTGCTCACTGCTGGGCAGAGGCCCCCCCCCACGACCTCCAAATCTTTTGATACAGTTGCAATGTGGACCACTGGTCGTTGGTTCTATCCAGCTCAACACCCCGTCTTGTTTCACAGAATTACAACTCGATAAAACACAAACACGAACTAACATGAGATGTCATTAAGTTTGTGTTAAAGAACTTATCGGAAACCGAGAGAAACGTTTACAAGTTCGGAGCGGCCATCATTCCAATCTAACTACATAATGTTCCAAGGACAGTTGACAAACTTACCCAAACCTGGCCGTCTGCGCGTCCATGCAAGCCAGCTGCATGCGACGTCGCGTCACATCGAGCGGGTACGAGATGGACTGGGCCACCGCACCCGCTAGGCCGCCGCAGACCAATTTGCCTGGCACTGTTAATACTAGACCTCCTGGAAATGATAATGAAAGGATATTAAAGCACAAACTTACATTATTACTGGTCTCAACTATGATTAGTAGATATTTAACTGTCGTTGCAGGTCGTCAGTGATCCGAAAATCTGACAACCAGTCTTAGTCCAAGCGGTACCTATCGTATTGGGCTGCGGTTTCGCGGCCTAGGACACAAATGGCTAAGAAGGAAAATGGGTGGTTTTAAGCCAGTAGAAGTCTGACACTCCCACTCCGTCCATTAGGGCTATTGCGTATCTCTGTTGACAGATTTATTGATTATCACTTTGGCTCTGTGTGCTTTGATTAACCGTCAAATGGTTCCATTTTGTACTAAACCATAACCAATTTGACAGTTAATCCATGGACAATATGATAGGCACTGTCGTTTAAAAGATACGCAATAGCCCTGCTGAGCGGGAGAGGAGTCATTTGATGATTTCGAACCATCCAAAAAAATTATGGGTATCGTATTACCCAGTACTAACTGAGTTGTAGAGGTCAGATAGACATTCGCTCCATGTACAAAACATCAAGACTGGTATTATCCTCAACAGACATAGTTAGGAAGAGGCTAGGCAAATTAATGATTCAGGTAAATACCTCGTGGTTGAATATTCAATTCCTAGGTTAAGTTACGCCTGGCGAAATGAGCCGTAGATGGGTGAATATCCATTACTTAAGACTATCCGTGGTCAGAAGAAAGCACGTTAAGCCTTGGGTTCAAGCTACCATTTAAAGGTTATTGACAGTCGGTTCTTGTAGTAAGAAGTTCGAACCAGCCTTACCAAAGGATATAGTATCCGCAGCCTAGTAAATGTGTTGCGGAAGTCAATAAGCAATCGCTTCATGTAAAATACTTACTCTGCTACTTCCGCTAAGACTACACACATGAAATGATCACTAAACATAATTTGTCATCAGATTTTGTGCAATTATCTACTTCTGATGAAGGTTGCTATTTATAAGAATTACCTTGTCACTAAGTGCCTCAACGACAGACATATTTAAATAATAAACCGTGCTTAACATTAACAAAATAAAGACTTGAAAATTATCAGTTTTTTTTCTATAAATCTTAATTAGGAATAAATTATTTGATTCAGAATAAATTATTATCTCTTCACAAATGGCATGGCTTATTATGAGCTTAACCTATTGAACGCCAAAGCGTAAACGCATTGCACCCCTCCCACGCCAAGGCACAAAAATCTACAAAATCATTATTTTATAATATTTACCACTATTTCGTATTTAACAGCAGTTACAAAGTTTAAAAATAATTGCGGTCTTTGTCGGCTACAGACGTCGTGTTGGGCACTTTTTGGCTTGTTGTCTATGCTTGACTGTGGTGGTCAAAAGGTTAAAGTGACGGTAGGTACCGTGATATGTTTGTGAGAGACTGGTGTCTGCACTGCACATAGGAATACCTGTATAGCAGATCACCAGGGCCCCAACATATAGTATTCAGAGAATATCTTTATATATAAATATAATTCTACTGTAAGTGTGTTTGTCACTGAACTCCTCCTTTTAATGGCTGGACCGATTTGGATGTTTTTTTTTGTGTGTGTTCCAGTGGATTCGAGAATGGTTTATATTCACAATTGGACCCGGTGATCATTTTTTGATGGTTCTAGTGTTTAGATAAATAATGTATCATAAAAAAGAAAAACAGGGGCGTACAAGTAGTTAATATTTATTATTCTGTAAAAAATCATAGCTTTATAGTCATTAACAAGAAAGAAAACAGGCGAGAGCGTTTCTATGGAGAAAAGACCGGGAGGCATTTCCTCTTAAAAATATTACAAAAAATGTTAACAGAGAAAGCAACAGACAGCGCCAAATAAGGCGTTGCTCGGGTGTCAGAATTCAGAACTAAATTCGTATGAATTCGATCACGTGACCTATGTCGCTCGCAGAACCGTTTAGTACGGAACTCAGAAAGCCGAATATTATCGAGTTATGACAAGTTGGTTTGTAGTGCGATATACCAATATCTGCATACACTACAGGCAGGAATCGAGATTATGTAGGGGAGAAACTTTATAACTCCGTCCTTTATGAACCGATTCTCAAAATTCCCCGAGTTTGTCCAACTGTCCCCATGTCAGGATCTGATGATGGAATCGAGAGCAACCCTCAAATTTTATAGGTATTACGTGTTTCGTGTTTTTTTTTTATGAATTTATTCAAGTATTCGCATCTGGCAGTCATAACCTCGTGTTGATGAGCTGATGCTGGAAGGTATAACTCTTTAACTTACGATTTTTCGACATGGGTGTCAATTTCGTGGGTTTTGAAGTCGCTGATATCGAAAATGAGGCCAAAACAAGCAGAAAAGAAAACTAAAATAGGTGTATAAAAAAGATGATAATTAAACCGGCTTCTTTTTATCCGACTAAGGCGAAGCTAAAAGGAAGGGTAATGATTTTGGCAGTCATGTATGTATGTATGTATGTTTTTATGTTCTTCCGTAGCGCCTAGACTACTGAACGTTTTTTAATGAATGAGGTGTCAATAGGTTCGCAAGAATAGCCCGGGTGACATAGGCTATATAAATTTAAACAATTATTTTTATGACGGAATTTAAATGTCAAATACTAAGCTCGAAAAAAATTAAATTGAGATAATCATAACATGTTTGGTATCAAATGAGAGGTCTTGGCGAGCAAATTACAAATATGTATATTATATTACAGTTCAAGTCAACATACACGTTTAGAATGCGGTCGAAAAGTTCTCGCGGTCTAGTCTGCTATTTAAATAGCAAAACCAACATTCAGTAGAATTTTACATCATGAAAGTAATATAATAATAATAATATTCCACAACTATCACACAACGCCATCTAGTCCCAAGCTAAGCAGAGCTTGTGTTATGGGTACTAGACAACTGATAAACATACTTATATATTTCTAAATACATACATATTATAGATAAATTACACCCAGACACAGAACAAATGATCGTGCTCATCACACAAACATTTGTCCTGGGTGGGAATCGAACCCACGACCTCCGGCATAGCAGTTAGGGTCACTAACCACTAGACCAACAGGCCAGTCAAAATATATTATAACAGATTTATAAATAACACATAAATTCACATAAAAATATAAGGTTAAAAACTAAAACCAGACTACAAACCGCGGTCTTAAAAGTAGAAAACAAGAAAATAATTCTTGACTGATATTCATATATTGAATTTGTATATTTCTATTTAAATATGAGTTAAAATTATTATAGAGGTCAGTCGTAGTCGCATGCCACCTAGCTAACGACAACAGCAGCTGACTTCTCTATCAATGAAAACGCCATGAAGGAGCATCAGGTATCAATGGCCTGCGATTACGGCTGTCCTCTAAAATAATTGTACTTATTATATGTTAAATTAAATATACAAATTATATAGATTAGAATTATGTAGATTGATGATGAAGGTTAATAAATAACGCCTCTCATTTATCTTCACCAGGTTTACAGGCACCATGAGATACCTACTTCTTTTCACAATTTAAATGCAATTGTAATTATATAAACTACTTGGCATCATCATCTACCTAGCCTTTACCAAACATAGTTGGTAAAGGCTAGGTAGATGATGATGGGTGGGTTTCCAGTCTAACCGCGACTGCCTGATCTCCACAACCCAGTTGATACTGGGTAATACGATACCTTTTGGTAAGACTGGTTGTCAGACTTACAGATATATGCCTAGCTGTAGGTACCGACTGCCAAAGATCTATATATTGCAGCCGGGACCAACAGCTTAACGTGCTTTCCGAGGCACAGAGGAAACTCGGTATGTAACGGGTGGTCACCCATCCACAGACCAACCTAGGCAAACGCGGCATAACCTAAAGATCGACCCGATTGGCAGTTATTATTAAGCCACGAGCTCTTCTTATTAAATACTTAGCATGTAGCATGCAAAATAACTTACATTCAATCGGAACGAATCCTTAAATGGTTCATTATCGATTTATATTAAACGTGAACATGAACAATACGGCATGAATATCGTAATAGCTACGAAATTTTGTAATATTTTCAATCCTATGATGTAATAAATATTTGTAAACACAGATCTGCATATAATTTATTATTTGACTAAAGTAGACACTACGTAGAGGGTAATTTTGCAGAGGGGATGCCGGCAGGAATCGGCTTCTTAGGTGCCTTCGCCTCTGTTTGTATGTATTTCATGTTTTAAGTTCTTAACTTGGTTCATGTAACCTTTTTGTGATATCATAATAGGGGATCGGACTGAGTCAAGAAAATATGATTCTAATTAGTCCGTCAGTTAGATTATCGAAAAATATTGGATACGTGTTTTTTGTTTTATCAAATTAATAAAATATGACGAAGATAAGACGCATCAAAGATCATGAGTGGGGGGTTGTGACGTCATTTGTAGGTAAAAAATGTACTATCATGTGACGTTTGTGAAAAAAGAAACGTGTCCAATATTTTTTGGAAATCTATCTGATGGACTAATTAGTTTTTTTTTGTCCGATCCCGTATTGATGATGTTTTAAAATTCTGTGGAAGTAGCAAGTACTTTTCCTGTTAAACACAGGCATACAAACTGGTTGAAACAGAGTACTTAGGATATAATTATGCAGATTGCAGATGCATTAAATAGCAACAATTCTATGAGGTATCTAATTAGTAGTATCCGGATAGGCTTCACTTGGTTGTGGTATTATTTATTACGATTTACATTGGAGTTTACAACGGGCTTAATATTATTGTTTGATGACCGATGAGTGTTTACCTACGATACTTGGGGTGATACATTTACATCTTGGGTAGGGTTACCATTTTGAAATTTGATAAAAGTCCGTGATTAGCAAAAATGTCCGGATATCTTAAATTTCAAAACTTATTACAGCAACTTATATTACAGTAGCTTTTCAAACTTACTAATTTAAGAAAATACCCTAACTTTGAAAAGGCCGGATGCATGGTAAAAATCAAACAAGTGCGGAGGGATGGTAACCCTAATCTTGATTTACTTTGGTAAAATCACCGTTATGTTATGAGCCGCGCAAATGACGATTTATTAAAGAAAAACTATTCAAATCTGTCCTCAAAAATGTCAACACGAATTTAGAAGGGCTCGCAAAATGTATTTTGCCAGTAACGTTTCGCTCCGCCGATGAGTGTTTATTAAGATATCCATGGGTTACCAGATTCTTTTTTTTTAAAAAAACGTTGCCCCACATTAGGAATTTCTCCTGTATCGTGGGTGCGTTCACAAACATTTAAACTCACATACACAAATACCCAGACCCGGAACAACTATCTGTAGGTCATACAAACATTTGTTCCGTGCGGGGATCGAACCCGCGACACGCAGCGCAGCAGTCCATTGCCTGAGCCACTGCGCCAACCGTGTCATCTAATAATTTTTAATCTTACTGACTGCCTAGTTAGTCTAGCGGTTGCAATCGCGGGTGCTGAGAATGAAGTCCTGGGGTCAGGCAAATTGTTATTTCCATCAGGAATGTCTCAGTAGCAGTCCCAGAGTTTGGATTTGTACCCGGTTGATGGCAATAGGCACGTCCCTTATTACATGGGACTTAAACATAACTGGCGAAATGACGTTCAGCAGGGCTATTGCGTATCTTTAAATGACAGTGGCTATCATATAGTGTCCATCAATTAACTGTCAAATGGTTCCAAAAGATACGCAATAGCCCTGCTGTACGGCTATTTCGTATCTTTTAAGTGTCAGTGGCTATCATATTGTCTATGGATAAACCATCAAATTGGTTATGGTTTAGTACAAAATGAAACCATCTGACAGTAATTGATAGGCACTATAGGTTAGCCACTGTCATTTAAAAGATACGCAATAGCCCTGCTGGACTCATAACAAATGTCTGTAATCCCCTAAGGGTTTGGTTTAACCTTTCGGCAGCCCCCTATCAGCATGTATGACAGGCTTCCTCCAGTTTAGAAGTACATACCGGTATTCCTTTCACACTTCCTGCAGAGTTGGTTGGGCACATACTTCATGCAGAAGTACTTGAGCGACTCGAAGCAATAGAAGCTGAAGCCGGCGTATGGAACCATCCCGCACATGGTGGGCACGAAACCCCGGTAGAGGGCGCGCATACCGCCCTCCTGCAAATTTAATAAAATATTGGTGTTATCTTAGACCCTTTACACATTCGAGCATATTTTTTTTGATTATCTACATGACCGGAAAGTCTGACCACCCTTTAAAATGATTGATAGGACAGACCTTTTTCTTAAGGTGAAAAATTACGGTTAACGGTAGGGCTCATAACGCACTCAAACCATTATGCCGTTGGAAGGAATAGTATATGAGTCATGGGATCTCCGTAACAAGGAACAGTTTTGCAGGTACGATACAGAATAAAAAAATATCGCGCTGACGCAGAGAACAAGTGCCTTTTGGTTTCATTGAGGGTCTGTTACACTCATTAGAAAAAAAGAAAGAGAGAAAACATATTTATTTAGCACATGCCACAAAGTGCACACAACAAACAAGAAAAAATAAAATAAAAATAAACTAAAGGACCAGTTCAGCAAACTGCCGAGGAGCTAGTGCCCGACGCTGGTTTTCAACTGGCCCTGCCGACCCTGCCGGCCCTGCCTGAAGTGCTGATCGAGTTCACTTCATTGGTGAAATCAGCTTTAAACAATGAAAAATTGAAACTCACCGTACGGAACATGGTAGTGGCTGCATGCACGATACCCGTGTACCGATGCTGGCCCGTGATCTGGAACGCAAGGCGCGCCCGTATCGTGTCCAGTGGATACGTCAAAGTGACAGCTGTCACTCCGGCGCCCGCGCCCGCGATGAACTTGTCGCCGTGCTGGATGAGTGGCAGGTTTATGTGACTTAGGTACTGGAAAAGAGGAAAGAGATTGTTAGATTCGTAAGTTATGAGTATGATGCTGGGTTGATAGACAGGGTTAAACAACGCTCATCGAGGATGCTCCGGGGACTCAATGGTGGAGTGACCATCCATTATACCCTCCGTACCACATGTTAAGCTGTTGGTCAGTTTGTCACTTGAGGCAGGTTAGCGAAAGCCCGACAACAACTCTAACCAAGTAGTATCGTCAGATAACCAGTCGCAGGTATGCGATAGACTCTGCCAGGGTTTCGGAATTTGTTCGAAAGAGTTGCCGCGGCCCTGGAACACAACGGACATAAGAATCAACGTTTTAGTCAGTAACAGTTTGACACCCCCGCTCCGCTCAGAGCGGGAGGAGATATTTCATGATTGGAGATATTTCATGATTTCCCATTTTTAAAAAAAGGGTGACGGACGATAGACTGGAACTAAACCCCCAACATAGCATGGAGTTAGGATTATGCAAGGCGCAAGATGGTGACGACGAGGAATAGTCTAGGAATGAGTTGTCTGAAAATAGATGATGAAGTTTTGAAATTGATATGTATGTCATAAGATCATATCATACGATTGGAGTTATCAGGGTCTTTGAGCAATTAGGTGAATTTTATAGTTGTGCGTTTGGTGTAAGAAGCTCGGGGGTAAACAATAACATCCGCTTATCGTGGTCGGTCTGTTGAGGGGTGACCACGAATGCACATTAAGCAGTTAGTTCCTGCTGTCAATTATTTATAGATCTTTAACAGTCGTTACAGGTAGTCAGTAGCTCTTAAAGTCTGGCAACTAGATTTACCAAGGGATACCGAATTACCCAGTATCAACTGGAATGTGGAAGTTAGATAAGCAGTCACTGCACGTAAAATACTGGTATTCAGATAGACTAAAAGCCGAGCCTTACATAGTTGGGAAAAGGCTAGGCAGATCGTGATGTAAGGTTTAAACATCATGGGCTGCGGGTTGTTCACAAGTTACCGCGGCTTCGACATACATATAGGGCTAAGAAGGAACATGGGTGGTTTTTAGTCAGTAGAAGTCTGACACTCCCTTTCGCTCTGCCCAAGAGCGGGAGGGGTTATTTGATGATTTTCCACCCGACAAAAAAAAAGTTAAATTGTGGCAGACATAACCGACTTGATAACTGTGCAAACACGACAATTTTGCCGGAAAACCTACTCACGGAATAACATAAAGACACTCAGTGCAATCGTGATCACGCATTTACTACGTTCACGCCAAAATATTTAGTCTATTATTAAAGTTTGCGTGTTAGATAGTGATAAGTCAATACTCGTTCCATAATGTGTGAATGAATTGGTTCAATAATAATAATGTCGCAAATAACAGCGTAATCCTTTTGGGGGCTTGGCTCTGTTATACCATCTGCCTATAGCCTTTTCCCAACTATATTGGGGTCGGCTTCCAGTCTAACCGGATGCAGCTGAATACCAGTATTTTACATGGAGCGACTGCCTATCTGACCTCCACAACCCAGTTAATACTAGGTAATACGATACCCTTTGGTAAGACTGGATGTCAGACTTTCAGGTCACTGACTACCCGTAACGACTGCCAAAGATCTATATATGGCACCCGGGATCAACAGCTTAACGTGCTTTCCGAGGCACGGAGGAAACTCGGTATGTAATGGGCGGTCACCCATCCACCGATCGACCTAGGCAAGCGCAGCTTAACCTAAAGATCGACCCGAGTGGCAGTTCTTATTAAGCCACGAGCTCCTCCGGCTCCTCCTCCACGGGCTTGGCTCTGTTATAAATAACAATAATAATAAGTATGGTATGTTTCTTAACATACAGATAGGGAACGCAACCGTATGTTCTAGGGGAGATTTTATCGTATATTGTATACTAGTAATATTTAATGATTTGCGGTTTCGACGTTGCAAGCTAAGTAAACAGTATCTAGTTCGATAAGCTTTGAATCTTCGCACATAACGATGTAAATTAGTTATTGTTGTTTTCATTATTGGCGTTCTGTGACCGTAATGGAAATGAAATCGAATTTATAACTACCTATAGGGTAGTTGACAAAAATCTAATTAGTCCATAATGTACAAATTTCCAAAAAATATTGGAGACATATATATTATCTTTTTTTCACGTACCTAAACAAAAAATGAAGATGATACAGGGCTTCAAAAACTCGTGTGCCGTCTCTTATTGCAGTACATTTTTAACCGGAAAGTGGCGTCACAAGTCATGATCTTTGAGGTGTTTTACCTTCGGCAATTTTTATTAATTTGATATAACTAAAAACACTTATCCAATATCTCTCAATAATCAAAAAGAGAGGTAATGAATGATGAATGGTGTGCATCAGAAAAAATGCTCTTCCTGCTCAATTAAACGGCTTTACAGGACAGGAGGAACAAAGTCTTTTCTCTTCATACAGGTGACTGTTACTGTGATTTGTTTATCTTTGGCAGTCGTTACCGGTAGCCAGAATAGAAAATTCGAAAAAAAAGAAAGGGCTAGCGTATTACCCAGCGACTTTTGTATTTCAGATAAGCAGTGGCTTATTCATAACTAGAGGCTGCACTGACTTAGATCGGATCGCTACCTAAATCACCTGAGTCTCGTATCCTAAAGAACACAATCAAGACATGGTATTTTGCTACAAGGCAAGTCATACCTTTGGAATTTTTCATCATTAAGGTTTTATGTGACACGTAGGTAACATTAAGTATTATCTTACTTCCGCGTACTCAGCCAGTCGTTAGTAGGTCATGCCATGTCATAATGTCATCAGCAGAGGCGCGCCTCACTCTCACTTTCTTGAGGTCAACAGAGTTTCATTTTCGTTCATGTTGTATAGTCTATTCGTTATTTTACTTACGTTTTGATTAGTTGATTGTAATACTTAATGAGCTAAGAATTCGAAGAAACAAACCATTTCATGATACAGCTCAAGTACAGGATAGAAGGGGCACAGATGGCGACGGTTAGGTACCACGTATTTTGAATGTCATTCTGAACCCCCAAACATAAGCTGATTGCCACAAAAGTGCATACCTTCCTGGTTCAATGTATGGAACAGCATTTCTTTTTAATTATTCATGATCAGAAGATATGGACCCGAAGTTAAGACCCCATAATCGGGAGTCAACTCAGGCCTACGTGGGAGTAGTCCCTGTTGGCGTTGGTTATAAATGAAAGGTCTAGTTTGAAGAAAAATAATTTACTTTCAAAGTTACCATGACCTGTGAGAAATTGGGCAACACAGTGATCCACCTCCAGCCATTTCCTGGCCAGCCGCTCACGAACTGCTAGAAACAACTGGTAGAGGTGTCGGCCTTTGATGGAATTATTCCACCTACATTGCCATTCAGACAACAGTTCCTCCGAGACGTCAGTCTGTGGTTTAAGTAATCTAGCTATTTGAGCATGGTCACTCGCTTCCACCTACGTCCTACAAGTAGAAAGATGTTATTGAAATAATAACTTTTATGATCCAAAATCTCTCGAGTCAGGTAAATGTGAGTAATGGCTCCCAGAAGCCTTAAAACCGTCATACGTATATTAAGTTTTTTGAAAGGGAGCATTAGCAGTATGAGTCAAGCGATTATGACGCATGTAACCACACGCTCGTTTATACAAATTCTCTTTAATCACATTAGTTTTGCTAGAATTAAGAAAGAGGTCGCAAAAACAAATGATGTACGATTTCCTTGTGAAAATGACGTATTGTTCGGTACAGGGAAAAAGCGTATATAATAAAAAGCCATGTTACATTGGCAAAAATTAATCCATATTAATATTATAAGCACTAGGACTTTAATGAAGAAAACGAAAAAGCTGTCCAGGTTCATATCCTACGTAGTCTACGTACTGATCCAACAAAATCTGAGTCATCGTTTCGAGAAGAAGAAGAATTATAAGTGCGTTAGTAATGAATTACTGTCTGTTTGTGGAACGATTTCAGTGATGGCATACAATGGTAGACGATGATCAATTAATTTTGGGAAATAAGATCACATAAATCCCTATAGTACGTTCGCGTGAGATAATTTCTGACTCACGCAAGAGAAGCCACGCACAGAAGCTAGTGGCTATACAGGGTGTAAACGTACCCTTCAGAAAGCCGTCAACCAAGCATTATATACATCAAACTAAGTACCCCTACACAAAAATTATTGCTCGGAAACAACTTTTTTTTGGTATAACTCTTAAAACATTGTGCTAGTGGATACTTTAAATAGTAAACAAGTCATGAAGGTGATTTAAGTAAAGTTATATCCTGAAAAACAAGTATTTACAAAAACCCTGTGAAAAATTTGGAACTTTGACCCCCAATATCTCCGTAACTAGGGAGTTCCCAGTTATGGTCTAGAACAAAGAAAATACCGCAGTGGTGGGGAGAATAAGTGCCCTTCGTTTGAATTAAGGGTACTTTTACACCCTTTATAACTGCGAAGAAACACAAAAGCCATAAGCACAAGAGTAAGCACCAAATATGTATATTGGTATTTTTTATTTTATTTTATTTATTTGGGAAAACAAACAATTACACATTAAGGCCGGGACTCCACCAAAGCGGAGACGAGACGAGCGGAGAGGAGATGTTTTTTAAACAACCAATAGAATTGAGTTATTGACACGTCTCCTCTCCGCTCAGCTTCAGTGGAGATCGCTGTGCGGAGATGTGTAATATTTGTATGTCGCGATGGAAGCGGAGATGTGAGCTGTGCGCGGACGACGCGCAGTGGAGACGAGAGATGTGAGCGGCGTGCAGTGAGCGATGTCACCCTCCCCCCTCTCGCCCGCTAGCAACCCGCAGAACCCCGCGCGCGCGCCGGCCGGCCATCTTGCTAGTACCGTGCACGTGTACTGAGCACTCAACGCCTCGCACCCGAGCTGAAAAACATCTCTTCTCGCACAGCACACAGCACACCGCACACATCTCCGCTTTGGTGGAGTCCCGCGAGCTGAAAAACATCTCTTCTCGCACAGCACACAGCACACCGCACACATCTCCGCTTTGGTGGAGTCCCGGCCTTAGACTTAAATAGAAAAATAGGATACAGAAATAATACAAATGTGAAATTAACCACGTTTTCCTCAGAAACTCAAAGAGACAATCTGGTAAATTATGACACTAGCGTTGTAAACAATAAAAAGAGAAACATAACATAAAAATACCACATTTAACAACAAATAAACAAAGTAGTAAATACTGTGTCACATTAATTTTTCAAAATGTCGAGTAAACTGACTCGAAACTTGCTATGTGGTAAAGCAAATAGATCCAAACTACAGAAATTCTTATTAAAATTGACAGCAATGCGACGAAGAGGCGCTCGCAAGCCGGCATTTGTACGACTGGAAGTAGTGGCAAATACAGGTCGTGCGCGCACCTCGCGTCCCTGGCATGTTCTGGGAACTATATAACACAACTTGTTACTAATTCCCAAACAATCATACGAGTTATTGCATAAGTCATACAAAAATGTTGCTTCAAGAAAAGTACGCCTTGAACTCAAGGAAAGCAGGTTATATTTTTTTAGTAATTCATTATAAGAGAGATAACAACTTTTTAAGCAGCGATAATGCATAGTCTTCAAAAATTTACGTTGTATACTTTCTATACACTCAACATATATGGTATGGTAACATAAGCCAGAAATAAAATAATCAATAACTCCAAAAATAGTCCGTAAATATTCGAAGCTTGCCTGTACAGTGGCTGTTATCTTCGGCAGATTAAAAGAGTAACCTTTGGAGTTTCTTGCCGGTTCTTCTCCTTAGGAATCGACCAATGCACCGAACCGTGCCCCTTTTTACCGACGTTTTATAAGTGCCTATGTAGGCCTATGTGAAATAAAAATATTTTATTTATTTATTTACTATTTATGTACACACAGTAGACAGCACAGGAAAATAACATAAAATAATATATGAGTACAAAGGTACTGCTTATTTCTCACGAAATTTCTGCCAGCAGACCTGCTAAAGGAGAAATGAAGAAGAAATGTAGACAATAGTGTGCGAGAAAAGGAAAAGAATAATGTGTATATGTGCCTTAACTAACTTAACCTTAAATAATAAATATTATATTATAATATAATTTATTTTGTTTTTTTTTGTTTTTTTTTTTTATACAGGGTGGCCGGAACATTGACGTCCAAAAATAAAATTTAGGTCCCTCGTATCGTGGGGTATCCGAATCACCCCCATGTATGTTCCGCGACTTTTCATAGTTTTCGAGTTACGAATTTTTTTCTGATTTTTTGAGAATGATCGACCTGACCAATCTAAAAAAAAATTAAAAAAAAAGTACATGGCTTTATCGAGTTTTTTTTTTTTTGACTGAGAGTCTGGCGCATTCTTGAAGCCTACTTAGGAACCATGAAGTCAACTGTTTTAATTTTTTATTTAAAGTTGAAAAGCTAAGTCATAATTTACCGAACGTAATTTTTTCACTTTAGACCAACTTTTTCATAACTTTCATCACAGTTACGAAGCTGATTATTTTATGCATAAAAGTACTACTCACGAAGATTCAGTTGCAAAAAAAAAATCTCAACAAAGCCATGTACTTTTTTTTTAAATTTTTTTTAGATTGGTCAGGTCGATCATTCTCAAAAAATCTGAAAAAAATTCGTAACTCGAAAACTATGAAAAGTCGCGGAACATACATGGGGGTGATTCGGATACCCCACGATACGAGGGACCTAAATTTTATTTTTGGACGTCAATGTTCCGGCCACCCTGTATAATCAGAACAGTTGACAGATGGATTCGTGATTACAGAATGATCATCTGTCTATCTAATCTGTACCTGTATCCGAATAGGGTGTGTTTGGTTTTTGTGTAAATAAAATGATTGGAACATCTCATAGCTTCACGATTTATTCTTATTATATTTTGAATTGTTTATTTAATTTATTACTCGGGGCCCTCACTTGGTCTAAATGTTTTTGTACACAATTCACACATATTAGTAAATGTATTATCTTAACACGAGTAATGTAGCCAAGATCTTGTAAAAATATTTTCATGCATGGAGTTTCTTGACCATTCTTCTCCATAAAGATCTACGCTTTGGAATGTACAACATCAGTACTTTCACAACGGACTGTAGCCCCATCCTTTTGTTTCCGACTTTCAGAATTAATACGAATTATGGCCGTGAAAATACCACATAGACCCTGAGAACACTGTGGATTACAGCCTATTTCCCACAGAGAGGAGGCCTAGCCAAACCACCATGGACTGATTGAGCCATATAATACAGGGCACAGGGATAATGCATTTAATACACAGGCACTTGGTCCTCGTGTTTGAAGCCACTTCTTCTTCCCCTTACAAAGCAGAGGTGTGCGTTCCAGTAGTGGGAACATTATAGGCTAATTATACTGCTTATGCTTAACAAATGGCTCTAAACTTTAAAGGTTATAAATTCCTCATGGCTTTTGGTCATCAGATTTACGCAGTGAAGTTAAAACAAACGAAGGACTAGTTTTATACAAGTTTGCATAGGAGAGAGCTGTGGGTACTGTTATTGACTCAGCTATTAAACCAAAACTGTGTCACTTTGAACTCAAAACTAAAGGTTATTCTGAAAATGGTTACCGATGAATCATACGAGTATATATGTCGAGACTGACTTTTTTACCTTTTGAACTTTTGTTTAACCGTAATAGTAGTACAATTATGGTTGTTGCATTTTTTATGGCTTGAAGTTAAAGGTGAGATACTCGTTATTACCACCATTTGCCGACTCACAGACATTGGGCAAAGTATTGAAATATCAGATTTACAAAATGAGACGGAAAAGTCATAAAATATAAGACCTCATAACGCGAATACATTTAAAATACAACGAGAAAGATACACCAAACAGTTATCACACCACCAGCGGAATAGGTCATGAACCCCATAACACTCAATCATCAGCCAATCCATTCATACGACATTAAACTTCCAAAATACAAGGTCAGGTACATAAGCACTTGTCGGTAGAATCTGTCATCGGAAGAGCGGCGCGCGCGCAGTGTGCCAGTTAACGGTCGGCGGCCCCACCGGGACCATACACCGGTTCTTTTGAAAGTGAAGCTGGAACTACATGTAGCATGGAAGCTGGTGGAGAATGCCGTGTGGTAACGAAATGTCAATGTTTTTTTTCAGCAGTTGTGCTCTTTACCGGATTTGGAACACCAAATTTAAAGGATGTTCAAATTTTGCAATTGTTATTTGTTAAGTTCGATGTTAAGTGGGTTGACTTGGATTATAGACAGCAAAAACAAGCGTAATAATTGTACCATTCAATGATTGCATCGGAAAAAAAAAATTGCCACGGAAACAAGTTTAAGAGTTGCGAATGGATTTAGTTAAAGAAAGATAAACAGATTCGGCCAAACACAGTAAACTATAGACGAAGAACGTCAGAACAGACCCGGAGTGATACCTTGTGGGACCCCGATGAAAAATAATATTGTGCACCATTTCAGGCATTAAACCTACGAACCCAGAAACAAAATGGTTTACAATAAATTTCTCAGTTTCCGCATTGTATGAGTTTACGGTACCAAGTCAACGACTAGAATTAATAAAACAACTCTCTACATAAACACAACTGTTTGCTTTAGTTATCGAAAGGACCCCACAGAACCAAAACAAAGCGCAATAATTAAACTGTGTGATATAAATCAATGAAATGCACATCCGCAGAGAGATAGCCTTGAACTTGAGACCGTCTTTAGGCAGTCCAACGAAAATAGCAAGTTATTTAAAGACATTCTTAATTAGAGACAAGTCTTTGGCACTGAGCACACTATGGCGCAAACAGACGTGTTACGGGTAAAAATCGTGATACTAATGATGTACAATGGTGTTTAATCTAGAGGTGTTTAGTCTGCTACACCGGAACACATTGCGATCTATACAAACAAATAACAATTTTATTTATTTGTAGTACATCTCGCTCGAGCTCGAGGAGCTCGTGGCTTAATAAGAACTGCCACTCGGGTCGATCTTTAGGTTAAGCTGCGCTTGCCTTGGTCGATCTGTGGATGGGTGACCGCCCATTACATACCGAGTTTCCTCCGTACCTCGGAAAGCACGTTAAGCTGTTGGTCCCGGGTGCCATATATAGATCTTTGGCAGTCGTTACGGGTAGTCAGTGACCTGAAAGTCTGACATCCAGTCTTACCAAAGGGTATCGTATTACCTAGTATTAACTGGGTTGTGGAGGTCAGATAGGCAGTCGCTCCATGTAAAATACTGGTATTCAGCTGCATCCGGTTAGACTGGAAGCCGACCCCAATATAGTTGGGAAAAGGCTAGGCAGATGATGTTGATGATTTATTTGTAGTACAGATCGCAATGTGTTACATACAAGTTTCTGTTTGTAATTTCGAAATAACGGACATTCTAAATGCATAAAATATTACAGTATTAACGGTACCTAATAACAAAACAAAACTTATTTTTGAACTGTCTGTATTTTGACTAATATCTTTAAGTAAAGTTCCTTTTACTGATAGATTGCTAGTTTTATTAACGAAAAGGTGAAGGTTTTATGCGAAAAAATAAAACCCTTGAAATAGGTACCCCGTTCATCGGTTCTACAGCTTTTAAGGATGGGCATTTTTTTCTACATGGCATATCCCAGGTGAACCTATGAGGCTGGCTTCTGCTTTACCGGACAATCCTGTGGATGCTTTGAGTGTAAGGGCTTCACCCAGAGCGTAAGGATGGTCAATGGTGACTATTTTTAATTTGAAGCAACTTATATACAGTCTTCATTAAAGTTTATTTTAGATTCTATGAATTCAATGGCACAGTCATTGAGTAATGTTAAGTAGCTTCACTTGACCAGTAAAACCAATACTGTTCGGAGTATGAATGAGAATATTGATGAGTATGTTTTGCATACTTCTAACTATTTCAGACTACCTAAAGATACCAACATATATTATTCAAGGGCATGTTGTTGGAGTATGTTTTAGGAATGTATAAGTTTTATGATGATTTAGGAGCCATATGTTATGCTCTATTTGCTGAATTCTTTTATGGGTTTAATATAAGTACATATTTATATATTAATTGATTGTTTTTTTAGTTATTTAGTAGCCTACCACAATGTTGTCTTGTTTGAGTTACCTACCCTAAGGTTGACTGGTAGAGAATGCCTTGTGGTATTAAGTCCGTCTATGTATCACTATTGTGCATAAAGTTTAAATAAATATCAATGTTCTGATTGTTTTGTGGTCTACTGGTTTTAAAGTTATGAATATTTTTAATGAACATAAATGAACTGAATCCGCACCTAAAAGTCTTTATAACGCGGTCTCTTAGTGTGAGAAGAAATACGCTAAAGTTATCAATATCGAGCACTGATCACTAAATAATCAAATTTTGTCGGATCGGTAACTAACATGGAAAACCAACAAAGGGGGAAATTGTAATAGGCTCGAAACGGTAATTAGGGCTAAAGCCATTAAGGTATAGCTTCGTACCAAATAAAGTTATTCGTTCTTTGTGATTATTGTGATTTGCAATTCTAGTACAATCATTCGATTTGGAAAGTTCTAACATAACAACGAATTTTTGTTGGCAAATTGGCACAATTAGTTGTTGGGTACTAAATAAGATTGAGGTTCGGTAAAATCAGTACGCACCAATTTGCGGATGCGGTTCCATACAATTTATAATAAGTAAGTAAAGTGACACAGGCCGATCTGGTGTCTGCAGCTGGTCTGTAAATTGTTCCGTGCTAATTTGAAACTTTTTTCGTTCTTGATGAAGATAAATATTATATTAGCCAGTTATCGAGTGTGGTAGAGCGGCAAGATCCTAAGTCTGTGTGAGTTAGACGCATTTTGTTATTATTTTTCGAGGTGGTTATGTTTTTCACCAGAATCTTTTGTTTTCTTATATGTGTATACAGCAATTTCTCTGTGATTAACTGATTCCTGGTCCGATTTGAGAGATTCTTTTTTTAATTTGGAAGATGTTCGTGCGGTGGTCCCTTTACAATTATAGTTACTTTTTTTCGTCATCCTCTGCCTTTAATATGTATTTTTTCACGTATTATTGTCTGTTTTTATTTGTTAGAGAAAGTGAAAATTGAATCACATTTCTTTCAAGGGCGAATAAAGTCATTAATATTATCGATTAGGTACAAATTACAATATCGTTTCTATGCGTTCAAGGTGAGGTGCTAAAGTGGAAGCCCTGGTTTCTGATAATCCGTGGTTTATTATATAGGTTCATTAGTACAGTCATATTTCGGCATGTTTACGTCACATGTATCTAATAGGGAGAGCCTATTGACATCAACCAGGCAGAAATTCAGACGCCGTGGCTGCTACTGAGAAATTTCTGATGGAAAAACCCAATAACACTTTGCCCGACCTGGGGAGTCGAACCCAGGGCCACAGCATTCGCAAAAGGGTAGTTAACAAAAAATATCTAATTAGACCGCCATGTAGATTACCAAAAAATATTGGACACGTATTTTTTCTTGTTTCACGTAAACAAACAATGAAGACGATACAGTGCTTTGAAAACTCTTGTGACATCTAAGACATTAGTGCTTAAGACATTTTTTTGCGGTCAGTAACGTCACCAACCCCCACTCAAATCTTTGACGCGTTTTATCTTCGTCAATTTTTATTGATTTGATAAATCAAAAAATACGTATCCAATATTTTTCGATAATCTAACAGACGGACTAATTAGAATCATATTTTTTGAAGTCAGTAAACATCCCTATTGCTACCTCTAGATCAACGAGGCAGTCAGTTAGCGTTCACTCTGTGGTTTAGTATTCAGGTTAAATATACTTTATACTACTACTTACTTATAAATTTTTATTATGTTACTTGAACCAGTGATAACTGAGTTCACACGATTCACACGATGTGTGAAAAAAGTAATAAATTCGATCAGAAAATGGCTTAGTTTTAACTGATTTTAAATGACGTACACGACTTAGACAAAGACAGCGCTATATAAACGTGACGTCATATTTCATACCGCCATCGCCATAGTAACGTCACGGTAACGTAGTACAAATGGCCCCGGGCTACCAAAAACTTCTGAAGCATGCAAACTCCATTATTTTATCGATATTATTACCTTTTCACACATCGTGTTGTTTCTGTTAATTCTTTGAAATAACATAACGTTTTCGTGAATTCTTAACAATAGTCAAGTAGCGAATTGCAACTGCAAAGCAAATTCATTTTAATAGTGACACCCATAAAATGACGAGTAGTCTATCAAATCTACCTTATCGCTGTATTTCCAATAATGATAAGTTTGTTTGTTTAGTTGTCTATCTATGTCAGCTTTAGGAATGTCGGGGCTGCGGGTTGTTCACAAGTTACCGCGGCCTCGACATATAGGGCTCAGATGGAACATGTGTTTTTAGTCAGTAGAAGTCGGACACTCTCTTTCGCTCTGCCCAAGAGCGGAGGTTATTTGATGATTTTCCACCCGCCAATAAAATAAAAAAAAAAGGAATGAAAACATAGACAGACCAATCAACGAAGACCAAGTTGATTTAACACTACCCTGCAGAGAGCCTGAAATAGCCGGTTTAGCAGGATCATAGGTAATAGGATACTAATAATCACGTTGAAATTCTTAGAATGGTCTCAGAGTTAGTTAATACTATGAATTGTCACTTTCTAACCATTTTACGAATTCATATTATTATCCTATTGAAATTAGCAACTTGAAGTGAAGGACTTGGAATGAAAAAATGCAGATCCAACTGCTAGAAGAGCGCAGGGTTCTGCCCTCTATATACAGGGTGGCAGGACACTAAAACGGTTACCACACATTCAGTACATCATTCTGAAACCACACATAGAAATATTTCGTCGGTTATTAAAAAAAGCTGTTTCCTCTTACAAAACTGCAATAGGGGATCGGACTGAGCCAAAAAAATATGATTTTAATTAGTTCGTCAGTTAGATTATTGAAAAATATTGGCTATGTACGTGTTTTTTGTTATATCAAATTAATAAAAAGACGAAGATAAGGCGCGTCAAAGATAATGAGTGGGGGGTTGTGACGTCATTTGTAGGTAAAAAATGTACTAACATGTGACGTTTTCGAGGAGTTCACGAGTTTTCGAAGCACTGTTTCGTCTTCATTCTTTTGTTTATATTATGTGAAAAAATACGTATCCAATATTTTTTGGAATTACGTAATAATAAAATAGACGGACTAATTCTTTTTTTTTTGTCCGATCCCCTATACTTTACAGTCAAGAGATTTACGTTTCCCACAGCTTCAATTATTATGAATGTAGATGCCGC
This sequence comes from Diarsia rubi, assembly GCA_932274075.1. NCBI lineage: Eukaryota > Metazoa > Arthropoda > Insecta > Lepidoptera > Noctuidae > Diarsia > Diarsia rubi. The sequence continues at coordinate 14,612,158 of OW026431.1, forward strand.
ATGCCTTGTAGCTGGGGCGTTTTTAGTTTATAAACAGACATTCCTCTTATGTTAATGAGCCAAGAAACAGAACAAGACTTCTCAGTGACGGTCGCAAAATTTAATTTCCAATCAAAAGAACAGTTAACTCGACATTCTTTGCAAAAGTATATCAAAAACGGTTTTTAGAAAGTGCCATAGCATTTTGCAAATTATAAAATCTAGTATTAGAGCCCACATTTGCATAGACATAGTACATCAAGCTAATGAATCTCCCGATGTATACGAAATGCGAACTGCTGGGGGGTTAATTTTAAACTGAAAGTAGGTGTTGTTTGGTATTGAGAAACCTGTTTTTGAAGTCTGGCGTTTCGTAGCAGACATGAAATCGTATAAATGGCTTAAAATTGCCAAGAGCAATACCAATTTCTTTTTAATAGGCCTACCCTTGACCTCCGTTTTGCCCTGAGGACAGGGACAAGATCACTTATTAATTAACTCCCGACTTAAATAGATTGGGGTCATAAATGAAGTAGGGAACACGACGCAGGCAGTAAGTTCTAAAGTTCTCTAATGTGCGGTGTCAGAGTGACCTTTAAAAATCCTGAAACACTGTAGCCTTAAAACCTGCGCCAGAGTAGACCAATACCTTTTGTAGGAGAAATAAATCATAAAAATACCCTAATTTTGGGCTTTGCCGCAGTCGGGTAAAAAATTCATAAAAAAATGGTAGATAGAGCCAAAAGTACGCAAGAACCTTACCGTTTTATAAATTTCAAAGCTAGTAAACTGCGTGGCTGCGTAGGGAAATATCCTGACCATCTGAGCTCCATTACCCTTATAGAGGGCTATTAAGGATTCGTTCTTGACTATGGCGGTTAGCCCACCGACTACACCATGGTTCTTGTAGTGTGATGACTGAGCTTGCAGCAGGATCTTCATTCGGTCTAAAGGCGCCACTGTCGTTTTGGCGCACATGCCTGCCACACCTGGAAGGAGAAAATGTTGTGAGATTGTTTATAAATTTTGATATATTACTTACAGTTCTTTGCTTTAAATGGTACTAGGCTGGACAAATTCCTTGTCAGGGAGCTATGGAATAGTCACCATCCCACTAAAGTTGTTGCCAATTAAGATCGCAATAGCGGTCATTGCCCTTTCTCTAGTATACCTTCGTACGAAACACAACAAGTGAACCATAATATATCGTTTTTCTTTAGAAAAATGTTGCAGATCACGATAGATGAAGATTCAAAACATAAGCAGGTTTATTTTTGGATTCTAAAGTTAAGAACTTTAAATGTAGATGGGTCAATGACCGCTATTGCGGCATCTTAACAGAAACCATTAATCTGTGCCCTAGGTCTCAAACAGCACGAAACGGGAACGAGTCAGGTAGAAGATGGCGGGGCATCCGCATCACGGAAAAGGGGACAAAGAAAAACGAAATACTCGTAGGTAGGTAGACCCGCGATATATTCCACAATATTATTTTTGTATTTCACGTGTACAACTAGGTATGTATTTCTGGCTGACTGTTTTCATCAAGTTAAGTTTTTTCTAATAATCTCTTTATTGTACGGATTACAATTCGATTTACGATATTTTACGATACATATGTATGTTACTACGCTCTCTTGGAGGTTGATACTTGTGTAATTTTTTTGTAGGTACTTGACCAAATGTATCTTAGACCGAAGATGATGTTGATGAATGTACCTGCAGACACGGAAGTGCATGCCAGCATAGCTATTACTGGTCATCTTGGCAGTCACCACATTTCTAGCCATATCATCCTTCACACAGTCCATCACATCAAGCTTATAGATTATCAAAATAGGTACCTACCTACTAAAAGTTTTTGTTAACTTTATGTGCTGGCATCTATTCTATATCTATTAAATAATTAACTTCTTGCCATTAATTTGATGTAATTTCCACATAAAATATTTGAAGTTGTAGTGCAAATGTTATGTTTAGGGTATTTTTAAAAAAAAACGCAAAGTTATGTAAGTATTAAAAATTGTTTACAGTTTAGAAACAAACCATCGTGGTTTTAAATGCTTTAGTGTAATGTTGCGGTAGTGACATAAGCATTTCCTCCAGCGTTTGTTGTGTAAAAGACGACAAAAGAATTACGTAAATTGTACTTGGGGAGGATGGGCATTGGGCACACGTTTTCCTGTGTTTTTCAAGAATTTAACTTTAGATATTAAAGGCGTGAAACATATAGGTAGGTACACAACTTGTATCTAAGCTTGTTATTTTTTTAAATTAATAATTCCTAGATTTCGTCTGGTCCGGGTTTGCGATTAGAAATTATTAATGAGTAGCATAGAGCAACCTATATAGCATATTGAATTTGGGTGTCCAGCTTGCGGCCTATTACGGAATTACAGTGTTGGTACCTATACATACACCTCTGCCAAAACCCTCGAGAATTACAGGCGTCTGAATTCATAATTTTGTATGCATGTTTGTACAGGGAGGTTGGGCAAAAGCGAATATCACTAGCTAGGTACAAAGAACTTGAAACAATTTTTATTCCGAACACTTGCCAATGCCATCTCAAGTAAGGTAGTAACAGTAACACATGAATGCAATAAAGAAATTGAGTTTGAGTTTGACTAGCATACATTAGGCAGATTATCGATTTACTTGGGAGTATAGCCGTATAGGAGTATGAGGAACCGGGTGTGAAATTCCTCAAATTTCATTGAAAAGAGGAGGATCCTCCGACCATACGGATTTTATGTTTGGTGGGGTAATGCCTGACAGATGTTGTCGAGTTTTTTGATATAGTGGTGGATAACTGTAATGGCACGATTCAGAATTTAATGTTCGTTTCGTTTAGTTTATCCGCACTTAGCCTCTTGATTGGGCCATTGTGCGTGATATTTAAGGAATTATACCTACTTCAACCAACATAAGTCGTCCTAGAATTGTAGCAGCCTTGCCAGACTGCTGCAGCCGCTGCAGGGTTCCGGGAGAGTTAATGGGGATCGTAGAGTTTGTGCCCTGTGATCTGCCACGCTCCTGCGCTCTAGGTGTACGTGCCGTAGAGTTTCTTCCGCCTCCATGCATCCTCTGCACCGTGGGCTATCTGTTACACCTATGTTATGTAGATGTTTGTTTAGGGAGCAGTGACCTGTTAAAATTCGTACGATTTTACGGATTTTGTCCCTTTTAAGTTTGATGTGATTGCGAGTAAACTTAATTGATGCCGCCGGAACTGCATCTTTTGTTTGCCTGCATCCTTCACTGTTTCTCCATTCGGTGAGGTGTGTTTTCTGTGGTTTTTGAACGCAGCCATGTTTTTATTTCGGCCTGAGGTATGGGCAGTAGTGGTTCCGGTCCAAATACTGTATCGCTAGAGCCTCTCTTGGCCAGTTCATCTGCTGCGTCGTTACCCAGCGAGTTGCCGTGTCCTTTTATCCATTGCAGGGTTACACTATTCGTGTTTGCAATGGATTGGAGTACATTGTGACATTCCAGTATTAAGACAGAGATAATTGTGTTGTTTTTTTGGGCTTGAAGCACCAATGCACTGTCTGAGATAATCTTTATTTTAAAATCTCTGTCGTCTCTGGCTGCAACTGCTTGTGCCGCTTTGGTGTTACCGATATATTCGGCTTGGAAGATTGTGTTTAATTTATGTAGGGTATTTGATATTGAAATGTTGAGATCATTACAGAAGACGCTCCTGTGCCATATGAGGTCTTGGAGCCGTTCTTATATATCCTAACTTTATTGATGCCAGAGCTATCTACTGCTTCTGCAGTGATTTGGATGTCGTAACTTCTATCGAACATATGGTGACATGAAGTTTTATCCATGGGCGCCTCAAGGAGTGGTATTTCCTTCAGAATCCCTTGCAAAACTTTTGAGTGTGTTGTTTCTGTATTTACTTTTCATAGTCCGTTTGATCTTAGTCTTAAGGCGGTTGCCTGAGCTTCCTCCTTTGTCGCTAGATTCTATTCGTGGCTAGAGGTCTTAAATTCAAAAGATTCGATACTCTAACTCTGCTGATGGAGTTGTTCTCATGCATCCAGTAGCTGCTACACTAGCTAATCGTTGCAGACTCTGGAGTTTCGTTTTCACCGTGGTCAGCTGGGTTCTGGGCCCCCATACAACTGATCCGTAGGTATTAGGTCTTATGACTGACGTCTATAGCCAGAGTGTAATCTTTGGGTATTTTGGGTAAAGACCCCATCTTTTGCCAACTAGTCTTCTACACTGATTAAAAGCTATACAGGCCTTCTTTGTTTTAGCCTCTAAGTGACTCGCCCAGTTCAATTTGCTATCAAGAAATAAGCCCAGATATTTCAGTTGCGTTGATGATGTTAGTTATTCATTTGTGTCATAGATGGCACTGTAGTACTTTTTGTATTATGTAGTACTTTTTGTATTATATTATGTAGCTGCTACACCTATTGCCATGCTGCGGTGCCACAGCTGAGGTGGCCCATTTCTTACGAGTTATAAGTTATGGGCCCACACTTAGCGTGATTTATTTTCGCAATATTGGTCCAAAAATGGTGGAATCCGGAAACCATAATAAGATGATGTTGCTGGGGAGTTGTAAAATTTGACGTTCGAAGTGCTGATTATCAGCCTAGTTTGAATAAATGAGTTTTGATTTTGATTTTGATGAGTCTTCATACATGGTCCATGTGGTGCACACTTCTTCTCATAGAGATAAAAAATCATTATGAAATGTTTCCACTACTGGAGAACTACTACTGATGGCCACGCGCGCGCGCGCTGATGGCTACTGATGGCTACTCTCTGTAGTGGGAACACTACACAGTGATTAATTATATTCTTTATTCACATAATAAAATAGTTTAAGGTGCATATTTAAATAAGTTGTATTTCTATTAGTATGTTGATATGATAAGGACAACAGTACTTGGTCTGCCTGTCTGGCCTTGACTGATAACATTGCCTGGAAGGAATTGGAGATTATGATAACACTGCCAAATGTGAGTTATTATTAGATTGATTTTGGGGGATTATAATATTAAAAGTGTATGCCTTGTATTCAAAAAGAGAATGTGTTTGATAACTAGGCTTTTGTACAGTTGAAAGACCACCAACACTAAAACATCCCCATATAGTAACTTATCTTATGTTAATTTAAAAATTATGGACAAAAGTTACTTCTACAATAATTTTATGTCCTGAATAAAAACAACAGGTATTTATAGCCCTCAATGTAATATTTTTCATTGTCAAGATTGTCTTGCAGATAAGGTAAGACAAGGAAACATTTTAAGAGAATAAATGACAGTCATCATGTTGCATTGCAAGATTACATTTCAGATTAGAGTTACAAAATAAATAGTAATGTTTTTTTTGTATTATCATTTTGATTGATTATAGCTAGATTATACAATATTTTTATGAAGTAAAAATATTAGAATACAATAGCAACAATATTGGCTGGTTTCATTGTCTTATTAAAGTATTTTAAATAATAAAATTGTCCAGAGATTTCCCTAAGGACCACAGGCGTTAAGCATAGATACTAATATTCTAGGAATGTGGTAGTGTATTAAAATATTTTATTCATACATTACAAACTATGAGGCACTTGATATCCTATCCAGCCTGTCCTGTTACTTGCACATCACAGGAGCTGATGGAGGCTACTGGAAGTGCCAAATTCCTCGCTAAGTTTTGGGCCGACTCAATTTAAATTATCATTGACACGCTAACAAGAAGATATATTACAGTCATAAATTCAGGCCTTCTTTCCATGGCTGACAGAAACCACAGAAATTCACCTGCCGTGATCTTTGCACACATCTAGTGCCTGTTCATCAATGCATGCTAAGTATTACGAACCTGACCGTCTTCTTTTTGTAGAGTGGGAAATTCGAAGACTCCTCCCACTTTAGGCAGAGCGGTAGGGAGTGTCAGACTTCTACTAACTAAAAACCATCCTTGTTGTTTCTTAGCCCTTTATGCCGAGGCCGCTGTATCTCTTACAAACAACCCGCCGCAACTGACCTTACTCAAGAACATTTCATTTTATATTTATTTTATTCAGAAGGCAGTTAAAAATCATTTAATCCAGTTTTATTTACTTTAGGCTTTTGAATACAGAAATGAATTTTGGTAAATTTTATATTTATTTTATGTAAAAATAGATCCAAATAAAGAAGTAGGTACTTATAGTAATAATTGCAGTAGCTGGAGTTATGCGGTATGGGTATATTTAAAGTACTCTCAATTTTTGGTGTTAAGTTTGTGTGATTTCCAACTTGATTTTTTTGTATAAATAAAAATAAGATTCGCAATAAAAACACTAAATACTCCATGTGTAAGGTTCAATATATTCTGACCTCTTTACCTACTTAGTGATCTTTCTTTGCTATAGTGTCCAGCATCAAGGATATAATAATTAAACTGATAAATGCTTACCTCCAGCCAACAGGTTTTTGAGAATGAAATCAAGATCATTTTTCTGTCCCACGGTTAAAGCCATATTTCCTTCGGTTCACAAAAAATATATTTACAGAAGCAAAGTAGTATAATCACTGTTTTCATTGGACCTTCACATTTGTACGCAAATATTCGTTAGAAAATCACCAGTTAACACCATGACACGCTTTAGAAATTGTCTGATTAATTTATTCAAAGTACGAACGGACAGTGGACATTTCTTGACGATTGTTCACGCTACATCTGCGCCTACTTTCACCACCGATTATGAGCGCACATAAAACTTTTTACACACACATTAGCCACCTGTCGAGTCAGCGGCCGAGTGAGCGAGCGCCACGCTTGACGGGACGAACCTGACTCCAATTTGAATGTACAAAACTCGTCGGTAGGTATTTATTGCTTGTCGTCGGCTGATCGTGTCTGGCAGTCAGCTGTTGATGTGATTTTCAATACACCATTAAAATCTGTTTTTTCATACGACGTCGTTTCAACAGAATATATTCGTATAATATATGTATGATGTTTCATTCATAAATGCAGAATAAAATGTGAAAACGCGGCAGAATCCAATAATATTTTCGTGTTTCTGCAACAACCTTGAAAAATTGAAAACACAATTTCCCCGTTTGACAAGAGCGCCTGTCAGTGTCAGTGTCGCGCTCGCGATAACAATTTGGTAGTCTATGGTATTTCGTTTGTTTACGAAGAGTGTTATGTAAAGATAAACTGAGTTTATTCATTTAAAGCCGACTTCTAAAAAAGTTGGAGGTTATAATTATATTTGGTGAATCATTTTTCGGGTTCTAAAAAACAAAAACCATAGGATAATTTCGTTGTCCGTCTGTCTGCCCGACAGTGCCTGATAAACATAGGTAACATAACATCACGCCTGTAATCCCCGAAAGGTTAAACAGAAGTTTCCCAGTCCATAATCTCTGACGCATTTGTATGATACTAGGTTTTGTCTGCGGTTTCGCTCGCGCTATACATAACATAACACCATGACTCAAATCTGACTAGCAGGGCTATCGTATCTTTTTAAATGTCAGTCAAATGGTTATGATGTGGTACAAAATGGAACCATTTGACAGTTAATAGATGATAAGTTTAGGATAATTAGCTTTTCACGGTGAAATTAATATTGAATTATACTTAAATCTACGGTGCCTTGGAGGAGCTGTCAACGGCTACTTATTATAGCAATAAAAAAATATAATTCCATTTATATCGCATACTAGCGGACGTCACGCGGTTTTACCCGCGTAGTTCCCGTTCCCGTGGGAATACAGGGATAAAAAGGCGTATGTTACTCAGGGTGAATCTAGCTTTCCAACGTTGAAAGAATTTTTCAAATCGGTCCAGTAGTTTCGAAGCCTATTCGTTACAAACAAACAAATCTTTCCTCTTTGTAATATTATTATTGTTAATTTGGCTGATTCGTAATATTTAGACCGTGTAGATATTGCAGTTTTGTAGGAAATAGCTGCGAACCGACTTCCAATAAGGAGGAGGTTCTGATGATTTCCCATCCACAAAAAAAAAGATTCTTTCCACTGACCTTTAACCACGTTTGGTAAAAAGCAAGGTCTTACAGTGTAAGAATAAGAAAAACAAAACGAAAATAGTTAATAGACAGGTACAGGCTGTTGCGTAAGGCCGCGGATTGTACACTAGTTATCGCGGCCTCGACATAGAAGGCTAAGAAGGACCATGGGTGGTTTTTAGTCGGTAGAAGTCTGACACTCCTTTTCGCTCTGCCCAAGAGCGGGAGGGGTTATTTGATGATTTTCCACCCGCCAAAAAAACAAAGGCTGTTGCGTAAAGTGGTCCAAAGCTGAGTGTTCCTTACACCAAATATTTTTCTATCACATACTACAATCTGAACCATGTTTCGCTACAGGCCCCAGAGTTTTTAAACGACTTCCGAAAAGGAGGAGGGTCTCTATTCGTGTGTATGTATTATTTTAACTTATGTTCACCGATATCTCCGTCAATTTTTATATTCGAAGGAGTATATTCCCGAGGTGGACCCATTGTCGCCAAATCTGTATCTGATGATGAAATCGATGGCAAACCTCAAATTGTATAGGCACTTATTACGTTTTCCATTTTTTTTCACTGGCAGGCGTAGCACCACCAGAAGAAGAAAAAGCTCTAGTGAAAAAGCCAAAATGGTTTCCGACATTAGACACCCTTTACTCAACAACATCCTCGTTCCGAAGGCTAAAAAGCCGTAACAGTTTTTTAAAGTGTGGCGAACGCCCTAAGACATTTATTTTATCAGACATTTATTGGTTTCTCACATTTTTATGAAAAAATATTTTAATGTAATTTAATTAACTTTATTTTTTAATCAGTCAGTTATTATTTATTGCACAAATAGTGAAGCTTGTGAAATTGGCCATGTGGATTGTTGTTGTTGTTTTTTGTCTAATATGGGTCAACGACCTGAAATAAATGAATTTTATTTATTTTTTTATTTAAGGCCTTGATTACGGAGACGCGCGGCGCTTTGTACGTTTTTAATTCAAGCACAAGGCGATGTATGAACACGGTAACGATTCCAAACGGCGATTTTTCGCCCGTTAGTTTGAAATGCAGCGTGCCGCCGACTGATATTTTTGTTTTTTTTTTGTGTAAAACGTGAAAAATCCTTATTTCTTTACTAATTTGCATTTTTTTTATTGTGTTTGGGCACGGTATTCGTACACGTTTGCTGAACCCGAACACAATATGTGCTATCATTTGCAAATATAAAAAAAAACAAGGTTGAAGAGAAACGAGGTGTTTTATTTAACTCTAATCCAAAGAGAATCACACTTAGGCGGTATTACAACAAACTCTAGTCTGCAGCGGATCATGAAAATGGTTTGAATTCCGAATGGTGAAATCAAGTCACTGGCTTCCGAAGCTTTCAAAAATGTTTATAGTCTCAAAGTCAGATTTGACAGATTTTAAAATCAACGGTGCAACCTAATGTAACCAAAGACTACAATATATATAAGGAGAAACCTGTGATGAGTATTAGCGCGTCTGCCAGTGTACCACCTACTCGGCACAGCGGGTCTAAAATGGCCGCTTTATCAGAATCCACGCAGAATCTTACGATGAATCACGTTAAAAAATCAAATTCTAAAATGGACTTTATGTCTATAACTATAAAGTCCATTTTAGGAATTTTAAATTTTTAGCATGATTAATATTACGATTCTGCTAAAGCGGCCATTTTAGATACCCAGGGGGTCTAAAATGGCCACTTTAGCAGATCATAATATGAATTGCGTTAATTAAAAAGCGTAAAATAGATCTATCACAATAGTAATGCGTCTGTAAACATTTAGAAAAATAGATTATATTAGGAAAATAATATGAATTCTGTTTAAATTCGTAAAATGTTCACAGACGCAGTTACTATGGTAAAAAGTCCATTTTACGATTTTTAACGCAATTTATATTAATTATGATCTGCTAAAGTGGCCATTTTAACCCCCCAGGCCTTATGCTTTGGAGAACTGTGGTAAGTTGATTTTCTACTCCAGGATAGACTGATTTGGGATTAAAAGGGAAGTACAATTCTAAGAATATGTTATTTCTAGGCGTTGTTTATTTAAGGAACTGAAATACATTTGAATCATCATCTACACTAATATTATAAAGAGGTTAGATTTGTTTGTTTGTTTGTAATGAATAGGCTCCGAAACTACTGGACTGATTTGAAAAATTCTTTCACCGTTGGGAAGCTATACTATCCCCGGGTGACATAGGCTAGGTACTTTTCACCTGTATTCCCACGGGAACGGGAACTACGGTTGTGAAACCGCGTGACGTCCGCTAGTCCAAAATATCAGTTCCGCTGATTTGCTCTTAGGGCTACTATACTATATACCATAACCTTACATCTGGGGTTCTCCACAGTCGTGTAAAAACACATTTTTCATTGTGCTGGACGTTCACTGTCATGACAAATTTTATTTTTGAATTATTTTTAGCCAAAATGTGAGTGTGAGTGTGGTGCCCCAACACAGGATATGCCACACCTCCTGTCGTGCCCGTCGTGCTCAACGTGCTCAACTAATTGCACGCTCAAAGACTTGTGTGAAGCAAACGACAGCTGTCTAATTTGCTACGTAGGTACCTACGTCGGACCTGTCATCGACTCGAAAGGAAACTAAAACGCCTGCTGAATACATGTGAGAATTTTTTGATTCTGTGCTGTACAAAAATAATGTGTAAGGCGCACTACGGTAAACGAGTGAAGTTAAAACTGACCGCCTCACTCATTAAGTCTACAATGTAGAGAGATTAAAACTTTTTATTTACAATATTTACAAACTACAATTCACGGAACTAAAATTAAAATACGAAAGAAAGAAAGAAAGAAAAAGTGTAAAATATAATATATATACAATTTATATCAAAAAGAGAAGAATTACAGGGTGTCAAAAAATTCGTCCACATTGCTGTCAACAGGAAAAGTGCCCAGAAGGCTGGCAGCATTCCCACGTTGGATGGCAATGCTGATTCTTTGGTCAAAGAATAGGCCAGCCCTCTGGTCACGTGAAGAGTCGACCAACCACTTGGCGATTTCCTTAAATATTAGGTGCTAGTTTACCTGGGCTTTTATCCGCACTTAGCCTCTTGATTGGGCCATTGTGCGTGATATTTAAGGAATTATACCTACTTCAACCAACATAAGTCGTCCTAGAATTGTAGCAGCCTTGCCAGACTGCTGCAGCCGCTGCAGGGTTCCGGGAGAGTTAATGGGGATCGCAGAGTTTGTGCCCTGTGATCTGCCACGCTCCTGCGCTCTAGGAGTACGTGCCGTAGAGTTTCTTCCGCCTCCATGCATCCTCTGCACAGTGGGCTATCTGCTACACCTATGTTATGTAGATGTTTGTTTAAGGAACAGTGACCCGTTCAAATTCCTATGATTTTACGGATTTTGTCCCTTTTAAGTTTGATGAGATTCCGAGTAAACTTCATTGACGCCTCCAGAACTGCATATTTAGTTTGCCTGCATCCTTCACTGTTTCTCCATTTGGTGAGGTGTTTATTCTGTGGTTTTTGAACGCAGCCATGTTTTTATTTGGGCCTGAGGTATGGGCAGTAGTGGTTCCGGTCCAAATACTGTATCGCTTGAGCCTCTCTTGGCCAGCTCATCTGAAGTTGCGTCGTTACCGAGCGAGTTGCTGTGTCCTTTTATCCATGGTTACACTATTCGTGGTTGCAATGGATTGGAGTGCATTGTGGCATTTCAGTATTAAGACAGAGGTAATTGTGTTAATTTATGATTTTTGGGAGCGATACTCTACCAGCTGTCGACTACTATATCTACCTTGGACAGACTGTTCAACTAGGTGGGTCTTACATCGACAAAGAGGTCGGCGGAAAAATCCAACTCGTAAGGGCAATCTGCCCGACGGTTGTTTGTGTCCTTTTTTTTTGTCCCGCTCTTGGGCAGAGCGAAAGGGAGTGTTAGACTTCTACTGCCTAAAAACCACCCATGTTCCTTCTTAGCCCTATATGTCGAGGCTGCGGTAACTTGTAAACAACCCGCAGCCATCCCTACCCCCCTGGTGACCTCGAATTGTATTGTTGGATTAGATGGAATGATAGAGTATGTTCGCCAAATCCTCCACAACGAAAACGTCTTGGCTTTACGAGCCATTCGTTACCCGGTTTGATTCCTGTAAAACTCTTATAGCTACTAGTCTGAGATTTTGGTGCACCGACAGACAGGAGTGCTGTGGGCCACAGCAGCTCTAAATCCACAATCCATGAAAAACTGAAAATTTCAAAATTCATTGTTTAATATTATCTTGTTACAAAAATTTACATAAATACATATATACGTAATACTACACATAATAATACTACATACTACTATAATACTACATCGTAGACATCTTAGGTACTCATCATTTTATTGACCTTTTAGTATAAGTGCCAGAGGCGGATGAAGGTGGTCTGTTGGTGCGGTTGATTGTTGGCAATAGGCTTGCTCCCTATAACGTGGGAATTAAATATTCGTTAGATATATTTAATTCCCATGTTATAGGGAGCAAGCCTCTACCTCCACCTCCACCTCTGGCATGACATATGGTTTGATGACCCGGTTCGCGCAGTGGCTGAAGCAGTTGAATGCTGCGCTTCGTGTCGCGGGTTCGATCCCCGCACGGAATAAATATTTGTAAGCGTAAATATAGTTGTTTCGGGTCTTCTGGGTATTTGTGCACGAGTATGTGAGTTTAAATGTCTGTGAACGCACCCACGATACAGGAGAAATTTCTAGTGTGGAGAAAAGTTTCTTTAAAAAAAATAAAAAAATAAAATGGGATTACTACACCTGTGCCTAATCCTGCGGGTATTACAGGCGTTGTGTTATGCGCAGTAATGAGTAAGTAAATTAATTTTACAACAAAATTACACTTATTGCGTTAACTTTGCCTGTGACAGTTTACACTCAATGCCGTTTACCTAGCCAACCTGCTACCTACCTAACAAGCCATTCATAGTAAACTAGGTGTGCCCCGCTGTTTTATACACCGACGCCGACGCCGCGCCGCGCCGCCCGACTCGCTAAGGATCGTAGTGTGAGGGTACTGACGGTAAGCCACGTTGGTGGCGGTAAGTCCCCTCTTTGAGGAGTGACTGGAGAGGCACCACCAGAAGCTGATGTTTTTCTAAAGGTTATTTTTCACTTTTTGTGTTTTATTTTATTGTTGAATTTTATTTTTCACTTTTTAGTGGTTCACATGTGCTTAGCCCTTCACAACGTACCGTCGTGATGTTATGTTATGAACTGGTGCAAACAATAGACAGACATGAGACTTCAGTAATCCCAGTCCATTTGCTATCATTTATTGAGGAGTTCCGTTAATTATCTCCGAGCTTCCGAAGTTCTTCATCAGATCTACACCAAACTGAAATGGTACCACTCCGAGAAAGTACTCTTCCATCAACTACCCAAATCGCTTTATGTGATATTTGAAAAGTTCTCTCTATTTCTCCAGGATCCCATCATCAGATCCTGACTTGATGATCATGGGACCACCTGGAAGGAAAGTATACTCTTTCAAACAAAAAAATAATAATCGAAGTCGCACTGCAGCCATCTTCGAGTAATCGGGGAACATACTTAAAAAAAAAACTGACGAATTGATAATCTCCTCCTCTTTGAAGTCGGTTAAAAATAAAGGATAAAGATGCCCAGTATTCCCATTCACAGAAATATCCTTTATTTTATTCCCCAAAAAAACCCAATAATTCATTTTGACACATCCTCCAGGATGGTTCAAAATTATATTGGGTTTTAGAATTTCTCAGCACCTAGTAGTCACGGAGTCGGGGTTTATGTCCACTTGATGGCAATAGGTTCACCTCCTGTAACCTACATGGAATTTAAAAATATAACTGGCGAAGTGTGGACAACTGACGGGATGTAATATGTAGCTCAAGATGTAATATAATATTACATCCCATTATGGCTTAATAACTACATCGGAAATTAAATGTGTAACTTCAATCGCGGGGAAATTATAACGTGTGTACACAAAGTAACAAACAAACCGAAGAACAGTTACTTTTGCATGTTTAATAATTTAATATGGTATGGATATTATTGGATATATGTAAACACTGCGCATTTCTCCTATTTTTATTCATAGATACGCGCCTTTCTCTTAGACACCTTTGCCTAACCCTTTGGGAATTACAGGCGTGTTATTATATCTATGTTCTCCTTCCATCGATCACGACTTGAAGGTCACCTTGAAGCCTGTTGTGGCGCGAAAGCTCAAATAGGACGCGAGTGACGCGACGGCGACGCCCCAAAAACGTTTGGTACATGGCGCTTAGCACGTTCCTCTTCGCTGATAAAATAAATAAGCTAAGCGTTGCACCAGCATTACTGATCATTTCGCCATGATACGAACGCGTCGCGTAGAGGACGCGCAGTGCTTTGGTGATAACCGCGCGCTGGTTTGAGTGGACTATTTATTTTGACGCGAGTTTCCCGTTCGCGCGTATTTTTTTAAGTGAAAATTAAATTGACTTAGTTTTAATTTTGTAAAAGTTTGTTATTATAATAAGACTGAAATATGGAGGATTCAGAAGTTCCGAAGACTCCAAAGATTGTAGAGGGTTCAGACGTTTCAGAGGTTCCAGTTAATAAATGTTTTATATGGCGTAAGTAATTTTTTTTTTAATGTCTTTTGCCGTTTGTTTTTTATAAATAGATTCTATACATGTAGAAGATTATGCATTGATGAAAAAAATAAAACGAGTCACGTTGGGCTTTAGAAAAAAAAAGTTTATTTAAGGTAGCTAGCTGTAATTTAATACTTTAATAATACATTCCTTGAATTAAATAAATAATTCATACAAATAATCATTAAATAAATAAAACAGCGATATTTCAACATAATGTTCTATTAATTCAATAGAACCTCATCTCGGTTTATTTTGGACGCGGCCCACCCGCTGCCGTCCTTGAAAGCGGGAAGGTCACAGGATGAAAACCGCGTCTGAAATTTCGTAGGGGTCGTTAACCTTGTTATTTTCTCACCTCGTTTCTGTCACAAAATTATGTATCCAATGCTATTTCATCATGCGTTTTCCGATTAAAAACACCACTAACTAATTGCTAGATGGTTTATTAAATAAAGCCAGTGAAACTCTTAAGGTGTAAGAAAATGAGTCAATAAAAGTGATTTTTAATTCATACTTTGAAATTCCCACTGTTGCCGTACCAATTCAGGATAGTTCCAAGTCCAATCCAATTAATTCTACTGAAGTACTGAGTAAACATTGACCTTTCCGAATCAATATGTCAATACTAGAGAGTATGTAACTGTTGATACGGAGGCCCTAGCACCTAGCACGCTCGCGATGTGTATCTTTTTACCCGAATCCTACCTACCTATGTATTCCACCATCATCATCATTTTTTTTTCATCTTTATTCTCGATTTCTCCATGAATACTGCTGCCGTTCTTCTTCATGTATTTGGATTGTGGATGTCCTTATATTTTTCTAGTTACAGCGTGTGTAAAATTGATACTTTGACGAGGATTTGTGTAATATACAGGCTGTAAATTAACCCTTCACACATACGTTAACCAAGCATTCTGTACATCAAACTAGGTACCCCTACGCAAAAATGTTTGCCGGGAAACGACTTTTTTTTTTGGGGTCTTAACTCACATTTTACTATAAAACTCAATGTAGCACTGTTAAAACATTTTGCTAGTGGATGCTTTGAATAGTAAACGGGTCATGGAGGTAATTTAAGTAAAGTTATAACCTGAAAAACTAGTATTTACAAAATTTGGATTTTGGACCCCCAATATCTCCGTAACTGGGGGGTTCCCAGGTATGGTCTAGAACAAAAAAATGTTCGCAGTGGTGGGGAGAACAAGTGCCTTTCGTTTGTGTTAAGGGTACTTTTACACCCTTTAAAAACTAAAAAGGGTAAACAAAAAAAACTAATTAAAAATTACTTTAATTTCAGATATCGGTGGCAAAAAAGTCAATGACACAAACAAAAGTCACCGGTTGGTATTATTTGGAAGGTGGTTTACTTTTTGCCAATAAGTTTTATTTCTCAAAAAAAATAATTAGTTATCGTCTAACATTTAAATTGTTGGAAACACAACCATTATCATGCATAGATCAGTCAGATATGAATAAATTCTCAAAATGCTGAAAATATTATAGAATGAATATTAATTAACGAGTATTTTTTTAAACTTAAAATTCGACATATTTACACTCTACTGTATTTGTCCGCGAGCTCGTAATAGGGCTTCTTTTCTGTTGCCCTTTGGTGGTAGTACAGCGTAATGGCTGTGGTAATGGCTAGTCTAGCTTAGCATTAGCTAGAAATACCATAGCGATGGGGGATTATTTATCCCCTTATCCCAAAAAACAAACAAAAGATAACGAAGAAGAGAAAAAAAAGATTTTAATAAAATAAACACCTCTGAAAATACACCAATCAGGTACTTATGTCAAAATGTGGGTGTAGGTACATGTCATGTACCCCTACACCCCTGCCAAATCCTCCGGGAATTACAGGCGTGATCTTTTTTTTTTTTTTTTTTTTTTGGGACAAGCCCGCCGCACTATTCCCAAACCACTGTAACTCCTGTAAGCCAGAATCAACAGTGGCGACCACAAGAAAAGCGCCGAGACAATGAAGCCCGACGAAGTCCCAGAGAAATGATTTAACTGTCTTGGATCCCGCAACGAAATTAATCAGAAAAGAATAGCGGAGGAGTAGGAAAAACATAATTTTCACTTCGGCAGGCGTGATCTTATTAATAATCTTAATTGGGCGAGCTATCCGTCAACCGAGCACGAATCCAAACTCCGGCTACTGAGAATATCATAAAAACACTTTGCCCGACTCGGGAACTGAATCGCGTGTGTTTCATGAGTTCATGACACGACACGATTTTTGAAGGTGACTCGGTATTGAACATAATAAAAATCATACCATGCCATATATGATGATACTTACTAGTTAGTTATTAGTTTTCCTGTTGACAACCAAGTAAATAATTGAAAACTAAGGAAATGCAAGAAGTGGACGTGCGTGAGAAACAATTATTACATTATGATTGTCTTGTAATTTATTGTTGGTATGTCTATCTGAGTACTCTGTTATTGAGTAAATAATGTATGTAGTAGGTACTTCTAAGGTATGTCGTATAGATAGTCTCCTAAGTTCATTACACGGTTATACCTACCTACTGTATTTAACTGCCTAAACTAATAAATATAATAATGAATACAGGCAGTTTCGATTTCGATTGGGATTTGGGATATCCAATCGAAGTGGCGCTAAGATTGAATGTTGGTAAAGTACTTCTGAGACCCCTTGCATGACCTATACCTACTAGAATTCGTAAACCACTACTGCTCCACAATTAATAATGAGTTCGCCGATGAAAGCATTGGAGTTCATCATCATCATAATCCAGACGAGGGCGGGCCCTTTCTTTGCCCAAAGAATTAGTATTGCCTTTCAACGTGGCAATGCCACAGGAAATGCTGACAGTCTTCTGGGCACGTTCCTGGATGACAGCTATGCGGAACCTACTTTGAAATGTCCTTTTGTCGTTGTTGTATAGCCCAACTTTTTTATTATTATTGCAGATCTATTATTTGTCTTTCGTATATCTGGGGGCACGGCAGAGCCCCCGCCAAGTCGAGCAATAAAGCGGCACGGCCCGGCCGTACCATCCTTTTCTCAAACCAGTGAAGGCCATTTTCGACCTCCTATAACTTCGTTGTGGATAAAACTAGAAGCCTGAATTTTTAGTAAGCAATTAGGCATTGTAAAAACACGGTATATTTCAAATTTGAACCAGTAGTTTAGGAATTATTACTAATCAAAGTTCCTTAGTTTTGTCACTCACTCACTGACTAACTGACTGACTGACCGATCATCAAAAGTCTAAGGTACTTCTAGCAGACATAGAAGCTTCAAATTTAGAAGTGTTTAGTGTATAAATCATGGAAAAACTAAAAAAAAAAAATGCAATTTCAGTCTAGTTTTCTAGATACACCAACTGCATAAATAACGTTGTAATCCCATATAATTGTATAGGATTACAAAGTTAAAGTTACATTTTCAGTGAATGATTTTTACGAGTTATTAAATTAAACATACTTCCTAGTTTCTGATTGATCTGAAATTTTGCACGTATATCGCCTATCAATGCAATATTATGATGATATGGAATGGAACTGATCTGATGATGAAGCTGGAAGTTGACCATAGGAACTCCATTTAAAAATATCATAACCCCATCGAGTTTGGACTCGTTTGATTCGTCTTGTCGAGTAGTTTGTCTTAAGATGGTGTCCAGGGTCTGTTGATGGAGCTGGAAGGTGGCCGTAGGAATTCCGTTATAAAACGACATAACCCTATCGAGTTTGGACTCGTTTGATTTGTCTTGGCGAGTAGTTTGTCTTTAGATGTAGTTCAGGGTTCTAAATAGTTCTGATGATGGAGCTGGAAGGTGGCCATGGGAATTCCGTTATAAAACCACATAACCCCGTCGAGTTTGAGCTCATTTGATTCGTCTTGACGAGTACTTTGTCTTTAGATGGTCTCTGATGTCTGTTGATGGAGCTTGAAGCTGGCCATAGGAATTCCGTTATAAAACGACTTGAACTTGTCGAGCTTTTACTCGTGTGATTCAGCTTGTTGAGTAGGTACTTTAGCAGTTTCAAATCAATGAATAAGACTGCCCCAAGTTCGAATAAACCTATGTATTGTTGATTCATTAAGAAATAGATAGAATGAGAGACGCTACAAAAAGAAAAGAGATCCCACCAAAAACAAAACTTATAAAAAAAGCCAAGCCGCGCAACTCATTTCTTTTACCGTAAAAAGTAGTGAGATCCATGTAATAACAAGTCAGTTAATATATTCAATACCTTTGAAGTTTTAAATAAAAGGATTGACTTGGCCTCCGCATCACATTAGCCGATGCGATGGCCAATGAAATGGCCAGCTATTACAATAGCCTGTTTAACATTCGTTTCCCAGCAAAAATTTTTACGTAGGAGTCCTTAGTTTGATGTACAGAATACTTGGTGGGAACGTATGCGTGAAGGGTTAAGACCAGGCACTCTAAAATAATTTCCACGCAAGCTCCGCCCCATTCACCCCGCCACTCCGCGCGATGTGCTAGACGCTAGCACATCAGTAATAAAGTCGAATACCGCGTGCGCTCTTTGATCGCGTTCGAGCACGAAACTAAATGTCGTAAGTCTCAATTCTTATTTCGTTTATAACTAAAGTAGTAATTGATCTGGAGAAAAAATATCTTGTGGCTGGATAGTAAACTATATTTTCTTACAGTGAACATTTATTTTAGACATAAAGGCGGAGCAATCTTGAGGAAAAATGTAATAATCGTTAAAAGAGACATGATTTTCGAATAAAAAATGAATCGAGCGAATATGCTACAATTACGTAACTGTCTTGTACATGGAAAGAAAAAGATCCAATAAATCATATACTAAAGTTCCATTTTGATTGTATGTACGACTGTTTCAGAATATTAATGCAAATTAACATAAATTTAGGGAGCCTCCTCTTAATTTACATCCTGTATGTAAGAAGAAAAGAACAGAGAGCTAGTCTTTCAATACATTTTGGTTGATGGACGATCATTGCTCATTAAATTGGTTTTGTATTATTGCAGTTATAAATTATGTAGTTGCTCATTCTGTTTACAAACAGTGACACATTTCTATTTTCCTCATATTATTATGTTAGTAAGGTACGTAGACATACAACGGATAACCTTTCGTGTTCTGAAACCTACCTACTGGGATTATATTATACAAAATCTGAAAATAAAATGTATTTAATCCCATTATGGCACTTGCATTATAAATGTTACTTTGATGGTCATGTTTTTATTTTAATTGACGTGCATGTATGAAAACCTTTTATATGTTAGTAAAAACATATGATACCCTGATGAACACATACGACCCCCCAACATCGCAACTCAGAAAGAATAAAAGAAATAATATTGATTTGTCGCAAGGAAATGATGAGCATACAAATTTTTTTTTTTTTTTTTTTCTCAAAGTTTTATCTGCAATCAGTCTTCGGACTATGAGCGGATGAGTTCCGTGTTGCTTGTAGTGTAGAGTGTGGCTTCCAGTGATGCCATCTACTCGCAGGTATTACGGCCTTACTGCCGGTCGTCTAGTGCCATGATACTGTGGCGCCTCAAGCGGAGCACGTAGTCTCGTTGTGTCAACTGCCGAGCTAGCTCATTTGTGTGGATGGCTAGTCGTTCTTTATATTTCCCTGCTACATTCCGAATCTCCTCATTTACTGTGGGAATGGCTAGTTGTTGGTGGATTTCAGCGTTTGTAGTGAACCATGAGACATTGGCTATTGTGCGTAGTATTTTGTTTTGTTGACGCTGCAAGATGGCTATATTGGAGTTGCTTGCGCTTCCCCAGAGCTGTATCCCATACATCCAAACGGGCTTCAATACCACTTTGTAAATTAAGAGTTTGTTATCTAGTGATAGTCTGGAGTTGTGGCCGAGTAACCAGTGAAGATTTTTTAATCTGTATGAGAGTTCATCTTTTTTGGCTTTGATATGGTGTAGCCAGGTCAATCGGCGGTCCAAATGGATTCCAAGGTATTTAACACAACTTTTATGTGGTAGGGTGGTATCTCCGAGTTTGACTGGTGGGCAGTCCTCCTTTCTGAGTGTGTATGTGACTTGGACAGACTTTGCAGCACTGGCTTTTAATTTCCATCTTTTCATCCAAGTGTGTATTTTGTTAAGTCCACTCTGCAGAAGATTTGATGCGATTTCTGGGTTTGTGTGACTCGACAATATTGCCGTATCATCTGCGAATGTTGCTACAACAACTCCAGGTTCCGTCGGTAAGTCTGCTGTGTACAATATGTACAGAATTGGCCCTAGGACAGAGCCCTGAGGTACACCAGCTTCAATTCTGTGAAAGGCTGAGGTATTACCCGATTCTTTGACGTAGAAGAGTCTATCTGTGAGGTACGATTTCAGTATACTGAAGAACGGGTGGGGCAGGTGTTGTTTGATCTTGCTTAAGAGGCCCTTATGCCAGACTTTGTCAAAAGCCTGCTGGATGTCTAAGAACACAGAAGAGCAGTATTTCTTTTGTTCCAGCGTTTTTCGTATATGTTCACAGACCCGGTGTATTTGTTCTACTGTCCCGTGTTGTTTCCTGAAGCCGAACTGATGGTCAGGTAGTACATTTTTCTCCTTAAGTATTGGGGCCATCCTGTGCAGTAGCACTTTTTCAAAGATCTTAGACATTGTCGGCAAAAGGCTTATTGGTCTATATGACGTTTTTTCTTGGGTAGGTTTCCCATGTTTGTGAATCATCACAATTTCTGAGATCTTCCATTGGTCAGGAAAGTACTGTAATCTCAGCATGGAGTTCAACAACATTGTTAGCATAACTATGCTCTTGCGTGGCAGCTCTCTCAGTACTTCCTTCGTGATCAAATCATAGCCTGGTGCTTTTTTACTGTCAAGACATCTTATACACTTTTGGACCTCTTGGGGTGTAACTGGTTTTGGTGGGAGACAAAGTTGAAAGTCTTCTTTTAAGACAGAATTAACGTGACTTTCTACATCCCTGTCGTCAGTTTCATCATTTGGTTTAAAAACTTGTGACAAGTGTTTTGCAAAGATGTCCGCCTTTTCCTGGCCTGTTTTAGCCCACTTGTCATCATCTTTTATTGGGGGTTTTTGTTCATGAGGCCTGTCATAGGCTTTAGTGAATTTCCATAACGAGTGGTGGCTTTCTTTGGTTGCCGTTAGGGACTCTAGTTTAAGCTGGAGGGTTTCATCGTTGGTCTTTTGGATTAGGCTTTTGAGTTCTACTATCGCCTTATTCAAGAGAGTTTTGTCTGAAGATAGTCGAGTTTGGTGCCAATTCCTGCGCAGCCTTCTCTTTTCTAGGATTTTAAGCTTGATCTGTAGTGTGAGGTTGGTAGAGTTTCCTTTCTTTTTGATATCTGGTGTATTTGTCCAGCAAGCTTCCTGAACTATGTTGGTAAAGTTTTTTAGGGCAATGTCAATATCCTCAGTGGTTTTCAGCCTTATATTTAACCTGATGTTTTCTTCTAGAAAATCTCTGAACGATTCCCAATCCGTGTGATGATTGTACAGCGACTGTGGCATTTCAGTCTCAATAACAGTTGCACTAGTGGTTAGTATTACTGGCGTGTGATCAGAGCAAGTGTCAAGACAGGATTCAGCTTTAAAGTAGTGACGAGAGAGTCCTTTGATCACAAAGAAATCCAGCAGATCAGGAATTTTTTGGTGGTCTGCTGGCCAGTAGGTAGGTTCCGCAGTCGTCAGTATCTTTAGGTTGTTTTCATCAATACATTTCTTCAGCTGTCTTCCACGCGTCGTGATTAGCCTGGAGCCCCAATGAAGGTGTTTAGAGTTCCAATCCCCACCCGCGATGAAACGTCCCCCGAGTTGTTTAAAGAAGTGAGAAAACTTAGTAGAGTCTATTGTATGTCGTGGTGGGCAGTAGACTGCTGCAACATTAAAACGCCTACATTCATCTTCTACTGCGATGGCAGTGGCCTGCAAGTGATTGGTTTGATAACTGGGCAGTACATGGTGCTTTATATTGCTACGTACAATGATGGCAGTGCCTGCATGCCCTGTACCGTCTGGATGTGTAGTGATGTAGGTGAAGCATCCAGGTATCCTAATGGAGCTGTTTTTAGTGCAGTGTGCTTCAGATATTAAAACTATGTCAACTTTGTGTTCTGCCATTAGTGGTATAATTTCATTTTGGTTAGGAGTTAATCCATTTATGTTCCAAGCCATAATACGGTGACCTATTTTGAGAGCTTGTCAACAAGGTTTGATATGATAAGGTTTCTATCTATAATATGTATGTATTTACAAAAAAAAATGTATTTAAGTAGTTTATCAGCCATCTCGTTACCATAACACAAGCATTAGGTTGCTTAGCTTGGGACTAGATGGCGTTGTGTGAAATGTCCAAGGATATTTATTTATTATTATTATTTATATGAGTCCCATTAGGGTACCCATTTGTTGTAAGATTATCTCAAACTTCTCTGATTGCTTTAGCAGTATATTTTCTAGTGACGGGCTCAGTGTTGTAGAACTCCACTTGCAGTCATCTTTGTTATTAGGTTCTGTGTATTTCAATGCATCAGAATACAATTTTTGCTGATTTCTCATGTTACTTAATTTGTAGGCAGTTTTGGGTTGGTCTTGTTCCTTTATCTGATTGTGTGGTTGCTCTTTATCGAATCGTGTGTTTGCACTTCTGATTTTCTTTATATACTTGGCATCCTTTATAGTTTGCCGGGTGCGCGCCATTGCAGAGAACAATAAAAAGCATACAAAATGACAATTAAAACAATAATCACACTCGCATCGTATAACAAAATAATATTTATAAATACAACAGGACGGAATAAAAAATCTTGCACCTCGCGAGTGCGACTACCAGGTTACCACTCAGCATGGTGCCCACCCCACAACACAGCGCTGGTTTCCAGATGAAACCTGTGTCCTAGGACTCCCAGGTCCCACCAGTGGGAATTTTATTGACTGAAATGCTAATTAACTTGCATGATGATCATGTATTGTGAAATAACGGTCATAAAACTAGGTACGCCACTGACGCGAACGGTAAGTCTAGAGGTCTACTATGTTGTGTTAATGAGTCAGAGTTTACCGACATTTCGCGATAGACATCGATGTTATATTTAATGTTTGACTCATTTATTTGCATGCTGATGTAAAATACCTACTGTAATAATAACAATCATAATTTTAACAATCTATGGATGTTCTGATCGTAATTGATGTAGGTAGTATTTCTGCTAGATTGTTGGTTTTGATTTGATGGTTCCTTACGTCGAAAATCTAAGTTTGCAACTTTGGAAGGACATTACCAACAGCATAGGTTGTGTTCACTGAACTACATAATAGCTTAATGATATGTATGAACTTTAAGTTTAGACCTAGTAAAACCATAGGATAAGCGACTAAATGCAGTACTCAGAGATATTTAATGATTAATTAAGCCGTCACTGTAAAGATTTGACATACTTTTGTATGAAAACCTTTACTAAGTGATGGCTTAAGTAATCATTAAAGCTCTCTGAGTACGGTAGTCAGAACTCAACATTTAAATACCATTTTACAATCGTCAAGACTTGTCATTATCTTGACGTAATATAGACTAATAACCGCATTGGAATGTCAAACTTGACGTTCGTAAATGGAACCCAAGCCGATGCAGACGTGACACTAGGCGCATGCGCATTTGCATGGAAACCGGGCGATAAAAATATACCATTGAGTACAAACGACTTCGTATTTTGGTAAATTATCTATTATGTACCGGATCTAACAGGAAACTTCACTGATTTTGAATGCATTTATGAATATGAAATAACGTATATCCTGATAAAATAAAACCCAAACGACATTGGTGTTGGAGCGTCATTACTCTCTATGGATAACCATTGTTATCCTATAAAACAATGGATGTCATTAGTATACATACGATACGAGGTGGTAACTTAGGAAAATGATCTAATCGCAAGGGAAATAGATTTTACCTCAGCCTTCGACTTCCAACCAGATACCTATCTGTTTTGGTTTGAAAACTTATATTTAATATAAAAATACATGTAATTGTAACTTAAATATAAAACAAAATTCGATAGTTTACAAATTTATTACCAGAATTGTAGAGGCATCACAACAAAAACGCATAACATCTTTCGTAATGTATGTTGTAATAACTATGACATTATCGTTTTAACAGAGACTTGGCTTAATGATACTGTACTAAACAGCGAGCTGTTCGACGATAGATACATCGTATACAGAAGGGATAGAGAAAGTTCTTGTCTACAGAGTGGTAAAGAAGGTGGAGGTGTTTTGATAGCCGTAAAAAAAGCAATAAATTCAAAACGAGCAGAACATTTTGAAAGTAATTGTGAAGACCTTTGGGTAATTTTAGATCTACCTGCGGCTCGATCTGTACGTCGGGTAGCTCTCTGTTCTGTGTATCTGCCACCACCTGTACGTATTTCTTATTTGGAACATTTTTTGGACAAATGTAATGCAGTGTTTGAACAATTAAACTTATCTTATGTTTGTATCGCAGGTGATTTCAATATCGGTGACATTGATTGGAGCATAGTCAATGACTCCGATGCGTGCCCAGGGCTGTCCAATATAAGTCAAACTTTAATAGATTTCACGTGTGTTAACAGGCTTAATCAATTTAACAACGTATGTAATACTTCAGGTCGCATTCTAGATCTTATACTGTGTAACCATTCATTGTGTAGAGTGAGTCAAAGTGTGGATCCGATTACTAACATTGACCAGCATCATCCGCCCCTTGACATTGTGATTTATCATAATAGGGAATCCAAACTCCCATATAACACTACCAGCGGTAGACCTAATTTTAGAAAAACGAGTTACATACCGATTCGGAAATATTTGAGTGAAATTGACTGGCATGAGTTATTTAAAGCACATCAGGGAGTTAATGAAATGGTGAAGGTATTTTATGACGTTATTCATGAAGGCATAGAAAAATTTATAACTAAGCGAGTGCCAAAAAAAAGTAAATTTCCACCATGGTTCAATCGGGATCTAATTAAATTACTTAATTGCAAAAATAAGATCAGAAAACGCCACAATATTTACGAAAACCCTTTAGACAAAATTGAACTGCAGTATATAACTAAGCGCTGTAATGACCTTGCAAGGCTTTGTTACAACGATTATATAAAGCAATTGGAAGACGAACTTAAGAAAAATCCAAAGTTTTTCTGGAGTTACGTTAAAACTAAAAGAGGTGGGTCAAGCTCCTATCCCATTGTAATGACAAATAGCACTAGTACATCATCTGATCCCACGACAATATGTGAATTTTTCGCATCTTACTTTTCTTCTGTCTATAGCCCTATTCAAGACGATAACAATGGCAACAACCCAGAGTCTTTAAGTAACATTGAAATTCAGAGCTTATGTTTATCAAACATTATTGTTAGCAGTGAAAGTCTATACAAAAAACTTAAAAGTCTGGATTGCAATAAGGGTGCTGGGCCAGATGGGATACCACCAATTTTTATCTATGAGTGTGCGGCTGAGTTGGTCACCCCGTTATCACTTATTTACAATAAATCGTTAACCTCGGGGGTCTTTCCATCAAAATGGAAGGTGGCGAAGGTTGTACCTATACATAAATCTGACAAGGACGATTTAGTATCTAACTACAGACCGATATCAATTTTTTCCTGTTTTGCTAAAATCTTTGAGTCTCTGATCTGCCCATTTATTCAAAAGCACTTGAAACTGTGTCTAAGCGACGAGCAGCACGGCTTTGTGGAAGCTAGATCAACAAATACAAATCTTTTTCTGTTTACCGAGCTATTATCAGATGCAATTGATTCAGGTCACCAAGCTGACGTCATTTATACAGATTTTAGTAAGGCTTTTGACAAAGTCTCACATAAGATACTGATTCATAAGCTGCAAGCATATGGTATAACTGGATCGTTGCTTTCTTGGTTAAGCTCATATCTTCTGGAAAGATCTTTTTATGTAGTGATAAACGGATTTCAGTCAGGCAACCGATATATCTCCTCCGGAGTTCCACAAGGTTCTCATTTGGGCCCAGTTTTGTTTAATTTCTTTATAAATGATATTCCAAGGTGTTTCTTACATTCCAAGGTGTTTATGTATGCCGACGACTTAAAATTTGTTAAAATTATTAAGTCCCAAAATGATGTTATCCTTTTGCAGAGTGATCTCAATAGGCTTGTCGAGTGGTGTGAATGCAATTCCATGCTGTTAAATTCCAGTAAATGCTATCATGTCAAATTTACACGAAAGCATAATTTAGTAAGACAAGATTATTACATAAATGAAACCAAAATAGCAGAATTGAACACAATTAAAGACCTCGGTGTTACTTTTGATTCTAAATTAACTTTTATCCCTCATGTAGATTGCATAATAAAAAAGTCTTCTAGAATGCTTGGTTTCGTTTTAAGACATTGCAAACAGTTTAGGTGTCCTAAAACTAAAATTATGCTTTACAATAGTCTAATTCGAAGCCTGTTGGAATATTGCAGTGTGATCTGGCGACCGCACTATGCTACGCATTCGTTGCGTCTGGAGAGAATCCAAAAACGCTTTCTATGGCACCTGGCGTTTACCAGCAGAATAGCAAAAAATACGCGTTCATATACCAAGCGGTTGAAATACTTTAAAATGATTTCGCTGGAAAAACGCCGTCGCCTTATTGACGTAATGTTTGCGGGCAAAGTAATGGCCAATAAAATTGACTGCCCACAGATACTAAATTCTTTTAAATTTCGTGTACCTTCAAGGATTCCTCGTAGGCCAATTACGCCACTCTGTCCACCACTCCGACGAACGGTCTTGGGCGCTAGTTCCCCTGTCGCGAGGTTAAGCAAGACAATTAATGAAATTAGCGATCTAATCGACTTGCACTTTGACTCACTATACAGTTTAAAAGCGAAGACTTTGAAAAACCTAGATAAGGATTACTGTAATTAATTTTAACATTTCTTTTCTTTTCTGTGCTGTCTGTTTCAGACTCTAAAGATTTTTTATAATTTTAGTTACTAGTAACGGATATAAATTAAGGTAGTTCTCTTTTATTCTTTTTCTATTGTACGTACAAATTTCGTTTTGCATGCTGAGTTTACCTATAAGTGATTGTGCACTATTGTTCATATATTTTTACTTGTTTTTTAAGCTCATAACCAGTGTAACAATTGTTGGTAAACCAAATAAATAAATAAATAAATAAATCTGTAAATATTTTTTGTTTTACTGCCTCCTTGGCTTAGTGGTCGCAAGCGGGACTATAGAGCATGAGGTCCTGCTTAGTTTCGATGCCCGGGACGGGCAAAGTGTTATTGAGTTTACCCATCAGGAATTTATCAGTAACAGCCACGGAGTCTGGATTCGTGCCCGATTGATGGCAATAGGCTCGCCCCCTATTACATAGGACTTAAACATAACTGGCGAACGACATGTTGAAGGCCTATTTAGGTACACATCTGCCTAACCATTCTGGAATTGCAGGCGTGATGTCCTGTTATGTTATTCTAGTCGCGGGGCCTGATGGTGACCGGTCACACAAGTTTTTCCCAGTCTCTCACTAAGGCGGAACCCAGCTGAAATATTTTTTGTTTAAGCAGTCGCTCCAAGTAAAATACTAGTTTTCAGCTGCATTGGGTAAGACTGAATCCGATCTAACTTATTTGAGTAAAGACTAGGTGTGATGATTAAATTGTAGGTCAATTTTGACAACCTGTAAAACTACCTTACTGCAGTTCCTCTTAGCTAGTTCAAATAGCAAGAAAGTTGTACGTCTACTACGTGACTTGACAATATTGTGTGATGGTGTGCCAACATCCGACTCAATCACTTAGAGGATAGATTCTTGAAAACGGGTATTGTTTGTATTGACCAAGTAAAAAAGTAAAGGAAAGGTGTGACTTGTTTTCATAATGATATTGTATTAATTGACTAAATGACTACAAATATTAGGTGCATTGCATAGTGTGGTTTTATAAACACTATACATATAACACTATAAATATATATATGCTAACTGCGTCGAACTTTTCCATCATTGTTTGCAGTGGACAAGGAAGTACGAAAACCAAAAAATCTAATATATCTGACAAATTCCAATCAGCACATGACTCGCGTGGTTTCCTCAGGAGGAGTGTAACAGTGGTATGGTATCATTGTAGGCTACTAACTATGTGGATCAATCTCAAATCTTGTAGATCCATGTTTTTGTTAGTCAGAAATCTCACGACCCTTTCCTCTTTTAAGGGCTTCAATATTATAAAGAACGATAACACCAAATCAAATCAAATCAAATTCATTTATTTCAAGTAGGCCAATTACAGGCTCTTTTGAATAGTCGAACAAATACTAAATTTTAATAAGCTAATAAACTAAGCTACAGTCCCACTCACAAGGCATAATAACAGTCAGTGTACTGTAGTTGCCGATTCCAAAGCGTTGCACCGTAATAGACCGTATGGCTGCAACACTTTAACAAATTAAATGATCTCTTCCTTTCACATCTCATACTGAAGTACTAACGACCATTTGGACTTAGGCCTGTCAAATTAGACCAGAAAATAGGGGTAAGGTTACATTAATTCCCGGCTGAAAATTGGTAGAATTCTTCAAAACACCAGTGTGAATGAAATGTAAAAAGTCCACATCGACCCGACAACTAGAAAAAAAGTTATTCGAGGTCACAAAAACAGGTTTTTCGCGATTTTCATCAAAACGGTAAATTTTATCATAAAATTTGCAGAGACAAAATTATAGATCGGACAATAATCTATAAAAATGTCCATTCATTTATATTTCTAAGTGCCACCGTTTTTGAGATATATCAATCCAAAAAGTTGAAAGAGTTGTAATCGTCATTTCATTAATAATGGTGTTTTGAACAATCCTACCAATTTTCAGCCGGGTGGGAATTAATGTAACCTTAGATGTCTAAATTGACCGGACTATTACTAGTATAACATCATGATGTTAAAAAATTTTGTCGTTAGCACAAAGCGGCAAAAAATCTAAATAAAATTCACTATGGTTATTAAAAAAAATTAAATGCCCTTTTCTTTTCAGGTTATTTCCCAGCGCGGTACACTCTAGCTATCCTCGGGTCTATAGGCTTCGCTATAGTCTATGGTTTGAAGGTGAATCTCTCCGTAGCTCTGGTGGCGATGTTGAACCATACTGCAATCGAAGCGTCCCTGGGTGGGAAAAAGAATTCGAGTGAGGGGTCCAGTAACGAAGTGTGCGAAGGGAGCGTGGATAGCGCAAAAGTAAGTACAAACCATTATTTCTTTTTAAATTTGTTTTAGTTTGTGGTAACATAGTTAGTAATTTCTTCGTCATCGTACTTTGATTCCTTTAATGATGACATATCAAAGTACCGGGTGTCTTAAATGGCCATTTTAGCGTATCATAATATTATGAACTGCGTCTGTGAGCTTTTTACGAATTTTAACGCAAATCAAATTATTTTCCTATTATGATCTATTTTCTTAAATGGTCATAGACGCAGTTACTGATAATTTAGGTCTATTTTACGCTTTTTAACGCAATTCATATTATGATCTGCTAAAGTGGATATTTTAGATCCGCTGAACTCTGCTGCACGCTGCACTACGTCAACATAGCGTTATAGTTATAGGACAAACAGTGTAGCTTCTCTTACCTACTCCATTTACTCGGGATAATACGCTGCTAACACATGGAACTGACGTATTCCAAGTGTTAGCAGCTTTACATCGATTGCAGTGCGGTCTGATGGGTCTAATGGTACAGGTCAGTCTACCTATAACTTTATTTGGGGCAGATATAAATTACGCCAAAGAGTTATGATTTGTTCCTAGCAGACAACATATAACATCACGCCTGTAATCACGGAAGGGTTATCCATTTGGCTGAGGGTTGTTCACAAGTTACCGCGTCCTCGACATATAGGGCTAAGAAGGAACATGGGTGGTATTTAGTCAGTAGAAGTCTGACACTCCCTTTCGCTCTGGCCAAGAGCGGGAGGGGTTATCTGAAGATTTCCCACACCCCAAAAAAAAAAACTAGTACTAGTTTTTCAGTTTATAACTTTACTTAAATTACCTCCATGACCCTTTTACTATTCAAAGCATCCACTAGCACAATGTTTTAAGAGTGTTACATTGAGTTTTACCGTAAAATGAGATTTTTGACCCCAAAAAAAAAGTTGTTTCCCACCAAAAATTTTTGCGTAGGGGTACTTAGTTTGATGTACAGAACGCTTGGTTGACGTATGTGAGAAGGGTTGATTTACAATCTGTATATTTCATCGTGAGATATACTATTTTATCGCTCGTCATACATTTTGTACGCGACCGTTCACACTGTGCTATAATATATATTACATCTCAAACGCGGGATGTAATATATTGAGCTATATAATTAAGCTCAATATATTACATCCCATAGTCAAAAGCGTGCTTAACTCAGGAATATTTCTCCATTCTCAATTCAATAATATTCCATAATTCCATCATACCTTTAAACCTCGTTTCCAACCTCCAAAACGAACTAATAGATTTATGGAATACTAACTACAAAATTGATGGCTTTGCTTTAACTGTCCCGTAAAATGGATTTATCCCCATTTTCTTTTTGGGCGACACCTAAATTAACGCAACAATACTGAATATTCAACTCTCAGCCCAGGAGCTTAGGGTTGTAATACCAACAATGCTATAATATTCAGGCATTAATTTATGACGGTTTAGTGAAGCGAAAGTAGACATAAGTTTGGCTGTTTATTACCACTTACAACCGGCGACCCCGTCGAGCCTTTCAGGTAACTACTTTGTAAATAACCCTCCTTTTGGGCTTCGCCACAGTCGGGTAAATAGACAGGGTGGAACAAGCTACTAAGTAAATACGATTATCACGTATTCAGTGCCTAAGTACATATTTTCGAACCCCACATAGAAAAAAATATAAAAAAATTGTAAGTAAGTATTATATGAAAGTGTCCTACAAAACTTTAACTTTTACTTTTGGGTTTCGCCGTAGTCGGGTAAAAAATTAAATAAGCCCATAATGCTGTAACTGTTTACAATCTTATGTGGTATACTATAAAATCACTATCTATATTTTAAAAGTTTTATGGATGAATCAGCTGTTTTTTTTTAAATTTCCGATGAAAAATTTCTACGTCGTCGTTTGGTTCGTAATCAATTCATGTTACGGTAAATAATAAATTTATATTTAAATAAATATAAAATCGTTGATATTGGTCTTTTTTACAATCTATCAGGCCATTGAACATATTATTATGACCCTATTTGAAAGAGGGTATCTCAGATGCTATCCCTGACCCCAGTCACACTTCGGAACTTCTTCACTACAGAGAAAATCAATAACTTTATTGTCTTGATAAAAAAGTTCTCTCTAAGTCATATCAGATTGACCTGAATTTTATGAACTTGCAAATAAACATGAGTTGTTTTTAAACAGCATTTGGGGCGGTCGTAAACGGCTATTTAAGAATATGATACATTTCATTGACTTCATCAATGTTTCACTTTTAAATCAGCTCCTCGCTTGAGGTTTGCGACACTATAAATTTTAAATTCCAGGCGTTTACAGCTTGCATGTGGAAGATAATTATACAATGTGCGTATTGTGACATTGTTTTAATTTCGTATGAGGAAAATGAGAAAGAAAATTGTGTTTATAACATAACATCACGCCTGTAGTCCCAGAAGGATTAGGCAGAGTTGTTAACTATAATGCGTACTTAATAGTACACATTTTGCCAGTTATGTTAAAGTCCCATTTATGGTGGTGGGAAACTATCAAATGACTCCTCCTCCCTCTAGACAGAGCAGAAGGGAGTGTCAGACTTCTACTGACTAAAAACCACCCATTTTCCTTCTTAGCCCTTGTGCCGAGGCCGAAGTATCTCTTTCGAAAAACCCGCAGCCCCCGGGTTGACGAAAGACCTTTTTTTTTTTTTTTTTTTTTGGTGGGTGTAAAATCATCGAACAACCCTTCCCGCTCTTGGGCAGAGCGTTCCTTCTTCGCCCTCTATGTCGAGGCCGCGATAACCAGAGGACTACCCGCAGCCCCGACAGGCGTCGCGGTCGGCCCTTTCGGGCCCCTCCCATGTTGCTGACATCTCTTTGAGGCGCGCGTGGAACACGAACGCGCCGTCGACACGGCCTGTTTTCGTCGTGTGACGGACGGACGGCGAGTTAGCCCATCACTCACCGTCCACAGGCCCGCGTCTACGGTGGCCGGAGGTCAACGCGGGACCCCCGACGCCCGGAGCGCCTCCCGCGGCGGCTGGGACGAGAGGTTCTCTCCCTCTCGCGTTCCGCCACCTCCTTCGCCAGCATCACTGCTTCGCAGAAGGAGGCGACGGCGTCCCATTCCTCCTCGCCCCGGACCATGGCTTGCACCAGGGCCGGGCGCGAGAGGTCGCCGCCGCCGTTGACGAAAGACCTCAATTATACTTCGCGATCTCGAAATTGAACCGAGGAGCTCATGCTTAACAGTCGCGCTGTGGTCGAACCATTAGACAAACAATTTAAGTGATAGTCATTGCGTTTATTAAAAACAAATAACCTAAAAATAAACAAAATAAATTAACAAACAAAACCAATTATGCCAAAAGGGCCTCAAGTCAGCATAATGCCAGATGGCAACAGAGTGTGTACCATACCACCTGACGCTGATTTGTAGCCGCTGCATGCCCCTGAGTGCCATACGCTCGAAAACATAATCAAACACGTATAAAACTTGTAAATAAATTGCACAAATTGAGGAAAATCATGTTACAATGTTGTTGTCCGATTGTTACCCAAATCTTCATGAATTATGTACGTTTATTGAACCTACATAATTTACATTTAAGTACCTAACAAATACGACAAACTTATTATTTGCCTTATCGCAAATAGAAATCCACATATAATATAAATTTGGAACTTTGAGCCCCAAAATCTGCGTAACTACGCAGATTTCATAAGTGTTTTTGTAAATACTAGTTTTTCAGGTTATAACTTTACTTAGATTACCTCCTTGCCCCTTTTACTATTCAAAGTATCCACTAGCACAATGTTTTAAGAGTGCTACATTGAGTTTTACCGTAAAATGTGTTTTTTAACCCCAAAAAAAAGTCGTTTCCTAGGGGTAGGTACTTCCCCCTCCCCACGGGGAGGGTGTGAGGGGTCAGCCCTGAGGGGAAATCGTCGGCGGAGGACTGGACGTCAAGGCTGTGCCAATCTCCCAGTCCCTCGCCACTGAACAGACGAAGCGGGAGTGCCGCTGGGTCGTTTTAGTGGGTATACCGAGTCAGACCGGGGAGTCCCACATAGCCCCCCATCCCCCGATGGGAGGGTATGCGTAATGCATTTTTTCCCAGCGACAAAAAAAAAAGGGGTAGGTACTGAGTTTGATGTACAGAATGCTTGGTTGACGGCTATGTGATGGGTTAATTCACACCCCGTATACTGCGCATTGGCTACTACTGAGAGTTTCTTGATGGAAAAGCCCAATATCACTTCGCCCGATCCGGGAATCGGACCTTAATTAACCTCATGCTCAGCATCAATCTTGATCTCAAGATCAAGGAGGCTGTCAAAACGAACACGCAGCTATGTGTAATGCCTCGTCGAGGCTGCGGATTGCTCACAAGTTACTGCGGCCTCAACATACAGGGCTAAGAAGGAACATGAGTGGTTTTTAGTCAGTAGAAGTCTGCACTCCCTTTCGCTCTGCCCAAGAGCGGGGTTATTTGATAATTTTCCACACGCCAAAAAAAAAACTACGTGTAATGTGCACCTTTTCCAGGCTATTTGCCGAAACCTAGGTCAGTCATCAAAACCAGGTTCAATCTATAAAAATTCGACCTTCATTTGTCATAACCATAACACCGTTGATTAACTTTTTGGATCAATTCCAAACGGCCCGAATGTTGCTGGAGAAAGAATTTGTACCAAAAACAATATCTTTTAATCATGAGTAATGAAGGTTATATTATTATTAGAGCGTTTTAAGTTTTATTTAAGAAGTTATATTCGTAGCGCCGCGCGCCGTTTTCGGGGGTTGAAATTCGTTCCAACCATATACAGACAGAGGACGAACGGTCATCGCTCCTCGTAAAAGTTTTATAGCTCGTCTGAACCAGCATTCAATTAACTTTCTTGATAATATTCGTATTTGTATTCTTGAACGTTGATATGTGGTTACTTTTTTGGAGATAGGTCGCATAGAAAGTTAATTCAGTAGAATCCCGATTATCCGGATTTCCGATTATCCGGACTCATTGTTCACGGCTTTAATAACGGTTTTTTATATCCTATTGTCTAAATTACGTATGTGAAACACTACATTAATAAAAAAATATTAATATTATTTGATTTTACTTAGAAATCGACTATTCAGATTTTCGATTATCCGGAATACCCCTGGTTTTAATTAATAATAGGGGATGGGACTGGGTCAAAATAATATGATTCTAATTAGTCCGTCAGTTAGATTATCAAAAAATATTGGATACGTGGTTTTTGTTTTGATTGACGGAGATAAAACGCCTCAAAGTTCATGAGTTCAGGTTTTTTATTTTTTATATATTTTTTGTTATTTCCAACTTTTTAGTTCTTTTGTGTTTGTTCTTTCGTTGGTCGCGTAAAATTCTTCGCAGATGATTTAACTTTGTGTGTTTGTTTATATGATTTGTGACTTTGAATTTATTTTAAACATATAAGTGTCTTATATTTTTGTAATCTCCTTTTAAAATCCTTCATTTTGATTCATACCCTACTCGATGGTAATGGAAAGATTTTTTTTTTTGAAAACCGCAGTATGGCCCCCAAAATCCACAAATTTCCTTTATTTTTCAATTTTAATGTAGCCAGTGACACTCGCGCCATCGAGACGAATCTAACGACGTATATTTTATTCAAATCCCTTCATCCGTTTAGGAGCTATGACGGAACAAAGAAACGGACATACATACATACACGCCAAACATATAACCCTCCTTTTGGGCTTCGCCGCAGTCGGGTAAAAACACAGAATCCTTGATTTTTGTGCTTTCTGTTTTCAGGAAGCGGATGGACCTTTCGATTGGAATTCAGACATTCAAGGAGTTCTCCTTAGCTGCTACTTCTGGGGCTATTTACTATCACAGTTACCTGGTAAGTTTTAAACCTAGACCTTAGCCTAACTTTAACATAATATAACATCACGACTGCCTGTAAATCCCGAAGGGCTGGGTGGTTAGTACCTACACCCACATTTCGCCAGTTATGTTTAAAGCCCATGTAATAGGGGGCGACCCTATTGCTATCAACCGGGCACAAATCCAGACTCCGTGGCGGCTACTGAAATATTCCAGATGGAAAAACCCAATAACACTTTGCACGACCATTTTTGTTTTGTGTCAGACTTCTACTGACTAAAAACCACCCATGTACGCGTACGTTCCTTCTTAGCCCTATATGTTAAGGCCACGGTATCTCTTACAACATCCCGCAGCCGCCAGTAGAAGTCTGACATTCCCTTTCGCTCTGCCCAAGAGCGGGAGGGGTTATTTGATGACTTCCCACTCCCCAAAAAAAAAGACTTCTACTGGCTAAAAACCACTCATGTTCCTTCTTAGCCCTTTATGTCGAGGCCTCGGTATCTCTTACGAACAACCCGCAGCCCCGACGGGCACACTTTGTCCGACCTAGGATTCGAACTGAGGACCTCAGGCACCCCGTCGTGGCTGCGGACCCTGTCGGGTCTGTCGCGCTTCAGACCACTAGCGAAATATAGGTAGCTTACGACACTCGGGCATAACCTTTCTTACTCAAGGTTTTCTTTAGTGGAATTTTCGTAATCCGGTGGCCGTTTCAGTGAATGGGAAGACATCAAATGACTGAAGTCCCGCTATGGGCATAGCGGAAGGGAGTGTCAAACTTGTTCTGATTAAAACCCACCCAATGTTCCTTTTTAGCGCTTTGTGCAAGGCAGTACATAGTGAAACATAATATGTAGCTTTTTTTGATAATACCATGTACTTTCTTTTACCTATGTTTCACAAATTAACATTTTTGAATGCTTTGTCGTATTACCCAGTACTAAACAGGATTGTAGAGGTCCGATAGTACTAGTGGTATTCAGCTGAACCCGGTTTGACTGGAAGCCGATTCCAACATCAGCAGTCTTAGTTTTAGAATAACCTAGTTTTAACTTTAGATTTATACCTTAATTTTACAGAATATTAATAAGATTCCACGAGAACCTACTGCCGACAAATTGCTTTGCAGTTTGGCAGACATGTTTTTATGTAAAAGTATGTATTGTTATTTAATAAATAAATAAATAAAATAAAAAAAAACATAGTTGGGTAAAGACTAGGGAGATGATGACAATGATGATGATGATGATGGTGAGGATGATGATATCCTGCAGGTGCCCGCGTCGCAGAGCTGTTCTCAGCGAAATGGGTGATGTTCTTCAGCGTGTTTATCAATGTGGCTTGCACTCTACTGACTCCCGTCAGCTGCAAGCTACACTACACCGCCGCGGTCATTATGAGGATTGGTGAAGGTATCGGAGGGGTAAGTTGTTTATTTACTAATTAATTAATGTTTTTTTTCCTTAAGACTCCGTTGTTTATCAACCAATTTAAAAAAAAATCTTTATGTGAATTTATATTCTCTTTGATTGGTTCCTTATAAATAATGAATTTCTTTAAAAAAAATCGGTTGAAGTTGTTCAGTATGACCACGTGAGAGTTTGTGCCTTGATAATGTTACGTCTTGTCGTAATTCTATTTTCATGATAATCAAAGTTTATACATACTTAGAAACATCGTACAATACGTACTCCTACATAAGAGAATCACCCATATTTCCCTCTGTTGGGTTCATTGTTCGGAATATACGTCATTTGTTTTTGTTGATTTCAATGTGTACCGGTCTACGATGGCACCTAATAAGTATTTATAGGTACCTACCTACTTAGAATCATCATTGTTTCTCCACATGGCTAAAAAACACAAAACATGGCAACAGTATGAATGTTGATGGCTAGAAAAGTAGAGGTAGACCAAAGACAGGCTCGTTGCTCTAGCGGTCTAGTAGGCATCCCCCTTTAACTTTTAAAGCAGGCACACATTTTACCACTTTGGACGTGTAAAACCTATTTGCAAAATAACAAACTTTTGGCTTCTTTGCTTTTATAAACTTATGTTTGTATCCAGGGAGTGACATTCCCCGCCATGCACACACTGCTGTCTAAATGGGCTCCACCAGCGGAAAGGAGTTTTATGGCTTCGCTGACTTATGCTGGTACTTCTCTGGGCACGGTCATCTCTATGTTGATGGCAGGCGTGCTTGCTGCTAATGTGGGTGAGGACATGAAACATTTACTTGTGTATGATGTGACGGTGTAAGGTTCTCGAGTGGCGACCGCTACCCGTAACGCCGCAAATTCGGAGACGCGTTTCTCACAGCGTGCAGCGGGGCGTTGAATGGTACTGCCCGTGAAACGCTACGCTGCACGCTGTAAGAGACTCGTCTCTGAATTTGCTGCCTAAAGCTGGGTTCTCGCGGTGCGTGATTTCGCGGACGGATGCTGAACAGCTCGTACGACACACCGTGGGAACGGTCTCGTCCTCGTCTGTGGTAGCACAGGGCGTCTGTGGCGGTGCGCCGGTATCCGTCGCGAGGCCGTAACTTCAAAGGTGCGGTGCAAAGTGAAAGAGTATCAAAAGATCTCGTTTCCAATGATAGTGTCAGTTACCATGTCAGTTTAGAACTTTTATTTTTAAACCCATTAAAATCTTTTTGATCTTTCCTCTATTATCCTGCAGGTTGGGAGAGCGTATTCTACGTGATGGGTGGCCTATCCCTTATATGGTGCGTCCTATGGGTGGTGCTGGTCCAAGACTCGCCGCAGCAGCAACCGTTCATGACTAACACTGAAAGAGTAATGATTGTCACTGCTCTTGGCAACCAGGATCAACAACGCCATAAGGTATGCAGGTATCCCGTCGGGGCTGCGGGTTGTACACTAGTCACCGCGGCCTCGAAATATAGGGCTAAGAAGGAACATAGGTGGTTTTTAGTCAGTAGAAGTCTGGCACTCTCTTTCGCTCTGCCCAAGAGCGGGAGGGGTTATTTGATGATTTCCCACCCCCAAAAAAAAAAGGTAAGCAGGTATTTAGACTGAGTTCTTGACCGAAATGTGATGATTGGTAGACGAAATATCGAGGGTTAAACATTAAACCCACATGTAACCTAATTCACAAAACATCACGCGTGTAACGCCTGAAGGGTTACACGCGTGATGTTTTGTGAATTAGGTGTCGCACTGAGCCCGGATGGTGGATTATAGCCCATTCCTTCTCAGAGATAGGCCTGGAGTCCCAGAATTGGGAACAATGGGAACATTATGAGCTGATTATGCTATGTGCTGTGTAAAACCAAGCATATTTTTGTTAACAGCCGAACACCCGTGTGCCTTGGAAAGCAGTGTTTACTTCACGACCCTTCCTAGCTATCCTGGTATCTCACGCCTGCTCCAACTTCGGCTGGTATATGCTCCTCATCGAGCTGCCTTTCTACATGAAGCAAATACTCAAGTTTAATATGACTGAGGTAAGGAATAGTCAAGTAAGATATAAGCGTAGATTAACAGAATGTACCAAAGAGAAAGTAAAAAAAATAGAGTAAGACAGATTATAAGATGGGAAGACGATCTCAAGAGAATAGCTGGTCCGGTGTAGACCCGTTTAGCAAGAGACAGGAATGCGTGGAAATCTTTAGAGAAGGCCTTTGTCGACAGACAAGCTGTTCCATTCAAACATCCAGTTGCCGATGCTTCAAGACAAGTTAGAATTACGAATAAATATATTTTGTTTTTTTTTTTTAAAAAAAACGTTGCTCCACACTAGGAATTTCTCCTGTATCGTGGGTGCGTTAACAAACATATAAACTCACATACACAAATACCCAGACCCGAAACAACTATCTGTAGGCCATACAAATATTTGTTCCGTGCGGGGATCGAACCCGCGACACGTAGCGCAGCAGTCCATTGCCTGAGCCACTGCGCCAACCGTGTCGTCATTTAATTTTAGAAATCTAAATTGTGTCGGCCTAAAACTGAGCTACTAGTTTGCCGCTTTCCGTAGCGTTCATCAGCACTCAGCATATGGGTCGATCAATAATTCGTTTATGTGCCAACAACCCTAACGAAGCCAAAAAGTACTTGTTCTAGACCATACCTGGGAAAGTTCTGGTTACGGAGATATTGGGGGTCAAAGTTCCAAGTTTTTTTTTAAATACTACATAGTTTTTCAGGAAATAACTTTAGTTAAATTACTTACCTCTATGACCCGTTAAGCATTCATTAGCACAATGTTGTTAAGGAGTGCTACATTGAGTTTTACCGGAAAATGTGATTTTGAGCTCAAAAAAGAAAATTGTTTCCCAGCAATAATTTTTGCGTGAGGGGTTGCTTGGTTGACGCCTTCGTTGCGGCTCCGTTTACATTATTGTAGGTACATGTTCCTAACTGTCCCGTCTATGTTTTCAGAACGCGTTAGCAGTGTCTTTGCCATTCCTGTCACTGTGGTTCTTCAGCATGATCCTGAGTGGAACCTTGGACTATCTGCGCGGCAAGTCTATAATCACCACTACCACAGCGAGGAAGATTGGCACGGGATTTGGTAAGATTATTTGTAAATTCAGTGGCGAGGCTCTACTTAGATGTTAAAAGGGTAATATTTCCGAATTACCGCTCCTGTTATTGATGATGAATTGGCTCCTGAAAGAAAGAAAAAATATTGACCTAAATCCAATATCTGCTTGTATTTTTGTGTGAAAATATTGCCAATGTCCGCTCTATTAGTCTTTTAAATTAATTTGCTCCAGACACAGGTTGGCCATGAAGAAAGTCTGTTCTGGTAGAAATTCATAGATTACTCTGCCCCGTAGTGAAAAACTAGTGTTGTTCCGCAACTAATGATCCGATGCTTACTCGTAATATCGTGTCCTGCCGTCCTGTTTGCATTGCACATTACAGGAGGTGAAACTCGGATTCGTTTCACCATCTTCTCCTGGTCCCGTCACATGACAGTAGGAACAGTGTTACTTTAGCTCATGGCTCTTAATTCCTCTTCAATCAATTATTCTCCTTCTTCTACAGCATCTGTAGTCCCGATGTGCTGCTTATTTGCGATTTGCTTCATTGGCTGCAACCGCGGCGCCGCAGTGGCTCTGATGGCCATCGCTGTGACGTCCATCGGCGGCATGTTCTGCGGGTTCCTTTCGAACCACATCGACATCTCGCCCAATTATGCTGGTAAGTGTTTGAATACTATTATTTTAGGCGTTTTGTAAGACAAACTACCTGGTATTGCGGATAGAATTAGATGGGGGATAGATTGCCCCGACGGTCGTTTTCGTTGCATATTTTCTGCATTAGCGTTTATATCAGTTTTTGAAACAATAAAGAACTTAAAACTCTGTCACTTTCTTAAACAAATTGCAAATCTGTCTCTGCTTCC
Organism: Diarsia rubi; assembly: GCA_932274075.1. Taxonomy (NCBI): domain Eukaryota; kingdom Metazoa; phylum Arthropoda; class Insecta; order Lepidoptera; family Noctuidae; genus Diarsia; species Diarsia rubi. Next base: position 14,653,306 of record OW026431.1, read on the forward strand.
TAGACGTCACAAACGCGACTCTTGGGTAAGGTCCTGGGTTCGATTACCGGATCAGGCAAAATGTTATTGGGTTTTTCTGTCACAATATTCTCAGTAGCAGTTACGGAGTCTGGATTTGTGCCCGGTTGATGGCAGTAGGCTCGTCCCTTATTACATGAGACTTGAACATAACAGGTGAATTGTGGGTGTACTATTTAAGATCACCGGGTCTTTACCTAACCTTTCGGAGATTCCAGCAGGACTATTGCGTATCTTTTAAATGACAGTGGCTATCTTATAGTGTCCATCAATTAACTGTCAAATGGTTCCATTTTGTACTAAACCATAACCAATTTGACAGTTAATCCATGGACAATATGATGTTTAAAAGATACGCAATAACCCTGCAGATGTGTTGTCGTTATTCCCAGTTTTAAAGTCTTCGTAAAATACTTTAAATCTTATTCAAAGATGTATCAATATATTAATTCAATTCACGTATAGTCACTCTTGTACTAAAACTACAATCCAAGTCTTTGGAAGTAAACTATTGCGTTCGTTGTCTGTCATTAATTAATTGTGTATACTTTGCAGGTACATTGATGGCTGTAACCAACTCAGTGGCAACAATTCCCGGTATTGTGGTACCCATCTTCGTTGGCCGTATCACTCACGGAAATGTAAGATTTTGTATTTATTTAAGTACCACTTTCGGTGGCGAGAACCCAGCATATGAGTCGAACGAAAATTCATTTGAGTGCCCCCAACCCGCCTCCGAGTCGTCGCTATACGTAGCTAAAGGGTGTAAAAGTACCCTTAACGCAAACGAAGGGCACTTGTTCTCCCCACCACTGCGATATTTTTTGTTCTTGACCATACCTGGGAACCCCCTAGTTACGGAGATATTATTGGGGTCAAAGTTCCAAATTTTTCACAGCTGTTTTTGTAAATACTAGTTGTGTAGAACAAGTGCCCTTCGTTTGCGTTAAGGGTACTTTTACACCCTTTATAGGGAGCGACTGCCTGTCTGACCTCCACAACCCAGTTAATACTGGTAAGACTAGTTGTCAGAGTTTCAGGCCACTACCTACTTCTCTATTTGACTGCCTCGTTGGTCGTGGGTTCGATTCCCATGTCGGGGAATTATAAAGGGTTTTGCTAATAGGTCGCCCCTTATTACCTGGGACTTTAATCACACTAATACGAGTATTATAAAGGCGAAAGTGTGTGAGTGTGTATGTTTGTTACTTCTTCACGTCTAAACGGCTGCAGCGATTTTAATTGGTATGGAGTTAGCTGACACCCTGGATAAACACATAGGATAGTTTTTATCCCGATTTTATCTTCCTGCGGGATAATTTTCCGAGTTGTAGCGGGTGAAGCCATCTCATCCATCTCATCATATCAGCGTGGCGCACAATATTCCTCACCACCGTAGCGCTGTACATTGTCGAGTTAGTCGTTTACACTATCTTCGGGTCTGGAGAAGAACAGCCTTGGAACAAGGTGGATACAGAAGCAGACCATGAGGAGACCCGGGAGACGCAGCAGCCCCTTCAGGAGAAATAATTAGACGTCTCTATGAAGGGTTAGGATATGAGAAGTCTGAAGATACAGATTATTTTTTTCGCTTTAAATGACTATTAAATCTTTATTTTTAACTAGCGACCTGCCCGGACACGCACGGGTGCAATGTACTACATGTAATCCTTCCTCTTGAATCACTTTACTTATCCACTGCTGAAAACTGAATTTCCAATGCGTAGTTTAAAAGATCTAAGCGGTCAATACGCGGGAGCGACTGTATTTTAACAATCTTAGTTCTTTTTTTTTTTTTTGGCGGGTGTAAAATCATCGAATAACCCCTTCCGCTCTTGGGCAAAGCGAAAGGGAGTGTCAGACTTCTACTGACTAAAAACCACCCATGTTCCTTCTTCGCCCTCTATGTCGAGGCCGCGATAACCTGTGGACAACCCGCGGCCCATAATCTTAGTTCTGGAAGTGGATCCAGGTCATAATTTTTTCAAAGAATACCCGAAAATAATATACAGAACCCTGAACCAAGAGCTGAAAGTAATGTTATGTAGACTGTAATAATTTAAATTATATCCTATTAAACTTATGTATCTGCAATACATGAATAATATAATCGAAGGAAAAAGTTATTGTAGAAATTATATTTTTATAAATTCATTATATTTCATATCAGTCGATTGCCATTTTAAATGCTTATTGAAAGTATTATTTTATTTTAAAAAATGTGTATACTTTTGATAAATCCGAATTAATTGGATTGAGATCTTAGAATGTACTTAAAACCTACTAGATTTAATTAGAAGTATTTAACAAAAATAACCGAGGCAAAAGGAGTATGTTAGGATCTTAGCAGGTGGTGTTCTGTGGTTTATGCCTACCCCCATAGGTTGGGATGTATGTATAATGGATGGATTACCTGTCAAATTGGTTATGGTTTAGTACAAAATAGAACCATTTGACAGTTAATTGATGGACACTATGATAGCCACTGATATTTAAAAAAGATACGCAATACTGCTGTACTGCCATTATCTTATACAAGTTGACAGTTAGCCAAATGCCAGTAGAATAATTAAAATCACCGGTACTGATATTCATAAAAGTTGTATATCATTTATTTTGATATAATAAATCTATTATAATCATTTAGGCGGTTTTATTTTTATTACTAGATGTCTTGTTGACTTAATAACTGCAAGAGGCGAGTCATTTTGTATTTTAAAAATAAATTAGGTACTTTTAGAAACTTTTAATATGTATGTTTTTAAGCAGATTGTGTAAAATATATACAAATGTATATTTTTTGTTTTTTTTTAAGTTACATAATGTCGGGCAGTTAGCCCACCAGACACAACACCCGTCTGGTCGGAGGATCCTCCCTTTTCTACGGGGGATGAGGAACTTTACACCCTGTTCCTCATCACCCCTCAAACTGAGGAACTTTACACCCTGTTCCTCATCACCCCCCAAAAAGGCATATAATTGTGTATTTTTGCTTGTTTATTTTTATTACTACTAAACGTCTTGTAGATTAAATAATCGCGAGAGGCGAGTTATTTTGTATTATTACAATAAATTAGGTACTTAGAAAACTTTTATTATTAATGTTTCTAAGCAGATTGCGTAATATATATAAATATGAAAGATTTCAAGTTTTGATAAATATTTAAAATAATGTTATATGCATTTTACATTAAAGACTTGTGTAGTATAATTTTATTGATTTATACATATTTGTAAGTTCGGTTACCAAAGACAATTGTGTACTTAGGCAAAGGTTTTGAAGGTTTTAATTAATTAATAAACGTTTGGTATTTTATATTTTAGTTTATTTTTTTGACAATCCTTATTTACAATATTTACAAGATCTTCACACGCAGTCTAGCACTAATAAATTTGTGCACACGCAGTAACTTGGTAAAAGTGATTTTCTCCTACTGTATCTATGAAAATGTACGTTTTCACGAACATATTATTTTGGAACCCATACGATTACGAAATGGGTCTTATCTCAAAGTAAAAACCTAGAAATCGATGTTTCACGAGAAAATCGCTTTTAAATAAGTGTTTGCCTGTAGTGCTCGTGATGGTACACCGTAATGTCTTGCTGTCATCATATAATAAATGTCTTTGGCGGGAGCTTGATGCTCCGTATAAACACTTGGCATAATTATGCAAATATGACATAAAAGTTCTGCTAGAAAGGGCATACATTTCCGCCACTTAACATATACCAAACTCCTTAGTAAGGCCCGGTTTCCACCAAAGCGAGGAGCGAAGACGAGAAGTGAAGTGCGGAAATCGGCCAACCACATTAGTTAAAATTTACATCTGGTCTTGCGCCCTTCCTGTGATTGGGCGAATTTGGCACGTCTCTCTGCTCTACTCGTCTCCGCTTTGGTGGAAACCGAGCCTAACGCGTTTATTAGTCGGATCTTATATGAACCGCCATTTAATGTTGATGTATAATTTGAGTTAGTGATGGAAACTTTGAAACCCTGACTTGCATACCAACTAGTATCTTTGTTGCTTTGTATGTGTAATTTCATACAAAAATGATTAGTTACTCTTTCTAAGCACCCTTTCTGTTGACTACCGAACGCGAACAAGTTTGCATATGTACGAGGGTCCAAAGTTGGCGCTGGCAGAGGGCGTGACGAGCTGTCCGTACTTAGGAGCCGCTGAGCCGGTGCCTAATACAAGCGTGCTGGCCAGACCAGCCATTGTTGAGGACATGTCCCTGAAACATTAATAAACAAATTTAACATCGTGATGGGGCCGAAAACTTCTGGAGGGGCCACCTCGAACCAGAAGACGTTGGGTTGGAAGGTCTTTCACTAGATGGACCGATGTCTTGCCGAGGGTTGGTACGATCCAGTGGATGCTAGACGCACGAAACCTTTGGGGGGGGGGGGGGGTCCATCAAATAACCCCTCCCGCTCGAGGCCGCGGTATCTCTCACAACAACCCGCGACCCTTGGTGGAAGCCTATGTCCAGCAGTGGATGTCTTTCGGCTGACGTGATGATGATGAACATAACATCACGTCTGTAATCCCAGAAAACTAAGGCAGAGGTGTACCTCTGGCTAATTGATGGACACTTATGATAGCCACTGACATTTAAAAAGATACGCAATAGCCCTGCTGGTGATACATGCACGCCGGTTGCGAGTTCTAACAGAAATACAGGTGCGTACCTGTATTTTCTGAAGAACATCCGCAATAAGCTCGTGAATGCAATGCGTGCGTGCAATGTGCTCGTGTCGAGGGTCGATCTTTAGGTTAAGCTGCGCTTGCCTAGGTCGATCTGTGGATGGGTGACCGCCCTTTACATACCGAGTTTCCTCCGTGCCTCGGAAAGCACGTTAAGCTGTTGGCCCCGGGTGCCATATATAGATCTTTGGCAGTCGTTACGGGTAGTCAGTGACCTGAAAGTCTGACATCCAGTCTTACCAAAGGGTATCGTATTACCTAGTATGAACTGGGTTGTGGAGGTCAGATATGCAGTCGCTCCATGTAAAATACTGGTATTCAGCTGCATCCGGTTAGACTGGAAGCCGACCCCAATATAGTTGGGAAAAGGCTAGGCAGATGATGATCCGCAATAAGGTCAGTGTATGCTTACCGAAATGCTGGTGATATAATCAGTAGTGAATGTACTCACTTGATAGTGGCGACTACGCTGTGACCTTCGAAGGCTTGCTTCAGAGCCATGTGAACCACTCCATCATTCTGTACGGGACTCAGCGAACATGTCGAGTACACTACTGTGCCGCCTACCTTTACCAGCCTCAGAGCGTTACTGGAATCGAAACATACAATATAACATAGGTATATTCCAGTAGTACCAATATGTTTAGACTTAGCAAGGTTTATAAGCATTTTTTTTTTATGGATTTAATAAATGTGTATTAATTGCTAAAAGTATAATCAAAAGATGTAAAACTTTGTACTATGATTATTATGGCACGTTATTTCACAACAATTTTACGTTCGAACTTCCCCAAATGCATACAGATTATTGGTTGTGACTGTTCATAACGTTTTTATGCCATAAATAGGCAGGTAGAATGTATGAATGGGTATCTTAGTGAGCCTAACACGAACGTGCGGTGAAACGTTCGTAATTCACATACATACAAGCTGTCCTGAGGATTCACGCTCGCTTACCTCCATCTGACCCAAAGAAGCGTACATATGTTCCCCCAGGTGTACAGTACAAAACCTCATTTGCAAGACGGCAATACTATGTCCTAAGCCATCAGTTTTTCAAAACAGTTCAAAAAGAACTAGACATAATTGACCTAAATAAATTTAATGTCAAATCAAAAACTTCAGACTGGCTCTTACTGCAGGATTATATCAAAACAGAGTCTTTACTAACAAACATCGCTTGACATCTTAAACATCTCTTTAAAAAAAAAAACAAACACACGCACACACACACATTCACACGCACACATACCCACACATTCACACACACACACACACACACATACCCATATTGATTAATACTAAAACTAATATTAATATACATTTAAATGGTGGATCGACACACTTTCACTCTTGTAAAGCTCATTTTTATTAAATACCAATTTTGACCGATCACTGTCTCTTAAAATACAGGTCTCCTAGTTTAAGAGGCAGGGTTCATTATTATTTTGTATACATAGACTATTATTGTGGATTCAAACACTTTATGCTCAAAGCCACTCAAAGCTATATATTATTATGTTCATTGAATTTCTGTCACTTTATTGTTAAACTGTGTCTGTGTGCATTATTGGGACAAATAAACATATTATTATTATACATACTCTTTTTGCCTCTTCCACATTCATACAACTGTTCATACACGCACGCCGGTTACGAGTACTACGCACCTGTCCTTTCTAAAGAACGGCACCAATAAGATTACTGTATGTCTTTCTAGGGCGTCCCCTCCCGGCGTTGCCACTCACATTTGCCTTGTTAATCGACTTTCATTCATCCTCTCCACATGACCGAACCCCCTTATGTATTTACGTTCGTAATGAAAAGTCAAAAGTCGATTTTAAAATGGATTAGGCTGTTTTTGAAGTTTTGAAGATGAGGTTTGGCTATTTGGAATAACGGCTAATATGGAAACTAAAACACCGTGATACTATTAAGAAGTTCATAAAATCCAAATATACAAATACTGAATTGCTCAAGTGTATTAGGGTAGTTAACAAAAAAATCGAATTAGTCCGTCAGATAGATTTCCAAAAAATATTGGATACGTATTTTTCTTTTTTCACGTAAACAAACAATGAAGACAATACAGTGCTTTAAAAACTCGTGTGACGTCCTTTTCTGAGACATTAGTATGACATTCTTTAGCGGTCAGTCACGTCGCAACCCCCCACTCAAATCTTTGGCGCGTCTTTTTTAATAAATAAATAAATAAATCTTCTTCAATTTTTATTAATTTTGATAAAACAAAAAATACGTATCCAATATTTTTCGATAATCTAAAGAAAAAAAACGTTGCCCCACACTAGGATATTCTCCTGTATCGTGGGTGCGTTCACAAACATTTAAACTCACAAACACAGACACCCAGACCCGAAACAACTATCTGTAGGCCATACAAATATTTTTTCCGTGCGGGGATCGAACCCGCGACACGCAGCGCAGCAGTCCAATCGCTCAGCCGCTGCGCTAACCGTGTCGTCAAATCAGTCATCAATCGCCAACCGTGTCATCAATCTAACAGACGGACTAATTATAATCATATTTTTTAAGTCAGTAAACATCCCTATTAGCGTTGTTCCCAGTGGCCATTACGACCACTACTGATTAAATAGTCTATCAGATCAATGTATGCTACTCACAGCAACAATTTTGACTGCATCTCAGGAATCCGTAGTCTTTCCCTGATCCTGTCGGGTCTGAATATACTGTTCTCATCTTCGTTGATAGAGTGTCTGTCTGTCGTACATGGCACGTCCACTAGTACCTGGAAATATAAAGGGTGTTAAAGTACCTTTAACGCAAACGAAGGGCATTTGTTCTCCCCACCACTGCGATAATTTTTTTGTTCTAGACCATACCTAGGAACCCCCTAGTTACGGAGATATTGGGGGTCAGAGCTCCAAATTTCGAACAGCTGTTTTTGTAAATTCTATTTTTTCAGGATATAACTTTACTTAAATTACCTCCATGGCCCTTTTACTATTCAAAGGATCCACTAGCACAATGTTTTAAGAGTGCTACATTGAGTTTTAACGTAAAATGCAGCAAAAATTTTTGCGTAGGGGTACTTAGTTTGATGTACAGAATGCTTGGTTGTTTAACATTTGACGCGTTTTATCTTCGTAAATTTTTATTGATTAGATGAAACAAAAAATACCTACGTATCCAATGTTTTTCGATAATCTAACAGACGGACTAATTAGAATCATATTTTTGTTAGTAAGTAAACATTCCTATAATGTTATGTACTGTGGGACGTCAGCGTCTACAATCTTTAGAAACCAAGTCTAAAATTAGGTACCTGAAAATTAAATAACCAATCAAATTCAATTTATTTACCATCTATTGCAACAGCGAGAGAAATATCGAGAGCTCGGAATCATTGAAAATCACGAAAGTGTAAGAAGTGACCGTGTAAGTTAGATCTCCAGAATAGTTTGGTATCTTCTGATAACATTATATTGTTTTACATCGGATTATTACTGATGGCCGATGGGGTCGAAAAGTTCTGGAGTGGCGACCGCGAACTGGAAGACGTTGCGTTGGAAGGCCTCCCACTAGGTGGACCGATGACCTGGTGAAGGTTGCGGGGATCCGCTGGATGCGAGACGCACGGGACCGGTCAATGTGGCGACACTTAGGGGAGGCCTATGTCCAGCAGTGGACGTCTTTCGGCTGAAATGATGATTACTGATTTTTTCTATAGTTTTATTGGTAAGACGCCTTGCTTTATACTTACAAGGTAAGTAAATTTTATACATATTTAGAGACACACACACACACACAGTATTTTTTACTTATTTAAGCCTCTGCGATATACACAATTGTAATTGCCATGTAAGTTAGTTTTGTAAGGATTATGCTATACAGGGGGTTGTGGGTTCGAAAAAGATACCGCGGCCCCGGACACAAAGGGCTAAGAAGGTCAGTAGTTAGTCAGTAGAAGTCTGACACTCTCGTGAACTCCCGTCCACTTCGCCCAGAGCGGGAAGAGGTTTTTGATGACTTCCTACCCTCAAAAAAAAAATGATTATGCTATACCTTATCAAATCCTTGGTCGTCAGTATACAAGCGGCCGTCCACTCTCTTGAAGATGACGCGTTCCCGCCATTTGTTGCTTGTCTCGAAATCAATCAGATAGTCTTTGAATGATCGCTGTATCCTGAAATATAAAGACCAGATTATAGCATTTCCGCCTTTTCCCATGACTTCCAGTTATTTAAATCTAAGGCCAATGTGGACTGGTCGCTGGTCCAGATCGTGTAGCTATCTTTTATAATATCTTTTTCAACACACTTGCTCATAAAATGGCTCTAATTTCACTGCAATTACGCACATAATGACACCATGCAATCAAACTGTGACTTTTTCATTGCTATTATTCACAAGTGAGTTATAGGTTTAGTTGCTTTTTTCTTAAAAAAACTTTGATACAAAAAAGATCGTGTTCAATAGTACAATAGTACAGTAGTAGTAGTGTAAGTGATTACCGCTGAGGCGCCATTAAAACCCTCACCTAACGGCTCGGGTCTTAAGACAGCCGAGGACGATAATCTGATAACGTTTTTCAACACACTTGTGAAAAAAAGAATACTAAGAAACCGTTTTCAACAGTGAAAACGAGTTGTGAAAATGTTTACGTAATGGCGGGAAAAAATAATCAGTTTTCCTATGCGCGCGCATCTAACAATCGCGAACGGTCATCATAAGACTACAAGAATGAGTTTTCTCTTTTTTTTCTTTTTGCGGATAGCGTTTGGCTTACCGTTCACCATTGTTAGATGCCCGCGCATATGAAAACTGTCAAATTTCTCCAGCCATTACAAAAACATTTTCACAACTCGTTTTAACTGTTCAAAATATTTTTTTATTATTATTTTCTTTACAAGTGTGTTAAAAAACGTCGTATGCACGTATTGATGATTACCGTCCTCGGCTCTCTTAAGACCGTCACCTAACGGGTCGGGTCAGAGGCGTCTCTAGCCCATGTAGCGCCCGTGTGCAAATATAACACTAGCGCCTCTTAGTAAGCACACGGTCAAAATGGAATAGGTACAAGGGACAAGTAACAGCTCACATCAAGTTCAGTTCATCAAGTACCACAAACTGTCAAACCCCAATCTGTGGCGTAGCGTGAGTTGTAGCCGCTGGGGCCAACCCTTATTTGACCGCCCCTTCTATTTCCATCATTAGTCAAGAAAGGTAGCAAAAAGACCAAATACTTTTTTTGGGTTTTATTATTCTAAAATCAAAATCTTTTTTTGAATATGAACAATTTCAAAATAGCTAATAGTGTATTAAGATTTGACGTTCCGAAAATCTACGAAAACAGCAGGAGGGCTCAATCTATTTTGGCACATCGGATAAATGAGATGAGATGACTCTGTTTAGAGAAGTTTTTTACTTTCTTGTCGTTTTACTTATTAAAAGAATTTCCTACCCATCCATATTCATATTATGATTCATGTTATGTTCTATATTATGATTCGTATTAATATCCAAGTTATGATTCATATTATGATTCATGTTATGATTCCCATTATGATTCATGTTATGTTTTATATTATGATTCATATTATGATCCATATTAAGGTTCATTTTGAAATTTTCTGCTAGCTCGCAAGCTAGCAGATTTTTTTTTTTTTTTTAAATCTGCACATTATTTTAGGAAATCAAACCTCCTTTATAGAAGTTGGATTTTCCAATATAACTCGTCTTCACCGTCTTGAGCCGCGCTTTCTGAAAGTAAATTGGCCTACGCGACAAGCTAAGAACAACAGCGTAACAAAGGCTTCCCTGATAATTTAGTCGATTATACAATTAACATACATTTCGTAATGATTTATAGGCATATTCCATTTCTTCTTCCATTGCATAGCTGTTTGCAATGGACTATGTCGTACAACTAACAACAACTACAAAAACAACAACGATACAACAAGTAACAACGTAACTTCTAGTTTCGTTTATTATTTAGCTAACAGTTATTCTACATATGAAAAGCATTTTAATTCTATCCATATTATTTTTATTTATTCTATTTGTAGTTTTTTTTTAGCACTAGTTCCGTGGCCTCCGAATAAACCAATACACTTTACCCGGCCTGGGAATCGAATACATTTATTTATTTTCAACTTTATTTCAATGTGCGCAATGTTGATAGTAGTGAAAATAACGGATGTGCTCCGTCAGGTGTTAGTTATCCCTTAACGCTCTAGCTATAACCAAACCTAACTTACAGACTTACAGATCTTAACTTTTCTAAATTATGACTGACCTAACCTAACTCATTGACCAAACCTAACCTAACTTACTGATACAAACTAACAAACAAACTGACAAGGCAACTGGACCCACCATTTTTTTTTAGGTTTGAAGAATATTAAGGCAAGTTGGCAAAACCGCCCCAAGGCAGCGGATTACACGGAGGACACGGTGGAGCACACAGTGGAGGTGTGCCCCGCTTGGGCGGAGCCCCGCCGTGTTCTCGTAGCGGCGATCGGCGGCGGCGACCTCTCGCGCCCGGCCCTGGTGCAAGCCATGGTCCGGGGCGAGGAGGAATGGGACGCCGTCGCCTCCTTCTGCGAAGCAGTGATGCTGGCGAAGGAGGTGGCGGAACGCGAGAGGGTCCCGCGATGACCTCCGGCCACCGTAGACGCGGGCCTGTGGACGGTGAGTGATGGGCTAACTCGCCGTCCGTCCGTCTCACGACGAAAACAGGCCGTGTCGACGGCGCGTTCGTGTTCCACGCGCGCCTCAAAGAGATGTCAGCAACATGGGAGGGGCCCGAAAGGGCCGACGCCTGTCGGGGCCGCGGGTAGTCCACCGGTTATCGCGGCCTCGACACAGAAGGCGAAGAAGGAACATGGGTGGTTTTTAGTCAGTAGAAGTCTGACACTCCCTTTCGCTCTGCCCAAGAGCGGGAGGGGTTATTCGATGATTTTACACCCACCAAAAAAAAAAAAAAAGGCAGCGGATTATAGTAAGGAAAATACGCCGCTATTTGGTTTGGTTGTTTTTTACAACATAGTCACGATGAGAATAGTAATGATGTGATCAGATAACCATAACCTGACGCTGCCGCTTGGCTCTGATCTCTGCCGCCTCCTGAAACGCCGCAGCGGGCCATGGAATAAATAAAATAATAATTCACCACGTGGGCCAGTGCGGGTTGGTAGATGTCATTTGTCTTCAAATTTTCTCATACTCCATACCGAGGACCGCTGCGCCCGGGTAAAACGCACATCCTGCACTATAGGTAAAGTCATCTCTGGGTCGCCAACATTACACACTTGTACCATAATGTACTATTATTAATCAATAATTTGTTAATTTTGCTTTTCCCTTACAGATAAGTCGGCCTTACTGATACTATGAGTGTAATCACTAAGCGACCGGATTATAGGCAAACATAGGCCTTTTTTTTAAAGTTATTTGCATATTTAGTCTAAATCGGCTGATTGTCGATGATTTGGTCTTGTTTTCTTTAACTTTGTACATTTACTTACAGAGTCTCATTTGTGTCTGGTTGATGGCAATAGGTTCGCCCCTTATTACATGGTTGGGACCATGTAATAAGGGGCCCTGGTAACCCTTTTTAAGGTAAAGGGTATATTTCCCACCATTTTTTTCACCTCAAAAATAAAATAATTTGTTCCTGGGTATTCTATGATTGTACAAAGCTTATTTAAAGACTTATCAATCCCTAATTAAATATTTAAAAAAACAAAAAAGTAAAAAAAATACAGAAAAATTGTGTTCAACCAATTATACCTATGCCAATTTGCTCTTATTTTTCGATTGCCAGTTCGTTATGCCTTATAAAGAGATAAACATAATAGGGATGTTAACTAAAAAAACCTAACTAGTCCGTCAGTTAGATTTCCAAAAAATATTGGACACGTATTTTTTCTTTTTCCACGTAAACAAACAACGAAGACGATACAATGCTTTGAAAACTCGTGTGACGTCATTTTCTGAGACATTAGTATGACATTCTTTAGCGGTCAGTGACGTCACAACCGCAAATCTCTGACGCGTTTTATCTTCGTCAATTTTTATTGATTTGATAAAACATAAAATACGTATCCAATATTTTTCGATAATCTAACAGTCGGACTAATTAGAATCATATTTTTTTAAGTCGGTAAACATCCCTTTTGGCGAAATGTAGGTGTACTTACTATTAATTAGGTACACTTCTGCATAAATCTTCGGATTATAGACGTCTTGTTATCTTATGTTAAATTTACTTACCTATTCAACCTAGATAAAGAAATATCATTACAGACAATAACATCAGGAAGTAAAGTCTGTAGCATGACTAGGGCTTTGCCCCCGGGCGCCGAACATAGGTCGAGCACCCTGTCACCGGGATGGAGGCCTAATGCTAATACTGCTAGCACACTTCCGCAGTCCATTGGGTAGTAGTTGAAAACACCTGGAAAAATTTATATTATAAAAGAAATAAAACAGAAACTGTTTTTATTAAGTTTATCTATCAACATTGAACATGTCTACGAAGTTTGATTTTCGTGCTATTAATCCTTCAGGAGTTCTCTTATGAGGAGCGATCTTGGCTGCTAGATCAAGTCATGACTTTCGTAAAAAAAAAATGCCAAATAGGTGCATAGGTGTGCAAAATTTCAACTCATTCGGGTGGGTGGGGTTACAAATATTGCTAATTGCAAAACTGATTCAAACCAGTTTAGATAACCCATTATACGGGTATAATGGGTAATCAAATATATGGGTTATAGGTCCAACCAGTTAACCCAATTAATCGATACCTGATTTCAAATAGACTCATTCAAATTATGATTCAGTTAACTTATGATTCAGAGGGCTGATCGAAACGCCCGTCGTCGGGGCTGCGAGTTGTTCGAAAGAGATACCGCGGCCCGACACAAAGGCTAAGATGGGTGGTTTTAAGTCAGAAGTCAGTGTAGAAGTCAGTGAGAAAGTCTGACACTCGCTAGAGGAGTCATTTCCAAAAAAAAAATAGGGCTGTTCGGAAGAGATACCGCTGGCGCATGGCACTGCCTTGGAACACAAAGGGCTTAGGAACATGGGTGGGATTTAGTCGGACAAGCCTGACACTCCCTCCTGCTCCGCCCATAGCGTTCGAGGAGGTCGTATTATGGAGTTCGCACCCGGAAAAAAACAGGTAACTTCTCTCTTTTTTTTTGCTTCATTTGAGCGCAAAACTAATTCCGGAATCATTTGATTAGTAAAACTGAATATATATTTTTTAATACCTGTTTGACATCTTCTTGGCTCAGGAAAAGTGGTAGCTTCACTTTCCATTTCATAAGTATACACTTTCAAATGTTCTGGATAACTCAGAGGGCCTTCCGGTTCTATCACTAAAGGGAAGTCTTTGTCCTCTGAAAAAACATAGGAGACTGTGCATACTTGTGGTACAATACAGAACAAGATAAATCATTATATTATATTTAATTCTAATAATAGGGTAGTTGACAAAAAAATAAATAATCAGTCCGTCAGACAGATTTCTAAAAAATATTGTACACGTATTTTTTCTTTTTTCACGTAAACAATAAATGAAGACGATACAGTGCTTCGAAAAGTCGCGCGATGTCACAGTTTGGTACACGTTTTCACTCACGATCTTTGACACGATTTATTTTCGTAAATTTTTATTAATTTGATAAAACAAAAAAAAAACGAATCCAAAATTTTTCAATAATCTAGCAGATAGACTAAACAGAATCATATTTGTTTTAGTCTGTCAACTACCTTATTATTAATGCCTCATTGGTCTCGTGGTCTCAAGCAACGACTGATGAGCATGAGGTCCTGGTTTGTTACTGAGGTCAGGCAAAGTGTTATTGGGTTTTAAAGAGATGTGCCATGTGATTACATGGCACATCTCTCTATCGGGGGCTTTCGGAGGTGAGCCTATTACCATCACTCGGGCACAAATCCAGACTCTGTGACTGCTATTGAGAAATTTCTGTTTTCATCCTATCAAAAGAATACAGACAATCTACTTACTAGATAAAAATGAATAATGCACGGACTCTGACACCCATTCGTCCATTCCTTTCAGCTTAGTGGCTGGTAGGAACTGGTACAGGCACTCTGCGGTCATTCCCATTGATGGATCTATTATCCTGGACTCGTCTATCCTGGCTTCAGCTAGGGAGTCTTCCAGAGTTCTGTTTTGGTAAGTCCTGGAACATAAAAAAAGGATATACATTAGTTCATCTTCCTGTGCTAGCTTATAGCTAGATAATAACAGCTGCTGGGATCAATCTTCAGAGTAAACCACAGTTGGTCTGTGGATAGGTGATCCACCCATTACATATTACTATCTTTCATATGTTAAGACGTTGGTCCCGGTTGGCATATTATATATAGATCTATGGCAGTTGTAACAAGTACTCAGCGTGTTCCATTAAAAAAAGTAACTCTTCGGTGATTACCGGCATGATTTCTGTATGTTATTTGGGGTTATTGAATAACGTAAGCATTATCAATGGGTATTTTATTACCCAGTACTAGCTGAGTTGTGGAGTTCTGCTAGATTTAAAATAAGCAGTTGGTCCATGTAAAATATTTTAGATTCAGTTGTATCATGTTAGACAGGAAGTGGAAGCCTGGTGTCAGTTTTTATGCCTTTACATGCCCGTCGAGAAATGTAAAGTAAGAAATAACGCTATTTCGAGGTGGCGCAGGAGAAGAGTACCTGGAAGCATAGAGGGTAGCATTTTCCTAGCATTGGGAAACACACGCTTCTAAAAAAAAACTACAAAACTTACACTTCCTCTTTGACCTTCTTCACCTGACTTCCCTCATTATCTGTCATATCCAACTTCTCAGGTTTATTATCAGTGTTTGGATAAATACTGGATATTTCATCTGTCTGCTGTTTTTCTATGAACTCTGATAGTCTTTCTGACTGTTGGTCTGTGCCTGAAGGCACTTGTGTTGGCTCTGGCGTGATGTTATACTCTTTGTGAAACTCTTGCTGTATTGATATTAAGTTTTTTAGGCAGTGAGCTCCTGGAAAATGTAGAATGATGTATGAGAAATAAGTTCCGATTAGTGATGCTTTAATAGTAAAAAATTGTTGGACACTGTTGTTTCCACTATAGTGTTCAACAATTTTGAAAAACATTGAGATGACAGTTCACAAATTTACCATCACTTAGAGCGACACTACAGATTCATAAAAAGCATACTTTACACAGAAACTTTTGTTGCATGGATCAATTGAGGTTATCAATAAGTAATATTAATTGCAATGCAAGAAGCTAAAAGGTTGCCCGTTGTGCCTAACTAAAATGCATGTTCACAGACTTAAATTTTGCACATGGAAGAACTGTCCCGGTTGCTACATACTGGTCAGTCAAAATTTGAGTTAGGTATTGCCTCGAAAAGAAGAAGAAAGGGTAAGCAGATGATTCAGTAAAAATAAATGAAGAATAAATATATATTTAATATTTACCCCTGTTCGTAAGTTCTTCAATGGTCTTCTCGGCGTCCCCATAGTTATTAACGACGGCTACATACTTTGACCGGCGCAACATTGCCTCGCGCATCGGCTCCCATTTCTTTCCAAACACAGAACCGTAGAACTCATCGAAATGATTCAATGCTTTATATTTAGGACTTGTCTTTTTCTTAAGTTTTGACTGTAAATGAAAATAGAACAATAGTTTACAAAGTCACAGAAAAAAAAAAAAAAAAAATAGAAAATATAAAAAATGAAAGAAAAATGGAAAATGTTAGAAAATATGTGTTTTTGCTACTATTTACCCAATGTATTTTTGTTTTGTGTCGAGCTTGAAGCACTAAATAAGAAATCCCACATGTGTTTTTGTAAACACTTGATATATTAAACATTTTCTACTATTTTCAAGCTTTATTTTGGTTTCAATATTCACACTTTGAGGTTATTTTAGTTTGGTTGGGTCCGTCTGACTTTGACATTTGTTACGTTTTATTCAATTCAACGGAATAAAATAATGCAAGAAAAAAAAGCGCGGGAAACGTTCAACTTGGCGGACGCGTCCTTTTTGAATTTAAGATAAATTATTTTATAATATTGTAATATAGGATCAGTAGTCTTATTTTTAGTGTTCTATCTTCTTTCTTTTTTAATTTTGTAGTTATTTTTCTTCGGTAGTGGTAAGTTTTTACACAATTTTTGTTGAAAGACTTTAATGAACGACCCGCCAGACCCGGGGGACTTTGTTCCCCCGGCAGGCAATTTTGTTACTGTTGTAAGTAATGAGTCAGGCATGGACACTGATGGGTCGTCCTCGGCTCGTCACCTCAAAAGAAGCCGCGTACATGTGTGCAAACATTGTAGCAAACGCCGTCGCACCCGAAAAAACCACGGTTCCGAGTTGTCGGGTTGTGTTTGCACGGATACTACTACAAGTCCTTTGAGTCCTACAACAACTTTAGCAGAACCTATTAGCTCTGTTATACCAACCACTGCTGCTGATAGTCCTGTTATTCATGCTCCATCCATTGCTGTTCCCGCGCAAATCGGTCGTAAAGCATACGACAAAACCGACAGTGCACCATACATTATCCACATACAGAAAAAAACTATTTCCCCTGATGATAGTACTACATTGCACCCAATCACTTTTGGGAAGTTCCTTAAACATAATGCCTTTCAAAATATAATAAACGGTAGCGTCAAAAAAATTGGGCGCAATAAAATTTCCCTCTCATTTTCCAATTTTCTGGATGCAAATTCTTTTATTTCACACAGTAGTCTTGAAACATATAATTACAAAGCTTTTATACCCACGTTTAATGTTACTAGAATGGGTCTAGTGCGTGGTGTTCCAGCAGAATGGTCTCCAGAGGAAGTAATAGATAATATTACAGTTCCAATTGGTTGCGGTCCAATTTTAAAAGTCAGACGCCTTAATTATAAATCTGTTGTTGATGGTACAACCACTTGGAAGCCATCCCAATCTATAGTTGTTACTTTTGATGGACAGGTTCTACCTAAAAGAATCTTTATGTGTTATAATGCATTACCTGTTGAATTATATATTTTCCCTACTGTACAATGCTTCAATTGCTGTCGTTTTGGGCATACTAAAATTCAGTGCAGATCTAAACCTCGCTGTTATAAATGTGGTCAAGGCCATACTGGAGATAGCTGTGAAAGGGAAATAGATAATGCTTCTTGTTGTCTGTGCTCTGGCTTTCACTACGCCATTAATAAATCTTGTCCTGAATTTTCACGACAAAAACAGATCAAATCATACATGGCACATAGCTCAGTTTCTTATGCTGAAGCAGCAAAAGTATATCCCCCAGTAACTAAATCATATGCTGACACACTTTTATCTTCTCCTTCTAAAAACTTTGCAGATACTCCATCAATCTCTTCACCTAATAGAATGCAGGCTTCAAGTAGTTATAAAAAGACTGTCTTCCTGAAACCACGCTCCCCACCCAAATCTATACAAGGTTATAATAAAGAGGCCCATAATGCTATTATTAATGATTTTAAAATTCCCCAGCCATCTAATGGTTGTGCTTTTTCTAATAATCAAAATAATGATAAAAATGATGTAAACTTTTCTATAAATGATTTTCTCTCTGCATTACACAATCTTCTTTCTCAGTTCAACATCTCACCGTCCAACGCTGCTTCAACTTTCAATGTACCTCAATCCATTCATAATGGACAACACATCCAAAATAATCCAGTGGAACTGCCGCAGTCTAGTAAACAAAAAGAGTGATGTTATATACCTTTTAAACAAATATGAGCCATTTGTCTTTGCTTTAGCAGAGACTTGGCTCAAAACAAATCATATTTTTAAAATTAATGGTTATTTAACCATTAGGGAGGATAGATCTGATGGGTATGGTGGTGTAGCTATACTTATCAAGAACTCTTTTCCTTTCTCTATTGTTTCATTACCTCCTCATAGTGAGGAAATTTCTATTGTAGCTATTAAGGTGCACCAAACTTGTTTTGTTTCTATTTATATTCCTCACCCTTCTTCATCTATTCTTCAAGAGATGAATAATCTCTTTTCGTTTCTTCCAAAGCCTTTCTTAATATTGGGGGACTTTAATTGCCATCACCAATCATGGGGTTGTTCTGTTTCTAATTGTCATGGCGAGGAATTACTAGATATAATAGACTCACATAGCTTATGCATTTTGAACTCAGGAGCTGCTACTCGCCGTTCAGATCCCAACCAAAACCAAAGTGCAATTGACCTTTCTATCTGTTCTCCAAACTTAGCCTCTTCATTAACTTGGCATACTCTAAACTCCACTCATGGTAGTGACCATTTCCCAATAATCATTTCTTACCCTCTTTCCAAATCAAAGGCATCATCATCAAGGAGATCTAACTTAAAACATAAATTACCTAGTAGAAATAATAATGACTGGGACAAATTTAGAAGCATTGTTGACAGTAAGCTTTGCTCCTTGCCTGTAATTTCTGAGGGCAATGAAAACAGCTGTGCTGAAGCTTTAGCACTTATGTTAATTGAAACTGCAGATGTAGTTTTTCCTGTAAAAAAAAATAACAATAATAGTATAATTCCCTCGCCTCCATGGTGGGACTCTGAGTGTACAGAATTAGTTAACAAACGTAAAGAAGCGGAATACAACTATAACCTTAATATGTCTGATATTAATTTTGAAACTGTTACTAACTTAATTAACGAAACTTATAAACTTTTTAAGAAGAAAAAATTTGAATCTTGGCGTAACTTCTGCTCATCAATTTCACCGAACACTCACCCAACGATTGTCTGGCGTAATATCCGTAGATTTAGATCCATTTATAAGAACCCTTCCCCTATACCTGATTCTTTAGCCAGCGAATTTTTAGATAATTTAGCGCCGCCTTGGGTTCCCGAGGCTATTAACCCTAACCTGTCCTTACCAACAATACTATCAATAACCAACGGATCCCCTAGCCAAGACACACATACGGCCCTAGATGACCCATTCACTCTTACTGAACTAAAGGGTGTTATTCATAAAACTAAGGATTCTGCACCAGGCAGTGATGGCATCCCATATTCCTTTTTTGCTAATTTAAATGAAGACGTCCTCAGTTATTATTTACATCTTATTAATCATATTATGATTACTGGAAACATCCCTGTTGAATGGAAACGTCAAATGGTGTTGCCATTCCTTAAACCAAATAGAATCCCATCTGACGCTTCTTCATACCGCCCCATAGTTTTGTCTTCAGTTTTGATGAAATTAGCTGAACACCTAATCAAAATTCGTCTAGAATGGTTTGTTGAAAGTAAGGGTCTTTTGGCAGAATCACAATATGGCTTTAGAAAAGGTAGAAGTACCAGTGACTGTTTAAGCATTTTAACATCGGATATTCGGATTTCATTTTCTAATAATCAATCCATGGTCGCGGTTTTCCTCGACATTAATTCAGCTTATGATAATGTTGTTTTATCAGTTTTACAAAATAAATTAAGAGCCTTATGGGTTCCATTGAATTTGTCGAATTTTATTATTAATATCCTGACTGAACGGTCTATTAGTATGTTAATTGGAGATCAAGAGGTCACTCGCCTGGTGTGGAAAGGCCTCCCACAGGGTTCTGTGCTCAGTCCCCTCCTATACAATATTTATACTTTTGATTTAGACTCGTCCATATCTGACCATGTTAAGGTTCTTCAATATGCCGACGATTTGTTGTTATATTCTTCAAGCCAATCTGTTGAACAAGCTAGCCAGGCTATCAATTCCGCTTTATCTAATTTGGAGTCATGGTTACATCTTAACGGCTTGGATATATCCACGTCTAAAAGCGCGGCTGTTTTATTCACCCGAAAGAGAAATATTCCCACAATAAATCTCTTTTATAAGGAAACTCCTATCCCGATTAAAGATAATTTCAGATATCTAGGTGTAATACTTGACTGTAAGCTAAGTAGTGTTTCTCATTGTGATTATATTGTTAACAAATGTGAAAATCACCTAAATATGCTTAGATGCCTTTCTGGTGTATGGTGGGGTGCGCACCCCTTTTCTTTGAAACTTATTTACAACGCAATCATCAGAAGCACGCTGGATTATGGGTTGTTTCTACTGGAACCTGGTAACGTTATGGCTTTTAAAAAGTTGGATCGCATCCAATCCAAAGCTCTACGCATTGTTTCGGGTGCCATGAAGTCCAGTCCCATTAATGCACTCCAAATTGAATGCGGGGAAGCACCTGTACATCTGAGACGACAATTCCTATCTGACAAATATTTGTTCCGGATTCTTCAGTCATCAACTCATCCTCTCATTCCTAAACTAGACTCTTTAGTGTTACAAATAGAATCTTCAGACTACTGGTCCCATAAACGTGCTCCCTGTCTAGTTATAAGCTATAAAAAGTTCCTTTCACTTTCTTCTCCTATTCACCGTTCCAATAAACTTCCCATGTTTAACTGTAGTTATGAAAGTTTACTGTTCAGCCCCACCCTAAATTTTACCTGTGTTAAAAAATCAGACCCTGACATAAATTCAAGTTTTAATTTTTTTTTGGCTGAACACTTAGAGTACCACCATATATTTACGGATGCTGCCAAGCGGTCTCCTACGGGTTGTGTTGGGATAGGTACGTATCACTCTCAATACAACATCGTCCAAAAAATAAAACTGCCTCCGGAAACTTCTGTTTTTACAGGGGAATGTTTCGGTATTTTAAAAGCATTAGAATATTCTCGCCTTTTTAAACTCAAAAAAACTATAATTTTTACAGATTCTCAGAGTGCTCTTCTAGCCATCAACAAATCCCCTTTCGAACATAAATCGCAGCTTCCTATCATTTATTTAATAAGAGAATTTGCGTTCAGAACCATCTCTGAGGGTAATTCCATACAGCTTGCGTGGATTCCGGCCCATGCTGGAATCCACGGCAACGAAATGGCGGATACACTCGCCGGTGATGCGGTGCAGTGTGGAGACTTAGTTCCCTATGCAAATTTTAGCACTGATCTTGTGACTCTACCTAAAACTTTTCTTCGGGACACTTGGAAGATAGCTTGGGATATCAGTAGCAAATTGAAGGGCTGTTATTTTTCTTTAATTCAACCTGACGTTCTGGAAAAACCGTGGTTTGGTAGGGCCAAGTTTGGTAAGATGGAGACTTCCATTCTTATACGGATGAGACTGGGTCATGTTTGCACTCCAGCCCATCTTGCCAAACTACATATCATTGACGACCCCACTTGTTCGTGTGGCACAGATGTAGGCTACTTAGATCACATCCTTTTCTCCTGTCCCTTATATGACCGTTCTTCCTTTCTTAGTAATCTTCTGTCTCACCGTATACCTTTCCCTACCTCTATACTTTGTTTACTTTGTACAAATAGTTTTCCGGTATATAAATGTATAGTCTCATTCATTATTCAGAATAATATTAAAATATAATTTTTCGTCATTGTAATTTGCTCATTTGTTCCTTCTCATTCACTTCTCCATTTATTGATCCTATATTTCCGTCCTACTCTAAATCCCGATGAATTGTTACTTTTGTTTCCGTAAAGTTTCCCTACCTTTGTTTTCCTCGCACCTAGTAAATAAAAACTCAAAAACGTGACATTGGCTAATGCACAAATCGTGCGAAGCCACAAAAAAAAAAAAAAAAAAAAAAAAAAAAAAAAAAAAAAAAAAAAAAAAAAAAAAAATGCAACCCACTGTTGGTTTTAAACTTCCACAAAAACCCGAATTCAACAAAAAATAAAACACAAAATAAACTTTGGAAGAAAAATCTGTTTCTGAAATCGGTGGCAAAAAAATTAAATCAAACAAAAAAAGTCCTTTTAAAAAGTTTTTATTTTTACTTTTTAGTGGTTCACATGTGCTTACCCCTCCACAGCGTAACGGCGTGATGTTGTGTTGTGAACTGGTGAAAACAATAGACAGACATGGAATTTCAGCAATCCCAGTGCATTTGCTATCATTTATTGAGGAGTTCCGTTGCCTATCTCCGAAGTTTTTCATCAGATCTTCACCAAATTGAAGTGGGACTACTTCGATTAAGTACTCTTCCAAAAACTACTTAAATAATTTCAAGTGTGCCTATATTTTTTTTTTAATATAAAAAACGTTGCCCCACACTAGGAATTTCTCCTGTATCGTGGGTGCGTTTACAAACATTTAAACTCACATTAACTCACATACACAAATACCCAGACCCGGAACAAGTATCTGTAGATCATACAAATATTTGTTCCGTGCGGGAGTCGAACCCGCGGACACGCAGCGCAGCAGTCCAATCGTTCAGCTACTGCGCCAACCGTGTGCCAATTTGAAGAGTTATCTATTTCTCCAGGATCCCATCATCAGATCCTGATTTGGTGATCATGGGAAGTATACCCTTTTAAACGAAACAAAAAAAATCTAAATCGGTCCAGCCGTTAATTATACAGGGTGTCCAAGAACCTGGCGTCCAACTGGATTCCCACGATGCCCCAAGTTCTATCAGTACTCAGAAAAATATTTTAAAAAATCCACCCCATGTACTTACAGAATTATACTGATTTAAAAAAAAAAGGGGAAATGAGCACCCTGTGACATACTTTTGAATGCTGTGACTGCTAATGCTGATAATTTCGATATTTCTTGGAGGTTTTGTAATCTAGGGTATTGCTGTGTCTAAATAGAATGTAAAAATAAAGTACTTATTGTACCATTTTAAAATAAAATATTATTTTAACTAAAGGTGATATGGAAAACTATTGAATTTCGCAACTTTGACCGACTGTAGTGTAAAAAAAATGTACCAAAATAGTATGGCAAGTGACGTCAAATTTTGACGCGTTTATTCCTCTTTTTAAAAAGGTATAATACTTACACATTAATTTGAAAAAAAAAAATTTTGATAATATTTTTACTCAACAACCCAATTTTTACGATGTCTTACAGAATTCTTAGAAAGAAAAATTTACGACGAATTGAATCTAACCTCTAAAGAATTACTATTGTATGCTCATAAAAATAACAACAGGCCTCTCAAAAAACAGGTTAGACCGTAAGGGACGGTATGTGCATGCATCTCACCATAGTGATTCGTTATTACAACAGGAGGGAGCAAGACAGAAACTATCTTTGCGATTTGCTGGTTCTTCTTTATGGTACCCCATTATTCAGGTAAGAGTGAGGGAGAAAAAGGTTAGAGGTGCGAGTGAGATAGATAGTGACGCTATCTGGGATCGTGCTATTTAGGATAACAGTACGGTCAGTACGCGTCACTGCCTCCTGCCGTTACTACGCACCTCTCTCTTATTGTTACCATTGATCACGTACTACGATTTAAAGCTTTGTTTATTGGACTCGATTACTCTTTGTGCTCTGGACTTTGAAACGAACTCTTTACGACGACCTTTGCCTGTGTTTGGACAGTTTGTGTTTTGTGTGTGCTACCATGGCGACCTACACTCCGCAAGAATACGCAAATATGCACTACATTTATGGAGAATGTAGAGGTAATGGACGAGCTGCAGCGAGACTTTACAGAGAAAGGTATCCGAGGGCTACGCGATATCCCGACCATCGAGTTTTCATTAATGTGCACAGATCACTATGTGACGGGCGGTTCCCCAATCAAGTAGCTGGTGAAGGACGACCCGTAAATGACTTCATACGCGATGAAGTTTTAGAGGCGGTGTCGGCAAATCCAAGCATCTCTGTGCGAGGAATAGAAGCTGATACGGGGATACCGAAGAGCACAGCACACAGTATTCTCCAAAAAGAAGAATATCATCCGTACCACGTACAGCGAGTGCAAAGTCTTTTACCTCGAGACTATCCGAGCCGAGTCGCGTTTTGTGAAACAATCCTGCAAAAACATCGAGAAGACGAAAACTTTATCGACAAAATTTTGTGGTCAGATGAATCAACATTTAAGAAGGATGGCTACATGAACCTACACAACTTGCACGAGTGGCATGTGGAAAATCCGCACTTGATGCGAGAAGATAGATCCCAGTACCGGTTCAAAGTGAACATGTGGACCGGTATTCTCTGTGGGAATATTATTGGTCCATTTGAGATGCCCGAGAATTTGACTGGCGAATCATATTTAAATTTTCTTCAAAATGATTTGCCAAACTTACTAGAAGAGACCCCACCAGATATGTGGTTCCAACACGACGGCTGTCCAGCACATTTTCGCGTATCCGTTAGAGAGTTTTTGGACGAGCAATACCCGAACAGGTGGATTGGGCGATCAGGAACAATCCCGTGGCCAGCCCGCTCACCTGACTTAAATCCGCTGGATTTTTTTTTCTGGGGAACTATGAAGGAGCTCGTTTATGCGAAGCCCATTAATGACATCGCTGACCTTCGTGAGAAGATAACACAAGCAGTGCAGGTGATACGTCAAAAAAGTTACTCGCGAAACATAAAGCGGTCCTTTTTAAGGAGAGTGAGAGCTTGTATTGCCGCGGGTGGTCAACATTTTGAACATTTATTGTAATAAAATATCTTTAAACTAACATTCTTTGCTTTTATTCTACTGGGAACCCATCTACCTGTGTGTATTTCCTTCTTGCTCACTCTTGGAACCGAAGTAAATAATAGTAGTAACATAACAGTTTCTAAGATAAGAAAGGGTCCGACAGTTACCGTTAGTAGGTAGGCACTTCGTAAAAATTGGGTTGTTGAGTAAAAATATTATCAAAAATTTTTTTTTTCAAATTAATGTGTAAGTATTATACCTTTTTAAAAAGAGGAATAAACGCGTCAAAATTTGACGTCACTTGCCATACTATTTTGGTACATTTTTTTTACACTACAGTCGGTCAAAGTTGCGAAATTCAATAGTTTTCCATATCACCTTTAGTTAAAATAATATTTTATTTTAAAATGGTACAATAAGTACTTTATTTTTACATTCTATTTAGACACAGCAATACCCTAGATTACAAAACCTCCAAGAAATATCGAAATTATCAGCATTAGCAGTCACAGCATTCAAAAGTATGTCACAGGGTGCTCATTTCCCCTTTTTTTTTGAAATCAGTATAATTCTGTAAGTACATGGGGTGGATTTTTTAAAATATTTTTCTGAGTACTGTTAGAACTTGGGGCATCGTGGGAATCCAGTTGGACGCCAGGTTCTTGGACACCCTGTATAATGTCTTTGGTCCAGCCGTCTTCGACGAGAGTAATCGGGGAACGTAGATTAAAAAAAAGACCGCCAACGAATTGATAACCTCCTTCTTTTTGAAGTCGGTTAAAAATACAGCAAAAAAACATTTGGGCCAACGTGAGTGCTTCGAAACAATAAACTTCTGTGATATCAACGAATTAGATATTTACAAACAATTTAAAATAATAATTTTGAACAATATTAAAGACATTCTAAAGGAACTACAAATGATGCGAATTATGAACGCAGTTATAAGGCTGTCAACTTGACACTGACTGAAACAGAAATGTCATTCCTAACTCCTCGCACTTGCGCCCGCGAACACCAAATTCAGCCAAATTATTGAAGTATTGATTTGTTTACAAGTAGCAGCGAACGGAGATTTGTCGAGTACTTTGCCATATAGCTATATCCCACAGCCTTGTCAGAGCGATTGGGAGATAATATAACGCTTAATTACTGCCTTCCGTGTCAGACTTTATCAGTGGTTGGTGCCAGCTGTGAGCCTCCCCGCGAGTTCCGACGGCTTAAAAGCTAATTACAACAGTTTGGGGCGAGTTGTTTTATCGATCACTCGCCCTTCCGTGCCCCGCTCCAGTGGTGTTCTCCGAGCCGCTGCGAACCTCGATAAAGATCTAAGAATGTGCGACGAAATGATGTATGTCAATGGTTTTATTCACGAATTGGGTCATCGATGAGTTTCTCTCGGACTGTCGGCAGTCGCGGCGAATTCGCGCGGGACACCCGATAATGGTTGTTTATTTATTCAAGCTGTAATTACGTCTCCCAGGCAATGGAAAGTGCAGTGATTGTGTTTTGAGTGGTATTTGAAAATAGTAGTCATGTATGGGATGTTGTATGTTGGCTCACTGGCGGGTAACAAGGTGGAATGGATAGCGGCAGGCTGGAGGCGGCCCCTTCCGGGGCAGTACACTTGGACACAGTGAGAGCTCTGCACCAGACAGTAGTATCACTTAGAACTGCACTTGAGATATCTAAGAATGAATTAAAACAGTTAAAAGAAAAGTATGAGCAGCACTCCCATTGTTTAGAATATGCAGATGTTATAGAAAAATTAACTTTAGAGAATCACATTCTGAGGCGTAGGATAATACACTCAGATTATGAAGACAAGGACCCTAATGCACATAATATAAAGTTGGAAGTTACTTACAGCCCTCACACACAAAATATTGAAGAATACACCAGCAGTGAAGTAGTGATAGCAACTGCCACGGACAGGAACAGCACTATAGATGAACTAGAACCCATTCCACAAGAATCAGAAGAGAACAGTAATTTCTGTTCTGCTGAAAAGTTGAATGAGATTCCTGAAGATTTAGGAGAATTTTCTGATTCTCCTGAATTCAATGAATCTGGAGAATACATTCCACCTGATGATGCAAATAATAATACTGAAGTAGAAGAAATCTCCCAGATCTCAAGTCTACCCAGACATACTGAAGAACCTGAAGGAGTACGTCTACCAAGTTTCAAAACAAAGCTTGAACTACTATCAAAATTTGATGTAAGAATTAAAGTACGAACTTTGAAAGAAGGTACAATTGTTTCTAGTACCACTTCAGATAGCGACTCATCTGAAGACAAAAAAGCTTTTGAAAAGGACGCAAGAGTATTCAAGACAGGTCAGCATTACCAAGAAAAAGAAGAACAGTTTGAAAATAATAAGACAGTAAATATAAAATCTTATTCAACGGACAACGTCACAATGGCTGTGCCAAATGAGGCAGATGCCAAGAGTAAAACGGACAAGTTTGGTGTCCAAGTGAGAATCACGTCAGAGGAGAATCTTGTTGTGAAGGAGAATGTAGAGAGAAGCAGAAGAAAGGATAACCTGAACTTGGATGTTGATGATTTGAGCCTCAGGTGAGTGTTATAGCCTATTTCTGTTACAGCTTCAATGAAACTTGATACTTGTCAATTTCTAGCAGAATAATTTCGGTTGAAATGATGGTGGTAGGTATGATCTTCCACTTGTTTTTGAGATCCTCAACATTTGTTTAAAAGCTCACTCACATTTCGCCGTTACGAAAAAAACGTAATTAACGCGTTAATTTTACAATTTATTTTAAAGGCATATTATAACGAAAATGTGTTCAAATCAAATCAAATCAAATCAAATAATTTATTCGCATAATATGGGTAAAAAGATGGTACATAGAGCATTATATAATACTACAGTAAAGATCCTCATATTAACCATTTCTGGTATGCAAAACTTAAAACTACAGAAGTAGGTAAGTACACATTACATTTTGGACTACATACTAACTTAACTAGTTATTATTGCACAGATAAGAAGATAGTACGGCGCTACACTAATTTTCTATTCTTATAACTAAGGTATTCCTGGGTTGTGTAGAAACATTTATTGACTAACCAGGCGTACAATTTTTTCTGGAATAATGGAATAGATCTAAGTTCTTTCAGTTCATTAGGTTCATTCTACCTATGTAAAAAAAAAGGTTAAACTCATTCCACACAAAGCCACTATTATAGTAATTATATCTATTCGAAAAAGACTTTGTTCACTTCAAAATTGAGACAGACCATTTTCTGCCACACTTCCAGGCTCTGGGCGTCCAAAAACTAACTGTTCCCTCGAATTTGACAGCGAAATTGACAATAGGGTGGTCAGTGGGTCGTCTTACTGCCGTACTCAGACATATTTAATGAATACTCAAGCCATCACTTAGTAAAGGTTTGACATATTTTTGTATGAGAAAACTGTTAAAACTATTACTAAGTGATGGCTAAGTAATCATTAAAGCTCTCTGAATGCGGCAGTTAGGAGCGGATTTAACAAAACAAGCTAATTAGTCCCTCAGATAGATTTCCAAAAAATATCTTATTTTTTCTTTTGTCACGTAAACAAACAATGAAGACGATACAGTGCTTTGAAAACTCGTGTGACGTCATTTTCCAAGACATTAGTATGACATTCTTTACCGGTGAGTGACGTCACAACCCCCCACTCAAATCTTTGACGCGTTGTATCTTCGTCAATTTTTATTGATTTTATAAAACAAAAAATACGTATCAAATATTTTTCGATAATCTAAAAGACGGATTTATTAGTATCATATTTTTTTTAAGTCAGTAAACATCCCTATTTCGTCGACCCAACGAACTTGAGGACGGCCCTGGCTTCTTTGGCCTAACCTTGGCTACCTCTCGGTTAAAGCATTGATCAATCGGCTATCTTCGCGTAGAAATTACGCACATAACCCAATATTTCTCCTTTGTGAAAACTAATATCGTTTGCGATTACCTATCCATTACGTCCGTCGATTTGGACCATAATTGGCAGACTATCTGCAAATCCGACTTAAGGTGGAAGCTCACATCTGGCCCGCGAAATTCTAATTTTCTTACGTTTTTGGCAATTTGCAGGCCAGTGCTTGGTTGTATGTTTATGAAAATTTGATTTGCGACTGTAAGACGTATGAAGTTACCGAATTATAACCATCAAAATTATCAATACAACCCTCCAAGTTCATTTTCATGTCAAGATTGATTTTTGCATGTAAAAGTCATTCTTTAGTAATTTAGTCGTCGTTCTTTAGTAGTTAGTAATTTTGATGGTTGAGATGTGAGCTTCCACCTTAACCCAGTGGGGCTACCTGTCTATTTCTTAATCGAATATTCAGCTCTTGGCATATCGCCAAACAGTGGAAGACCGAAAACTAAATTTGAGTTGAAACAAGATGAGTTTAACTTGTTTTGATTAAGCGGGAGTTTTTATGACTTAAGTATCAGATTAAAAAATACTCTGGGAGCAGTAGGTCTGGGTCACAAAAAGCCTCTACTTTTGTTCGTTACGCCGCTGTTGGTATCTGAGCAATCTACCCTGAGATGCATACAATCTAAGTATAGAAAGCTACAGGCACAACACTTGATATCGTTGATTGCAAAAGATTTTCAATATCTACGAGACTAGAAGCCTCGCCCCGATCCTAAAGTAATCAACGGAATCTTCAGATCCAATCTTTGCCGTATAAATGTTATCATCTTTTTGAGCCTTCTAAATTAGGAGTGAGCCACCTACACCCTAGGGACGACGCGACGAGAACAAATTCAATCAAGAAGCCAACGACTCCTTGCTGTTTACTGAATCAATCCCTGGTTTTATGGCGATTACTATCAGAATATTACTTTTTTTTTTCAAGTATTTGGAGGTATTATCGCAAACGAAACTCGATTTACGTAATAAAAAGGTATAAATTGTTCACATAATTGAACCTATTCGCTGAAAAGACACGAAACCGACCCTCACGACATCGCGTTTCTGTCTGACGTCTCAAATTTCAGCGCTATCATCCACATTTCTGACTACCCTCTTTATTTATGACGCGCAGTATTGCAAAGGAACACGATATCGTGTTGATGCCAACTCCTGTATATGTGTAGATAGGGATACACCATTTATAATCCAACTTTTAACGGTGGAAAACTTACTTCTCCATGGAAACTTGTTAGTTCCCCCTTTTCGTCGTGAGTTTAGAGAAAATGTGTGTACTTTGTGAGACTGCCTCGTTGGTCTAGCGATCGCAAGTGCGACTGCTGAACATGAGGTCCTAGTTTCTATTCCCGGGCCAGGCAAAGTGTTATTGGGGTGTGCCCGGTTAATGGCAATAGGATAACCTCTATTACATTTGACTTAAACATAACTGGCATATTATGGGTGTACTACTAGGTTCCTACACCGGTTTTACAGGCGTCATGTTAGTTAGTTAGACTTTTTGTATATTTACGAATCCCTATCTAAGTATACAGTGGTATAAGTAGCTCCATTAACTTATATGTAATCTAATAGGGTCAGAGTGTAGGTTGTAGGAAAGACATCTATAATTAGAAGAGACGTAGACAGTATTAAATTGCAGCATTATAGGGTTTCAGCTGACGTACACAGAATAATAATAAAGTAAATTGTTATTTCATCCTTTGTGACCTACTTCCAGCCGAGTGCTATTTATAGGTACTTAAATGAGATGGTTCTATTTGAACTAGGTTACAGAGAGGCAGAGATACAACTTCGATTGTGATTTAGTGCATTTCCTAGCCTATTTTTGTATGTCTTTCTGCCTTTTTTTTTTTTGGCGGGTGGAAAATCAAACGAATAACCCCTTCCGCTCTTGGGCAGAGCGAAAGGGAGTGTCAGATTTCTACTGACTGAAAACCACCCATGTTCCTTCTTAGCCCTTTATGCCGAGGCCGTGGTATCTCTTAACATCCCGCAAACATGTCTTTCTGCCCTTGTCTCATTTTATTTGCTGTCGGCGCAACACTTTTTTC
Source organism: Diarsia rubi (assembly GCA_932274075.1). Taxonomy (NCBI): domain Eukaryota; kingdom Metazoa; phylum Arthropoda; class Insecta; order Lepidoptera; family Noctuidae; genus Diarsia; species Diarsia rubi. Next base: position 14,684,498 of record OW026431.1, read on the forward strand.
TTTCCTTCTCCCAGACGTCATGGGATGTCTTACTCCTTTCACTTTCTTATCATTCCTCACATAATCCATCCATCTTTTCTTTGATTGATTCTTTTTGTATGAATCATACCTTTCGCCTTTTATTTTATTTTCATAAGCAGTAGCGGCCACGCATAAAACCTATATTAGTCAATCAACACAAAAAAAAGTTAGAATGAGACAAAGTCTTCTAAAGCTATCAAAATGAGTCTATTCACTGATAGCACAATCAGTCGGCTGTTACTGACATGATACTCCAGGACCCAGGACAATTTAATAATTACCTAAATAAAATAACACTTTCAATGCTCGGCTGTACTCCGAATTAAAATTGTAACATTGCAATAGCCAGTTTTCTATTGAAAATCTATCATGCAAAGGCATCTACTAAACAACTTTGCTTATACATCTAGGTACTAGCTTATAGCCAGCGTTGCAGAAGGCATTTCCCCCGGGAAAGAGCATCTGAAAGCATCTGAAAAGAACGCAATTTGTAAAGCCCAACGAATAGGTATTCAGTTCTATATGAAGCAGCGTTTAAACCTTAAAACATCGAATTTCTCTCACTATTGTATAGACCTATGGTGTAGAATCTGGTTCTTCTGACCTAACAGACAAATGCGTTACTGGGGAGTTTGTTCCGCCACTTTTTCCCAGCTAAAACACTAGGAAGTGTCGAAGGGTGGGCGTTTTGAAGGACTGTCTCTTAAAACTTTGACGTTTCTAAAAGTGCCGATTGTAAGCCTGATTTGAATATATGACTTTTAATTTTGTAAAGCCTATTAATACAGTATGTTAGTTTAAACGAGGGACAGATTGAAACCTGCTGTAGGGAGGGCTTACATGATACTAATGAAAAAAAAAAACATACCAAATACTTCGGAAAAGTCTCGCAACCCTTGCGTTTATCACAGAAAATGTGCGCGGATCAATGACTTTTAGGCGTAATCCATTTTCCCTTTTATATTTTAAAACTGGCGTAGGGCATTGGCAAAAAATTACGTCTAATAAAGTGAGATATGGAGAGCGTGTGGGGGCCATGGCACAATTACGTTTTAAATTAAGGTTATAGTTTTTTTTACATATTTGGGACGAGAATCGGATACTGAATACCCTTCAATATGTCCCTCGTTTAACCTAACATAAATATTATAAACGAGAAAGTTTGTAAGTATGGATGTGTGTTACTCTTTCACGCAAAAACTACTGAACGGATTTGGATATTTGGTACACAGATAGTTGATAACCTGGATTAACACATAGGATAGTTTTATCTTCCCGTGGGATAATTTTCGAGTTGTAGCTGGCGAAGCCGCTGGCAACACCTAGTATTGAATATAGAAAACTCGAAACCAACTGCGAACTTAGGTGAACCGCTGTAGGTGTAGCTTTCTCGGATGGGTGTTATTCCGATGGAGTACGGATTCAAATCTCAAACGATCCTCCTCGTTATCCAAATGCGCCGTGCTGCCTGTCGGGGCTACGGGTTGTTCGAAAGAGATACCGCATCCTCGACACAAAGGGCTATGAAGGAACATAGGTGGTTTTTAGTCAGTAGAAGTCTGACACTCACTCTGTCATTTGAAGATTTCCAACCCTCCAATAAAAAAAAGGGATCTATCATCTATCCGAAGCCACTTTTAACGCTGTTGATGTGACCGAGGTATGGTCAAAGCTCACTTAACTTGAAAAGGGGTAATAACTAATATTTAAGGACATAACGAAGTGTATAAGTGTACCTATTCTCAGTACACTTCATACGGATACTTCATAAGAGTTTCCTAGATTGTTACAAAACAAGCTAACCTAGTTACTCCATATTCATTATATTATCATTAATTTCAATAGAACCCCTGTTTATAAATAGACCGACGACGTCACAACATCGTTTCAGCGAAACGACTTTTCTATGTAAAAGACTAGATACTGTACAGTTTCTATAAAGCTCGCGACAGTAAAACCTACTGAAAACTAGAAACTGCTAGAAAGCTATATTTTTCCACATAAAATTGTGTGCTTCGTAACAGCAACCAGACATCGTGAATTCTGCAGTTTATCTGACTGGTACATACTGTTTAAATAAACATTTTGAACTCGGTTTTACGGAGCTGACGAACTGAATGTGGATGCTTGGTTGAATTTGTCATGGAAACATAAAGTTGTGTCCTACCACTCCTACCAGTGCTATGTTAGTATCTATATCTACGAGTACCTATACTTTATGCATGGCTCTTGTATGTACTGAAAAAATGTTGACTGAAAAATGTTTGTTATAAAATAAATTTTATGACAGGGTGGCTACACTAAGGTACGTAGTTAAGCTTGTGCAATAACAGCCGCCCGGATTAATCTTCAGGTAAGGTTGGTCTGTGGATGAGTGACGATCCATTTGATACAGAGTTTCGTTAAATATGGCCCATGATTAGCATTCAAGAGATTCAAAGGCTCAAAACATAAAGCTTCATTCAAGCTTCGTCTCTTGAAAACCCACATGAGCTAGCGATCTTTAAACGGTATAGGTACCTGAAAATCTGGATGAGATTGTTAGAATGCTTTATTCGATAAATTGGACTATAATCTGGAAGGACCAATCTTTTCCGACCAATAAACGGTCGCAAAATGTACGCGATCGCTGCGCTCGGGATGACGTCTTTAGGTTTTTTCCGTTCTTACGATCCGAGAGCATATTTTTCTTTTTGTGTCAAGTCCGTTTTTTGCTTGTCCCTAGGGTTTGACCTAATTTTATTTTTAAACCCATAAACTATTCGAGCCTTTAAAGATACTGGATCAAACAAAATACATTTATTTTTAATTTAATTATATCAGTTTCTGTATAATTATAAATCATTTTGTTTAACCAGCATTTAAATAAAGAGGACTTGGCTACTTTTACCTGTCCCCATCTGAATTTGTATGATTGGATCACGAATATTTAGAGATTTTTCTAAGGACGACGTACTTTTTTCATCGGATTTAGTTACTAAATATCATCATTAAATAATATTTATCAATTAATTTGTAATGATCTGGCTTATTTACATAAAAAACCAAATAAAATTACGATGTTGAAATTTTGATCCACCCGGAACATTCAGTATTGTGACCGCATTTTATAGTACTTTTAGCCACTTTTTTTGGGTAACAATACTTTAAAACAGGCAATACCTTAACATATTCCTGCTCAGGAAGCCATTTTTTACTTAGTGTCACAACGACTGAGGAACGTAGACGTGTTGTTGCTGGCTCGGTACAAGAACGGAATTTATGTTCAGGTATGTGTTTGAATTTTACTACAGCGTAACCAAATATAGGATTGCTGTTTATTTCTAGAAACTGCCATTTCTTTTAAGTTACTGTTTAAAATGACATCAAATGGAAAAGAACCACGAATAATAATTTATTTAATTTTTAAAATCGGCAAGTAAGAAAATGTGACTTCCGTTTTGTGACCATATCTGTGGTCACATACGGGCTGAGCTAAAAGTCACAACATGACTGAACCTATAAAGTTAAGTTCACATGGATACAATGATGTTGTTTCAGAAATAATAGTTTTCTGCGGGAATCGGTTTGCAAGAAATATAATATTGTGAGCATCAGTACAGGTAAGGCCTAATAATTTTTGTTATTGTAAAAGGCTTCGTAATTTATTAATTGTTTATTATTGTTAAATACTTCATACAAAAACTCACAGGTGTGTGTGTTTTTTTTTCTAGATATTTTGTAAGGATATTGTTTTTGTCGAATATACGGGGTGTAACAGAATAAAGGCAATACCTTAGACACCCCAATTAGTTTATTAAATAATAGGTAAAAATTTAAAAATCTATAAAAAAAAAAATAATAATAATAATAGAAAATAGTAATAAAAAAATAATAATAGAAAAATCTATAATTCTGGCCAGGAATCGAACCCGCTGAGTTTGGAAAAAAAAAATCACATTCTGTATTATTACACCATTCGATAGTGTTGCTTGTATTACATTAATAGTACAGTAATGATATACGGCAAATTTAAGAAAATAGCAGATTTTTATGAAATTGCTATTTTTCTGTGATACACAGAAAAATAGCAATGGTGTTTTTCTCAGCCATAATCTATTCGAAATTTATAAAATTTCATTGTTTTCAATGTTTCACTGGATTTGAAGTCTCAACAAACGCACTGTATTCAGCAATACGAAATTATTGAGTTGAACAAAAAATAGCATTATTTCAAAGAAGAAACGGTTAACTTAAGTTTCGAATACAGTCATTGCCTTGTGTTTATTTTTAATTAGACGTTTTCCTTAAGTTTGTCGTATATGATTACTTCCCAGAATTTGTTCCTTATTAGCAACACTATAGAATGGTGGTGATTTTTTTTTCAAAATCAGCTGGTAAGATTCGTGGCCAGGATTATTGATTTTTCTAAAATCCAATGATGCAGTTTTAGTTTTCGTCAAAATCGGCCTCGAGACTCCTTTTGACAATGTTTTTCGATATCCCTCATAGTTTCGGATATAGCCACCCACGCTCAGTTGAAAAAATCACCCTGTATAATAATATAGATAATTAGCCGCCTTTCAACTATTGATAAATGTAAGAGATTTTTCTGCAAGACTGATTCGTTGTCTAAAATGTATGTATGTTAAAAACAAAGCTTAGATAGGTATATTCGAGTTTCGAAAATTTGAACTGTTTAGTATTACGATTACTATTTTAGATATTTATTAGTTATGTTATAAGTTTCAAAGACGCTTGTTAGTAACTTAATTCTGATTTTAATATAAATGTTATTTTATTCATGAAAACAATAGTATGTTAACGAGGTACAATATTTTTTGTTATTATTAGTTCCACTGTTGAAAAGATACGAGTATAGTATTTTTTAATTATTATTAAATGTTCATCTGGAATATTAATATGAATAGTCTAATAATAGCGTCCATGTAGACGAATCTTTACCCTATTAGAGACGTTCAGTTGTGTGACTGTCCCTTTTTTCTATTTTAACCAAAAAAATATTTAATATTCTTTATAACACACTGAATTGTTCTGTTTTCGCTCGGTGGACAGGAATTGAATTTTGATTCATAATTAGGGATCCCTGTGGAAATATATTTTTATTACAACCAAATATATTTAAAATTCAAATCCGATGTGCATCAAAGTCACATACCTGAAATTGAAGCGTGATTTTTGTTATAGAATGTTCAAAGAATTGTCGTGTTTTGTGTTTTTTTCTTTTGACAAGGTTGTTTTTTTTTAATTAGTAATAAAAATATTAATAATATTTGTGTAGTTTTTTGTTAATATCATACTTAATATAGTCACATTCTGGAAGTGGTCACACAGTTTCTTCCACTATGTATTGGGATATGTTTTATTCTAGCTATAATATTGGCGTTCTTAATTGATTTTCGTTAATTTCAATCTATACACTACTTAAAAATAAACCATAGTTGCCATAAATTTACATTCTTTTTAAAAACGAAGTTACACACAGGTTGACACAAATAGAAAAATATGCTCCCGAACACATCGAACCGAACGTTAGTAGAATAATAGCTTAAGGTGGAAGCTCACATCTAGCCCGCGAAATTCTAATTTTCTTACGTTTTTGGCAATTTGCAGGCCAGAGCTTGGTTGTATGTTTATGAAAATTTGATTTGCGACTGTAAGACGTATGAAGTTACCGAATTATAACCATCAAATTATCAATACAACCCTCCAAGTTCATTTTCATGTCAAAATTGATTTTTGCATGTAAAAGTCATTCTTTAGTAATTTAGTCGTCGTTCTTTAGTAGTTAGTAATTTTGATGGTTATAATTCGGTAACTTCATACGTCTTACAGTCGCAAATCAAATTTTCATAAACATACAACCAAGCACTGGCCTGCAAATTTCCAAAAACGTAAGAAATTAGAATTTCGCGGGCCAGATGTGAGCTTCCACCTTAAGTAGAAGTAGTAAGAATTACGAGTATGTGCGCCTTGTTGAATATTTTGTATGTAAGCAGAGCATTCCGGTTTCGGGAACAAAGCACGTTTGCTTCACAATATCCGTCGCTGCTATCTTTTAAGGGCTGGATTTTTTTTTTGAAGAAACCTGCCTGGGGACAATTCTCGATTTTCGCCATTTATCTCGAGTTCGAGATCGTAAGTCTATCTCTATGTCTATTAAAAATATCTCTATCTCTACCAAAAAATGTCGAATTGAGCAGAATTCCGTATTCTCAGTCAAAATAGAAATAAATGTCACGAAAATGTCGAGTCGAGTGAAGATAATGTTACGCCGCGCGCCGGGCATCTAGAATCTTCAAGAAACCTCGCTTAATAACTGAGAAGTACGCGTGAATTCTAGTAGGTACCTAATTCTATTCTGTAGGTAACTACTGCGTCCGGCGTCAGCGGTACTTGCATTGTAATTTCGACCGTATACCTACGGCGTAAAGTAACTTCTTCTTTGTTGGTTATTTTATCTTTAAGTTTATTTTTTTGTTAATGTTTTTCTGGATGCTTTTTATGGAATAATAGCGAACTTCCTCGAATATCTATTGTGTGTTTGGGGTATAAAAGGACCGGGAGAGGACGAAGCGAGGCAGTCTACTTTTAAGCGAGACAACGAAAGGTTCGAAGAGATATCAAGTGCGCTAAAGTGTTCAGTTGTGATTTGCGATTGTTTATAAGTGTTTTGCGAGTAATAAAGTTATTTCGTGTGTTCAATTGGTAGTGCTTTTATTTATCCCATACCCAGCTCGTAACAATAATGTTACCATTATGAAGAATCGCACCTTCTGTTTTAGGTAGCTATGAGTTAATGAATGATTATGTTTTAAAACGCTGACTAAACCTAATTATTTAAGTATAAAACGAAACGTTTAGTGTGTTTCAAGATTTTCGTATGCTCTTCGTGAAATAAAGAAAACAAATTGACAGTTGACTGTCTGTCAGTGTCAGAATTTGCGCCTTTTAGCGGTTCCTTCAAAACTTTTGTTATGTTTACATGTACTGTGTTTACATCATTATTGGGTGCTGTTTTACATTTTAAAAGTTTTATTTTAACATGGAGGGGAAAAATCAAACAAGGCAAGGGCACAAATCAAAGAGTATAAATTGAATTGCCAGTAAGTATGAGATGCCAAGCCGTATTTTATTTAAAAATTAAAGAAAAGAAAACACAGTGTACAATCCAAAACTCAACGAATTCACTCAGAAATGACGTATCTCTACAATTGACATGACATCTCTACTGCTCAGAAGCACTCGACATGAACTCTAACGTTAGCTTTCGACAAATGTCGAATTCGACATCCCTAGAATAGCAACTTTTAAAATTTGTCGAAAAAATGACCTCATTAGAAATTTTTGTCGAGTTCGACACCATCTCTAAAATAAACTTCCGTCATTTGATTTTATTTAAAAATAGTCTTTTCCCAACTATGTTGGGGTCGGCTTCCAGTGTAACTGGATACGACTGAATACCAGTATTTTACATGGAGCGGCTGCCTAAGATCTATATATGGCAGCCGGGACCAACAGCTTAACGTGCTTTCAAAGGCACGGAGGAAACTCGATATGAAATGGGTGGTCACCCATCCGCAGATCCACCTTGGCAAGCGCGGCTTAACCTAAAGGTCGACCCGAGTGGCAGTTATTATTATGCCACGAGCTCTTCCAGAATGACTTAATAATACCCTGTCACCGTTTTTGCGTCGGTGGTCCCTTTCACCCTTTATTTGCAAGCCCTATTTCCGTTGCAAGCGCGCCTAAAAAACCATAAACTTTACCCCTTAAATCCTAGACTTAATGACTGACCGGTAAACAAAGCGTTTAGTTTAATTTCAGGCTAACCTACTTGCGCGAAAGTTTGCGCGCAAACAGAGCAGGGCAAGTCTATTTGTATGACTTGGTTTTGCTGAAGGTTTCAGCGAAATTGCTTAAGTTAAAATTAAAAGTACACCGTTCGATTTGCAAAACTGGGCGTTGAGAGATGGGTGTCGGAAGGCACAATAATATTTAGGTATTCGTTAAGCTGTTCTTCCTCCTCCTTATGACAGAACAGATATCTGCCGGTAAAGGTCTCGTCAAAATCGGTCTAGCTGTTTCGGATATTAGTCTGAACAAACAGACACAGACAAAATGTGTTTTTTTTGTTTATAAGTGCGTTCCAAAACACAAAAATAGGTGACGTGGCCCAAAAGGCTGCTCAAATCAAATGGGACTGGGCAGGACATGTCTGCCGCATGCCGGACAAACTGTGGGCCAAAATAGCAGGGAACTTTTCACGAAGGAGTTGGCGGGATGAATTAGATCGGTTCCGTCAAAACTGGAAGGAGGACGCGCGGGTTCGCGAGAAGTGGAAAGAGTGGAGGGAAACCTTGGCCCTAGAGTGGGACAGAGCAAGCTATTACTTGTAAACTTGTAAAGCCTACTTAGCTGTGATAGTTTTCCTTTTTTTTCGTTATATATGCTACTATCATGAATTTTTTCACATGCCCATACACAACCCGTATAAGTGGTTTAGGATGGCACATTTGAGTCTAACAGAAATTTGCACTTTAAAGCTTAATATTTCACAAACGAAACCCTTCATCGAAAAACTGTTTGAGCAAACTCGCAGTATTTATGTATATATATACACCGTTACATTTTGATCGTTTTAATCCCGTGGAGGGTCAATCAGGTGCATGAAGTACTATCGATTTGTAAAGACAAAATAAAATAAAAAAGGTTTTTTTCTTTTAAACTCGAATTAATTCTCGCATTAGTGAAAAAACAATGCGAACCATTAGTAGGCACTATTCGATACTAACAACAATGACGCGTAAGCGCAGTCAACGTGGACTCACAAAAATTAGCCAATGCTAGAGCAAACCCCGCCCCCAAACCTTATTTGATTGGCAATGCAAAAGGCGCGCGCCCCGCGCACCCCGCGCGCTAAGGGCAGCACAAGACCATGTCATTTAAATAATTTAGTTTCTCTAAGACGGTGTGAAACATGACGGATGTCCAGCACATTACGAGCGTAATGTACGTAATCACCTAAATTCCGTGTTTGGAGATCACTGGATTGGACGGGGTGGTCCACTTGCTTGGCCAGCAAGGAGCCCGGACCTTACCCCGCTGGATTTTTATTTGTGGAGTGAGGTGAAACGATTGGTGTACAGAAACCAAAATCAAACTCGTGAACAAATAAAAAGTGCGATAGTGGACGCGTTCGATGTTTTAAAAAGTGACAGAGACACATTATTGAAATTAAAAAACAATTTAATTAAACGTGCAAGATTATGTATCGAAAGGAATGGTTCCTTTGCATTTTGAACAATTAGATAATACGCTATCGTGAAGTGTAGAAGTGATTAATTATTAGTTTTGTAACAGAACTCTTCTTTTTAATCGTTGTAAGTAATTTTGATTCCACATTTTTAAATACGCCATAACTCTGCGCCTGTTAGAACTTATTTTTACATGTACCTACCGCTTTTAGCATAAGTAATTCTTTTAATTTTATTAGGTATGTTCCGACACCTAGGCACAAAGCAATTATGACGGTCCTAAGCCCGTAAATGTATGAAGGAAAATTTGGAATCATTTCATTTGTTTCCGTGAACACCAGATGAGCGACTCAATAACCTAAGCTGATCGGGTTCATTAACCTAAGCTCGAAGGTAGGTAGTTAGGTACGCACTGACGACGACGCGGCGTACGCGTAGGTAACTAACTCGTGTGCACTACTGGTTTCATGCATTTTGCGAATATTACGTTATCACTTCCAATTTTTTTTTATTTTAAGAGATAGAATGCTGTGCAAGCTGTTGATGAATAGTATTTTGTAAGTTAAACCACCCGTTCAAGGGATTAAAACGATCAAAATGTAACGGTGTATATATATATATGTATTTAAAGACCTATCCAACGACATCCCACACAATGGACTTTGCGAGAAAAAAAAACATCCCCTCTTTAATGTATACTGGAGATACCCTAAAACAAAACTAATTTTCAATATTTTACTTTAGCACTTTGTCGGCGTTACTCATTTGTATATTCATGCCAAATTACAGCTTTCTAGTACTAAGAGACTTTGAAATATAGTGCGGAAGGACGGAGAGACAGACAGACAGACAGACGGACATGGCGAAACTATAAGGGTTCTATATTGACTACGGAACCCAAAAATCGGTCAGTTTGAAATTACAAACAGATACAGTACGATCAAATTATCTTGGCAGGTCTGAACATAGGCTCTGCGAACTTTTGCGCATGTATACTCGCGAAGAAAACTGTTATTGCCTGATAAACACATATACGATCAGAAAATACCTAATACAGTGAGAAAATACAAATGAAATAAATATCAAAACACTTTTAGATACCTAGTCTACATTTTTAACTCCATTTTCTTTTTCCCCTTTCATATACTGAGTTAAATCGTAAATATTTTTTCACGCCTTGCTATTTAAAATACTACTATACTTTGGTGGCATATTTGACGAAATAAGTGCGCACTAACTTTTCTAACAAATAATAAAAAATAACAGTAATATTAAAAACAACAAACAAAAACACAACGAAAACTTTTCTAATCGAATGTGCTCAAGACAGAGATAGCAACACAAACACCAAACAAATGCTGTCGTGTGACTGAGATATAATACCTCGTACCGAATATTGCCGAACTTGCACGAAGGTCACGAAGTTAACAAAAAGAGATGTGCATGTGCATGTGCAATGGGTGTCGTTTAATCGATTATTCTTCGAATCGATTGAAATTAAGTAATAAAAAGATGTTTCTATTTAATTTTATATTGAGGTTTTAAATATTCGTAAACATTCGTTATTCAAGAAGTCTGTAATAGATTTCTAAAATATAAGTAAATCATGTCTTTTAACAGAGGAAACATAAAGTTACTATACATTTTTTTTTTAATAAAGACGAAAACTCAATTATTAATGATTAAATTCACTTTATTAGTTAATGTATTCACTTAAATATCTTCTAAACACTAATAATAACGTATTCCAAATAAAATTAATCGATTACGATATTTGATCGTATAGAGGATTGATTGTGTTTATGTAAGGTGCATCTCTAGCCTATACTCCGCCCCCCGAACTTCACCTCATGTCACCATTTGGTTCCTAATAAATGTTACTGCTAGGCTTGTTCTTACTCGGACACTGAATGGAACGCTCCGAACTAGTTCAATCGTTCAAATGAACTAGTTCGGTATTCTAGTACTATTAGTTCATTTTAGTTCACTGATCATTAGAACCAGACTACCAGACTACCAGAGAGTATTTATTCACTACGTTTGATTAGAACATCAGTCGGACATAATGGAATACATAATTTGATTTTCCTTCATACTTTGCAGGCTTAGGACTGTCATTTCAATATAAATTAAACATTTCACATTAATTTCAATGTCATGCAATTTTGTAAAATCGAAATGGCGTATTTAAAAATCAAATATTTACAATGATCTTTGATTTGTTAAATACATATTCTTTAATTTTCTTTTTTTTTTGCTTTTTGTTTTTTTTTTTTGTTTTTGTTTTGTTTTTTTTTTGTGTCTTATGAAATAATGAAGATATATTTACATGAAAGTACGTTCTAATCGAATTAAAGGTTGCTGTGTAAAAAAAGCAACTGCGACACCTTGTTTGGTTTCAGAAGTGTTCTTCTTTCTCTCAAAACCTGCCCGGCATTCGAGAATATGCGTTCACAAGGAACGGATGTCGCCTGTAAACTTAATCGTTTCAAAATGTATTTATAAAGATGTGGGTACACATCTTTACGAATGGCCCACCATTGCAGTGGATCATCCTGCCTCCTGACATATTCTTCATTCAGGTACTTGTCAAACTCTCGTGTACCTGCTGCAACAGGGTTTTCCGGCCTTGAAATGGTTTGTAAATCACGGTCAAATTCATCCCAAATACTTTCTTTCGTATCAACCAAAGCATTTGAGGTGCTTGGCGTAGGTGCGGACGTACTAGCAATTGCTGGTTCTGTAGGACTTGAATGAGGTATGATTTGTTGGCATATGCGGCGTTTTAAAATCTCACAGGCTATTTTAAAAGCCTCTGGTGTCCGGAAACCTCTGCCTTTAAATCTTGGATCCAATATAGTGCTCTCAGCGTAAAGAGGGTTTTTTTCAATGTCACGAAACCGATCATTTAGCTGAGTTTGTAGTGTCGTTATTAGTTTGTTAACCTCTACATGATCATAAGATATTGCCAACATGCGAGTCACGTGTTTGGATAAGAGTTGAATAAACACTAAAACTTTTGACAACGTGACATTTTTCTCTGCGCTAATTTCTGTGGTAACTTCATAAAAAGGTTTCAGTACGGGTACAACCTTTTCAATAATTTCCCATTCTCGAGACTGTAGAGAGAGATCGCTTCTTAAAAGTGCCAATGTGCTTATTACGGCATCTTTTACTTTTAAAAGTCTATCCAACATGTCATAACATGAGTTCCACCGTGTTGGACATTCCTGTTTTAATTTCAGCACTGGAAGACCCATTTGCTTCTCTATTTCTTGTAGTTTCAATAAACCCGAGGTGCTTTTTTTAAAATATTCCACTATTGCTTTTACTTTTATAATTATAACACTTATATCATTCATTGCGCGTTGGACAACTAAGTTTAGAGAATGAGCGAAGCAAGGGATGGACCTCCAGTTACTCATTCTAATAGCTGCCAATATGTTGGCAGCATTATCGCTTACAATGCTTACAATTTTATCTGTGATACCCCAGTCTTGTGCAATTTGTTTTAAAAAAGCGATTAAGTTAGCGCTCGTGTGTCGTTCATTATAATTTATGCACCCGAGCAAAGCAGAACACAGTTTAGTGGTTGAATCAATAAAATGAGCTGTAACAGCTATGTAGCTCTCATTGGTACTGGATGTCCAACCGTCTGTGGCTAAGCATACAGCATGCGCTTCTGACATTTGAAGTTGTATTCTTTCAAAAACTTCGACATAGGTCTTAGGTATCAGTGTAGTGGTCAAAGTTTTACGTGATGGAAGCTGGTAACCGGGGCAGTGTGAGACCATATCTATTAATTTTTTAAATTCTGGTTCCTCCACTATACGCAATGCATGATGACCTTTAGCCACCATCTTAACCAACTGCTTATCTACATGCTCTATTTTGCGTGCCGAAGGTGGTTTCCTCATGTAGCTCGTAATCGGTACAGTTACAGTAGTAGTAGCAGTACTTGAAGCGATCGACGATATCTGTGGAGGTTCCTGAACAGTTCGTTCTGGTAAAAGTTCCGATGATGGAAAAGCAGCAGCAGTAGGTTGCCTCTGAACGCACAAAGAAATAGTGGGATGCTTGTTCTTCATATGGCGATTTAAATTTCCCAAAGAACCACTTTTTATACTCAAATAACAAGAGCAATAATTACACTTTGCACGATCATTCTCTGTGCTTTCTGTAAAATGAAACCAGATTTCGCTTCTTTTTGATCTTGTTGGTGCCATTTTACGAAAATAACCAACCTATGTACTTGATTGAGCCGTCACCGTAATAAAAAGATAAATTAAAAAGTTATAGTAAAATATTGCACCAGAAAGTAAGTTAGTCCAAGCAAATGATGAATTAAATTATTAGTTTTATTTATTACCATGCGCACACACAGTCCTTAATAAAATCCACACACAACAATACCAACCACGACATAAACATAGAACCATCGAAAAACAAATTAAAACAATTAATAGCTAATATATAGATGAGACGACAGTAATTAAAGTGACAGTTTTATTTAAGAACTAACTGTCATCTGTCAATCAAAGAGCCAAGAAGGAACGGGCAATATTAATTTGTCCCTGCATTGTAAGTGATAATAGACCTTATTGTGATTGTCATAACAAAAAACTCGCAATATTCGTGAGTCGGTAATCGTACATCGTCCATCACGCTCACACGCATGCTTCTCTGATCTCTCAACTCGCTCAGACACTCGTACTTGTTCGTTCTGATTATTCGGCTCTCGCGAGCAGTCGCGAGCCAGATGATCACTGTAGTTCACCGTACTAAATGAACTATTTAAACGACCGAAACAGAATATTTCGCTCGCTCCTCGCTCAGACTCTCGTACATATTCGGCATTCGCGAGCCAGACGGTCATTGTACTAAATGAACTATTTAAACGACCGAAACAGAATAGTTCGTTCTCGGTCACCTATAGGAATTGCGTCTTAGTAGTACATAGTACATGTACTACACAAGCCTAGTTACTGCGCAGCGTTCTGCACGAAGTTCGGACCTGCCAAGATAATTTGTTTGAACTGTACTTCTATTTTGTATTTGTATAGAAAATGGATATCCGGTATGAATAGCGAATTCATTTTATTGTGAGTTGCTCGTTATTGTTTGCTCAACAAAGAACAAAGATGACTCCAAACACAATCAAATCTTATCCCGAGTCAAAGTCAAAGCAGCTCTACTCTCTGGTTATATTTAAAACGTTTTGTGTGTAGACGATCTGTTGTCGTTCCTGCCCCCGTATTCACAAAAGCTTTGATTCGATTTCGCTTCGACTAGTCGTATGCCTCTATGTATGTCTATCTTTTTTTATCATAACGAAAGAGAGCGAGATGGAGAGTACTACTTTCTGAATCAAAGTGTTTTCAACTTTTCACGAATAAGGTGCCTGTAAATAATTTGGCACGATCTTTTCACGAAGTACACGGAGCTTGGATGAGTTTGAAAATATTTCACAGTGAGATGGGATTACGGTGAAACTTCTCTTGTTTGTGAACTAACGTTACAGACTGCAGAAAAGGGATCGAAAATAAACCAACGACACGGTTGGCGCAGTGGTTGAGCGATTGACTGCTGCGCAGCATGTCGCGGGTTCGATTCCCGCACGGAACAAATATTTGTACGACCTACAAGTATTTGTTCCGAGTCTGGGTGTTTTTCTATCTATAATATGTATGTATTTACAAAAAAAAAAAAAAAATGTATATAAGTAGTTTATCAGCCATCTCGTTACCATAACACAAGCATTAGGTTGCTTAGCTTGGGACTAGATGGCGTTGTGTGAAATGTCCAAGGATATTTATTTATTTATTGTTTATTTATTTAACTTCAAAAACACAAAAAAGTAAAAAAAAACCGCCCAAACGCATGTCGGACCACGCACAAAATAGGGATCCGTAGTTGCCCATCACAATAAAAAGGTACTACTTGTTTGATCGGAACTGCTGCATTTTTTCTTTAAAGTTTTAGCTAATAATTCAACCCATAAGTTTACCACCAAAATGTTCCCAGAAATTAACATAATATATCAAATTGATACAGTATTTCCGCATCCCTGGTGGGGATCGAACCCACGACCTTTGGATTAGAAGTCCAACGCGCTATCCTCTGCGCCACAGGGACTGTTGCAATGTGTTATAATAAAGCGGTCCCCGAACCCACGAGGCCCACGAGCAATTAATATGAACAATATAAAACTATTGTTGTACAATAGTTGATACAGAATTTGGAAGGCAGGTGTGTAAATTCATAAGGACAAAAGATTAATGAGTGAATACGGTATTTCACCAAAAAATATAATTAGTCCGTCTGTTAGATTATTGAAAAATATTGGATACTTACGTGTTTTTTGTTTTATCAAATGAATAAAAATTGACGACAAAAAAACGAGTCAAATATCATGAGTGGGGACTTTTGACGTCACTTTGTGGATAAAAAAGTACTACCCGTGTGACGTCATACGAATTGACACGACAGTTCCAAGGATTGTATCGTCTTCATCCATTGTTTACGTGAAAAAAGAAAAAATACGTTATTATTATTTTTTGGAAATCTATCTGACTGACTAATTAGATTTTTTTGGTGAAATTTCCTATTAAAATAGCAACATTTTATAGAAAGAACAATGTGAAGGCGGTGTACCTACGCGTTGTTCTTTCAATAAAAATTGTTGTCTTTATTTGGGTGGGGTGGGAAATCATCAAACAACGTCCCGCTCTGGGCAGAGCGGAAGGGAGTGTCAGACTTCTACTGACTAAAAACCACCCATGTTCCTTCTTAGCCCTTTGTGTCGAGGCCACCATATCTCTTTCGAACGAGCGGCAGCCCCGAAGGGAAGGTACACAGATATATCGGCACTGTTGCAAGCACCGTCACGGAAAATCATATATTATACATACTTGGAAAGACCACCCGTTCCTAAGAAAATCGGTGGTGACACACGGACAGACGGACAAGAGAGTGATCTTATAAGGGTTACTTTTTAGGGTTCCGTACATCGAAAGCAAAAAAAACGGAACCTTTATAGGATCACTTTGTTGTCCGTCCGTCCGTTTGTCTGTCTGTCAAGACCCTTTTTCTCAGGAACGCGTGAAGGTATGAAACTGAAAGTCTACTGTCCCTGAAAGCTGTGGAAAAATTAAACTTCTAACTAAGCCAACGTAATCAAACGATACAGCCGTTTTAAATTCGACACTCGCAGGGGAAACAAAACCTACAGGTTACTTTCCATGAACTCAGAATCTTGAAATACGAAGCAATGTCTTATAGCACATAAGCACAGGTAAAGGAAAAATGGCGAAAACCGTAAAATTTTAGTCAAATCATATAATAAAAATATTTTAAATAATTTTAAAGACAAACTGTAGTCTTTATCAGATGGAGGAGGTCATAGGCCGAATTCTTCTAATGAAACTGCACATGAATTTTTCAACTCAACAGCAGTCAGATGTCCTGATTGCGATTAATTTCTTAAATAATATTCGCCATTACTAGTAATATGGGATTATTTGTCAGGCATATACCTAATATGTATCTGTAGTATGAAGGCTTTCAATAATCCGGATTACGTCGTAACTAAACACAATCGTGAAGCGAATCCACTTACAGAGCCATTAAGCTCCCGACAACATAACTGGCCTTGAATAATGTTATCGCAAAGACATTTGATATTACTACCTTATGCCTGCGACTTCGCCCGCGTTGTGTACGTACGGCTAACTTAGTTTAATTACTTCATGATCACTGCTCTCCAAACGGTGAAGGAAAACATCGTGACAAAACCGGCATGTTCTAAAAGCAAAAATTTCGGAGACATGTGACAGCTACCAACCGCACTGGGTCGGCGCAGTATGATAGATAGCCCATTCCGTGTCATAATGAAGAGGCTTGTGCCCCAGCAGTGGGAACATTATAGGCTGATTATGAACTACGGGATTGTTTTGGCGTAATAAAAAGTACCTATGTATCCTAAGTGTTAGTTCCGGTTATAAAACAAATCCATTCAATAGTTGTTAGCAGCGTGAAAGAGTAACACAAAGAAGAGAACAGAAATAGTAACAATCCATCCATCCATCCGCACAAACTTTTGCAATAATAATAGTAGTAAGCTTTCTTACTAGTGAGATCTCCATTATTCATAGCAGAACCTATTATTTTATGCTGATTTTGCTCTCTGGAATAGAGCCACAGACATGGAATGAATAGAATAGTCAATAAATTCTTATTGTGGTATTCAGCCTTTCTTTCATGGGATGAAGTGCGAACCGAGACCAAGAATTCTTTATTATAATAGTGTTTATATTTTCTATAGAGAGCTATTTCCGGAGAAGCAGAGTGACCTTTATTTTATAATAGAATATTAAACTTGCCGGCAATATTGATTTTACTGGTTCAAAAGGTCAACGTCCTGTATTGTGAGTACGTCAACTGATAGAAAAATCATAGTTAAAGAGAAAATATGCACTGCAGAGGACTTTGAATTGAATTATTTGACCGGCCACCTTTGTTTTGTACGAAAAACCACCACGTTCCCGAGAATTAATTTAAAGTTACAGTCAGTATGCGCATAACTTGGGTAGTTTATATTATACCCCGTGAATGTGACACTTTGGAAGATTTTGCCTCATAGAAAACTTTGTATTGATGCCAACTTTTGATAAATACAGGTTTTATACGTGGCCATCACGCTTAAAAAAACATTCCAACCCCCTTGAAATTGATGGCTGACAAAACAATCATTAGTAACTTGCCACAGACTAGGCGGCTTCGTACTCCTATTTTAACTTTATTTTTTTGTAATATTTAGGATGTTATAATACGGCACTTTTTAATCATTCCACTTATCCGGCTCGGAAAAACACCGAAGAATTTCCTGCTCTAATTTGGATAAATTGCGGTGACACTGACGGAAACTTCAGTACATTTATCAGTTACTGATATCCGGAGCCGCGTCCGCAATCCTCCATAACGGTTTGAACGAACCTTCAGTATTTATGGATAGGTGTCTATATCAGACCGAGGTCACAATTTGTCTTTACCGGTTTATCCAGATCCTTCCTTACCTTGATCCTCTACTATGCGATGTTTGAAATCAAATGAAAGATGTGATTGGTTACTAATTCAAATCTACTACTCAAATCTACTTATCAAATCTACTACTCAAATCTTCTACTCAAATCTACTACTCGAATCTTCTACTCAAATCTACTAATTCAAATCTACTCAAATCTACTATCCAACTCACTACGGTTTACTTTCGTTGTTCTTACAGATCGATGTCCGAAGGCGACAACTCAGTGTTCTCCGAAGGGGGCACCACGCCCTTGGACCCGAATGCTGCAGCAGTAGGAGACGACAAACAAGAAGACAACGCCAGCGGTAACGAGTCTGAAGAAGTGGACGATATAGAACTTATATTTACCACTGACGAGTCTAAGGATATGAGTAATTTGCAGGTGAGGGTTTCACAGAAGGAAGTTATTAAGACTACCAAAATTAATGAATATGGAGGTATACCCAGTACTAACTGGGTTGAAGAGGTCAGATAGGCAGTAGCTCCACGTAAAACACTGGTATTCGGACACGCTAAGAAGATGGTCTATTCGTGTGGCTATTGAAAATTTATGAACGGATTTATGCGTTGTTGATTGATCTTTAAAGCATCCAAATATCTGCTTAACATGAGCATGAGTCAATATAATTATCCTATATCGGAGTAAAACTCAGTAGAAAGTCCTAATGCGTATCCTCAGGGTATGTTAATTTTATGCCGTAGATAAAATAGGGGATTTTAAATTGGCCAAGCCCTGCCTCGACTTTAGTGCCCATTACTTAGCATTGTTAGTGATATTCGGAAAGTTTTGGGGCTGTTTTTCATGAGGGTTAACTACTTTAAAAGTGAAGTTTCTGCCTGTTGATTATATGTCATTTGCAAAGTTTTTATTAAATCGCTTAAAACTTTATTCTTAAATTAATAAAATATTGAAGTAGATGTTTGACAGGTCCGTGTGATTTTTTTTTTAATATTTAGTCTTGAAACTACTTCATTCGCGAAAACTACAAAATATTCTTTTTGTTCCATCCAGGAGGACTTAGTCTCGATACGCGAGGGTGAATGGGCTCCTCAGTCAGCATCAACAGCACATTCGACACCAGTCCTCATAAAATTCCACACTCTAGACCCTGACTTCCAGCCAGGCCCGAAAACCAAAGAGATTTCGACAGAAAACCAAGAAAATAACGAACAGCCAGTAGAGGTTACGAAACTGAAACGAGTCTCGTTACCAAACGACAAGGAGATTCGTCACGTTGCTTTTAACAGCAAGGGGAGTTTAGACTTGCCCGGTCGGAGCATTCTGAAGAGTTCCGACAATATGCTGTTCAGGAAAAGTCCTAACACAAGTTCTAGGAGGATTGATTCCATTGATAGTCTGACTTGCGAGTATAACCGAGGTCTTAGCTTCGATAATACAAAGTCTTCGAGCTTCGAACTCGGTTCCAGCATGGACATTCTTCATAGAGAGGAGAGTGTGGACAGTTTCCACAGGAATGTACATTTGGGACACCGGTATTCTGTGTTCGCAGAGACCGATATCTCGAAGTGTGGCACTTCCGAAGACGATTTGGCAGCTAACTTGAATGTTCGGAGGAATACGTGTCCTAATCCATTTCAATACAGGTGAGATTCTTTTATACTTACTGAAGATTTTGGGGATAATTCTGGATAGTCAAACGCCACTTAACTTTAAGACGTTGTGAGAGTAGGTATACCTACTCTATATAACTATTTCTATAGCCATAATCTTTTTAAATTGAAATTTACTGCTTGATATTTTAAAGCGACTTACTGCCGACTAACTTAGTATACATTTGACATATAAAACCTTTACTAAGTGACGGTTTTGGTAATCATTAAATGTCTTTGAGTACGGCAGTTAGAGCTGAATTACTTTTGTATATTCGTAGGTATGTCACCTACGAATATACAAAAGTAATTCAGCTCTAGATAATTTTAGTTAAAGCAAAAATGCTAGGCATTGGCACGCAGCAACTTCGATAACTTCTTTAGTCGTTGCATCAAATCCTTGTGGGCTTAGCATAAAACATATGATTGCTGTTCAAAATAGATTATACCGTAATGCAAGTAGTCGAAGTTCTTTTTCAGGTAAATTAATATAAAATCGAGTTTTCTTCTTGAATCGATGACTCGAGTTTTGTCCAGCAGGGCTATTGCGTATCTTTTAAATGTCGGTGGCTATAATATTTTCCATGGATTAACTGTCAAATTGGTTATGGTTTATTACAAAATAGAACCATTTGACAGTTAATTGATGGACACTATATGATAGCCACTGTCCTTTAAAAGATACGCAATAGCCTTGCTGACCAGTATAAAGCCGAACAGCTATTAGCATAAGAGAAGTTACCTTTCTCACTTTGTGGCATTCGATTATCAAAAAGTATTTGCCACATCTCGACATCAGAAGCATAAGGTCGGATGTACGAAACTCTCTGTATTTGATACATCCGTCCTTATGTTTGGTGCCGAGAAATTGTTTCACTTGAGATAATATTTATCCCATTTTCACTAGACCATCAGCCTACCGCGGTGTATCTCGGCCTCCCGGGCCGTTCAAGGCAGGCTCGGCCCGACTCCGGCCCGTGCTGCGCGACGGTGCACATGCGCGGCGGGAGAGCGGCGCGCAGACCGACGTGTGCGCATTGCCGCCACGGTGGAGCTCTGACGGATATCTGGCGCACAAGGTAATGTAACCGTCATCAGTTAAATTGGGGCTTCGTCGAGCTTCATTGTCTCGGCGCTTTTCTGGTAGCCACTGTTGATTCTGCCTCACAGGAGTTACAGTGGTTTGGAGATAATGCGGCTGGTTTGTCCCATAAAAGGTAACGTATCAATAGAGAACAGTAACTAATTGAAACCAATAGGGCATTTCACCAAAAAAATGTAATTAGTCCGTCTGTTAGATTATCGAAAAATATTGCATAAGGTATTTTTTGTTTTATAAAATTAATATAAATTGACGAAAATAAAACGTGTCAAAGATCATGAGTGGGGGCTTTTGACGTCACTTTGTGAGTAAAAAAGTACTAACCTTGTGACGTCACACAACTTGCCACGACTTTTCAAAGCACTGTATCGTCTTCATCTTTTGTTTACGTGAAAAAAGAAAAAATATGTGTCCATTATTTCTTGGAAATCTATCTGCCGGACTATTTAGATTTTTTTGATGAAATACCATATTGGTATAACCCAATTAGGAACAAATAGTCGAATACTTGTTACAATCGTGTGAATTGTGTGGCTTCACAGTTTAGTGAACGTCGTCATATATGTCATCATCATCATCTGCCTAGCCTTTTCCCAACTATATTGGGGTCGGCTTCCAGTATAACCGGATACAGCTGAATACCAGTATTTTACATGGAGCGACTGCCTATCTGACCTCCACAACCCAGTTAATACTAGGTAATACGATACCCTTTGGTAAGACTGGATGTCAGACTTTCAGGTCACTGACTACCCGTAACGACTGCCAAAGATCTATATATGGCACCCGGGACCAACAGCTTAACGTGCTTTCCGAGGCACGGAGGAAACTCGGTATGTAATGGGCGGTCACCCATCCACAGATCGACCTAGGCGCAGCGTCGCCATACGTCGCGTGCGTCGTCATATATGTATAATAGTATAAATCGTAGCCCAACAAGGGTTAAGATTCGGAACCCAGCTCTGCTAACTACATATTATGCTTTTCATTTCTTATCTTGCCCATCGTGTCAAATTTGGCAGTTTTGCTACCACCAAAAACGCTGTGGATGTGACGTTATTCTAAGAGAATAGAACTGTAAGTGTTTTGATTGCCAGCTACACACAAAAGTCGAGTCGTGTGTTCTTACAATATCTTCATAAAGTGTCGTCCCCGCAGCTGCCGGTCCCGTCCGGCAGCACGGCCACAGTGCCGGCAGTGCGCGGGGCCCCCCGCCGGCTCACGGTGCCCGACGCGCGCCCCCCGCCCCCCGCGCGACGCTCGGACGAGACCCGCCGAGTGCTGCTCAGCGATATCGGTGAGAGACTATATTATACCAAACACTTGAAGGGACTGACTGAAGCGACATGATTAAGTCTACAAAAAGAATGCTAGCGACATCTATGACCCAAAACGTCGAACTTAATCAATCACAACATTCAGAATCGCAAGATTAGTTCGCAATTTTAGTATTAGATCATGTAGAAACCCCGACAACAACATACTGTCGCGATGTCGGGCATTAGCCCACCAAACTATATAAAGGGTGTAAAAGTACCCTTAACGCAAACGAAGGGTATTTGTTCTCCCCACCACTGCGATAATTTTTTGGTTCTAGACCATACTTGGGAACCCCCTAGTTACGGAGATATTGGGGGTCAAAGTTCCAAATTTTGTACAGCTGTTTTTGTAATACTAGTTTTTCAGGTTATAACTTCACTTACATTACCTCCATGATCCGTTTACTATTCAAAGCATCCACTAGCACAATGTTTTAAGAGTGCTACATTGAGTTTTTCCGTAAAATGTGTTTTTTGACCCCAAAGTAAAAGTCGTTACCCAGCAAAAAAAAATTGCGTAGGGGTACTTAGTTTGATGTACAGAATGCTTGGTTGACGAATGTGTGAAGGGTTAATTTACACCCTGTATACACGTCTGGTCGGAGGGTCCTTCCTTTTCTATGGAGTATTGAAGTACTTTACAACCAGTTCATTATAGATTGAAAAGACCTTAAGCTACCCGAACCTGCTAAATTATCCTAATCAACATTGAACATGAACTGCTAATATTACATGCTTTAGCGATAAAGTTGAAGGTCTATTAAAGTTTCATAAATTTTTGGTAGACTATCTGCACTAGAGAGAGGTAGGCCATGTTGTGATTTATCTTGTTTGACTTAAATTGTATTTATTGCTATTGTAAGTCTGAGTGTTTACAAGATGATTTTTTAGTCACTGTCCAAATTCTGATATATTAATCTTTGGCGAAAATCATTGAATACATGTTTTTTCTTTTAGTATCACTCAATACAAAAATATTGAGATATCACATCACAATATTTTAACTTTTGATAGAGAGCGGATAATTCTTTCGAGAAAATGATTTAATATGAACATTTTGCGTATCTTTTCCTTTTCAAAAATGGTGTTAGTGAATGATACCTAATGCCTAGTAAAAATTTAGCCGGTGGCTAAAAAAACATCTTGTATATCCATTTCATCTTTCGGTAAATAATACAATTAATCTCTACGTTTATTTACGCTATAGGTATCGGCTAGGTAGACCTATACCACAAAATCATGTTTTACTCGCAGGCTTCACATCCATGGTACCGGAGCTGTCCCGCTCAGCCGACCCGGTGTGGGCGCTGAGCGGCAAGCGACAGACGCACCCTGACGACTCCACCACTACTTCCACTTCCAAGTTAGTACCAGGCCATACTTAGCCAGAAATTAATGAAAGAAAAATATTTATTTGTCGCAGAAACACACCGAGCATACAGGAAAAAAACAATACACAAATAACGCTTAGCAGATATTTAAAAAAAATACAACATGTAGGGAATAAAAAAAAAATAACCACTGAAAACCAGCGCTGTGCTATGGTCACCCACAGCACAGCGCTGGTTTTCAGTGGTCACCCGTGGAAAACGTACGAAAGCCAAGAGCTTCAATATTAGGTATACATATATAAAATAAAATAAGCAGTGCTTGAAATATTACTTGACATGACTCAAAAGTACACGTATTGTTCTAGGATATGTGTAAACAAAGCAAGAACACATACATTACATATTTTTGACGGCGCGATCGAGCAATTGGCTGCAGTGCTGCGTGTCGCGGTTTCTTTCCCCGCACGGAACAAATATTTATATGGCCTACAGATAGTTGTTACGGGTCTGGGTATTTGTGTATGCGAGTTTATATGTTTGTGAACGCACCCACGAAACGGGAGAAATTCCTAGTGTGGGGCAACGTTTAAAAATATATATATATACACACCCCTATAATCCCCGAAAAGTTAGACAGAGATGTATTCATATTTCGCCAGTTACCCATGTTTAGGTCCCATGTAATAGGGAGCGACCCTATTGCCATCGACTGGGCACAAATGCAAATACCGTGGCCGCTAATGCGAAATTCCTGATAGGAAAATCCACTTGGACCGACCCAGGAACTCAGGACCTCAAAAATTACACAATTGCACAAAAAAACACAAAATAGCATTGGTGCTAAACCCATTTAAACCATCACTATTTCTTATATCAACTTCAGAAACAGAACAATGTTTCAAATGTGTCTTAGTATTAGTAATTTATTTGTTACAAACAAAACTATAATAAATTGATAATGGATGTGATTACAGATTCATGTCTCGAGGCTCATCGTATCGCTCTCCGTGCGTCAGCATAGACAGGAGCAACGACTGGATACCACAACATGTCTACCTGCCGTCGTCCAGAGGTACGCACCTTACTTCTTCGCGTGTCGATGGCCACCTATATTCAAGCGGCCCAGAATTTGATAAATTTTGGTTTGAATTAAAATGAGTTACTCGTATAAAGGCATCGATCACTAAATTAGTGATCGATGTATAAAGGGTGTAAAAGTACCCTAAACGCAAACGACGGGTACTTGTTCTCCCTACCACTGCGATATTTTTTTTGTTCTAGACCATACCTGGGAACCCCCTACTTACGGAGATATTGAGGGTCCAAGGTCCTAATTTTTCACAGCTGTTTTTGTAAATACTAATTTTTCAGGTTATAACTTTACCTAAATTGACCCGTTTATTATTAAAAGCATCCACTAGCACAATGTTTTAAGAGTGTTTTGAGTTTTACTGTAAAATGTGAATTTTGACCCCAAAAAAAAGTCGTTTCCCAGCAAAAAATTTTGCGTAGGGTATGGTTCGCAGTACAGAATGCTTGGTTGACGGCTGTGTGATAGGTTGATTTACAATCTGCATTACAATAAAACTTACATACCTTCGAATCCATGCATTTTTGGACCACTTATTCTGGGACCTTTTGTATTACTTTTACTTATAGAAAAATCCTAGTGCCCTAGAGTTATGGATATAAAAATACACGTTGTATATCTGACAAAAGACCAATGATCATTAGACAATAACATAACGTCACGCGTATAATCTCATCGCAAGGCTCAAATAGTAGTCGGGGCCGCGGGTTGTACACTAGTTATCGCGGCCTCGACATAAAGAGCTATGAAGGAACATGAGTGGTTTTTAGTCAGTAGAAGTCTGACACTCCCTATCTCTCTGCTCAAGAGCGGAAGGGGTTATTCGATGATTCTCAACCCACCAAAGAAAAAAAAGGGTGAGCGGTCCAAGGGCTGCATAAAACTCTGACTCCAGGTTAGGCACTAACCACATGAATTAGAGATGTTTACTAACTTCAAAAAATGTGATTCTAATTAGTCCGACTTTTGAAATATCGAAAAATATTGGATACGTATTTTTTGTTTTACCAAATCAATATTTACGAAGATAAAACACGTCAAATACTTGAGTGGAGGTTGGTGACGTCACTGACCGCTAAAAATGTCATCCTAATGTCTTAGAGTATGACGTCACACGAGTTTTCAAAGCACTGTAACGTCTTCATTGTTTGTTAACGTGAAAAAAGAAAAAATATGTGTCCAATATTTTTTGGTAATCTATATGACGGACTAATTAGATTTTTTTTGTTAGCTACCCTATTCTGATGATAAAGAAGAACTCCACCGTTCGCCAGTTGTTTGAGCAGAATTGACTGATGATGTTATAATAAATTTCCAGAAGCGTACCGTCCGTGGCGTAGCTCTCTGCCCGACGTTCGTCGGGACGATACTGAGGAGCTGCTGGAGGAAGCTGAGATATTCGTACGGCGGTCCATTGACAACTTGCAAGCGCCCAGCATTGACTGTGAGTTATTGTGTTCGGCCATTTTTAGCACAGACTTTTACATGAAACCAGAACACAAGTAAATGTTAGTAGACAGTTTAAAGGTCCAAATTTTTGGACAAAAAATGGTTGGTAAATTTTGGTCTGAGTAATTTTTGATTACACTCACTGTTAACGAGGATTTCGATTTAGGTTAAGCCACACTTGCCTAGGTTGGTCTGTGGATGGGTGACCGCCCATTACATACCGAGTTTCCTCCGTGCCTCGGAAAGCACGTTAAGCTGCTGGTCCCGGTTGCCATATAAAGATCTTTGGCAGTCGTTACAGAGTGATCTGAAAGTCTGACAACCAGTCTTACCAAAGAGTATCGTGTTACCCAAATACCTAGTATTTATTGGGTTATGGAGGTCAGATAGGCAGTCGCTCCTTGTATTATACTGGTATTCAGCTACATCTGGTTTAACTGAACGCCGACCTCAACGTAATTGGGACAAGGCTACGCAGATGATGACTCACTTTTAACGGGGAAAAATATGGTAATATAATATTTTGAATAAATTTATGCACTAAATAGCACGCGTGGGATTCATCACCATGAGGGGGGTGGTTTGAAAACTCGTGTGACGTCATTTTCTGAGACATTAGTATGTCATTCTTTAGCGGTCAGTGACGCCACAACCCCCCACTCAAATCTTTGACGCGTCTTATCTTCGTCAATTTTTATTGATTTCATAAAACAAAAAATACGTTTTGAATATTTTATGATAATGTAAAAGACGGACTAATTAGAATCATATTTTTTTAAGTCGGTAAACATCCCTTTAATTGATAATATTGCTGTTGTTTCCAGTGGAGAAATCAATCGGAGTGACAGGCCAACCGTACATCCCGGCAGAGCCTCGTCAGTTACGACTCGGACACACCGTTAAGGTGATCACACCGCACGGACGCATCGCGGTGGGACGTGTCAGGTACTTACAAACAATAACTTTTTTATAGCTGCAATAACAGCCTACATTTGAAGGAGATTCTTGAATGATGTTCTGAGGCTATTTCAGTTGCCCAAAGATAATGCTGAATTCAAGAATATCAGATAACACTGTGGGTCATATCAGGTAGCATCTTTTATACTTCACTCCCCGCGGAATGAGGCCAAGAGGGTCAAGCTGTCGGCAGAAGTCGTAGTAGCGGAAGTCGCATTGTGTCTCGACGTAAGTGTACGGACTAACACCGTGGTGGTGTTAGTCAGGACATCCATTGAGAATTTGCACATCGAGGAAAAAAGGTAACATGGCAACTTTGTTAGGTTGTGTTACATTTCCACTCACCCACACTCTGGTTGGTCCAGCGAATTTTCTAGATTCATACACCTGCGAACTGTCATGTTTAAAATCACGGCGGGGCCCCAGGATCCCTCGTTCTCAAAATACTATCGCGCACAAAAGTTTTACGAAATGGCTTTACAATTGACAAAAATAATATAGGACGTAATTTTTTTTTTCGAAGAGAGAGGCTGATAATAATATTATTGATAACCTAAAACAATGCATCGAACGGGCGCAGAGGCAACAAAATGTTGCGAGTCTACAGTAAGAAGAATTGTGTTTTTAATTGAACACATTTATAGTTCGTGTCAAATAACTGTGCCCCTCTGAAGTTGCCTACGTGTGGCTGCGCAGCAGTCAAAATTACGAACAAAACTGCAACTGCGCATGCGCGAGACATGGGGGCGGGCATTATGGCGGCGCGATTTTATGTCTCACTCACTCGTTTACTTTTGATGCATGCTTGCGTCCCGCTTGCTCCGTACGATAGACATTCTATGCCACAAGTGTTGCGTTATTGTACATGTTGTTATTTGGTTTTGTTTTTACTTAGTCGTTTTTGATTTGTTATCTTGGTGTTTCTTGTTAACATTGTTACTTAGTTTTGTGTATTAGTTTTTTCCTCTTTCTTTCTTTCTTTCATAAAAATTACGTTATCTTTTACAAATATATATTTATTGTGTTTAAACACTTTTCTACGTAACTGCACCTGCGCGATCTATGCTAATGGCTGACTTCAGAGGGGCAAAGTTATTTGACGGGAACTGTACAACACACACACGCAAAACGTGTTTTAATTCCATTTAATGATATTTTATTTAATATATTATTTTTCGATGCCAACCACAACAATAAGCAATATAGTTTGAAAATATAACAATAGGCCTAGTAGTTTTGTGCGCGAGTATACCCATGCGCGAACACCCTCCCCCCCCCCGCTTTCCCCTCATCGTTCATTTTATGTGGCGCCAACTGTAGCCGAGGTTATTGTTTAGGTTAATCAAGTGCCTCCTTCCCCCACAGATACGTAGGGCTCGCCGGCAGCAGTACAGCGAGCAGCAGCGTGGTGGTGGGCGTGGAGCTGCGGCACGGCCAGCAAGCTGGGCTGCCGCGCAACGACGGCCAGTACCGCGGCCGGCGGTACTTCCTAGCGCCTGCCCTGCATACCGCGCTCTTTGTACCTTTCTCCAAAATCGTTATGGCCTGGACTAATTAATGGTAATGAGGTTTTTAGGCTTTGTCACACTTGTGGTTAGGTATTGAGAAGTGGATCGAAGAGGTGGGTTTAGGGAGTTGACTTGAGCTCGTTAGAATGAGCTTAATGACTTAAAAAGCAAAAAGACGACATTTGGGCAATTCTATACCGCGCTGAACAAAATACACAATAGGAATGTTTACTGACTAAAAAAAATATGATTCTAATTAACATTACTTTTTTTTTAAATTAATAGTACTGCTACATTATCAAAAAATATTGAATACGTATTTTTTGTTTTATCAAATCAATAAAAATTAACGAAGATAAAACGCGTCAAAGATTTGAGTGGGGGGGGTTGTGACGTCACTGGCCGCTATACAAAATGTCATACTAATGTCTAAGAATATGACGTCACACGAGTTTTTAAAGCACTGTATCGTCTTCTTTGTATGTTCACGTGAAACAATATGTCTCCAATATTTTTTGGAAACCTATCTGACGGACTTGTTTTTTTTTTTGTTAACGACCCTATTAGATCACATTTTTAAAACTGTCAGAATATTCGAGTAATCCTTAGCAGGCAATTTTCACCGAAGAGTAAGATGTAATCGTACGATAAGCCGCACAAACTTAAACAAAACAATCTTAAGCTTGACGAAATTCGACTTTATAGCTATGAGATTGGAGCTATGCCGCGAATGACGTCGTTAGTGACTTGATAGGTCCTCTAACAATAATAAACTGAACGTTAAATCTTTGTTTACAAGCGTATGCGACTGTACTTTGAAAGATATTGCAAATAACTGATCCAAAATGCTTCTCGATATTTGACCCAAACGTGTGTGATAAAGTCAAAATATTAACAAAACTAGAAGCTTAACTTTGAGATTGTGTACATCTAAATTAATATAGAATAAACACAAATTCAAAGTTTTGCGGACCATACATACAAACCGACGAAGAAAAATGAAAAAAGGCGGGGTTTGAAATTTTTTTCGACAAAAAAACAAAGGAAAAATACTCTTAAACTGAGAATAAAATGACATACTTGTATTGGGTGTCATACTGTAGTGATGAAATAGTTTGTTAGAAGATATGCAAAGCTTTGGCTGAGTGTGAGAAGGTTAGTGTCTAGCACGGTTTATGGTTCAAGACTTTTATGGATAAGGAGGTTTTAATCGTGTTGGTTGACTTTGGTTGCGGAACATAAAAAACTGATTTGACTTCGAAAAAAAAAAGAGATGAAGCTATACGGCTGTATAGCTCCATCTCTTTCCCTGATTACAGTATCGTACAGAAAAGCACATTGAAAGTTGTGTATCAAAATTCAAAATAATACAAGAAACCGAGATAAAATATAATTATTATGCAAGTGTGCATTCTTATATCACTCCGTAAAAACTCTAACGCGATATACAAATGCGGGAAATATTATAAATACAAATAAATGCCTGTGCATTATAATAAATTAATTCAAATATTTAAAAAGTAAAAGTATTATTCTTATTAGTAAATGTTTAAATATTAATGCAGTTTAGCTGATTAAGTATGTAACTGTCAAACTTTTGAGGTAGGTTCTCTAAAAAAATGGTGTATTATAATTTTTTTGGGATGATGAAAATACTCGAAGATGGCGTGTTGGTGATTGATGTCACGGAAAACAAACATTAGTGTGGCCGTTAAAATAACCTTTTTTAATAGAGCAGCGGTAGCCCAGTGGTGTCGGCCCCGACTTATGAACAGTAGGTCGTGGATTCGAACCCAGGCAGGCATATTACTTTGTGTAATTTATTTTATCACCGCCGCTCTCAAACCGGCGAATGAAAACATCGTGAGGGAACCGGCATGTGTTAGAACCCAAAATTCGAAAACATGTGACATCTACCAATCCGCACTGGGCCCACGTGGTGGATTATAGCCTATCGCTCTCCTAGAGAAGAGGCCTGAGTCCCTGCAGTGGGAACATTATAGGCTTGATGATGATGATGAAAATGTTCTATAGTGTCACTTCGAGACACATAAGAGCTATCGCACTTCATCAGTGAATGGACTTAACTTGGCCGCGGGTTGTACACTAGTTATCGCGGCCTCGACATAGAGGGCTAAGAAGGAACATGGGTGGTTTTTAGTCAGTAGAAGTCTGACACTCCCTTTCGCTCTGCCCAAGAGCGGGAGGGGTTATTCGATGATTTTCCACCCGCCAAAAAAAAAATGGACTTAACTTTGATATCTTTTATTCTGGAAACGTTACACTTTAGAACTTTTTGTATTGATATCAGCTATTAACTGATACAGGTTTCGTGTGTGATTGCTTCTTGGAAAAAATGACGGTAGTTAAGCACTTTATACCCCATTTCAGTCCCTTCTAGTTAAGAATGGACAACGTTTGTCGTGACATCAATGTCTCCACTGTTAATGATGTTTTAATAACTAGTTCAACGGCCAATATACTAAACTACTCTACACAAAGACATTTTAAATGTTTAGTAATATTTATATGGAATTGAATGTACGCCTAACTATGCTTAATGGAGATTTATCTTGAAAATATACTTAATAATAAAAAAATGTATAAAGCACATAGTGGATTATATTATAACATATTAGATTATATATGTTTTTCTCTATAAAAAATATATAAGTATATAAAATGGTACTAAATATTTGATGAGATTTAGCACTGCCGATATAAAAATAGGTTTTCGTGTGAGTTTTGTATTTGGCAATTATTAATTATGACGATTTTGGAAATAATATAAATAAGACCTTAGCCAGAATGGTAATAAGACTCATCTCTAGACTCTTATTAAACTTCTGGCTATGGTTTTAAATAAGAACTATATAGTCAATATATAAAAGATAGATGACGTCAATATTTTACATGTATTTAATTATGTACGTAACATATAATATATCAAAGTACGTTAAATGTTGTATATATACAAACATTTTATAGCTACTTATTGATGTTTTAAAATTACAATCGCATATTAGATTTCAATAGATTTTTATTAGTCGGATTTCTGTTGCATTATGCACCCTATACCAAAGTACGTAAAACCTAAGTTGGATTGTGTTCAGTTTTTAATAGGCTAGTTATATGCATTATATGTGTGTATTAATGTATGCCTAAAATATAATGTTTGTGGAAGAAAAATGGAGGTTAGAATATAATAAAATGTTAATTTCTAAGACTAAGGTCTATTTGGACTACAAATCACTAAATACATTATGTATTTATAACATCATACTGTCCCTGTTATTTTAATATTTTTTTTTAGAAACAGAATCATGTAAGCTGTGTATTCTAAAAGTTGGCAAGGTCGTATATAAAAAATATTATTATGGCATTTTATATAATATTTGATAATCATTTGGAATTTTGCCAACCGTCTCCCTCACTTTCATAAATACATTTCTGAAAGATGGCAACATCGCAAAAAAATATAAATATTTTGGAATATTTGACAGCTATTACAATGTTGCCAAAGTTCAGCTTCCTATTATTATATATTTATTGGTTTGTGATATAAGTGGACCTTAAAGTAATTTGTGGTGTATATTGCTGAATATCTTGTCTTCATGAAATGAGACGAGACTAAGAACTTATTATATAATTATAAAGTAGCCACTATTTCCTTATATACATAATATACGACTATTAATATTTTATAGGTCAGTGTTAATATAAATGCGTTTCATCGTCAATCATTTATCTAAAGAAGCGTTCATTAAATAGAAAATAATTGATATTTTATAGTTGCTGTATCTAACCTCCAAAATGCAAGTATCATCAATATCTGCCGGTCGAGTATGGCTCATAGTTAAGGCCTTTTTATAGATTCCTATACCAAAATAAAAAAAAACAGTCAACTTTCTTAGGGTACCAATGCCTCAAGGCTAAAATAACGACAGTTAGCTTTCTTGAGGCATTGGTAATGCCTCAAGAAAGCTAACTGTCGTTATTTTACTTGGCCACACCGCAACCCACTGAGATCATCCCAGTGCAATTAACCACTGAGTGGGATAAAATGATAGACAACTCCCACTGATGGGACAACTTAATAGAGCAGAGTGGACAAACTTATTTTGCGAGCGAATCTGCAATGAGCTATTTCCGAAGCTACTCGGCTTATTATGGGCCATATTTGACCCCAGTGCAGTTTCTCTATCCTTCATATTCCTGTAATAATATAAAGGTAATAGGGATATTTATTTATATTTAAATGGGTAGATGATTGTGTTAACTGTGTAGATACTAAAATAATATATGGTCTAGCGGCGAAATACTTCACATTCATAGTGGTTAGAAGTTAGTAATGTAGCGGGAAGACCGAATGGACTGGACTCCGGGCATGGGTATTTGTGAAATATTTTATTAACTGAAATATCTTTCCAAGTCTGGGGGCCTAAAATTGCCGCTTTGGTAGGATCACAATTGGTTAATAATATGATTTATCTCGTTAAAAATCTTAAAATGGTCACAGATGCAGTTCATATTATGAATTGTCACTTTGTGACTATTTTAGGAATTGTCACTTTCTGTAAATTTTACGCATTGTCACTTTGTGAATATTTTACGGATTATAACGTAATTTATGGTATTCTTCTATTACGATTTCTGCTAAAGCGGTCATTTTAGACCCTTGGTCGCCGCAGTTCGGTTCACTCGATTTGTCGGCTCCCTTAATGTGTAGGACTAAGTATTGCTCATACTTCTACAATGGTGCTCTGTTAGTTTGTCTTTCTATACAGGGTGTTATGAAAACTGTACCTACTTCGGTATTTAACAAAGTATAGGATGGCTGATTATTTTTTCGCGATTGCAATGTTGGTCCCTTGGAGAAAGTTGTACTTTTCGGTGGTCTGTAAAAAACCTTTAATTAATATGACCAGACCTTTCCAGAACACGCTGGATGGTGCGTTTCGACTGAGGCATTTTGCCGTCTTTATCTTACACTTGTACTTTGACATTTGTGCAATAATGTCATGAGGTAAATTATGTTTGTTTGGCATTCAAACAAATTACTGTAAAAATATACAAAATTAATAAATAAACAAACAAAACTAATAATGCTAAAAGGGCGTCAGCTCAGGTTAATACCAGTACCAGATGGCAACACAAGGTGCAGGCCATGGTCCGGGGCGAGGAGGAATGGGACGCCGTCGCCTCCTTCTGCGAAGCAGTGATGCTGGCGAAGGAGGTGGCGGAACGCGAGAGGGAGAGAACCTCTCGTCCCAGCCGCCACGGGAGGCGCTTCGGGCGTCGGGGGTCCCGCGATGACCTCCGGCCACCGTAGACGCGGGCCTGTAGACGGTGAGTGATGGGCTAACTCGCCGTCCGTCCGTCTCACGACGAAAACAGGCCGTGTCGACGGCGCGTTCGTGTTCCACGCGCGCCTCAAAGAGATGTCAGCAACATGGGAGGGGCCCGAAAGGGCCGACGCCTGTCGGGGCTGCGGGTAGTCCTCTGGTTATCGCGGCCTCGACATAGAGGGCGAAGAAGGAACATGGGTGGTTTTTAGTCAGTAGAAGTCTGACACTCCCTTTCGCTCTGCCCAAGAGCGGGAGGGGTTAAGTATTCGATGATTTTACACGCACCAAAAAAAAAAAAAAAAAAAAAAAGGTGCAGGCCACGTGTGCTATATGCTCGAAAACATGAATATATGTTAAGTAAAGTCTGTCCTAAGTAACATTTATAGATCTTGGCTTTTAATGCAGTTTTCATAACACTTAGTGTACCAACATGTTTGCTTAATATCAACTTGATTAGTCGCTTAGTTCAGAAATATGTAGTAATAGACTCTTGAATCTATTACCAGTTTGTTTACGCATATTTTATAAATACTTATTTTTCTATGCAATTCTACAATTTTATACTGTACAAAAAGGTTGATGCGTACTGGATATCGTATTTCGTTTGAATGTACAGTCAGGGAAGGAAATCTTTAATCATTTCAGCATACTTACGTCATTTTTGACATTGATAGTTTTCAGAATTGACAGATTTTTTAAGATATCAACTTTGACAGATTACTACTACCGATTATTATTGATTAAAAATGACAGATGTACTTCCTTGACAGTACCTGGCCTGCTATTGCATATCAAAAACAAATTGTAGTTATATTTTCTTAACTCTGCGACAATCTGTCTGTCAAAATTTTAATGTTTTAGAAAGCTTAGCTTAGCCGTTTCGAATATGTATTTGATGTATTGTGTAGTATAATGTATTTGTAATGTATATTAACTTCGCTGGATATCTGTTGTGTTTGGAAAATAAATTTTATTTAAAGTTATTTATTGTACGTTTTGTGTTCATTTTGTCAAAAAAAAGACTAAGACGTTTAAGGCCTATTGTCAGTATTGTTAACAAAGTCCAAGAATAAATTACTAAGTACATTAAATTGTCACAAGTACTTAGAAACTGTTTGGTAAAATTTATTAATAACAAGTGCTATTTTGGAAATTATAGCTCGTAAACAGGCCTATTGACTATGAAAACTAGAGAAATACGTCTTTAATACTATTTAACCGTAGAATACCTAAACTATTTCTCAAACACAATGGATAAGTAGCTTCATACCAAAAATATATTTCTCTACGTACTTACTAAGAAAACTCGAAGTAATCATGCCTTCTGTTTTAAGGCGTACGAATAAAGTTGCATTGCTTAAATGTATCATTCATCAAAGAAAAACTTCTGAATTAGTATTATAACACAAACATTACTTAAAATGTCACATTTATTTCAATGTAATGTAAGTGTTATTAAAATGATTTACCAAGTAAAGTATATATAACTTGTTTTTTGCGGAAATTGTAACAAAAAATGTTACTATAATTGTCACATTTCTTAACAGCGCGTCGGTCATTGCATTTTACATCTTACATTGACA
Source organism: Diarsia rubi (assembly GCA_932274075.1). Lineage (NCBI taxonomy): Eukaryota > Metazoa > Arthropoda > Insecta > Lepidoptera > Noctuidae > Diarsia > Diarsia rubi. The sequence continues at coordinate 14,720,159 of OW026431.1, forward strand.
AACAGTCACAAGTCGCGCGCTCATGGATTACACAGACTGTACCTAACATTTTGCTGATTTTTATAAAGATTGAAATACCATATTTGGCTAAAGGCGTAAAAGGAGAAAAGCAAAAGTATGTGATTGTCTAACAGTGTCTTATTATGTACGTTTCTTAGGATACGGTTAGCAATGGTATATGGATTTATATGCAGAGAATTATCAAAATGTGTTACACATTGATATGCCCTAAAATATAAAGTAACACTACCACGCTTGTGTTTATAAAAGGGATTTTGCCTTTGAGAGTTTTAGGACACAAAATCTCTGTAAACTGAACCTGATGTGTCGCCGTGTGTGTGTGTGTCACCCACATGCCTTCTGTAATAATTTTATTATTTTGCAGTGGAAAATGTGACAAAAATAGTAATCATGATGTAACAATGTGTAGAACATTTTTCAAAGTTCTCTTAGCAAAATATTGTAGAATCACGTCCTGAATAGCTCAAACTTAAAACAAATATGCCTAAGTATTGATCTCAAGTAACTTTTTTTATTTGTTTTTTAGATCTGTAAGTACTACTGTGATTTCTAATTTATTTGGACTGAGTTCATCAGTATTAAATTGTTCTATATATATTTTATACAAAGCAGCTAATTTTGCTTTTTTATTTATTTTTGTGATTCAAATACCAAAGAATGTTAGTAGGAAGTGTAATTAAAACTTAATAACGTGCACCAATGTTTATATTGTCAAAAAATTGGCTTACAGAAGAAAAAATAGTGTTCATCAAAATGTGCCAAACACTGGCTAAATGTCATGAAAATCTATGTATTATAGCATCTGTCTGTACAAAAGCCTTTGCCTAAATAATGAATATTTGGTTTAAAAAAAGTAACTAACAATTTCATGCACAAACTTTTTTGTCGAAATTGCAACCCTGCAACCCGGCGATCTAACAAAGAATGTTGCAAACTTTAAAAAAAATCTCGAAGCCTAATCTACTAAAGTTTTTTCATGGAAAACTCTATCTTTTAGATTTACATGTATGTACTTGATTCTGTGCAACTCTGTTGTATATCTATACTTGATATGTATAGTAAGTCTATGTCATATATGTACTTGTAAGTAGAATCTTAGATCGAACCACTCTAATCTATGCTGTTGATGAGATCAGAAGAAATCTATTTTAAATATCATTGTACGAGATTATATGTTAAGTGTAAGAAATAAAAGTATTAAAAATGTTTATGCCTTATTTTTGCTAAAATATTGCAGTTTACCTTACCATTAACTACTAATTTCTGATATTAGAGTTCAAAAGACAAGGTGATAAATGAAAATACAAAAATACTTTGTCAAAATGTTTATTTCTCGTCGATTCAGAAAGAGAGGAATATAAAACAAACAAGAGTTGTGTAATTAACAATGATTTAATTAACAGCAACAAATAACAATATTGTGCAACAAAACTTATGAATAATTTGTTCTAAATCGCACCAGGTAGCTTGGTATAAAGAAGTGTGAAAGAAGTAAGTAGAGAAAAGTGAAGTAATAGGAAAGCAGAGTGAAGAATAAGTGAAGTATGGAAAGAAGAAAAGAAATAGAAAATATTGAAGAAGGAGAAGAGAAGAAAAAAGAAATAGAAAAGGTTAAAGTAAGGAATAAAAAAGATAAGTACAGAAAAGAAATAAAAAAAACCTGAAGTTCAAAGTATAGGCAAGCAGTAGAGTAAAGAAAACTTAAAGATTAAGAAGATAGATATGTGTAAAGATATAAAGTAAAAGGTGAAATCAAGCAAAGAACAGAAAGAAAGAACAGTGTAGATGTAGAGGAAGAAGTGGAAATGGATAGAAGTATACACTGAGATAAAGATGAAGTGTGAAATTAAAACAATGGAAAGTAAGAAAGAAGTGCAAAGATTGATATCAAGTTTAAGAAGGTAAGCAATAGTGATAGAATAGGAAAAAAAAACAAAAAAAGGTTTTCAAAAATAAGAAAAGAAACAGGATCAATAAAAAGAATGGTATAGATATAGGAAAAGAGTAAAACAGATAGAAATAAAGAAGAATAAATATAAAGGAAAGTAAAGCATGTAGAAAAATAGGAAGAACAAAAATTAGGATAAGAAGAAAAAAGATACAACCATAGGGAATAGTATGAAGACGCAAGGATCAAGGCAATATTGAAAAATAAAACAAAAAACAGTATAGCGTTAAAGAAAATCAGAAATAAGAAAGGAAATTTAGAAGGAGCATGTAAAGTGAGATCTAATAAAAGAAAGAAAGGCGAAAAGATTCAAACTAAGTAAAGCTTATGAAAAAAGATAAAAAGAATCGAAAAGAAAGAAGCTTGAAAATAGATAGAAGTAGCGGAAATAAGTGTAAATATAGTGGTGTCTCGGAAAGTGAAATTTTAAGCAAGGGAAAAAGGAGAAAGAAGATAGATATTTCTACTTCAGGTGCATTTTTCTTCATTTGTGTAATAAAAGCAAACTTGTATCGCCACGCCAGTATTTCTCTTCGGTGCCGGAGTGAGCTTTGAGGTACACTCACATTACGCATATCCATGTGTGGGTGCAAGTTTATCAGAGAAGTTTTGTGCTGCAATGGGCTCGTGTTGGAACCCAACTATTTTATCGTTGTAATTCTTAACACTAGTTTGTGCAAACATTGATTGATCAGTACACCATTCCACATCATGATGATCATTGGTAAAAGTAAAATAGTGCCCTATAAGCTCACATTTCTTCCAAGACATTACCATATAAAGAATTCAGTCCCATGCGCGGTTCATGTGGTTCTCCCAACTCCGGTACACCTTACTAACGGTTTTCCTTCGTCGTTAAAAAGTACCTACTTCTGAATTAAAAGATTGTTGCTTGCCAGGCTTAGTATATCTTATCATTATCATTATTGAAGAAGAGTTTTGGAGAGTTGAAAATAGGATGCAAATTAAACATATAGGATGAAAAAGATAGGTGGTTATGGTGTGATCAAGATTATAATAAGATACAGACATATTGCCGTTTGCAAATAAAATTTAAGGCAAGGCAAGATTATGATGGTGATGATGATGATGATGTATATTGTTAATGAGAAGAAAAAAATGACAGAAATACAAAAAGTTTTCAGAAATATAGCTTTGATAAAAGTCAAAATAAATTTAAAATGCAGAAGGAACGATTCGTAAAATAAATAAGACTTCATAGAGTGACAGATTTTGTGGATAGTTCGATAGCAAGTATTAGAAATAAAACTATGTAATGGGAAGATAATAGAAGTTTGGAAAGTAGATCATTTGTTTTGAAGGATAAAGTAAGATTTTAACAACGGTATCATTACAAAAGATAGTTCAATAGAAAGAAATAGAATAAATGAAGAAAGGAAAGGAAATGAGAAGAGTTGAAAATGTATAAAGAACAGTAACGTAAAGTATTTTGACGTTAGAAACGAAATGTGATAGATACAGATTAAAAGTAGTTTAAGTGACTCAAAAAAGTAGTATTATGGTGGAGTAAAGACGTATAAAGAATAGATAGGTGATAGAATATTTGCATAAAGAGATAGAAGATTTTTGATGCAAATTAATGCTTGATAGATTTAAGTAGAAAATGGACAGAAAATAAATTTAAAATGAAATTTAGGGTTCTTATAAACTTGTAAGGAATATAACAGTAGAAAAGTAAGAAACAAAAGAATAATATAAAAAGAATAATATAAAAGAATATCGATCGAAATATAACAAAAAAAAAACAAGAAAAAGAAAGACAAAAGAAAAACATATAATGAAAGTGGAGAGGTGCGAACGGTTCATAAGATAGAGTAAAAATAGATTTAGCTCAGAAGTTTCGAGCTAAATCTATCAGAAGTATATAAAATAAACACAAAAAGGATGATAAATAGAAACTTGAGTAAGATACAAGAGATATATAGAGATAGTAATGATACAAGAATATTTGTAGGTAAAGTGAAAAGAACAAGACATAACGTAGAAATGAAAATAAACATACTATAAAATATAATAAGTTCACAGAAAGAGGGTAAGAAGAAACAAATCAATAAAGAAGGTGAAGTTCGAATAAGAGAAAAAAGATTTATACAAATTGAGTAGCGTAGAGAGGTATAATATAGAAAAGAATAGATTAAAGAAAATAATAGATTGACAAATAAAAGTAAAAAAAAAGTACAAATATAACCTGTTCAAAAACAACTGGTTGGTTTCAAGAGAAAAGAGAAACGTGAAAATGTAATAGAGGATGTAGTGGAATGTAAGAATTGATAATGATAGTTGTGATAAGATTAATTTAATGAGTTTTTCATAAGGTGGTGTTAAAATTAAGAAGAGATAATAAGAAGCATTGCTTTGTATGATTTTAGAATATTTATGATGTTGAATAAGTATATGACAGAATAAAAATAGAAGGAATAGTATAGCTTAAATGATGGCAGAAAGAAACTATGAAAGTGGCCTGATAGAAAGAAGTATTTGACATGAAGCTCTTTCATCTAACAAAAAGCTAGCAACATTTGCAGCTTGTTTTGTAAGGTTCCGTAAAGTGGCAGTAATGTTGAGCCATTCTGGAATTCTTATCCTTGATATGACTTGTAAATTGAGGCGAAGATGAAGAAAATTAGAACTAGAATAGTAGAGTAGAAAAAATAAGAAAGATGAATGAATGACGATGATAGATCAGGTTTTAAAGAAGCTGATAGTTCGAGTAGAGGAAATAGTGAAAACGCGTGAGAATAAAGTAAAATATGTGAGAAGTGATAGCATGAAATGAAACGAAGAAGAACGTAACAGTTTATATTTGTAAACAAACAAAACAAATGCAAGCGATACAGAAGTAGCAGACAGATAGATAAGAAACAGTAATAGAGATTTAGTGAATAAGAATAATGTAAGAGTAAGAATTGAAATAGATGATGATATTGTACTTTATACAATAGTATTAAATGTTTTTGAGTACAACGAAAGCGTGAAAAAGCAAGCATTACAGTGAAGTGCAACAAAAATAAAGTTGAAAGAAGAGAGAGATGTAAAAGATAAAGCAAAAGAAGAAGGAACTACCTTAGCACGTATCACAGTGTACTTTGTAAACTTAACAAGGAACTAACGTTGAAAGTGCATCTAAGGAAACGTTAAGCGGAATGAACCGTTTGTAACAAATGTGCGGTTATTCAGCTATGAACCTAAACCTAAAAAATATCACTTGAAATAATACTGTCTTTGGTCTTATTTGAGTAACAAGTGCTTGGCAAGATAAGTGCAACAATTTAGCCTAATTTTGCCTAAATTGGCAAGGTTTGTGAGCGAGAGCCGTACCATTTTGGAAGGTAAGTTAACCCACTCTTAATATAGAAAATATTTAAATAGTTTCCTATCAAAAGCCTAACCTAAAACAAAAACTGTCAAGTTAATGTTAATCAAAAGTTTCTCCCTATATTTAGACATTTTCGAGTGGGATAAACCTCCAACCTTTTTGCTAGGATTTGCTCTGTTTGCTCATTGTACTGCCTACTTTCTGTAACTAGAATCTTGGTGGTTATTGATCGGATAGTCGGCGTACCAGCCAAAGGCTCCGTTGTCACCGGTGTGGGCTCCGAAGTCCACGTATTCCCCGAAGTCGGGCGGTCTCTCCGCGAATTGTGAGGCTCCGCCGAAAGATGCTGATCCTGAAGTATCTTGTTGTTGTGGCTGCTGCTGAAGTCTTAGGAGTCTTGCTGGGGGCTCATTCTCTGGTTGTGGGGCTAGGGCTACCGCTGAAATGAGAAAGAGTCCTGATTTAGTACTAAAGAACCAAATTGGAAGTACCGTTTCGCAACAAACATTTTTGTAACCTACTGTTGGAAAAAACAATACGTTCTTGAAAACAAACAACTAAATAACGATGTGATTGTAAGATGACTGATAGCTAAAAAAACAAGGCTAATGAAGAGTAAAAAAAATAAAAGCAATCTTGCAAAATATAATTATCTTGATCTAGATTTGAATGCAAACTAAGTTAATGAGCATATTCTCACGGCCAATACTTTTATGCGAAACGTTTCAAAACCTGAACTGGGGGAAATGCGATTCGCATGCATAATACGGTTTACGAAATAGATGATAATAGTTTTTTTAGCATGCACTAACCGGCACAGTTGTCGGATTTAGCGTGCGTGACCGAACTTAATTGGGCAACGCCAACACTGCCCGCAAGTACTGGAATATGATAGCCGCAAGACTTGCAACATGGTCGCTCACCCTAAGCACTTACTCCAATGATTTATGATAGAATTATGCTAGACAAACTCATAAACTAGCCAGCCACAGTATCAAACTAAACAGTCTATTCACAACTCGCCGAAATCGAAAGAGAAACCAAAGTTACAATATAATCAAAAATGATTGTGAAAAACAAACTTTTTGGAAGATTACGTAAATCATTTTACAAGTTCTAACAATGAGGAAAGTAAACGGTACTTCGAGCTTGTAAGTACGTCTTTGTTCGCTGAGTGAACGGACACGATCCCATTGAATGTAAAACAAGTTATACCAGTTGCATAGAAAGCAGCTGATCCTTTGTTCTTCAGTGAAAGTGATCCAGCCAGGGTAATCTTGATTGATGGGCGTACAAATCGACGTTAACAGATCCATTTCACTGTCTACCATTTCACAATGACTCGTCAAATACGACGAAAGGTGTCAGGAAGCACTTTCGAAATGCTGACTGATAATTTTTAATAACTAAAAGTCACGGCTGCGTAATAATCTCTTCGGAACTGTTACCACATAATTATATGCGATAATAATCGTGCTTGAGTAATAAATAAATATGTTTCCTTCCCGCACGCAAGCGGCTTGATTTCCTCTCGGTCAATAAAAGAGAAATCAAATAGATGATCTGATTGCTTGCAAACGTAACGAGTTGTTAAAGCTTTAAAACCTTTTACAATAAAAGAGCCATTTAAGTAACTGGTCAAATTATTGCAGCTGGCGGTTTTAGACAGAGTATAGACGTCGCGTTAAGAAATAAGTAGGTACTAAAAGATACAAATTACTACTCGAACAAGCAACTGCAACTTTTTTCTTATGCCCCAAATAATGATGGTAAAGAAGGACTTTGTCTAGTTCAGAACAATTATATATTTCGAACAAAAGAGGAAACAAGAACAAACGTAAAGAAACTAATCAAAATCACTTACGTTGTTGCTGGTACTGCTGTAACGGTATTGGCTGATAATCTTGGTCCGAATACAAGGCTTGTGGCAGCTGCTGCAGAGGCGGTGGCGAGAGGGTCTGTCTGGGCACGCGTCGCACGTGCAACTGTGATAGGTCTACGAACGCGATCTGATCAGCCGGTACTGCGATGTAGGAAGGCATGGCCGTGGTTACGGCGGCCAGAGCAGCCAGGATTAGTGTGTGCTGTAGATAAAAGAAAGATGAGGTTAATACGGCGCGGCGGCGGAAATATACAGAAATATGTAATGGGTAATAAGTATATAAGGGCAATTTAACACTTTCTCTGACAAGTTCAGAATGTAGTTTTTTTGATATGAACGAAATTTCTAATTTGTTAACGATGACTACAGTGATGAATTAAGGTATATGCCTGATGGCTATAGTGGGCTATAGCAATATGAATGGCTATAGCCCACTATAGCCATCTCAAAGATACTACTGAAGCTTCGGTTAAGATCTATCGCAAAGAACTTCCTGATTGACATGTTATTATTGATTCTAAAAGAGTTTATTTAAAAACTCACAAGTGACAGCGAACGTTAGCCATGTCTCTTCACCGACTCCGCTGAAGAGTTGGATGTTTATTTTGCGTATAAAAATATAATGTGGGTCGGTCTGTCAGTGTCTTTCAACGTTGAGATACATTTAGACCGGTTCATTATTGCTCCACGAAACTAAATATGTGAGCAGTTGTGCAAACTACATATTGAGTGCAATGTGGTCCTTGAATGAATATGTTACTCTCTCTCTTCAGTTAGTTTATGCTCTAAACGCCATTTTATTTTGATTCTAGAATTTGGTCTTGCTAGGCTAAGTTTATAAGATTAAGACTAACTTGTACAGTAGTACTAATTTGTTTTGTAGTCAACTTTCCGTCATCAGTAGCTCTAAGGACCTTCATATTACGGTGAATTCCTGCGATTTTCTTATCTATTAGTTGTACTATGCCACCAAATCTTACGTGAATCTAAATGTCTTTTTCTGCGGAGGGCTTATTTCGTAAACGGCAGAACAAGTAATATCCTCAGATTACAGTGTCATGATGTAGGTAAGAACGATTATAATATAGTTAGTTACACCACGTAATATAGCACTTAGTAATTTGTCACCGCGGTTAGGTAATGTTTGCGAGTTAGTGAATTATGTACTGTGCCACTGGAGTTACTCGTAGTACTACACGTACTGTGCAGGATGACGAGGCGTTTTGCTTTCTCTTTCAGATTATGTTTGAGTGTCAATGACAAATGTGAAGTCGAAGTCGAATGCAAAGTGCATTGACATAAGGTAAGTTTGAATGACGAAGAGTACAAAATCGAAATGTATTTTGCATTTTTATCGAAATATAGTTGCATGTCGAGAAAAAGTTTTGTAAGATTGTCGCTCAATATTGTTACACGAAAAAACCATTAAAAGCATTTAAGACAACTTCCAACTCCTTTTAAGCACAAAAGGACGTATCATTCATTTCGCTACCATAAAAGGAGATATCAAGAACGTCTAAAGATTTCCTCGGCTCACGATATGTTACAAATATGTAACTTAACCGCCATTGCCTCACAAATGATAAGCTACACTGCAATAAGGGAACTGGCAGGGCAGTAAGTTACCGTTTACGTTTATCAGCGCTTGCGCAACGGTAGTAATTGGAGCCAGCCCGCATTACGCAACCAAAGACACGCGCACTGGACCGCAGAGTTCATTGTTTAACACGAAAGCTTTCAGTGTCGAAACGTCGAACAATTTATGAGAAAAAGATTCGATCGGCCTTTTTTGCAAGTTTTTAAACACTGTTGGAGCTGGGAACGTAAGGCTAATGAAATCAAATAAAGGTGCGATCCAACCTACTACCTACCTACAAGGCGATTGAGATACTAATCTCCGTTTGCACCAACTGTAAATGATACCTCCTTTCACCAGTCAAAATCAAAATCAAAACTCATTTATTCAAACTAGGCTGATAATCAGCACTTTTCGAACGTCAAAATTTACTTTACTTTACTTATTTACAAGAGACAGTCCCCCAAAACGCCCCCCCTTCGACACTTCCTAGTGTTTTTGCTGGAAAGAAGAAGTGGCGGAACAAACTCCCCAGCACACATCTGTCTGTTAGGTTGGTTAGAAGAACCAGACTCGATACAATAGTAAGGCAAGTATAAAAAAGTATATAATAATAATAAAAAAAAGATAAACATATCAGTAAACTAATCTTGGAGAAAGAACATAAATAAATAACAAACATTGTCTTGTGTTCAACTCAGCGACCAACTGTTCTTATCATTTAAGTAGTCGTTAATGGAATAGTACGCTTTTAAACAAAGATTAGATTTTACTTTGGCTTTAAACGCAATAAATGGCAAGTCTAGAAAAGAAGATGGCAGTTTGTTATAAAATGTTATACCAAGCCCGACGAATGAATTATGAACTTTGTGAAGCCGGTGAAAAGGAGCGCGTAGTTTATGCTTATTTCTAGTGTTAAAGTTGTGAATATCACTGTTTTTAGTGTACAGGTGGATATTTTGTTTAATATATAAAATGTTGGCAAAGATGAACTGAGAAGCAACAGTGAGGATACCAATCTCCTTAAAAAAATCTCTAAGAGAAACTCGGGCACCCAGCTGATAAATTGCACGAACCGTAAAAGTACAATGAATATATTGTATTTTTAGGTGGAATCTTGGACCGCGGTCCCGGTCCCGTAAGTCCCACAACCCTATTTTAACTGTTACTTGTAAATTAAAAAGAACATGATACAATCAAAGAAAAATAAAGACCCACATAAATGCTAAGGTAGTTACGCTACCCTACGTGCATAACTATTGACACACAAACACTATCGTATCAAATTCGAAGATTGCAGTAATGCACAAAGCTATGGCCCGTTGCCCCAATGACACTAAGACGAAGTACGTTTTAAGTACCGACCATGCAAAATTGATGATTGCTCTTCGAAAACAAATGCACACTTGAATAGACAAAGCGTGGCACGTAGGATTATCGTTAACCCAGTTTAGCGTGGTGGTAACTGCACCGTTTTAACTTACGAAAATAAAACAACATAAGAAGCGTTAGGCAAGGAAGTACTGTTATCGCTTTTCACCAGTACAACCAATTACTATAATATAAAGTATTTCATAGCAACGATAGCTCTTGAACGCAGCTTAGATTAGCTGATCGTTATCAGTGTCTTTGGTGAAATTCGCCTTTGGTATTTAGCTATTGAAGGTAAAAGCATCATTCAAAACTATTACCTAACGTGATTTAGTCAATCAATCGTCATTCAAGAGATTCGCGAATGACTCACAAATCCCACTTAAAAGCAGACATAAAACGACAGTTTATAACTTTATAGATTTATTCATAAATTCTGGAAGTGACGCAATCTAATAGCTCTAATTTGAGTAGGCAGGAACTGTAGGTGTTATTTGTCAATTAAATTAAATACTACTAACAGTGGGCGGTGGAAATATACACCCACTGACGACTTTCCCTTTAAGCCTTGAAATTACCTTTTAAGGCTTTGACCTTAGTGTCTGTTACGACAAAAGCTTTTCAATGGCCAGTTTGTGTCAATTGAAATGTCAGCACGACTTCCATAATGGAAATTCTGAATTTTATTACCTGCATAAACCACAACACTTAGTTTTGCCTGTTGATCCGCCCATGAGGAAGTCTCAACATAAAAACTGCAATAACATAAAAACTGCAATTATGTCATACTACGCTTATGTTGAGTCGCTACTGCGATATGGTCTCGTAATGTGGGGTAATGGTACCAATATGGATAGAGCATTTATCGCACAAAAAAAGTGCATCAGAGCAATAAGTGGTATTAAACCTGATGACTCATGTAGACCAATGTTCAAGAGGTTTGGTCTGCTACCTCTACCATGTCTGTATATATATGAGGTATGTATATTTGTAGTCAACAACAAACATTTATTTAAATCAGCAAATGATGTAAATCCCAGAAACAGATGAGATCCTCATAAACTGGTATTAAGTGATTTGCCAAGACTTGCGAAATACAACAAAAACTGCCTTGCAATGTGCGTACGTATTTATAATAAAATACCAAGTCGCTTTAAAATATTGAACTCGAGAAAATTTAAGATAGAATTACACAAGTGGCTTATTGAATGTAATTTTTACAGTTTAAAAGATTTAATGGACGTGAGATGTTGATTCCTTTTGTCAAAATATAAATTTTTGCATGCTATGTTATATCTTAGCTAAACATGTTGAGCTACTGTAATAATATTAACATCAATGTATACCATGTTTTACGCAAATAAATGATTTACTTACTTACTTACTTACTCAAATTGTTCCAAGTTTAATATTAATATGGATTGCGAGTGAAACTGTTGACGTATAAGGAAAAAGGTCCCAAGATCGAAGAATTTAATCAGTAGGTAGTGAAAGTACTTACTGCCGTAATAATCCTGTCATGATTGATAAATTACCTACAGTGATTAATAAAGAAGATAATTCTACTTGTAACTAACCTTTACCTGTATTTTTTTTTGTTAAGATTACTTGAAAATTTGAATGAACTACATGTGTGTTTTGATTGACTTTGGTATTAACAGGCATTTATTTAAAAAAACAAGTTTTAAGTAACAGATTTCTTCCCATGTCTAGATTTGGTGCTATATTTTCACAGTTCTCAGGGTAATTAAATAAATTATAATGAACGACCGCAGTTTTGACACTTTAGTGTTGAACAATGTAACTTTTATTGCATGCTTGAGAATCTTCACAATTCACATGTTTTGTTGTTAAAAGATTTCACACATTGTGGTCATAACAATGCTTGGTAGACGTGAATACGCAACTAACTGTAGGACAAGGCTGAATGTTGTTTTGTTTAATGCTCTAGTACTCAACTATCCAGTTTTTCAAATGTGTTCGACCTACAATTTAAAATTAATACATCCGTGATCCGGCTCGAAGGACCAAATGTTTAAACGAGTTCGGAAAACTTGGTCCTGGGATATGAAGTTGTGTTTAATGAATTTTGAGCTCTAATTACTTTAATTGCGTCGGAAAATTTAGATAAAATATTATTTACTATCAATCTACCGCTTACATATTTTATTCAGATTTTGTGGTGTCATAAATCAAATTATATTGCACAGTGTGCGCCAGTTCTTTGAAGGTACCACTTATAACAAATTGTATCATTGAGTTCATCTAACTGAAGTTACAATAGAATATAATATTTCACTGTCTGATTGTATCTGTCTGAATTCATTCATTATTTTTACTTGATAAGTGACGAATGCTGGGTACTAAAACGGCTGATTTTGGAAAGCTTATATTGTTTATGTTTTGCAACTATAGCATAGATTTTACATGCCTTGTTAGTTTAGCTAATGGTTGCCAGTACTACTGGTTGTGAGCATGAGGATTTGGCAAACCTATTTCCAGGTTACAGACATGCTGCTATTTATTATTCTTAGCTAAGGATAAAACTGTTCATTATATTATATTTTTATTTATCATCATCATCATCAACAGCCTATTAATGTTTCCACTGCTGGGACACAGGCCTCCTCTCTTTGAGAAGGAATTTTTATTTATAGTTAGATATAATACTTTGAGAGCTATCTCATTAACACACCTCGTGTTTACGGTACTCGCGATTTACTTTCAAATATCCAACCAACTCGGAAAGCGAAATGACGTTATGTAAGAGCCGTTTTCATGCTTGATTTGTTGTCAAAATACCGATAACGTTTTGTATATTTTGTTTTTAACTGTTTATCTAACAGTTTTTGGGGCCGTTTAAATAAGTTGTATTCAGTATTCGATTCTCGTCCCAAATATTTAAAAAACTATAACCTTAATTTGTGACGTAATTTGTCCCATGGCCATGGCCCCCGCACTCTTTCCAGATCTCACTTTATGGCGCAATTTCATTAGTCGATAGGGCCCGCATGCGGGGTGCGAGAGATTTTTGGAATGCGTGCACACAGGGCCTACATTCGGGAAACCGTTTATAATTATGTATGATATTAATTCCCCGTATGCTGTATACCGAACGAGTTAACGACCAATGAAATTGCGCCCTTATTAAGTATACGTTTTCTTTTTCGTCATTGTCCTACGCCAGTTTTAAAATATGAAGGGAAAATAGATTAAACCTAAAAGTCATTGATCCGCGCACATTTTCTGTAATAAACGCAAGGCTGTCTGTTGTTTATCTTGTCATGTAAGCATTATTATATTATATTGCGGGTTTCAATATGTCCCTCGTTTAAACTTACATACTGTATACTTATGTAAGAACCTACTCAGTACTCATGTCCCTTTTCAAAAATGAATGCCTAATGTAAGCAATTATGCTATACCTATAACTATTTAGGCATTCGTCTAGCTGAAAGTTCATCATCATCATCCACAGAATGAATTCACCCACTGGTAAGGCTCTCTTTTATTGTACAAATTTCCACGGTCCTGTGCCAGCCTCGTCCAGGTTTTTCTTTCAACAGCATCTATGTTAGATAAACTATTAAGCCGAAGCTTAGTTTCAGTGAAAACATACATTCACGTTTTCATGTATAATTAGATACCTAATAAGTCTCTGGTCAACTGAAATTGAAATTACGCGGTAACATTAAAATAGTTTTTCAATCGTATCCAATTCAAAGCCACGTTAATGATCCTAATAACAACTGTTACGTACAAATTACAATTAGAAAGTAGAGTAAATACGATTTCATGGCTTTATAACCAGTTGGTATCAATTATACAACTTGCGCCGGCGCCGATGATTTGATTGCAAACCGATTAAAAGAAAACCGACTTTTTCTTTTCTTTTGGACCGGAAAGGTAATCGACTTTTTTTGTGGTGTGTCTCGCCTCTATTTTTAATTTTTAAACTGTTTTTACGTAACAATGGTAGTTAACCGGTAAAATGTTATGAAGTTTTGTATGTTTTTACTTCATCGTGGGAAAGTAACTGTATTTTGAAAGTGAAATATAACAACTTGCTGTGTTTTTAACTGGTTTTTACTTTTTACTGCATAATATGAATTTAAAATTAAATGGTTTAAGTACTTGAATATTATATCTGTGAAAGACACCAAATGCAGTTAATCAATGCGTCTCTTTTTAAGTCCTAGGAAACTAGATTAATTTTAAGTAGGGTCTTATGGCCTGTATGGAGATCTGTTAGTGAACTTTGAAGCTCTGGGCCTTGGATCCTAATTTCAACTACGAAAGGGAAACAAAGCTTCCAGAAAGTACTGTCATGTTAGCACTTACTTAGATATTCATAAATCTATATAGTACTTTAAATATAACATCAAACTGGTACTCCCCGAAAGTTTAGCCAGAGGTGTCTCCTATACGAGTAGTACAACCACTTTTCGCCAGTTGGTAGGTATTATTGTATTATTATACTTCTGCTGTCCGACTGAAGTTTATTACTAGTTGTAACTTTAATGTTATGTTCACATTTATGAATAGGTTAGTTGGATAATGAATAAAGGCTTCCTTAATGCCAGAAATCTCGTAAAACAAAATGGTTCACTTATTTTGTAACTGCAAACGAATTGCGACCAATTATCTCTGCTTTTCATTACTGTATTGTACATGTAATGTAACGGCCCGATAAAACAATAAACCCACATAATAAAATAAGATTTTAATCACGTTCCGGCTCACTGCAACTGTTATGCCCCACCCGTTCCTGCTTGCCTTCGATATTTCCGCGGGTGAAAGGTTTCTCAATGTCATTTAGGTGCTTTTTGCTTTGTATTTTATTTATTGTCCAGTCGTTTCTACTGCCAACTAATTGTCGGTTCAAGGTTGGAAGAAAAAGCTGATTGACATGAGTTGCAAGTTTTTTTTTGTTGGACCTTAGTCGAAACAAGTAGGCATTACTTGAAGGATTTCCGTATTATACAAATCGATGTTACAGTTTTTTAAGCAATAACTTTGTAACGGCTTCGGATTTAAAATATCAGAGGATGGAAACGTCACCCCTCAATCTATACTAAAATTGTAAAGAAGAAAGATTTGTTTGTAACGAATAGGCTCCGAAACTTCTGGACCGATTTGAAAAATTCTTTCACCGTTGGGATGCTACACTATCCCCGGGTGACATATGCTACTTTTTATACCTGTATTCCCACGGGAACGGGAACTACGCGGGTGAAACGTATATAAAACCACCCTTGTCCTATTAAACAGTTGTAGGTAAGTATAGGTTTGTCTTTCAAACTCCCTCTATTGAGAGTAAGTTCCTATAATAGATTTAAATATATTTTAGACGTTTATGAAACTAGTTCATTGATACTTATTTATAAACACAATACTGAATACATAGCCGACCATCTTATGGTGTCTTTATCTCCATTGTGTGACAGCACAGACCGGGTTGTTTTATTACGTTTTCACAAGGCTAACTAGTTATTTATTGAATAATTATTGTTTGTTTTAAAAATGTATCACATTGTGTAAAATAAAATAAATCAGGAATTTATGTTTTTTGCTAGATCAAGGGTTGCAATAAATATTGTAGAGCACAGTCTCGTATAAAAGAGTATTTTTTTAGGTACTATGAATTGAGTCAAGGTTCAAATATCTAAGGACAAATCTGTTATTTTTAAGAAAATATATGTTTGTTCATTGGGACATACTTTCATCATATTTAATCTACTTATAAAAATATAATTAATTTAGTCTTTACGTTACTTCACCAGTTTCTATCCTTTCAAAAGCCGGTTTTAAAAAACGATCTTCAACAGCACTTTACACGAACTTTTCGTTAAATAGATAAGTACACAGTGTCGTCGTTCAAAATATTATAAATAGAGCATAGGGTAGGGACCATAGTTATTCAGCTGTGTAGGTAAACTTCAGCACCAGAGCACTATTGACGTAAATAATTCTGTTGGTGCTCCATTAACTTTATGATTAGCGGCTAACATTAATTAAAAGCTGAATTTAGTAATATTAATAATGGCTCTACCACCGTCGGTATATTGTATAAAAGTATATATAATTAACTATCAGTTATCAGTTGGTAGTCTTTACGTTCATCAAGTCCAATAAGTTAGTAAAAGTCAATGATATATTGTAAAATTAATAAATCAAAGCCTTGTGGAGTCAAAATCATAAACGGGCATTCAAAATAAAATATTACCGTAATACGTTGCATAAAAGCTTAAAATAAATATAATAAAATATACTTTCACTAAAACACTAAAATTAAATACACTATAATAAACACTACATAATATATAATTAATACACTACATTAAAAATAATATTACGAGATTCAAACTACAATAGAATAACACAAGACGAAACAAAATCGAAAGTAAATTGTGAACTGACCATTATCGTCCAGAGATGGCGTGACGGACGCGAGACGGCGCGTTTGCTTCGACTGAGCTCGCAACAAGCATTGCTAGAATTTATAAAGTATCCACACAGAGCGGTTTCACTTTCTACTCGGGTCCGGCCGAACATGATCTACTTTTTTACGGTCGCCATAACTCTTACGCCTTGAATGGCAAACAAAGAACTCTTTTAACCCCCGGGAGAAAACCCCAGGTGGTTAATTTCTGGTCCTTTGAGCCTCTTAACATATGGCGTGGTAGTTCTTGAGATACGAGTTGTAAAGTGGTATATTTGCATACGAAGCGAACTTGACATAACATGTGGTGTGTGACTCAGTAAGAATATTCTGAACTCTTGATTAAACTTGCCCCTTGATCGGTGTGTTGCGTGGGCGAGTTGTTGCCTCACTGGGTTTATAACTGGCAAAATATGTGTGTAGGTACTATTAGGTACACCTGCCTTACCCTTCAGGGAAATCAGGCGTGATGTTATGGTTTAAAACTAACATACATGATCCCGGACACTTCTCGTGTAAGTACTTTTCTCTGTGTTCACAAGACAAAGTAGAACGGGCCGGGCAATCTGTTTATTGGGCTTTTAATCAGGAATTTATTAGTATAGCAAGCATGGAGTCGGGATTACTGCCCCGTTATTTATGCCTAATATTATGCTATGCTATTCTTCTGATTAATTTTGTTGTGGGATCCAAGGCAATCATTTCTCTGGGACTTTGTCGGGCTTCATTGTCTTTTCTGGTTGGCACTGTTGATTCTGGCTAACAGGAGTTACAGTGGTTTGGGAATATTGTGGCGGGTAAGTCCCCCCCACCCCACCCCTATTACATGGAACTTACACATAACTGGCGAAATCTGGGTTTACTAATGGGTACCTATCCGTCCTTCAAGTATGTTTACCTTCACGTCTGTAAATCTTGAAGGGTTACCTTTGGAAAATACAGACGTGATGTTATGTTGTATCTCTGGGTTACATAAACCAACATTTTTTTTTGGAAACTCCGATGAACTCTATTGTTTATGAGATCAATAAGAACGGACCCTCTAAATACTTTGAAGGTGCTTTAAATTAGTACTGTTTGATGGTCAACCATCAAAACAGTCTTGAAGTTTTCATTCAAGGTGTATTTACGTGGAATTTGTAAATGATCCTTTTGTGTTTCTTAATTATTGCTCATTTTACTTTAAATACTAGCTGTTGCCCGCGAATTTGCTTGAAATTATTGTAAAAAATATAAAATATTTTCTTATGCAAAAATAAAAGTAGTCTTAACTCCTCCTTATAACTCAACTCACTGTCACTCAGCTGTCTGCCAGTAAAAGTCCAGTCAAAATCAGTCTAGCCGTTTCAGAGATTTGCCGGAACAAACAGACAGACAGACAATGCATTCAGTAACTATTAAGCTGTCACTTTTTTTATGTATAACAAACAGACACTTCAATTTAATATACCTTATACAAATAAACCTAACACCACATCCCCACAAGTACCATTCAAATATATTCACAAGACACATTTGTTATAAATCATGTTCCGCACGCAATAAAGAACTCAAAACAGTAACCTAGGTACTTAGATATGTATCTGTAATTAATTACTAACTTGTTCTGGTGTAAACTCGTGTAATCATTACAAAATCTCGAAGGCATTGTACAATTGGGGTCGTTGCAGGTTATCTGTAACCCTGGTACAATACCGGCGCATACGCATTAGAAAATTGTTAGGTAATTATGAGATTTCACTCGACGATTTCCCGTTAAACTGTGAATGAAAGAAGTACATTGTTATAGTGTGCTAACTGATGTTTTTAGTCGCTTAGTACAGTGTAAACAAATCGTGTATGTATGTAAATGAGCTACGAATTTTGGAATGAAATAACATGCATAGGTGTTCAGAATGTTCAATGCAATATTTATGTTTTATTTTTCGGCTTTAAGGAACGCATTAGCAGGATTTAAAAAGCTATCCTAGGTATTTCCTAACACAAGTCTTGGGTGACCTGCGGTCCATATTTAATCGAAATCCATTTAGCCGTTACCTAAGGGAACAGGCAAGCAGATTTTCGTGTTAGCAGTGGTCCTCATCTGCCTAGCCTTTTCCCAACTATGTTGGGGTGGGCTTCCAGTCTAATCACGGATTACAGGTGTGACGTTATGTTATGTCAAACTTAAAAAAGTACCCCACCCAATATTCTCTGTGGTCCATCTGCAGGGCTATTGCGTATCTTTTAAATGACAGTGGCTATCATATTGTCTATGGATTAACTG
The DNA here is from genome assembly GCA_932274075.1 of Diarsia rubi. Classification (NCBI taxonomy): domain Eukaryota; kingdom Metazoa; phylum Arthropoda; class Insecta; order Lepidoptera; family Noctuidae; genus Diarsia; species Diarsia rubi. The sequence goes on from OW026431.1 coordinate 14,739,002, forward strand.
TCAAATTGGTTTTGGTTTAGTACAAAATGGAACCATTTGACAGTAATTGATAGGCACTATAGGTTAGCCACTGTCATTTAAAAGATACGCAATAGCCCTGCAGGAGGTCTAAAAAATGTAAATTGCTTGCATACTATTATTTATTTTTTTTCTTTTGAAAAAACGTTGCCCCACACTAGGAATTAATATTAATAAAAATTAAAAAAGAAAAAAACACTAATTAGTCCGTCAGATAGATTTCCAAAAAATATTGGAGATGTATTTTTTCTTTTTTCATATAAACAAAAAATTAAGTCAATGCAGTGCTTCGAAAACTCGTGAACTCTTCGAAAACGTCATATAGTACATTTTTACCTACAAGTGACGTCACAACCACATCTTATCTTCGTCAATTTTGATTAATTTGATAAAACAAAAAACACGTATCCAATATTTTCGATAATCTAACTGACGGACTAATTAGAATCATTGTTTTTTGACTCAGTCCGATCCCCTATTCATATTATGATCTGCTAAAGTGGCCATTTTAGACGTGGCGGTAGTAAGTCAAATCTTGATCACCTCTTATGATATTACGGCCCCTCCATTGTTATTCAAGTTGAATATAACATCACTACAGACTTTGATCTCGATAAATAACCGTGATAATGAATGGTGTTGCAAGTTTACAATAAATCAAAATTAAATCGATAATTTATAATTAATGTCTAACATAAGCTACAATCTAATAATATTCTTGGTGTCCTTGTCGTTGACATTTCCATATAAAGGAAGTAAATTTTGACATTTTTTATGAATTAATCTATGCTTGTGATCTAGATAAATTTTAATTCCAGTATATATACGAAGCTACAAAAAGTTAAGCATAATATTAAAGTGTTTAACGTGTGACTGCGGCTTTTCTTTTTTTACCTTTTATATTTAAACAATTTTGGTGTTAAATAATTAGTCCGTATTTATCTCCATTTTAATTTTTAACACATTACATCTTATTCGCTAGAGGGCGCCATATCGATTTTTGTGACACGTCACTTAATTATGCTAATGTTCACCGGACAACTAAAACGGTTCTAATGATACCTCATAAATGTCGAGTTCCGTTAAGTTCCGATACTCTTTCATTTATCTAGCAATCTGATAGTGATTAACAGATTTTGTCAGGTGCCATCGAAGAACCTACAAGCGGCTTTTGTCTCTATATTTCATCACAATTTAACCGATTTACTTGCAGTTCTCACATTGTGTACAAGCAACGGTCCTTGCATATAAAATGGCTGCAAACCCTCTTATGTAACCGCTAAGGTTAGAAATCCGAACCTCTTAAGGATACGAGGATTGGATTGAATTTTAATGTTATGTGACTGACTTCCGCGCGGGTCTGGCGAAACGTGACAACACCATAGCAATTAAAAAAATATTCATAGAAAGCTAAATAAGGGAAAGTAGGGAAATAAGACGATGGCGTTTGAAACTTTAAAAGACTCGCTTTGTATATTCCTATCCTGAATAATCTTGTCTCATATACTTACTCATACCGGCTATCCGTAAGTATGGATCAATTATCGCCGTAGCTAATTTGATGGTCAAAGGACCAGGAAAAGTAATATTATTCTGCACGGCCTCTCGCAGGTTCTATGAGGCTGGCTTCTGCTTAACCCGACTATCCTGTGGATGTGTATGCCTTGATCTAAAGGCGGAAGGCCTCTAGTAGCTGTGCCTAGGCCTCAAGTGCTAACAATTTATAAATAAAGTGTAAGCGCTCATGGCATCCCTTCCGGGATATGAGTCTCGGCTTAGGGTGTCACTGGGGAAGGCAGCAAAGACACGCTGGATCTGAGTAATTATTTTGGATTAAAACTACTGGCTCTGGGTCACGGGCTGACTCGAGCAATGGCCGAAAGAGGCAAAGTGAAGGGCAGGAAAAGTCGTAACACCAGCGTTTTACAGTTCTTACGCGGTACCTACCTACCTGGCTGTAATATGTACCTTTAATTACCATTAGGGTAAGAAATATACTTTTATCCGGTACATCACATTTTCCCCTGTTGACTGTTATTCACGTGGGATTTTCAGAAAGTCAGTTGATAATTGTTTATCAGTCTTGTTTTCCTTTGTCGATATGGAATTACCTTGCAGGGTCTATGGTACAGCAATTGGTAAACACTAAGGTATTAGATGAGTAGGAGTACCTAGCGTAGATAACATATTTACCTTCCTCAAACACACCAGAATTTTATGTGATCAAATCTTTGGTCTCATTAGTCTTGTGAGCGCGACTATTGACCATGATAACCTCAGTTTTATACCCAGGTCAGGCAAAGTGTTAACTTATTGCTTAAATATTGTTTCTTTTTCATTAAAATTTTCTCCGATGCGAGTTTAAGACAATATTTAATTGAAACGGGAATCGACCGTCTTATGGTATGGAATCACAGAACAAATAAATATGGAATGGATGTAATGAGGAAGGATCAATCGCATGTGACTAAAACAGTGATGACTATGAATGTTAATGGATGGAGAAGGCGATAAAACCCAAGGAAGCGATGGATAGATTGGGTGTTGAACGATTTAATACAAAAAGGTTCCTTGGAGCTCTGCCAGTAGATATACTCATGCCGGAAAGGTCCAAGTATGAGAGTCCAGACAAAGAGGGGGACACGCGAGGGGCGCACCGCCCGGAGACGTGAACAGTGTTCAGGTTCTCGGGCGGTGTGCTTGTCGGAGGTGACTGTGAGGGCAACGAGTAGGAGGGACCATACCCTTTAAAAGGAACGAGGAAACGCCTGGATGTCACCACTGGGAGGATCGGCCAGGGGACACGGTGGGGCACACCGTGGCAGTCTGCCCCGCTTGGGCAGGACTCCGCCGTGTTCTCATAGCGACGATCGGCGGCGGCGACCTCTCGCGTTTGGCCCTAGTGCAAGCCATGGTCCGTGCCGAGATGGAATAGGACGCCGTCGCCTCCTTCTGCGAAGCAGTAATGCTAGCGAAGGAGGTGGCGGAACGTGAGAGGGAGAGAACCTCTCGTCCCAGCCGCCACGTGACGGCTTCCACCGCCTTGCCACCGCGCGTAGACGCGGGCCTGTGGACGGTGAGTTATAAGCTAACTCGCCGTCTGTCCGTCATATGACGACGACAGGCAGTGTCGACGGCACGTCGTTCGTGTTCCATGCGCGCCTCTAAAACTTGTCAGCAACATGGAAGAGGCCCGCAAGGGCCGACGTCCGTCCTGGCTGCGGGATGTTGTAAAAGATACCGCGGCCTCGACATGTAGGGCTAGGAAAGGAACATGGGTGGTTTTTAGTCAGTAGAAGTCTGACACTCCCTTACGCTCTGCCCAAGAGTGGGAGGGGTTATTTGATGATTTTCCACCAGACAAAAAAAATGGTTGACAGAGGACAATGAAAAACGTGTTGGGCCAGCGCCGACCCCAAGTAACATGACATAAGAGCAGGAAGACGAAAATGTGGTGTGGTATAACAATGTCTAAATTTTACAGGCGGGTTTATGGAAAGCCAGATAAGATAATAGTGCTTAGGTGTAGGTACAATACCCGCCCCCCTGTCTAGTGCTTCTGGCCCCCTGTTTAGGGCTCAGCCAACCATACACAAACTGCTGTTATCACAGATTACTGTTATGATAACGACGTTATGGCACGACGACTGCGTGTGAATGTTTGTTAAGTGTGTCCATTATTTTATTCGCGTACTTAATGTGTGTAAACGCCGTAATATGCACAATGCATGTTGCATTATAATGAAAACTTGCGACATGTTAAGTTACTTCACTAACCTACTATTATCAATTTTACACGCGACTGGAGGCATGCAATAGGTATTTAAATATGAGCATTAAGAAATGGCTCCTGAAAACGGTAGGTCGGAAGTTACTTTTGCGTCTTAAGCCAAATAGACATGGCTGTGTATCCACAGAACAGATAAAAGAGGTTTTCCCTCTTTTTTATTTGTTCTGTGCGTGTATCCATCAAATCTGGTTTCCTTCCTAGCCTCATGAATACCGACGACCGACCGACGCGTTGCGTACCGATTACCGATATACAGGCCTACTCTTAATTTATACTGTTTTTGAAAAATTACCTTCAACTAATTATTACATTTGTGAACCAAAAGTAAAGACGAGCGCTAATCCAGCCGACAAACTGCTGGGTGGTTGCATAAATGTCAAAAATGTTTGGTCTTCAATAAATGATTTATTTATTATATAACATTTTTATCCGTAGGTATATCCTTATCCCAATTTATCAGGTCGGCGCAGCATGTTTTGTTGTTCCATACTTCTCATCTAATTAGTGACCTCTCTTCTTGCCCTAATATCCTTCACAGTTTTGACACAACACATTGGAAATGATTAAATGAATAATCTAAAAAAAAACCAGATAAGTTGGTCTTGATTGTGAATCATAAACATTGTGATATTTCCCAGGCGACCTCGATGTAAACATCGATTATGTTTCGATTATCAAATCTGGAACTATTGAAAGAGTTCAAGCAGTGCAACCTTACCTCTACCCCGTGATTATATTTTTGGTACTATCAAATCGAAGTCAAGCGTGAACTTTTTAAAACAGATATCATTTGTTACGATATTCTACCGTGGGAATTATTCATAATTTTCAAATATCTAATTCCTAAATATTTGAACTAAGGAGCGTCACTATCATCTCAATATTTGTATACAAAAATGTACCATTATGGATCTGCAAAGATAAAGAAGTAATATCAAAATACTAATAAATTTGTCTTAATCATTCGTTACACCTAGTTGGATGTTGCATAATCGCTTGCAAGATTCAGATCGGCGGAAAAATTACCATATTCAAATAGGTTTATAGCTTATTATTATTCTGTGCATTTCTGTAACGGATGCATATTTCGATCAGAATATTTATTTATAAATTAAAAAAAGTTCATGGCGCGGCGACTTCTTATGTAAATTGGGCAACCAAAATAATAACATTACCTGTAAAATAATATGTAAGGAATAATGAATGCAAAAATTATGCAATTTTTATTCATTTTTTTTGATAGGCTGAATTATTCTGTTTAAAAAACTGAAAAAGTCTCTTGCCCCACGCTCTCCTATTTAATGCATCTAAAACCGCGGAAATTACGGAAAATCGTATCCATGTCATGTCAATGTATGGATACGATTTTCGACTTCAACAAAAAGCTACTTTTTAGATATCGTGACTAGTTACAGTAAGAGCTAGTATCTAGAAACCCGGCTAATGGCTGGATCGACACCAATTTCTTCATCACAGCTTCCTTTTCTAGCCATTGCTCGTTCTACCTAGATCCAGATTCTGTAGGCTTCGTGAAAGTAAGTCGAGTAACCAGTAGCAAGTCTTTCATTATTTTCGTATATACATATAGTATACTAGTTTTTGCCCGCGGCTTCGCCCGCGTGGATGTCGGAAATTTTTTAATCTAGGTACCTAAACAATGAGAAAACTCATTAGCACCCCCCCCCCCCCCCCCGTAAACCCTTTAATGACAAACTTTATTACATAGGCAAGTATTTGTGCCAAGTTTCAAATAAGATTTTTCTTAAAAACTGCTAACAGCTGTTTTCAGCCCCAAAGGTGATAAAAATCATTTGTGATGCTTCATAACTTGACATACATACACCAATTTTCGATTTAATCAAGCCCCGCGGTAAAATCCTCCCCTATAAAAATGACTCTCCCTTTTTAACCCGTTAGAGGTCGATTTTCGAAAAAACCTGATACCTACACGTTATTCTTTATTTTTGTTCTCAAGCATAAATACTGAGTTTCGAGTTAATCGAACCGCGCGTTAAAATTCCTCCATACAAACTTTGACACCCCCAATCCCCCCTTAGGGGTAGTTTAAGAAAAATAGAAGTGACAAACTTTATTATTTATTTTTCATACAAAATGTTATCCCCTATTCAACTCCCTTAGGGGTTGAATTTCGAAAAATTCTTCCTTATTTCTTGTCTACATTATAAAGGGAACCTCTGTGCTAAATTTCAGCTTTCTAGGTCCAAGGGTTTGGGCTGGGCGTTGATGAGTCATTCAGTCAGTCAGTCAGTCAGGACAACTCTTTTTATTTATAAAGATAGATATATAGATGTTATGTACAGTTGAACAAGCTATTTGGTATGACACAAAAATATCTTTATAATTCTACTAAACTGACAATATTGATTGCAATTTTATTTTACATAGCGTTTGGTATTAATCTCTTCATGGTATTTGGTATTTAATCTTAAAAGTAAGTGTACCTAATTTAGCTGGCTGTATACTTAATACCTTGTTCGACCCTGCCTGCATATGTATTGTTGGAAAGCTGTAGGTCGCAAAGGGAAAGTACGATAGCTTGAATCGTCTGCGATTCCAGTCTGAGCTGGAGTAGTAGTCTGAAGTGTGCAATGTTGATGCTCGATTTCATTAACATTAAGCGGCAGTTTGATGCAAAATTAGACATAACAAGAGCTCGTTTGGATTCGGTTCAGACTCGATAAAATAGATCCCAAAAGTGCTTGTGCAAAATTAAGAGGGTCATTCTGTTGTGTTAAGGAACACGGGCATTAGATAAGTATGAACAAGTATGTAATTACTGACGCACCCATAAATTTTTTTTCGATCATAATTAGCTAAACAAAAAATCCTAATGATCCACACCCATTTATCAGAAAACCATTAACATTATTACACATACCACTCTTCACCAAAAATCGTTAAAAAAAAATAAAAAGAGATGTCTATTTAAAAACAATATTGTTGTGCATATTTCCGTTCGCGGCCCGGGCTAGGAAGCCGTTACCCAACAGTCCGTCAGCGATGGACTACCAACTGTCACTCAGTGAGTTAATATCTCACACGATCATTGTATGCTACCGTTGACGTTTGTTTGTTTGTTTATGAGTTTCACACTGACACTGCCAGGAGCCCGGCTAGATTACCTATAACAGCCGCTCGGAGTAATCTGCGCTTGCCTAGGTTGGTCTATGGATGGTTGACCACCCATTAAATACGTATAATAATAAAGGGTGTAAAAGTACCCTCAACGCAAACGACGGGCACTTGTTCTCCCCACCACTGCGATAATTTTTTTGTTCTAGACCATACCTGGGAACCCCCTAGTTACGCAGATATTGGGGTTCAAAGTTCCTAATTTTTCACAGCTGTTTTTGTAAATACTAGTTTTTCAGGTTGTAACTTTACTTAAATTACCTCCATGACCCTTTTACTATTCAAAGCATCCACTAGCACAATGTTTTAAGATGCTACATTGAGTTTTACCGTAAAATGAAATTAACCCCAAAAAAAAAGTCGTTACCCAGCAAAAATTTTTGCTTAGGGGTACTTAGTTTGATGTACAGAATGCTTGGTTGACGTATGTGTGAAGGGTTAATATTCACACCCTGTATGTATTTAATCCTCTATGCCTCGGAAAGCACGCATAAACGCTAGTCTCGGCTGTCATATGTAGATCTTTGACAGTCGACACAAGTAGTCAAGCTAGTGGCCCAAAAGTCTGACAACCAACTTACCAACTTACACTACACCTACCACTACTACTACTACTTACCACTTACTTTACTTACTTTACTTACTTTACTTACTTTACTTACTTTACTTACTTTACTTACTTTACTTACTTTACTTACTTTACTTACTTTACTTACTTTACTTACTTTACTTACTTTACTTACTTTACTTACTTTACTTACTTTACTTACTTTACTTACTTTACTTACTTTACTTACTTTACTTACTTTACTTACTTTACTTACTTTACTTACTTTACTTACTTTACTTAATTTACTTACTTTACTTACTTTACTTAATTTACTTACTTTACTTACTTTACTTACTTTACTTACTTATACTTATATACTTACATGTACCCATATCATCATCATCAACAGCCTATTAATGTTCCCATTGCAGGGACACGGGCCTCTCTTTGAGAGGGAATGGGCTATAATCTACCACGCAGGCCTAGTGCGGGTTGGCAGATGTCACATGTCTTCGATTTTTTTGGTTCTAAGACATGCCGCGGTTTCCTCACGATGTTTTCCTTCACCGTTTTGTACCCATAGAGCTCAATGTAAAATATCCAGTTGCATCCGGTTCGAACAGCACTAGATCACCTCCTTTAAATGCAAGAAGTTATGTAAAGATAAAAACCACAGTCATACATATACTTGGATGTTACTGACGTTATTGCACTTACTGACCGAAAGTAAGAACCAAAACATATTTTTGCATCATAGCTGACAGTACAACTTATAGATAATACCTACAACAGCCTGGTCAAGGGTACACCAAAGAGAGCGTGGTAAAGTTTTAACTAATTAATTTTACAGAAGTTACCTACTATTCTAATTATCTTAATTATTAATTACCTACTTACTTAGTAGATGTTTCGTAACTGATCCTTGTATCGAGATAAACTTAATTAGCAACCAATATGTTCCTAATTAACCACAGGTGTAAATATATTTTAACGTTGAAACCGTCCCATGAAGTAAATAAAAGAGCTGACAAAACATTTCATATTTTGTCAGCTTTCACACATCATCATCATTTGCCAAGCCTTTTCCCAACTTTTTTTTTTAAATGGGACAAGCCCGCAACACTTTTCCCAAACCACTGTAACTCCTGTTAACCCGAATAAACGGTGGCGACCTTAAGAAAAGCGCCGAGACAATGAAGCTCGACGAAGTCCCAGAGAAACGATTCAACTGTCGTTGATCCCACAACGAAATTAATCAGAAAAGAATAGCGGAGGAGTAAGAAATTTTCCCAAATAATATGTTGAAGTCGGTTTCCAGTCTACCAGAATTACCAGTATTTCACATGGAGCGACTGCCTAACTGACCTCCACAACCAAGTTAATACTGGGAAATACGATACCTTCTTTTTTTTTGGGCGGTGGGAAATCGTAAAATAACCTCTCCCGCTCTTGGGCAAAGCGAAAGGGAGTGTCAGCCTTCCACTGACTACGACCATCCATGTTCCTTCTTAGCCCTTTATGTCGAGGCCGCGGTATCTCTTACAACAACCCGCAGCCCCAACGGGACCCGAAGCCCCGACGGGAAATACGATACCCTTTGGTTGCAAGACTAGATGGAAAGACCTTTACGTGCTTTCCGACGCACGGAGGAGACGAGTAAGTAATTCATGGTCACTCGTCTATACATATACGGACCCAGGCAAGCGCGTCATAGTTTGAAGATTGATCTGAGAGGCTGTAATCAAGCTATAGCTATTTGTTCGCCTGAAAAACCACCAAGGATAATTCATTTGTTCCGCGCTTCCGCACAGTATCCGCTCCTATTGCTCCACCACTACAACGACCACTTTGTATACCAAGTTATCTACCTGAAATGGGTCCTACGTAACTTTAAAATTACACTATTATGCGAAAATTGTTTCACCGATAACTATATACATGATCGAAGTCTTGATACTGCGACGTTATGTTTGGTCTACGCCTTTTTTGTTTGGTTAAATGGTTGGTTCCTTTGGGACCATTTCTTCCTGTACAGACGCCTGCACATCAATCTTCCCGAAAATGTAAAATTTTCCCAATCAATCTTTGCTGTAAAGGTGAAACACTGTTAAAGTTAGAATTTGGTAGTTGATTGATGTGCTGGTGTCTATAACCTATAGATAATATTCTGTAATTTTACAAATTGCAATTCATGCATTAATCGTCTATAGTATACCTACAGCTCCTTTTAAAACTACTTCCGCTATCCTGGCCTCGACTCGTTCACCGTATTTTACTGAACTCGATCGAGTTTTTGCATAGTTATTTATTCAATTGTGTACCTTACTCGGATATGGATATCAATGCATTTGTAAGTTAATGGTGTAGTGGTAGCAAGCGCTCAGCAGGTGCATGAGATCCTGAGTTTTATTCCCAGGACAAGAATTTCTTAGTAGAAGCAAGATACCCTGGATTTACGGCGGTTACACGCCATAACTGGCAAAACGTGTCATGTGAGTGTCTTGGGGGATTATCAAAATGATTGTTAGAATAGAATATGGTATTTCACCAAAAAAAATCTTATTAGTCCGTCAAATAGATTTTCAAAAAATTATGTAGGTACACGATTTTTATCATTTTTCACAGAAACAAAAGATGATTTCAAGTCGTGTGACGTCACAAGGTTAATACTTTTTTACCCACAAAGTGACGTCAAAAGCCCTCTCATGATCGTTGACACGTTTTATTTTCGTATTTTTTTTGCGGTGCAGCTGTAGCACTATCCATGGTCGTGCTGGAGAGGATCACACCAAAACGGCTACCATCCCAATTTTTTGCAGAATCATTAAGTCACCTTCTAGAACGCCTTCGAACGGTAAAACATGGCCTTCTCCTCACCGTGAAACTACCGACTTGCTAATTTTATTCTGCTGCTGTTTGCTTACATAACCACTGTTATCACCTCACCGATAATGTCGCCGTCATAGTCACAATAGATTTTATGTAATTCTGCAGCGAAACGCTTTCATTTATTGCACTTGGTCCGGTCGACGACGCTACGAATTATATTGTTCACTCTGTTTGGCACAAGAAGCAAGCTGGTTACATCATTCTGCTTCCGAAAACTTTTCGAGACTTTTTTACACGACGGCAATTTGGTAGAATTCTGCTGGTATAGGTACCTACTTAGCTAATCAAAAAGCATTTTTAATTTTAGGCGACTTAAGTGTAGAACAGCATACGTAAATCACTCAAGACCTTAAAAAAAGTCCCTAGGGCAAGCTAAATGCGTTTAGTGGACAGATGTTGTGCCGTACTTACGGTGAACCCTATGTCGAGCCGGACTGCAAAAGACTGAGCTGATAGTGCAGGAAGCTGTCCATTCCTATATGAATTCTGATCCTAGGGCTTCCAACTGCACTCAGTTTACTACGAACATTGGCTTTCTTATAGTTGCTAGCAGCCATCAGGGGTAGGTCATCGGTCCACCTAGTCTGAGCAAAATGTAGGCTGTTCACTAAGCGTAATAGATTCTTTGTTGCTGAATGTCGTTGAACTATTGCCCCACATTCGTAGCGGGAAACATAAATACTTCGCGTGTTAGCAGAGATATGTATGTTACGCGTGTGTCTTTCCGTCCACTTGTATCGTAATGTATCTTGTTCTCCACACGCTAGACGAGCTCTATCGAAGGCACGGTCATTTCCGTTCTATATTCTAATCGTACGTGGCTTAGCATAACATCACGCCTGTAATCCACAAAGGGTTAGGGAGACATGACACCCACATCGCACGTGGATTCTGTTTATTCACTGGACGTCGATGATGATGATGACTGGACGTCACAAGACATACCAAAATGATAATTATAAGTTAGGGCGTAGTATTTCCAACTTACGATTTAGAGCCCAAATGTTTAAAATGCGACCGCGCACTCATTCATGCAATCATTTAGGTGTGGCCTAGTATTGGCGGAAATTAGCTTCAAAAATTTATTTAACAAAAAAATTATAAAAGTAAAAACTTCGTCAAAAGGGCTCCGGACAAGGATCAAACTCACTACCTATCGATTTGCTTGCAAACTTTGTGCTATAACCGTTTATCTAAAACAGAAGTTTTAATATACGAGTAGGTTGTCGGGGTCTTATTTGAATAAGGCCTCACTCAGCTAACCGAGACATACTGACCCGCGTGGTCAAGGCTTCGGTCCCTTTATGGTTCGTGTTGTATTAAGAATCATTCTTATATACAAACGTCAAATATATATTTTTTATAAGTATACCTAGTTACTTTATAACTTTGCAAGACAAGGTAACTAACTCAATAAGGTTAAGAAAGCCTTCAGAAGTTAAGTATTTACTTGTTTTGGTCTTCTAGTTATCGTACTATTTAGGTTCACAGCGATGTGATTTTCCAAAGATATAGTTATGAAGACCTACATAACTATTTCTAGATGCTAGTTGCAAGTTAGACCACTCTAGAGAATTTCTCCTGTATCGTGGGTGCGTTTATAAACATTTAAAAAGTCACATACAGAAAACAGCAAGACCCGGGACAACTCCCTGCAGGGTCATAAAAATATTTGTTCCGAGGGAGGATCGAACCCGCGAGTGCTCCAACCGTGCCATTATGTCGGTAGGTAGTCAAAATGAGTACTAGGTCGGCTAGAATTAACTAAGTTCCTTTGTTATGACTGCACACTAAAGTACTGATCAAAATTCAGGCAAAATTGACAAAAAACATTTTAGGCTTATTAATTATTTTTTTGTCCAATTTCCAAAAGGTTATCAATTCGTCAGATTGTTTAGGTTCCGAGTCGGTGGCACCGACTTCTTAAACTAAGTATTTTTTACTCTTTGTGTTTTTGAAGTCGGTTGTATATTTTGCAAAAAAAAAATATAAAGCACTTGGCTTCTCACTACAAATTCCTCCTGTATTGTTGGTGTAATCACAAACATTATCTTCATCTAAACTGATCCGTCAACTTACATTGCTTGTACCATCCGTGAACAATGATTTGATTCGGAACCGTTTCAAAAGGTAAATAGACAATTGGCGGAGCGGAGAGAGTACCACGCTTTCAAGACTCCGTCGGACTAATATAGTAGGTATCATTGTTTGCTTGCATTGAGGACTGGCAGACATGCCATGTAATGATTGGTGATTACTTGGCAGTTTGGTTGTTGTTTATGAAGACGGTTTTCGCTCACGGTTTTTGGACATTTACGATATTTCTGGTGCTGTGCACACGAATTCGCCAGTGTGGATGTCAAACGTCATTATTACGTAACTTTTACGTTATCAGAAAACACTCTGTTTTGGTGTGTACAAAATCCATAATGAGCTCGATTAATGATACTTACCTAAGGCAGGACGCCACAGAGGACCGTCGCTTTCAACAAATACCTATATCAAACAAACACTACGCCTATGCTGTTCTGTGTGCATCATTACCTTTTTTTTTTGTTTGGCAGGGGGACAAATCATCGAATAACCCCTCCCGCTCTTGGGCAGAGCGAAAGGGAGTGCCAGACTTCTATTGACTAAAAACCACCCATGTTCCTTCTAAGCCCTCTATGTCGAGGCCGCGATAACTAGTGTACCTACAACCCGGGGCCCCGACACATCTGTCTGTATCTTACAACTTGATTTTGTTTAGTCAGTATTTAGGGTTGAATAGCACCCATATTTATAATGCCGACTCAAGTCCATTTCTTAACTTATGTCGTCTGTCGTTGTCATGACTACAGGCATTCAGGCATCATCCACCAAATCAGTCCTACAATTTCATGGCCGCAATTGGCGAATCTTCGAATAAGGTACTTCCTCCGGTTTGGGCGCAGAACGTCAGAAACGCAAAAAGACAGATTAGCAAAATGTCAGAAACGGATAATGCCAGGTGTCGCAAAATGACAATATCTGAAAATAACAGATCAAAAATACCTTAATCGGTCCATCTTTTTCGGAGGTATTTTTTTACAGATTTCGCCTATTTTTATTGCAGCATTATTAATCCCTGTCCAAAGCAACCATTTAAGCTCTGAGAACCATGGTCCTACGACGCACCGTTTCCGAGTTAGGAACCTACGAAATTTCTTTGTTTTTTCTTGGACGCTGTCTATTTCCAAAATGGTAGCTCGGAGGAAAACCTTTTCTGGAAAAGAATTGTTGCTCTAATCGAAAACTATGAGATGGTGTAAAAATTTTCTAAGTGTTGCGATCTCACCTTTTTGTTTTTTGGCGGGTTGAAAATCATCGAATAACCCCCCGCTGACCTTACATGGTGTCTATGGATAAGGTTAATAAGATGCTGCAATAAAAATAGCAAAATCTGTAAAAAAAACCCCTCCGAAAAATTTTCAAGTCCTCGCGCCCTAGCGCTCCTATAAGGCTACTCTCAAACTTTCGGACGTTTTGCACCTCTGTCATAATGAGCCTAAGGATAAAGCGAACATTTTTAAAAACCATTTTAAAGTTGAGGCTCCTCTTACCAGTGATGTTGTGGGGCCCAAGGTTGAGGCCGTGGCTGCCGGTGAGAACCCGATTGGTTTTTCTGCTCAGGATATTAAGAGTATTATCGATAACATGAAACGTGGTAAATCTCCGGGCAGTGACGGTCTCAGCATTGAGCACCTGCAGCACGCAGGTACACATCTGTTTAGAGTATTGGCTATGCTGTTTACTTTCTGTATACGTCACTCGTACTTACCACCGAAGATGACGGAAACTATTGTAGTGCCAATAGCAAAGAATCGCACTGGTGATGTGACTTATAAATGTAATTATAATTAACTCTGGTCTAAGCTTGGGGAGGTCGGGGCCCCTGCTGAACTCATTAATATATTCTCTTTCTGGTATAACCAACAGAAAAACTTTGTCAAGTGGGGGAACGCATATTCTGATGAATATAAACTTGAGTGTGGTGTGAGGCAAGGGGGGCTGACCTCTCCAAGACTTTTTAATCTGTATGTCAATCAGCTGATTGATGAGCTCAGCAACAGCCATGTCGGGTGTCACATAGATAACGTGTGCGTCAATAATATCAGTTACGCGGACGATATTATGGTGTTGCTAAGTCCATCTGTTGGTGGCCTACGGAAGCTGCTCGGTATGTGTGAAACCTATGCTGGGAGTCATGGATTCAAATACAACGATAGAAAGAGTGAGTATATGCTTATCAGAGGTAAGATTAAACAACCTGAACATATGAACATATACCACTAGTGTATCTCAACGGAGTATCTTTGAGTCGTGTCTCTCAGTTTAGGTACCTAGGGCATGTTGTTACCGAAACCCTACACGATGACGCGGATATTGAGAGAGAGCGGAGAGCATTATATCGGTGCGAGCTAATATGTTGGTGCATAGGTTTGCGCGGTGTACAGCACAGGTAAAGGTAACATTGTTTAGAGCCTACTGCCAAAGCTTTTATACAAGCGCCCTTTGGACCAACTACACGCAACGGGCCTACAATGCTCTCAGAGTTCAATATAACAACGCCTTGAGGATTTTGGTGCGGTTACCTCGTTTTTGTAGTGCTTCGGGCATGTTTGCCGACGCGAGGGTGGATGACTTTTATGCTATAATGCGGAAAAAGTCTGCCTCACTAATTCGCAGAATTCGAGGTAGTGGCAACGTAATCCTGGGGATGATTGCGAATCGACCAATATCGCCGGTGGTGGGTAGGCTCATTAGGCTACATGTCTCCTGATGAATTTAATGTTTTATTGCAATCAATCAGTATTCTTCGTTTTATTTCAATTCATTTTATATTTTGTTTGTGTTATTTGACATAATTTATTTTTAATTCAATTTAATTTATTTGCATTTAATCATGTCCATTTTAATTAAGTCTTAATCAAGTTATTATATTTTTTTATTTTTAATGAGTATTCATCGGAACTATTTACATTAACACAAAAATCGCACTAACTTAGTCTTAAGATAATTTTGTTACTAACAAAAATATGGATTATGAGTCTGAAATAAACATATTTTATTTTATTATTTTTTATTATAATGCGAACCTGACATTTTGCTAATCTGACATTTTGCGATTCTGACCATTTGAGAATAAAATCTAACACCTGACAATTTGCTAATCTGTCATTTTGCGTTTCTGACTTTCAGCGCCTAAGCCTTTTCTCCGTATAATGTATGCATTAGTCCCAGCTAGTGAAGGTGATAATTCAGGATTTTCAAGTAGGCAAGTAGGTAAATAATAACAAAAATTATGCTGTTCTTCCAATGTATTTCGTATGTTGAAAATGAAATTACAAAAGTACAACAATTTACAAAATATATTCGAGTTTTGACAAAAGTCTACACAAATAGACAACTAATACTACAACTAATAAAAAATCAAAGTTTTACCAATTTAATTCGAAAACTAGAAAACAATACTTTTCCCGCGTTTTGCAGGTTTGTACTAGAATGGTATGGCACCATTACATTTTCAGTTCCAAACTTCCAACCAATTGTAATGTTACATTTTGAATTCGAACAAAGGTTGTCGTTTCTGATTGGTTGACGCTACGACGCGTAAACATACACTTTAAGCTGTGATTGGTTAATACTTTTCACAGATAATGAAAAGTATTCAGTGAGTCGTTTGATTCAATCATATAATTGATATAAATATCATATTCGTTATGAACTTTAGTAATATATAATTTTACCTTTACTGCGACTCACAAAAAAACATTCTGGAAAAAGATTGAGCATACTTAAATAAGTACTAAATAATATAAAAATACAGTATTCAAATGGCAAATTTACTCATAGTTCGTTAACTCGTAACCAATTATAACGTTGAAATTTGAATAGACCAATTATTCCTGTTTACTTGAGAAAAAAAGTGAATAACTCGGTAAAATGTAGATTGAATTTATGTCACTAGATTTCTTAAGTAGGTACTCTTTGCAACTTTAGCACCATTTTTTTGCACCACACCACGACGTTTTCAAATCTACCTAACTCTTTGAGTACACCCTCAGCACAGTCTATTATGGGCACCATTTATTGTCCTTAGTCGAAGGGACCACACAGCGTTCCTTAGGACAGAATCAAGGTCATCTACTCGTTAAGAAATATAGTTAGTTATAGCCTGAGAATACCTTACTTCTTTACGAAAAAATTAAACAAATACACGTATTCGTAATGACATGATGCAAATCTGTATCTTAACACAGAAAAAAGAAGGCCGAAAGGTCACATACAATAAACATATTTTGAGAGACATTTACAAACTCGGCAATGGAGACTGGTGAATACATGTTATGTCTTTAATCATAATTGAAACAAGTATATTAAATGAGTTGCACTTACTGGTGGCACCAAATGCATGCCAAGTAACTAATATTGGGCAGAAGCGACAATTTAAATACATTAATAACTTATACCTACCAAGCGGCCGTTAGAGCCTACTTTAAGCTTATGTTATTTACAATCACAGAAATATTTCTACCAAGTTTAAAAATAATCTCTCGCTTCTAAGCTTTATAATTTCTTTAGTAAAATACCTGTCTGTTGACTTCAAAATTTTATTTAAAAAATACTGTATTTTAATCTGGCAACACGAAATGGTAGAAAATACAAATACTCTGATGGTATGGTAGAAATATGGTAAGTACTTAATACATTAGAAATACATTTCAAACACTCCAGTTGTTTTCTTAGTGCTAAACGATAAAAAACTACATATTTTAATATACTTATGTACTTACTTAATATTTCACATGTACGCTAAAATGAACACTTAGGAAACGTCATTTTAAGAGATTTGTGAACTCACAACTTCTAATATGAGATTTACTGATCATGGCTAACTAAATACAGAAATAGTTACTCCGATTCTGGGATAGCCCTCAAGCTTTTTCTTTACTAAAGAAATGTGTATCTACCCAGGACTATGAAAAAATATCGTTTCTAGATCAAAAGCAACATAAAAAATCACAAATCTCCCATTCTTAACCACTTGTGTATGAAGAGTGTTCATAGATAAGCACTAAGATAGCAAAAAAAAACATCTATTTTTCTCTATGATCATAGAAAAAAGTAGCATTATGATAAGCACAACCTTGCAAATAAACCTCTTTTCAACTTTTGTACATGAATTAAAGCTTTCTTTATTCGCAGACTAACTAAACTTTCATATAATTTTTGAAAGATTATGATATAAGATCTCATAAGAAAGGAAGCCATTTATGTAGGTGGCAATTGCATTTTATTTGTTTTTACTAAAATAGACATTTACACTGGGTTAGGTATATCTAAATGTACCTAATGTCTAAATACTGGTATCTAAATAATATCCATCTTGTAATACATTGAATTTTCATCGTTTTACAATACGTTTTAGGCAGTAGTACCTACCAAATAGGGTACTTGACAAAAAAAAACTAATTAGTCCGCCGGTTATGATTTCCAAAAAAATATTGGACATTATTTTTTCACGTAAATTTAAAATGAAGACGATACAGTTGCTTCGAAAAGTCGTGTGACGTCACAGTTTGGTAATTTTTTTTAGTGACGTCACAAGCCCCCACTCATGATCTTTGGCACGTTTTATTATCGCCAACTTTTATTAATTTGACAAAACATAAAACCGTATCCAAAATTTTTCGATAATCTAACAGACACAAAGAGAATCAATTTTTTTAGTCAGGAAACATGTCTTGATTTAGTGAAGACGGGGAATAATATTTATCAATAGAACTAGTAGAAAACTGGTGTGCCTTTACAAACTATTTTAAAATGAGACTCAATATCACATACTGGATACAAACGTACGATGATGGCATTTAACAACGATATAAAATATTCATCGTTTTTATACATACTTTTAATACAACAGAAAATTATCTTTAATCCGGACATATTTTACACTAGTAAGATTTCAAGTCGCGACAGCTTATCTGTTTAAAAAAATCTCGAGTCGTTTCAGGGGTTTTAGTAGCTGGCGTGAGTCTAACGTAACCGTGACGATAACGCAACGTAGTTTCGATACAACTACTATTATGACGCTAATCGTGTACGTTCAGTCACGTGCAGAAAAGCATGACTATGAACTGTCCATCTATGCTAATAGTATTTACCTCCTTGAATTTGGTGAGGATGAAAAACAGCAGCCTGTATAGTCTACCCGTTTAGTGTGTAGTATTTTTTTTAACCAGTAAAAAATATTTTTGCATTTGATATTCTTGAAGCTAATTCACATCACGTTATGACCCTCAGGAGCCGAGAAAAAAATTCTACTCGTGACAGTATACAGTAAAAATCATGCTAGATTCTACCTCACAAACAAACCATCGCGACTTTTAAAAAACAATAACTTACAAACTAATTCTCGTGTTGCGATCTCGTTAAAAACTCTAGGTTATGATGGGAGTCTATTCTGTTCATATTCGCTTTCAACTCATCCAGAATAGGGGTTGAAGGAACGGGAGGGACTAAGGTATCTATGGAACCTGTTTCTACATTACCTTCTTTGTCTAAAGTCTGTTTTTCCATGTGTAAGAAGTTTTCATGGGAGCCGTTGAGGGCTTTGGATAAAGAATTGTCTGGATAGGATAAATCGAAGTTAGATATAGATAATGGCTTTTCTCCCGTTTCGAGGCCAGAGCCTAGTGATGTCGAAGTTGGCATTCGGTCGTTATCTGTAATATAAGGTACGATGTTAATGAAAATTATCTGCTGGATAATGGAAATTTTCCAAGTCATAAAATAATATAATGTTTTAAGCAAGTATTTCTTATTGATCTGAAATGAAAAAGATTCAGTTAATCTATCAACATTAAACGCGTATACAAAGTTAAGTGTGTCTGGGCCCTTAACCTATTAAAACACGTTTGTATTCGCAACAGACTAAAACTTATATTCAAACCACCAACGGTTAACATTCTGCATCCTAGAGGGCATTACTAGTCACACGTGGAGGGATTTTGATACAGATGACGAGAGAACTTCTCGTTAGGAAGCGATCCTGGCTGCAGGATCAAGTCATGTCTGCCATAAAAATATATTGTCACCAGAACCTTAGGTATTTCACAATCGGTTGGGGACAACTAATTTGAAACTCAGTTGCAATATTTGAATAATATTATCGAACCAACCAACTAAAAAGGCAAGATAAAAAAAAAACCTGATATAAATGCGAGCAAAACACAAAATCCAAGAATTTCAAAGATTAATTCAGTGTTACCTTTCTCGGAGTCGTCAGTGGTCTTTTGTTTCTGGTCGCCGCGGTCATCTTTGTGGTCCTTTGGTACAGAGGAGCTTCGCCCTCCGTCTAACATTCCCAACACCCTGTATATAACATCACGTTACAACTACACGTTTCAATTCTACCCTCATTCTAATCGTGCCACTATTAACTAAATATATGTTGTTTTCAAATCGTGCATTACTTTGTCAGTGCATTTTGAGTTTGTACCTCTTTTTCATCCCATTTAGCATACAAAAAGAAATATATAGAAATATTAGCTTGCATATAATATAAACTATTATGTACAATTATGTGATATAAATATACATGTAACTTCTAGACCCGAGTTCCAAGCTTCGAAATCTGAAGAGAAGACGAAGGTTTTCGAAGTCGGAAAACGAGTTATGGGATTCAAATGGAGTTGGGTAGGACACTAAGTAAGACGCAGTGATGGCAGGTGGAGTAAAGCTGTGACCGAATGGTGTTCAAAGACTGGAGAAAGAAGTGTGGGTCGTCTGGCAGTGTTGGCAATAGGCAGACGACAATGTTGCCATCGCGGGAATATCCTGGATGAGACTGGCAGAAGAACGTGGGGCTTGCTACAAGCAGAGGCCAGAAGTGGGCGAAGTCGGGTTGTGGATGAATGATAACCCCAGCACACATGACATACTGTAGTTTCATTGCCCGCTAAGTGATTGGTCTATTTACAACCAGGTGCAGAAGTGATTCTTTCAGCTATATTTTGCAAAGACAAAGGAGTATTTACCGTGAATTGCCGAGGTCCCCGAACGGTAGTCTGTGTTGTGTGGGCGATGGTCGGTCACCTGGCCCATGTTCGGCCCAGCCTTCTGAGATCAACGCGGCGCCGATGTCCAATTCACCTTCTGTAACACCACATGTCATATCATAATCTTGCCCCTTTTTGTGACTGGTTCAACTACCTAGTCGGTCGGCTTCCAGCTAACCAGATGCAGCTGGATACCAGTATTTTACATGAGGAGACTGCTAAGCCCAGTTACTGGGCGCTACGATATCCCTTGATTGCCTTAGTTAGTTGTCATTTACTTTCAGATTTCTGAATACTCGTGACAATTGGCTATTCAACTATTGATAAAAATTTACGAAAATGTTATGTTGTGATTTACACTCGATGTGTGAAAAAAGTTTTAGTAGTTTTTGGGCAAATCGAGCTTTTTATCCTTGTCGCACGAAACGGCCATTGCACTACGTAACTGTGGCGGTATGAAATATGACGTCACGTTTCTGTAGCGCTGTCTTTGACTTACACGTCATTTAAAATAAGTTAAAACAAAGCCATTTATTGATCGATTTTATTACTTTTTCCCACATCTGGTTATTTCTGTTAGCTCTTTGAAATAACATAATATTTTTGTGAATTTTTAACAGTAGTCAAATAGTCAATTATTATTAATCTACAGATGCAGCATAATAGATGGAACAGACCGGAACCAACGGCTTAACGTGCTTTTCGAGTCACGTAGAGGTCTTGGTACCTAAAGGATGGTCATCTATCCAAGGCATCATTATTAAAGAGCTGGTTTAAAACTAGTGGCTCATCATCGTGGGCTGGCTCTAGCAAGGGGGGAGGGGGGGATGAACTGTGATACACTTGATATTTTTATGGAGTATGTCGACGCTAGCAGTGCTCGACGAGGCTTGTTGCTCTATGGTAAGTGATATAGGATATAAGTATTTACCATCGGTATTATCGTACAGCTTGATGCCAGGTATCTCCTTCTCTTTCTCTCCCTCAGCAGTGGCGGTCTTCTTGTACGTGCACGTTTTTGACAGCAATGGCTTCCATCTGGCCACCTAATAAGACGTTTTTATTGTAAACTTTTTGTTAAATTGGCTAGTTAGTTAGTATTGGTTGGAGTTTGCGATTAAGATGTACGAAAGTGGATAAAGCAAAAAGTATTTGGATGCCTAGGATACCTACGATGATAAGAGGATATGCTGAATACCTGCGTTAGTTCCTCGAAGCGCTCTATACCCTGAGGATGCCAGCGGTCGCGCGGTGTCTCGTCCGTCACGGCCGGTCGCACACCCGCCAGGAAACACTCCATAGCCTGCACAATCAGATAAAACGTAGGTATAAAATATATTATAAATAGCCTTAAAGCATGCAGGGTGTAAAATGACCATACAATGTCCAGATATTTATTAATGACTAGCGGACGTCACGCGGTTTCACCCGCGTAGTTCCAGTTCCCGTGGGAATACAGGGATAAAAAGTAGCCTATGTCACCCGGGGATAGTGTAGCTTACCAACGGTGAAAGAATTTTTCAAATCGGTCTAGTAGTTTCGGAGCCTATTCGTTTCAAACAAACAAACAAATCTTTCCTCTTTATAATATCTAAGTGTAGACTAGCACAATTAGTATGGGAACATCATCTGCGTAGCCTTTCCTGATCTATATCCAGTCTAAACGGATGCAGCTGAGACCAGTATTTTACTTGAAGTGACTACCTATCTGACATCCACAACCTAGTTCGTATCTGTGTAATACGATACCCTTTGGTAAGACTGGTTGTCTGACTTTCAGGTCATTGACTACCTGTAACGACTGCTAACGATATAGCAGCCGGGCAACAACTTAACGTGCTTTTTTTTTTTTTTTAAACTAGTATTTAGAAAACAGCTGTGAAAAATTTGATGCTACGTCCCCCAATATCTCTTTAACTAGGGGGTTCCCAGGTATGGTCTAGAACAAACAAAAAATCGCAGTAGTGGGAAAAACAACTGCCCTTCGCTTGCATTAAGGGTACTTTTACACCCTTTATAGATTAAATTAAAATAGGTAAAGCGAGTCGTACCTGGAACCGTAGTCGCAGTAAGTCAGCGCGCAGTTCGCACAACTCGTGCGTGGCCACGTACTCGCTGTCGCCGTAGTCGAGGAAGAATACGTCTGCTACCTGCACAGTATTACATAAGTAAACCTTAACTTTTAATGACCCCATTGAATGACTTCTTCATGTTTTAGCCATATACAGGATGTAAATTAACCCTTCACACATACGTCAACCAAGCATTCTGTACATCAAACCAAGTACCTCCACGCAAAAAATTTTGATGGGAAACGACTTTTTTTTTGGGGTCAAAAATCACATTTTTAAAATTCAATGTAGCACTATTAAATCATTGTGCTAGTGGGTGCTTTAAATAGTAAACGGGTCAAGGAGGTAATTTAAGTAAAGTTATAACCTGAAAAACTAATATTTACAAAAACAGCTGTGCAAACTTTGGAACTTTGACCCCCAATATCTCCGTAACTAGGGGGTTCCCAGGTATGGTCTAGAACTAAAAAAATATTGCAGTGGTGGGAAGAACTAGTGCCTTTCGTTTGCGTGAAGGGTACTTATACACCCTTTATAGTGGCCAAAATCTAATGTGGTTTTAAAACCACATTGCGAAATTAAGGATTAAATAAATTTAGGGGCCCGTCGGGGCTGCGGGTTGTTTGCAAGATATACCGCGGCCTCGACATAAAGGGCTAAAAAGGAACATGGGTGGTTTTCAGTCAGTAGAAGTCTGACACGCTCTTTCGCTCTGCCCATGCCATTTGATGATTTCCCCCCTCACCCAATTAAAATAAAAAAGGGGTTGTATTGGTAATTATAACTCAAAATCAAAAGTCATTTATTCAAATTAGGCTGATAATCAGAACTTTCGAACTTCAAATTCTACAAGGGACAGTCCCCCAAAACCCTTCGACAAGCTTTAAGCTCGGAAAAAGAAGTGGCGGAACAAACTCCCCAGCAAACTTAATGAAGTCATATTGGTTACAGACGCTAAAAAAATAATTTCGCGGGCTACCCTAGCGCATCCTTATTATATGAGTGCGATACGTTAAGGTGAACGGGCTAGGGTATCACGCGAAATTAAAATATTTTCACCTTAACCAATCCCTGCTTCAGCGCTTAAGCTTTAGTTGATTCAACTTTAAGCATATACTTCGTTTTGTTTGACACAAATATAATACCGGTAAAACGGGGTGAATGGGGATGCAGGGGTGAATCGGAACGAAACTTTAAAATGGATTTTAACATTGAAATAATATAGTTTGTTGCCAGAAAAGATTGTAATGTGTTTACTGTTTTTTAATTAAAGATCAAGTGTCCTTGTTAGCAACAAACTATATTATTTCAATGTTATAATCCATTTAAAGTTTCGTTCCGATTCACCCCTGCATCCCCATTCACCCCGTTTTACTATCTTAAGATCTAAACCTCTCTGGCCAGCCGTACCGCTTTCGGTACGCCCGGAATTATAGTTAAATTCGATTGGCCTCACTCGTGAGGTCGTGTGTTTTGGTAACAGTGTATGTGTCCCAGCTATGGGACCGATATTTATAATTATTTTAACAAAAAAAAAAGTTATATAGTTGACCTGTTGTGTGGGATCGAACTCGTTGGCTCTTATGTCGTGAACCCGCGCGCGATACCAGCGACCGTCGTGACGGAACACCGCTGCTACCACTTGTCCGATAGACACGTGCGCCAACTGGAAACAAAATTATCACACATCACATAACATCAGGCATGTAATCCCCTAAAAGTTAGCCAGAGGTGTACCTAACAGCTCCCCGGGGCTGCGGGATGTTGTAAGAGATACCGCGGCCTTGACATATAGGGCTTAGAAGGAACATGGGTGGTTTTTAGTCAGTAGAAGTCTGACAGCCCTCCTGGGGTTATTTGATGATTTCCTAAACGCAAAAAAAGTGTGCCTACCAGCACACTGTCCAGTTTATTACAACCACATTTCATCAGCTAACGGGTTACATGGTAACCCATATGCCAGAACAGAGCCCCTATCCAAGACTCCCTCAAGAAGCTACTGAAACATTTCTGATGGAAAAACCGACTAACACTTTACCTAATCTGGAAGTTGAACCTAGAATCCTCTCTTATTTGTTATGCTTGCGACCTCTAAACCTACGAGGAAGTCATTAATTATATTGGTCTCATGGAGAAAGTCTGTGTAAGGTGGGATGTTGTTTGATGACGTCGGGGCTGTGGGTTGTACATTAGTTACCGCAGCCTCGACATATAGGGCTAAGAAGGAACATGGGTTGTTTTTAGTCAGTAGAAGTCTGACACTGGGATTTCGCTCTGCCCAAGAGCGGGAGGGGGTTATTTGATGATTTCCCACCCCCGAAAAAAAAAGGTGGGATGTTTAGTTTAATAGGCTGAACCAGACATAAATATGGGCACACATATTTAACTTATAAGCGCTAATCTCAGGAATTGCTGGGTGGAATTGAAAAAATATTTTTGTGTTGGATAGTTTATTTATCAAAGAAGGCTATGTGGCGCAGATAAAGTTGCGTGGGTCAGCTAGTTACTTATAAACGCCGTAGAATAGTCGTAAACAATCATACTAACCGCATGTGCTTCCCTATTCTCCTTTTTGCCGTAATACTCCGTCATTTCTTCGACCAAGGAGTCCAGCTGCGTCACCTGAGGTCCCACGAACTGGACCCAGAACCTCGACGGCGAAGAAACAGCTGATACGTATACCTCGATGGGGGTACCCCTGTTCTCTGCGCGAGGAATAGGTATGACGTTAATAGGATTTATTAAGGGGCTTTTGTGCCGTAAGTGCCAGGGTAGTCCGCTGAATTTAAATTTTTCTTTGTTTTTTTGCAATTTACAGGACAGTGACTGGCTGAATGTTAAACAAAATATGATTTGCGACCCCGTAACACTTATGTGATTACAGAACTTTAATTATTCAAATAATACACAACGCTCTAAGTTCATTAATTAATCCCATTCATTCAGTGGGATTAAATTAACTTTGAAGGTTATATTGATGACTTTAATTGTTTTAATTCTGTAGAGTTTTACTTGTCTCGACCAAAAATCCATATATATGTACTTACAACCTGCCACTGATCTTGAAATAGCAAAAAAAGCATTGAATTTTGCGGGCCACTGACGCTTTTACGTTGCATTCCGAGAGTCGGCAACATCGTGAAAAATATTTTTTTTTTTTTTTCTGAGAAATATTTGGCAGCTTTTGCGACGTTGCAAACTTTTAGAAAGCAACCCTTTTCATAAATGAGAAAAACCATAAACATGAGATACCAATCGATGATGATTATCGAAACGAATTGTGATTCAGCCAGTCAAAGAGTAATAATTCTCTTTCATCTTCATCATCATCATTTCAGCCGAAAAACGCCCACTGCTGGACATAGGCCTGCCTGTGTTGCCACATTGACCAGTCCCGTGTGTCTCGCATCCAGCAGGTCCCCGCAACCTTCACTAGGTCATCGGTCATTTGGTCCACCTAGTGGGAGGCCTTCCAACGCAACGTCTTTCGGTTCGCGGTCGCCACTCCAGAACTTTCCGGCCCCATCGGCCATCCGTCCACTGCCACCTAAGTTTTGCAATAGGGTATTTCAGCAAAAAAATCTAATTAGTCCGTAAGATAGATTTTCCAAAAATAAACGTATTTTTTCTTTTTTCACTTAAACAAAAGATGAAGACGATACTTACAGTGCTTCGAAAAGTCGCATCAAGTCGTGTGACGTCACATGGTTAGTACTTTTTTTACCCACAAAGTGACGTCAAAAGCACACACATCTTTGACACATTTTATTTTAGTAAATTTTTGTGAATTGGTAAAACAAAAAACACGTATACAATATTTCTCGATAATCTAACAGACGGACTCATGATTTTTTTTGGTGAAATACCTTTTTCTTCAGGTTATGTCGGTAACCTTGGTTGTCATGCGGATGCTCTCATTTCTGATTCGATCACGCAAGGAAATGCTCTTTGGCTGGCTGATAACCGTAATCCGTACAGCAAACCGTATAAATATCGGTCTCTTCAATATACAGGAATTAATGTTTAAGGTAACTGAAACAACATTTTATAAAAAGCACCCCAAGCAACAACCTGTACTAAATTTTGCTTTTACTTCAACCAAAATCCCGAAAGAAAAACAACTTCATACTTGAAACACCAATTAGTTCATCACTCTTTATACTTATTTGAATTTGCAAAACCTAATCACAAAATCAATCGTGCTTCATATTATTTTCAACATCATACCCCGCGTTCTTACCAGTTCTCTTATACTTGTTTTTGCCAATGTCTTGGAAAAGTCATGTCGTATCATAAAAAAGGATAAATCAGAAACTTTTACAACCTTTACAGTGTCTTCCATAGGAGGTTCCTTTTAAGTAAAATATATACCTGTGCTATCATACATGACTTAAAGTTCAGGCATGTAATTTAATTACTTGAACACCTTTTTCTTGACTTTTCCATAACATTTCTATCAACTTGACAATTTTTTTATGTATAAACAGTACACAAACATGTAGCAAACATATTATAGACATTATCTTTATGTCCTGGCTATACCTTCAGAATACTACCACCAAAAACCCATGTCCATACCCCTGAAACACACTAGTCAAATCTATGTCGCATACTTACTGCCGCACTCAGAGAGCTTTAATGATTACTTAGGCCATCACTTAGTAAAGGTTTTGACAGTTTTGTTATACAAAAGCATGTCAAATCTTTACTAAGTGACGGCTTAAGTAATCATTAAATATCTCTGAGTACCGCAGTTATACTTACTTCAAGTTAAATACAGTAGCGTTTCATCCGACAGCAAACCTTGTTCGTACTCGTTATGTGTATATTCCTAAAACGACTATCAGCAAGCGTATTATACGTTTATGAACATTAATGGCACATGTTTAAGGTTTATTTTTGTGTGAAACGCTGCTGAAGTTAAATTAAGTTTAAAGATCCAAGTTTAAGGATAGAGTGAGCTGAAAACTTTAGCTAACTACCCAACACTCAACACAGCACCCGGACATCACAAAACAACAAACACACATAATGACTATAATTAAATGAATAAAATATCGAAACATATAATTACATTATATATTTATACACACTGTGCAATATCACACGGGAAATTTTGGTGTAAGATATCTTGGGAAATCTTCGTGCTACCGTACCATCTACCAACCATCCAGATTTGTCCAGATTTATGGCCCTCCGAACTTACTTCATCCGGTCATGGTTTTTTATATATTTTGTAGTTTTTTTTTTGTCTTTTCAAGAGGTCTCTCCTCTTCCCTTTAATCCAACTAAAAGTTGTCTTGAATTCAATGGGCAGTCTTAATGCTAAAAGCAATCTACGCTTTAAACAATAGATCTTAGAACCAGGAGACGGACATAGGATAGTTTTTATTTTCTTTTTTTTTTGGGTAGATAGAAAGGTTGTAGGTAGGTAGGTAAGTAGTAGGTAGGTAGGTAGGTAGGTAGGTAGGTAGTAGGTAGTAGGTAGGTAGGTAGGTAGGTAGTAGGTAGGTAGGTAGGTAGGTAGTAGGTAGGTAGGTAGTAGGTAGGTAGGTAGTAGGTAGGTAGGTAGTAGGTAGGTAGGTAGTAGGTAGGTAGGTAGTAGCTAGGTAGGTAGTAGGTAGGTAGGTAGTAGGTAGGTAGGTAGTAGGTAGTAGGTAGGTAGGTAGTAGGTAGGTATGTAGTAGGTAGGTAGGTAGTAGGTAGGTAGGAAGTAGGTAGTAGGTATACCGATGGACGATATCCTGAAAATTGAAACGACGAATGGTAGTTTGGTCGAAAGTTTAATATCCCGAAAGAGTTAATTTGCCCGAAAGTCTAAAATCCCGAAGTTTCTTAAATACCAAATACCAGACAGAAGAGTAACCCTAGACGGTCGACGTCAGGGGCACCCCGAGGTTCGGTTAGTTAGGTTCCTTTAGACCCTGCAGACAGAAGACTATTTCTGCCTATTTTCGTCGAGCTGCTGGCGGAATCGAATCGGAAACACGTCTTTTCGGGCATTTAAACATCGGTATTTTGTGTTTCGATATAACGACTATCGGTGTTTTGGACGTCGGTATATCAATCATAGGTATTATGAACTTTCGGGATTTTGATACGTACCCTATAATACCCGGGGAGAATGCGTTAGTGAAAGAATTTTCGGCAACAGATCATTAGTTCCTAAGATTATTCCCTACATACAAACATGTTACCTATTAAATTAGTAATAGATGGTGTCCGAACCAACGCCTTTGGCTGAACCATCTAGTGTCCGATCGAAACTGGTTTTTACGACCGAAACCGAATTTCAGCGACAAACTCAGTTTCGGCCTAAACCGAAACCTACTTGCAAGTATGTATGTTTTAAGGGAAAAATAAAGAAAAGGTTATTATAATCAGTCCGTCTTTATTTATTTATTTATCTTTAAACCACATAGTTAGGCGGTCTTCGACATTTTCACATATTGGTATAATAATCAACTTAAGAATACCCCATTTAAGAAAAAAATATTAATAGCGCCATAAAAATACTTAAAATAGGTGAGGTGTGTAATTGAACAGTTAGATTCTTCTTTTGCATAATATTAATGTTAAATAAAAAAAAATAAACATAAAATTACCTTTACTCAAAAATGCATGTAATGTTGTCATTATTTTGACAAACTTGTTTGAGCAAAGTCGACCTTGCCGGTCTGTTTCAAGGAGCGGCCGGCAAAGTTTTGCTGGCCGCTCTAACAGGCCGGCAATGTTTTGCCGGCCGCTATTTTGACGTTTCAACGTTTTAAAAAATCAATTCCAAAAAGATTTTATTTAAAACACAGCTGTTTGTACGTCTAAAGGTAAAAAAAAAAAAAGATTTAAATGAAGTAATAAATGAAGAAATAATCCAGCAGTCAAACACCGCATTAGAATTATCGCAAACTATCAGTAATATCAAACCGGGAAAGTCGGTGTTGAATTTTAGTAACTGTACTTTTCATAATTGTCATTTTAATTAAAAGTCTAGTTAATTAATATATTTTTTATTTAAATTACTTGCTGGTTTTATTTAGATTAGGTACTTGCATTTTTGAGTAAAGCACTATACAAACCTTGGCCCACAATGACTGCTTCGCTGGTCACGCTATGATTGCCTCGAGCTAGCCTAGCTACGCTCTAGGCCTTTCAGCTTGGCCATCATTGCAGCCCTTGCTGTCCTCGCTGTAAAGGCCTCGGCCTACGGTCTCGGCCTTTATCTCAGCTCGTCCATCAAGTGCTGCACGCTGACCGCGCTGTGTCGGCCTGGAGCTGCGCTACGCTGCGCTGTCGGCCATCATCAGCGCGACCAGCAAAGTAGTCATTATAGACCGCGGCAGTAATGTACTAATTTAAGTTATTACCTAATGTCACAATTGGTATAGATAGGTACTTAATATTTAAGTATTAAACAAAACAAAATCGCTAATTTCTTAAAAACAAATTAACTTCTAAACTTATTACCTAGTCATTTTCTCTCCAAACACAAGCCAATCACGACACGATTAGGCACGTGGACGCAGCAAAATCTCTCCGTCGCCTACGCTTAGATGGAATAACGCGTCAAACATGACCGACCACAGAGCGAGAATTCCCGAATGCAGTTTCAGCAGGTTTCGGTCGTAGTTTCGGCAAGTTTGCCGCCGATACCGAAACCCGTTTTGTTGCCGTAACTCAACCAAAAACGAACTTTCGGTCGGACATTAGAACCATCGGTCCTCTTATACCTTACAAAACTGTTAAACGACATTCGTACCAAACGGTTGACCTCCATCAAACTTTTGATGGAATAATATTATACTTCAGGCCGACAACAATCATTATAGGCCAATTAGTCTCATTAAAATCATAAAAAACGCAAAGCTAGTCAATTAGGCCTTAAACAGCCTCTAGACTCTAGAGCAAGCCGGCTTCCGTCGAGGACTTTTCACCACCGACAACTCACACAGAGCCAAACAAAAAGAATCAAAAATCAAAGAATATAAAATCTTTTTTAGCTTGCATTTATCGACTATTCTAAAGCCTTTTGCAGCATCACACATATGCAATATTCAATGCCCTTACAAAACAACGAATCGAACTTACCTACATACGTATGCCGCGCAATATACACACCCATGGTACAATCGTTATTAAGATAGAGAGGTTAGGGTAACAAAGTATGACATCCTGAACCGGGGTTCTGTACCCACGTGCGTGCGGATGCGGGGCGAGTCGGTGGTGGACATCTCGTTCGCCAGCTCCGCTCTGTCACGGCGTGCTGTCGACTGGCGCGTCATGGAGAGGGTGGAGACCTATTCCGACCACCGGTATATCCGGTTTGAGGTCTCTGCCCAGTCCCCAAGTGCGCCGGTCCCACAGACCCCGAGTGGTCCGCGTTGGGCGCTGAGGCAGCTGGACAGGGAGCTCCTCCTGGAAGCCTCGATCGTGCGGGCCTGGGTGCAATCACCGGTCAGGCCCGCCGACGTAAACACCGAGGCGGTTTGGTTCCAGGAGGCCATGTCCGAGATATGCGACATGGCAATGCCCCGAGTCCGGCCAGGAAGCGCCCGGCGTCAGGTGTACTGGTGGTCGCGAGAGCTGTCGTACCTGCGTAAACAGTGTATGGCGGCGCGGCACCTGTACACCAGGCATCGCAGGCGCCGCATTCGGCCTCCGAATGCGGAAGCCATTGAGGCGGCGCTGTATGAGGGGTACAGGGCGGCGAAGGCTACCCTCCGCGAGGCTTGTAAGCGGGCCAAGAATGAGGCCAGCGAGGAGATGCTGGAGATTCTGAACAGAGATCTGTGGGGGCGCCCTTACAAGACGGTGCGGAATCAACTCCGTGCCCGGCCCCCCCCCCCCCCCCCCCCCCGTTGACGCAGAGTCTCCGGCCTGAGCTCGTGGAGGACGTGGTGAGCGCTCTGTTCCCTTCGCGAGGGGAGCATCCTCCCCCGCCAATGGCTCCGCCATCCGCGATGCCGGAAGCGGACTATTCAGGAACCGATGACGACATTCTGGAGGTGACTGGGGTAGACCTGAGAGCGGCGGTACGTAGGCTGAGTGTATCACCAGGTGCCGACCTACCTTCGTCGTGTGGTTGGGGACTATTTGACAGACAGGGCTGTCATGACGGCGGCTGACAATTTGACGCGCGGGGTTGCGATAGTCGTAGAGAGGATCCGGCAGCTGGGTCTCGAGGTGGCGCTTCACAAGTCGGAGGCCATGGGCTTCCATGGACGTGGGAATGCGCTGCCGTCGGGATCCCAGTTAATGGTGGGAGGGGTTCCCATCGGCGTCGAGTGTACTTTGAAGTACCTAGGACTCGTCCTCGACAGCCGGTGGAACTTCGTGGAGCATTTCCGACGTTTGGCTCCCAGACTGGAGCGGGCCGGGGCTGCCTTTAGGTGGCTCTTGCCCAATCTGGGGGGGCCAAACGCCTCCTGCCGGAGGCTCTACGCGGGGATCGTGCGGTCCATGGCCCTTTACGGGGCCCCCGTGTGGGCGCCTGCTTTGAGGAAGCGGGCCGCCCACTACCTCAACGTGCCCCAAAAGGTCATGGCCGTAAGGATGGTACGGGGGTACCGCACGATCTCCCGCGAAGCGGCGAACCTCCTTGCCGGATTGCCGCCGTGGGATCTGGAGGCGATAGTCCTCGCGCGCCTGCATCAATGGCGCGCGGAGGCGCTGCGCCGGGGGGTCACTCCGCTGCCGCGGCAAATTGCTGCGCGGCGGACAGACCTCCGGTGCGATCTCATGGCGACATGGAGATAGCGACTGTCGCAACCCCGTGCAGGGCACGCCACGATAGTGGCGGTAAGTCCCCTCTTTGAGGAGTGGCTTGAGAGGCGCCACGGCGACCTCAACTTCCGTCTGACGCAGGTCCTCACCGGACACGGTTGTTTCGGGAGGTACCTGCACCGAATCAAGCGGGAGGAAACGCCCGGATGCCACCATTGTGAGGATCGGCCGGAAGACACGGTGGAGCACACAGTGGAGGTGTGCCCCGCTTGGGCCGAGCCCCGCCGTGTTCTCGTAGCGGCGATCGGCGGCGGCGACCTCTCGCGCCCGGCCCTGGTGCAAGCCATGGTCCGGGGCGAGGAGGAATGGGACGCCGTCGCCTCCTTCTGCGAAGCAGTGATGCTAGCTAAGGAGGTGGCGGAACGCGAGAGGGAGAGAACCTCTCGTCCCAGCCGCCGCGGGAGGCGCTCCGGGCGTCGGGGGTCCCGCGATGACCTCCGGCCACCGTAGACGCGGGCCTGTGGACGGTGAGTGATGGGCTAACTCGCCGTCCGTCCGTCTCACGACGAAAACAGGCCGTGTCGACGGCGCGTTCGTGTTCCACGCGCGCCTCAAAGAGATGTCAGCAACATGGGAGGGGCCCGAAAGGGCCGACGCCTGTCGGGGCTGCGGGTAGTCCTCTGGTTATCGCGGCCTCGACATAGAGGGCGAAATAGGAACATGGGTGGTTTTTAGTCAGTAGAAGTCTGACACTCCCTTTCGCTCTGCCCAAGAGCGGGAGGGGTTATTCGATGATTTTACACCCACCAAAAAAAAAAAAAAAAAGTGTAACAAAGTATGACAGTCTCATGGGAGTCAAACAGGGCGACCTACAGTCTCCAAAACTGTTTACCAGTACCCTAAAACAAGTCTATCAGACGCTGTCATCGGTAAAACAAGGCTGAATAATGCCTTTCGCTGATGACATTGCCTTTTCTCTCGCAACTACAGAACTAGAGGAAATGATACAGATCTTAGCGATGCAAGCAGCAAGAATATAGAATACGTCCTGGAATATATTTATTTGGGCCCAGTAATTTCCAGTATCGCAGTATCTTAGGTATAAAATTAACAAACTGTGTTGAATACACTACAGTGCGCTGCAACACACAAATCGTTAACGTAACGACTGCGTAAGACATGTTTGCTGCATGCCGAATGACCTGTGGGGCCGAAAAGCTCAGGATTGGTGCCCAAAAACAGTGACAAGAGGTCGCGACAAGCACGAAGGAGCGGGATACACTATAGTATGCGCCATATAACCTAAGACTAAAGGTCGCTGGCACCCGTCTACCAATGTATTCCAAAATTTCAAAACGATACGAATAAATGTAAAGGAAGTGTCGCTAATACGAGCAAAACGTATCGCGGTAAGGGGGCGTCTTTGAAACGTACGCATGAGTTACAAACCTTTTGGCCAAAACCTATTCAGTTGTTCAATACAAAATCAAATTTTGAATGACATTCGAGATAAAGTACGCAAAAGGTACATAATTTCCGTTGTGGTTAAGTGTTTGGTATATTATGAAACTCGACTGAAGCAGTATAAGCGACAGTTTTATATGACAAGCGATCGCGAAAACAGGTTTTTTGCAATTTTGGTACAAGTCGGATCAATGACCTTTATTTGCTGGTTACTTGGCGCAGACTATAGATTCCTTGATAATAAGACAGAAGTAGTACAGAATTGAAGCCGTTGGAAAAAATGGAGGGAAGCCTTGGCGCAACGGGACAATATGGGCTCGCTGTAAATAATAATATGGCTAGGAAGTTTCTGCTAAAATAGAAATATAAACGTTGGCATCTAAATGCACCAACTATGTATTTTCTTAGCTTTGAGAACAGGATCAACACTCTCGTTAAAGCATAGCAATTTGTATGCATACTTTTTGGTGTGCAATATGGAATAAGAACACTGAGATTTGAAGAGCACGGACTTATGGATCCCTTATGGCCCTTGTAAAATCGAAATAAATCTTGTCTCTCTTCTTTAATATGTTATGTATGTACGTATATCGTATTGCAAACAACTTGTTGCTCAACATGTTAACCAATGTAGCACAGATATAATAGTTCTAAACTATATTACAAAGCCTACGTGATTCCCATCACTTTTTCTGACATTAACCTATTTAACGCCACAGATAATTTGTTTAATCATAGTAAAATACGAAAATGCCTGATTATCACAATCACATTTTTTTTGTTGACATTATTAGGATTAAAAGAAGTGTTAATTAATTTAAAAAATATGGGACGAAAAGCGACAAAAGCTCTGCAGTGGGACCATATAAGCTTATTATGATAGTAATCATAACGTAACTTGACGTGGGAGGCGGCGCCGCCGATACGTTTACGTTCTGGTGTTCAAAGCGTTAACCTTTTAACAAGTTTAACCCTTTAAACAACACTTTATTCTTCTGTATACAACAGTGAAAGAAAAAAATATTGAATTCGATTCAGAGTGATCAATATTCTATCAACAATACTAAAACGAACTTTGAATTCCTGGGTCGAAGTCGTAGTGGTAGAAGTTTTCTGACTATAGAAGTCAGTCAGGCATTTTGAAATGTTTAGCAGATTATCAGCGACTGCTTCGTCTTGTTGCTGCAGGGCCATCTTTAGGTTATAGTCTACGATCGTTATAGATGGCGCATCCATCGCACGCTTTGCGAAGAGGGCGATGGTGTCGACAGCGTGGTCGGTGTAATACACACAACTCACTGTGTGTCTAGACACTGCCACTATTGCATGTGGCATACTATCATGGAGCTCAATCCTCCTGTTTTTAGTGTTTATGATAACCACGTTGTCGAATGTCAAACCCTGAGCTTCGTGTATCGTAAGCATGCGTGACCCTACGCCCGAACCATAGCCCTGGTTTATCAGGAAAGACTTTTCTTTCTGAGTATGAACCAAGTAAAGGGTGTTCGCGGTAGTTTTGGGTATTAGCGCTCCAGAATAACGTGTAACCATCAGGGATCGTACTCGCTGCTTTGAAGAATATATACCAGAGTATACGTCGCGCAGAGCAAACGCTACATCCATTGGGTTGCGATGTGTGCAGAGCAACTCCTGGCTGATGCTAGCCACTAGGGTAGGACGGGTGTACCAAAGTTGAAACAAGTTTTCTCTGTCCAAAAAGGGTAGTTGGTTAACATCTCCAATGAGGACAACTTCGCGCACTCCTGCCAACCTCGCTGCCATTATTATAGACCCAAAGTGGTTCATTAAAGCTTCGTCTACTGTTAGACGGTAGAAATCCTCTTTGAACCCGTTGGCTAGGATGGAGGCCATAGTGCGCACTCTATTTTTCACTCCATCTCCAAGGCGGTGCGCTAGCCTTTCTCTGAGATCTTTGGCTGCTTCAATTGTCGTTGTGGCGACAACGTCGTTGTCTTCATCAAAGTTTCGAACAACCCAGGTTGTCTTACCACACCCCGGAACACCATTGACCCATTTTATTTTGGGTGTCTTTGGCCATCGTTGCACAAGCACATCAATTATTTCCGACCCCGAATCAATTGACCCTTCTTGTACAGTTTGTGCCATCTCAAGGATCTTGTCATCTAGCATGATCTTAGTGCATTTAGCTGTAACCACTATGGGGTCGTTTTTAGGCGCAGCGAAAATGTTTTTGCCTGAGCAGTTAAAATTATTGTCATCGACAAGGGTCACAAAGCTGCCTGTTGCGCTGAAAGCAGCCATGTATTTCCCCGTCATTTGCCCTCTAATAACTTTGAGGGTGTTGTTATTATATATGGCTCCTTCCGCTTTGTCAAGTAATTCTTCAAGTAGTCTTTCGTTGTTTAACTTGTAAGCTTGCCAGATTTGGTGGCATTTTATGAGGTTGACCTGCCTGGTGGCCGTCACGATGGCGAGGTACTCTAGGAGTGCATTGTCAACGTGATCTGCCACACAGGTTGGTGTCTTGAGGCATGGCGGGCTGACTTCTCCCTTGTCCGCTCGTGTCGGGCGTGGCTGCTTTGGAACTGTCACGTTTTCCCTATTTGGAAGTTCTCGAGTTGTTCTGGTGGGTTCCTTCACAGGCTCTACCTCCGCTGGTTTAGCCCACGTTAGACTCACAAACCCCTTAAAGTATTCATAGTAATAATTACATGTATCAATAATAATAAAAACACTAAGAAAATAAAACCGGATAGTTTTCTGGTCCTGTTGTGCTGTGGATCTCTCTTCATCTTGCGGAATGCTTCCTGATTTGCTTTGTGTGGCTTGGACTAACGAGTCAGTCTCGATTGCAGAGCCGTTCTCCGGAGCTATGAAGAATATTAGACTTTGACTTAGTTGTCCGACTAAATAGGGCTGCGGGATGCTGTAAGAGATACCGCGGCCTCGACATAAAGGGCTAAGAAGGAACATGGGTGGTTTTTAGTCAGTAGAAGTCTGACACTCCCTTTCGCTCTGCCCAAGAGCGGAACCCCTTATTCGATGATTTTTCACCCGCCCAAAACAAAAACACTAAATGACATTTTTTATACTAGATGTCAATGTAATTGGCCTTCAAATGTTTATTGATTCAAGTACATTGTCTGTATTAGCTGTAAGTTTCCCAAAGATAATACAATACTCGTAAAATAAAAGTAGGTGTTAAAATATAATTGAAGGGTAAACTAAAAAGGGTTCGTTTTACCCGCGGATTCATTCGGTGGAGGTCAGAAATTATCCCACGGGACTTCCTACCGGGATAAGTCTTACGTGACGCTACAAACAAACTCACTTTCTAATTAATAATATTAGTTGAGCATTATAAGAGCTTCGTTTCTTGGAGACACTGAATAAGAATATAAATATCTAAACCAAAAAAAAATTGACATAGTAATGACCTCAAACTCCTCAGTGGGCTGTCTTTAAATATGGGCCATGGACATAATATTTAGCGATACGTGAAAAGTCAACAATATGTTTGGTGAGGGAATTATCAAGTAGTTAGTGGTTGAACATTTATAATCACCGCTGTTATGAATTGCAGCAACCATTTATCGTAAAATTTTGTATTAAATTTCCAAATTCCATGAATTGACTATTTGACTACAGTTAAAAGTTGAAGAAAATGTTATGTTATTTCAAAGAACTAACAGAAATAACTCGATGTGTGAAAAAGTAATAAAATCGATCAGAAAACGGCTTAGTTATAACTGATTTTAAATGACCGTGTTAGACAAAGACAGCGCTATATAAACGTGACGTCATATTTCATACCGCCATAGTAACGTCACGGTTACGTAGTACAAATGGCCGTTTTTGCGCGACAAGGACAGAAAGTGCCCCCACCAAAAACTTCTAAAGCATGCATGGTAACTCAATTTTTTTATCGATTTTATTACTTTTTTCACACACCGTGTTATTTGTGTTAGTTCTTTGAAATAACATACCATTTTCGTGAATATTTAACAGTAGTCAAGTAGCCAATTATAAAACAATCTCGAAATTTTTCAAGCTTTAATCTTTGCCCGTGGTACGAAACACGTCAAAAAGTACAGTGAAAAACTCGTACGGATTACATATCCCATTTCCGTTCTATAGAAACGGCCAATACTGATGGGCAGCCGTTTTGTCACTGCAATTTGTGAGTAGATACTTAATATGACACCTCATTCGAGTACTTGTTTATGTACATTGCTTAGTACATAAACATACATTAATTTTAGTCTCCGAGACAAGGTAACTTATTTTTGTACGTCGCTGAGTAAGGTTAAGCCAAAAAATACATGAGTCGAAACGAAACTGGGACTCATTGTATTAATTGCGTATTTATTCGTACCCGTTTTCATTAGGTTATTTTTTTCTTATTTCAATATAAAAAAGTAAAGTAGAAAAGTAAGTTCGATGGTCCTTTTCCTATGTTGGGGTCGGCTTTCACTACTTTGCATGAAGCGACTGCCTATCTGACCTCCACAACCCAGTCAGTACTGGGTTACAGTGGCGAAGCGTGAAGTATAAGAAAGAAAAAAATTGGTTTTTAGGTTTTTCAACCTCATTTTCGTTATCAGCGACTCCTAAAACCACGAATTTGACATTCATGTCGAAAAATCAGTAAAATTTTAAAACGGAAAACCAGAAAAAAGTCGTAGACGCCAATTAGATCTTTTTCGTTATTTTTCGTAAATAATAAAATTCTGAGGGCACTACAAACAACTTTAGTTTCAGAAGTCGGTGACTTTTGTCTGTTTTATTTAGTTTTCTTGCCACCGACTTCTAAAGCTAAAGTCGTTTTATGTTTTGCTATTTTTTTTCATTTTTAGTTTTAATTTAGTTGTAATATCCTATACAAATATTTACTTTGCATTTAACGTTCAACCAAGAAACCTAAACCTTCAATCAAGACTCTTTTTTTTGGCGGGTGGAAAATCATCGAATAACCCCTATCGCTCTTGGGCAGAGCGAAAGGGAGTGTCAGACTTCTACTGACTAAAAACCACCCATGTTCCTTCTTCGCCCTCTATGTCGAGGCCGCGATAACTAGTGTACAACTCGCGGCCAATCAAGACTCCCTTATTATTGCTTTCAACTCCTAACCGTTGAGGAGTTGAACCTTCTATTATCAGCTCACCTACATAACCTGAAAGAATGCAACTAAAGATACGTCCCCATAATAATTTATTTAAGAATTATTCACCAACTTCTAACCGTTAAGGAGTTATGTTATACCTTCCATCATCAGCTCATCAATATGAGACGATGACTGCCAGATGCGAATACTGAATAACTTCATAAAAACCGGCCAAGTGCATGTCGGACCACGCACAATGTATGTAGGGTTCCATAATGGCCCATCAAAACAATTATGCGAACTTACTAAACTGATTGAGTGATTAACCACCCTGCCTATTTGCCTCCAAACGATGATTTTTATTGTAAAAATATAACAACCTTACATACATTACATTTTGTATAGGATAATATTTCATACACGTACATTTTATAAGTTGGTCGACTATTACTCGTAAACTGGTAAAGCCTACTTAGCTGTGATAGTTTTGCTTTTATTTTCGTTATTTAAGTTACTACCATGAGACATACTTGAGTCTAACAAAAATTTGCACTTTAAAGCTTAATATTTCACAAACGAATCCCTTAATCGAAAACGGTTTGAAGAAACTCGCAAAGTTTTTTAAAGACATATTCAACGACATCCCCCACAATGGACATTGCGAGATTTAAAAAATCATCCCCACTTTAATGTGTACTGGAGATACCCTAATAGAACATATTTTTCAGTATTTTACTTTAGCACTTTGTCGGCGTAACTCATTTATATATTCATGCCAAATAACAGCTTTCTAGTACTAAGAGTCTTTGAGATATAGTGCGGACGGACATGGCGAAACTATAAGGGTTCCATGTTGACTACGGAACTCTAAAAAAAAACACGTAAAACGTGACTATAAAATTTGAGGTTTGCCCTCGATTTCTCAGAGATTCTATCATCAGATTTTCACATAGTGACAATGGGACCACTTCGGGAGTATATTCTTTAGAATAAAAAAAAAGAATTTTGAAAATCCGTTCATAAGATATAACGGAGATATGACGTTTCTCCCCTACATAGTCTCGATTCGTGCCTGTCGTAACTCGATAATAGGCGGCTTACTAACGGCCGAATACTGAAATGCCACTCAAATATAAGTCACGCTCAAATCTAGTGATGTCTCGGTCGCTCTATGCTGAAGTAACAGGGACAGAACGAGATTTAAGGGCAACTTAAAATTGAGTAGCGTTTCAGTATTCGGCCGTTAGTACCGATGTTAGCATTTTTGTAATATTTTTATCCACAGATGTGATAATATACTATTGGTATAAAGTACATTATAATTCGTTTTCGTTTTTTTCTTTCTTTTTGTTTAATTAAAAAAAGGGAAGCCGTTGGGAATGGGCTTATAGACACGCCTCGTCACTTCTGGGTAATTCGATTGCCCTTGACTGGTTGTCACCACTTAAGAATAATGCCGCTTACTCGGTTAATTTCGAAATACAAATTATATCAATATTTTCAAAAGTATGCAAGTATTACTAGAATTTAGATCTAAAATAAAGCGGTCAACAATTAAACATTTTACATTCGGAAGATCTGTAGAAAACAATTTTCGCTTTTGAACTTTTATCTTATTTTTGATGTCGGTATTTATTTCCTAAAATATGACAAGAACCAAATATGGTCATGGTTTGGGCAATGGATTAAACTGATATCAGACGCTTCACTTTCTGTTAATCATTACCTTTCATTCAGTATCTTGCACATGAAATAAATGTTTGAAGAAAAAATGAATCAAAATTGTAAAATGAATTAGTGAACCGATCTAGCATTGTTATGCTAAATTTCGGTAGATCTTTAACTCACTTACGGAACGATCGAAACATAAATAAAATAAGATAACGAACGTTTATTACTACACAACGTTTAAGCAGACACTTTACGAAGCAATGAACCAAGCTATCTGTCAGGTGTCAAAAATGTAATGATTGCTGAGAAACGACGTTTTAATACGTTCTACGGTATTCACGTTTTACGGTCACTCAAAACATTGTGTTGATTAAAGCATTGAATATTACAAGTATTTAAAGTAAAAATATAAACTTTAAAAGTTATAACTTTGCCTTGTTGGAACAAATTTTTCACCTATTATCATTTTATGAAGTTGAATGATGAATAAAACTGAACCGACACGCTAGTGAACGATTTACGCGAGTGAAGCGTCTGATATCGGCATAAAGACATCTGCATGATTCTGTATGACCGTGGCCAAAGTCTGACGTAAGGTATAAAGGGAGCATGCTGTTAGCAAATCTTACCAGGCCTCTTATATTTGACATGCCTGAGCACTTGAGAGTCACCTGACGCGTCTTCAGTGTTGTCGCTGGTGGCCACAGAGGGCGTTGGGGACGGCGACTTCGATGACGATTGGACGTGGCGCGGACTGCGTTTCGTTTGCTCGATTTCGCGGCGACATTTCTCTTGGGCTACCTGTAATTGTAAAATGTGTTTTTTTTATTATTGATTCATATAACAAACACATGAGTGCGTGTCGTACTCGCACATGAAGGGTTCCGTACAAAAACGAAAAATTACGTTTGTTGTATGGGAGGCCCTTTAACAACTTACTTTATTTTGTTTTCAGTGGGAATTTGTTGTGATAGCGGCAACAAAAAATTATATAATTTGTGAAAATTTCAACTGTTTAGCTATCGCGGTTCTTAAGATACAGCCTGGTGACAGGACAGACGGACGGGCAGCGAAGCCTTTAATACGGTTCCGTTTTTACCCTTTGGCTGCGGAACCCTAAGAAGGGAATCGACTGTCATGGTATGGGCACACGACATGTCATTCATCGCTCCTCATCCAATGATGAGAGATGATGTGACTAAAAGAGAGATGTACATAAATGTTGATGGATGGACAGTGGGAGGAAAACCAAAGAAAATATGAATAGATTGTGTGTAGAAAAATATAAAGGAAAAAGGAGTTAATGAACTGAAAGTGAGTTGAATAGAGTTTGAACGTACAAAACGTCTAAGAACGTATGTGGTACATACGGCCTTAGTGCGCGCAGACACTAGAGTAATCAATTCAGTCCAGCAGGGCTATAGAGTATCTTTTAAATGACAGTGGCTATCATATTGTCTATGGATTAACTGTCAATTTGGTTATGGTTTAGTACAAAATGGAATCATTTGACAGTAATTGATAGGCACTATAGGTTAGCCACTGTCATTTAAAAGATACGCTTTAGCCCTGCAGGGCGTCTGCACATGCGCCCCTATCTTTGCGCCGTTTCCTGTATTCGACTCTTTTAGAATAAAGGGTGTAAAAGTACCCTTGTTCTCCCGACCACCGCGATAATTGTTTGGTTCTAGACCATACCTGGAAACCCCAAGTTACGGAGATATTGGGTGTCCAAGTTCCAAAATTTGCGCTGTGTTTGTAAATACTCGTTTTTCAGGTTATAACTTTACTTAAATTACCTCCATAACCCGTTTACTATTCAAAGCATCCACTAGCACAATGTTTTAAGAGTGCTACATTGAGTTTTACCCCAAAAATTTTGGTGAAGTTCTAAGTCTGATGTACAGAATGCTTGGTTGACGTATGTGTGAAGGGTTAATTTACACCCTGTATAGATATTTATCACTTACTAGCGGACTGTGGGTTAAATATGTACATATCAGACAAATGCAGCAATCATAAAAAGTCATTTGTCCATCTATTTTATTTAAATGAAACCTTATATTATAACCTTATATTATTATTCTTAGAGTTTCACTCACGCAGTTTTCAATGAGATCCTTAGCAATCTTGATCTGTTCCTTGGTGCCTAAGAAGTTGACCTTCCGTTCTCCTCCCTTTTCGCTATTGTCAACCTTGATTTTCGCTCCACTGCGGTGGGATATTGCTGTTATGTTGTCACCTTGACTTCCTGTTCAGGGACAATATTTAAAAAAATTATGGATTGATGCATTTTTACACATACACAGAGGGCAGCACGGGGGTTGGAACATAGCTTATACATTACTGGAAAAATTAAGGGATAAAAAAAATACAAATTTTTGGACAGTCTTCAACAGGCTTTAACTTTTAACTTTTAAATGTATTTATTTAATGTAATGTTTTAATTTTTCAAATTTTTCAATGTATTTATTTTAAAGTAAAGTTTTGATTTTTGTAATTTTATCTCCTAATTTGTAATGTAACATAGTTTATAAGTCTCTACTAACACATATTATGGACCAAAATGTCTGAAATAAAAAGATTTTATATTATTTATTTATTTATTTAACTTCAAGAGAAATGGACGTACTAAAAATTTAAAAAAATGGAAATCGTAGCCCCAAGTGAGTTTTTGGATTAGAACTTTAAATTTTTTTAGCGTCGTAATGGGTGTAAAAATACCCTTAATGAAGCCGAAAAGCACTTGGATCGCCCTGTCATTGCGATATTTTTTTATTCTTGAACATACCTGGGAACTTTCCAGTTATGGAGGTATTGGGGGTAAAAGTTCAAAATATTCCACAAGGTTTGTTTTTAACCGACTTCCCAAAAGGAGGAGGTTCTCAATTCGATCGGTATATTTTTTTTAATACCAGATATTGATGTTATAAGTTTAATTTAAATACTTTCATGCCCCTTTTACTTTTCAATACACAATCCATCAACACAATGACAATGTTTTAAGTTTGTCACACCGTAAAACGTGTTTTTTTCTCCGAAAACCAATATCATTTCCCAGCAATATTTTTTTTGGGTGGATTTACTTAGTTTTGATAAACTGATTACTTGGTTGGCGGCTTCCTAAAGGGTCCGTTTACACCTATAATACGCTGCTTGAGTTTGAGTCATCGTTGTCTAATTGCACGTTCAAGGACTTAAATAAAGCAAACGACAGATCTGTCCAGCAGGGCTATTGCGTACCTTTTAAATGTCAGTGGCTATCATATTGTCCATGGATTAACTGTCAAATTGGTATGGTTTATTACAAAATGGAACCATTTGACAGTTATTTGATGGACATTAAATGATAGCCACTGTCATTTAAAAGATACGCAACAGCCCTGCAGGTGGCTACGTGCTGGTTGGACAACAATAGGGTGTAATAGGGATTTTTCCTGACTAAACATAATATGATTCTGTTTAGTCCGTCAGTTAGATTATCGAAAAATATTGGATACGTGTGTTTGTTTTATCAAATTCATAAAAATGTCATAAGATAAAACGCGTCAAAGAACATGCGTGGGGGGCTTTTGACGTCACTATTTTATTTATTTAGCTTTATTTTATCCCTCGCATTTAGTTTACATTTAGTTTTATATTTTAATGTGTTGTATCGTGGTAAAAAATGCAGTGCGATGTGACGTCACACGAGTTTTCGAAGCACTGTCTTCATTTTTTGTTTAATTGAAAAAAGAAAAAATGTCCAATTTTTTTTGAAAATCTATCTGACGGAATAATCAGATTGTTCTGTCAACTACCCTATTGAGTTATCGACTCGAAAACCAAAAGAATACGCTGCTTTTAAGCCACTTACCAATAATCCTGCCGACAGCCCACAGCGGTACACTCAGCGTATCCTCAACATTGACTGGCTGCTTATTGATAAAGTCGTGCACGAGGGTCTCGGCGATCTGCGTTACTTCGGTGCGACCTCTGATGACGCACATATCGTGGTCTTTACCGCTGAGCTCTTTGACATTCAGCTTCGCTCCTGTGGTCTTCTCTATCTCTTTTATGTTGGAGCCACCTCGGCCTGGAAACAATCAATTTGAAGCTTGGCAAATGAGATGATACTAAAGGTAGTGAATTTAATTTGGCATAATATAATAATCATGCTTGTAGTCCTCAAAGCCTACTCAAAGGGTTATGCAGAGGTGTGCACTTTTTAACCGATTTCAAAACGGACGGTTATCAATCCGTCGGAATCTTATTTTTTTCTTTTTTTATGTATTGTTCCCCAATTACTCGAAAATGGCTAGACCGATTTAGATTTTTTTATTTTGTTTGAAAGGGTGTACTTCCCAGGTGGTCCCATGATCATCAAGTCAGGATCTGATGATGAGATCCTGGCGAAATAGAGAGAACTCTTCAAATTTTATAGGCACTCTAGAAGCGATTTGGGTAGTTTTCGGAACAGTACTTTCTCGGAGTGGTCCCATTTTAATTTGGCGA
The DNA here is from genome assembly GCA_932274075.1 of Diarsia rubi. Lineage (NCBI taxonomy): Eukaryota > Metazoa > Arthropoda > Insecta > Lepidoptera > Noctuidae > Diarsia > Diarsia rubi. Next base: position 14,783,991 of record OW026431.1, read on the forward strand.
AGATCTGATGAAGAACTTCAGATTTAGGCAACGAGACTCGTCAATAAATGACAGCAAACGGACTGGGATTGCTGAAATCTCATGTCTGCCTTTTGTTTACACCAGTTCATAACGTACACGTGTACACGTGTGTGTGTGTACACACACACACACGTGTACATTTTAGTGGTCCACATGTGCTTAAGCAAATGTGGACCACTAAAAAGTGAAAAATAAAACCAGACTTCAACAAAAAAAAAAAAATGTAGAAAATTATTGTTAAAAAGTTTTTAAAAACACCCACATTTAGCCATTTATGTTTAAAAAACCCATGTAGGGGCAAGCCTATTACCATCAAACGGGCACAAGTCCAGGTACTGCTAGTTTTGTAATAGAAAGTATTATCCTTGACTTAAAACTCAGATAACATTAATATCAAATAACATGCACGAAAAATTTGTTACTCAAGACTACAAGTTTCTTATTACTGCATAAATGTAATATCGTCGTTGATAGTCTAATTCCGAGTAACTAACAATGTCGAATACCGCGAATGTATAGTCTGTGCCCAGTATTACCTGAACCCTAATATCACACTAATATTATAAAGGCGAAAGTTTGTGAGTGTGTATGTTTGTTACTTCTTCACGCAAAAACTACTGGACGGATTTGGACGAAATTTGATACACAGATAGTTTATAAGCTGGAATAAAAAATAGGATAGTTTTTATTCCGATTTTATATTCCCGTGGGTTGTAGCGGGTGAAGCCGCTGGCAACAGCTAGTAAAGAATAAGAGGGAAAGTGGTGTGAGAAGAGAGGTCGGATAATACTGGGCACAGACTGTAAATTCGCAGTATTCGACATTGTTAGTTACGCGGAATTGGACTATGAACGACGATATGGGTTTCCTATAACTTGATTCCTATTACTATAATTATTTACTTCTATAATTAATTTCGCTTTTATACAAGAAAATTCCTAGACAGCTGCAATATAAAGTCATGGCCTACATTATCCAACGTTTTTGATGTTGATGCAAATACATTTTAGATAACAGCATATACGTAAGAGAAACTAGGACGTTCCAGACATCTTAATAAATTATATCGTCTTGGCGTGTAAAATCCATACTACTTAAAGGTCGTTCTTCAATCCCATGAGGTTCAAAGATGTGGAAGATAGGGATAATTTATAACAATCACGCGGAACTTATCTTAGGACGAAAAAAATAATAAAAACTCTTTTCTTTCTCGCGAATTTCGAGTCTCATTTGTTTGATAAAAGACAGATTCTACATCTATTTGCTCTTTTCAATACTTACTTAAAAATTATACGAGGTGAGGAGGGGTAGTCTAGACCCTTCGACGTATCACCACAGACCCCTCCTTGTGACTGCTACAATATAGCCGTAAACCTGACATGATTAAAAGACGGCCCCTTATGAGAAAGTAACCCTGCCCTTTTACACCTAACAGTTTTTGTTATACTTTGGCAGGTCACGGAATATTTTTATCCCGGTTGTAAGATCCTGAATTCCTAAGGGATAATTTACCAAGGGACAAACCGCGGTAAAAGCTAATCTTCTATATTAATTGAATGCAATTGAATTGGTTAATTAATGATAGACAGAGAAAATAGATGTTGACACTAATATCACAATCACACCCCACGTAATTTTATGTCTTCAATCCGTGCCAAAAGATTATCAACAACGATAAATTACGACGTAGTTATAAAATTGAAAGGTTAATGTACCGTTTATATGAAAATGTCGCGTTTTAGCCAGTTTTCAGTGGTGGATGAGTAATATCTATTCGCTAAAGTGAAGGCCGGGGTGAAAGTACAAGGGCGCGGTTTATTGGCAGCGCGCATGCTATGACGCGTAATGCTCTAGTATAACACACAGACCTATATTTTCGTAGGCTTGTTTTTATCTCTTAGTAGCTTTGGCCCGCGGATTCGCCTGCGTATTTTTTATATTTTAATTTTAGACACTATGTCCTTAACTTATTTTTTCACAAATTGTTTACATTTTCAAATATGTCTTATAAAAATAAAACACTTAAAAATATAAAAAAAATGTAGCCCACCGTATCGGGAACAGGGTCCAAGCTACCAGCGTTCAGGGTTCCAGAACTTCCAGAGAAAGGCACTTCCTAACAATACGAGCCGTGTCCAATAGTACTTACCGCTTTCTGTATCAAGCTCTTGGTCTAACTGCATAACGAGAGCCTCCTCGCGTGTTGGTCGAGAATGGGCATTGTTCATATTTTTTTAAATGTTGTAATTGTAAAACCATTTCGAGGAATAGCGTTACTGATCATTACGGACTAATTAATCATGAAAAATATTCATATCTTACTGATATTTTTAATAAAATACGATTGACCTTGTTTGCCCTTCAAATTACGTCAGCTTTGGCAGTACAGTTTTGTATCATTGCCTCGGAAAATAAAAAGTAAGTGGCAAGTATTGTCTACTATCTGTCAAGTGTAATCATTGTCATCTTGAACCCTAGAAAGATAATCTACGTACGCGAGACGTATCGTGAAATTAAATTTCGTTGTACATTTTTTATTATTAATCGCAGCGTGCTTGCTGCGCGCGTCAACTCAGTCGGCAGCTGGAGCTCGCGCTAAGCAGCAGTGGCACTACGGTAAGTACGTTCAAATTAAAGATATACCTATGTCGTACGTCCGCGAGACGTATGATTATCTTTAATGCAACTTTTGCAATCATTTGAACTGATTGTTTATTGTTATTTACACTTATTTATTATTATTTTCAGGTATTCATTATTATTATATTATAATGGCAAACCGAAGGGTGTTGGATAGTTCTCATATTGAGAACTTTTTATATCAAAATGAAAAGGAATCGTCAGTAGAATCTGAAAGCGAATGCGAAGATAACCTCATAGAAGACGATGTGCAGTGTGACACTGAAGACGAAATCATAGATGAAGCTGTGGATAAATCCGAAGATTTTGCTAAAGCCCATTCAGAGTATACTGTCAACCAAGCTGCGCCTTCTGATAGCCGCATAATTATTACTTCTCAGCGTACACTCAGAGCTAAAAATAAGCATTGTGGCCCAACAATGCTTATTTTTAGCGGCAAGAGTCGGAAGTCAGGGTAGAACCTCAGGGGCTGCGGGATGTTGTAAGAGATACCGCCGCCTCGACATAAAGGGCTAAGAAAGAATGGTGGTTGGGTGGGTGGTTCTTAGTCAGTAGAAGTTTCACACTCCTTTTCGCTCTGCCCAAGAGCGGAAAGGGTTATTTGATGATTTTCTACCCGCCAAAAAAAAAGAAAAAAGGGTCTACCTCAGCCCGTCTGGGCTGCAGGATGTTGTAAGAGATACCGCGGCCTTGACATATAGGGTTATGACGGAACATGGGTGGTTTTAAGTCAGTAGAAGTCTGACACTCCCTTTCGCTCTGCCCAAGAGCGGGAAGGGTTATTTGAAGATTTACCCCCCAAAAGAAAAAAGGTTAGAACCTCGGCAAAATTGTTGGATCAGCTGGAGGAACAACGTTTATTTAAGTGTAAAAGTACAAAATATGAAAATATAAAGACTGAAAGTGATTTTATATGTTCCTATAGAAAACAGTTTTTGTTAATTTGTAAAGAAGTTTACGATTTTTGTTTGTAATTTGTCAATTAAACTTTATTATTGCTATTTTATCGTTTTATTTATTTAAATAGAATACAAACAATTATTTCAACCTTTAAGGCATGATAATACTTCCGTAGGCTTGCAAAAATCTCTTAATTAACTAAGGTACGTCTGACAAACGTATGATTATCTTTTACGCTAGTTGCTATATTATGATTATCTTTCTAGGGTTAACAAAACTATCGCTCATTGTGGTTCAGGAAAACGAACAAAATGTCACCGCGTCGATTGTTAACGTATTCTAACACCTTCAAAAACCACTTTCCGTTTACTGTTTCGGTCGAAATTTCGAAAAATAAGCTTGTATTTGTAAATAAGACATATTCGATTATGTATGACGTCTATAGACACTTTGATTGACAGATGTGAGATGGATGACGTCGTGTTGACAGATATAAATTTTTAATTATGTATTAATGAGGCAACGGCACAATCTTTTGAAGTCACTGATGACGTCACCTACCTTAAAAATTTTAAATATTTTAATTTTTTTTTAAATAACTGTTAAGCCAATCTTCAAAATATTCAAATTAGTTTCTCAAAATGGTCTAAATTTTCAAAAAATTAAATAAAATCTAATGGTTAAGAATTTTAGACAATCCCCATTCGAGATACATTTTTGAAGTTTATTTTCGTGGATTCAATATTTCCGCGTTGTTCTTCTTAAATACGACGCAGTCGTGAGGCTTATTTTAGGTTAACTCGTTCCATCGTTGACCTCATCTCTGTCCGCAGGACAAGATTTTAGTCACGAGTAGGCCCATTTATTATTAAAAAAATATATATTTACGTAATTTTGTCCGGAAGGTTTATGTGCTGTGTACTTATTGTATATTTCTATTTAAATATATGTAAAGTTATTATAGAGGACCGCCGTAGTCGCATGCCACTGATACCTGATGCTTCTTCATGGCGTTCTCGTTGATACAGAAGTCAGCTGCTGTTGTCGTTAGCAAGGTTGCATGCGACTACGACTGACCTCTATAATAATTTTACTTATATTTAAATAGAAATATACAAATTCAATACATGAATATCAGACAAGAATAATTTTCTTGTTTTCTACTTTTAAGACCGCGGATTGTAGTCGGGTTTTAGTTTTTGAGCTCAATGATATATTAAAACTATAGATACGTTGTCCAAACTCAAAAATGACAACATGAAATGAAGCCAATTGGCCACATCGCGCTTAGTTACGCACCAACCTCTCACGCGACGCTACTGCTAATGTGCTTGCCAAGACCTCTCATTTGATACGAAACATGTTATGATTAAGTATCTCAATTTAATTTTTTTCGAGCCTAAGCTCGAAAAAAATCAAATCATCAAAAAAAAAAAAAAAAAATCATCATCAATCGTTTAAATGTCAAATTCTAAAATTTGACATTTAAATTCCGTCATGAAAAGAATTGTTAAATTTTATATAGCCTATGACACCCGGGCTATTCTTAGGAATCAAAAATATATGTATGTTTGTATGTTCCACCGTAGCGTCTAGACCACTGAAGCTATTTTAATAAATGAGGTGTCAATAGATTCGTGAGAATAACGCGGGTAATTTTAATGTAGCCAGTGACACTCGCGCCATCAAGACGAATCTAACGACGTATATTTTATTCAAATCCCTTCATACGTTTAAAAGTTATGAGGGAACAAAGAAACGGACATACGAGGGTGCGTTTTTAAGTTCGCGGAATGGGAGGGTAGATGATAAAAATAGGTCATTATCGAGGTGGCCACGACTTCAGCCACTCAATATTAGTATAAATACCAGGTTTTGTCTTAATTGGGTCATTAGTCTTTGAACTATCGTCAAGCAAACAACTCAATCGGGAAGAAAGTGTGCATTATGGAAAAAATCGAGTACCGTGCCGTAATAAAGTTCCTTACCAAGCAAGGAAAGTCAGTTCAAAACATACTGGAAGAGATGGAATCCGTTTACGGGGACTCTTGCCCGGGTAAAACCATGGTTTACAAGTGGCATTGTCTTTTTAAACAAGGCAGGACCTCACTTGAAGACGACCCGCGGCCCGGACGGGCGATCGAGGTGACTACTCCGGAAATCATTAAAAATGTCGAAAAAATAATATTGGTAGATGCCAGACTAAAGAAGAAACAGCTTGCAGAAATGGTTGGAGTACCGGATACAACAATTTTCAAAATTCTACACGATCATCTTGGCATGACAAAGGTCAGTGCAAAATGGGTGCCTAGAATGCTCACGCCGCCTCAGAAACAACGCCGCGTGGAGTGTTCTCGCACGTTTTTGGACCTCTGTAACGAAGATAAGGATGGACTATTGAGTCGAATTGTTACTGGAGATGAAACTTGGGTTCATCATTATGAGCCTGAGTCAAAACAGGACTCTATGCAGTGGCACAAAAAAAGTACACCACCACCCAAGAAGTTTAAAGTGTCACAATCGGCTGGGAAAATCATGGCAACAGTGTTTTGGGATTCGGAAGGGATTCTGTTGACCGATTATAAAGATAAAGGCGTTTCTATAACCGGAGAATACTATGCTTCTATCCTCGAGAGGTTGAAAGAAAGTATTAAAGAAAAAAGGAGGGGAAAATTGACCAAAGGTGTCCTTCTTCTTCACGACAACGCGCCTGTTCACAAGAGCCGTGTTGCGTTGGCTGCCCTGCATAAGGTGGGCTTCGATATTTTAGACCATCCACCCTACAGCCCAGACCTGGCTCCCAGTGATTATTACCTCTTTCCAAATCTGAAAAAAGAACTTCGTGGAAAGAAATTTTCAACTGATGAAGAAGTGAAGGTTTCAGCTTATTTTTCGGACAAAGACAAAATATTTTTTTATGAAGGTATACATAAGCTAATTGAAAGATCTGAAAAATGTATTAGGGTAGCAGGTGAATATATTGAAATTGAAAAAGAAAAATAATTTAGTATTTTGTTACAACAGCCTGCTCACAGCCTGCCACCCTAGCCAGCCAATGACAGCTAACCATAGCCTTGCCACTCTAGCAAACCATAGCCATGCCACTCTAGCCAGCCTATGACAGGCAACCATAACCAAGCGACTCTAGCAACGACTAGCGAGCCAATCACAGTCAAGCTAAGACACCGCCATAACTACCGGATGCCTCCGGTGGGGATATCAGTCTATATAATGCCCTGTAAGCTCAGTTTCGAGGTCTTGTCGCGCTCGATTGTGAAACTTGTAAGTGGAGACTCTGCCCGAATAAAATAATTAATCAGTTCCTGTCTATTTTTTACCACTGTCGTTACAGTCAGAAGTGGGATAGAATAAAAAAAAACCTACGATAAAACGACGCTCTGCTACTTAAAAGTCAACGGTCACCTACTGTGGAGGACGAGGTCTGAAAATTCAAACGAAGAACGTTGATGCACACCGCCTGCAAGGAAAATATTGTCTCCCATCCCAGTATCACAGGGCACAAATTGAAAAAGCAGGCCACAATCTGGATGGAACACGAAGCGCCTACCCTCAGTATCGCATTGGTCATTCCATAATTTGACCTTGAAAACGAAGACTGCGGCCAGTAACCACCTGTGAGACACTTTGAGTTACAAGAAGTATCCATCTCTCTGCCAGCAACGGTTCTACGGTAAATTAAGACTACCTAAAGATTGTCAACAGCAACCAAGGACATGGAAGGAAGGAACCGTCCTACTTCACGCTGAGAGCTGCCAGGAACCATGCATAAATAACAAGGTCAGTAAACATGCCAATATTTGCCAAATTAGCCAAATGCCATTAGCCAAATATATAAGCCAAATGTGTTTTACCATGGAGTGCCCCATGAGTTGATAATTATGCGAATCGTAGACAAAATAATTTGGTAAGCCCGATAAGTAAATCTAATCATAGTCAGTTAATCTGTATAATATTATCCCGGTACAAAAAAATGTTTTACGAGTAGGTACTAGGTGTGTACTAAGGAGTTAAAAACTTAAGATGTACATATTTAGTTCAAGTGCGCATTAGATTATCCAACAATAACAATTCCAAAGATCAGATACTTTTATATAGCTACAATAATTTTATTAAACTATTATCAGAGATATAAATAGCATTCCTTGGCGATCTTTTGCTACCGCCAGCCGATATTCAAACAGTTTTAGACTTATTGGATAAAGTTCTTGACAAATTGAAAACGAGGAACTTAAAATTAAATATGAGATAACTGCAATTTTTTACATATTTCTTAATTAGGGTATAAAACATCAAGACGTGATGGCATTCAACCAGGTGAATTTAAGTTATTGATCGTCTTAATTTCTCATCCCGAGTAATGTAAACGAAGTGCGTCAGTTTATTCTATCTAGTTCTATATAGTTATTAAAGAAAGTCCATTCATAACTTAGCAATAATAGCTCGCCCGTATAACAAACTAACAAAAAAAAATACGATGTGGGTATGAGGCAAGTCACATAAATCTTGTTATGGAAAAAAAAAATGTTATAGGTCGGTATTCGTGATTACTGATTATGTAGGTACGATCCTAGTTTTCCAACAGAAATTCACACGTATTGCAGGTATTGCACGTATCTTTTATAAAGTAGATTGGCGGTAGTTTGCGCCCTGTCGTTTAGTTTAGTCGCGTTACAAGTCAGTTAGAGTGTTTATCATGATTTTGGGCTTGAATCCCTTGCGGTGATAAAATTGTTGCTAAGATTTCGTATTATGACGTGTTATGTAAAAATGTCCATGTAATTCGGACTGTACTGCAGTACGCGATACAATGACTAATCATGATCTTATGCCATGTATTGCCCGATATTACTATTTACTATGGTGACCGATGAGCCAAAGCCCAAGCAAGCTAAAACGAAAAGCCAAAGTCAATGCCTATCTTAGGTAAGTAGATCGTTCGATAGATGCCGTTTATTGTGTACCATTTAGAAGTGAACGATTTGTTCAGTACTGTGCAATGACAAGATGAAAAGCCGAAAAGTAGTATTGTTTTACTGCGAAGTGGATGTACAGATACCTATAGTGAGTAATTGTGTAATCGTTGATGGTAGGCTATAACGTAAACAAACCTTTACGGTACCAGATTAGTTGTGTGAGTTGTGACAAACTTCGCGCGATGGAAAATATTACAAAATGCATCATGACAATAACAAGGAGTAAAACGAAGTTCTGAATTTTATAATTATATTAACAAAATTTCTGATTTCCACAAATAACCCGATTTATAAGTAAATATTATTATGTGACGTCATGTTTACATTGTGCGTACTGTAAAGGGGATAATGTAGGAAAAAGGGTTATGACATCCAATTCTAAATCTAACTTAGCTCTGATAATACATGATGTCCTGAAACGAGGCTGCGCCTGTGGGTATCTTGGGGGCCAGAGTTGCATTAATTTAACATTAGTACTTAATAGCTTTAAACACATAAAATTATATTTGAAAAATAGAAAAACGTATTCGTGTGTAGTGTGTTAGTGTGTATAAGCAATGAAGTTTTGCCATCGACACGCTAAGAATTATATATGTGTGAGTGCATGTGTGTGTGCGTGCGTCTTAATGGTATGATGTAATTAACTTAAATTGGTTCTTCCGTTTCTTCATCCGATAGTTTGGCAAAACAGTTTATTTATCTTTTCTCACATGAAGTGTTTCATGTTTTTAATGTCGCAGATATTAAGTTCTTATAATACTGTTAATATTACAACCGGGTACCTATAAGCCTTACGATTTATACTATATATATACGGCGCGGTAGGGTTATCTCAGATTAGAATAGCTGGAAAGAAATGGGACGTAACTTAGATACAAGGTGAAAAATGATAATTCAAATTCAAACTCTTTAATTCAGACAAGTGTCCATAGTGTTAGTAACATCAAAATAAGGCAAAAAAAAAGGAAAGGAAATATGTTAATAAGTGTGATTTACAAAAAAAAAACTATGATTATGTACTTTGGCGCCAGGCGATAACTACTGGCGGCAACAAGGTTAAATGCTTTTAACATCACGCATGTAATAGGTACCCAATGGGTTAGGCAGAGGTATACTCATGAGTACACACACATTTCGCTAGTGAAATGAAATGAATTAAAAAGTGTTAATTCATGGTTACATCCGTGTTACAAGGTATATTACTTCTGCCATACTGTAAAACAGTTATATTTAATTTAAATGTAACAACTTGTTAGTACGTTTCCATTAATAACAACGACACTTTTACCTACAACTAAACACATTTATTGCACACAAAAGTTGACTATAACGTAATGCTATAACATTTAAGTTGCATTAAAACACTTCAATTAATAGCGGTAAAGCCGCAAACATAAGCTAGTATGGCATAAATATATACTTATACAACAATAAATAATCATAAATGGAATCTACACATCTCTTGTAATGAGGTTTTTACATAGGTGTTAAAAACAAACTTCCCTAATTTATTTTTAAAAGACATTTTCGTGGTACAGCTATTTTCTAAATCGTAAGGTATGTCGTTAAAAATTGTCGGTACTAAGCATTTCCTACGTCTTTGTCCATAATAATTAGTACAAGTGGGTACCTACTACAAATCTTCTTATGCATTTATTCCTTTTACTTCAGCTTAAAGTCCCATGCTATAGGGCGAGCCAGGTTAACTCTTGTTTGTTAGAGGATTTGTTTTCTGGCCATATTATGTGATATTGACATAAACTAAGAAGTATGAAAGGTCATATTATATGATACAACGGGTTTACAGGTTTAGTATCCGCTGTAACATATCGTAGCAGTGCTTTTGTCTGATAGCACCAGTAGTGTGAACGAATAATTGAAAACCGAAGATTTCATAAATCTGAGAGGTCTATTGCCCCATTTTAACTTGGTTTTTCTGAGCTGACTTGTAATCACTGTTTTCTTGTTTCCATTGCGGGAGCAATTGTTTCAGGACGGCCGAATGTTACAACAGCCTGCTCACAGCCTGCCACCCTAGCCAGCCAATGACAGCTAACCATAGCCTTGCCACTCTAGCAAACCATAGCCATGCCACTCTAGCCAGCCTATGACAGGCAACCATAACCAAGCGACTCTAGCAACGACTAGCGAGCCAATCACAGTCAAGCTAAGACACCGCCATAACTACCGGATGCCTCCGGTGGGGATATCAGTCTATATAATGCCCTGTAAGCTCAGTTTCGAGGTCTTGTCGCGCTCGATTGTGAAACTTGTAAGTGGAGACTCTGCCCGAATAAAATAATTAATCAGTTCCTGTCTATTTTTTACCACTGTCGTTACAATTTTTATTTTCACTCCTTGCCCTCCATTCCGCGAACTTAAAAACGCCCCCTCGTACATACATACATACACGACAAACACATAACCCTCCTTTTGGGCTTCGCCGCAGTCGAGTAAAAATACGTGTCCAATATTTTTTGGAAATCTATCTGACGGACTAATTAGATTTTTTTGTTAACTACCCTATTGAGAGTCATCATCATCATCATCATTCTCCTGCCCTTATCCCAATTTATTTGAGGTTTTCTTTTTCGATACTTTATTATTCGTTATCTCAGCAGTCACCTCTGTTCTAGCCATATCATCCTTTGCAACGTTCATCCGTTTCTTTGGTCTTCCAGCCATTGGCATTGGCACCTATTTCAGACTTCCTCTTAAGTACTAATTCCTTATTCTACCCATACGGTTTACACCACACTTCCCCCTAAGAATTGTCATGCAATTGCATCTTTAGAACAGAGTATCCGACTGATTAGTTTCAGCGTAAATTGAACTCAAAGTGTTGCGATTAAAATGATTGCAAAAGAATGCTCTCGATCGAGTTCACAGTCGGTGCAAACGCATCGACAATTTTCCACCGAGGAACCGCTACTCCATTTAGACGTTTGTTTTGAAAATACATTCGAATGAAACGTTTTATTTGTTTTTAGAAACATTCAAACACAGAATTAGATGCAACGATACAACGCAGGATATCGTCTGTTTTCTATTGCTATAACCTTCATTGCTCACTGACATCATAATGCCACGTGCGTACTTATATGTATAACTAGCTAACAGTAATGCAGATTATATTAAACAATTTTTTATCTGCAGTTTTGTTCGCCTTGTGGTCGGAAATAATCCCATCCCAGCGGAACGTTTTAAATGGGGTCGGCTTAACACGTTTTATTTGTTCGTTCTCCCCTGTCAGACGCCACGGCATCATTTACTCCTTTCTGTTTTATTTCTTAGGTATAATTACATTTATAAACTCACACCTTTTTCCCATGAGCAGAAACCACAGAACGCCACCTGCTACGATCGATAATTACATACTCCTTTTGGCTACGTCGTCGTTCATACATCAGCAGGGCTATTGCGTATCTTTTAAATGACAGTGGCTATCATATAGTGTCCATCAATTGACTGTCAAATGGTTCCATTTTGTACTAAACCATAACCAATTTGACAGTTAATCCATGGACAATATGATAGCCACTGATATTAAAAGATACGCAATAGCCCGGCTGATCATATAATACACGCACGACAGTTGTTACTCACTTGTGCTTTCTGAATATAATGAAGCTTCCTATCTATTTTATATTCTTATTATGACGACTAAAAGAGAAAAATATCTTAAAGTTGGTTTCCTTAATGCGGGCTCTTTGGGTACAGGCCATGACAACTTAATAGGCGTACTTGACAGGCATTGTTTTGATGTTATGGCTATCAACGAAACTTGGCTCAGACCGGGCGAGGACGGGCGCGCTCCATCGGTGCCCGGCTACCGATTGCGTCACATACCTCGGCCAGCAAGTGTTCGCGCGGGCCGCGGTGGGGGCGTTGGGTTTTATCTGAGGCGGGGACTGAGCGCGCGTATGTGGCCTAGTGCGGTTGATCCAAGGTTCGAATCCGTCGAACAAAAATGTGGTTAACACTCTCTCTGAACGGTAAAAAAATTGCCATAGGAACAGCTTATCGGCCACCATGGCTTGACCTTGTCCTTTTCCTGGATGCATTGACGGACTCTATTAGTTCATTGGGAAATTGTGATCACTACATACTACTTGGCGACTTCAATGTTAATTTGCTAGACACAAACGGAATTAAAACCAAAAATGTTTATGAATTTCTAGATTGCTTTAGTCTTACACAGCTGGTCACAACACCTACTCACTACACATCATCTAGTGAAACTCTGATCGATCTCCTATGTACTGACCTGAGACCAAGGTATACAGCAGTAGAATCACTTGGTTCAATCAACGGCCACTGCATTGTCATAGGTGAGTTTAACATTAAGCGCGAAAAATTCAAACCGTACATGGTAAATTATCGACCTCTTAAAAATATCTGCCTAGAGAGTTTTAATGTAGATTTATCACTTTTAATGAATATTGGATTTATCTCGTCGCTTGACTCTGTTAATGATATGGTGCATACCTTCAACACCCATCTTACTTTCTTAGTGATGTACATGCACCAATCAAGACATGTACTGTAAAGGAAAAATCCTATCCGTGGATTACAGGACACGATCAAAGTTATGATGCGTTTGCGTGACAATGCGCTTAATACTTATAGGAAAATTAACACTGACTCTAAAAAAATTTACTACAAAGACTTAAAGCGCTTGGTGGTTAATTCACTGTTCAGTGAAAAAACTGCATATTTCAAACACAACATAAATAATAAAATAAAAAACCCTAAATTACTATGGAAAAATCTAAAATCCTCATTAACTAACTTTAAACCTAGACAAAACCTTCCGTCGCATTTTACAGATCCCGATTTAATTAATAAGAATTTTTTGATTGTTCCTGGCAACCCCGTAGCAAGCGAATCCCTTATGAATTATTACGATAGTCATAGTTACGGTGAAGCAATTTTTTCAATCATCCCAGTGGACCAAAACAGTGTCTCACGTACTATCGCCGGTCTCAATAGTAACGCCGAAGGGTGCGACCTCATTACTTTGGACATGATTAACATGACATTGCCGCACACCTTAGATGTTGTTACGGACATAATAAACCGCTCCATCAGACGTCAACGTTCCCTGACCAATGGAAAATTGCTTCCATTAGACCCTTGCCTAAAAACTCAAATCCATTAGTCTAAAAGATCTACGCCCTATCAGTATATTACCATGCTTATCCAAAGTACTAGAGAAAATCGTCAGTCGCCAACTCACGCTTTTTCTAGAACAAAATAACGTTTTACCTAACTTACAATCAGGGTTTAGAAAACAGCGCAGTAGGTACATCTACAGCTTTACTCGATGTTACTGATAACATACTTTGTGCTCAAGATAAGGGAATGTGCACTTTACTTATTTTATTAGATTTTTCCAGGGCATTTGACGCTATTAATATTCCGTTATTATTATCAAAATTAAAATATTATGGTTTCGACACTGGAGCTATACAATGGTTCCGTAGCTACTTAAGTCATAGGGAACAATTAGTTGAGCTGCGTCTGAGTAACGGCACTACCCGTAGATCAGCATCTATTCCTGTAAAGAGGGGAGTTCCGCAGGGTTCGATTTTGGGTCCTATTCTCTTCATCCTGTACTGCGCAGACATAATAAGATGCCTACAGAAATGTAAATACCACATATACGCCGACGATGTACAGCTATATATTTCTTTCCACCCAGACGAATATGAAAGCGCCATCAAGGACCTAAGTGACGATCTCAAACGAATCGCTGCTTGGTCCGAGGAGAACTGCCTGTCGCTTAACCCCACAAAGACTAAATATATGGTATTTGGCACCAGACAGCAGCTTGCTCGACTACCTACGACCTTCGACTTGGACCTAATGGGTGAGCCAATTGAGCGAGTGTTTGAGGCGCGAAATCTAGGTCTAACCATGGACACAGACCTTCGTTTTGAGAAACACATAGCTGAGTCTGTGAGAAACTGTTTTTATCGCCTGAAGGTCTTTTACAAGATGAGGCCTTATTTATCCGAACAACTACGGGAACAACTTGTGGAAACATTAGTTTTATCTAAGTTGAACTACGCCGATACTGTGTATGGCCCGCGTCTCTTAGCTCGTACAGATCGGCTCATATACAAAGGGTACTAAACGCGTGCGCTCGATTTTGTTACAACATTCCACGTAGAAGTCATGTGATCATGTCACACCCTTTCTAAACAAGCATTCCACTCTTAAAATGAAATCAAGACGCAAACTACACTTAGCATGCCTTCTGTTCGGTGTGGTCAAATACCAAAATCCAGACTACTTGTATGATAAGCTGAGTTGGATAGCTAGTAGAAGGGAATGTGGGAGAAGACAATATTCGCAGCAACTTTCAACTCAGTCGCATAGTCCAGCTGCTTTCAGAGGCAGCTTTCGTTATGCGGCTTCAAAAATATGGAATAACCTGCCACCACCGTTAAGACTTATCAAGTCGATAGACCGAGTCAGGCGCATTACTTAGTGTAATTTATTTCAACACTACTGCTCTCAAAACGGTGAAGGAAAACACCGTGAGGAAACCGGCATGTCTTAGAACTAAAAAAATCGAAGACATGTGACATCCACCAATCCGCACTGGGCACGCGTGGTGGATTATAGTCGCCCATACCTCTCCTAGAGAGGCCTGAGTCCCTGCAGTGGGAACATTATAGGCTGATGAAGATGAAAAAGGAAGAAGAAGAAGAAGTCGTTATCAGGGCTGCAGAAGCTCAAGGAGGTATACACGTGAAACTCTCAGTCGCTATGGGGACTAGTTGCAGCAGTTGCATTGCATAGTACAGTGAGAGCGATAACGAAAATATTTTTATTGCTTTCTGCACACACGGTTTAACAACTGCTAATAAAACAATCTCAACCAGTTACTTAGCTAAATTCGCTAGACTTAGTTTACAAACAGTACTTATACAAAAGTTTTAATTGTATGTAGTTCGCTACAACAAAAAAGAACAATACAACACAGATGATACCTTTGTAATTTTTTTATAATCAGTGACACACCTGATTGATAACAATATAAAATCGCTTCTCGTAAACAAAATGGCAATCTAAACAACAATATAAGAGCGACACGAAATAATTAATTAAAGTAGCTTTGCCGAAATCCTTGCGAAGTTGTTGAACAGGTTTATAGTCACAATGGTCCAATCCCGGCTTAGGTTCGTTACTGGCGATAAAAACACTGGACAAGTCGTTTACGGCAGTTCCTCATAGAAGCACAACGTAAGCTGGATATGGTTGCTCTAAATGTCTCAGTGATATGACGCTCCTACCTCATAATTATTATTGTGGACGAAATGCATGTAAAAAAATAAAATACTTTTATAAAATATAAAATAATGTGTAATCCGTGAATAGTTATCGTGCCAAACAGATTTTTTATCTAGCGCCTGTGCCATTTCTCTATATTCTCTTATTTTTGTTTTGTTTTACACACTTACGATATTTGTTATTTCTATGTTTCGTTTTATGTTATATTTATTTTTTATTTTTTGTACACACCTTTCAATACATAATTATTTAAGTACATATTCACAACAAACATTGACACAACATATAAAACTGTTTTACATCCGTAACCACTTTAGGTCAGGTTCAGTTGAAAACCAGCGTCGGGCAATAGTTGACCGGCATTTTGCTAAATTGGACCTTTTTGGCGCAGCCGTGAGGCACACAGTGGCACGCTTTGTTTATTTCTAACTCCTTTTTTTATATACTTTTTACATTGTGTGTACTTGGGGCATGTGCCAAAAAAATGCATTTTCTTTCTTTGTTTCTTTCTTTTCTTTCTATTAGTGAAAGATTTTTTTAATCAATTCAGTAGTTTCGAAGATTGTTCAGCACATGCAAACACACAAACTTTGTCTATTTTAGTACCTATATTTAGATGTGCAGCCCAGGTGTGTTAAATATAGTGCAAAATACATCATCCGGGACAGCTGTTGGACTATTTACTTCAACATTATGTATTTGCTAGTTTATTTATCGCTGATCATATCTCTGCTAAAACAATTACAGTTTATGAATTCGTACAACATTTGAAGAAGGCACGGTGATCACCGCTTTGAGCAGACTTAGTTTAGTTTAGTTTAACTGGGCTTTTATACGCACTTAGCCTATTGATTGGGACTTGGGCTATTGTGCGTGATGTTTAAAGAAAAAATTAAGGATGCAGTAAAGCAACTATCAGAAGCAGTTTCACCAATAGGGATATTTACTGACTCAAAAGAATATGATTCTAATTAGTCCGTCTGTTAGATTATCGAAAAATATTGGATATTTATTTTTTGTTTTATCAAATCAATAAAAATTGACGAAGATAAAATGCATCAATGATTTGAGTGGGGGGTCGTTATGTCACCCACCGGTAAGTAATGTCAAACTAATGTCTTAGAATAAGACGTCACACGAGTTTACAAAGCACTGTATCGTCTTCATTGTTTGTTTACGTGAAAAAAGGAAATGTAGGTATAATTATATTTTTGTTGTTAACTCGCATCCATGTACGTAAATATCCCGGTTTAGAGTTTTACAATTAGTCATTAACAGACAGAATAACCAACGTGCTGATTTTACTCATCAGCGAAAAAAAAACACAAAATGTACTTAAAATAAGGGGAGGTTGCGACAGGCTTCGAAAAAGGGTTTTGCTAGGGTTATCGTGAAGAATGCAATAGTGTACCTCAGCCAGAAGTGAATACGAGGAACAGAGTGTGGTTTTAGCTACGAGTCAAAAAAGATCCCTCAGACATCCATTGTAGTGTCGATTTCCACAAGTAAAAACAAAAGAGGAGATGGCGGGAGTCGGTGGGACGAACTAAAGGTTTCGTTAAAACAAGAGATATAGTGGGAAAGAAGAGAAAAAGAAAAAGAAAGCTAAAGATGAAAGAAGAGTTCTTATCCCAGGAATGACGGGTTAAATATAAAAAAAAATATACACAACGTCAGTAGCAAATTAGCTAAACAAACTTTACGGGCTATATTTATATCTGATGAAACAGAAAAATGTGTGTTTTTCACTCATTCAAGGTTTTTCTTTTCGACTCATTGACAAACCTTGCACTATGGTTCAATTTTACATTTACACATGTCATTATCACACCTCCACGTTACGTCTACTACAGGTCATTGCCAACGAAGAACTAATCACAAGGGCATGAGTTATATAACAAGGTACTCCGTAGGAAGGTAGGAAGCCTGTTTCAATCTATAATCCTGGAAACCTAACAGATTTTTTGCAACCTGTCTTTGGCAAATACTAAGCGTTTATTGACCCAAAAAACCTTGGTTAAAATTATTATACGGCATGTAAGTACAGTGACCGATTGGCTGTTGCCCTGCGTGTCACAGGTTCGATTTCTGCATGAAACAAATTATTGTATAGATCCTATCTGGCTGTTTGTATTTTAAACGTTTGTAAACGCACCCACGATACAGGGATAATTACTAGAGGGGCAAGGCCTTAAAAAATATCTGTTCCATACATTATAGACGTTTCAGTATTACACTTTGGTGTGGCTGTAGTTTTTCATTTAATTACCAACGATATTTTAACAAAGGGTCTAAAATCAAGTCAAAGTTTGTGTGAAGATGCGTAAGTACACCGTCCCTCACAGCGTAAAGGCGTATTATTATGGCAAGTTTCATAATAGGAAAAATAATACTTCGAGTACTTCGAACCATGACAAAAGATGATCATTTAAAGGTGATGTAATACTTTTGCTTTGGTGCATTAGTAGTACATTATAATAGAGATGGCACGGTCAGTGAGCAAAATTGAGTCATCGACTGAAGCCGAAGATAAAATGGGATTGTGCTCTATGGTTATGGATTGTGTGAAAATCGATAAGCTAGGAAACGAAGTAAACAAGGAGTATAACACAAGACAATGGCAGTACACTAAAGTCAATTAAACATCAGTTACAGCAGTGATAATGGTTTAGTATAGTCTCATCACGATGTTTTCCTGAAAGATATTTCTTTGACGGTATTTAAGCCAAGTCGTGCCACCAGAATAGGCCTCACCTGAGTGAAAAAGTGGCGTAAGTGACTGAAAACTTGTGTGGAAATCAGTTGTCGTGGTATAGACATTTGCTGCGGAGGTATGAGTTTTTTTTTTTAGAGATTGTAAATGGCTCTAAGACTAGAAGAAGACCAAAGATACGATGGATGGACTCTGCGAAGGATGCTAGAAAGGAGGTGACTGCTGTGAAGTCGAGTTATAGAGAAATATGGAAAAAGAATACTTGCTGCGCCGACTTTATCTGCCTATTTAATCCAATTTATTTTTAAATTGCATAAAAGAGGCAGATAATGATGAAATGTGCCAGCTCTTAACCTTTTGAACGCCACGGTTGTATACAGATGTATACGGTTGTATACAGTTGTGTAAATTAACCCATCACACATCCGTGAACCTAGCGTTCTGTACATGAAACTAAGCTAGGCAAAAAATTTTGCTGGGAAACGGACTTTTTTTTTGGGGTAACTCAATATTGCCCTATTGAAACATTGTGCTAGTGGGTGCTTTGAATAGTAAAGGGGCCATGAAAGTAATTTAAGTAAAGTTATAAGCAGAAAAACTGGTATTTACAAAAACAGCTGTGAAATTTTTGGGAGTTTGGTTTTCCCAGTGGGGAGAATAAGTGTTCTTCGTTTGCGTTAAGAGTACTTTTACACCCCACCGACGTCTATAGCCGACAAAAAACGCATTTTTTTTATTTTTGTAACTGCTGTTTAATACAAAATAGTGGCAAATACTTATTATAAAATAATGATTTTGTAGATTTTTGTGCCTTGGCGTGGGAGGGGCGTAATGCGTGAACGCTCTGGGGTTCAAATTGTTACCCTCAAACACGCCTGATAAAAAGCGATAGATGAGGTCTATTTGATTATGGAACGAGCGCACCCAGAAGATGGCTGTTCACTCTTGTCGGGTGTACTGCGGGAGGGAACAGTTTGCCTAAGTGTGTCAGTAAGACATTTATTTTTAGCCGTTTAAGGATGCACGCTTCAGTGACACGCGCTACGATCGTTTACATCCAGGTATTTATAGCCCGTTCACTGCATATCTATAGCGCCATAAATCAAATGAGCTCAAACTCGATGGGGTTATGTGGTTTTATAACGGAATTCCTATGGCCACCTTCTAGGTCCATCATCAGAACTATTCAGAACCCTGAACATCATCTAAAGACAAACTACTCGACAAGACAAATCAAACGAGTCCAAACTCGATAGGGTTATGTCGTTTTATATTCCTATGGCCACCTTGCAGCTCCATCAACAGTCCCTGGACACCATCTTAAGACAAACTACTCGACAAGACGAATCAAACGAGTCCAAACTCAATGGGTTTGTGACATTCTAAAATGGAGTTCCTATGGCCAACTTCCAGCTCCATCATCAGATCAGTTCCATGTCATCATAATATTGCATTGATAGGCGATATACATATACGTCTGAAATTTCAGATCAATCAGCAACTAGGAAGTGTGTTAAATTTAACTCGTAAAATTCATTCACTGAAAATGTAACTTTAACTTTGTAATCCTATTGTAATATTTATATTGCAGTTGGTGTATCTAGAAAACTAGACTGAAATTTCATATTTTTTAGTGATTCCATGATTTATACACTAAACACTAATTGTATTCTAAATTTGAAGCTTCTATGCCTGTTGGAAGTGCCTTAGACTTATGATGATCGGTCAGTCAATTTTCGTAAATTTTTAACAGTTGTCAAGTTCCTAATTGTTTTACTCGGTCTTCTCTCGGATCAACAAATAATCTAACATTAACGTCTTCCATTCATCAGGACATAAGTCCAATAGAGGGTTTGTCTTCACGAGTGCGTTGAGCATCGTAACCATACGAGGGGAGAGGTGGAGAAAATTTTAAAGCAGCCATATTTTCCTTTAGGTATTATGTTTTTTACCCTTTCATAGAGAGGAGGCCTGGAGTCCTAGCAGTGGGAACCTTATAGGCTGATGATGTGATGCATGTTTTTTTCAAGCTAGCTATTCAGTTTTCAAAACGTGTGCAAAAGACAGTTGGGTCACTTTTGTGTTTATATTAATAGCCATGCATAATCTCTCCAGTTACATAATAAGCTTTCTGAATGACTTGGCTCAACATTGAGACCGGCAGATACGCTAATACAATATTGAAGATACGCTTCATTCATGGATCTATTTTAAATTGACTGTATGCTAGTCCAATACAGTACAATACAATACAAAATAGTTTACTGTGTCAATTAGGTATTACATTACATGTTAATGTGTTTGGAGCCCCCATTTGGGCAAACAATGCTTGTATTAGAAAGCTCCAAAATTCAATATTGATAATCCAATCAATAGTTCCTAATAGGTAACAAACCAAGTATTGGAACGAAGTTCCTTATCGCGCGTTGTGAAAGGGGGCTAGACGGAAAAAAATCTTACGAAAAGTTGGCACGACACTTTTTGCTATAGTAAGCTATTGTAAGCTGTGCGGCGTCGCATGTTTCTCTGTCTGTCTCTCTCTCTCTTATAGAAAGCAAGCCAGATATTTTATATTTTAAATTTATATAAAAAATAATAATTAAAATAATATAATTATATATATTTTTTTTTATTATTAATTCTTTTGGTCATTCTTGTGCTGTTTGCGATAGACTTTAACTTCGTTCCATCCGGGTGTCCCTTGACACCTCTCAAGTTTTTTTGTTGCTTTGTTTTTATCCGACTGCGGTGGTGGGTTATTTTTCAGTCAGTACGTGTGTTTTCATGTATAACTTCTGAACTAGTTATAATTATAAGAAGTATCTTGATTTTAAGATATGTGACGTTATACCTACATAATTCAATACGGCGCACATACGGTGATTTGACCCTTTTAAGCGGTTAAAATAGAAAAATCTAAACTAGTCGTATCGTAAAAAACTAAAAAACACAATGGAATGAGGGTAGTTGCTACACACAATAGTGTAGTTAACAAAACAACAAAATGTAATTAGTCCATCACATAGATTACTCAATCAACTGATAGGTCAACAAAAAGTAGAAAAAAAAAATTAACGGTCAAGTCAACCTATGTGCAGCGCCATAGAGAGCACATAAAGCTAAAAAAAAAAGTTTCAAACGGGCCGCGTATCCAATGCCAGTCTACACTAATATTATAAAGAGGAATGATTTGTATTTTTGTGTGTATGTTTGTAAGTAATTAATAAACTCAAAAACTACTTCGCCGATTTCAAAAATTCTTTCACCATTAGAAAGCTTCATTCACCTGAGTAACATAGGCTTTTCATTCCTGCGTTCCCACGGGAACTGGAACTACGCGGGTGAAACCGCGTGACTTCCGCTAGTATCAAATAAAAGGACTTATTCAGCACAAAGCAAAAGCTTTGGTTTAGATTCACAATTGGCCCCGGGCCCCGCTGCTGTCTGGGCGGGCAGGACGACGTCTGCCAGGTCCGCTAGTGTTTTATAAAAAAATTATATTTCAGTGCGTCATATTTACGTAGTCTGGTTTCGGTTAAAAGACTTGCCCGTTATGAATTAACTGCCTCGTTGTTCTTGTGGTCTCAAGTGCGACTTCTGTGCGTGGGGTCAAGTCCGGTTAAGCAGTATCTAACCTCCTAGGATGAACTACGAGATGACATTGACAAAAAAGCTGTGCTTGAGGTTGTAGGTACGATCCCAGGTCGGATCAAGTGTTAATGGTTTGTTCTTCAGGAATTTCTCAGTACCAGCCACGGAGTCTGGATTTGTGCCCAGTTGAGGGCTAAATGTGGGTGTACTAATACACCCCTGCCTAACCCTTCCGGGATTACAGGCGTGTGATTATGTTTGGAATTTTTTGAGGGCACAATATGATTTACTCGCGATTTCGAATTGCCTTTCAACATGCGACGATAAGGCACGGCCTAACTCTACCTAAATATTCCGGAAGTGAGAATATCTTACTAAATAAACATATTTTAACATCAATAGGCTGCCTTTAGTCAGCTTTGATGACAATGTTTCAGTTCTGATAAGGATTCTAATAGTCTACAAACATAATTGTTTATGTTTGTAGACCACTAGGATAATAATTATGAGATGATTGCATTAATATAACAAATTATTTATAATTAAGATAACACAGTGAACTCACTCTTCAAATGTTGCATGACCTAATGTCTAAGATAAAACATTAAGTTGTCATAAACATCCTAAAAAGTTGACTATACATGCTTGCATGAGAACGTAGCTCCCATAATCCCAAAAGTTATTGGAGTTTTCAATAAAGAATTAAGCTGCTTCCATGGAGCTTTGCAGTGTGCACCATCAGCTGAATGTCAGAATTTTACATGGAGCGACTGCCTATCTGACCTCCACAACCCAGTTAATACTGGGTAATACGATACCATATCTATCAATGGATTTAAGGTGTCCATACTTAGTCCTTGAAGTGGACCATTATGCGTGAGCCATTATGGCCGAAATACGATACCATAAGTCATTTAATCATTTGTTACCCTTTGGTAATTAGATTGTCAGACTTTCAGGTCACTGACTACCTGTAACAACAGCCAAAGATGATAGCCCTTTCATCTTTGGCTGTTGTGGCAGTCGGGACCAGCTTAATGTGCTGTCCGCGAGACGGAGGAAACATATTACGTATTATTAAGAACACGGTACACCTCTGCCCTACACTTTGGGGACTTCAGGCGTGATGTTCTGTGTAAACAATAAAAAAAATGTGACTCACCAATCAACGCCGGCACAATATTCTTTGGAACAGGCACTTCAATGACACTCATTCGTGAAGTCTTCACTATTTTGTTATCTTCACCTTCCTCATCCTTTTTGAACACATAGTACACTACAAATGCGCTGACTGTCACCAATGAGAGTCCCAGGAAAATGGGTACTAGTAACTTGGACTGCATTGCGCTGTAACAAAAAATGTATTTTATGACCATAGACTATGATGGTTATCGTTTTTGAGCTCTACAGATTGCGCCATTGGCGAGTGAGATTATTAATTTAATTTACACTTTAAATAACCACTGACGGCACGGTTGGCGCAGTTGCTCAAGCAATGGACTGCTGCGCTGCGTGTCGCGGGTTCGATTCCCGCACGGAACAAATATTTGTATGACCTACAGATAGTTGTTCCGGGTCTGGGTTTTTCTGTATGTGAGTTAAATGTTTTTGAACGCACCCACGATACAGGAGAAATTCCTAGTGTGGGCAACGTTTAAAAAAAAAGAGTTTATTTCATTACATACTAACTGTTGCAATGCACTTTTTCCTACCATGGCACTGTGATGTGTGTGTGTCCTATTTCAGGTTTTTAGAAACATTCCCTGACATAATTGACAACATTTCATATTTTTAACTTGTGAGTATTATTAAGTAATATAAAAGCAAATCCAAAACTAGGACACCCATATGTTTTTGTTTTTCGAAATTATGTACTTTTCATTCATAATTTTAAGTTTCAAATTCGGCGCGTTCTAAAAATACGTAAGCGCCAAATGACGTCATTCTTACGGTGGAATGGCGATATAACCTTTGCTTTACTGTGACACGACAAAAAAAATTGAAACGTGTCACACTTGTCTTGTTTTTGACGTTCGAAAAGTGCTGATTATCAGCCTAGTTTGAATAAATGAGTTTTGATTTTGATTTTGATTTTGTCGTTGTCACTTTGGCAGCATGTCGTACTCGTTGGCGCAGGCTGGTACAAAACAATATTTTGGTTCCTTTATTGGCGTATATGTTTCTTTGGGATCCATTTTATTGGGGAAATATCAATCAAAAGTTGTTAAACTAACAGTAAGCGTGTCGAGTTTGAAAAATAAATTGTTCAATTTTATGAAAAATGTAAACTTCAGTGACATTCAACATTGACAAATTGACGTCTTGTTTGACATTATTGTTTTCATAAAAAATATTGAATGCTTAGGCAAAGATAACTACATCATTCTGCCGTATATATGACGTCATCACATGTTTTTTGGTTTTCATTTTTTTTCTCAGAAATAAAGGAATCAAAAAATAAATAAAATACATGTATGAACTCAGGATACGAAAATAAAGAAATGGTATTTTTATTTTAAGGTGGTGTCAGTTTTGAAATGTTGTGAATTATGTAGAACTGTGCAAAATTTCATAAAAACCGGTTCAGTAGTTTAGGAGTCTTTAGATACCAAACCAACCTACAGACATTGATTTTATATACAGATCATATTATATTGTCTCTAAAATTACCAAGCATCAAATTAACAAAAACATTCTTCCACCAAGCACTAACAAATTACATCCAATCTTGTTATTTATTATCTTTAAGCCAATCTAAAGTGGCACAACCCTGTTTAACAATTATGAATATTAGTAAAACAAACTATGACATCAGACACTTTCAAAGATCTCACTCTACACTAACACCTCTAGCGGCGAATTCAGGCGCTATAGCCCTTTTTGTTTTACAAAATGCCATTCTAGTATTATTCATAATAGGAGTAAACAGACAACAATAAATAATAGAGAAAACTCAAAAATGAAATCAATTTTACTAACAAAACCATTTTACGAATCTTCATACAAAGCATCAAAACACTGTAAACACATTTTTTTAAATTAAAATCAGCAGGGAATTCCGGAAATTATTTGGTATTAGAAGAATTGCGCAATGGGGCCTGGTTTTAGACGCCCAGAAAAATCAATGAACCATCAATTTATGACCATTTTACTGTAACATTCTGATTATTGGTATTCGCATCAACTTGTTTGAATACAAAGTAAATTGAGAATGCAGTGACTGCCACCAGTGCCATCAATAAAAGGCCCAGGCCTATCAGTACCTTTGGTTGCATTGTGCTGGAACAAAAAGAGAGCTTGGTATCTGATTCACGAGGACTACTGATTTGAATGTATTATTTTTGTTCACCAATAGGAATTTCACATTGTGCGAGTGCTATACTTAAAAAGATTCCCCTGGATACATTTTTGACCTTATCATAATGAAGGACATGGACAAAAGCCATTGTTTTATTTATTCAGTTTGGGTAATGTTTCAATAAACAGTCTGATGAGAATTTTCTGAAACTTACTTTTTCATAAATTAGAAATCATTACAGGAATGAGTGATTAAAATTTCTCAGGGATGGCGAACCAATACTGTGTTATTGAGGCATGCCACTGATCAAAACAGTTTGGATTTTAGTTCAGAAAGCGTTTGGCAGATGATAAATTCTACAATGCTCATCACCATCTTCCTGCCGCTGTTCCATGTTACTTGGGGTTGGCACAGCATGTTAACCTGAGCTCTTACAATACAACTGCATTTATCATCATGAAATCCTTTAAAAATGAATAAAAACATGAAAATTTGAAATGGTTTAGAAAATATTACTCTGATGTGCTGTTAACATAAGTCTTATGGACACAAGGACATCAATTTTAATATTGAAGTAAATTTTGAACAGTAGAAATTGCTATAAAGATCAAGCTTTGGGACTAAACGGACCACTTTTCATCGTAAAGCGAATACATTTCCGAGTTGCGGCTTTATTAAGTCGTATTAGGATCTAGTATGAATCTTACTCTTATTACAAATCGTAAAGTGGTTCAATATCATGTGCAATAAATACGAGTCAACGAAGGAGACAAGTTCGATGAGGAACCGCAGTGATTTTCTGCAAGGTTTTAATACATACCTAATGGAAAATTGGTATTATTATAAGATCGGAGTGCGACTTAGGAAGTGGGAAAACAGTCAAATAGAATAGAAATTTAAATATTTGGACGGCTCTAATCACATAGAAAATAGGCTGTTGTGCAAATTACCTAATGCCGATGCTGATTTTACTTAAAACTATCTATTAACAGGTATGACATAATAACGAGAGTAAAAATTACTTCACACGAGTAATACGATACTTAGTCGTCCACAAGAATTAAATCATTTATTTACCTTTAGCCTTCAACACAAACTAAAAATAAATCGCACCAACAGAATAACTCACTTCTAAAGCGATTTTTCACGGTATTACTATCTCAACAAACAAACTCGGGCATTTTCGACAAAAATTCAGAATTTGACAGAAGTCAGACGGTTTTTTTTTTAATCTGCACTGCAATGCAATAACCTGTAGGACTTTTGGTCATTTTGGTGGGACTATCTAAAAAAAGTAGTCTATGGGAAAAGAATTTATAAAATGTTGCCAATAAAAGTAAAAAGATGAAATGGTAGAATCTTGTGTTGTTTAAAAGTCTTTTTAAAAAACGTTTGCTATGTCGTCAGTCATATACATTGGGCTGGGCTAATTTATTTTTTCTTAGTATGGCAGTCATTTCCAGCTTTTTTATTTAAGCTTTTAAAATCAAAACAAACGTTTGAATGTTTGAATGTTATTATACAGTGTGAGTCTTTATAATGTGCACAATGCACATATCAAAATGAGGGAATCTATGCTTAATTTTATCGATGGAAAAAATATTTAAAAAAATCTAAATATTTTTTAATATTTTTTATGGAATTTTCAAAAATGTTGTCCGCTGTTGTGACCCCAATGTAAACAAAACGGTGTAACTTTTAAACTAAATTATCTATCGCGATGAAACAAACTCCATAATGATTGGAAGCAATTAGGCGTCCTCGTAAAATGAAAATTGTGAAAAAAAACTACCCTCAATTGAAAATAAACACGTTTTTTGATCAAAAAAACTTTTTTTTTTCATAACTT
Source organism: Diarsia rubi (assembly GCA_932274075.1). NCBI lineage: Eukaryota > Metazoa > Arthropoda > Insecta > Lepidoptera > Noctuidae > Diarsia > Diarsia rubi. The sequence continues at coordinate 14,811,299 of OW026431.1, forward strand.
TTTACAATAATCGTAAAATTTCTCAATAAGACGCCCCCATTACCTACCTTTTTTATTACTTTAACGTATTTTTCATCGTATTAGCTACCCAATACTAAAAATGGCATGTTTATAACTCAAACATAACATTTTCTATCAAATGTTAAAAGATGGCACTCTGAAAGCGCCATTTATTATTCTCCTAAGGATGGTTTATTTGGAATGTTAATTAATACAAAAGAGTTCAATTAAAACCATTTGTTATTTTATACAAAATTTAATGCATCAGGTTCTCAAAATGTCCACCTCGTTGTTGTAGGCACAAAGCCGCGCGAATTAAAATTTGTTGTGTCGCTCTCCTAATCATTTCGGGATCATTGCGAATATTATTCGCACAGTTAATTATGCGGTCACGCAAATCGGCCTCACTGTTGATGGGTGTGCTGTAGATGCGTTGCTTCATGGTCCCCCATAGAAAGTAATCAAGGGGCGTCAAATCGGGTGAACGCGCAGGCCACCCTACAGGTCCTTGCCGGCCGATCCATTTATCACGATAATTATCGTTTAAAAATGATCTAACATTTGCAGCATAATGAGCAGGGCATCCGTCCATCTGCAGAAACATCCTTCGTCGCAAAGCCAGTGGTACATCCTCCAATAATTCAGGTAGATCATTAGTCAATAGACTTAAAAATCTTGCACCGGTCAACGTTCTCGGCAATATGACTGGTCCAATGAACATGTCATCGATAAGACCAGCCCAAACATTTACTGAAAATCTTACTTGAAAAGTTGATGAACGTTTCAATCTCGGGTTTTCACCAGCACGACACCATCTGTGTAAATTTCGACAGTTAGTAATACCGTCTCTAGTGAATGTCGCTTCGTTCATCCATAGTATGCTTTTTGGAAAGTTTGGGTTTGCTCTGGTTTTTCTTTGAATCCAAATGGACATCACACACCTTGGACGGCAGTCTACGTCTTCATGTAGATGTTGCACCCTTTGGTAGTGATAAGGATGCAATCCTTCTTTCTTTAAAATGCGCCACGCTGATGTTTGGCTTATTCCGTGACGAAGAGCCAGTCGTCTAGTACTTATGGATGGATCAGCAAACAAATCACTAAGTACTGCTTGTTCAGTAGCTACATCGATAATTACTGAAGGCGGCTCGCGACGATCTCTACTTGATCCAAATCCAGTGATCGACAACCTTCTGTGAACTTCCTGGAAGTTGCGGGCAGATGGCACTGGTTGCCTGTTAGGAAACGCAGCTATGTAAGCTGTGCGCGCAGCTCTGGCACTTCCTCGTCCCACTCCATAATAAAAATGAATGTCGGCAATGTGTGCCGGGGAGAATTCACAACGCGGCATCGTGTAGTAGCGAACAAAAGTTACGAAAATCAGGTAGCAGCGAACGAAAGTAAGGAAACACATGTAGCAGCGGCGAATAATTCGGAGCGACTGCCTGTCATAATTCAAGATCCCTTCGGCTGGCCCTAACTCCCCGCACCCCGACCCGCGCACATTCACAACAAAATTCACAAAAAAAGGCTATCTACCTGCTAAACAATAGTGCACTGGGCCTTTCTTTGACAATTGATAAGAAATGTTGGGATTGAGTTAAAAACATGCAATTTTTACCATTACGTGGCTAATGCGATAAAGAATAACTTAAAGTAATAAAAAACGTAGGTAATGGGGGCGTCTTATTGAGAAATTTTACGATTAAGTATTGTAAAAAATTATGAAAAAAATATAGATTTTTCATAAAAAAAAGATGTTTATTTTCAATTGAGGGTAGTTTTTTTCCACAATTTTCATTTTATGAGGACGCCAAATTGCTTCCAATCATTATGGAGTTTGTTTCATCGCGATAGATAATTTAGTTTAAAAGTTACACCGTTTTGTTTACACTGGGGTCACAGTAGCAGACAAAATTTTTAAAAATTCCATATAAAATATTAAAAAATATTTAGATTTTTTTAAATAATTTTTCCGTCGATAAAATTAAGCATAGATTCCCCCGTTTCGATATGTGCACATTATAAAGAATCACACTGTATTTATAGCCTTTAGCTGTCTATAGGGGGTTTTATCTTTTATTTACGCCGTTAATAAGTCACATTCTGTAAACAACTCGGAACTAAAACAGGGGTGGTTTATCATATATTCGGTCCATTGGAACATAATTATTGTCCCAGTTAGACGCTTTGTGTCGCAGTGTCCCACACAGAGTACATTGTATGTGTCCCATCAATAGGTAATTTTTCCTGGTTTGAAGGTTTGAGCAGGTAGAAACGCACCAAAAATCTCTACACAGACGAACAAAATAGATACTGTAATAAAACTGCTGCCCTTCAGTATAAGTGTTTATTATATTGTTATATATGATATACTGGTTTTACTATATACCTACTATATTCTACTTAGTGGTGTTCAAAGTTGCTTTAAGGCAATCACTTGCTTAATGCTTAATGATGTATATATTAAGAACGTGATTTATATGCTTTATTAAAGCACGTGATTTTTAAACGCGTAGGCATATCATGATGCCACTCACCACCGCGCCGCACCGCGCGAGTGACAGCATGCTATAAAAGAATATTACATCGCGTTTATGAATTACGATAAAACAGAACCGTTAAAAATACAATGAACTTTCCTTCATACTTTTCAGGCTTAGGACTGTCTATTATTGAGCAAATGTTATTATGAAATAAAATAAGTTAGTATTTAAAGCAATTATAGGCGTATTTACACTTAAAATGCACGAAGCAAAACTGTAACTATATTACGTATTTATTTATGTAAGCCGCCCGAGATCGCAAAATCGTCCGCGGTGCTTATAACATTTACGCACACAACGTTGCTTTTCGCGCGACCGACAGAGACAGAGAGTGCGATGTAAAAGCAATAAGCAAATAGCAACTTGTGGGAGCCACGATAGCATTTTTTTTTTTTTTTTTTCTATTTATTTAAAGGGGCTTGTTCAATTTGAAGATGTCGCCCCTGTAATACAAATCACAAAATTCAAAACACACATAATAAACAATCATACAGTAGATTTACAACTTTGTAATTAAGTTATTCTATTCTTAATGCCCATTTGGGTGAGCCTGTACAGTAATCTGGCCTCCTTTGACAAAGGGAAGGACAAAATGCTGTTACACCAGCCCACATCTGAGAGAATCATATTAATTTCAGTTTTTATTTTATCTCTAAGGGCTTCGTTCCTGACACACTCCATTAATACGTGGTAAACATCTTCTACTACATCGCATTCAGTGCAGTTCGATGAGGTAACTTTACCCATCATAAAAGCGAACTTATTTAATGGAATGTGTCCTGAGCGGAGTCTGAAACTCGTTACTAATTCATACCTTCCCATATCGGATTTTTCAAACCATAATTTCCTAGGTAGTGTTGGTTGTAAGGTCCTGTACCAAATTCCTTTCGTTAATGACCTTCTGTCAAAATACTCTGACCATAACTCTGAACTGTATTCCTTAATTTCACTTATATGATTGGTGTAGTAAGACTCGCAAGCAAAGTTAATACCGTCAATTGAAGCTTCCTTAGCAAGTTTATCTGCCATTTCATTTCCTACGATGCCGATATGAGAAGGTATCCACTGCAAAATAACATTTCTGTTTACCAAGTTAAGCTCATACAAAATTTTTAAAATATCATAAGCCAATGGAATGCCCCTAACCATAGCCGCACATCTGTTCAAATGTTGTAATGCACTCTTGGAGTCAGTAAGGATAACAAACTTACATCCGTTCTTAATCGATCTTACATAGGATAATGCTTCTACAATGGCAATAAGCTCTGCATACATTATCGATATCTTTAAATTATTGACCTTTAATTTAATATTATCCTTTGTTTGTACATCAATAAAAGCAACACCAATCCCCTGACTGTCCTTGGAGGCATCTGTATAAATTTTGTAAAAACCCGAATATTTTTGTTGTAAAAACTTAACACATAATAAAAGCAAATTAGGGTTAGAATATGATTTTTTAGGCCTGTCTAAAGCTGGGATGCTAATGTTGATAAAACTAGGTATGTTGAGGTTACTGATCCAAGTATCTAAACTAAACATTTCAAGTTGAGTACTAGATTTTATTGGAAGTGCTTGAAACTTATTGTGAATTGATATTAAAAGTGGTTTTTTCTTCCTACTCCAGTATGTGTTTTGACATAGAATGGAAAGCTCATGTAGAACATCTAGTAGTTTGTAATTAAGTGATTTTGACTTTAACCAAAACTTACCTGCCAGATATACACGTCGAACAAATAAAGGTTGAAGTTGTAACTCTGACTCCATAACGTGTATGGGAGTGCTTTTAATAAAACTACCTATGATGCGCATGTATTGATTTTGTATTTTATCTAATTTTGAAGAATGACTCATGGAACTAGTATCATATAAAAAACTTGCATAATCTAGCCTACTTCTAACAATGGATATATATAAACTTCTTAAATGAACTGGGTGAACCCCCCAACCAGATCCCGTCAATATTTTAAATATGTTTACAAATTTCATAGCTTTTTCTCTAACTTCGTTAATGTTTTTTCCCCATCTTAAATGACTATCAATCCATATACCTAAATATTTTACACATTCTGTATTTTCTAATAATATTTCGTTAATTACTAAATTTATATTTTGCCTCTTATAATTTGTTTTAAAAACACATACTTTACTTTTATTTGGGGATATTTCTAATCCTAAATTTACTAATATTTCATTTAGTTTGTCTAACGAATTTTGTAAAATTTCAGTACCTAAATCTATAGACTGACAGGTGTAATATAAAACCAAATCATCAGCATATTGTGAAATGAAGACGTCCTTCTCGATAGTTCTACACACATCAAGAGTAGCCACATTAAATAACAAAGGGGATAGTGGATCGCCCTGAGCTAAGCCCCGGCTAGTAGTTCTAGATATATATCCGTCATTAGTTTGTATTTTAAGGTTCCTCAATTTTAGAAAGTTCCAGAGGTATTGACATATTTTAGACCCCACCTTTAAGCGATGTAGAATGTTTAATAAAGTATTAATATCAATGTTATTGTACGCATTGTCTATGTCGATAAAACAACCAATAGTAGTTAACCTTTCAGAAAAACCCTTTTGAATGCGAGAAACTAAACAACTTAAGCTATCCAAACAACCTCTGGATTTTCTAAACCCCACCATATTATCCGACAGCAACTCTTGCTTCTCTAAAAGCCACTCAATTCTCCTATTTAAAATATTATGAAAGATTTTGCAAAGACAAGACATTAAGGAGATTGGTCTTAGAGATGAAGTCTGATTAGGATCCCGTCCAGGTTTAGGTATAGCTATTATATTAATATCACGCCATTGCCTTGGCACAAAACCATTATGTAAAAACTGATCGAATAAATTCTGTAGAATACTCAGAACATTATGTGGTAAGTTTTTGACCATAGAATATGAGATACCATCGCACCCAGGAGATGTATCCTTTGATTTAATACATTTAATCAACTCCTGCATGGAGATTTCCTCTTCTAATTTTTTATTCGGGATTGAGAATACCGGTTGATCTGGAGTGACATAATCAGGTGTAAGACTAACAAGCAAGTCATTGGCTTTTACCTTGTCTACCACAGTTCTTGGTGACCGGTAACCCTTCATCCATTTCATCTTACGCCAAACTTCGGAAGCGGCAGTTGAGTGGTCTACGGATGAACAATACTGTGTCCAGTCATCGTGTACAGCTGTCCGTATTTGTTTTTGTGCTAATCTTATTTTATCCCGCAGAATACTTAAATTTGAAGGCGTTGGGTTACCACGGAAGTTTGCTAACGCTAACCTCCTAACTGCCACAGCCTTTGACAATTCAGGTTTCCAAAAGGGTTTCGGTTTAAATTTTGAATGAGGGTTTTGTGAACTTTTTATTACCGGAATATGAATATCTGCCGCCATGTTAATATAATCTACGAAAGTGTCATAAGCTCTTTGAAGATCATCAGGGAGCGTCTCCAGACTTGAAAACATTTCTTCAAGACATATCTTATAAGATTTCCAGTCTGCATTTCTTAAATTTCTTTTAATCACAAAGTTCTTATTTAACTGACATTCATTACATATCTGAATTATGAGGTGGTCACTACCCAGCGTTTCATTTAATACAGACCAGTCAAAGTTCAGCCCTATATCAGACGTCACCAAGGACAAATCAGGCGATGACTCCTGTAAAACACCGTTAACTAATTTAATTCTAGTACTGTTACCATTATTTAATATCACATAATTACAATCTATCACAGCATCTAAAATTTGTATCCCTCTATTATCTGTTTTATTCGACCAATTGGTGTGATGTGCATTAAAGTCGCCCATTATTATTGTTTTCCTGTTAAAAGTAGAAAGTAATCTAGACCAATCCATCTGACTAGTCCTAACGGAAGGAGGGCAATAAAGTGAAATTATATTTTCTACTAGAGGGTAATTAAAAATTTTAACGTGAATCATTTCAATTCCCGAAGCAAACGAATAAGAGTTCACAAGTTGAGCTTTGATAGATTGATGAATGATAATCGCGACACCACCGTATGAGTCATCCCTATCTTGACGGAAAATATTATAATTACTAATTTTAACTGACTTGTCAGGTGATAACCAGGTTTCTGAAACTGCCGCAATATGTATTTTATTCTGTACCAATAACTGCGAAAAACATAACAATTTAGGCTTGAGGCTCTGGGCATTCCACTGTAAAAATTTAAATTTGATACAATCAGTCTTATCCATTAAAAATGTTCTTAATTAATCCTGCCATTGAAGAATCTGCAATACTGTCCACTATTAAAAGTATAAACCACTCAATACATAACTTAAAAACCTTCTTAACTTTTAAATTAATTGCGCAATTCTTCATAAAAATAACCTCTTGTAACCGCGACAGCAATTCGTTAAATGTTATCTTAGAATCCGGTTTACCTTCTATGTTTGCATCTGTAGTTATATTACAGTCGCCCGCACTGGTGTCATTAAGTTGAGATGAGTCACACTGTTCCTCGTTACATTTGTACCACTCCGATGTGTTAGCTTGTGTGTTTTGCTTAGAAAATCTTACCTTACGGTGTGATGCCAATTTAGACTTACGTACATTATAAGAAGGTTGCTCTTGGTGCAAATCTGCAGTAGTCTTAATTATCTCTGCGTACGAAGGAATATTCATTATTGAAAACTCCTGTGTGTTATGGACAGGATTGTTAACTTTAATCGGGTTTTCTGGAACATATTCTGGGGTGTTAGGTAAAACGTACATAGTTAAGGCTTTTTTGTATGTACAGTTGAATTCTGCCATAATTTCCCGCAATCGTCTTTCTTTCAAATATGTGGGGCATGATTTAGATAAGGCCATGTGTTTACCTGCACAGTTAACACACTTATATTCCTTAGTCTCGCAGTTTTCATGATTAGCGCCACACTTTGGGCATACTATCTTATTGTATGGGCAAGTTTTAATTTTATGTCCCAGCTTCCAGCACCGTGAGCACTGAGAAACTGGGAAAACAAATGGTTCAACCTTTAGCCTTAATCCATCTGTGGAGACGTATCCCGGCAATGAGTTACCTTTGAAGCATAATCTAACCATTTCGCTGGGTATCCATCCACCCTTATCCTGATCACGTTTATTTAATCGCATCACTGAAACGAGTTCAATATCTCCTGGGCAGGATATGTTTTCCAGAATGTCCTTTTCCTCTAATTCCAGTTCTACGTCCCTTATAACCCCGTATGAGTAGCTCACTTCCATATCTTTGCTAAATCTCCATCCTTTTGTAATTAGTTCTTCGCATGTACACAGCTTATTTAAATTTCTTTCATCTCCAAACTGTACTCGAACTCTGAATGGGCTCAGATATTTAACATGGACTATATTGCTCATACCATAGGTGGTTAATAGCTTAGCGAATGCAAATGCTTTCGGAAGCTTATCAGTGCACGATATAGTAACTTCTAGCTTCTGTACATCGTCATCAGAGTTATACAGCTTGAATCTCTTTTCTTTTCGACGTTCTCCCGCTACCTTCCACTCCTCATCAGATTCTTCTCCTTCTCGGTTTCTTTTGATCGCCTTGTTGGTAACCTCCTCATCTCCGCACTCTTCTTGTAGCATAGTATCGCTCATCTCGCTGACCTCAGTTATAGTGTCGTCATCTGCTTTGTTATAATCAACATTGTCCGTCATAGCTCAGGTAGTAAACGTACGCCGCGACGCCCGCACCCCACGCCTGCAACCCGGCCGGTCGAGCGAGGGCCAAGCTGCTCCGCGCGTAAACAACCAAATCGGATAATTCGTAAATAACAGACTTAACGAAACACACGTCCTGCTCGTACGCGTGTCGACACGAGCCTAACACGATAGCATTTGCTTTAAAATATGTGTATTAAGCACGGTGCTTTATTTTGCTATATGATATATTAACCACCACTAATTCTACTATAATAATCAACAATATATTATTCTAGCCAAGATCTTTACAAATCCAGTTGAAGAAATACAATGTTTTTTTAAAGCCCGTAGCCCGCCATTTTTTCCGCCTTAGCATTTTCCATAGATCATCACACCAAACTCTTTCAGTGTTGCTAACACATTTTGATAATCGTTACAAAAATAAATAAATTAAAATGTTTTTTGCAATAAATCGCATGTTATAGTTAATTGTTCACATTGGAACCTGACAATATTTTGTCTGGTTTTCCCACAAAAAGATTAATAAACCAACATTCCACGTTATGTTAAAGTCCCGTTGTAATAGGCTGCGAACCAATTGCCATCCACTGGGAATACATTTCAGAATTTGAATTTAAGTACACACACATACATAAACTCACGCCCTTTTCCCATGGAACAACAAGGCAGAAACTACAGACTTACTGCTTCGCAGAAGGAGGCGACGGCGTCCCATTCCTCCTCGCCCCAGACCATGGCTTGCACCAGGGTCGGACGCGAGAGGTCGCCGCCGCGGATCGCCACTACGAGGACACGGCGAGACTCCGCCAAAGTGGGGCAGACCTCCACGGTGTGCTCTACCATGTCCTCCGGCCGATCCTCACAATGGTGACACCCGGGCGTTTCCTCACGCCTGATTCGGTGCAGGTACTTTAAGAAACAACCGTGTCCGCTGAGGACCTGCGTCAGACGGAAGGTAAAGGCGCCGTGGTGCCTCTCAAGCCAATCCTTAAAGAGGGGACTTAACGCCACTAACGTGGCGTGCCATTTTGCCTCTTCCACATTCATACATTTGGTTATATACGCACGCCGGTTACTACGCACCTGTCCTTTCTGAAGATCGAACGGCACCAATATTATCAGTGTATGTCCTTCTAGGGCGTCCCCTCCCGGCGTTTCACTCACATCTGCCTTGTAAATACCTTTTGTTAATCGACTTTCATTCATCCTCTTCCAACCAAACCACCTTACTGTTAAATTCCTGAAACTACTGGAAAAAACAAAAAACACTTTACCCGTCTCTGGATTTGAATTCGAACCCGGGATACTCAGCAGTAGCGTTTGTGACCTGACCACTATATCAATGAAAAGCAAGTAGTTATTCTTGGTTTCATGACCCAAAAGTATCGCAAGCGGCACGGTAATCGGTTATCGTTGTATGGACATATGATGCGAAGGAGTGATGAAAACGTTTAGGATAAAATTTGATTAAGAATGTTAAATGGCAATAAAAGTCGGATAAGACAAAAGAAAGGGAAGGTCGGACTGTGTGAAGCATGATTTGGTAAATCATTTATTTAATCAACTCATGAAAACTATAAAAGTAAGGAGAAGACTTCTTGATGTCGAGTGATAGTGTTGGAAATTCCGTGGGCTACTCAATAAAATAACATCGTTAGACTCCAAAATATATTGTGCATCCGCACAGGCAAACCATCACAAGAACAAGCAGCACGTTTACAAATGTGACATCTGTCTAGAAAACTTATTCTATATAACTAGAGTTTATACTGGGACACATATACGAACTCCATGATGTGTATTAGGCACATGCTAACATCATTGTTGTAATTAAGTTATTTCCAACAGATAGAGACGTAAAGAAGAAGATATGCTGCGTCTACTCCAAATAAATTAGGATAACGGCAGGGGAATGATCTCAGTAAAAAAAAAACTAAAATTACAATGACTTGATCGTGGAACTTTAAGAAGGTTTTATCATCAAAGGTTGACCTAATTTTCACAACATCTATTTTGGCATTGCTTATGAAAATAGCAGTACCTACATATTATAGACAAAAAAAATAAAATTGACATTCTATTCGCTATGAAATCAATAGTTCCTGCCACAGAGTACTTTTATTATTCCTGGTTCCAGTCTTTATTATTTTTTTATAACTGCTAGTTTCAAAGTAGGTAACAGGTGCGTATTAATTTAGGTGCGTATTATTTTTTAAGATCTCCAGCTTATGCGTAATCTGTGTAAATGTTCCCAATTGGGACAAATACATTTTCTTTGTGAGAGGGAACTTAGTTTTTCTCAGTTCATCATCAGCCTATAATGATCCCACTGCAGGGACCCAGGCAGGCCTCATCTCTAGGAGAGGGATGAGCTATAATCCACCACGCGGGTGTTCATTCCGATTTGGTAGATGTCACATGTCTTCGAATTTTTGTGCGGGTTGGTAGATATCACGCGTGTCTTAGAACTTTTTGGTTCTAAGACATGCCGGTTACCTCACGATGTTCTCCTTCATTGTTGAGAGCAGCAGTGAAGAAATAAATTACACAAAGTAATCCGCCTGATTGGGATTGAACTCACGACTCGTTGTCCGTAAGTTAGGGCCGCTACCACTGGACCACCACCGCTCTCCCATAACATTCACCTCAAATTATTATTCTGCTTTCACGAATATCATAAGTAAGCGTAATGCCACAATTATTTTACAGTGCATGAAATCGCGTGACTGTGATGGCATGAACCTGTTCCATCAGCCGTCAAGCTATAATAGTTTGGTTCGTCGTTCATAACTCAATTTTCTTCACATAATTGTCCACACTTGCTATTTCCCAGTGGTTGAATACAAATTACTCAATTATTTTGTAAACATTTCCAGATTTTTGATTTTTCTGGGACTCGGGATATTTTCCATGTAATCGCTTTTTAATATTTTACTACAACGGGATGACTTGGGATATCACATTAGGTAATATTTAGTGTTTTTTTGGTATATTTGATTTGTTACTAGTTGACTGTTACAATTTCTGCAATATTATTATATGCCTTGCATTATGAAAACAGCCACCTACTACATCTTAAAGATATATCTTACAAATAAAAAAATTAGTTTAAAAACTAAAACCCGACTACGCAAAAAATCGCAGACTAATAAAACCGAGGTCTTAAAAGTAGAAAACAAGAAAATACACCTTTTTTTTGGCGGTTGGAAAATCACCAAAAAACCCCTTCCGCTCTTGGGCAGAGCGAAAGGGAGTGTCAGACTTCAACTGACTAAAAACCACCCATGTTCCTTCTTAGCCCTATATGTCGAGGCCGCGGTAACTTGTGAACAACCCGCAGTCCAAGAAAATACACCTTATATTAATTTGAGTAAATAACTTAATAATAAGTAACATTATTGTACAGGACAGCCAAAGTCGCGCGCCACTGATACTTTATAACTCCTCCATGGCGTTCTCATTGATACAGAAGTCAGCTAATGTTATTTACATAATACGAGTAAATAACAAAGACTGCGAGAACTGTTTGACCACATTCTAAACGATCATGTTGATAAAACTATAATTATAAAATACATGTTTGTAATGTGCTCGCCAAGACCTTTCATTTGATACCAAACATGTTATGGTTATCTCAATTAAATTTATTTTTGATGTTAGAATCTGACATCTAATTGCCGTGGATTTTTTTTAATAAAATGTATATACCTATGTCACCCGGGTTACTCTTACAAATCTATTGACACTTCATTTATTACAATCCGTTCAGTAGATCAGGCGCTATGGTGGAACATACTTACATAGATTGCCAAAATCATTACCCTACCTTTTGGCTTCAGCGTAGTCGGGTAAAAACTAGGCCAACGAGGTCGTAAGTACGAAGGACAACGAATAATAAAGTAATAAATAAACGTTCAACTATGTTTTTGCATCGACACGACCTTCGTCATTTTTCCATATCTTTCAGTTTCGTGTCGTAAACAAATGATTCCCTCGTTTCGATTGCTGATTTTTTAGGTTACCACGAGTCTTACAATACACAGATAATGTTTTCAATAATATTATTATAATATTTTTAGAAGTTCTCATAGAAAATGGTTATACAGAGAAGGTTTTTGGTATTGTAGATAGGTATTATTGTATTGATATAGTTAAAGTTTTTTATAAGTCAATATTATGGTATGATATTTCGCACAAGTTATTTATGCAAGAGTTAAGATATTTTAATATGTATAAAGATATCAATATGTATCAATATAATACTACTATAAAACAAGTATTTTGAATAACAGCCCAAAATTCCTCATTCTGGTTTTCACTAACACTTCAATAATTTCGATGAAATAGGAATATCCTAAATTACTGTTCGAGGTGAACACACTAGCCAAGGCACCGAGCGTGCGCTTCAATAAAGCGTAATATGGTTGGATTTGTCATATTTTTTATTGCCCCCAACAATCACGAAAGCTTCGCAAACCAAGAATGCGATTCTAGTCAGCTGGCAGTATACACTAGTGTAGGCAGCAAATAAACATGCAGCGGCCGTACGCGCGCCGGTATTTGGCCCCCAACAATATGGGAGAGGCCTTCCATGGCGGTAAAGTTTTAGCACGTTTTGTTTATTTAGGTACCTTCTATGTAGTAGCGTGGAAAGAAATGTCGTAAGATAAAAAGAAGTAACCTAATGTTCATTGCTAAAGTGATCGAATAAAAAACAAACTTTTAATTAAAAGTGATTCCAACTATTGAATTTAACCAGTGGATTTTAAATTCTGCAAGGTACAAATTATACCCTACCCCTATAAATCTATGGAAAGGTGTTGTGGTACCTACCTTCTACCTTCACGACAATTCAAGAAATAAATACTTACCATTGTTTGTTTCTTTCAGATTTCGAATATGTTGTCACCGAAAAGCCAAAAGCACCCATATGCTTTCTGTCTAAAGAACCTCGGGAAGTATTACCATATAAAGGGCCTGGATTGAGTTCTTTTATGCGGCGACATGCAAAAGAAATAAGAGAGAATTTAGGTCCTGGCTCCTATGAATCTAAAATTAACGCGTTTTCTCAAGTTAATGACCGGGTATGTAACGTATTGCAAACCAAAAGTCTGCTGTATTCCACGCGCATGTAAATCTATTCTACAGACTTAACATCGAGCATTTATAACCAGTCCAACTTTGAAGTAGCCATAACTAGCATTGGTGGCTAATTTGGGTTAAATTAAACTACTGATCAGTAATTTATCGTGTGGTGGAAATGCACGATTTTTAAAAAATTCTGTTCAGCACATTTGTTCACAATCAGTTTGTACAGAACTCCAACAGTGCAGTTATTGACCTGCAGATCCGTTCATCTCTATTTCCACTGGTAAAGCAAAGCAGCACATTAAACGGAATAGGAACGGACTAGAAAACGTCTTGCATTCTGCATAGTCTACTTCTGAGCAAAACTGTCTTGTGTGGTGAGAGTGAGTCCCATCTTGCAATGAGGTCATCATAGTAGACAGTCTAAAGAGACGAACAGATTTCTGGAATAATTAATAATAGAATCCTATAGTACTAACTAACTTAATTTCAATGGCTGGTATGATACCTAACAATGAAATAAAGTAAGTTAGTAAAAATCCTATTTTTATTTTTGCGAACATGTTAATGTTTTCTCGCTCGGGCAGAAAAAGCAAGACGCAACAGTGAGTACATGTATGCTGCATTGAAGATTGCGGCTATACTCAGGCCCACATTTTTTATGTTTATTAGAGTGAATCCACCGACAGAAATATTAGTGTCGTACACTGTTCAGTACAGTGATGGAATAGCACCAATATGCTGATCAGACGTTAGTCAATTTGAACCACTGATTGAAAATACCTAGTACATAGTCTGGCCAGCGCTTAGTAATTGTATTTTTTTTTTCAGATTTATAGCAAGCATGGTCTAGGTGCCAAGTCTCCACGCTGGATAATGAAACACGAGTATCAGCCTCCGCTTAAGGAGCCACCTCCAACAACCCCGATCAAGCATAATTGCGCACCTTTCAATGCGACGTCTAAGAGAAAGGGCATTTTTTCTACTTTGAGCTATCCAGCGTAAGCGTTATGAGTTTACATTTAAATAAATATTAGACACAAATACTCTGAAAGAAATCACAAAATTGTGAAGAGGATGACGTGTAAAATATGGTCCACTCAATCTCATAGAAAAGAGGCTGTGCTCCAGCTGTGGGGATGGCTGATTGTGTTAGACAAAGAGAAAGCTCGAGTGTTTTTATTAGAGTGACAAAATATAAACATCAGGAACTTGAATGAATTACTTATAATGTCGGAATCAAAGCCTGTTTCTTTGGTGTGTTTTAGACCTTGCGACTATTGTCCTGCATATGAAAAACGGCAGATGAAGTTTGCATATGCCTTCTCGGGAAAAAAGGTTCTAAGGTGCCCTGTAGCGGTAAGAATAAATAATTTTCGTTATTAGATGTACTACTCGTTGTCTTTGTTTGATTTTTCTTTGATTGTTTAGTTAATTAAGTATTAGCCACCCAGGGGGTTCCCATGACTGATTTTCTAAAAAGTGGAGGTATAATGTTCGGCTATAAAGTTATTTTTTTCATACTAAGTTCATTGATATTTCCGTCAATTATGGACCGAAATTTTCTCATTTGTTAAAAGAAGCGTAGATAAGGCACCATGAAAATTAAGTATACTAACTTTACTTCGGTAGATAAGAGTTAGCTTATAAACCTAATAGGTATTATTTTTTTTTATTTATGTTAGTGATTATCCTAATCGTTTAGTTATAATATGAAATGAACACATGACTAAAAATTGTATAGAATGATTCAACTAAAGATAAAAATAAACTTTCATGCAAGTAATAACAATCGACTTTTAAAAGAACACTTATAACCCTCCTTTTAGGCTTCTTCGAAATCGGGTAATAACCGGAAAATAACTTTTCTTTCGGAAGTCGGTGGCAAAAAAGTCAAAGAATCAAATAATGTTACCGACTCTCATACGTTTTACTAGTTTCCATATCAAAGTCTTTATAGGTAATAACCAAAGGCCACGCGCGCTCAGGAATTGCATGGTTTTTATCACCCAAATAGGCTTCCTTACAGACACAATTAACTAATCGTATGTAATGATTTGTTTTAGATAAAATGTGTCCCATATAATTTGGATGAATGTGGATTTTGCGGTTGTTCATGCTCCCAACAGGGTGATTACTGGCAATTCGAAAATAGAATATTCTTATGCAGAAGACATTACGATCGATTTTTCAAACATTGCCTATCCAAGTTTCAAGGCGCTAAACTTGCCGAATTTAAGGTAAGTATTTATAAAAAGTACAGAAAATTAAAATTTCTAATTAAACACCCACATATTTTTAGCAGTTAAGTTTAAGTTTTTCTATTTGAACTCATTGTCCATAACCAGGCCCAAATCAGGAGTTCGTGGCTGCTACTGCCAAATTCATGATGGAAAAATACTGTCCGAACTCAGACCCGAGTATCATTTAGCCTTCATGGATATTTTTTTATGCCTGGATATTGTTAGTAAGATTGTTCAAAATTTTTTTTTTTATGTACAGTCGGTAAGGGACTGCTTCTTCATGCACTCACACAACAGTTGCAAGGCAGCTTTGAAGATTATGAAGTCCGAAGAGATAGTGAAGAAGTTGAGAAAGGAAGCATACTTGGATCTATTCTTCCCACAACGTCGATTTTGTGAACAATAATTATTAGTTTTATTGATAGTTTTTACATATTTGGAATGTAGCTTTGTTGTTAGTAGTTATTTGACTCTTGTGACTGGCAACACTGAAGTTATTTTATAGACCGAACCATAGAGTATAGTAAGTAGGACCGAACAAAGACCGACCGACCGAGACTGGGTAAAAGGCACAGAATTCAAGTCCAGCAAATAAATTACTCGCTAGAAAAAAAAAACAATCATCTGACTTTGCTGGACTCGTCTCTTTCGTATTTATTATTTATTTTGATAACGAATCGATATTTTGAAGCAAACTTAGCGACGTGATCATGAAACTGGACTCGAATAATAAAATGATAAATAGCGAGAGCGGCGCTGATCTTTCCGAAGAAGTAGTGGATCCGCGGCAAAATGCTGAGGATATTATCGACGAAATACTCGCGGAATTTACAGACTCGCTCTCTCCCGATACCGTGAGAAATGGGAACGGTTTACCGGAGCATCTATTTAGCATGATTCAGCCTCCAAGGACGCGGACTCCAGCCAACTCATTCTCTGAGAATGCCACAATAGACGATATAGATCCGCAGTCGGACCTTGGCACGTCCATAAGGAATAAGTGTTTGGAACTGGAGGAGATTCTGCAGAGTCTCAAGTCGCGGCTGAACCACGTCGTTTTGGATGAAAATATCGTCCTCAGTCCCGAGGCTAACTCCATGGAGGCGCAACTTGAGCATGACCTGGACACAGACTGCCAGGAAGACCTCTCTCTTCAGGAATTCCTGGAGTTATTGCACTCTCAAAGCAAGATTAGTCCGACAGGTGTGCAGTGAGCTCAACAGGCCACCTCCACGAACTTAATCCTAAGACAAAATTTACATGAATTTATTGTGTGCAAATTTGAATTTTAGATTTTATTGAAGTACTATTAAATATTCAGGCCTGATTCCTGTATTATTATTTCATAGTTAAAGAGAAAGGAATAAAAATTGAGACAACCATAGAGTATTAGTACAAGAACATTTTATTTCTAATAAACAAAAAAACAACAGTAGGTAAGTACTTAATCATCAAATAATAATATTGATAACTCTAATAAATATCAAAAACTAATCATCAAACATATTATCAACATCAGTGCTAATAATCAATTCAGTTGAATTAGGAATTGTATCATTCTCATACAACTGACTTTCTTCATGGCTGTGTTCATCTTCATAAGTGCTCAAACTGTTCTCATGTTTCAATATGTAGCTCACTTGTTTCTCTGTCATTAAATCTATTACATTAGTTTTATCAGAAGATGTCAGTTCTGCTTTCAATTTCTTCACCCAATCATTGTAATCAGTAGGATCAGTCTTCACAAACTCTGTTCTCAAATGGCTCATAGCATCTAATGCTTTAGAAAAGCTTCCATCGATGTTGTTGCGGATCAGGCTCTCAATTGCTTTGATCATCTCTGTAGCCAACTCTGACAGAGGTTTATTCTGGCTTTGTAAGGCTTTGAAGTCTTCTATAGGGTCAACAGTGCCTATAGTTTTAACTTCATCCACAACATCTTTTGTAGGTAAGAGAATTTTTGGGATATTTGGAATGTCTGGATTATCTGTCTGCAGATCTTCAACAGGATCTGGCTGCAAATCTTCAACAGGAATGTCAATTTGATCAATATCAAATGTAACATCTTTATTTTTCCTTTTCTTTACTTCAACCTTTGTCAATGTGAATAAATTCTTCAACTTCTCCAAGGGCTTCCTTGCATTCTCTTCCAGCAGGGGAGGTACTTTGAACAGAGTCATTATCTCTTCTCTTGGCTTAGGTAATGGTTTGTCTGGATTCAAAGCTCTGAACGCTATGCAGTCCAAGACATATTGTACTGAGGGGCTCACACACTCAGCTATAGGGAATGCTTCAGTATCATCATATGTGTCATCATAAGCTTTGGTCAAGTCCATGGCATTTATGAGCTCTTTAAAAGCATCTACTTGTTCTTGTGTGCATTTGTGTTTTTTTAAGTTGGTTGCTGGGAATGACATCTGTTTTATATCCTCCTTGTAACACAGACCAGCCAATGAGAGACACACATAATTATTTGTGTCAATCACAGGCATGAGTGCAAACATTTTCACAGCTGTGTTATTAAAATGAACTTTCCGTACAATGGCAACAAGATTCAGCTCATGAAGACATTCTACGAGGCACCTGATAGTTTTTTGCGCCCTCTTATCACCTTTCCTGCCAAATACATAATTCAGACCATCTCCATTTAAGTTCTGCCATTTAATGTTATCAGCAGAAGTAAAGCCATATACTGACAAACATTTGACTCCAGATTGATAAAGCATAGTTTTATCATGTTCTGAAAATGGTATAATTTTCTGTCCATACTGGTAGCCTTGGAGTTTTTCAGATGCTTCGACTACTACACCACTTTCCTGGTTTACATATTCTCTTGTTTTTATAAGTGCTTCTGATGTGCTAGATGTACATGTAATAGGGTCTTTGACAGCTTTTTGCCAATGTTTAACAGCAGGATCATCTTTAAGTCTGCTATAGCTGGAGACAGGGATCTTTATATTTGGGCCAATGCTTAGGTCTATATTCCATGGAATGGCATTAGCCATCTTCTTTCTGTGGAAGAGTAAGTCATACTTCAAGATGCTTTCCAATGTGCCTGTAACACCATCAGTGGCTTCCACAAATTGTTTAATTAATTCTGTGGACTCATTTTCATATTCTTTGGAGTAAATGTCTGGACCAATGACATTAACTTCATAGCCCTCTTCTTTGAATCCATTTAAAACCTGAAAGATTTTGATATAATTAATTACAACTTTTTGTATATTTGTCTTGGGACAATGACATCAGAGAAGTTGCAGGAATAACATAGGGTAGAGTGGCTATAGAAAGGCTAGATTGGAGGAGGGCTTTGCCACCTGGCAAATGGACATGCAAAAGTGGACAAAAGAATAATTTACAAACAATAAAAAAATATTGTCATGCCCAAATGAAGGAAAAAAAAAGGCTGAAAGAAAAACTAATAAAGAACTTGAAATACTGTTACTGATTCAACAATCCTTATATACAATAACACTTTCCCTGCCAAGTTAAAATATAATTTTAAACTTTACTTTTTTTTTTAATTTCTTGTTCTGTGTGAGACCAATAAATATTTTTTCTTTCTATTTTTATATGCCCGATTGCCAAATCATCTATAGCTATAAACAAACAAATTATTGATTCGACCTGTAAGCTGGGTGCTTGGCACCAAGAGTGTCATTTAAGTAATCATTAAGTCAAGTAAAGGAAAAGAGAGAAATAATAAAAAAAGTAAATAACTTACATCTTCAGCACTATCAGGATCAAAAGACGGTTGCTTCTTGAAGTTGGTTATCAATACAATCTTCCTACTAGCCAACTTGGCACCAATAAACACATTCTTGTAATAGTCTGCTGCCACTAAGAGTCCATCAAACCAGTCTCCTCTGCTTTCTGATGCCTGAAAGAAAAATAAATAAAAAAAGTAAGTATTAGTTACTGGCTGATTACAACTATATACAACAGTAGAAAATGCGAAAGTAATTTGTGCCCCTAGGAATGAGAGGTTCACAGTTGTAAGTAAAACAAACTTAATGTAGACTTTAAAAAATGTTACTTTACAGTATGGAAGAATCTATGCATCACTGTGGCTTTCCTAAATAGATTCGAGAGGAAATTGGATATGTGTAGGCTTGAACGGCAGGTGTTTGAGTTACATTTAAGTTTGGACAATCAAAAACTAGTGCTATTTCTCACTAACTTCGCCCCTGACGACCCACTGACCAATTCTTTATTTAGATTTTCGTAATAGCAGACGCGCAGTTTCAAATTATTATGAAAAACATTGATGATGGAGTTAGCCTGAAGACCTTGGATCTGCGCGGTCGCATGACTCATCATGAGTTATGGCTATGTTTCATTTAAATACTAAGTACCTATGTATTCATTTTTATTTACCTTTTCCGGTAGATCTCTTATCATTTTCCAAGTCGGTGTCTGCAATTCTGATAGGAGTTCTATGTGTTTGAATGCTCCTTCGTACTGACTTGCCATGTTGTTATTAGTTTTCTTGGATCCCAGCAGTATTATACCAAGCAAATTCTTTCCCTGGCTTAGTATTTTACGTTCTACGATACGGGCAGTGCATTCTTTCGCAACTTCAAAAAAACTTTTATCGCCTTTCTCATCTACAGTGGAAACATTTCGTCCTATATCCAAAATGATTATAGTACCTTGCGACATCTTGAAGTATTTTTAAGATACAGACGTAAATTTAGGAACTAATACACATTTACGCGGACTAGAGTTGAAAACAATACTAAAAATAATTTCACTGTTTCCCGGTATCAAACAAAACAAGTTCCGACAAGTTTGACAGGCTCACTTTTGACAGCTGACGTCACAGTTCGTCACCGTCAGTGAGGTTTTCCATTGTGTTTCCAATCCATTAAGTTTCCAATCCATTAATTAAAATCACAGTCATTGATAACGCTGCGTAGGCACTTATTAGAAAAATATTACTTGGTGTTTCCAATGTAAAGTGATGGAAATGAATAAAACATTATATTACCTGAAAGATTATTGGACAGACGATTGTCTATGCATTGAGAAGGGAACCTTGAACCTTGGAGCCACAGAGCACTTTAGAATACTTGGAGCGAACAGCTCTATTTCTGTCATTGTGTAGGCGTCAAAATTTCTATCAAATCAATCGATTGTTGTTGTAAAATTGTTTACAAAAAACAGAGTCGACATCAATGTATCTGTAAGCGCAATGATCAATATTTGCCCGGTTGTGTTTGTTTTGTGGTTCGCCAGTTAGCATAGCTAGTTAACATAACTCCTTTTTTTAATTTAATTTAAAAATGTGACCTACGTTACTAGAATTTTAAATAATATTTGCTAAAAGATCTACAATGTCTACGACTTTCGCAAATAGAAGTAAGATCATAACAGAAATGATGAAGTTTTCGTTCCACCACCGGGCTTTTTATTGTTACCTTGGCATGAGTGTTTGGATATTCTTTCTAATAACAGGTAAATACATTATTTATAATATTAAAATATTCTTAAATCCACTCTGGCTTGCATAACATTTCACATTAACTTTCGTGAAGGTCGATCTTCAATGGCATACTATAAGCAAACTGGTAGATGTAATATTTAATCTTTACAAAAGAAAAGGAATAAGTTAAACCTTTTATAGACTAATCTGCATTATATGAGTACTCAGACTAAAATAATCTATTGCTTGATACCTGAGTTAAGATCACTTATTCTTCATGTTGATGCTTTCCCATTGTTATTAAATTAGTTTTGACCAGAACTCAACAACGTTGATGGCATTTGTAGTGGCTTTCGAACAGGTCCATTAAAGTGCAAGTGTAGTTGCACAAAGCAGGTCAGGAGCCATGGTTTGTGAAGGGGGTCCACAGTCGCACTCAGTTATGTCGGAATACCCTCACTGGTACAAGTTGTACCTGCAGCAGCCCAACTGGCTTCGAAGTTGGTTGTGAGTCTTCCAGGTGGGCCGTGGCAGTTGGTGATACGCTGGGAACTTTTCTGCAGGCTCAACAGCGAAAAAAAATTGGGCCAGTGGAGGATATGTGAGGACCCACAGCTTTTTATGAGTTTTAACATACCTGCTGTTGTCAATTAGTGGGTTAATCAAGTTAAAGAAGTTGTTCTCGTTGTTCAGCCTGCTCTGTAGCATCTTCCCATTGTAAAGAGGGTAGCGTTTGTCTGTTTCTTGCTTAAATTTTTAGTTGTTTGTCATTTTTTTGTTTTGGCCGGTGGAAAATTCGCCTGCCGAGAAGCAGAGAGCCATGCCAGAAGTCCAGAGGCAGCACAGGTGGTGGCTGTTAGCCAACGAAATAAGTTTGAACACCCAGGTTTCAAACACCCACTTTATATCGTGATGCTTTTAGGTCAGTGAGCAATCTGAAGTAGCTTCCAGATAGTCCAGGATATTGTTGTGCGTTTTGTGGGCTTGGTGGTTTTTGAGTTGGAATGTGCAAGACTGTGTTTTTGAGGGGAAGGGTCTCAAAGCGTTGTTCTCATAATAAGTACTAAAAGGGTCCAGAGCCATCTACAGGTTTTATTTCCTCAAAGTTGGTTATCTAGGTCGTCTGCATACAGAAAGGTTCCGTTGTTGGTGGTTTTGGGCTGATTATTGGTATAAATATTAATTAAAATGGGAGTTAGAACACTACCTTGGGGTAGACCATTTTTTAAGGTGCGCCATCTGCCTTTTTCTGAATTTAAATGGACTATGATTCGGCGTTTGTGTTGCCTTTCTCCTAGGGTTCGTGTAAAAACTTGATTGTCTGTAAGTGCCGTATTTATGTGTCTTGTTCACAATCACAAAGGAGCTCAGTGTTCTTAAATCTTTTTTTGTTCCAGTAATGTATAAATACATGTCTCTTGGCGAAGAGACAATAGCCGTGAAGAAGATAATACGAAGTGAATACATATCAAAGAGTGACGAGAAGTTTAGAAAGATCTACTTGAGAGCATGCAACCCTCCGGATAGTATTGTAAGGGGATCAGAAGGTATGTTAGAGTTATTCTGATTTTAATGAACTCCTGCCAATACAAAAATGTGTTAGGCACTTAATTAATTTTTAAGTAACCACCTGCCGCAGGAGTCGTTGACAGTGACACTTGGTTGCTGCAAGGAGCTTTAGTCGTGACACGGCACGGCGATAGAGGCCCGTTGACGCATCTCAAGAACGGAGACAAGCTACCATGCGACTCTGTGCCAGTCTCTCCGCTTCTGAAAAGGTAGGCCTAAATTTCTTCTTTAGTTGCATAGGATGATGGCAAGAAAGGAGAGACCTTCTTTCTGAGACCTCCTCAATGAGATGTCGAGAAGAAGTAAAGACATGCTGCACTGACCGAAAATGCACTGGATAGACTGGGATAAGAGCAAGAGAATGATGACATGTATAGATATAGTCAGCCTATATTGTCTTCCTGGTCTTTTTGTCTATTAAATTATTATTTATCTTTTCTCTTTATGGAACAAAATGTTTTTAGAGGAAGCATCCTCTGATCAGGCACAAGCCTGGTGAGATATTGCAAGACAGTTGTTGTCGTGTTTTCGTACAGTTTTAAATTGCGATTAACTTGAATGGCATGATTCAGAATTTCGACGTGATTAGTTCTTTGTTTGTGTCATAGGTGGCGCTGTATTACTTTTTGTACTATGTCGCTGTAGTACTTTTAGTACTTTATCGCTTTAGTAGTACTTTTTGCGCTATGTCACGACAGTTCTATCTACTATCACCTTGTGTCCTTAGCTATGAAGAGTTCGTCACCAACGGCAGTTCGACGGGGCGGGCATGGTGGGTCTCAGTGGCGGGTCCGTTCCACAACTTTCCCTCCCTGCCCACGCGTGCTGCCGGCACTCGCTGCGCCCTCGGTCAGCTCACACCAAGAGGATTGCTGCAGATGATCACAGTTGGTAAGAAATGATTTCTATAATCGGATCGCCTATGTTAGTCAGGGTGAATGTAGCTTTCTAATGGTGAGAGAATTTTTGAAATCGCCGCAGTAGTTTTTGAGTTTATTCATTACAAACATACACACAAAAATACAAATCTTTCCTCTTTATAATATTAGTGTAAATGGGTTGAGGGTAATTGCACCACATTCACTGTGTGATGAATGTCAACATGATGTGACACTATGCGAGAAAGAGAATCAGTGTTGCTGTTCAGCAACAGATATTGAATAGATCTTGAAACGATCTCTCGTTGATTCAGTGGTCGCAAGCGCGGACTGCTGGCAATGAGGTGCTAGGTTCGATTGCTGGGTGCGGCAATATTGACTTTTCCCATCAGGAAATTCTCAATAACTACCACGGAGTCTGGATTTGTACCCTATTGATGGTAATAGGCTCGCAACCTGTTACATAGGACTTGAAACCACGTAAGTAGATAAACGGAACAGAGATGAAGCTTCATACAACCGCGCGAATCGGTTGGCTATAACTGTTCAGTATAATAACGCGTTCAGGATGCTGTTAAGGCTGCCGCGCCACTTCAGCGCTTCGGCTATGTTTGCGGTGAAAAGCGTGGATGGGTTTCATGCCATCATGCGGAAGCTAAAGCTAAGCCTGGAAAGTATGAAGGAAAGTTCATTGT
This sequence comes from Diarsia rubi, assembly GCA_932274075.1. Classification (NCBI taxonomy): domain Eukaryota; kingdom Metazoa; phylum Arthropoda; class Insecta; order Lepidoptera; family Noctuidae; genus Diarsia; species Diarsia rubi. The sequence goes on from OW026431.1 coordinate 14,835,429, forward strand.
ATTTTTAACGGTTCTGTTTTATCGTAATTCATAAACGCGATGTAATATTCTTTTATAGCATGCTGCCACTCACCGCGCTTGCTTTAAGTCACTTGACTGAAAGCAAGTGCGGTGAGTGGCATCATGATATGCCTACGCGTTTAAAATATAAAGCATTAAGCGTCCAGGGTTTGCCATAAATTGTGCCACTTTGTGATTTTTATTTATTACTAGCTGCTGCCTGCGGCTTCGCCCGCTACAACTCTAAAATTATCCCACGGGAAGATAAAATCGGGATAAAAACTATCCTATGTGCTAATCAAGGTTATAAACTATCTGTGTACCAATTTTATCCAAATCCGTTCATTAGTTTTTGCGTGAAGAAGTAACATACATACACACTCACACACTCACACACTCACAAACTCCTTTATAATATTAGTGTATTTATTATTGTGGCCTTTTTGTTGTTGTTGTATGTACTAACAATAGTTTTATAAGGTTTTTTGTGTTACTAACAGTATATGGAGCTACGTCTGAAATAAATGTCTTATTATTATATTATTATTATTATAACTGGCAAAATGTGGGTGTACTTTTAACTACACTTCTGCCTAACAGTTCGGAGATTAGATACTGGGTTGATGTTATGTTAGATCTGGAAATATTGAAGTCACATAACGTGTTATTTTCTCAAAGAAGTCGCATAGACATGAATAAGTAATATGGCGCTCAACAAAACTAAACTTTTAAAACTTTTAACGCTCACACATGCAATAGCAGATGCGGTTTATGTAGCAACTGGCAAATACCTGACAAAAAATTAAAATCATTTCAGGTAACATTTTAAGGGAGGCGTATGGAGAGAAATTAAATTTGGAAACTGTGGAGCCACCGGGGAAAAAAGGTGAGTCATCATCTTTCTGTCCTAGTCCGGTTGTCCTATATTCCTTGTTCACAACTTAGGACAGTAATATTAATGACAATAATATCCGTGGTGGTAGGCAACTGGGCTAATCCCAGTTGTATACGTCCCTGTGAGCCTATTTGCCTTGTTCTGTTCTGTCTCCTGCTGATATGGAGGGAAGTGGAAATTATGTTTTTCCTACTCCTCCGCTATTCTTTTCTGATTTCGTTGCGGGATCCAAGACACGGTTAAATCGTTTTTCTGGGACTTCGTCGAGCTTCATTGTCTCGGCGCTTTTCTTGTGGTCGCCACTGTAGATTCTGGCTTTCAGGAGTTACAGTGGTTTGGGAATAGTATGGCAGGCTTGTCCCTTGTTACTTCCGTTCAGCATAATACTGTCTTCCATTGTCCCCTGCCAATTGTCACGTTATCATTCACGCCTAATTCCTTCTTATCACTCAGATTGTGTCCTCTGAGGCTCTGAGTTTCCCGTCGGGGCTGCTGGTTGTTGTAAGAGATGCCGCGGCCTCGACGTAAAGGGCCAAGAAGAAACATGGACGGTTTTATGTCAGTAGAAGTCTGACACTCCTTTGAGCGAGAGCCTTTTTTTTTGGGGTGGGAATTCTTCAAATAACATAATAGAGCGATATTATGTTTATATAATTAATATATTTGAAGAATTCCCACCCCAAATAAAAGGCTCTCGAGTTTGTTTTGGTGCATCAGCTACAAGTAAACAAGACCCACCGATTTCATCGAAATTAGCTAGGTTTTAAACGATTTTATAGAAATAAATAACATCGTCAGATAGATTTTCAAAATATATTGGACAAATATTTTTTCTTTTTTCACGTAAACAAAACATGAAGCCGATATAGTGCTTCGAAAACTCGTATGACGTCACATTTCAGTACATTTTTTATCGGATAAGACGTCAGAAGCTGAAGCAGCCCACTCACGATCTTGGACGCGTTTTAGTTTATAATCTATAGGTACTTAATATTATAAAGCTGAAGAGTTTGTTTGTTTGTTTGTTTGAACGCTAAGATCTCAGGATCTACTGGTTAGAATTGAAAAAATCTTTTTGTGTCGGATAGTCCATTTATCGAGGAAGGCTTTAGGTTATATAACATCACGCTACGTCCAATAGGAGTGGAGCATAAATGAAAAATGTTGCAAAAACGGGAAACCATATTCCTTATTGAGAGCTTCCGTTGCGTGCGCTGCGAAAATGGTTGAAGTTATGCAAATATTATGTATGAAAGAAATGTTCCTTTTTAAAAGTTCTACAAATAAGTCCGCGACAGCGTATATCTATCTACTAAGATTGACTCACTGTAACCATTTTTTACTATCGAAATGTTAGGTTAAATTGAATTATTTTTTGCGAAGCTTATTTAACCCATATGGTATTAATCTATATCTAAATAAATATGTTATATATAATATAAAATATTTGTTCCTTTTACTGTATATGGTTTAAACAAACATCGTAGAAGATATCGCAGTGTTAAAATGTACGCGCGACAAAATAATTACGCGGTCCCTTCGCGTCCCTATGTAGATACGTGGAGATTCTGGCCTCCGGGAAATTCAAATTCAAAATATTTATTCCACCATAATATTTACAAGGTGTTATTGTATATTGTTTTGTGAGCAGTAGTAGCCCAGTGGTGGCGGCTCCGACTTACGAACAGTTGGTCGTGGTTCGAACCCAGGCAGGCGCATTACTTTGTGTAATTTATTTCATCACCACTGCTCTAAAAACGGTGAAGGTAAACATCGTAAGGGAAATATCTTATAACTAAAAATTTGAAGATTGTTACATCTACCAATCCGCACTGGGCCCGCGTGGTGGATTATAGCCCATCCCACTCTTAGAGAGGAGGCCGAGTCCCTGCAGTGGGAACAATATAGGCTGATGATGATGATGATGATTGTATATTTAACAGTAAGAGATAGGTAGGTACCTATAGTAATTCTCAATTTAATAATGTAATCTAAGGTTCTATCAAATATTATAGAGAGGAAAGATTAGCTTTTTTGTTTGTTACGATTTAACTCAAAACTCAGACGACTTGGAAAATTCTTTCAACATTAGAAAGCTAATTGAAAAAATATTACTATGTTGGAAAGTCGATCTATCGAGGAAGGTTGTAAGTTATATATTATTGTGACGCATACGAAGTTGCGTGGGTCAGCTATTATAGTAACTTGATAATACAAAAGACACGTATCCAATATTTTTCGATAATTTAACTGACGGATTATACAGAATTATACTTTTTTTATTCAGAAAACATCCCTATTTTATTATTATTAATAATAATAATATTCCACAACTATCACACAACGCCATCTAGTCCCAAGCTAAGCAGAGCTTGTGTTATGGGTACTAGACAACTGATAAACATACTTACCTATATATTTCTAAATACATACATATTATAGACAAATTACACCCAGACACAGAACAAATGATCGTGCTCATCACACAAACATTTGTATTGTGTGTACTTTTCATTGATTTCTCTTTCTCATCCGTTCTAGGCGAGGTAGTATCGTACAGCACTCGCTACCGCCGCACGTACCAGTCGCTGGTGTCGCTGTGGTGGGGCGCGGCGCGGGGCGGGGCGGGGGCGCGGGCCAGTGCGGCCAGGGAGGCGCACTCTGTGGCCTTCTGCTTCAGGGACTGCGCCTGCGCAGCGCACCATGCGCTCAACAAGTTAGTATAGCTATAATAATATAGAAAAGAACCTACAAAAATCTCATGATTAAGCAAAGTCGTTTTTTTGTCTAATGTGGCAATAAACTAAATTCTAATGGAACATCATTCACGTTACAGAAAAATCAACTCACAATCGAAGAACCGTCTCGAATCTCATCCGGCGATCAAAGAGCTAGTCAGCAAGTTGTCCAAAGTCCTATTTGAATCTCAAGAACACCCCGACGCCGACGTAGTGAGGGATGCTCTCCTTGCCTACATGTGCCACGACGCCCCACTACCCTGCTCTGAAAAACCTAAACTAAAACCCCCAAGTAAGACGAAACTATCTCTAGAAAAAAAACTCAGAAAATTTCGCCCAAATACCATCCCTTCACGAAAAATTCTTGATATAGATATTGACACGCTGAATATGGAACTAGATTACATTAACAACCAAATCGATTTTAATAATGAAATCGGGAGAAAAGCGAGAGACATCATAGGGAAATATTACGATAGTAAGCAGAAGCCTCCCTTAGATTTTGACGCTCAAATGGAAAGAGAAAAGTTACTGTACTACCAACAACGGTACCTAGACAATGCAGATGGTTATGAAGATGTGGTCATTGTAAAAAAGAATTTAGACGCCGATTTCAATTTCCCGAACGACGCCCGAATGGATACGGACTTCGACGAAGACTATAAAGAACCTACGCCGGAAAGCTCAGAAGATTTCTGTATCAAAAAAGAACATGTCATGTCTTTATTCGCTTACCTAGAATGGAGTTATCGACAAGAAATTAAAAACGTACATAATAAAAGGCGAGGGTTGCTAGTAGCGTACGGTTTGATACATAATATAGTACAGAATATGATACGAATGATCTCAGAGAATAAGCCGAAGTTTGTGGTTTACTCAGGGCATGACAAGACACTGCAAGCATTGATTCTAGCTTTAGGTCTCAACAACTATCAACATTACAACATACAATACGCGTCTAGAATGATCTTCGAAGTCTACAGAAAGAAGGATTTAAGAGACGAATTCAAGTTTACGAAAAGAAAAGCGATCGCACAAGATTTCTTCTTTAGAGTTGTGTTTAACGGCGAAGATGTCACAAATAAGCTAAGTTTTTGCAAATCGAGACAGAACGTTGTCATGAAGGTAGTAGATCCTATAGACGATGTTAAGATTTACAACACATATCTTTGTTCTATAGAAAATATAGTCAGGTTTATACACGACGATTACTTTGCTAGTTTTAATGTAACTAACTTTAAAGACGCGTGCGCAAGCTATGGTAACTCGAAGCATATCTATTAGATTTTAAGTTTAAGAATTTTTATTTATTTTTTGGTGTACTTACGGTGCAGTTGAAGAAGTCTTAATGAATTTTTAAATTGTGTATTTATTTGTAATTTTGGGTTCATAAAAATCCCACACGAGAACTTTTAATAGGGGAAATTAGACAGAGGTGTACTTACAACATGGGAGGGGCCCGAAAGGGCCGACGCCCGTCGGGGCCGCGGGTAGTACACTAGTTATCGCGGCCTCGACATAGAGGGCTAAGAAGGAACATGGGTGGTTTTTAGTCAGTAGAAGTCTGACACTCCCTTTCGCTCTGCCCAAGAGCGGGAGGGGTATTCGATGATTTTCCACACGCCAAAAAAAAAAAAAAAAGGTGTACTTATTAGGGTAGTTGCCAAAAATAAGCTAATTAGCCCGTCAGATAGATTTCCAAAAAATATTGGACACGTATTTTTTCATTTTTCACGTAAACAATAAAATAATGAAGACGATACAGTGCTTCGAAACTAAACAGAATCTTATTTTTTTAGTCAGTCAACTACCCTATGGTACACCCAAGATTCACCAGTTATGTTTAAGTCCGATGTAATAGGGGGCGAGCCTATTGCCATCAACCGGGCACAAATTCAGACTGCGTGGCTGCCACTGAAAATTCCTGATAAAAACCCCCTATAACACTGCCCGAACCGGGTATCGAACATAGGATCTCATCCTTAGCAGTCGCGCTTGTGACTATTTTACCAACGACGCAATAAATAAAAACACATTGTAAGTAAAATAATACTTACGTAAGTACAGGAGGCATTTAAGAGATTTTATTTATTAATGAGATTATTTAGACTATAGGCATATCAATAGGGAGGTTTACCGACTTAAAAAAATATGATTCTAATTAGTCCGTCTTTAAGATTATCGAAAAATATTGGATACGTATTTTTTGTTTTACCAAATCAATAAAAAATTACGAAGATAAAACGCGTCAAAGATTTGAGTGTGGGTTTGTAACGTCACTGTCCGCTAAAAAATGTCGTACTAATGTCTTAGAATATGACGTCACACGAGTTTTCAAAGCACTGTATCGTCGTCAGTGTTTGCTTCTATGGAAAAAGAAAAAATACGTGTACAATATTATTTGGAAATCTATCTGACGGGACTAATTCGATTTTTTTAGTTAACTACCCTATTTTTGAGACTAATTTATACTTATGTTTATATAATTAGACTTTACTGATCTCGTTTTTTAACGTTATTTGTGTAGTTTTATTTATTTTTTAAATTAGCTGCAGTTCTATTATTGAGATTCTAGTTTGGCAAATTGTTTTAACGGGTCTTTTAAGTGCCAACACAAGCAATATTTGCTTCTTGTTGTAGGAACTGTTCTTGAGATGTCATATCGTAATTTAGTAAGTTTACTTTGTAACTGATAGTATCATTAGTGATTGAATAAAAATGATAACAGCATTTCAAGCTAATTACAAAAAGTAATTGAAATGCAAAATAATGCAATTTGGATTAAGAATCTTAAGAAATGTACACTGCACAAAATTGTTTAGTATTCAGGTCAGGTAGAAAAATTATTATCATGTTTTAGGACTATCTTAATCTATAGTACTTAAATAGTTGTGAAATTGTCTCCTAACTGATTTGAGCGTGGTTTTTTTCACAGGAACAGTTATACGGACCTGAATACCTAAAAATGTTGCGAAGTGTACTTTTTAAGTGGCTCCAACGAACTCTTATTTTTAATCATTAATGATGCTAATTGTACCCTAATGCCATTTACATATCTCCATCGATACTTTAATTATATTTAAGAGAGGAAAAATGAAAAGACTGCACTAAGATTTTGTTTAATTTTAATTCTTTACAAAAATCGTGTATTTGATTTTATTTATTTTAACATAAAATATAAGTAAGCAGTGAATGAAATGTATGGCACTAGTAATTATCAATTGGTCAGTGATTTTGAATGTATACGCTTTTAAAAAGCGCACAAATAAGCAATGTTTAAAACGAAGAAACAACTATAATGATCCGTGTTACCTACTGGATAACACGACGGAATATGGGACACTATTTCTTATGTAGACGCAATATTTATTAAAAAAACTAATGTTACTTCCAAATAGTTGACCACACCTTATTAAAAATGTTGCAATCTAAAACAATTGTTTCTTTTTAATTACTGTAACGATCTGACTGACTTAAGCTTAAGTAATCATTAACTAGCTCTGAGTACGGCAGAAAAGGATATGAGCCTGTCAGGTAAGGCACAACCCTAATTCTTCTTTAAGAGCTAGCCGTAGGGCCCTGGCCACAAATATGGTAAGGTAGTGTTTCTTTTAATATCAGAGAAAAGAGCGATACCATACGCGTCGTGCCTACGAACAAATTCATAGCAATGACGCGTACCAGTCATTTGATTTTCAGAGATATTTAATATTTGCAGGTGCCTTGTGACTCGTTTCGTAGTGATTGGACATTGGACTGACTGACCATGGCCAGCAGATCAGAGGTGCTCATTGAGCTGACGAAAAATAGTCGTGGGTTATTTTCTCTCCTACTAGTCTTGATGCAATGTTAAGCTCTTCGACCTACGTAATATAACATCGCGCATGTAATCCTTGAACGGTGAGGCAGACGTGTAGGTATATATGACTCCGTGGCTGTTACTGGCAATTCCGGATGTAAAAACCGAAAAACAATTTTCCCGACTCGAGAATCGAATACGGAACCCATGCGCAGCAGTCGATTGCGACCACTAGACTTACCATGCAATCAGTAGGCAGCTCTTGAACCTGTGTTTGTATGGGATATGGATTAAATATTTTTAATATTCCATCCATTTTAGAGAAACAAATAATAAAAACATGGCCTTATAAATAAGTAAGAATATCATAGTGCGACACAAACAACCATATACAAATATTTACATGTTTGCTTGCTAACTAAATTGCATAATATCGTAGATATATTCAAATGGTCATACGTCAGAAATAAATATGGGCAGTAGTATATCTCTATGACTTCATTCTCATTCACAAGATTCCGTTTCTTGGCAAGATATAGAAGTAATGTTTATGGGTAAACAAATACAATAATAATAATAAATTAATAATTCATTTCATTTATTGTTGTTGTTGTTATCTATTCGAGTGCAGAGAAGGGAAGGGAGGGCAGTCCTGCCTTTAGTACTTAACAATGGTCTAAACATGGACATGTAACAAGGGATCAAAATCAAAATATATTATATCACATAGGCCCACGGGCACTTATAAAACGTCGATAAAAAGGTGCACGATTCGGGTTGTTCGTTTCCCTGGGAGAAGAACAGGCAAGAAGCTTCATGGTTTTAAAATGGTGATGGAATGAAACGCACGTTAGCAAAAAAGTGATGGATGGAGAGGGAGAGGAAGACATGGTTGGATTGTGTGATAAAAGATATGAAAGAGGAAGGAGTATAATACTATGATGCCGTGCCGTCTGACATACGGGGCTGAAACGTGGACACTCACTGTACGGTTGGTCCATAAAAAGGTCGGTTAGCGACCTATGGAGCGAGCTATGAGCTATGCTAGGAGTCTCTCTCAGGGATCGCATCCGAAATGAGGTGATCCGACAAAGGACCAAAGTTATCGACATAGCTCACAGGATAAACCGCAGAACCGATAACCGTTGGAGTCGACGTGTTTTTGAGTGGAGACGGCGAATCGGCAAACGTAAGGTGGGACGACCTCAGGGTCGGTGGAGCGATGATCTTCGCAGAGTGGCTGGTAACAACTGGATGAGAGTTGCCGAAAGTTGAATGCCACAAGATTAAAGAGATTTATATCCAGCAGTGGATTGCAATAGGCTCGTGATGATGATGATGACGTCTGACAGGAAAGAATGTAAGAAGAAAACGTGTGCCGCACCGAAGTAGTTATATTATATGTCTCAATGGGTCAAGGGCAGGGAGGTGATGGATGATTAGTTTGGATACTTGAAATAAATACGGTAAGGTTTATGAAATTAAAAATAGTTTTATTCGTTTGAAGTATTGATATACATTGCGTGAGCGGAGTTTCCCTAGAAAAGTGAACATCAAGTGACTTTTACAGCCATTATGTGAAAATCAAAGTTACGTTTACACCGCATGAGTGTTTTAGGGCCTCGGTAGAAAAAGCAATCTGACACTCAACCAACGGCATGCGTCGTCTGTCTATACGATGGCTGCACTTGCAATTGCACAATGTTTAGAAAAACAAGCTCTAAGACGATGACGTATACATCAATGCTGCTTCCGCTGACGTATGGGATCTGATCTGCATTTGTTTTGATAAACGCACTACGACGACCTAGTCAAAGGGCATCCTAGTCTTTATATATTATATATATTTCTTCTGTAACTAAACTCTTCCTATAATGAAATTATTGTGTGTGTTTCAGTGGATTCGAGAATGGTTTAGATTCACAATTGGACCCGGTAGGTGGCGCTGCTGTCCGTCCGGGCTGTAGTATAAAATTGTAGTTTATGCAGCAATAAAATGATGACTATTGATGACTCATATATTTTTGTTGTGTCTATTTGTGTTTGGCCGCAACTCAGGATAAGCGTAAAATAGCTATTATTCAGATAAATCCTCCCGCTCTTGGGCAGAGCGGAAGGGAGTGTAAGACTAAAAACCACTCATGTTCCTTCTTAGCCCTCTCTTTTTGGGTGGGTGGAAAATTATCAAATTCCCGCTCTTAGGCAGATCGAAAGGGAGTGTCGAGACTTCTACTGACTAAAAACCGTTACCGACTCGTAGTCACACCAGATTATCACACCAGTATGACAAACAGGATTTTTTTTCTCGATTGTCACACCACAGATTTTTCTACACCATGTATACGATATTGCTAGTGCAGTACCGTTATATTCTACTAAACTCGATCTGCTGATCGGCGGCGCGGCGTTTACCGACTGTTTCGATTTTTCTACTTTTTAACCGGCTTCCAAAAAGGAGCAAGTTCTCTATTTATGTGTATGTGTTTTTTATGTATGTCCGCGCATATCTCCGTCAATTGATGGCTGATTATCAAAATTATTTTTTTGTTTGAACGGCTGTACTCCCGAGGTGGTCCCATTGCTGCATTGTCACAACATTAGGATCTGATGATGGGATCCCTGAGAAATCGAGGACAAACCTCAAATTTTATAGGCAATGATTACGTTTTCCATATAGATACGTTCATAAGCTGTTTAAGTATTTCTGATGATTATAATCTCATGAGGATGCGCTGATGATGGAAGTTACTACTCCTCAACGGTTAGAGGTTGAAAGATAATTCCTTCAAAGGTTTCAGGCTATAAGGTTGTCCTGATGTTTGAATATACTAAATCTCAAAAGAAAATCGAACTTAATTCCTGAAGAATTTTCTACCAGTCAAACTCAGGGTGATACATAATCGACTTTTTCATATTTGGGGTTAGGGTTTTCAGTTCTTAGTTCAAATAATAAAACTTATTCAAATGGAATTATATATTATTTATATTCTTTTTCTTCGACTGGAAGCCGACCCCAACATAGTTGGGAAAAGGCTAGGCAGGTGATGATGATTCTTCTACTTAGCGTGTTGATGACAATTTAAATTGAGTCGGCTCAAAATTGGCGACGAGTTTGGCACTCGATATCAAGTACCAAGTTTGTGAGGCACGACAACATTTACACTACAGGATAGAGTCGTCTATGAATCTCCACCTGAACAGATTTTCCTTGCTTTAGCCTACCTGTATCCGGAGTCTATTTAGACTATTTAGAGACTTCCAGGTCAGCCATGGCAACTCGTGTCCAGGCGAAAGATTTTCGGCAAGTGACACAATATCTCGCCACAGCTTAAGTCTTTCCTTAGAGCGTTCGCCAGTGAGCGGGGTTACACACTTCAAGAAGCTGTTGCGGGTTTTCAGCCTTTGCGGCACTATGATTTATATTATAAGTACAAGCGGCACATCCCGGCAACCGTTCTCGAATACACGGTGTGATGGTCAAAAACACAAAAAAAAACATCAAAATCGGTCCAGCCGTTTAGTTAGTTATAAACATATCGCTCAGAAGACTTAAACGTATGAAGATTTCCTGGTAAGTAGTGCAAGCTTTAGCCTATATTCAGCTGTGAATGCCCAGTGGTTTCTATGGAAATGCAATTTTTTTTTAAATTACCTTTTTATTGTAATCTCCTTTTAAAACCCTTCCTTTTCATAAAACGGGGGTTATGAGAGAACAAAGAAATGGATATACAGACATACAGGTCAAACACGTAACGCTCTTTTTGAGCTTCGCCGCAGTCGGGTAAAAACGTTATTTGAAAGTTTTTAATTTAATAGAAAATCGTAGTTTAAAGGGTTTTTTAATTTCACTAGTAGTGTAACTTGGACAACACTAGTTAGGTATAAATGGTGTGGAAAAATCAGTGGTGTGACTAACGAAAATAAAATTCCTGTTAGTCACACTGGTGTGACCATCTGGTGTGACTACGAGTCGGCAATGCTAAAAACCACCCATGTTCCTTCTTCAAAATCAAAATCAAAAGTCATTTATTCAAATTAGGCTGATAATCAGCACTTTTCGAACGGCAAAATTTACTTTACTCTACTTATTTACAAGAGACAGTCCTCCAAAACGCCCACCCTTCGGGACTTCCTAGTGTTTTAGCAGTGTCTTAGCCCTACATGTCGAGGCTGCGGTAACTCTCCTTAATAGCCCTTCTGCCGAGACCGCGGTATCTCGTTCGAACAACCCGCAGTCATGGGGAGAGCTTTGCCAAGAAGTGAGATGATGCATGGTAAAAGTATTAGTAGGACCTTCTTCGTCTAAGTCTTCCGTATGCATCAGTACCTGTAGCTATGAACGTGTGGATGTGGTACTATTATAGTAAGTACTAAGTTGTATTTTGTTTTTTTTTCTACTCGTAAACACATGCCACATGTAACACAACATCGACGATCGCCAATCTGAAAATACCATCTGGCACTGACTGCCGGCCGGTTACTAACCTCTGGTCGGAATCTAGGTGAGTGGGTTAGCTAACATACCAGTCTACCGATCCGAGTCTACGTGACAACTATAGCGTTTATTATTTATTGATTGAATAGCTCATTGCATAATATTTTTTGTGTAATTATCTGATTTAGTAATTACTAGCGGACGTCACGCGGTTTCACCCGCGTAGTTCCCGGTCCCGTGGGAATACAGGGATAAAAAGTAGCCTATGTCACCCGGGGGTAGTGTAACTTCCCGACACGGTGAAAGAATTTTTCAAATCGGTCCAGTAGTTTCGGAGCCTATTCGTTACAAAGAAACAAACAATTCTTTCCTCTTTATAATATTAGTGTAGATTATCTGAAAAGCTCTTCCGGATTCTAGTCCTCAAAAGCTTTTTTACATTTATAGCATCACGCTAGTAATCTGCGAAGTGTTAGGCAAAGATCTGCCTACCTAGTAGTACTACATTTCGACAGAGATATTGAAGTCCCACATACCAGACTCACACAGACACGTGACTCGGGAATGGAACCTGGAACCTCATACACTGCGGTCGCACTTTCGACCACTTGACCAACTAGTTACTAGGTAGTCTTTTCTACAGTTAATAATAATAATTATAATAATATTCCACAACTATCACACAACGCCATCTAGTCCCAAGCTAAGCAGAGCTTGTGTTATGCTTGTGTTATGTAGTTTACATATTTTTGTCACCGTCAGGATGACTGGACCAAACGAGATATGTACATGGGACCCTGTGAACTATTTATTACCTATTTGCTACTATTCACTATGTACTTATAATGAAATATTTGCTACCTCTACGTTAAGAAATATATCACAGAAAAAAAGTGGCCAGTCATTCTGACGTCAGGTTGGCTGACCAGTTCCAAGTTCTCATAGTTCTAGCGTGTTCTAGCGTTCTTTTGTGTTTTTCCGTATTTATTACTAAACGGTGTAGTAACTACAGTGGAACCACAAACAATTTATATCAGTCGTTTGGGTCTTAATCCCACAAAGACAAATAAGTATGTCCCGAAAAAATCAGCAGCTCAGTAGCACATCTAAGAATCTCTTTGTCCTCAAGCAAAAGCGCTCTATGATGGAACCCAGAAGATGCTTGAATGGTCCCCAGAAGTAGCTTGTTTACTCTTGCTTTGACGGTAGACGGGTTAAAATGTGGGAAGGAACACAGATCAGAGGGCAGAGATTTCCGCATTTTGGTTGTGCGTATAATAAAGTTGAACACATTGTTCTACCCTGAATTCCCTATTCCCTATTTCCCTAGTACCCTATTGGGTACCTTGTTACTGTAGTAAAAGGTACCTATGTGCCTAATAGTTGGGTTAGTTTGTGTACCTATCTCATACTTCAGCACTGCGTCAGTCAGTCATTGACATCGACAAGTCTACGTGACGGCCGCCTCGCCAACTAGTACTCGTAGTAACTATTGTTGTTAACGATATATAAATAAATTAAATGGTGGGCTGACGACAGACAGATGAGGATGCTTAGTTGTTGAGGCAATTGAGCTTCATTTTAATTTGAATGAATGGATGAATCCGAGTTTAGAATCAAAATCAAAACTCATTTATTCAAACTAGGCTGATAATCAGCACTTTTTGACAATGTTCAAAATTTAAATTCATACTTTACTTTACTTATTTACAAGAGACAGACCCCAAGACGCCCACCCTTCGACACTTTCCAGTGTTTTAGCTGGAAAGAAGAAGTGGCGGAACAAACTCCCCAGCAAACTAGGTATACTTAACTTAAATGGCATTGCGTACCTGCAATTAGTAATTATTAAAGCCTAGTTTATAGCAGTAACTGGGTTGTATATAGGTACAGAGCAGTGACAGCTATGTGACCATCGGACTGCTAAGTCTGGAGTTCGAACCTAAGCAACGCAACTCAGATTTTCCGGATTCATGCACGTGTATTGTATAATTATCACTTGTTTCGGTGATGGAAAAAATCGTGAGGATACGAGATTGCCTGAGAAATAACTCTCAGGCAATCTCGTGTCCTCACGATTTTTCTCGACGCCATAAGCCAAGTCAGAGCCCGATGAGCGGCATACAAAATCTGACACAATGTTAGGCACTAACCACACTAAGAAGTAGAACTGGGTGGTGGAGGTCAGTTAAGAAATTCCTTGACGTAAAATAGGTACAGAAAAAGGCAAAGACACCGTGATACAGGACCTACTTACCTACACACATCAAAAGTGTCTAGGGATCAACATATATTTTTGCAATAACTTTTCTCCTAATTGATATTAATTAAAATTTTCTTTAAGGATTCATCAAATAAAGTGTTTTCGTTTGTCACAGTAACGATAAACCAAGTCACCTTTGCATTAATAAAGAAATTTGCCATTTTCCTAATAAAGGGATTTTTGACATTTGAACCACTAACATTAAAGTTCGAAAAAAAGACTGAAATAACAGTTTTCTTTAAAATTTTATTGGGTAACTTAAACAATTAATAATCCGTGTTTCTACCGCGAACACTAACAACACAAGAACATCGGTTTGGCATACTCAAAATGAGTTCATCCAAATCACGCTGTGGAATGGCCGCCCATGTTCGTTGCAACAACAAAAAAAGGTCTTCTTGCGACTGGATACCCTCCATATTCGGCAGAGCTCTTCTCTGTAGCATATCCCATGCATGCTCAATCGGGTTCAAGTCTGGCGACTGAGCAGGCCAGGGCAGGACATTGATGTTAGCTGCGGCGAGAGTCTGTCTTACAACTCTTGCGGTGTGCGGTCGTGCATTATCATGCATTAACTGAAATAAGGGACCGATTTGCACTTGTAGAGGAACGATGACGTCTGATACAATCGTCTCAGCATAAATTTGAGCGTTGAGGTTGCCTCTGATCCAAATCAACTCAGTTCTTCCGCCGATCCAAATACCCGCCCATACCATGATGGTTCCACCACTATAAGGATGGACTTCCTGGCAGGATTTTAATCGCTGTTGGCGTCCAGGGGTTCTCCAGTGTCGTATACGTCTTGTATCCGGTCTCATACCAAAACGAGACTCATCAGAAAAGCACACGAAACGCCATTGTTCTTCTGCCCAATTTCTGTGTTCAAGAGCCCATTGATATCGAATCCTACGATTGTGCATTGCTATAGGTGGTACCCGTAGCGGTCTTCGGGAATGAAGGTTCACTTCATGCAAGCGGTTTCTGACTGTTTGGTCGCTAATTAAGTTCCCTGAAGAGTGATGAAGCCTCACGGCTAACATCATGGCGGTTATTGTTGGAGCTCTTCGAGTTAAGATTTGAATGTATCGGTCTTGTCTCCGTGTGGTGCAGCGATACCGTCCTCCATGGCGCTCAGCCACGGTACCAGTGCTTCGGTAACGTGTCCAAAGTCGACTGATAACACTCTGACTTGTATTCAGAGGTAAAGCCACAGTACGTTGCCGGGAACCAGCTTCTATCATTCCCACGGCTCTGAGCATTTCTTCCCTGCTTAAATGACGTCGCCACTCCATAATAACGTTGGTTTTAATCAGTAGTAGGGAAACAGTAGCACTAATAATGTCTTCAATGCGTTGTATGTTTTTATAGGGAAAATATTGACAGCTGATTTTCATCTTTTACTCGAATTTGATTCACAGTTCCTGATTCAAATTATGAAATGCACCAAAAAGGATCCATATAAATTTATAAAATCATAAATTTATTACAAAGCCACATCTCAATCTCAAGAAATCCGCATAAAAATGCTTGATCCCTAGACACTTTTGATGTGTGTATTTAGTGCGCTACCATGCCATTCCAAAACCTACTTACCACAGACTCGGCGCATAATTTTATCTTAACAATACAAATTCTAAATTCAAAACGAGCGGGCGCCATCTTGTGATGTGGGCTAAAGGGCGGTGGACCAAGGCAAAACACTGCTCCACCTAACGCAAATATGTAGTTGAACAACATTTTGAAGGGACAGTAATATAGTGAGGTGTGCCCTTTCAAATTGCACCATAATAATCAAATGTTATGATGGGATTGGAAACATTGATTGTGCATGTTATTTGGCCATGTTTGTTTGAGATCAAACTAGCATACCATGATGCGTGGTAGTTTTGCAACTTTATTGATTGGAATTTCACGTTTCACGTTGGTTTTTACGTCAGCACATCTAGATGTGCTGACGTCTATATGAAGATAAAATCTTAGTTCAGCAGGTGATGAATGCTAAATTCTGAATATTTTTGCATTACTAGAAGTTAGAAACACACGTATAAAATCTCGTCGAATCGTCAATATAGTCGTCACGAAAACAATCCATGAAGACGATACATTGCTTTGAAAACTTCATACTCTAAGACATTAGTACTTATGACATTTTTTTGCGGTTAGTGACGTCACCAACCCCCACTCAGATCTTTGACGCGTTTCATCTTCGTCAATTTTTATTGATTTGTTACAAATGTTTTTCGATAATCTAACAGACGGACTAATTAGAATCACATTTTTTTAAGTCAGTAAACATCCCTATAAGTTTATAGTAGTTATAATTATGTTTACATAACCATAACTGTGTTTCTTCAAATATACAATTCTACTGCAAGTTGGACTATTACTTCCGCTCGTCATCAACAACCTTCACACAAAAGGACAAAAGGAGACAGGTAGTAACCCTTCTACCTGGGCCTCTAAAAGAGATCAGCTTAATGAGGTTTCTCATGGGTTTGTCATAGCTTGATAGTATTAATTTATTAGGTGATGGGGATAATCAAACTTCACTCTTTAGGTTAAATTTCAACTTGAACTTTTAATTTAACCTTTATATTGTATTTAGAAGTGTGATTAGTTACTAGCACACGAACGGGACGAATGAAATACTGAACGGAGGGCAGGCGCGTACGCATGGAAAGGTACTTTGTCTCAGAAATATAAACAGACTAGCTGTTGCCAGCGGCTTCACCCGCTGCAACTCGAAAATTATCCCACGGGAAGATAAAATCGGGATAAAAACTATCTTATTTGTTAATCCAGGTTATAAACTATCTGATCTGTGTACCAAATTTTATCCAAATCCGTTCAGTAGTTTTTGCGTGAAGAAGTAACAAACATACACACTCACAAACTTTCGCCTTTATAAATTAGTGTGATTAATATTTGCTGCCAAGTAATTTCTAAGAAACTCAACAGATAGGTCGTTGTGTGTAGGGTCACAAATGAGGAATATGCCAAAAAGTCCACAATGTTCGCGATAGTGGACTAAACCCATAATAGTACTCACGTAGTACTACGGTTATAAGGGACAAAACGACGACAGTAGCTGTAGGTCAACAAGGATGGCTTATCGATTATTTTACGATTTATTGTCCTTCAGGACATACTCGTATCTAGACACCACTATTTATTTATTTCTTAAGGTAACACTATATTTTATATTATACTTAGTAGAAAAAAATAGTAGGTACATTATGAAATAACTGGGGAATGTTGGGTATTGCATCCGGAATTCACAACTGAGCCACAGGCGAGGTTCTTATGGAGAGAACTGCAGTAACAAATGCCTACGTGTATAAAACGACGTATTTTAATAAAGTTTCAAACTTAAATATTTATGTCTTCCTTTTCAAAAAGGAAGTCAAGAAGCCGAAGTTTTAGCTTATCATCGTTTGAAAAGCTTGTTTAATTTTTTGGCATCGTGCAACCCCACAACATCACGTCTATTATTTAATTCACGAAGGTAGAAGGCAGAAGCAGATGTTAGTTGTAACTAAGAAACAAATAGTACCTTTCCACACAATTTTTTAGTTACTTTAAAATTCCATGTAATTTAAGCTTTCGTATCGGTGCAATATTTTCTCAGCTGATGGTATTTGTACTGGCTTTGTGCATTTAAGTGCAGTTGCGCAAACTTGTGCAGACACCCAGTCATACATAAATTAACATCACGCCTGTAATCCCCGAGGAGTTAGGCAGGAGTGTACCGTATAGTATATACTATATACATATGTATATATATATACCCACTTTTCGCCAGTTGTGTTTAAGTTCTATAAAATAGGACGCGAGCCTATTGCTATCCAATGGGCACAAACCAAAACGGCATCGGCTACTACCTACTGTTTAAGAACAATATTGAATAAAAAACAGATTGTACAAAATCCCTGTTCATAAAATCGAAAACAGCAAACTAAAGTGTAATTTAGCAAATCGCCGATTAAGTATACATTTTTAAAAATAAACACAAATCAAAAATCTTGTTTTGATAGTGAAACGTTGTAATAAATAAACAAAAAAGCTGTATATTTCTGTGTCGATCTAGAATTCTAGAATGATGTAAAAGAGCCCAATATTTTCGTCATCTCGTACCACGCGACTGTTGAATATGTATCGTTTTCCGTATCAATTGAAGTGTTAGTTCGTAGGTATTGCTTGTGTTATCTTAGATAACGTCCTCCCGTCCGCTAATAAATCTCCAGGAGATTTCTGTCAAAAAACGCGCGGATGGTGGGAATCTCCTGGAGATTTCGTGGATCGGGTCGGATTAAATGCCAAATATTGCCTGTCTAGAGTATACCTTTCCTACTTTAACTTACTCAGACTGTAGGTGAAAGAATAAGACAGGCATATAACATCACATGCTAAACATTCAACAAAATTTTTTATCGGAATGTGTTTCTGTTGTGACGGCTTCATTTCGTTTAAGTCAACGGACTTGGCGGGTTTTAGAGAGTACATTATCGGTACTGTTTTCTGGAAAAAGTGTTGTGTGGTGGGATTAACCCGTGAACGAATAAGAGGCAGTGTAACGAATACACGACATTATTAGTTTTATTCCGCGTTAAATAACGTAGCGTGAGTAGGGTGACCATGTTATTGGAAAAGTAATATAAAAAAACATTATTTTGTTTAAAAAAGCCATATTGCTTGTTATTATGTAGTATATTATACATACAACAGCATGCTGCCACGAACCACCGGCTATATATAGACACCTACAGATGTCTGATAAAATTACTAACTCATAAGGACGCGTTTACAAATTTTTTACAATAATAATAATCATTATTTTCGAATAAAAAGTCGTAATTATTATTATTTTATTCAATTTCGGACAACAATACAATATTGTTAGTAAAAAGAAAAGTAATTATTGAAGACCAAGGACTAAGGAGTAATCTATATGTGTTAAATATTGGTTTCATTTGGTTTAGTTTCATTTGGCCGCATAACGTACCGAAAAACTGATTATTTTCGTCAGATTTGTAACATAACAAAAGACACCTATTCACTTTGTATCGGTGTCAAATCAAAGTCAAGTAGGCCAGAAAAATCAAAATAAAACAACAAAAATACACAACATGACGCATGTGACCTCAGAAGCGTTAGGCATCGGTGTGCTTATTGTTAGTGTAAGTAGTCCCATATTTTGCTAGGAGCACTTGGTTAATAAACATAAAATCATAGATTTGCTATATTTGCTTATTTTTGCGGCGTCAAAAATAGTTACTTTTCTTTTTCTTGATTTGAATAGTATTGTCTTGCTCACTCATACCGCATATCGTTGCATGCAGGATGTGCGAGTCCTCTCACATCAGTCAGGAACATGTGAATGATTTAAATCTATATAAATAAAAGCGGAGGGGAAATGTTATTTGATGTTAGTTTTAAGTTAATATTACTACTGACCACGGATTGGCCTGTTGGTCTAGTGGTTAGTGACCCTAACTGCTATGCCGGAGGTCGTGGGTTCGATTCCCACCCAGGACAAATGTTTGTGTGATGAGCACGATCATTTGTTCTGTGTCTGGGTGTAATTTATCTATAATATGTATGTATTTAGAAATATATAAGTATGTTTATCAGTTGTCTAGTACCCATAACACAAGCTCTGCTTAGCTTGGGACTAGATGGCGTTGTGTGATAGTTGTGGAATATTATTATTATTATTATTATTATTACTACTTGTTGATGTAATGAGGTCAGAGAAAATAAAGGCTATCACTATAGTTAATATTATAAAACAAAGTCCTCCGCCGCGTCTGTCTGTTTGTCTGTTCGCGATAAACTCAAAAACTACTGCACCGATTTACATGCTGTTTTTACCCGACTGCGGCGAAGTCCAAAAGGAGGGTTATTAAAAATGGATAGAGTGGTACTCGAGGAAGGTTTTAGTAAACACGGTAACGGTCCCACAATATCCGATCGCGTGGCAACACTAACCGCGAACTACGCAGTTGTACAGTCAAGGTCGACGGTCGTGGATGCGTGATGTGTGCACTACAACATTTTTATTATTTATTTTATTAATGGCTGCTGAGACGATAAAATGAGCTCTGTTGATAGGCAACGATCGTGTAAGGTCTTAAACGAATGCGTGTTGTAATAAAAGATTGAAAATACGTAAGTAGTTATAATTAACAGCGATATATTTGTGGAAAAGTTCTGTTTAGGGAAATGTCATGAGGAAAGTTTTGAGTGTGAAAAACTTTGGATCAATGGCTAGCTTAACTAGTAGAGTAAGACTTAAAGAGGTGGTGTGCAGTGGTTCCTGCTGCGTGCCTTCACAGAGAACGTGCGGTCGCTGGCCCCACTTGGCGATGTGGAACACCATCCAGTCGGGGATGCGCGCAAATGTACCTAAGTACTTGTATCTCCCGGGTCACATGGTAGAAGTAGGTACAGTTTTAGTCGGTAAGAGTCCGACATGAACCTCCACTTGCCCCAGACGTGTATGCATGAGGATTTTATCACTCACAAAAAAAAAGGGTAGGTACGACTAAATACGCGATAAGTGGTATGTGGGAATCACACAGAACAGATATTATCTGTTCTGTGGTGTGAATGATAACGCTTTAAATGGGGTGGATTCCTATATGACGTCTAGCAGGTAAATATGGAAGAAAACGTGAAAAAATAAATTGGGGAAAAGGACAGAGCAAGAATTTTACTTGTTTTGCTAAATTTCGCTGAGGAATTCACAAAAGCCGACATAGTTCGGACGGGAGGGTCAAAAAGCGGGATAAATCCGGACAGACGGCCTGCTTTGATATTTGTCGGGACTTTTTACCTTTTTTTTACAAGGAGAATAAGTATTTGCAGATTTTATGGAAAAGTTATTAGGTTAGCAAACGCTGCGTTTCGTTGACCTACAAACAACTACATCTTCAGCATATTTATAAAAAACAAATTGTGAAGACTTACACTATTACGGAGTGTTGTCATCATAATATGCTTAGCTTTTTTCCAACAACTTGTCTAAGAAGGAGCGACTATTCATGGAGCGACTATCTGACCTCCACAATCCAGTTCATCATCATCAGCCTATAACGTTCCCACTGTACGGACTCAGGCCTCCTCTATAAGAGAGAAGTGGGCTATAATACACCACACGGGCCCAGTGCGGGTTGGTAGATTATGTCACATCTTCGAATTTTTTGTTTCTAAGACATGCCGGTTTCCTCACGATGTTTTCCTTCATCGTTTTGAGAGCAGTGGTGATGAAATAAATTGCACAACGTTATGCGCCTCTGACTGGGTTCGAACCCACGACTCACTGTTCGTTAGTCGGGGCCGCCACCACTGGGCCACCGCTGCTCTCTGGGGTGTTGAATTATCCAGTTAATAATTAGGTACAGTTAGCACTTTTTAAGGCGGTTTGACTTTCGAGCCAATGACTACTTTTAGCGAACTGTCAAAGTTCTACAAATGATAGCCAGGACTAACAGAAGCACGGAGGAAACTCGGTATGTAATAGGTGGTCACCCATCTGCAGACCGACCTAGGTACTGGTAGCTAATATTTAGCAACGAGATTTAACAAATTCTTAAAAACACGAGTTGCGTCGACCTCAAGTCACTGGCTAATTGGGGACCCGTCGGGGCTGCGAGTTGTTCTAAAGGGATACCGCGGCCTCGGCACAAGGGCTAAGAAGGAACATGGGTGGTTTTTACTCAGTACAAGTCTGACACTCCCTACCGCTCTGCCCAGAGCGGGAGGAGTCATTTGATGATTTCCCACCAACCAAAAAAAGAGTGTACTAGGTGATGAGATGATGACGAGCTCTTACGTAAATAAATATATTCACACAACACCGGGATAAGTTTAAAGGTTGGCTGTCACAAGCTTGCAACTTATTTCGTGAGACAGACGGACGCGACGATTGGAATACGAACAGATGAATATTAATGATCTAATTTGTCTGATTAAGCGGTTTTCCTTGACCTATCATAAAGTTTGGTTGACTGTTTTTAATATTTACTATTGCTGAGCGGAAGTTGACTAGGATCTTAGGTGTCTCTCCCTGCTCTGTCTCAGTGTAAGCACCTTTTTGTGAACCGATGACCTGGTGAAGGTTGCGCCATCCGCTGGATGCGAGACGCACGGGACCGGTCAATGTGGCGACACTTACGGGAGGCCTATGTCCAGCAGTGGATGTCTTTCGGCTGAAATGATGATGATTACCTTTTTAAAAACGTTACGAAAGAGACTACCTATGTAAAGATGCTGGGTTTTATTCCTGATCGAAATACCTAATAACAATTTGTCTGGGCCGGGAATGGAACCCAGGACCTACGACCAGACCACTGGGACAGGCTATCTGTAATCTGTAAGCAAAATAATGATAGTGTAACAGTCACGTTTCCCTAAAATAAAAAAGATATCATACTTCAAATTGATTCACATGTATCTGAAATTCGGTCAAATATTTTATGAACATTATTTTGAAAATAAGATAAATAATAAAAGTTTGTTGTAATAACAGTAAGATATTTATTTATATTATTCCATGATGTACAAAAAATAATGTAAATAACAAATGGTTATGTAATGAGAAGACTAACCATGACTTTGTTATCAGTTTATCACTGTTATCAGGCGTTAGATACGGTTATCTATGTAAACCAGTGAAACTGAGATATGAACGGATATCATTTTATCAATCTGTTTCAGTTTGGGGGATTAGGATTACACGAACAACATAAAACCTTCGAGCTGAAGGTAGCATTCTAGACTTATGCTAAACTAGCTGATGCCCGCGGCTTCGTCTACGTGGTTTTCGGTTATTGCGACCGATATCGGCTATCGCGACCAAAATTGCCTAAACCCTTTTTCGTGTTAGCCTATGTCCTTTGTCAGGCTCTAGACTATCTGTGTACCAAATTTCATTTAAATCGGTTGTTTATCCGAAATGCCAGAGGTGCGTATCTTGTGTTCGAAATCGAGAGTTCGAGACCTATGACTTGGCAGTTGGCACTGGCAGTCCGACGACGGTTACATCATTAGGCTATCACTACTCAAGGGGAAAATGCCCGGTCCCGTCGGGGCTGCGGGATGTTGTGGTTGTCGGGCCTCGACATAAAGGGCTAAGAAGGAACATGGGTGGTTTTTAGTCAGTACAAGTCTGACACTCCCTTTCGCTCTGCCCAAGAGCGGGAGGGGTTATTTGATGTGTCCCACCCCCCAAAAATTGATTCGTTGCAAATGTTGCAATGTATACAGAGTGTAAACTCACCCTTCACACAAACGTCAACCAAGCATTCTGTACATCAAACTAAGTACCCCTATGCAAAAGTTTTTGCTGGGAAACGTCTTGTAGCATTTTTAAAATATTGTGATAGTGGATGCTTTGAATAGTAAACGGGTCATGGAGAAAATTTAAGTGAAGTTATAACCTGAAAAACAGTATTAACTAAAACAGCTGTGAAAAATTTGGAACTGTGACCCCCAATATCTCCGTAACTAGGGGGTTCCCAGGTATGGTCTAGAACAAAAAATGTTCGAAGTGGTGGGGAGAACAAGTGCGCTTCGTTTGCGTTTTGGGTACTTTTAAACCTTTTATAAGCGCTAGAAGACGACTTTAGTCAAGGCGGGACGGAATTCCGGCCTTTCTACATAAAGTTTTTGCATAAAAATGTCCGCTCCGATAAAGTTGGTTTATTTTATTAGTGAATCTCTGTTTTAGGTGGAACCCTTTAAGGGCCTGTAGGGTAAAGATTTTATAGCCCATGATTTAGTATTTTATGGTGCATTTTAGTATTTGTTTTGGTCTTTTATCTTATGTGAATATTTAAAGCTTGCTTCTCTAATTTTTTTTAGCTTTCGGTTTTCACCGAGAGTTAAAATAAAAACCCAACAGCTCTAATTTATTTTATCACCTCTGTATTCAGATAGGATGAATGAAAATATCGTGAGAGTAATGTCTTAGCCTGCCTCGTTTGTGTATTGGTCTCATGCGCGACTAAACAGCATGAGGTCCCTGGGTTCGATGGCCGGTTCGGGTAGCAGTCACGAGCCCCTAGATTTGTGCTTATAGCTGATGGTTACTCCCTATTATATGGAACTTAAAAAAAAAACTGGCCAAATGTGGGTAGGTTCACCAAGTTACCTAACCCTATGAACAATACAGGCGTGGTGTTAAGACTAGGACGCCCTGTTCCATCCACACTAATATTATAAAGAGGAAAGATTTGTTTGTTTGTTTGTAACGAATAGGCTCCGAAACTACCGGACCGATTTGAAAAATTCTTTCACTTTTTATCCCTGTATTCCTACGGGAATGGGAACTACTTACGCTGGTGAAACCGCGTGACGTCCGCTACTTTTTAATATAGGTATCTTTATTTTATAGGTGTGTCATGGAGGTGTCCACTTAACTGATGTCATTTACAATCATAATATAAAGTCTACTGGTGTAGGTCGCAGGTTCCTAAATAAACTGAATTGTGTTAGGTACTTATTTATATTTGCCGTCTCTTCCGTTGTATAAAACGGGATCAAGGGCAGATGTTTGTGTGGGGCTTGAGGTGCGCCGGACGACCAATCAAGCTATACCAAACCAATTTATGCGGATCTCTTTGTGCTGAACTGCTGTGACGGGAAAGCTATACGGGAAGCAAGGCCATGTTATAATGGATTGTGTGGCTTAATGTATCGCTGTATGTAGGTATGTAGTCACCTGCAAAATTTCATGGATACTTGATACTTTAGTGTCTATATTCCTGTGAACGTTTTTAGACAGTTTAGGTTAGGTGGCGTCA
Source organism: Diarsia rubi (assembly GCA_932274075.1). Taxonomy (NCBI): domain Eukaryota; kingdom Metazoa; phylum Arthropoda; class Insecta; order Lepidoptera; family Noctuidae; genus Diarsia; species Diarsia rubi. The sequence continues at coordinate 14,860,364 of OW026431.1, forward strand.
CTTCTCGCTTCACACGAAGGGTATCTTACAAAAAAAAAAAAAATATGTTATCTAAAAATATTGGATAGGTAGGTACGTGTTTTTTGTATAAAAATTGACGAAAATAAAACGTGTCGAAGATCATGAGTGGGGGCTTTTGACGACACATAGTGGGTAAAAAGTACTAACCTTGTGACGTCACACGACTTGACGCGACTTTTCGAAGCACTGTATCGCCTTCATCTTTTGTTTAAGTGAAAAAAGGAAAAATACGTGTCCATTAGTTTTTGAAAATCTATCTGACGGACTAATTAGATTTGATTTTTTTTAAATTAGCTAAATACCTAGTGGTACATTTTCTAATATTTGTTCAGCAAGATTTAACTTACGCCTAACTATTCTACATAACTTAATTAAGTTGCAGGCAGCTCCTTGGAATGCTCTACATTGTACGAGTAGACTAAAAGTTGTGAATTTTGGGCATAGATTATTTTTAAGTACTTGTTTACCGACCTTTGAAAAACTGATCATGCATCGTGACGTGCAGTTCATTGAACTCAAAGTTTGGCCCAGTCAGACAGAGGACGGAGCAGCCTTGGCAATGAACCGCTTTCCGTCCGCGACGAATGAGAACGTATGAATTAATCTCTTCTATGACGATGTAAACAATTTGTTTAAAACAGAGATTGAGAAAAATGATCAGTATTAATGTAGATGGAGAGTAGAGGAAGACCAAAGAAACGATGGATGGGCTGCGTGAAGAATGATATTTTTTTTTTTATATAATTAAAAATTGCCCCTCACTAGCAATTTCTCCTGTATCGTAGGTGCGTTCACAAACATCTACACTAATATTATAAAAAGGAAAGATTTGTTTGTTTGTAACGAATAGACTCCGACACTACTGGACCGATTTGAAAAATTATTTCACCGTTGGGAAGCTGCACTATCCCCGGGTGGCATAGGCTACATTTATCCTTGTATTCCCACGGGAACGGGAACTACGCGGGTGAAACCGCGTGACGTCCGCTAGTTTAATATAATAATAATAATTTATTTCCGGCTACAGTGGCCCATAGATATATACCTTATAAACTAACATATTATATAAATTGAATACAAAACTCTTGTTAATAAATAAGACATAAGACTATGTTAGTAGTAAGTACTTCATTTGTTAACACATCACTTGTGGTGACTACCCATTGGTCTTTGTCCGCGGAAGCCACGGAACACGACGTCCTGAGGCCAAAAGTCTTCCTCATCCTCCGAGGCCAAAACTCACATGACACAAATACCCAGATCGCGATTCGACTGGAAAGGAGATGACTGCTTAGATTCCGAGTAATAGTGAAGTATGGTAGAAGACATGATGTAGCACCCCAAATGAATTGGGATAAGGAGAATGGTGATCATGAAAAAACATTTAATGTTGCTTTTTCATCCTTTCGCTGAAGGGAAAGCTAAAGAGTAGAACACCTCTAAGTTTGAAGACTCGAGTGACATCCTCTAACATGCAGTTGGTCCACGGTGTGGATCAACTCAATTCCTCTTAAAGAGAGGCTGCTTGTGTCCTAGCTGTGAATAAATATATCTAGCACTCAATAGAGCCTAGAAAAAAATAAATTGAGCTTTTTTTGGAGGCTGTAAAGCCATAAAAATCTGACTCATCACGCTCTGGGCGGAGCGGAAAGGACAGGGAGTGTCAGACTTCTACAGACAAAAAACCACCCATGTTCCTTCTTGACCTTTCTATCCGGGGCCGCGCAGTATCTCTTTCGAACAACCTACAGCCCCGGCAATAAGGGTTTCTCACCAAAAAAATCTAATTACTCCGTAGTTAGATTATCGAAAAATATTGGATAAGTAAGTGTCTTTTTATTTTATCAAATTAATAAAAATTGTTATCCACCACGCGGGCCCAGTGCAGGTTAGTAGATGTCACATGTCTTCGATTTTTTTTATTCTAAGACATGCCGGTTTCCTCACGATGTTTTCCTTCACCGTTTCGAGAGCAGCGGTGATGAAATAAATTACACAAAGTAATGCGCCTGCCTGGAATCGAACCCACGACCTACTGTTCGTAAGTCGGGCCACCGCTGCTCTTCAACAGCTGTTCTACTCTTAACATTGGTAAATCCAATAAATTGAGGGTACCTAACTCATAACCACTTTATAGCTAAGGCAATTTATTTTCCTTCCTATCTGCCTGTTTCCAACGATGATTGAGACTGCATTGATCGCAGCAGCTAACATTCTGTGTGTCGAGTAGCCGAGCTCATAGTTGGCAACCTGCCTATTAGCTCCATAAATAAATAAATAAATTAAATAAAAATAAATTTAATTATTAATTTAATTTTTATTTTATTTCTCCATAAATTTCTTAATGCTATTCAATAAATAAGTTTACTTTTTGACATGAAATACTAAGCGAAAGACCGCCGACGAATTGATAAAACTCCTTCTTCCTTTTTGAAGTCGGTTAAAAAGTTAGTTTATGACGAGGATTAACATCACCAAAACAAACTGACAGACATTCACAGTGTGTGTGCTGTGTGTGGTAACTCAACCAAATAGGGATGACCGTCGTAGTAAATGTCGATGGGTTCTGGAGCAAGTTTGAATACCTTTCGTGGCAGCATTTCAGGATGGACTTCGTAGCAGGCTGGAGAACTCACATAGCAAAACGGGAGAATTTACAGAGCCACACTGGAGACCTTATTTAGGTATGCATCGCAGAACTGGATGGGCATAAGCAGAGCTGAAAAGCTAATTTTGTATTCATCATCATTATCATTTCAGCTGAAAGAAGGCCACATTGCCGCATCCCCGCAATCTTTTTTTTTTTTTTTAATAACCTACATAAATCTATAATAATGTTATGATAAATAAATCTGGATGAATTTGTTAATTCGATAATTACAATCCAGTAATGGGATTTATAAAGTAGGTATGCACAATTTTGCATATCAGTGAATGATTTTATTTGTTTATCGATCTTTATCAATACCTAAGTGATACTACATAATCAATTAGAATATAACCTTGTTTATATTTCTTGCAAAAATTGCCAGAACTAAACGTTGTTTACATCGACTTACACAAAACTCACACAAGATATTAGATAATTTCTCAATACGACGCAAAAGCATAATAAAAAGTAAGGAAAATGGATAATCAATTTACTGCATAGGAATTTAAAAATACAGATTTACTTAGAAGAAATTACACTTATCAATCAAACAATGTTCTCTTAAATATGCGTTTAACACAATTAGTTATGCTAGAGTGTTGACCTTGGCAATGATCGGCTTATGTAATGAAGCCATTTTGTATCGCATACTTGTTGTATTGCGACACTCTTGTGCAGACATTTCTGATAGATGTGTAGGTAATGAATGTTACATAAGTGTAAGTTAGGAAACAATAAGTACACGTTTGCCTATTTTAGAATGAATATTTTAATGAAGAGAAAGTAGTAAGAGTAAGCTGTCAAATTCTCAAATTCCTATTTAAGCAGATGATGAGGAAAATCTATTAGAACAGTTTTTTTTTGTTGCAAATGGGATCTTCTCTTAAAATAGATCACTCCTGGTGGAAAGCGATGGATGTTGTCTATGATGGTCGATGGAAAGAGTGCCCCCAGAAGATGTTTGTTCACTCATAGGTACTTTGTACACACAGATGCAGGGACACACATACAAGAGAAGCTACTGGTATTATCATACAGTGGGTATTCCAAGACGTGCAAAACTGACACTATGGTGAAGACACAATAGTGTTGTTAGGCCACGAAAAAAGAAAAGTATGGAAGAGAATTTTGCCCAGAAGTGGGACAGGAACAGCATTCATTTATTTAAATAAATAGGGTATTTCACGAAAAAATCTAATGAGTCCATCAGATAGATTTCCAGAAAATAAAGGACACGCATTTTTTATTTTTTCACGGAAACAAAATATGAAGACGATACAGTGCTTCGAAAAGTCGTGTCAAGTCGTGTGACGTCACCGTAGACGCGGGCCTGTGGACGGTGAGTGATGGGCTAGCTCGCCGTCCGTCCGTCTTATGACGACGACAGGCCGTGTCGACGGCGCGTTCGTGTTCCACGCGCGCCTCAAAGAGATGTCAGCAACATGGAAGGGGCGCGCAAGGGCCTACGCCCGTCGGGGCTGCGGAATGCTGTAAGAGATAGCGCGGCCTTGACATATAGGGCTAAGAAGGAACATGGGTGGTTTTTAGTCAGTACAAGTCTGACACTCCCTTTCGCTCTGCCCAAGAGCGGGAGGGGTTATTTGATGATTTCCCATCCCCCAAAAAAAAGAAAAAAAAAAGTCGTGTGACGTCACAAGGTTAGCACTTTTTACCCACAAAGTGACGTCAAAAGCCCCCACTTCTTTGACAAGTTTTATTTTCGCCATTATTTATCAATTTGATAACAATAACTAAATTACAGTATAAATATTTCGTTTATGAAACAAAACGATGGTTATCAAAGATAATCCTATGTGGGTTGACTTTGTATCGTAACAATGACTTCGTAATTTTCAGTTTTGGGGAAAGGTATCAGATGTGGGTGTCCTTTGAGCTATAAATAGAGAAACCGCTTTGTAAATGGTTATTCCTGCTCTTGATTTTAGTATTTATCTGGCTGTTTTACCCCTAAGCTACGGTCGCCTCGCCCGTATAAAATAAATAATTATTGTCGATTTTATGGCATTAATAGGGTAGGTAGTTAACAAAAAAAATCTAATTAGTCCGTCAGATAGATTTTCAAAAAATATTGGAAACGTATTTTTCCTTTTTTCACTTAAACAAAAGATGAAGGCGATACAGTGCTTCGAAAAGTCGCGTCAAGTCGTGTGACGTCACAAGGTTAGTACTTTTTACCCACTATGTGTCGTCAAAAGACACATCAATCTTTGACGCGTTTTATTGTCGTCAATTTTTATTGATTTGATAAAACAAAAAATACGTATCCAATATTTTTTGATAATCTAACAGACGGACTAATTAGAATCATATTTTTTAAGTCAATAAACATCCCTATTCTTGAGGTTTCTACATAATATTTTGGGTACACAGTTGTATTTTACATGTATATTAGAAGGTGTAGGTAAACGGACCCTTTACGAAGCCGTCCAACCAAGCATTCACGCAAGAAATATTACTGAGAAACGACTTTTTAATAGGGGATCTGACAAAAAAAAACGAATTAGTCCGTCAGATAGATTTTCCAAAAAATATTAGAGACGTATTTTTTCTTTTTTCACATAAACAAAACATTAAGTCAATACAGTGCTTCGAAAACTCGTGAACTCTACATTAAGTCAATACAGTGCTTCGAAAACTCGTGAACTCTACATTAAGTCAATACAGTGCTTCGAAAACTCGTGAACTCTTCGAAAACGTCATAAGATAGTACATTTTTTACCTACAAATGACGTCACAACCACATCTTATCTTCGTCAATTTTGATTAATTTGATAAAACAAAAAACACGTTTCCAATATTTTTCGATAATCTAACAGACGGACTAATTAGAATCATTGTTTTTTGACTCAGTCCGATCATTGTGAATTTATTTTCTTCGTGTTTTTTAATACTGTCATGGTTTGGACGGCAAAAATCAAAATCATTTATTTCAAGTAGGCCAGTTACAGGCTCTTTTGAATAGTCGAACAAATACTAAATTTTAATAAGCTAATAAACTAAGCTACAGTCCCACTCACAAGGCATAATAACTGTCAGTGTACTGTAGTTGCTGATTCCAAAGCGTTGGTCTCATGAGAAGAATGGCATGAAACTTCATGGACACTCTATTAAATCATAAGATTGTTACAAAACTTTGCATCATTCGTATTGAGATGGTAAATTATTATGTCAAAAGCAATTTTTATCCGATCCGGGAATCGAACCCCATGCTCAGCAGAGTGTTTATGACCACGAGACCAACGGGGAACAAACTTACGTGAATAATTTAGTTTAATGAGTACGTAGCAGGATTGTTTACTTGGTTTTAATTGCGTAAAGTTTTAAATGAGCAAAAAATAGTAGGTAACTAACTTGTTTACAAATTAAAACCATTGCGTTTCCGATTTGGACGGAATTTTAATGTCGGTTTAACAATAGGCCCACTGTTCGCTATCGTATTTAAGCTATTTCCACGTTGTTAATGTTTTACGTTTTAAAATTCCTGTGTTTTCGTTTCTCCGGTGATTACTATGGTTATTAAAAAACGATGTTTTTGTCAACGTGCTGTGATGTTGTTGTAATTTTTTGTGGTTAACTATTGAATTGTGTTGAAGGTCAGTTAAAAAGATACATAGGTTAGTTCAGCGTAAACTTATTGAGTAGGTCTTTTTTACGTGAACTAATACCATTTTGTTAAGTTATTAAGGTAATTTAAAGAGTTATAGAAAGAAGTATTCTTGCCTTAAAATATTAAGTGTCTGCCTAAAGAGTAACAACATGGTCGGTATCTACTTTGTAACTTGAAAATGTGGGTGTGCTTACAGTCTCAAAGGTTAGGTATACCTCTACCTACCCCTTTTGGGTAAAAAAGGTATGATGTTGTCGTCTTACAAATATATTAGTTACCGACTTATTAATTATTATCCTGTTACTATTTATGTGGAAGTAATTTCATAGAATATCAGTATTGGACTACTCTCTCCTTAAGGGAACGTGAAGTATCAAACTTTGTTTAGGTATATTTATTTCTTTCAGAGAGGTTTTTTTCCAAGAAAACTGATGTTTACTTAGATTAAAGTTATTGCGAAATTATTTCCGTATTTTTATTTTACTTTCAAGTAGACACAACTGTGGCTGACGCAATTTGATGAGGCCATATAATGCGCCGAAATAAAATAGAAATGTGGCGTCGTTTTCTTTATAAATTGAAAAACAGTTTTAGTGCAAAGAATCTTTGTGGCTACCCAGAAATACTTTAAGGGATTACCTAAGGTTAGGGGTGGGAAGTTATTTTGGGGTCGGTAAAAGGATTTATTGTGTCATTTACGAGTATTCTTTTCCTTAGCTTTTTCTTCAACAGACCCTTTACAAGATTTATTGCTCTACTAATCTGTTCTGATTAATTTCAAATTCAATTTTCTGGCTGATTCTGGCTTTCAGGGATTGCAGTGGGTTTGAGAATAGTGTGGCAAGCTTGTCCCATGGCCTTAACAAGGTGATATACAGAGCAAAGATCTGAAAGAAAGGCTTGGTGTAAGAAAAAAGTCTCTAGCTTTTTCTTACAAGTCTGAGAAACCACCTATCTGTCCCATTAATCGGGTCCCATTTGAGTAATTTCTAAATTAAGCAACCATTTTTACTCAAGGGTAACCTTAGTAAGTATTATGTGGAAGGTAAGCCTTTTGTTTACAAATAACACCACAATATGCGCCGACATTTGTTCATGAATAAATATCAAGTGGCTGCTTGACATTGTCTGCATCTGCATCTTATAATATTATTGTTAAAAATACCTATAATAATACAATGTCCTTGAATACAATGGGGGATTTTCGACGTAGTATTATCTTGTTTACTTCCATACTTCCTTTTATGAACTCAGTTGTTGTTTTCAGGCCCATTTAGCAGGGGCGTGCGCCCTATATAGGCTCTTAGGCTTAGCCTACCTTACCAACTGAGCATTTCTTATAAGTAATTAACGATGGAATAAAATAACACTATGTACAAATTAATCATAAAAAAAGTTCAAACTCCTGTTAAAATACTTATAGCAATTTTTCGCGTCCCACTAAAACACATTGACAAGGACTACGATTAGTACGAATCTTATAGGCAAGCACTCGACTTGTCTAAAACCCATTCATAATTGTATGCACACAGCGTCACATCGGTGCGTATGGCCGTGTCTATGAACCGCACACATACATAGATTTTCGCAATTTTAACGCAGCAGCTCCTACGAGCCTACGACTGTAGCTGAGTGGGCTGTGATTGGCTGCAACAACACAACCAAACCGAAACCCAAAACCCGCGAAGTTCAAAACTTGCATTTTTTTGCAATTTGTAGGCCAGTGCTAGGTTGTATGTTGAATAAAATATGACTACATACGTCTTAAAACCGGGAATCATATTTTAATGAACATACAACCTAGCACTGGCCTGCAAATTGCAAAAACGTGTGGAAATTTTCATTTCGCGCTTCGCGAACTTCGGGCTTCCGTGCATAGAGCGCTGCACCTGTTTAGTTCGATGTTCGTAATGTTGTCAACTTGTCACCATTGATGTTCGTCGTATAATCCTGCAAAAAATGTTGACCGCTGTTGTGAACAAACTCTATATGAAAATGATGCAATTTTATTTGCTAGTATTTTTCTATCGACAATAATAACCTAGAAATTATTTTTTACGTAAGAGGAAGCCATTACTGTTTCATTGTTATTTCAAGCAATATATAGCGCGATTTTGTTTTGAAACCGAAAACGTACAGTTAACATCATTAACAGTAGTGTAAATATAAATTTTGTCGTGTATAACCTTTTTTTGTTGTGTGTGTTTTGGTGTGTAACCTAACAAATAACAATGGTATTTACTTGTGAAGTTTGTGCTGATAATGTGGGTTGTTGGATATTAAAGGTAATAAGTTTTCTCAAGTAGCGTAAGTTTCAAGTAGTATCTAAAGGTAGATGTGTACCCGAATTACGAGAATTAATCCAAAAATATGGTAATTCATCGCGTACTCGTCATTTCAATCCTCATAATTATACAACATTTACCTGGCTGTGTTGTTTAATACATCATTTTCATTCCTCGGCCAAAAAGCATGACCTATCAGAAAAACATAGAGGGTGTAAAAGGACCCTTAACGCAAACGAAGGGCACGTGTTCTCCCCACCATTGCGATAATTTTTTTGTTCTAGGCCATACCTGGGAACCCTCTAGTTACAGAGATATTGGGGGTCAAAGTTCCAAATTTTGCACAGCTGTTTTTGTAAATACTAGATTTTCAAGTTATAACTTTACTTAAATTACCTCCATGCCCCTTTTACTATTCAAAGCATCCACTAGCACAATGTTTTAAGAGTGCTACTTTTGAATTATAGGTACGTATAACTTTTGTTTTTACAGGCTTATTTTTAAATATTAAGTACAGGTAAATGTGACTTTTTTTTTCCTGTCAATTATTCGTAGCCTACCCATCGCGAGGGACCACTGTACGCCACTGCCATTTAGGTACCTACCCACCTACATTTATTTATTAAATTACCTATTTGTTGCTGGTGATCTAGGTACTCTACGACTGATGTTATACGAACATACTTACATGAAGTCACGCATTTTCTAATAGGAGTTGGCAGAAACTACAGAATTCTTGAAAACTCCAAAATCGATTTCTGAATGTGTCACCTTTGCATTGAAATTATACTACGAGGCCAGATTCCGCAGTGGTGGGGAGATTTATGCAGCTACATGTGACGCAGTGACGCCACTGATTCGACTTGCCATGAGATTTGATGTGATAGGTAGGTACTAACGTAGTTTTAAGACCTTTGTTACCAACATGTGTATTTTGTTTTTGTCTGAACATTATTACTGTAATATTATTAATTTGTATATCAAAATACAAAAAATAGAAATTACAAATTAAAACTAAAAGTTAATACTTACATATATAGAACGACCACTCAGGCGTCCTAGTACTCCTCCGCATCGCTGACAACCGGGAACGTGCCCAGAAGACTGGCAGCATTGCCACGTTGAATGGCAATGCTGATTCTTTGACCAAAGAAAGAGTCAGCCCTCTGGTCGCGCGAACTCGACTAGACGGCGAGAGATCTCCTTGAAAAGGAGACGCGCACTCGGACCCCATGACCCGAGCGTTTCGACCCCAAACGGCTCAAAACTATAATTACCACTGAGGTTACAGTATTTGCGCCGTTTGAGGGTCTCAGCAGCTGCAGCAGCAGCGCCCGCACAGCCCGCCGTAGTTGCAACGTGAGATGGCGCAATTATAATTGAATTTTATTTGATTGATATATATTATGTACTTACTAACGTAGTTTTTAGATTATTTTTACTAACAATTATGGACAAACTTGGTCTGAAATAAATGTATTTTATTTTTTTATTTAAAGAAGATGGGATTAAAACATGGGCCTAGTGGTGGCCCATGTTTTAATCCCATCAAGGATTGCACGGCAGATCTGGGAGCCCAATTTTATAAGGTGAGACTTAGAAGAAGGATTTTTACACTATTACTGACCATTTACATTGGGGATGTTTCCTGACTACAAAAATGTGATTCTAATTAGTCCGGCTGTTAGATTATCGAAAAATATTGGAAACGTATTTTTTATTTTATCAAATCAATAAACAATTACGAAGATGAAACGCGACAAAGATTTGAGTGGGGGCTGGTGAAGTCACTGACCGGTAAAAAATGTCTTAGAATATAACGTCAGACGAGTTTTCAAAGAACTGTATCGTCTTCATTGTTTGTTTACGTGAAAATAGAAAAAAAATGTGTCCAATATTTTTTGAAAATCGATCTGACGGACTAATTAGATTTTTTTTTGGTAAACAGTACAGGGACGCTTAAAATAGTTGCTTTAGTAGAATCATATTACGATGATAATACTTCAGGGAACAAAGCCCGACTGCGTGAAATCTAGAATCTAGACTGCAAATAAGAAATTCCTGATTGAAGACCTTATTATCACTTTCTCAAACCCGGGAATCAAACGCAGGAACTCATGCTTAGCGCTTATTTCCCATTCTTCTATTTAAAGCGGCTACTGTTGGCATAAAATAATTGGCCAAACACTTATTAGAGCTCCATAATTCATGCTAGAGGCGACAAACGGCGCCAAGTCTATTAAGAATGGTAGATATGTTTGTATGCGTAGGAGCCGAGATCTTCCTGTTGTTTTAGTTTAGTACACATGGCTATAAATTTTAATTAATATGTCGGTCATAATGTTGTGGAAACATTGTGTTTCACATACTTGGACGAGAGTGTTGTTGTTATCACGTTTCTGTATATTTGGGAAATACAAACTTCTTATTAAGATACATAAACGTAACATCATACCTGCAATCCCCGAAGGATTACGCAGAGGTGTGTGTGTGTGTGTGTGTATAGTACACCCACATTTCGCCAGTTATGTCCCATGTAATAGGACCCTATTGCCATTAACCGGGCGCAAATCACTCCGTGGCTGCTACTGAGACATTCCTGATGGAATAATCCAATAACACTTTATCCAACCCAGGAATCGAATGCAAGACATTAAGCTCAGCAATAGCGCTTGCGGCCACTAGATCAACGAGGCAGACAGTACTAAATAGAAATTTAGAAAAATAAATGGTTTCAAATTAAGATTTAATACTTAATAAACAAACAAATATTAACCTTTACTTACTCTCAGGCAACTTGGAAACAACAGCAAAGTTGTACAAAAGAAAAAAAGACTGAAAAGCAAAAAACAAGCACATTTTAAACTAAACAAAACTTGGAAGCAGGCGGGGTCCATTCTATTTTCGTTTCATAATTTAATATTCAAATGAACCCCGCCTGCTTCCAAGTTTTGTTTAGTTTAAAATGTGCTTGTTTTTTGCTTTTCAGTCTTTTCAGTCGAGTTTTTTAGTTTTTTAACTACTTTTTTTATTTCTAACTTTTTAAAATACTTCGCAGATGATTTAACTTTTGTGTTTGTTTACTAGTGGGACAAGCCCGCCTCACTATTCCCAAACCACTGTAACTTCTGTAAGCCAGAATCAACAGTGGCGACCACAAGAAAAGCGCCGAGACAATGAAGCTCGACAAAGTCCCAGAGAAATGATTTGACTGTCTTGGATCCCGCAACGAAATTAATCAGAAAAGAATAGCGGAGGAGTAGGAAAAGCAGAAATTTCCACTTCCCTCCATATCAGCAGGAGACAGAAAAGAACAAGGCCAATAGGCACACAGGGACGCATACAACTGGGATAAGCCCAGTTGCCTAGCACCACGGATATTGTTGTCATTATATAATATTACTGGGTCCTAAGTTGTGAGCTGTTATATCTGATTCCAATAATAGGTATGACAAAAATGCTTGAACGCACGGAAATTTGTTTTGTGTTTGTTTATAGAATTTGTGATTTTGAATTTATTTTAAACATATAGGTGTCATATATTTTTGTAATCTCCTTTTAAAACCCTTCATTTTGATACCCTACTCGAAGGTAATGGATTTTTTTTATTTTTTCAAATCCACGATTTGGCCCCCAAAACCAGCAATTATCTTTGTTTTTTTAATTTTAATGTAGCCAGTGACACTTGCGCCATCAAGACGAATCTAACCACGTACATTTCATTCAAATCCCTTCATCCGTTTAGGAGTTATGAGGGAACAAAGAAACGGACATACATACATACATACACGCCAAACACATAACCCTCCTTTTGGGCTTCGCCGCAGTCGAGTAATATAAAAAAGACATTATTTTCTTGTGTTTTTTTTTTTTTTTTTTTTTTAAAACTTTGCCCCACACTAGGAATTTCTCCTGTATCGTGGGTGCGTTCACAAACATTTAAACTCACATACACAAATACCCAGACCCGGAACAACTATCCGTAGGCCATACAAATATTTGTTCCGTGCGGGGATCGAACCCGCGACACGCAGCGCAGCAGTCCACTGCCAGCCCACTGCGCCAACCCTGTCGTCAAATTGGCAATTCTGAGTACATTGATTTTTTTAGGTTGGTCTAAGTCATTTCCATAATTGTCAGACCACCCTGTGGGACTACCTACTTAAAAACAAAAAAACATCAACAATTTAATAAAAACTCAAAAAAAAACGAGTTATTCCGGTCCCCAAACCGATCCACTGCCATTTTTTTTTTAATTTCTTCCTGATCCACTGTAATTTATCATTACGTTTGGATCCCCTTTTTTAATGGATTTTTGTAGCCGTTTTTATTTCGATTACAATCACCACATTTCTTTTCTATATCTTACAATCATCACAGATTATTTATTAGTACTTTTATTCCACAGGCAAGAAAACAAAACAACATCTGATCGATAGTTGACATTGAAAGTGTTTTGTATCGAAACTATTGTTTTCAACTTTTCAATGATCGATTACGGTACCTGCTAGTACCGTAATCGGTCATTGAAAAGTTGAAAACAATAGTTTCGATACAAAACACTTTCAATGTCAACTATCTCGGTCTACCCCACGTGCGCGGAGCCACGTGGGTAAACAAGGGGGCGTGTCCACTGACTCACGCGCACTTATGTAACTGAAAACTTAGGCTAGTCGCTCACAGGATCATGAGTCGAGTTGAGTGCGCCGCATCTAGTTTACATTCTATCATTATTTTAGACGTCCACTGCTGGACATAGACCTCCCCCGAGTATCGCCACAATGGCTACTCCTGTGTTCCTCGCATCCAGCGGATCCCCGCAACCTTCACCAGGTTATCGTTCCATCTAGTAGGCAGCTTTCCAACTCAACGTCTTCCGGATCGTGGTCGCCACTCGATAACCCCATCAGCCGTTCGTTCTGCGAAGAATGTGCTTTACCTACGTTAATGTTACCTTCTATACTGAGCTAATATCATAAAGAAATAAAGTTTTTAAGTACGGATACATACAGGCGTGATCTTCGGAACTACTGATACGATTGCGAAAACTTTTTCACTAACGGGAAGCTACATTATCTCCGTATGTCAGAGGCTATTAAAACGTTCCCACAGGATAGTTTACGACCACAACGCGAAGCCACTGGCAAAAGCCAGTTTGGAATAAATTCAGTGCGTTCATTATACTAATTCGTAACACGGTAAGCGACATGCTTTAAGCGCAGTTTTTGTAAACACATTCAAGGTTCAATATCGCGCGATTCTGGCGTATTACATGCGATGCGGTATGACCAGTCGAATGCGAAACAACAAGTGACGTAAAATTCAAAATGGCGCCCGCTCTAGGTTTGGTACCCAGCACTACTTGTTGTGACCGAGTGGTTTTGTAAGCATGAGTTGACTAAATTAAGCCTCATAATTATGGTAATTTAGTGGGTGTGTTGTTTCTTACCAAATAAGGCACGGTTTTGAGTAAGCTAAGTTGTTATGTTGAAGTATTAAACAAGGCTACAGGCGACGTAAATTAAATAGATTGGTCAATGGCCGTGGGCAAAGTCTCTATTTAACATCACCACCACGCCCGATGTTAGCTTTGGGAACATAGCTGTTCCCCTCCCACTCACTACTTACCACCAAGCGAGCGTCTTCCTGCAGAATCTAAACTTCTGTGGTCCACCTGAAACTCCTAGAACTATCTTCGAACATCTTCCGGCAACCATGGCGTAAGGCCTCTGTTCCACCGACAGGGCCGACGCCCGTCAGGGCTGCGGAATGTTGTAAGAGATCCCGCACCCTTGACATATAGGGCTAAGAAGGAACATGGGTGGTTTTAGTCAGTAAAAGTCTGACACTCCTTTTCGCTCTGCCCAAGAGCGGGAGGGGTTATTTGATGATTTACCACCCCCAAAAAAAAAAAAGCCTCTGTTCCACCACACTTGCTATCATCACTGGGTTTCGGTTCCATAGTAAAACCGTTTTTTTTCCGGGTGTTACAGTGGGATCTATGCCTGGTTCCGCATGCGTTAATCACCACTCCTAGCCAAGTTTTGTACTTTTCATACTTATGCCCTGAGCTATATGGTTGAAAATTGACCTACATAATAACGAAGCCTACATCATGTTATTATTACACCTTCACATGTAATAATCCAGGTTTTTTTTCTGGAGACGCCATACGTAGTCACATTGATTAAAAAATAATGCAACAAAACGCAGACAATACTTACTGTAATAAGTAGAAAAAAACGGTTTAAATTTATGAATGTGTTTACTACTGCTAGTCACGTGTGCAATAAAAAAAGGATTTATATAATATGAATAATGTAATAATATGCATATAATATATTAATACTTACGAAATGCATCCGGCAAGAACTCTACATTGAATACAAGAAGGGTCAAGAAACTAAAGAACTAGCATAAGATCATGAGTCATCATCTGCCTGGCCTTTTCCCAACTATGTTGGGGTCCTCAACCCAGTTAACACTGGGTAATACAATACCCTTTGGTAAGACTTGTTGTCAGACTTTTAAGTAACTGGCTACTTGTAACGACTGCCAAAGATCTATATATGGCAGCCGGGACCAACAGCTTAACGTACTTTCCGAGGCACAGAGGAAACTCGGTTTGTAATGGGCGGTCACCCATTTACAGACAACTTAGGCAAACTCTGCTTAACCTAAAGATCGACCCGAGTGGTAGTTATTATTAAACCACGAGCTCCTCAGCAAAAGATAATGAGTAGTAAGAAAAGATAAGCCTTTGCTTTGCAGAAGGAGAAACGGCAATAATGAGGTCTTAATTAAACTGGTATCAATTTAATATAAGACCAGTGGTCAGTTCCACGACTTTTGCAGCATTGAAATTAGCTTGTACCTAAACATAGTGGTTCGAATCGCCCCATTCCTAAGAGCTATTGGTCGATTCACACCGCTCGGCGCTCCAAGGACCGCCGCGGTCCGAAACAGCCTATTCCTAAGAGCTCTTCGGCGTTTCACACCGCGGTCCGAACCACTCGTGGTCCGAAACGACGAAACACCCCATAGGTCAAAGGTTCGTCGAGTCAGAAAGTCATTTTGTGGAAATTATTTCTTCATCACTTAAGGACATGAGGAACATTGCCACGTATCCGATTAATCGGATTCATTGGTCCACTTTTATAACAGAGAAGCTCTAACAGAATTGCTCAAACACAGAAGATACATTTGTCTCAGCAGTGGACATACTTATTTACTATTTATTCTGTGGGTCTTTTTTCTTCCTTGCGGGTTAGTGCCTAACCCGGCTTGGCTTTACATGCCATTGAGAAATATCTACCAGGCATGATGTGGGTGTTCAACAGTTATGCTTCCCTATTATTTTTTCTTTTCTTGGGTTGGGAAATCATCAGACTTCTACTGACTAAGAATCACCCATGTTCTTTCATAGCCTTTTGTGTCGAGGCCGCGGTATCTATTCCCGGAGAAACAACCCGCAGCGGGCCTTGCGTGCCCCTTTCATGTTGCTGACATAACTTTGAGGCGCGCGTGGAAAACTAAGGCGCCATCGACACGGCCTGTCGAGGTCTTATGACGGACGGACGGCGAGCTGCTAGCCCATTACTCAACGTCCACAGGCCCGCAATATGAATTTTTGCTGTACCTGCAGGGATATGGACGATTGAAAATACTTAAAGAAAACTAATTTTCCCGGATAATCATGATACCTAGCTAGATCGATTTTTGTCCCCGTAAACCGACATATTGTAACTTTTATCGAAATCGTAAGAACCGTTTTCGAGAATATGTATACAAATATTGCTTATTAAATATAATATACGATTATTCAAAAGAGCCAGTCACAATATTATTAACATGCCAAAAATAAACACAATCGGGCAGACATTTCTTCAGAAACTCCAATCAAAATTCATCAGCGTGTACCATGGGTTGGTGGTGAATACGTAAACAAACCGGTTAGTGGTTCGTATTCTAAAGACGAGACGTTCAAAGAATTGTACATTTGTATGAAAATTAACTATCGATGTATTTGCTCAAGGTAGTAATCAGTCAGACAATCAGTGGTCCATTGTTTTGTAGCTACATTTGATATTGTATTGTACGGTTCTACTTACATTCACACGTGGACTCTAGTGTGTTGTGGTGCACGGCACTAACTAGAGAATGTGATAAAGATGACTATTTACCCGACTGCGGCGAAGCCCAAAAGGAGGGTTATGTGTTTGGCGTGTATGTATGTATGTATGTATGTCCGTTTCTTTGTTCCCTCATAACTCCTAAACGGATGAAGGGATTTGAATGAAATATACGTCGTTAGATTCGTCTTGATGGCGCGAGTGTCACTGGCTACATTAAAATTAAAAAACAAAGATAATTGCTGGTTTTAGGGGCCAAATCGTGGATTTGAAAAAATAAAAAAAATCCATTACCATCGAGTAGAAGAAGGGTTTCAAAAGGAGATTACAAAAATATAAAACACTTATATGTTTAAAATAAATTCAAAGTCACAAATTCTATAAACAAACACAAAAGTTAAATCATCTGCGAAGTATTTTACGCGACCAACGAAAGAACAAACACTAAAGAACTGAAAAGTTAGAAATAAAAAAAGTAGTTAAAAAACTAAAAAACCCGACTGAAAAGCAAAAAACATAAACATTTTAAATTGAACAAAACTTGGAAGCAGGCGGGGTCCATTCTATTTTCATTTCATAATTTAATATTCAAATGAACCCCGCCTGCTTCCAAGTTTTGTTTAATTTAAAATGTGCTTGTTTTTTGCTTTATTTACTTCATAGTCCGGTCAAATTAGACCAAAAAATAGGGCTAAGGTTATATTAATTCACACCCAGCTGTTGTTCAAAACACCATTATAAATGAGTGAAAAGTCCTCATCGATCCGACAATTGGAAAAAAACATATTCGGGGTCAAAGGTCACAAAAACGGGTCTTTGGCGATTTTCAGCAAAGCGGTAAGTTGTATCATAAAATTTGCCGAGACAAATTGTAAATCAAATAATAATCTATAAAAATGTCCGAAAACTTTTCTTTCTCGGAGCCACTGTTTTTGAGATAATATATCACAATTCAAAAAGTTGTAACGCATGAAAACTCGCGTTTTACAAAACAGTTTCTTAAAATCTGGAGATTCTTCGACAAATCAAGCCTCAACTTGTGACTCGTGACAATATTACCCTAGATATTATGTTTGTCTACAAACAAGGCAGAAAGGAAGATTTTGAAGACAACCCTTTTTACCCTTTATAGATTTAATTTGTTTGTTTATTTTCCAAGTTTATCAAACAGAACAGGATTAATTCGAATGTAATTTAAAACCCGTACTGGAGATTTCCCGGGTCGACAGACAACTAACTGCCTCGATTTGTACCTTCATTAGGTTTTCGTAGTCAGCTTAAACGTTATTTACAAACAAATAATCCTTTAGACTTACAAACAGTAGGTCGTGGGTTCAAACCCAGGCAGGCGCATTACTTTGTGTAATTTAATTCATCATCACTGAAACAATGTCAACATCATCAATGTCTTAGAACCAAAAATTCGAAGATATGTGACATCTACCAATCCGAAGGCCGAAGGCCCGCGTGGTTCCAGCCTGAGTCCCTGCAGTGGGAACAATATAGGCTGATGATGTAGCTCGAAAATTTGACAGTATTGTCAAGGAACATCGTCTTCATGCTTCTCGCTTACAGGGTTTCAGAGGTCAGGTAGACAGTCACTCCGTGTAAAATACTGGCATTCAGCTGCATTTGGTTAGGTTGGAAGCACCTGGAAGTTTATACCAAAATGGTTGGATAAAGGCTAGGCTACTATTATTATGGTTTACATAAGATACAAAACATACGAAGATCAGAAACTTTAAGGTGAAGGCGACAAAGTAGCCCACGAAATTCGAATTTCCTTACGTTTTTTGCAATTTTGTTAAATAAAATGGGATTTGCCGCGGTAACAATTGTCTATTTACTGAGTAATAATGACTCAAAACCACCAAAATAACTGTCACAGTTCATACAAGTGTCAAGAGAGATTATTTGATGAAAAAGGCATTCTTGACACTTGTATGACGTAAGGAAAATCGAATTTCGCGGGCTCCCTCGTCGCCTTCACCTTAAATACAACCTATTACAAGTTAAACAATATTTTTCTTGACCCAACAATGTTGTCACTGCGCAACAGGCTCACGTTTTTACATCTTTTTTATGTCCTCGTTAAATTAATATTCAAGTCAGCATCTGTAAAAATCTTAGCGAGTCCAAATATTAATCCTGTCTTTACTTGGCATCTACAATGTCTATAATACTAGCTAATGCCCGTGGTATCGCCCACGTAACCGGGATAAAAAGTATGCTAGCTCTATCAAATCAATCAATGGTTGATTGTTTTTGCATGAACAAAATATTCCCACAAACTTTCGCATGTATTCGTGAGGTCGGAGTCATCATCTGCCAAGCCTTTCCCCATCTATGTTGGGGTCGGCTTCCAGTCTAACCGGATGCAGCTGAGTGCCAGTATTTTACATGGAGCGACTGACTATGTGACCTCCAAAACCCAGTTAATACTGGGTAATACGAAACCCTTTGGTAAGTCTGGTTGTCAGACTTTCAGGTCACTGACTACCTGTAACGACTGCCAAAGATCTATATATGGCAGCCGGGAACAACAGCTTAACGTTATTTCCGAGCCTCGGAGGAAACTCGATATGTAATGGGCGGTCACCCATCTACAGACCAACCTAGGCAAAACATCGACCCGAGCTCCTCGTGATGTCGGAGTATCGGATATTAATTATCCCCCGGAGACGTGCTTATCAATCATCTGCCTAGCTCTTTTAAACTATGATGGAGTAGGCTTCCAGGATAACCGGATTCAGCTGCATATCAGTGTTCTATACGGAGCGTCTGCCGCGCCCCCGGGCATGTCTCTTTAAGATATACATAAAGATGGCAAACAAGAACCCGGTAATGTGCTATTATGGGGTTTATGCTGTTATGTTATGGCATATATGGGCAAGAATACACCTTTGCATTTTTTTCAGATTTTTCCCAATGATATTTACAAAGATATCTTGACACAAACTTTTGTAGATCTGTACGAAAAAACAATTTATATTTTATTTTGGGTAAGTTAAGGTTCTGAAAAAAATGAATTTAATATTAATGGCAGAATATGTTTCGGAAAAAATTGCCTTCATTTAATACATCAATGACTTCAATAGTCTCTCTCGTTGAAAAGAATTGATACAATCAGTAAATCTTTCCTCCTGAAAAATTTTGATTTTTCGATTACCGGGTTATTGCTTGGGAGCGTTCGTGTCAGTCTTTTACTGTCGTGTGGTCACTAGTGGTCAGTAGTGGTTTACATATTTCCTTTTAGGATGTTTAAATTTTAATTCTCTTCAAGTTAGGCGGGCTGTTGACCAAATAACAACAACGTATAAAATCATACATGGTCATACCGACGCCTCAGATTTACATGCGGAGCTGTGTCAATTATTTGTTCCAAATAATTATAATCGCTCCAGAAAACATAAATTGTTTAATGTCCCATTTTGTCGCACTGTAGCTCGGTCCACCTCTACTATACCACGTATGCTAACGATGCTCAACGCGCTCGTGGAGACCAACCCTGGGTTTGGATTTGTTTGCTGACGAATGGAAGACAATAATGTTAGAATGCTTGTGGTTCTGCGAGAAGACCGGGTAAAAGGATTGATTAATTTAGTGTTAATGGCTTTTGCTGTACTAAATGTAATAATAAATAAATATTATTATTACATATTCCAGCGTAACCTGATTTAAAAACGTCGGTAACTAAGAACGTAACACATTATTATCTGAAAACAATAATTATATCATCATTGGGCGTGACAAATAAACAAATTCACTTTCACAATAATTAAGCCCAAAATGCCCACGGTCCTTTATAATTAGGATATAATATGTATGTTTTTAATAAGCATATTAGATTTTGAATTCATCAGTTTAATTGTAGCAATAAAGACGGTTTTGTATTCTATTCGTCTTTTTTATTTTACCTACTGACTTATATAATGTGTAGGTATGTGTATGAAAAGCATTGAAAACAGTCACGGTCAAGGTCAAGTTTGGTTCTCGTGTAAGTACTTACATACCTACATGTTTACATGTACATGTATGTATGTGTAAGTATGGAATGTATAATATACATTGTAGGTATAATGTTGTACAAATGCGTGACTAATACGTTCTTTTTACTTGCTATTGTTCTGTGTTCAGCAATCATGATTTTCTTTTCATTGATTTATTTTAACTGGATTTGTCATCTTTCTGTTAGGTACCTACTTCTATTTTTGTTATAAGCAAAATATAATGGGGTTTAAATAAGTACTTATGTTTCGTTCATTATGTGTACACCTGCCGTGGAAAATTTCAAGTATTTTCATACCTAACGTTGTTGTTTAGGTATTTCATTTTGAAACGCTTTGTGAAAGAATATAGTAAGAGAAAATTCGAAGGTTTTTCGTCAACTGAATGAAAAGGTTATTTTTTTATGGATCTACGAACAGCTCAAATCTACGTTTTTTATCACAGGTACATTTACAGCTCTGAAATCTGAAAGGCCTGAAAGCGCAACATCTAAGAATCTAGGTACTTGTCTACGCTAGAGGTTGATGGCATTAATTAAGTACTCTTTCCCTCTATTACATGGGACTAAATAATGTCTGGCTAATGAGGGTATATTTACTACGAATAGGGATAACGACACCACAATATGTTCTTATTTTTCTATAATATCAAGGAGCTCCATTCAATCTAATTTTGACTAAACAGCGCGTGTTTCAGATCGATCATGTAAATGTCAAAACATGTTGTTAATGCTTAAAAACAAAACAAACATTCATATCTCATTCGGTTAACAAATTTGGTCATTTTTGTTATCAAACTTATGTAAATGTTACATTATTAATTCTCTTTATCTTAGTCTGACTTTGCCTTTTTTTGTTTGTGGGTTAGGAAACCATTAAATAACCCCTCCCGCTCTTGGGCAGAGCGAAAGGGAGTGTCAGACTTCTACTGACCAAAAACCACCCATGTTCCGCGGTATCTCTTACAACATCCCGCAACCTTGACGGGGTCTGACTTTGCCTTGGAGTGTAAATGTGGTGTTGCGTCCCAAACGATGGGACACTTGATATTATGTTCTTCTCGTGACTTGCACACCACAGGAGCTAATAGTCGAAACTGAAAATGCCAAAATCGTCGCAAATTTTTTTACAGACTCAATTTAATATTGCAATGACAATATTACAGATGGTACGAAGAAGTTGGGGTCTCTTGACAGTGTTCGTCTTCATGGTGGATCGGCCACATCGTTCTGCGGTCACTGCCTTCGCGATCCTTTTTCACCAGACTCTATTGGCAGCATGGCGAGAACATTCCACCAGTGGAGGTGACAGATTTTGATGGAGTCTGTCTGTCGGGTTGTTGATCGACAACGTGGTCCCGTGGTTTCGACTCTACCCTGAATCACAAAACGCTCCTTAGAATCATTGTTGTTAGAGTATTTATTCAATTCATCTAATCGTACTGGCTGCTGTAAAGGCATAGATTGTGAATGTTGTTTTCTTTTTTTTTATAATGACATAATGTATAACAATTGATTTTTTTCCTATGAAAAATATACCTTCTTCTTCTCATGAAAATTACGACAGTGTGTTTATTTTACAACATTTGGTTATGGGCCCAGTTTGTATAACCCACCAACGTTGCGAGTAGCATGACCTACTATTTTGCCAACTACCTTTACATCATCGTGTTTGTACATAGAACAACCATTTTTATCAAAGACAACAGTAATACCCTTATCAACAGCCTTATTTACAGAAATTAAATTCGTACTTAATTCAGGAACATAAAGAACTTCTTTTATACTACTTAAAGTTAACTTACTGTCCTTACTAAGCAGCACTTCACCAATACCAGCTGAGTTTACCTCTCTATTATTGGCAAGAGTTATGGAAGACGTGGACGAAGGTCTGAAATTGCTGAGCCACTCTTTAGAACACGTCATGTGTGACGAAGCTCCAGAGTCCACATACCAATCAGTTGGACTTAAACCGCCTCCTACGCCCAAACAAAGAAGTGTAGTCTCCTCACTAGTCTTCTTGGTTTTTCCCATATTTTCTTGTTTTTCTTTCATATAAGATGGACAGTCTGGTCGTTTGTGTCCAGGTTTCTTGCAATAGTAGCAAATAATCTTTCTTGGTACTGCTTTATGTGGTTTCATCATTCTATTATTCGAAACACAGACCAATTCCTTAGATTCACGCTTTGAGCTTTCGTTAAGTAATTTCTGTTTGACTAACTCGAAAGTTACCTGTAGGTATATTTGAATTTTCCAGAGCCATTACTAGGGGATCAAATTCTGATGGTAGCCCTCCTAGTAAAATTGCTCCTATAGACATATCGTCGATTACACGCCCTATATCCGCTAAATCCTGAGCGGTGCTCATAACGGCATTGATATAGTCTTCAATTGAACCAAAATCAAGTAACTGGTATCTATACAACTTCCGCTCTAATGTCAACTTTCTTCCCATACCTTTGTCTTCATATGCGTTCGCTAGTGCTTCCCACACGTCCTTAGCACTAGTACAGGACCGTATGTGGGTGATCGCTCCACCATCCACAGTAAGACACATCTTCGTATAAGCCTTGAGATCTCTGTTTTTCCTCACGGCTAAAGGTGTACTGTCTTCCTGTTCGTATCCTACAATTGAAGTCCATAAGTCTTCGTGTAAGAGGTAAATACGCATCTTGAATTTCCATTGTGCATAATACCATCTTTGCCACATAATGGTCTGATGGTTGTCAGCGAGACTCCAGAACTGGAAGGCATAGCATGTAAGCATGCATAGCATTGCTATCTCCCACCGACATTATGTAAAAATATTTCTTGTACTATTTAAAAAAAATATTAATACACCACAATAAAATCAATCACAACAACTGTTTACTTTCTATTTAACGCTCTCTGGGTGCCTGGGCCCATAACCAAATGTTGTAAAATAAACACATTGTCGTAATTTCCTATGAAAAATATATCTTCTTCTTCTCATGAAAATTATGACAATGTGTTTATTTTACAACAATTGTTGCAGGTAACATGTCCAAAGAATCTGAGTATTCGTAATTGTACAAGCGACGATACTATTATTTTGTTGAGTTCTTTGAGTATTGACACGATGTTGTAACATTAGTAGATTTAATTATTCTGTTAGATCCAGAGCGCCTAGCTAGATTGACGACTTTCTAAGAGCAATATTGATCAGAAGAAAGTATAAAATTAAGACGTTTGACGAGGGTGAGGGAGAACCCTACATGCCACAGGTCTGCAGCCCTGGCTAGAGTGCTTTAGACATATGGACTCCCTCCACGGTTACTCCATGTTATGTCACGTTTCCTATTTGTTGTTCACCCATAGCCTTGCAGTATATGTATGCCAGTATCTTCAGTCGTTTGTCATCAAGACATTTCCCTCAGTTTGTGTGTTTTAAATACCTGACTAATTAGCTAGAAGATAAACAAGATCGATGACAGGTTCAATGCCTGTTATCAGCTTAAAGAAGATTAGGAGTGTAAATAAGGAAAGTGTTTTGTAAATTGAGTGGCAAGAAAATGTCCATTTTCCTTTCTACGCTGAAAAAGTGAACGGTACCTAGAATAAATCCAGACTCTGTGGCTGCTAGTACAAAAATATCGAAGTATAATTATAGCAGAATGCTGAACTTCCTGGCTTCTATGAACGAGCGAAAACAAGAACACTGAAAATAAAACGGGAAACTTCAAAATAAACATCTGGCTATTGTGAGCTGGTGCGTAGGAATGGGATGTGGCTATTTTTATCGATTTTTTTATAAACGTATTAATTTGTTTTACGAGTATTATTTTATAATTGTACAATTAATCTACTCATAAATGTCATATAAAACATTATTGCCAACATCATCTGCCTAAGCCTTCCCCCAAGTAAGTAGGGGACAGCTTCCAGAATAGGATGCAGCTGACTACCAGTATTTTGTATGACTAAGTAATACCAGTATCATGGATCGACTGCCTATCTGACCGCCACGGTAAAAAATTGTTTCAGAAAGTAATTGAATCATGTTTTCGTTAATATCAAAAAGAGCGGCGCCATTTTTTTAACCTTTTCTGTAGGGGGTTTGAGGAGCAGTGGTGGCTCAGTGGTAGCGGCCCCAACTTACGAACAGCTAGTCGTGGGTTCGAACCCAATCAGGCGCATAAATTTGCGTAATTTATTTCATCACCACTGCTCTCAAAACGGTGAAAAAAAAACATCGTGAGGAAACTTAACTATGTCTTAGAACCGAAAAATTCGAAGACATGTGACGTCTACCAATCCGAACTGGGCCCGCGTGGTGGATTATGGCCCATCCTTCTCCCTAGAGAGGAGGAAACGTTTCCACTACAGGGACTCAGGCCCTGCAATGGAAACGTTATAGGCTGATGATGATGCTGATGAAGGCGCGTTCATAAATATAGAGTGAAAATCATACCTTGTCTTTGCAGTATTATTATTATTTATTTCTTGGTGCAGTCGGGTAAAGATATGTCTGGATATCTTACTAATAGAAAATGATGTAACTTTTCAAATTGTTGTATCACGTAATCTACACACATCAAAAGTGTCTAGGGATCAAGCATTTTTATGCGGATTTCTTGAGATTGAGATGTGGCTTTGTAATAAATTTATGATTTTATAAATTTATATGGATCCTTTTTGGTGCATTTCATAATTTGAATCAGGAACTGTGAATCAAATTCGAGTAAAAGATGAAAATCAGCTGTCAATATTTTCCCTATAAAAACATACAACGCATCGAAGACATTATTAGTGCTACTGTTTCCCTACTACTGATTAAAACCAACGTTATTATGGAGCGGCGACGTCA
Source organism: Diarsia rubi (assembly GCA_932274075.1). NCBI lineage: Eukaryota > Metazoa > Arthropoda > Insecta > Lepidoptera > Noctuidae > Diarsia > Diarsia rubi. Next base: position 14,885,914 of record OW026431.1, read on the forward strand.
TTTAAGCAGGGAAGAAATGCTCAGAGCCGTGGGAATGATAGAAGCTGGTTCCCGGCAACGTACTGTGGCTTTAGCTCTGAATACAAGTCAGAGTGTTATCAGTCGACTTTGGACACGTTACCGAAGCACTGGTACCGTGGCTGAGCGCCATGGAGGACGGTATCGCTGCACCACACGGAGACAAGACCGATACATTCAAATCTTAACTCGAAGAGCTCCAACAATAACCGCCATGATGTTAGCCGTGAGGCTTCATCACTCTTCAGGGAACTTAATTAGCGACCAAACAGTCAGAAACCGCTTGCATGAAGTGAACCTTCATTCCCGAAGACCGCTACGGGTACCACCTATAGCAATTCGATTCGATATCAATGGGCTCTTGAACACAGAAATTGGGCAGAAGAACAATGGCGTTTCGTGTGCTTTTCTGATGAGTCTCGTTTTGGTATGAGACCGGATACAAGACGTATACGACACTGGAGAACCCCTGGACGCCAACAGCGATTAAAATCCTGCCAGGAAGTCCATCCTTATAGTGGTGGAACCATCATGGTATGGGCGGGTATTTGGATCGGCGGAAGAACTGAGTTGATTTGGATCAGAGGCAACCTCAACGCTCAAATTTATGCTGAGACGATTGTATCAGACGTCATCGTTCCTCTACAAGTGCAAATCGGTCCCTTATTTCAGTTAATGCATGATAATGCACGACCGCACACCGCAAGAGTTGTAAGACAGACTCTCGCCGCAGCTAACATCAATGTCCTGCCCTGGCCTGCTCAGTCGCCAGACTTGAACCCGATTGAGCATGCATGGGATATGCTACAGAGAAGAGCTCTGCCGAATATGGAGGGTATCCAGTCGCAAGAAGACCTTTTTTTGTTGTTGCAACGAACATGGGCGGCCATTCCACAGCGTGATTTGGATGAACTCATTTTGAGTATGCCAAACCGATGTTCTTGTGTTGTTAGTGTTCGCGGTAGAAACACGGATTATTAATTGTTTAAGTTACCCAATAAAATTTTAAAGAAAACTGTTATTTCAGTCTTTTTTTCGAACTTTAATGTTAGTGGTTCAAATGTCAAAAATCCCTTTATTAGGAAAATGGCAAATTTCTTTATTAATGCAAAGGTGACTTGGTTTATCGTTACTGTGACAAACGAAAACACTTTATTTGATGAATCCTTAAAGAAAATTTTAATTAATATCAATCAGGAGAAAAGTTATTGCAAAAATATATGTTGATCCCTAGACACTTTTGATGTGTGTATTTAAAATTCGAAATACGATTATAGAGTTCGAGATACTTAGTGCGCAGTAGTAAATAAAATAACAATACTTTATTGTAGGTATTATTTATTTGTTAATGAGTTGTCGGTTGTTAATTTATCGAATGGCCATTAATTGAGCTGGTACAAAGTATTAAAATAATCATATTTTTAAGCACATTGCAGTCAGTTTAGAAGATTTGATTCTTTTATTTTAATACAAATTCAAATTGATACCATACCATAGAGGTGCATAAGAAATAATTAACGTTCTCTTAGCTATGGGAGTCCGCCGTCACTTACATAACCATGCATTGTAATCAAAACAAAACAAATATAAGTAACGCTCAAATCTAGTGCTGTCTCGGTCGCTCTATGCTGAAGTAACAGAGACAGAACGAGATTTAAGGGCAACTTAAAATTGAGTAGCGTTTCAGTATTCGGCCATCAATCCGTTTGGAATAATAGTTAAAGTGCTTTTGTTTGTGTCACGCACTATAATCCTAAATTCAGTAAAAATACATAACAATGTACCAAAAACACGTGAGTTTTCGAGATAAGCCGACTGATTGCTACTATGCACACACAATGTTATTATATCTACACGTATACGTTATTTATACCTCGCTAACTGGGTCACGCGATTACCTCTATGAATCAAACATTGTAAAGTTAAGGACAGACTTATTTTAAATTCATGAGCCCCTTCCCTTCAGGAATTAATGGGTGAATTTCACAGCAGTTTCAGAAATTTTATGTCTTAAAGATGCTGTTGTATGTTTTACTTTAATAGAGATACGAGTGTAAGGCCATCTTACTTTATTGTGTGTATGGTATGGTACCTAACCCTGGTGTCAGAATTTGAATGCCGTCTATGGACCTCTTTTTTTTGTGGTGGAAAATCATCAAATAATCCCTCCCGCTTTTGGGCAGAGTGTAAGGGAGTGTCGGACTTCTACTGACTAAAAACCACCAATGTTCCTTCTTAGCGCTGTATGTCGAGGCCGCGGTAACTTGAGAACAACCCGCAGCCCCGACGTGACTCGCAGCCCCGACACGGCCCGTCTATGGACCTCTAACTTGGTTTTGTATGCCATCGAGAAATATCTATCAGACATGCTGTTTTCCTCACGATGTTATCCTTCACCGAAACAAGTGCATACACTTACAACACGCACTTGAAACCGAAAACCAGAGCATTACTTTTTTTACTCACGCATACAGGGTGTAAGTAAATTAACCCTTCACACATACGTCAACCAAGCATTCTGTACATGAAACTAAGTCTCTCTACGCAAAATTGTTTGCTGGGAAACGACTTTATTTTTTGGGGTCAAAAATCACATTTTACGGTAAAACTCAATGTAGCACTATTAAAAGATTGTGCTAGTAGATGCTTTGAATAGTAAACGGGTCATGGAGGTAATTTAAGTAAAGTTATAACCTTTAAAACTAGTATTTACAAAAACAGCTGTGCAAAATTTGGAACTTTGACCCCCAATATCTCCGTAACTCGGGGGTTCCCAGGTATGGTCTAGAAACAAAAAAATATCGCAGCGGTGGGGAGAACAAGTGCTCTTCGTTTGCGTTAAGGGTACTTTTACACCCTTTATAAAAACCAACTTTTGTCGGTATATTATGTTTGTCACTCATCATGATAAATCGATCGTTATAAAATTGACGTTATTGACGGACAAAAATATTACTTTTGCTTTGGATCGCAGACGAAGACGTAGGGCAGCACCACTATTTAGATTTAACTTTTCTTTTTATGTAAAGATTCTTATTCTTGGCGGGAGAGGTGCGAGTAGTAAATTGACAAGGAGTACCTGACTCATGATTTATTGTGAAATCTCAGTGTAAATCTGTGCATCTTATTTTAGCAGTCACACAGTGTAATGTGCGTTGGTCTCAAATCTCGAAATAAACTAACGATTATTTTGTTAGACGAAAATATAAATAAAATGGTAGTTTCATAACACTTTTTATTTCTGCATTTTGTAATGAATGATTTTCGAGTGCTTATGTGGGAGTAAGAGGGTGTGTGTGTTATTCAAGGGGTGAAAATTACTTATTTAGTCCCAAGACGGTGTTTGGCACCCGTAACGTAGTGAGAGCGCTAATAGTTCGAGGGACTAAGTAAGTAATTAACCCGAGGAGGTAAACACTGTGCTTTTTCATTACGAATACGAGGAAAATAAGAACATAAATTATTAACTAAAGAAAAAATTTGTGTTGATCGGATGTTGTCGCTTTCCCGCTTATTTTGTTTTTTTTTGTCCCATAGTCGTCCAGTTATACAGCCAGTATTTTTCATGTTCATCATTAAAAAAAATAGCAAAGATTTTGTCGAAATCTCAATATAATATAATTTTAACTATTTCTCTAAAAGTCATTTTAGAGAAATAGTTAAAATTATATTATATTAAAGTCATAATATAATTTTATTCTTAAGTTAACTTTATGTTATTTTAATTTTAAATCGCGCTTTAAATGAGGGGCAGTATAAAAACTTGGAACATGGTTCAATAAAAATGTGAAAATAGACCAAGTTTTTTTTGATAATTTAACAGCTGTCAGTTGAAAGCGCCCGCAGGCATGTTATGACCTACTTTCAGACTATGAGTAATGAAAAGTAATTTACTGCGGTACTCAGAGATATTTAATACTTATTTAAGCCGTCACTTAGTCTTTACTAAGTGTCAGCTTACGGTTTCACACACTTTTTGTACCTATGACCAAACTGTCAGAACCTTTACTAAGTGATGGCCTAAGTATTCATTATAGCTCTCTGAGTGCGGCAGTTTTTATAACTTATTAGTTATTTTATAACGCAAATTGTATAATATAGATTGCTTACTGTCGAGGTTAATTTTTGTTTACTGTGACTTAGTGTCAGTGTTATTATAAGTTTATGTAAGTATTTAGTTTATTTTATCGACAACCTGTTTGTTTGAGAACCGACCCCAACATATAATATTTGGGAAAAGGTTAGGCAGATGATGATTTCAGTGAATAGCTAATGTTCAATGCCCTCCGAAATCTTTCATAATAATCATAACATTATATGAAGTGTTATCGTGAGTAATAAATGTTACCTATTGAATCACGGGAGCCATTCGTCTTGCCGAGGCACAATCGTAACTTTTCGTCATGCGTTTGCTTTACCGAATTATTGTTGGTTTTCCTCTTGGAAACTTTACTTACGTATTTTTGGTTGGTTTCTTAATAGTATTAAGAATGTTTACTGATTAAAAAAAAATATTCTAATTAGTCCGGCTGCTTGAGTATCGAAAATATTGAATACGTATTTTTTGTTTTATCAAATCAATAAAAATGCACGAAGATAAAACGCGTCAAAGATTTGAGTGGGGGTTGGTGACGTCACTGACTGCTAAAAAATGTCATACTAATGTCTTACAGTTGGCCCGAAAGGGCAGACGCCCGTCGGGGCCGCGGGTTGTCCACAGGTTATCGCGGCCTCGCCATAGAGGGCGAAGAAGGAACATGGGTGGTTTTTAATCAGTAGAAGTCTGACACTCCCTTTCGCTCTGCCCAAGAGCGGAAGGGGTTATTCGATGATTTTACACCCGCCAAAAAAAAAAAATGTCTTACAGTATGATGTCACACGAGTTTTCAAAGCACTGTATAGTCTTCATTGTTTGTTTACGTAAGAAAAGAAAAAATACGTGTCCAATATTTTTTGGTAATCTATAGGTACCTATGACGGACTAATTCGATTTTTTTTTGTTATCTATCCTATTGTAAAGTCATAAAGTACACATCCCTTCACCCCACCATCATTCGCTTCGCCTTATTCTAGTTTATTTGTCTTCTTCGGTTAAAGGCAATACGCTCGCCTCTTGCAACCAGTTATTTATATATTTATTTATGTACACACAAAATACAAAAAAAGGAAATCAAAAATAGAAGAGCACTAAGATACTGCTTATTTCAGAGGAAATATCTTCCAGCAGACCTGCGAGAGGAAAGTTGGATAAGAAATATAGACACAGTGTGTAGAAAAGACAAACAGGAAAATTTTAATTTGAATTTAGTACAAAATTGTATCGATATAAAATAAACATACCTACATAGAAACACTAGTGTTATGAGTCATGTTAGTTTGAACGAGTGACATAATATATTATATTGAAACCTGCTATAGGGCATGCTTACATGATATTAATAAAAATATGAACAAATATGTTATTTATCAGCGTTTATTTTTCTTCTTGGGCAGAGCGAAAGGGAGTGTCAGACTTTTACTGACTAAAACCACCCATGTTCCTTCTGAGCCCTATATGTCGAGGCCGCGGTAACTTGTGAACAACCCGCAGCTCCGCCAATACCTACACACCTATTATAAATTGTTTAAGTGTAGTGTCTTGCTAATTTTATTTTTGAATGTAAAAGAAATCATAATATTCATATTTCATTCATATTTTTTTTTTTTTTTTTTTTTCTTTTAGCAGCGATAAATAAAACGACAATCATTCTATAAACACAGACGGATAATGCCGTAACTGTCTGAAAATAATTCTTATCAATATACTGTTTTCCTTGAAAACGTTCGCAGACAAAATATTACTAATGTTATCTCTATATGCTCATGTTTTGGCATCAAATAATAATGTTTACTTGTGGTTTTCACATACTAGGAAACCAACATGGTTCCCCTGTAATGCTTTGGGTAAATTGTACGGATTTGTCTGGATGACATGATGTAAGTATAAGTTGCATTAGACTGAATCACTGTTGAAATACAAGAAGTTGAATCTGCATTCAAAAGCGGCACGTTTGGATGTTTGACACTTTGTATAAATATACAGTATTAGAACCAACATGGTGTATTACGAACCCTTCACGAAACTGTCAACTAAGCATTCTGTTCATCAATCTAAGTAATTCTACGCAAAAAAAAATTTTGGTAAAAAAAATTGTTGCTAGGAAAACTTTTTTTGGGATAAACTTACGTTTTGCGGTAAGACTAATTATTGTAAAAGATTCAAAACATTGTGATGTGTGATAGTAAGGGGGTCATGGAAGCATTGAAAGTGAATTGAAAAGAGCAATCAAATTGAACAGATTGCTGCACAAACAGGACTCGTAAATATTTCAGTCCTACATTAACTAGTTTAGTTGATGTATGTCGTGTATGTTTGAGTTTCTGTGAGAGGATGAACGAAAGATGATTTTTCTTAGCTTGTTTTGATTGATGATGCACGAAAGGCAAATTTTCTCTTTTTTGTTTATTATTTTCTGTTCCTGTACAATATCTATGTGGTTATAGCTATAGTTTAATTTTTATTTTTAATTGTAATTTTTTTTTGTGTGTTTATAGCATCGGTTTGGATACTCTGTAATGTTGCTATAATTAATATTAAATAAATAAAGTAAATAAAAATAAAATATGTAGGTACTGACCATAATTTAACAGGCGAATTGTGTTTTCAACTGAAATAGTACACTTCTGCCCTTCAGGCTATTTAGGTTTTAGAGGCCTGATTATTGGTAAATGGGCGACCAAAATAACAAAAATATTTCGGTAAAAAATAAATTCACATAACATTATCCCCGAAATTAGACAGAGGTGTACCCAATAGGGTAGTTGCCCAAAAGATCAGAAAAAGTCCGTCAGATAGATTTCTGAAAAATTTTGGACGCGTCTTTTTTCGTTTTTCAATTAAACAATAAATGAACACGATACAGCGCTTCAAAAAGTCGCGCGACGTCACAGTTTGGTACATTTCTTACCAGACAGTGACGTCACCAACCCCCATTAACGATCTTTAAAACGTTTTATTTTCAGAAAAAAATATTAATTTCTAAAAATAATCCATCATTTTCCAACAATCTAAAAGACGGACTAAACAGAATCATGTTTTTGTTATTCAGTCAACTACGAGTACTATTTGTATTTTAAAAACCTTATAAAAAAGTTGAAACTTATGTATATAAATAGAAGGTTGCCAGGTATGGTCTAGAACAAAATTAATTTAAAATAGGCTGATAATCAGCACTTTCTGCACGTCAAAGTTTACAAGAGCCAGTCCTCCAAAACATCCGCCATTTGACACTTCCTAGTTTTTTAGTTGGGTAAAAAAACTTACGGTTATGCCGCATGCCGCAAGCAAGAGCTAGTTGTCACTTGTTGTAAAGGGTGATGTAAAAGTACCCTTAACGCAAACGAAGGGCACTTGTTCTTCCCACCACTGCGATATTTTTTTTGTTCTAGACCATACCTGGGAACCCCCTAGTTACGGAGATATTGGGGGACAAAGTTCCAAATTTTTCACAGCTGATTTTGTAAATACTAGTTTTTTAGTTTTAGCTTTATTTACCTCCTTGACCCTTTTACTATTCAAAGCATCCAGTAGCACAATGTTTTAAGAGTGCTACATTGAGTTTGACCGTAAAATGAGATTTTTGACCCCAAAAAAAAGTCGTTTCCCAACATAAATTCATACGTAGGGGTACTTAGTTTGATGTACAGAATGCTTGGTTGACCAATGTGTTAAGGGTTAATTTACACCCTGTATAAAGTCAAACATAACATATTTTTATTACTAGGTGCACAAGTAAAATTAATTTATCAGCCGAAACGTCGAATAAATCGAGTTGACACGGCTATTTCTTGCGATGACAAATATTATCGCAGAAACGCAAAAAGTAATGATAAATACACAAGGATAACAACGGGTTCAACGCAAAGAGTTGAAGTACCTAGGGTATTTATTTACATAGATAGTAATCTAACCTAACCTATCTATTATAAATAAATTCCTTTAATTTATTTGGGTAAATTTAGGCAAATGCGACGCTTGAAAGGCAGGACTCTTGTCTTATTCTATTCTCGCTTTCTAAGTCTTCCTGGCTTCGGTTGGTCTATCAGATTGGTGATCTTTCAGTTCCCTTTTCCTTTCACCTGTCAGGGTTCCCGTCTGGCCATCTGACTAATATTTTGAAGAAGTCACCTCACATATTAGGTAAGCTGACAGACGGGTCTCATTATTTAGTTAATCTCTGATACTAGGTTAGGCTTTAACCACACAATTTAAAAGAGAATTAAGAGTTTCTGCTTTTCGAGCAGAGTTTCTTAAACATATTCAATACAAATGGTATAGTCTGTGAAAATCGAGAGAGTTCTTATTTTTTTATTAAAATCTACCGGCGTTATCCACTGCTGTTAGGATAAGTCATCTTAGATTTTTGTATGACTACATGATGTGTAGGTACGTGCTTATAAACATGGGGACACTTTTGTAGTAAGTCTTGTACTAGACTATACCCGCTTCTTCGCTCGCGTTATGTACGAAAACTTACACTCGGGGGTTTTTAATTCTGACTTCACTTCAATATTAATTTTATTTTTTAAGGATCAAGTTATCTGAATTAAATTAATTTTATTTATTTATTTCAAAATTCAACCCTTATTGGAGTTAAATACACTCAAGTTTGTTTGGAAAATCGTCATTTACACGTGGGTGAATCTGCCGGCACAAGTTAGTAGGTACCCTTTATATATTTTTTATTTTTTTATTTACTCTCACAAATACTCGTGCTCCGCCGGGCGCAGTCGCTGTCTGTGTTTACTGGCACCTGCGCACTGTTGATTTTTAATCCTTTTTGTTTTTTTTTTTGGCGGGTGGAAAATCATCGAATAACCCCTCCCGCTCTTGGGCAGAGCGAAAGGGAGTGTCAGACTTCTACTGACTAAAAACCACCCATGTTCCTTCTTAGCCCTCTATGTCGAGGCCGCGATAACTAGTGTACAACCCGCGGCTCTTTCGGGCCCCTCCTATGTTGCTGACATCTCTTTGAGGCGCGCGTGGAACACGAACGCGCCGTCGACACGGCCTGTTTTCGTCGTAAGACGGACGGACGGCGAGTTAGCCCATCACTCACCGTCCACAGGCCCGCGTCTACGGTGGCCGGAGGTCATCGCGTGACCCCCGACGCCCGGAGCGCCTCCCGCGGCGGCTGGGACGAGAGGTTCTCTCCCTCTCGCGTTCCGCCACCTCCTTCGCTAGCATCACTGCTTCACAGAAGGAGGCGACGACGGCGTCCCATTCCTCCTCGCCCCGGACCATGGCTTGCACCAGGGCCGGGTGCGAGAGGTCGCCGCTGCCGATCACCGCTACGAGAACACGGCTGGGCTCCGCCCAAGCGGGGCACACCTTCACTGTGTGCTCCACCGTGTCCTCCGGCCGATCCTCACAATGGTGGCATCCGGGCGTTTCCTCTCGCCTGATTCGGTGCAGGTACCTCCCGCAGGTATCCTCAGCTCAGCTTAATCCATCTTATTATAAAAAACTTATATTGTGCTGTTGAAGATTCAACAGCACAATAGGGTAGCTGTCCGTGTTAGGCCTTAGCAACAAAGTAGGAAAAGCAAATTAATACTTTACATTGCTATCGTCGACTTATCAGCAAAAACATCCTTGGAGTAAGAAATCATTTACATTTTTAAAAATAAATCTTTGCAATTTCTTATCAGTGTTTCAGTGATTTTGTTACATAATAATAATATAAGAGTTATGTTACATCTTACTAAGATGTAACATAACATCTCGCTCGTAATGCCCGAAGGATTAGGCAGAGGTGTACCTAACAGTAAACCAACATTTCACAATTTATGTTAAATCCCATATTATGTAATAGGTAGCGACCCTATTGCCTACTGCTACTGTTAGAATCAGAACCCAACAACACTGGATGACCCGGGAATCAAACCCAGGCTCATCCTCAGCAGTTGCACATATGACCACTACATCATTGACGCAACGAAGGATATTGTGTTGAACAGAATTATAAGTTATAACACAAATGTTTTAGTATTTACGTTATTTCAAAGAAACGGTAAGAACGGACAGGATTGCAAGTTTACAAGCATCTAACAGATTGATTATATTTAATGCTTGTATTGTTAGAATGTAATTATGTAACTACAATGACAATACCTAAGAGGTATGATAATTATTATTTATTTCACTGTTTATCCGACTGTATCTGCTTGTAATATAAAAAGCATGACCACAGTATTCGCTTTTCACTACACACTACCCATGTAAAATAGGTACATTTTAAAATAATTATTTTAATTAACAATTAATTATTAACCTAGAAAATGCTAGGTTCATTCTGCCATAACTGTCTTAACCCTCAAGGAAAACAAGCCTAAAGTTACGTATGTACAAACCATACTTAAATAAACCGTTTTCACCCGGAACAGCACAGAAAATAATATACTAAATAATTGGCCAATCTTGGCCCAACATTCGAAGCCACCGCCAACAATGGCGAGAACGCTCTTGACCCATTTTCACGTATTATAAAACATAATTATGATCGGGATAGAAACCGCGTGGTTTCGCCACGTGGTGTTCAGAGGTTATGTCCATGGCCTTCACGTATTTAGACATAGTGGATGAATTTATAGTAACATGTAATAAGAATATATGTTCAGAAGTAACAGCAAAAGTAGTACATTAAAGTACAAAGGAGCTCGTGGCTATAAAGGGTGTAAAAGTACCCTTAACGCAAACGAAGGGCACTTGTTTTCCACACCACTGCGATCATTTTTTTGTTCTAGACCATCCCTGGGAACTCCCTAGTTACGGAGATATTGGGGGTCGAAGTTCGAAATTTTTCACAGCTGTTTTTGTAAATACAATTTTTTCAGGTTATAACTTTACTTAAATTACCTCCGTGACCCGTTTACTATTCAAAGCATCCACTAGCACAATGTTTTAAGAGTGCTACATTGAGTTTTACAGTAAATTGTGATTTGTGACCACAAAAAAAAATGTCGTTACCCAGCAAAAATTTTTGCCTAGGTAGTCAAGGTAACCAAGTATTCTGTACATCAAATTATGTATAGTTTAATGTACAGAATACTTGGTTCACGTTTGCGTCAAGGGTTCATTTACGCCCATTTTTGTATGTTTTGAAGTAACTAGTAGAACAGTACAGAGGAGATCGGGCTATAAAATAATAGGGTAGTTAACAAAAAAAAAAAAATAAGTCCGTCATATTGATTACCAAAAAATATTGGACACGTATTTTTTCGTTTTTCACGTAAACAAACAATGAAGACGATACAGTGCTTTAAAAACTCATGTGACGTCATACTCTAACTGCCGTACACAGAGATATTTAATGAATACTTAGCCGTCACTTGATAAAGGTTTGACATACAAAACAGACATAGTAAAGGTTTGTTTGTTTGGCCAAACTGTCAAAACCATTACTAAGTGAAGGCCTAAGTAATCATTAAACCTCTCTGAGTGCGGCAGTAAGACATTTAATTAATATGACATTTTTAGTGGTCACCCCCACTCAAATCTTTGACGCGTTTTATCTTCGTCAATTTTTATGGATGATAAAACAAAAAATAAGTACTTAAGTCAAGTAAATAAGTAATAAGTACTTAAGTTAAGTCAGTAAACATTCCTATTGCCGTTCGGGTCGATCTTTATGTTAGGCTGTGCTTGCCTTACATAGTCTGTGGATGAGTGGACAGGTTTATAAGGATATATTAAAAAAAAAATTGCACTTAATTTTATCAAAACATAGGTTTAAGTTATTCAGAAGAGGCAATTTGTTAAGACAACTAAGAAAATTCAACATCAATTAACCTATAAGAAAAAAACAAGCTAGGTATAATGATTTCATTTTGTAAGAGATTTAAGCACTTTTAGCATTCTTTGCAATATTTTACATCATAATACTTAACTAGTTATTGGGCATCTGATCCACAGATTACTGTAAATAATTTATCATAGAAAATAAATAATAATCGATTCAGTTAACCGAGAGAAATCGAACTGTGGGAACATCGATTATAATTAGGTTCGAAACAATTTACTCTGGAACTCGAAAATCGATTAATATAATAGCACTTTAATGAACTGTATCATAGTAGGTTGCCATGGACCTCTAAACTTATAGGAATGTTAAATGGTAACTAAACGCAAATTATATAAGATTGTTTACAAAAAATAACCTGGCTATTATAAACTTCTCAATAACAACTCACCTTTTCTTACCTACCGACCTTGAAATGCATTTATCAATATGATCAGAAACCGGTAAACTTGTTTACAAATACGCCGTACCTAAAATAAAGTTTCCATTTTCCGATAGTTAGGTACAGGTACTTACCTAACTAATCGACATATACCAAGTCAAAATACTTGAAAGCAATAATCTTCTTCCTCAAAATCTTCTTAGCAAGTTGATTTCGTTCGAGATAAACATTTTACGAATATAAATTACTCGACATCGCCTTATCGACTGAATAAACTACGCACAAAACTTTGTGTTGTAGTGTGGGTGGAATGTACGATAGCGATTACGTGTGCCTGTGTGCGTACTCAGAGATTGTGTGGGTTTGTTATTGAGACGGGGAAATAGGTAGAGAATAGAGGGGATTTATATTGTTAATTTTTACACACATAACGCATATAATTCCCAAAATATTAGGTAGAGAACTACCTAGTACCTACATGACATTCTCATTTCGCCAGTTCTATTTATTTCCCATTTAATAGCGGGCGAGCCTATTTCCTGTTGAAAAATATCCCAATAACAATTTGCCCGATCTGGTATTCGGAACACAACCCTAATGAAAAAAAAAAAAAACATAACCCTATATCTAATTCACAAATATACCATCAACTGACACATAAAAAACAAACCTGAAAATAGGCTTTCAGTAAGCGATTTTCATAAGAATCACTTCTGCGATGGGTAGGTAGGTATCATACTTGCTAACATAGTCATCCTATGATTCATCATTTCATTCATTCATCCCAAACATTATATGATTCAACAATACCTATCTGAAGGTCAACTCAACACAAATCGGTGTCAACAAAGTAACGTATCTGCAACATAATCTATGCATGTTTTGATGTGCCCGCTCGTGTGTAGTGTGTTTACAATATACAAAACGCGTATGTGTGCGTGTAGCAAGTAAACGTATTTATTTTAGGCACAGACTACACCCGGTTCAGTCCTCCTCGTCTTTTTAATCGACCAACAGTGTCAGTGGTTTGTGAAAATATTATTATTAAAGAAAAAACTATTTGGAATCAACATGTCGGCATCACCTATTGCGAGGCAAGCCACCAATGTCCAGGCCATTCCTTCGAGAAGGGTTCTCATCACCGACCCTTCACAGATGCCTGATGTGTACTCCAGCACCCCTGGAGGCACTGTCTACTCTACTACTCCTGGAGGTAATTGAACTTTTTTATTATTAGGTCATAGAGAATGAGGTAATGAGATGACCTCGTTTTTTAATCTGTGATAGCATATCATCTAGGCTGAATACTCAAATAGATGAAGCTGGCAGATGAACGTCGAAATTGGTGGAAGAAAAGAGCGGCCTAAACCCAGGAGTGGGCGAGTTCAAGCTGTGGATGAAAATATGGATACTTAGAAAGATATATAAAAAAAACCGCTCTAAATAATAATCTGTCCAAGCCCTAAAGTTTAACAGCTTAGCAAGTTAGAATCACTTATAATTAATTATACACACAAGCTAACAATAGAGACTTACTGCCGCACACGGAGAGCTTTAATGATTACTTAGGCCATCAGTTAGTAAAGGTTTTGACAGTTTTGTCATACAAAAATATTACTAAGTGACGGCTTAAGTAATCATTAAATATTTCTGAGTACGGCAGTACACAAAACAACTGTCAAACAACGCTTAAATATTCTATTGCCAGCATTCACTGGGATGAAGGGAAGAAATACTTATGTAGTCTCATGCATCATGAGTTGTAAAACTAATTTTAGAAGCCACAATGAACTCTGTATTGAGCTTAATTGTAGAGTAGCTGACCTTGGTAGGGTTTAATAAGTTCAAAACTTTGAACATAACAAATTAGTATTGAATTACTTACGTTTTATTAGTATGAATGTACTCTTGTTATTGTAAACAATTTAATTAGTTAGGATAATTATGCCTAAAATATGATAATACTATGCTATAAAATTATTTAATAGTAGATAAGCAAATACATACCTGTAAACACAAAAATAACATTGGTTTTGATAGAAACATTTAATACGAATTGGTATTCTAAGAAATCAAACTCTTGAAACCGTCTGTATAAGAATTGTAAGCAAAGTCATGGTGAAACATCTTATAATACAGATTCCTCAGAAATTAGTAATTACTGTAACAATTAACAATAATAACTAGTTATCTTTTTACAAAAAAACTTCCACTGAAGCAGGATTATAGAACCTAATCTATTCTCGTAATCTATTCTGTTCTACCTTGTAGCGCACTGGTTAGCTTCACCAAAACATTGTAACATTATCATAATACCTATTAGGAATGCTACTTTCAAACAAACAAAGATAATCCACGCCTTTGTTTGTGTAACCCTTCTGATTATAAACAACGCAACTTGTTGTTTATGTTTTCGTATAAAACATAATAATATTACGACCGTAAATTGTAGTCATTACACAGCCTACGCAGAAACAGTAACATGGGCTTTGCAATCTAAAGTTTAGACTAGAATTTAGTTTGTAAACCCACTTTACTACATTTAATTTATTTGAAAATGAACAAGTTTGAAATTAGAGGAATTTCTGGAATTATATGGTCCTCTGGGAACTAAACTGTCTGTCTGTGACTGCTTTTAAATTACCCTTGGTTTTAAAATTTCAGCAGATAATCTTATTAGTTAAGTTAAAATTAGGTACTGTTAACGCCGCGCCTTCGCTCAAATAAAATAATTTTACCGAGTAACTGAGAAGAAAAAATAGAAAATCGGTCAGAAACTACACTCAGTACCTAGATACACCAATTTTTGCTACTGGGGCCCAACAAATTGAGTGTATAAATGCTTGTAACTTCTGCCTAAATGAATACTGATATACAGTGTGATTCTTTATAATGTGCACATATCGAAATGGGGGAATCTATGCTTAATTTTATCGACGGAAAAATTATTAAAAAAAATCTAAATATTTTTTAATATTTTATATGGAATTTTTAAAAAAATTGTCTGCTACTGTGACCCCAGTTTAAACAAAACGGTGTAACTTTCAAACTAAATTATCTATCGCGATGAAACAAACTCCATAATGATTGGAAGCAATTAGGCGTCCTCGTAAAATGAAAATTGTGGAAAAAAACTCACCTAAATTGAAAATAAACACGTTTTTTGATCAAAAAAACTTTTTTTTTTCATAACTTTTTACATAAAATTGTTTAACCGCGATAGATAATTTAGTTTAAAAGTTACACCGTTTTGTTTACATTGGGGTCACAACAGCGGACAACATTTTTGAAAATTCCATAAAAAATATTAAAAAATATTTAGATTTTTTTAAATATTTTTTCCATCGATAAAATTAAGCATAGATTCCCTAATTTCGATATGTGCACATTATAAAGAATCACACTGTAGAGCTAAACGAAGTGTCTACACACTTCCTAACCTAACTTTACTAAACGAAAACGTGATTCATTACGTAAATGTAAACACCACGTGGCGATAATATTAACTGTATTATTTGAGTTATGTAACCACTTGGCAACCAGTCGAACACAATAGACTGTTTGTTTGAGATAGTGGAAACAACTATGTCCACTTTATACTCGTTTCATTGAACATCTCGAATAGTCGATCTGTCTGTTTGCGCTTAGATATTTTAAAACACAACGGATTTTAATTTAATTTCTAGCAATAGATAGAGTTATTCAAGAGGCAGGTTTATACGCCGTGCAAAGCCTGGGGGCGCGCGGGCTTTTCGATAGTCATTTTATAAAACACGGTTATGATAGCGCTACGATTGACATGGTACCTACATTAATACACGGTTGGAATTTCAACGATTACTTCAATACCGAGAGTTAATATTCCCATAGTGCATTGAAATTTAGCCATGTACAATGTACATCGTAATATCCAGTATTAACTAGATCGTGGAGGTCAGATAATAATATGCAGTTTATGAACATCATCATCATCGTCAACTCAATGTAAAACATTGGTACCTATTTAGTGACGGCGAGACTGAATGCCGATCCTAAAACAGCCTTTTTCCTAACTAAGTAGATGATGATTAATACTAAGGCATTTATTTAAGTGATCAGTGTGAATTTATGCACATTGGCCACCATGTTTGATAAACCTGTAGAAGTTTCTAGATAATTATACAGCTTTTACATCTGGTTTTCAATTTTAATATTGTTTATCTTGTATTATCATCGTAAACACATTAAAATTTTGATGTTTTCAGTTATGTTTTACCGATACGCAGTTATCATGTAGGTATTCTCCGATTTCGAATACCTACTACGACGAAATGTTATGTATTCGTCATAAAAAAAACTGCATAAATAAACATAATATTATGTAAATGACGCAGCACTCGGATATTTGTTATTAAATTCAAGGAAAAAAAACACACCTAATCGTGGATAATTTTAAAACCAATTTGAAGCAATCTTATTAATAAAGTAAAATGATTACGACTTTTCGTTAAGGTTCGTATAAAAGTCTGGAGTTTTTAAGATCATTGATAGCGAAGTCCTCATCGACTGAAAGAAAGCGCTTGTGTATGCTTCAAGCGGCTTATGGATCATTAGGAACCAACTTATCTTCGGAATCAAAGTGACGGGTAAATGTCAGCGGGCTCTGGTTTTACATTACGAAAAAAATTTTGACAAAAATGTAGACATAAGAGATTTATAGTACATTTTTATATAAATGGGCAAAAACGTCGTTTGATACACGTGGGTATTTGTTACTGCAGTTATTGCAGTTTTCCCTCGAATGCAAACTATTAAGTGCATCATCCTGATTTTTAATCAGGATCAATTTCTGCGAATAAGAAATTAAAAAATCAAACCCATGGCCATGCCTCATGCATTTATTTATTAGAAACATGATAAAAATATTGATAGGTAGGTATTCAATATGCATTGCGATAGTACCAAACTACATACATACTTACAAAGATATCACAGGAAAAAAATGGCGTATCATAACATTGTCGAAATAGAATTTGAACGAGCATAATAATATGTATTTTCGTCGACACCACGAGAATGTTTTCCTAGTAAATTCATTAAACGTGATGTGTTATGTCGTGTGACATAACCACAGAACACTGTTCTTTGGACATAACAGCTTGAACGTCTTTGAACTTCGCGATATTGTATATTATATTTACCTACCTATGAATAGAATATGTACGTAGTTTCTTATGTAAATAAGACATTTTTGAAACCGACTTCAAAAACAGATTACCTTGGATTCCAAAGTTGTGTAGTAGTGACTTTTAAGGAAATTATACGTACCACACTATCGGGATTCCGTACTCAATTTGTACCACTATTAAAGTATGTTTTGCACTCCATTTAACATCAAAAATCTAAAAACAGGCTTAACTATAGATTTTAAGCGAGCTAAGAAACCTATTTTCAAGTAGATTTACGAATTTTATTAAAAAGTCTTCTATTTCCCTCTTTCCAGGTACGAGGATAGTATACGAGAGGTCATTTATGATGTCGTTACGGCAATCACCGATATCGCAGACCCCACCGAAGTGCGCATTACCTGCCGCACTGCTAAAGAACCCTAATTCCGTCCCGAATGTCATACAACCGACTTCTGCGCAGAAGGCGCGCTCAAACTCAATCTCATTCGACGAGTCGCAAGAAACATTCAGCATGGATCTTTAGTAGGTTAAGCTTTAAGTCATTACAAAAAAATCTGCTGCTTATTGTTACAATTTCATTGTAAGTTCTACTGTTCTCTCTTGTTATTTAACCTCTGGAATAAACCTTATGGAAATGAGGATAAAGGTGACTGCAAAATCAGAGGTTAAATAATTTAAGAGGACTAATACTACGTGTGCGCTTATTTTATGTCTCTTTTCGTACCATAAGTGCCAATTTTGTTTAAAACTTAGGACCAGATATTAAAGTAGCAACTATTTTAATACTACATCCCCTAAGAAGTTATTTTTAAGTTAGCTTTAGCTCGTATAAGCGTGACTGAACATTTATAATAGCGTTCAAAACGCGGTCCTTTGCCACGCCCGCCAAAAATACAATAAAAAATATAAAATACAGATTAAAACATCTTTAGAAAAAATAAATCAATTCTTATTGGAATGGATGCGTTCATTGTATGAGACCAAAAATGTATTTATTGTTGAAAAAATGTGGCAAAAGATAAATATTGTAAATAATTGTTAGTTTTATATGCGTGTAACGCACACTGTAGGTGCTTAGTATTTTTATATTAAAAAAGCAGTGCCATTACCTGGAAGTTAATTCTAGTAAGATAATTTCCTTCCAACTGGTGTTGCTGACATTGTTATGAAATCTCAGATTATTTTTTAATATTCTCTGGGTTTTGCGATATTAATTTTTATAAGAAAGAATCGGTCACAGATTGTTGAGATCTTGTAAGTCAAATTGTATTATTACGGTAGGAATCTGAAAACGTAGGAATTAATTGAAGTTTCTATAGTATGGGCTAAACAAAGCTTTCTGAGATCCTTTGCAGCAGTTTTCAAAACTTTCAATTTTCTGATAATTCTGTAAGGGATAGTCAGTCTGACTTTATTGACTTAAGTAGCCCTAGATTAAGGACTTACTGAAATGTTGTTCCAAAGCATTTAATTAGTGTCTGTAAATGGATAAAGTCCATTAATACTTATATATCTCTTGTTAAGGCGTGGATATACGTGAATTGACTTTTTTAGGATAGGTACATTAGAACCATTTTTTTCAGCAACCATCACCGGTTTTTTTTTTAAATATACTACTTACTACTATTTTTCTCCTAAACTATCAATCATAGATACAACCTTTATTGCTTTTTTGCCATCAATATATTATATAAAATCATGCCGAGGGAACCTTCGGCTTATATTTCCCAATGACTTTCTTAATTCTTTATATGTATCTTTTTTACGTAATCGCTACTCTGGCGCCCAATAAATCGGTTGCGGGAGGGTGGCATGTCAGTGGCGTATATCCAACCCTTAAACGGAAGTGATGATCCAGCTCCGTGGATGCTTTCAGTATACTTAGTGTGTGAGCTATGTTGATATTACGATATATACGACTGCCAGTATAATAATTGTGGAAAATAAATGTTTACATTTCATTTTGAATGTCTCATTGAATTGCTTATGGGAATAGCACCTACGAGTAGGTACCCTTCCTATCACCTTTTTTCCCCTTCAACTAGGATATCGAACCTCTCCAGCCCAAAAATGTGAAGCCAGGTTAATTTTAGGATAACACGATCAATAGTTCATGAGCAATAATTCAGGGGAAGGGTGAATACATTTCAAAACTGACCATTGCCATTTCCTGCCAGCTCTTTATACAAATGATGAGAGGATCTCCTGGGTGAATAATAAGAGCCATTCAGCAGGGCTATTGCGTATCTTTTAAATGACAGTGGCTATCATATAGTGTTCATCAAATAATGTCAAATGGTTTCATTTTGTACTAAACCATAACCAATTTGACAGTTAATCCATAGACAATATGATAGCCCCTGTCATTTAAAAGATACGCAATAGCCCTGCAGGTCAATCTGTAATTAAGCCGCGTTGGCAGAACTGCCTCCGTGGTCAAGTGGTTTAGGCGTTTGCCTTGTGACCCGGTGGTCGTGGGTTCGATTCCCACGGAAAGCATACTTTGTAAAGTTGCTTGGCTAGGATATTGCAGGCTTGAATCACCTGATTGTCTGATAAAAAGATGATTCCGTGGTTCGGAGGGCATGTATAAGCCGGTGGTCCCGGCCGCCAAGTGGTGGTCGTCAAACCATGTCAGAGGGCCTTCTTGTTTGGCGGTCGGAAAATCATCAAATAACTCCTTCTGCTCTTGGGCAGAGCGAAAGGGAGTGTCAGACTTCTACTGTCTAAAAACCACCTATGTTCTCTCTTAGCCTTATATGTCGACGCCGCGGTAACCTGTGAACGCCGACGGGATGTCATAAGGCCCTTAAGGCGGTAGAGGCCCTTTTTTTTTTTTAGGCGGGTGGAAAATCATCGAATAACCCCGGGTCCCGCTCTTGGGCAGAGCGAAAGGGAGTGTCAGACTTCTACTGACTAAAAACCACCCATGTTCCTTCTATGTCGAGGCCGCGATAACTAGTGTACAACCCGCGGCCCTTTCGGGCCCCTCCCATGTTGCTGACATCTCTTTGAGGCGCGCGTGGAACACGAACGCGCCGTCGACACGGCCTGTTTTCGTCGTAAGACGGACGGACGGCGAGTTAGCCCATCACTCACCGTCCACAGGCCCGCGTCTACGGTGGCCGGAGGTCATCGTGGGACCCCCGACGCCCGGAGCGCCTCCCGCGGCGGCTGGGACGAGAGGTTCTCTCCCTCTCGCGTTCCGCCACCTCCATCGCTAGCATCACTGCTTCGCAGAAGGAGGCGACGGCGTCCCAATCCTCCTCGCCCCGGACCATGGCTTGCACAAGGGCCGGGCGCGAGAGGTCGCCGCTGCCGATCGCCGCTACGAGAACACGGCGGGGCTCCACCCAAGCGGGGCACACCTCCAATGTGTGCTCCACCGTGTCCTCCGGCCGATCCTCGCAATGGTGGCATCCGGGCGTTTCCTCCCGCCCGATTCGGTGCAGGTACCTCCCGAAACAACCGTGTCCGGTGAGGACCTGCGTCAGACGGAAGATGAGGGCGCCGTGGCGCCTCTCTAGCCACTCCTCAAAGAGGGGACTTACCGCCACTATCGTGGCGTGCCCTGCACGGGGTTGCGACAGTCGCTGTCTCCATGTCTGTCCGCCGCGCAGCAATTTGCCGCGGCAGCGGAGTGACCCCCCGGCGCAGCGCCTCTGCGCGCCATTGATGCAGGCGCGCGAGGACTATCGCCTCCAGATCCCACGGCGGCAATCCGGCAAGGAGGTTCGCCGCTTCGCGGGAGATCGTGCGGTACCCCCGTACCATCCTTACGGCCATGACCTGGGGCACCTTCAGGTAGTGGGCGGCCCGCTTCCTCAAAGCAGGCGCCCACACCGGGGCCCCGTAAAGGGCCATGGACCGCACGATCCCCGCATAGCGCCTCCGGCAGGAGGCGTTTGGCCCCCCCAGATTGGGCAAGAGCCACCTAAAGGCAGCCCCGGCCCGCTCCAGTCTGGGAGCCAAACGTCGGAAGTGTTCCACGAAGTTCAACCGGCTGTCGAGGACGAGTCCTAGGTACTTTAAGGTACACTCGACGCCGATGGGAACCCCTCCCACCATTAACTGGGATCCCGACGGAAGCGCATTCCCACGTCCGCGGTAGAGGCCCTTGATGCGATATAGAAACCGGTGTTTACGGTATTTACGGTGTGTGGGGTCGTTAGACCTTACTGGACCTTACTTGGGAAAAGGCTACCGCGCACGCTAGGCATATGGTAAGTGGGAACGTATAATACATACAGGGTAATTATATCTTAAGCAACTATACATTCTAGTACTTCGATTCTACCACCTTCCTTTACCGTCTATAAAGGGTGTAAAAGTACCCTTAACGCAAACGAAAGGCACTTGGTCTCCCCACCACTGTGATAATTTTTTGGTTCTAGACCATACCTGGGAACCCCCTAGTTAAGGAGATATTGGGGGTCGAAGTTCCAAATTTTGCACAGCTGTTTTTGTAAATACCAGTTTTTCAGGTTATAACTTTACTAAAATTACTTCCATTGCCCCTTTACTATTCAAAGCACCCACTAGCACAATGTTTTAAGAGTGCTACATTGCTACATTGAGTTTTACTGTAAAATGTGTAGTAGAGGTACTTAGTTTGATGTACAGAATGCTTGGTTGACGTATGTGTGAAGGGTTGATTTACACCCTGTATATGTACCTGCAACTTCTGACTATTAACAGTCCTAATATGGGCTTGAAGTATCCTACCTAACAATATCCGTAATACTTCATATTTCAGTCACATGCTCCTAAATCAGGCTCCACCGAAGCTAAGCTTTGGTATTAATGAGGCTAAATTAAAAGCCGACGCTACCTATCTCAGTTTGTTACGGATAGGAACTTATAATATCTTACGAGCTTGTAACTGATTCGGAATCGAAATGGATGGATAGAATGAATATATTGACAGGGATGCATTTATAGCTGTACAAAGCGACTGCGCGGCTGCGGCGCGGCGGTGTACTTATAATATGCGGAGTACAAACATTTTGAAGTTTTATTATTAGAAAAAGACTACGGATTCCTAAAAGTCCACCCCCTGAAAGGGTTAAATAAGGAATACATCGCGCACAGACTTTTAAAAATGTTTATTTTGGTTAAATGTTTCATCTTCCAATAAAGGGGTGCAAGAGATATCCATTTCAACTTTTCCTTTACCTGCGGTCATGTGAAATTAAGTTTATTTGGATTTATGTAAGTAAGTGATTTAAAATTAAGTATGTAGGTACCAAGGAGTTTGATTAATTTTGTACACATCAAACGTAGCTGAAAAAGTACAAGTTTTATTATCGTCAAACCATGATTTCATAGGTTGGTAATAGCCATATCGGGCCCAAGGCTATTCAATCGGCGACGCAGTTTTATTGCCAAAGTAATATTTATGGTGTTGCGGTAGGTCATAAAGTTGATTTTACGATAATGTAAAAGTACTTAGAGTACCTACCTGCACTATAAACGGCCTTGTTTGGAAAAACATACTTTAAACATCTACAGAAACAGTGAAGCTCAACGAAAACCTAGGGAAACAATTTATTTTAAAAATTTGTTCCAAAAAACAAAAAAATAATAGCGTAGGAGTAGGAAAAACATAAATAGGTACATAAGTAGCTACATTAAATAGATATAAATATCTAGATATATGTCACAATATAACCCGGAGTCTGAGTAGAGTCACTCATCAGACTCGACCTGACTCTTCCTGAAAAACAGTTAAGTCATTATGATTAGGCAAATTCAACATCACTCTGATTGACGACAATTAGTTACCTCGACAGCAATTAAATTATTAGCCTAAAGAGAAATGGTCTACTGCATGGACGAAAAATAGTAAGTACATTGTTATCCAAGGGGCGAAAATTACTTAATTATAGTCCCGAGACGGGGTTTAATAATAGTTCGAGGGACTAAATAAGTAAGTAATTTACCCGAGGTAAACACTGTGCTTTTCATTACGAATACGAGGAAAATAAGAACATGAATTAATAACTAAAGAAAAAATGAGTGTTGATCGGATGTTGTCGCTTCACCGCTTATTTTGTTTTTTTTTGTCCTCTGGTCTTCCAGCTATTCAGCCAATATGTTTCATGTTCATCATAAAATTAATGGCAAGCATTTTGTCGAAATCTATGTTATTTTAGAGAAATAGTTAAAACTTAATTATATTAAAGTCATTATATAATTTTATTCTTAAAAGTTAACTTTCTTATTTTTATTTTAAATCGCGCTGTAATTGAGTGGCTGTATAAAAAGTTGGACATGCTTCAATAAAAATGTGAAAATAGACATAGTTTTTTTTTAATAATTTGACAGCTGTCAGTTGAAAGCGATTCTCCCTAGGGCTGAAAAGTAGTACTTCCAACCCGCTCCGCAGGCATGTTATGACCTACTTTCAGAGCATGAGTAATGAAAAATACATTTAAGTTTAAGCAATAAGTTCCACATCCCGCCACCAGATGGCGCAACTCCTTTATCCCTTCTAGTAAAAGCGGTATAAATCACTGTAAGTACTTATAATGGCTGAGACTGACATCAGAGGTGTGAGTGATACCGACCACGCACGCGATCAAGCGTTAGGGAACCCAGCGTTGTGTTAACGTGGATCTAAGTATCTTGTTACTAATTTGTCTGCAATAGTGATGGTTCCTGAGTTCCTGACAAAAAAATATGATACTATTTAGTCCGTCAGTGAGATTATCGAAAAATATTGGATAGGTACGCGATTTTTGTTTTACCAAATTAATAATAATTGACGAAAATAAAACGCATCAAAGATCATAAGTGATGTCCACTTTCCTTTCCGGTACAAAATATACTGAAATTTGACGTTCGAGGCACTGTATCATCTTCATTTTAGTTAGGTTTGAAGTATGGTATATACCTAACAGGCACAGGAACACGGTAAATAGCTATATCTATTGTTTATGTCACACGAACACAACGACACTTTGTAAATCAAAAAACAAAAAAAAATGTTCGATTTTACGACACTGTTGGCGCAGTGGCTCAGGCAATGGACTGCTGCGCTGCGTGTCGCGGGTTCGATCCCCGCACTGAAATTTCTCCTGTATCGTGGGTTCAAACATTTAAACTCACACACACAAATACCCAGACCCGGAACAACTATCTGTAGGCCATACAAATATTTGTTCAATGCGGGGATCGAACCCGCGACACGCAGCGTAGCAGTCCATTGCTTGAGCCACTGCGCCAACAGTGTCGTAAAACTATAAGAAAAAGTCCAGCTTAAAATTGACACACGCCTCAGACACACCGGACGCCTGAACTCCTCTACCAAAACAGGTGACCGAGTTTTACCCGGTAACTTTTTAAAAAGAGCGCATCCGTGGTCAGTCTAGGTGGGGACCTAGACTGTACCCGGATGCCCTCTAAACTAGGACAAATGCGGGAAACCCAGACGGATGGCAATCCTAGGGTCAGCTTCTAATCTAGCCGGATGGAGCTGAATACCAGTATTTTACATGAGGCGATGTCATGATTAATATCAAAATTATGGTGAGGATTGATACATATTTTAGGATGTATGTATAGACCCTTTTTTCTGTCCATATTTACACACTAACTGAGGTACTCAGAGATATTTAATGATTACTTAGCCGTCACTTAGTAAATATTTGACATACTTTAGTGTGACAAAACTGTCAAAACCTTTACTAAGTGATGGCCTAAGCTGAGTGCGGCAGTAAGCAATGTATGACGCTGTCAACATAATAATTTAACTTTCGGTTTACCCTCCAATGGCGTCTTTACTAATATGCATATTTTAAATTTAAACAAAACTAAAGACAATTAGATCACAAAAAATGCAATGTTTGTGATTAGTTACAAAATTTAATTTAAATGATTATTGTGTACACTATCGCGTTAGGGTATACCTGTAAAGATAGTCGTAAGATGGAGAAATAAATAAATAAATGCTTTGATATTTTGTTCGTAATGGTCTCATTATGGGCCCGTTTTAATGTCTGAAAATCGAAGATAGCAAAGGCTCGAGGCATAATAATTTGTGAAAGTACTGCAGATGCCCATTCCAATGTGTAGATCTCTATGGAGAAGGATGGTCAAGAAACTCCATGGACACGTTTGTAAATCAAAATAATATTGTTACTAAATCTAACGCTGCAAATCACTGACTAGCCACGCCATCTATGGATTCAGTTATGAACTGAAGTCACTGGCGTAGGCGTCGTAGCATACCACATAGCCTTCTAACTAGGTACACCTATGATACCTATGAATATGAGTCTACGAACTAATGTTACGAACGTTTTTAAGAAAAAAATAAATAAAAAAAACTATAACTACTACGAGGCTACGAATGTTAATATAATGTCGATAAAAGGTCATGTTTTCCTGTTATAGTTACAATTTGTTCTTACATTCTACGGCTTCTAAACAATTTACTATTTACAATTTTTTTTTTTTTGCTATTTTTCTTAACGGTCTATTTCCGTTATAGAAAGTTTAACTGTTTATTCCTTTTATTGACGTGTTTTGTGTGAGAGCCGTTTATTACGTTATTAGCTGCATTCTCTTTCAACCTCTTTTTTTGAGAACCACATACTTATGTCGATAATTCTAAACGCATATTCTACCTATACGCTGACGCATTTATGTACAGGAATCTAGCACAGCAGATAAATTAACTTACAAAACGCGAAACCGAATGCATTATGGTAGCTTTATAAAAAGTTACCACAAAGCAGTTTGTCTGTTTGTATCACATTTGAAAATAAAATGAACTACAAATAAATACACTGTCCACTATCGCATGAAAAAATTTTTGAAACGACATTTAGGTATAATTTAAAAGAAAAAAAACAATTTATTTTTAAAATGGTATCGCTTGCATTTTTCTCACGAAAGCTGCCAGTACCTTTAAAAAAAAATTAACCAAACTTTTTAAGCCGCTGACTTTTTAATAAACATTCGTTTTAATTAAAAAAAAAACCTATTTCTTTAACCTTTATCCAAAAGTCAATGAACTCTTGTTTTGCGGTATTCACGAAGCACAATTCCATGGAAATTGTGGTGAGCAATTGTAACCTTTACGCTAATGTGAATAAGGTTGATTTTAATTTGCTAAGGAAAACTTAACAGCCCCTTTTTCACCCTCTCCCTTTGACGTTATAATCTGTCTGGAAATAATCGGTTCTGATATTTGCCTAACTGTTTATTTCATAACGTTAATATGATTAGATTTTTATAATAGGCTAACGCAGTAGGTATGTGAATGAAAGTTGAGTTATTTTATGCCAAATATTTCATAAAGGACTCAAAGGTACTTTCTTTGTAAATATAAAAGTTTGTAAAGGAATTTAATTCTTTGTTGTTAGGAATGTTTGCACGCAACTAAGCTTGATTTAGAGAGCAATTTGAGATTTTATAAATATTTGCTTTTGCGTCATGTGTTTGCACTTTTGTAGTGACGCGATGACGTCAATTTACTTTGTTTGTGGTATAAACATGTGATTAATGAAATCAGGTACCTACCTTATTTTCCAAACAAGCACGGAAAATGTCTTGAAAAAGTATTCATTTGAAAAATTTGACACTGTCCACTACAGCATAAAAAAAATAGAAATGCCATTTATGATTCAAAAAGAAAATTGTCTATTTATTTTAAATAATAAAATATTACGGCTTCGATTGCATTGTTTTGAAGAAAGCTGCCAGTAACAAGCTGTAACTAAAAAATCAATAATCAACTATACTTTTTTGAAGATTCGACGTTTGATAAACAATAATTTGTACCTACATCTATCTACAAATATACGAGTAGGTAAGTAGGTAGGTACCATAAAGCAGCCAGGATATTTAGGCAATCGAATTATTTATTTATGAATTACGAGTTTCTTACAATAGATTGTTTTTTTTTTTGTTTTCATGTTGTTTTTATTTAGTAAATGACATCATCATTCTCCTGCCCTTATCCCAATTCATTTAGGGTCGGGGCAGCATTGTTTGTGAAATGTATTTGAACAAAAAAATAAGATGAAAATCGAAACCAACGTTCCGATTTAGGCCATGCATTTAAAGATTCTTGTACATACACTAGCCTAGCTGTTACACGAAACTGTAAAATTTTCCCAATTAACCTAGAACATAACCTTAAACATAACTCTACAGCGTTAAAGTTGAAAATCAATAAGATAAATGGTATATCTATATTTATAGTTGTCCTCTATAGACAAAGAACTCGACCCGTTTTGCTAGTCATACAGAACGCAGCGGCGGCGGCGTTGCATCATTGCTTCCGCGTGTTAGATTTAACTAGGGGAACGGGTAACCCTTCTAGAGGGGCCACCCTTTGCAAACCGGTTATAATTACATAGGTGGTGGAATTCTACCGGACGCAGGGACACTCATACGCTGTATGCTAAATATTTTTAACTCAAACTCAAAGGATTTATTTTAGACTGTACTGTGTAACCCGCTGCTCTGCTTTTAAAAGTCGTTGCGTGATGTCTATAAATTAACTCAAGAACAAGAAATATAAAAAATATTATTTAAATCTGGTACTGACTGGTAGTTTTGGAGATAATGACGTTCAAACAAACAAATAGTATGATGACCAGTTAAGTCCAGCCGATATAACAATATAATGAACGTCATAATCTCAGGTCAACAGTCAGACTAAGCTTTGAAATTGTTGTATAATATAGATTAGTTGCAAGGACCATTCTAAATAGATCTGCGGGTCTAAAATGGCCGCTTTATCAGAATCCACGCAGAATTTTACTATGAATCACGGTAAAATTTCAAATTCTTAAAATGGACTTAATTTCTATAACTTTAAAGTCCATTTTAAGAATTTTAAATTTTTAACATGATTCATATTACGATTCTGCGAAAGCGGCCATTTTAGACACCCTGGTATAATGAAGAAAGCATAATTAAGTATGGTATGGTAAATAGGCAGGAAGCTCCATAGACAATCTATGAATTTTGTGACGCTTTGTAATCAAACTTGGCAGGCACACGGTCTAAAACTTTACCTTATTTCGTTATATTGTTCTATAACGATAATGAAACATGATTATGTGATAGCGTGACACTAAATAGGGAATTTCGGGAATTAAATAACCGACCCAGTTATTTAATTGCGAGTTACGACATAGTTTAAAATTACTAATGACCATTTTCTGTTTACACAGCCAAAATTAAAAAGTTTTAGGTTACAAGTTTAGGGTAAAAGGGGTCATTTTGATCTCGAGTGTATAGTATTTATACTATTTATATGTTATGTTCTTGTGTTTGTTTTGGTGTTGTATCTCTTTCTGTTTTAGCCTGGCCCTCTATCATAAGGGACCTTAAATTAACTGGCAAAATGTCTGTGCACCATCTGTGTTCTATTATTATTAGGTACTTACACCTCTTCCTGATGAAAGGGGGTTCTTAGAACTGTTCAGTAGATAATAGGATTTTAGTTACAACGTACGAACGTTAATTGTAGTAGTGTTAACAAAAGTGTTTATTTTTAAATAAGAATAGCACAAAATATCTAACTAATATAAAATGTGTAATGTAATTTAGTTTTGAAATATTAATATTTATTGGCTTAATTTAATTCTCGTAATATTCAATGTAGGTAAACACATAGAAAAACACTAAAGGTAGTTCTAAAACATAATCAATAAATTTCATTGTAGTGAAACTGTATGAGATTAAAAAAAAGGGCAAGAGAATGATATAATAATATAAATGGGACGTTGTGAATGGTCGTAATAAAATACATTTGTATTTTTATTCCAGTTATATTTATTGCAATTAACAAAATTACACAAATACTAATCTACGAGTACATAGATTATAACTGGGTGATGTCAAGTAAGAAATGATTTCACGCGAATGAAATCGCGGGTGGCCGCTAGTATGATGTACAATAAAATTATTTTACAGCGTAAATTAAACAATGTGGTATAACAAACGTCTGGCTTTTGAAGACTCTACTTTTCATATCATCATAACAATTCCATTTCCCTAGAACTCTTGGACAATTTGCCCTGTAGTGGCCAATGTATCCACATATTGGCGGGATAAAATCAATGACTGAAAGAATTCTGTAATATTTATCTCCTAATTTTAACTGATTAGGAATTTCGTGTAGGTTGATTTTTTCATCAGATGACAGCTCAAAAAATATTGTGTTTGTGAGATAGTAAATCTCTGTTATTATACCATTGCAACCGGTTATTTTACAGGGAGTCAAATTGTCACTCAAAATAGCTTCAGCAGAAGCATTTAGCGCTCCAATGCCTTGATTCTGAATGATGTTTAAATCTAACGGAATAAACCCACATGTCCTTCTAATGGTAGTACTAGGACAATCAGAGTTCGTGCAAGACCTGACAATCTGTGCACTATAAAATACATCATTGACAACATTTTCTATTATATAAGCAATATTGCATTCGCACTGTATTTGTTCATGCTTTCCCACAGGCGTTAATCTGAAATGTTTCTTAAGTATGGCATTACGCATTTTATAAATATCATCACATTTAATATCGGTACTCACAAGTTTTTTAATAAAATCAAAGAACATAATATTGTTATCTGTTTTATTATCAGTTACAAACATAATTGTATTGTCACCAAAATCCAAAATACAAAATTTCAGATTAATCGGTTGACAGGAAGAGGGTGAAATTTGAATTACTAAATTTGACCCAAGAATAATAAATAAAACAAACGGGGTGAGCTAAATAAAACCGTTTAAAAAGTCGGCGCGAATTTAGCCATAGACTAACTGTTATTTTTATTGTTGTGTCAGTTTTAATACTTCAGTGTACAAACAACCATTCAGATTGCAAATAGAAAAGCATAAAAAACTGCTTATTGTATTTTAAGCTAAAAACAATGTTATTATTTTATTTTTATCTATCTATTTCTTAAATTCCTTTTTAATTACTCGAGTTAGTCGAAATTTATAAAAAAAGAATCGTTTTCACACTTAACAATTGTTAAAAAAAAGAAAATGGACGTCATTGAGCAGTGGTAATGAATATTTTGTGTTATTTATTGGTCCCGTATTAGTAAATTATGCTAAGATCAGGGCATTTTTATGTTGTGTATCTTAATTTATTGATATTTGTCATCTTTTTTATCGAATCTATACGCGTCTACATAGACGCGTATAGATTCTAATAAATATCATTTGAAAAATAAATACGTAAACAAACACGATTGGAGCAAAACTTCGATTTAAAATATCAAAACTCATCATTACCTCTGCTTATCATCACTAGGTACATAGTATGAAAACAAAGTCGATTCTCGCTGTCTGTCCCTATATTTGCTTCGATCTTTAAAACTAAGCAACGGATTTTGATGCGGTTTTTTTTTACTTATCTAGCTTTACTTTTTTTGACTATTCTAGCTAGCCCCTTTAGGGGTTTAAACCGAACCAGTGTAGATTAATTTATGTGTCGACCCCCTAAAGGGGGCACGTACCTAACTTTGTGGTATGCCCAATTATAGGTTAAAATAAAGAGATAAATTAATATTAAAGAATGGAGTCATTGATTTTATCCCGAATATATGTGTAGACATTGGCCACTACAGGGCCAAGAGTTCTTGAGAAATGGCATCGTTATGATGATAATTACTTATGTAAAGTAGAGTCTTCAAAAGCCAGAAGTTTGTTAAACCACATTATTTCATTTAAGCTATAAAATAAAATTGTACATCATACTAGCGGCCACCCGCGATTTCATTCGCGTGAAATAATTTCTTACTTGACATCACCCAGTTATAATCTATGTACTCGTAGATTAGTATATGTGTAATTTTGTTAATTGCAATAAATATAACTGGAATAAAAATACAAATTTATTTTATAACGACCATTCACAACGTCCCATTTATATTATTATATCATTCTCTTGCCCTTTTTTTTAATCTCATACAGTTTCACTAAAATGAAATTTATTGATTATGTTTTAGAACTACCTTTAGTGTTTTTCTATGTGTTTACCTACATTGAATATTACGAGAATTAAATTAAGCCAATAAAAATTAATATTTCAAAACTAAATTACATTACACATTTTATATTAGTTAGATATTTTGTGCTATTCTTATTTAAAAATAAACACTTTTGTCAACACTACTACAATTAACGTTCGTACGTTGTACCTTCTTATTTCTTTATTTTTTTGTCTCGGAAAAAAGAACTTCAAAGTAAGAAATATGGCATGCTTTGAAGGTATTAAATAGGTATTGAATATTTATCCTTCGAAGGTCTAAAATAAACCGCCCGTTTACCTGTAGCATTAAATAATTAAATCGTCAATATGGAGGGACCAACTTATATGATCAATATCTTTAAAACAATAAATGTTTCGGGCAACCAAAATCAATAATATTAAGGTAGACTAAAGGTATTATGACTCTAGGTAGGTAGAACATTCCAGGGAGTACTCCATCAGTTTGGTCCCTCCATCTTGACGTCAAGATGGAGGGACCAAGCATTTTGTAAAATTATTATTTATTTGATGAGGTAGCTAAAATTATAGTCAAGGTAGGAAATAGTAGATTAATGGTATTATTTTTTCATATATGTTTGACAGACATTGGAGACTTGGTCCCTTCATCTTGATGCTAACGGATTTTATCCCTACTAGTCCTATTCCAGCCGTCCAAGCTGGGTCCAAAATGGCCACTTTGACGAATTTTAACGCAATTCATATTATGATCTGCTAAAGTGGTAATTTTAGACCATGTGAATTTACGACCTGCGTATCTTTTATTGACAGTAGCTATCATAATTATAATATCCATCAATTAACTGTCAAATGGTTCCATTTTTTACTAACCTATACCAATTTGACAGTTAATCCATGGACAATATGATAGCCACTGACATTTAAAAGATAATCAATAGCCCTGCTGGCCGGTCGTCCATTGACACTGCAAAACACGCACTAATACGAATTTACCGCGCTTCGGACATGCTAGTATTATATTGGCACAAATAGCCTCAGGTTACTCGGCGAGGTTCACTCTCGAAGATTACGTAGTAGGAAATTGGTAAGGGCAAGTAGGAGATGAGAAACAGTTATAATAAGTTTATATATATATACAATATATTTTTTTATAAGTTTCACAAATTACCAAGAGTCAAGAAACATGAAGAAGGTATTGTAATTGAGTTTATCATCAAATCCATATGCATTTCGATTTATCATGCAGGATGCAATGAAGATCTACTTCTTTACGATCTTTACTTCTGACGAGACGACGACATTGCAGGAAACGTAATTAATACCAATAAAAATATATCTCGTTGACTGTACATTTCTAGTCATCATAATCATCTGCCTAGACTTTTCCCAAGGGTCGGCTTCCAGACAAACCTGATGTAGCTGAATAGCAGTACTACCTATATATGGATTGTCTGCCTATCTGACGTCCACAACCTAATTAGCGGGCTACAGGAACCTGGGTAAGACTAGATGTTAGATTTTTGGGTCACTGACTGTCAAAGATCTGCAAATGACAGCCGGGCTCAACGATCGACGACGACGACGATGACGACGTGATCAACAGCTTAAATTGCTTTCCGAGGTACAGAGGAAACTCGGTATGAAATGGGTGGTCACTCATCCACGGATCAACCTAGAAAAGCGCGGTTTAAACTGAAGATAAACCCGAACGGCTATTACTATTTAGCCACGAGCCACTCTCTACTACATTTCTATTATTAGTTTTAAATAGAATGTAGGTTACGCTAACAATTAAATAAAAATAAAAACAGTTCACACCGTCCCAAGAGGCTCCTTACAAAAGAGTTGTTGACAACACGAAAATAACTGGTATTGCTCAATTGTTTAACAAAGGACTAATCACTAACGTTTTACTGAATGTGCTCTTATCAGGCGAGCCACGTGTATTGATTGTTACACAGGAAACTGTGAGCTTTCTACGAAGAGTTATTTATGGAATTAGTAAGAAATGACAATGATACGAGTATTTATATATCTTCAGGTTAATTGATCCATGTGGCGACTGTTGATAACCGTGATTATTTATAAAAGGCCGACTGCAGCAAACAAGTCAGTGTTTGCTGCTGAAGCTTTTTCTTTGCTTGAAGGAAATGTGTCCCTTTGACAAACAAATTGTTAATCGGCATTGAAGAAATTTACCAGGAACGGTTTTAACGATTCATACAATTAATGAGTGATTGAAAGTTAATCAGTAATAGTAATTAAGATTAAAAGTGCATTGTCTTTTTGATTAATCGAATGTATAGTTTTGGAAACTATTATCAGTTGCGTAAATTTAATTACAGTTCAAGTAGAAGGAAAGAAAGAGAAACCCTAGGATAATAATTTGCCAATTATCATCAAACTCTGTTCATACTAGATTCAAGTTTATATCATGGAATATAGTATTTTGATTAGCGATGGGCGTTGAATCAACGAACTAGTTGAATCAACGTTGATGTCTCTTCAACGGAATTAACGTTGACCGTGTACAAATCAACTCGTTGAATTCGTCAACGAGTTACGAAACAACGCCGTTTATGAATTCAACTCGTTTCATCGGTTGACGAATTTAACGAGTTGATTTGTACACGGTCAAGGTTTTGTTACTTTCAACGTACGTAAATTGTATTTCTTTAAGAATAAAACTCCCGCTACGACGCGATAGTCATGACAAGAATTTGAACTCTAAATAACGAATACAAGATTTTATATTAATTTAATCATTTGATAAATATCAATATTTTTTAAAGAAAGTAAACGATGACATTATTGTATATTCGTGCGCGGAATGAAAGGTTTCGGCGCCGGCGGGCCTGTGTCTGGTTGAAGCGGCTGATTGGCCGGACAGTGGACACCTCGTTCGACTCGCGCGCCTTGGCCATGATAAACAGGTTAGATACGCCTGAGTGTTTTATAGCAAATTAATCAGTCAGTACTAAGCCTGAAAAAAGTGTGAAGGAAAGATCATCTAGAACCCTAGGTAGGTAGTAGGTAAAGTCATCATAAAATGTTATCCAATTTCATTAGGTAAACTGCATCAAATTGTTCGTAAATTAACATTACAACAGCATACGTTAATAAAAGCGTTGAGGCGTTTATCGTTCATGCAAGTTGACGTTCGTAACACGTTAACTCGTTGACGAAATTAACTAGTTGATCAACTAGTTGACAAACGCAATTCAACGTTAACGTTTCGTTGACGGAAAAACCTTCAACGACCCATCGCTAATTTTGATTAAATCTTTCATAATTTTAAAGAATTGTGCGTTCATATTATATAACGTTATGTTGAATTACTCATACTCTATGGGAAATTAAAAAGCCACTCAGAAAGCGACAGCACCCCACGCTCCCCTCTTGCGAAGGGAGTGAACGATCATCGAGGGCTGATGGTAAGGCTACCATCGCCCGCCTCACGCTCAGGGTACCTCGCCACAATTCATCAACGTGACTTGTGAGGACTCACATAGTGTGAAAGTCTCGAGAAGAGCTTACTATAGAAATGATCCTATGAAGTAAGGTCTTAGTTCGAATTGGACGAACCGAGGAGTGTCATTCGGCCGCGGAGAATCTTAACACCGCGATGTAGGAATGCGCGTCATAAAGACAGCGCCATCTAGTAGCGCATTATGGAGTTTGCAGGATATAAATAAAAACATAGTATGATTGGTATGATGTCGTGTTGGCAAAGATTGTATATTGGTTTTACTGGTAAAGTTTCGTTACAATGTGCCTTTAAAACTACGTATAGCACGATACTTGTTCAAGCTACTTACCTCCGATCATAATGTTAATGCTTGCAATAATAAGTAAATTAAATAGCTTAACTTGTTGGACTTTCCCTAAATAAAATTACATGTTTTGGTATTCAAATTAATCATTCCGGGTTATATTAATTTTAGCACGAAATTATGATTAATTAAAATTTATAGCCATAATATAATTCTTTTCCGTTTAAATCGTCACTACTCAATAACAATTATCTATCATCACCACATTATCACGCTCCTTAAGGCCCCTAGGCACAGTATTGTGCCCTAGGGCTACATTCTAACCCAATAAAGGAACATTAGGTTCAATATAACTTATCATTTACGGCACCATCACGATTGGTCTCCCCGATGACTAGGGCAAAGGCACATAATATTTTCACCGGTAATACTTTGGTTCATGGCATATGAGCTTATTATATTCATAAGTCATACGTAACGCAAGCATTTTTAAAAATAACATTTTGAAGGCCTGAAAAAGTTTAACAGCCTGACTTAAGGTGAAAGCGTCAGGATAGCCGCGAATCTTACGTTTTTTGCAATTTGCAGGCCAGTGCTAGGTTGTATGTTGATTGAAATGTTGGACGCGAGTGTAAGACGTATGTAGTTACAGAATTATAATCATCAAAATCATCAATACAACCCTCCAAGTTCATATAATTCGAGGAACGAGAAAAAGTCGTTCCTCGAATTATATGAACTTGGAGAAAAAAATTTGAATTTCGCGGCTATCCTGACGCTTTCACCTTAAGGT
This sequence comes from Diarsia rubi, assembly GCA_932274075.1. Classification (NCBI taxonomy): domain Eukaryota; kingdom Metazoa; phylum Arthropoda; class Insecta; order Lepidoptera; family Noctuidae; genus Diarsia; species Diarsia rubi. The sequence goes on from OW026431.1 coordinate 14,921,933, forward strand.
TAAATAGCTGCTCTACGTAGTATGATATTTCGGGTTCACTTGTTATACTTATAAATAATTAAGAAGCCGATAACAGCTACTTTTACATACTTTAACATTGTATTTCTCATGGTCGAAGTTTCATGAAAAGAAGACTAAATCTGAATGAAAACCGAAATTAAAGGCGTTGTTGAATTCTCGACAATTGCAGTGAAGAATTGTAATTAGGTATTTACTTACCAAAAAAAATCGTAGTCAACAAGGAACCCTTATACTTTCGCCCTGTCCGTACGTCCGTCCGCACTATTGCTCAGAACTCAGGACTTAGGACTCTAGAAAGCTGTAATTTGGCATGAATATTACGCGGTTACGCCGACAACACTTTGTCGGCGTAACCGCATGAAAAATGAAAGTGAAAGTCTCGAAAAACGTTTTTTTTTAGGTCTACGTTTGGTGTCGTTGGATAAGTCTTTAAAAGAGATTGTGAGTTTGCTAAAACACTTTTTCAATTAAGGGATTTGTTTGTAAAATATTGAGCTATACCCAAACCACCTATACGGGTTCTGCAAAATTAAAACAAACTATCACAGCTAAGTAGGCTTCACAAGTTTACGAGTAATAGTCGACCAACTTATGAAATGTACCTGTATAAAATATACATAATGTATGGGAGCATAGCGGCATTCTATTGTGGGGGAATGCCGCTGATATACAGACCATCTTTGTTAGATCAATTTATAAATTGAGTCCGAGACACTCTCTCAGAGAAAAATTTAAGGAAATTAATGTAATGACTGTTCCTTCTCAGTATATTTATGAAATTTTTTTGTATGCTCACAAAAATATAAAGCTGTTTAAGAAATATAGTGATATTCACAATATAAATACAAGAAATAGACATAAATATATTGTACCCACAACAAGGCTCAAGAAAATAGGTGGATAATTTAGATGCCAATGTATTCGCTTTTATAATAAACTACCAAGCAACACTCAAAATTTAAGCCTTAAAAAATTTAAATCTTTTATAAAACGTAAACTTTGCCAGAAAGCTTTTTACGCTGTTAAAGATTATATAGAGGACAAAAAAGCTTGGGATTGAACTGCTCCAATTTGAATTGATTTTTTTATACATATTTTATTTTTCTTTTACAATTTGACATTTTATTAATTTTCTTTATATACAATGACATTGTTTACTTTTTCAAGTATGATATTATTTTTTGACCAATATTTACTTGTTAAATATTTTTGTTTTTGATTTAGTTTTGTGTTTTTTTGACATTTAATAACTTGACTTATTTAATATGATAAATATTTTATTATTTTTAAATTGTGAATATGAGGACTATGTGGGTCTTTCTTTAATTTTAACGATTGTCTGGCAGTTTGAGTACTATAAGCGACCTACCTACTACATAGGCCCACCTATGTGAAATAATATATTATATTTTGACTTTGATAGGTCTTAAAACTGCAAATGTAAGTTTGTTTTAGTTTTATTTTCATTGGTTAAAAGTAGGACTATACTAAATATATAACTAAACTAACCTAAAAAGTTAAAAACAAACTAACTATGAAAGGGCATCGAAAAACTCCTCCTCAACGCTGTCAGCAGGTAAAGTGCCCAAGGGACTGGCAGCGTTGCCGCGTTGTATGGCAACACTTAGCCTCTGGCCAAAGCCTACCCATCTTCCATTATTTTTACCCGACTGCGGCGAAGCCCAAAAGGATGGTTATGTTTACATTTAGTATTTTGACATATTTTGATGAGCAGCTATATATGGAACCCTACATTGTGCGTGGCCCAACATGCACTTGGCCGGTTTTTTAATTCAACAAACATCCCTATAAATTGTAGCGAAGAATCGTTATTAAGTTTTTCCGTCAATAACTTCTTAGCAACCACGGAATCCGGAGTTGTGTTGTTGAGTGCCAAGTTAATGGTAAAAGGCTCGGCTACCTATTTTAAGGGAGTTAACAACTGGGGTAATGTGGCTTTAATAGTTTAATAACCTTTGGGGATTACAGGTGTGATATCATATGTGATTATGTAACATTATATATATCATTAACATTATACATAACATTATCATTACATTATATATTGTATATGTTATGTTATGTTGTTGTTGTTGTGTGTTGTGTTTATGTTTGTTATTATTATGTTTTATATTGTCCAAACAATAATAAACACAGAAAAATATATCAAAACGATTAATGCAATATAAAACATTAGATGAAACAAAAAAATAAAAAGCATTACCCTTTCCTATCAATAGCAACCATGATAGAAAGTGTGTTTGGACTCACAGCCTCAACATTTTTGCAGATTACCAAAAGCGTACATCAAGAAACATTACCCTCCTTTGCGTCGCGCAGTCGGGTAAGAAATATTAAAAAACCTACCTTCGTTCCCTTTCAGCATAGTTAATTTTACTTTATTTTACTAACATAGTGTTAAGTTTACGATTTACAATATTGTAACACCGTTCCGATACCTACTCGTTCCAATCAACGTTTAATTATGTAACCTGTCTTTCTCATCCAAGTGAATTATTGTGTTCTACACACATCAAAAGTGTCTAGGGATCAACATATATTTTTGCAATAACTTTTCTCCTGATTGATATTAATTAAAATTTTCTTTAAGGATTCATCAAATAAAGTGTTTTCGTTTGTCACAGTAACGATAAACCAAGTCACCTTTGCATTAATAAAGAAATTTGCCATTTTCCTAATAAAGGGATTTTTGACATTTGAACCACTAACATTAAAGTTCGAAAAAAAGACTGAAATAACAGTTTTCTTTAAAATTTTATTGGGTAACTTAAACAATTAATAATCCGTGTTTCTACCGCGAACACTAACAACACAAGAACATCGGTTTGGCATACTCAAAATGAGTTCATCCAAATCACGCTGTGGAATGGCCGCCCATGTTCGTTGCAACAACAAAAAAAGGTCTTCTTGCGACTGGATACCCTCCATATTCGGCAGAGCTCTTCTCTGTAGCATATCCCATGCATGCTCAATCGGGTTCAAGTCTGGCGACTGAGCAGGCCAGGGCAGGACATTGATGTTAGCTGCGGCGAGAGTCTGTCTTACAACTCTTGCGGTGTGCGGTCGTGCATTATCATGCATTAACTGAAATAAGGGACCGATTTGCACTTGTAGAGGAACGATGACGTCTGATACAATCGTCTCAGCATAAATTTGAGCGTTGAGGTTGCCTCTGATCCAAATCAACTCAGTTCTTCCGCCGATCCAAATACCCGCCCATACCATGATGGTTCCACCACTATAAGGATGGACTTCCTGGCAGGATTTTAATCGCTGTTGGCGTCCAGGGGTTCTCCAGTGTCGTATACGTCTTGTATCCGGTCTCATACCAAAACGAGACTCATCAGAAAAGCACACGAAACGCCATTGTTCTTCTGCCCAATTTCTGTGTTCAAGAGCCCATTGATATCGAATCCTACGATTGTGCATTGCTATAGGTGGTACCCGTAGCGGTCTTCGGGAATGAAGGTTCACTTCATGCAAGCGGTTTCTGACTGTTTGGTCGCTAATTAAGTTCCCTGAAGAGTGATGAAGCCTCACGGCTAACATCATGGCGGTTATTGTTGGAGCTCTTCGAGTTAAGATTTGAATGTATCGGTCGTGTCTCCGTGTGGTGCAGCGATACCGTCCTCCATGGCGCTCAGCCACGGTACCAGTGCTTCGGTAACGTGTCCAAAGTCGACTGATAACACTCTGACTTGTATTCAGAGCTAAAGCCACAGTACGTTGCCGGGAACCAGCTTCTATCATTCCCACGGCTCTGAGCATTTCTTCCCTGCTTAAATGACGTCGCCGCTCCATAATAACGTTGGTTTTAATCAGTAGTAGGGAAACAGTAGCACTAATAATGTCTTCAATGCGTTGTATGTTTTTATAGGGAAAATATTGACAGCTGATTTTCATCTTTTACTCGAATTTGATTCACAGTTCCTGATTCAAATTATGAAATGCACCAAAAAGGATCCATATAAATTTATAAAATCATAAATTTATTACAAAGCCACATCTGAATCTCAAGAAATCCGCATAAAAATGCTTGATCCCTAGACACTTTTGATGTGTGTATTTTTGAGAAATAAATGTCAAAAGCTTGAAAGGCTTGTAAGGATTGACACAGACATGGCTTGTAAAACATGCAGGAGAATTGGTCGTCGATCACATTGATTAATGACATGTTCAACATTTCAATGTCACACCTACAATTTGTCACGTTGCTTGACTCAGGTGCATACCCTTCACAAGGTAAGTGTAGGTAATAATTCATTCGTAAGACCTTTATGTTTCACTCATTAAATTATTTATTTTTAATACTTTAATCCAGCTTGACTATCAGTAAACATGCTTACTTAATCATCTGCCATCTTAATCTTAGTCTTACCGGAAGCATTTGAATACCAGTATTTTACATGGAAGACTGCCTATCTGACCTCCACAACCCAATTAGTACTGGGTAGTACAAATTACGATACCTTGGCAAGATTGGTTGTCAGACTTTCGGGTCATTAAGTACCTCAAAAACTTTCGGGAAAGAGATTGTAGTTATGGTTTAGGAGGGGTTTATGCTGCAGAGGGGACTATTAAATAGTACTAATGTAAATTAGTTTAGTTTAACATAATTTACTTTATTATTATAAGGTGCTTATAGGTACTTAGAAGTACTAATAAAGTACCTAAATTTACTTTACTTTTGAATGGTATTAGCAAATAAAAGTTATTTTTACCCGACTGCGGCGAAGCCCTAAAGGAGGTTTATTAAGTTCTTTCTTAACATGCCTAGTTAGTTTGTTTGTTGGTAAAATGTTGGTAAAAATTTTCAAGTTCCGAATTTTAACCCAGTTTCCCAATCGATTGAACTGTCTTGTTTTTGTTCTTTATTTTTTCTTAACCATCCAAAATGTAGTACCCTTACCTAACAAACATAGATACAAGAAACCCTTCCCAATCATATTGAATCAAGAATAGCCCCCATCAATACCCGAATACGCCACAATGTTGACTCACACGCGTGGCTAGATAAACATTGGCTTATGGCGCAGCGCTAGGCGCCTGTAGGGCTTCGCTAAAGACATTAGGGACGACCTCGCGCGGCCACGGGCAAGCGGCGTGGATTCGCTTTGATTTTCTGCTAATGACTAATATTACTGCGAATGTTGTTGGATTGGTTCTGTGAGGTATTTTTCTTTAAAATTACTGTTGGGTATATTTTTACAGTAGATGCATACTGGACGTTTGCAAAAAGGCTGCTAGGCTAAACCGCCTACCTACTACTTAGTGCAACTAATTTTATCATTGAGAATGTCGACTCCTCTTAGCTGTTGTATTTTATAGCCGTCAAACAAGCATTCTGTACATCAAACTAAGTACCCGTACGCAAAAATTTTTGCTGGGATACCTACGACTTTTTTATTTGGGGTCAAAAATCAAAATTTACCGTAAAACTCAATGTAGCACTCTTAAAACATTGTGCTAGTAGATGCTTTGAATAGTTATCGAGTAAAAACGAGTTAAAATACTTAAAGTAGTTCAGTATTTCATCATCATCAGCCTATAATGTTCTCACTGCAGGGATTCAGGCCTCCTCTCTAGGAGAGGGATGGGCTATAATCCACCACGCGTGCCCAGTGCGGATTGGTAAATGTCACATGTCTTCGATTTTTTTGATTCTAAGACATGCCGGTTTCCTCACGATGTTTTCCTTCACCGTTTTGAGAGCAGTGGTGTTGAAATAAATTACACAAAGTAATGCGCCTGACTGGATTCGAACCCACGACTCACAGTTCGTAAGTCGAGGCCGCCACCACTGGGCCACCACTGCTCACTGGGCCACCACTGCTCGTTTTACAAAAACAGAAAAATTTGGAACTTTGACCCCCAATGTCTCCGTAACTAGGGGGTTCCCAGGTATGGACTAGTAAATCGTAGTGGTAGGGAGAACAAGTACCCTTTTTTTTTTTTTTGGCGGTTGGAAAATCATCGAATAACCCCTCCCGCTCTTGGGCAGAGCGAAAGGGAGTGTCAGACTTCTACTACTAAAAACCACCCATGTTCCTTCTTCGCCCTCTATGTCGAAGCCGCGATAACTAGTGTACAACCCGCGGCCCAGAACAAGTACCCTTCGTTTGCGTTAAGAGTACTTATACACCCTTTTAAAAGAAACAAATATTTATTGGTCGCAGGGACATGGCTAGCAGACAAAATCACGACGCATTACAAATATTTATAAATACAACAGGACGAAACGGACGGTTAAATATCTTCGCGGAACCCTAAAAATGACTACCCTGTCTCAGAAGAGGCCTCTCGGTTGTCAGTCAATATTATAGTTAGTTATTAGGTATCGCCGAACTCTAACTTTTGTTAATTCGTTGACTCATTTTTGTTAATTTACTCATCAGTCGAATGTAGGTAGGTACTAGGATTACGCAGAGGTAGACCCTTAGAACACCCACATTACGACGTTTATTTAAAGTCCCATGTAATAGGACCCGAGATCATTGCCATCATCATCAGCCTATATTGTTCCCACTGCAGGGACTTATTAGGCCTCCTCTCTTGGAGAGGGATGGGCTATAATCCACCACGCGGGCCCAGTGCGGATTGATAGATGTCACATATCTTCGATTTTTTGTGGTCCAAGATATGCCGGTTTCCTCACGATGTTTTCCTTCACCGTTTTGAGAGCAGTGGTGATGAAATAAATTACACACAGTAATGTGCCTGCCTGGGTTCGAATCCACGACTAACTGTTCGTAAGTCGGGGCCGCAACCACTGGGCCACCACTGCTCTCATTGCCATCAACAGGACATAAATCCAGGTTCCGTGTATATTTTGTGAAAATAATTTTAATTTATTACTAGGATAAACCACAAGTTTATCTAAATGGGACTTAAAAAAGAACTGTGTGGTTACGGCCATGTCTGCCCAACGTATCGGATATGATAGGCGTCCTATTATATTGATACCTATTATGTAACTATACACTATTTTCCGCGTATCCTATCTCATAAAGCCACAAATTCCATCAAAAGGGAAAAGCTTAGTAGTTCCTTGGAATGGTATTATTATGTACGAACAGCCAGGCTTCGCTATGTCATGCTTTAAACGAAAGTCTCATAATAAGGTGACGCGTAGCTCCAGGAATTCAGCGTCTGAATACGCGATTAACATGAAGATATCATAAATTCACTATAGTAGGTACTTTCAGTATGTTGGTACATAATGTATATTTTATGGCCTAACTTTCCCTTGCTTGCAGATATCACGAGTTCCGACTGTATAGTGGTATTTTCATGTGCGTGTGACCTGAGGGACCACACTTGGAATACGCGAAATGGATAGGATTTAGTAGTAAACTTAAAACAATTGTAGAACGAATCTGGGAATTTGTAAGGAAATATATTAAAAAGTACGACCCATAAAGTGTGGTCCCTCAGTTCTCCGTCGATTAGCCAGATCTCAGAAAGTAGTTTAAAAAAATGGTTTTGTGAATACAGACATTTAGTAAAGAATTTGGAAAGATATTATTAGAAAACAGACCACAAAGCATTAAAGATAAAAAAAAATATGACGACTGAATTGTGGTCCCTCAGTCCATATAACAAAGATAAATATTTTTGTGAATATTACTGAATAATATTTATAAAACCGTTCTTTTTAATTCAGCGTCTGACTACGCGATTAACATGAAGACATCATAAATTCACTATGGTAGGTATTTCCAGTATGTTTGTATTAATGTATATTTTATGCCCTAACTTTCCCTTGCTTGCAGATATCACGGGTCCCAACCGTAACGTAGTTTTTTTTCCGGACTAAGGCAAAGCTAAAAGAAAGTATAATAAAGAGCTCATTGCTTAATAATAACAGGTGCTCGGGTCGATGTTAAGGTTAAACGGTGCTAGGTTTGTCTATGGATGGGTGATCACCGACTTTCCTACGTGCCTTGGAAAGCACGTTAAGCCGTTGGTCGGCTGCCATTGCCATCTGTAACAATCGTTACAGAAAGTCTGACAAACCAGTCTTGCTAAGGAGTATCGTATTTCCCAGTACTAACAGGTGGTGGAGGTCAAATGGGCAATAGCTCCATTTATAATACTGGTATTCAGATTCATACGGTTAGACTGGAAGCTGACCCAAACATAGGTGGTAAAGGGATAGGCAGATGATATATTACTCGTATGTTTTTTGTGTATTAGCGGACCTGGCAGACGACGTACTGCCCGGACAGCAGCGCCACCTACCGGGTCCAATTGAAAATCTAAACCATTCTCGAATCTCCCCATTAACAAAATGATCCGCCATTTATTGAATTCTTTTGTTACAAAAAAATGAGATAAATGAGAAACCGCTTGACCGATTTTGTGCAAACTTCACATAAACCATCTACTAAATAGTCCGAACAAAGCCTAAACATTTGTTTTGGATAGGTGAGCCCGTTCTTGAGTTAAAGAAAAGTGGCATTGATTTTTATATACAGGGTGTAAATTAACCCTTCACACATAGGTACGTCAACCAAGCATTCTGTACATCAAACTAAGTACCTCTACGCAAAAATTTTTGCTGGGCTAAGACTTTCTTTTTTGGGGTCAAAAATCACTTTTTACGGTAAAACTCAATGTAGCACTCTTAAAACATTGTGCTGGTGGAGGTTTTGAATAGTTAAGGGGTCATGGAGGTAATTTAAGTAAAGTTATAACCTAAAAACAGCTGTGCAAAATTTGGAACTTTGACCCCCAATATCTCGGAAACTAGGGGGTTCCCAGGTATGGTCTAGAACCAAAAAATGATCGCAATAGTGGGGAAAATAAGTGCCCTGCATTTGCGTTAAGGGTACTTTTACACCCTTTAAATCGCGTCATCATCGCGATAGATAATTTAGTTTAAAAGTTACACCGTTTTGTTTACATTGGGGTCACAACAGCGGACAACATTTTTGAAAATTCCATAAAAAATATTAAAAAATATTTAGATTTTTTTAAATATTTTTTCCATCGATAAAATTAAGCATAGATTCCCTCATTTCGATATGTGCACATTATAAAGAATCACACTGTATTTCTTTTTAATTAGAACGAAACAAATATGACGGATGCTACGAGTAAATCCAAATAAGTGCGGGGTCACTCAAAAACTTTCAAGTGTCTTACAGCGTAGTAGGAAAAACTAAACAAAACACCTAAGTATTTTAAAGGAAGCACATGTATTAATTTTCGCTCCTTTAAGACGTAGACAACTATGCTGGCGATGCCGACGGAGTGCATTAGGTGCAATCTTCTATACATAAATGTACGTCTGGCACATTCAACCTTGTTGACTGGCCATTTTGTTTTGAGTTCCGCTAAATACGCCTGTACATCTGTACAAATATAAATTTATACTGGTGGTTCAACTCATTAATGTTTATGAGTGCCTGTAAATGGTTTATAAGTTAACTTTATTTAATAGAGTAAATTAACTATAGGTATATATTAATTAATAGTACATTGTTATCCAAGGGGTGAAAGTTATCCCGTCGGGGCCGCGGGTTGTACACTAGTTATCGCGACCTCGACATAGAGGGCTAAGAAGGAACATGGGTGGTTTTTAGTCAGTAGAAGTCTTACACTCTCTTTCGCTCTGCCCAAGAGCGAGAGGGGTTTTTTGGAGATTTTACACCAGTCAAAAAAAAAAAAGTTGAAAGTTACTAATTATTTGAGGGCGCTAATAGGTCGAGGGACTATAAATAAGTATTTTACCCGATGTAAACACTGTGGTTTTCATTACGAATACGAGGAAAGTAAAAATAAGAACATAAATTATTAACTAAAAAAAATGAGTTTTGATCGGATTGTCGCTTTTTTTTTCTTCTGGTCGTCCAGCTATACAGCCAGTATTTTTCATGTTCATTATTAAAAAAAAATGGCAAAGATTTTGGCGAAATCTATGTTATTTTAGAGAAATAGTTAAAACTAAATTATATTAAAGTCACAATATGATTATATTTTTAGGTTAAATTTATGTTATTTTAATTTTAAATCTCGCTGTAATTTAGTGGCTGTATTTAAAAGTTGGAACATGCTTCACTAAAAATGTGAAAATAGACCTAGTTTTTAGGGTTCCGTAGTCAATATGGAACCCTAATAGTTTCGCCATGTCAGTCTGTCTGTTTCTCTGTCTGTCAGCGTCCGTCCGTCCGCACTATATTTCAAAGACTCTTAGTACTAGAAAGCAGCCGACAAAGTGCTAAAGTAAAATATCGAAAATGCTTTTTTTACGGTATCTCCAGTGTACATTGAAGTGGGGATGATTTTTTTTCTCTCGTAAAGTCCATTGTGTGGGATGAAGTTGAAAACATTGTGAGGTTGTTCAAACAGCTTATCGATTAAGGAATTAGTTTGTGAAATATTACTAGACTCAAGTGTGCCATGTGAAAAAATATATGGGAGTAGCATATGTAACGAAAATAAAAGAAAAACTATCACAGCTAAGTAGGCTTTACAAGTTTACGAGTAATAGTCGACCAACTTATAAAACGTACTTGTATGAAATATATTTTCCTATACTTATTGTATGGGAGCGCATGTCTCAAAAGTGCAAAGTAAGTTTGTTTTATATTTACAATAAAAATCATCGTTCGGAGGCAGGTAGTCAGGGTAGTTAATCAGTTTAGTAAGTTTACATATTTTGATAGGCAACTACGGAACCCTACATTGTGCGTGGTCTGACATGCACTTGGCAGGTTTTTTTTTTAATGAATTGACAGCTGTCAGTTGAAAGCGATTCTCCTTATGGCTGAAAAGTTCAAATCGCTCCGCAGACATGTTATGACCTACTTTCAGAGTTTGAGTAATGAAAAAACTATTAAATTTTTCACATTTTACCCCTCAAAAGTTCAAAAACTTGCCCTTTTGGGAGTCCAACCAACCTAAAGATGACCGATGACAGTTTTACACCCAAAATTGATAAGGATACAATGCCCTCGGATTTTATCGCAAAATATTAATCTCCAGATTATATCTAAGCCTTGTACCGACAGGAAAAGCTAATTTGTTTACGCCATTCTAAACTCGGGTCTAAATTAAAGTCCCAAATGTTTACGGAGGGATTTGCTGTTATTTTTAATATTGTCATCAACATCGTGTTGTTGACTTTATACCAATTTATTTGGGCTCGTCGCCAGTACGTATACGTATATGCGTTTCTGTGCTATGTTTGTCTATGAAACGTCATAGTAATGTTTACTTCCGTGGTTTTATATAATTAATTTATCTTTTTCTATGGAGTATGAATGAAAATGGCTATGTAGGTAGATTAAGACTAGAAACGATAAATGAACTGTGTGAAGGATGATATGGTTGGAAAGGAGGTGACTACTGACATGACGAGAAATAGAGAAGTATGGAAGAAAAAGACATGTTGACCCGACACCAAATAAATGATGATCGGCCGGAGGACACGGTGGAGCACACAGTGGAGGTGTGCCCACTTGGGCGGAGCCCCGCCGTGTTCTCGTAGCGGCGATCGGCGGCTCTCGCGTCCGGCCCTGGTGCAAGCCATGGTCCGGCGCGAGGAGGAATGGGACGCCGTCGCCTCCTTCTGCGAAGAAGTGATGCTAGCGAAGGAGGTAGCGGAACGCGAGAGGGAGAGAACCTCTCGTCCCAGGCGCCGCGGGAGGCGCCCGGGCGTCAGAGGCCACGTGATGGCTTCCGGCCACCGTGTAGACGCGGGCCTGTGGAAGGTAAGTGATGGGCTAGCTCGCCGTCCGTCCGTCTTACGACGACGACAGGCCGTATCGACGGCGCGTTCGTGTTACACGCCCGCCTCAAAGAGACGTCAGCAAAGAAAAAAAAAAAGGGGCCAGAGGATGATGATGATATTTTTGGAAGCAAACATCATAATCTGTCTAGCCTTTTCCCAACTATGTTGGGGTCGGCTTCCAGTCTAACCGAATGCAGCTGAGTACCAGTGTTTTACATGGAGAGAATGCCTATCTGACCCACAACCCAGTTAATACTGGGTAATACGATACCCTTTTGGTAAGACTGGATGTCGGACTTTCTGGACTATCTGTAACGATTGCCAAAGATCTATATTTGGCAACCAGGACCAACAGGAAGCAACCTGAGGCACGGAGACTCAGGAGAAGACTCGGTATGTAATGGGCGATCACCCATCCGCATACCAACCCAGGTAAGCGCGGCTTAACCTAAAGATCGACCCGAGTGCCAGTTATTTTTAAACCTCCTGCTCCTGCTTTTGGAAGCAAACAATCATATTTATATTGGTCTGGTGGTCAAAATCGCGTCCGCTGACGCTCGATTCCCGGATCAGCCAAATTGTTTTTGGGTTCTCCATCTGGAACTTCTCAACGAAATGTAAGTGTAGGTACTATTAGGTCTACCGCTGCTTTACCATTCGCGTATTACATGCGTGATGTTACGTGTACAACCATATTTTCATCAAGTAGCTCTTTGAGTATCTAACTTCCGTACTTAAAACTTTTCTCATAACATGCCCCTTATACGTACGCCCCTTAGGTACCACATGTTCAACATATTTTCTGAAAACCGATTTCAAGCTGAACCTTTTCTGCTGACTCTCAATTACCTGTACCAGGTTTACATGCCAGCATTAGAACTCGTACAGCTAAAAGCTTTTAATTGGCTCGCGGTCGTAATGAAAAGCATCGAGGTCGGTCCCAATTCAACCCACATTGGGAACATTGGGATATTCAAACACAGTTAACCCATCAAAGGTAGCAGCCGTTCGGAACTCGGGTGATTCGATTATAGTCCCGGAGCGGCTGCACGCCGCATTATTATGTAACATCCGCAATAATCCCGACCTGCCCGTCTCCTGTTCTAACTAATGTACTTCTGCAATTGAAAAATGACGCAGTTTTATAGAGTAGCGCTGTTTGTAGAGATGGGCGGTGGTCGCCGTGTCGGCTTGTCGCTGTGTCGCAATGTCGCGGTGTCGCGGTGCTGCCGTAGCTACTTATGAGTATAATTGTGCCGCGCTGTGTTCTGCCGAACGTGACCGATGGTAGTCGACGCGCACTCATACGTATTATTACAATTAACTGCGTATTCATAGAGATATGTGTGCATTAATTAATTCATGAATATCGAATGACTCTCCAATCAAGCTATATAACGGTAGTGAATTGAACTGAAGTGTGAGTCGTCACTCATTCTCTGCACTGGTAATGGCGACAGCTCCGGTGAGACGCGTCGCTTTTAATTGGAATTAATAACCGATAAGTAATTCCGTGGTGTCGGGGGTTTGTTTACCGGGGCGGGTGGACGCGCGGGGCGGGCGGGCAGGGCGGCGGCGTCAGCTGGGTGCGCGCGCAGGTCGATAGCGGGCTCGCGCGCAGGCGCGGCGCTATTGAGCCCACACGGGCCGCCGATGCCGCGCGCCACACACGTGATGCATGCGGGCACCTAGCGGCTTCACGCGCGCGGGCCTCATGGGCACCGTGCTGAGCTTCAGCCCGCGCGAGCGGCGCCCGGCGCCCGCCGCGCCGCCGCCCGAACGCGCCTCGCTCGCCTACTCCTACGAGCGTCTCAACAACGCCAAAAACCGCGAGAACCGCGAGCTGCCGCGCGACGAGCGCCGCGCCACGCTCGACGACGCCGCCAAGATTATATCGGAGAAGACTGCACTGGAGAAGAACCTGAAGAAGCACTCGTTGTTTATCAACGCGCTTTCATGGAAGCGGTTTTCTACAGCAAATAATAACAAGAAGAAGCTGGAATGCAAGAGCAAGAGTGTGGCGACGTTCCGGCCGCCGCTGACGGACAACGCGCCGCTGGACCGCAACAAGAACGCGCACGTGCCGAGCGGGTACGCGCGCCCGCCACCAGCGGCCGCGCCGCCAGACACCGCGCGCGCCAACGCGCTCAACAACAATGTGCTGTGCTACGACAAGCTGGCCAGCGCGGCCCCGCCCGCCGTGGCGCCGCGCAAGACCGTCATCCAGGCCTCAACGTCGGAGCTGCTCAAGTGTCTGGGTCTGTTCCTGCACACGCGCTGCCATCGCCTGCGCGACTTCCAAGCGGGGGACGCCGTCATGTGGCTGAGGACTGTGGACCGGTCGCTGCTGCTGCAAGGTTGGCAGGTAAAGACAACAAACCTTTACTTCTATCAGTACACAGGTTCATCAACAACACTTACCAGATGGCAACATGGATGACAACAAGGGACGGTAGCAGTAATGGCCGACGCTGCGACGATGATTCAGCTATGCACTACAATTTTGCGGAACTTTGTGTCCAACAAAAACCAATGCCAAAACTATTTACACAGATTTGATTTGCATTGATTTCATATATCTATTCAGTTATGGTCTTGTATTTGTTGATGCTTTTCATGCACACAACACATGGCAACCTGCATCTTTGTCCATGACACGGTTGCTGTGACCCTGTCGACTGTCGGCAGCTACCCATGTATATTCCGTTTAGCTGATTCATGCTGAACTGCTGTCCTTGCTTCAATTACCTGGCCAGTTACAATATGTTTGCGGCGGCCGTTCACCATTACACATTCTAATGAAAATTACACATAAATTATTGGACAATTACAATTAATAACCCTCAAATGTCACGCAAACCAATTCAAATAGTTACCAGCCGTAAATTCTAAACTTGGAACAACAATTTCATACATTTTTAAAACGGTAATTACTGGCCTTAAACACCAACTACTCACACAAACCAACGATTAAAAAAAAACATTGAATCGAATGTTTCACTTTCTATTTTCGCTTTTCCTCTTCGAATATCGATTCTCTATCGTCAATGAATATTTAATGAGTCAGACGCCATTGAAAAAGAGCATTGCATTCCTGCAGTTAAACCTTTCATAGTTATCAGAAACGACTGCTTCGAGAAATCCTTTTTAAATTATTAATATAATTTAAGTACCTACTTTGGCGGAACTGTAATAAAGATTACTTACTTAATCTCAAGAAAGAGCCTCCATTTTCTCGAAAACGTTAACAATTTATCGTTGCAAGTGGCAATCTACGCAATATGCTAAAAGCCGCATCTAATATTCAACGAAATATCGCGGTTCAGTTTATCTAGCGGTCCAAATCATACACAAACAGTTGTAGGCGCTCCATTCAATATAAAGGGGACCATAGAGTACGTCAGACGCAAAATCGATATAACGTTATGGCATCAAGAATTTTATACCCGTGCGTCTTTCCATAACGATTTGGGCTTTGTTTAGAGTGAGACAGCGATATCCATTGAGTGGTGCTGTGTTGCTCTGTTCACGACGCTAGACGGATTTTGAATTTGGAGTTTGTGTAATTAGATGTGACGTAAGAGGTACGGTCTACGTTCAATACTTTGATTTTACCAAGCTTGTTCGAAATGTTTGAGACATTTCGACAAAAACTGCTTTTTTAATTCGGAATCGAGGGTGTTGACATTTTGTGTTTGTGAACGAAATTCACCTTCATGTGTTTTTGTTCATGTGTTACAAGAAGCCAAGAATTTGACAAGAAATCCATTATTTACCATTTATTTTTAAAAGTAAAATAATATAGTAGAGTAACGTATGATTAACAGAGAGCACTTAACAAAAAACGAACTAACAGAAGCCCAACAACATTTCTTAGATTCAGCTTCAATTTCGTCCTGAAATCAGAAAATTCTCTGCAATTTTGCGTAAAAGGGAAAAACCCAGACATCAATAAACCCCCATGGCCGGTACGTAGCCGCCATGTTGTCATTTCCGCAAAGAGGTGGAATGTTACGACTCTCGTACATATTGACTATGCTATAGGGTTATTTACGAGCATTATATCACGTCTGTAATTCCCTAAGGGCTACACAGAGGATCTATCTATAGTACCTACCTTCACTTGTATTTACGAATGCAGTATCCTACTTCCTACATTTATAACCTTGATTGAGGTATTATAATCCCGTGGGATAAATATAGTACTCCATGCGGGTAAAGCCGCGGGCAAAAAGTTTTATTGGTCTCACAGGACAAGAAATTAATAATAAAAAATGACTTATGAACAAAAACCAGAGGAAACTAAAAAAATAATAAAGAATTAAAATAAGTCTTGTACGAGGCCTAAAGGCCACTATCTCAGCATGGTGCTGCAACATTTTTGACAAATGTCACAGTGCTGGTATTCTGATAGGGCCCCAGGTGACGTCACGTTCAAAGAAAAAAAAAATAACAAAAACAATAAGCGAGGATGAATATGTACTTATCTAATGTATTAAAAATATGAAAATAATATGTTCACATCTAACGAGGTATTTGTCTATGCCAAGAGTGTAAAAGGCAACACTGACAAACGAACTCATGATAATCATGTCTTCATCTTCCTTATGTACTTCTCTTTAAATTGTCATCTCATCACACACAGTCCATCCGTAGTTTCTTTGGTTTGCTTCTACTCTAACAGCTATCTAAATCTACATATAATACATACCCAACTTACGTTCTTTCGTATTTAATATTCGTTAGGATTTAAAAGAAAGATGACCTTTTGTATAATAATAATAATATTCTGTATTCTTCAGATAACAATGATTCATAGTGTTAGTAAACAATAAAATAACTTATTTCTGCATAATATGCTTTTACACAGAAATAAGTTTTGCAGAAATAGTTTTGTTTTTTTTTGTATGATTTTGTATTTTTTTA
Organism: Diarsia rubi; assembly: GCA_932274075.1. Taxonomy (NCBI): domain Eukaryota; kingdom Metazoa; phylum Arthropoda; class Insecta; order Lepidoptera; family Noctuidae; genus Diarsia; species Diarsia rubi. Next base: position 14,938,638 of record OW026431.1, read on the forward strand.
TGCTTGACTTCGGCCGATATTATCATAATTGCCTAGTAATTGAAGTAATCAATACTCTTAATTGATTATAGTGGTTAAAGGCTTAATCTCATACGGAGAAGGCACAAGTCTTGAACAGGGTGTTAAGTAAGTTCATCAAACCCTGTTAAAAAGGGAGGACCCTCCATCTAGACGGGTGTTGTGTCTGGTGGGTCAGTGCCCAACAGTTATTATTTGGGAACTATATTTTCTATCACCAAAATTTATATTTGTCATCAAGTTGTATCACCTAATAAATAGATCTATCGCCACGAAATATTTTCGTTCTCAGATAAACAAAAATTGTTCCCAGGTATGAATTATCAAATTAATGTTAATATATGTGTAAAATAAGAGATCGTTAACCAATAAAATTATATTGCATTACATGAATATAAACTTCGTTCTTATAATAACAGTTTTGTTACTTAAATAATAGCTCTGTGCTCAGAATGGTAGATCTGTCACCAAATAATGCTGACAGAAACCCTAACCCTAGAGGGTCGACGTCAAGGTCACCCCGAGGTTCGGTTAGTTAGGTTCCTTTAATCCCTGCAGACAGAAATAGGAGCCCCGTGCAGCGGGGCTCCTTCGACCTGCTGACGGAAAGTTAAGTTTTTTTGAAACTTAATGAAAATTTCTGGTGACATAATATATTATTATGATACCTTTAAATTAGTTTGCTTATATACTTATTAGGACAAAACTATTATAATACATACAAAAACATTTCTTTGCTACTAGAGCCTATATCTCCATGATTTTAGGTGATTTATTGTGGAACTGATTTTGCATTGTTTTGTGACTACATTTTGGTGACAGATCTACTATTTTGAGGACAAACCCTATTATTTAAGAAACACAAAACTAATCATGGTGATAGCTTAAATGATACCCTTATTATTTATGTTATTTTTTTGAGAAGAACTAATAGCGCAATCCAACTTAAAAAAGGATGAGGTTTTATGTTCCGCTTCAAGTATGTTCATGGTTTCCGTCAATTGTGGGCTGATTAACAAGATTATTATTAGGGTTCCGTAGTCAACATTTGAACCCTTATAGTTTCGCCATGTCCGTTTGTCTGTCTGTCTATCCGTCCATCCGCACTATATCTCAAAGTCTTTTAGAAAGTCAAGTTTGGCATGAATATACACTTAAGTTACACCAACAAAGTGGTAAAATAAAATATTAGATTTTTTTACGGTATCTCCAGTACACACTTAAGTGGTGATGATTCTTTTTTATCGTGAAGTCGAAGTTGATAGGTCTTTAAAAAACATTGCAAGTTTTCTCAAACACTTTTTCGATGAAGGGATTCGTTGGTGAAATATTAAAGCTTTAAAGAGCAAATTTTTGTTAGATGCAAGTCTGGCTACCTAAACCACCTATACGCTCCACGAAAACTGACAAATGCTTGCACTGAGTGGACGGGTCCACTCAAATCTGTGTGGCGTTTTCTTTAAAAGACCATCTCAGACATTAATCTGCATGGTCTTCATGTGTGTATTATACCTTATTGTTAACCCAAACGATTTTAAAAGATTAAAAGAGTAACCTTTGGAGTTTCTTGCCGGTTCATATCCATAGGAATCGACCAATGCACCGAACCGTGCCCCTTTTTACCGACGTTTTTTAAGTGCCCATTTAAGCCTATGTGAAATAAAAATATTTTGATTTTGATTTTGATTTATACGCGTTAGGTTTGGGCATGTGGAAAAAATAAAAGAAAAACTGTCACAGCTTTACAAGTTTACGAGTAATAGTCGACCAACTTATAAAATGTACTTGTATAAAATATTTGCCGGTTACTAATGTATTATATGTGATGTGTTACTATTGTTTACAATAAAAATCATCGTTCGGAGGCAGGTTGGCACGGTGGTTAATAAGTTCACATATTTTGATGGGCAACTACGGAACTCTATATTGTGCGTGGTCTGACATGCACTTGGCCGGTTTTTTCATTTTGTAGAATCAAGTTGGTGTAATCTCTTCGTTACAAACTATGTCCCAACAGCCGACAACTTATCGACTTATTGGCTGGTTGTCATCTATAAAGGTTTTATTACCTGCACGCGATCGTAATCCGCATGCCATTATGCCGTAGTATGTTACTGTCAGTCGAATAAATATCGATCCATACGGAAATAGTATACCGACCATGAAATGTACTCATTAAAGAGACTGTTCATTATGTTTTCTTTATATAGAAGAGAGGGAAACACTTTAAAATAAGTGCTGTCATTGTGAATTGAGGATGCACAATTTAACCTGTATAACATAAGTGGCACTTATTATTATTAAAAATAAATATACAGAGGAGCTCGTGGCTTAATAAGAACTGCCACTCGGGTCGATCTTTAGGTTAAGCTACGCTTGGGTAGCTAGGTCGATCTGTGGATGGGTGACCGCCCATTACATACCGAGTTTCCTCCGTGCCTCGGAATGCACGTTAAGCTGTTGGTCCCGGCTGCCATATATAGATCTTTGCCAGTCGTTACCTGTAACGACTGCCAAAGATCTATATAGTCAGTCAGTGACAGTGTCAGTGACCTGAAAGCCTGACATCCAGTCATACCAAAGGATATCGTATTACCCAGTATTAACTGGGTTGTGGAGGTCAGATAGGCAGTCGCTCCATAAAATACTGGTACTCAGCTGCATCCGGTTAGACTGGAAGCCAACCCCAACATATTTGGGAAAAGGCTAGGCAGATGATGATGAAAAAGAAATATACAGAACTATAAAAACCTTTTTGTTGTAACATTTCTCACAAATTCTTGTCACGTTTTCATTTTAAATTGTTACTGACATTAGGAAATCATCAACATAAACGAAGCATAAGAAAAACCTATAAAGTCATAAACGGCCTAAGCAAAGTTAATACAATTTATTTGGAACCAAGGTTATGTTGAATATTTAACACCCACTCCTATCAACATCGGATACTCTACACTCGAAGTTGTGGACAATTATGCCTACCTGGGACAAACAATCCAGTTGGGTAGGTCTAATTCGAGAAAGACGTCAATCGGCGAATCCGACTCGGCTGGGCAGTGTTCGGGAAGTTGCGCGGTATCTTCTCGTCCAACTTACTGCTGTATCAAGACGAAAGTCTATGACCAGTGTGTGTTGCCAGTCATTACATACGGGACCGAAACAGGGCCGAAAAGTTCTGGAGTGGCGACCACGAACCGGAGGATGTTGCGTTGAAAGGCGTCCCACTATGATGATGAGATTTAAATGTACCCCGCCCGCTTCCAAGTGCTTGTTTTTTGCTTTTCAGTTTTTTCAGTCGGGTTTTTTAGTTTTTTAACTACTTTAAGTTATTTCAACAAGGAATACAACGATCTTATTGTCTTACGAATACTCATATTTTGCAGTATGTTAGTTTAAACGAGGGACATTTTGGGAATGCTCACATGATACTAATAAAAATGTTAATAAAAAAAACACTGCTAAATAACAGACAGAACCATACTAAATATTTCGGAAAAGTCTCGCAACCTTTGCGCTTATCACAGAAAATGTGCTCGGGTCAATGACTTTTAGGTATAACTCAATTTCCCTTCATATTTTAAAAAAGGCGTAGGACAATGACGAAAAAGAAGCGTCTAATAAAGTGACATCAGCAGGGTTATTGCGTATCTTTTAAATGTCAGTGGCTATCATATTGTCCATGGATTAAATGTCAAATTGTTTATGGTTTAGTACAAAATTGAACCATTTGGCAATTAATTGATGGACACTATATGATAAATCAATCAAAATCAAAATCATTTATTTCAAGTAGGCCAATTCAGGCTCTTTTGAATAGTCGAACAAATACTAAATTTTAATAAGCTAATAAACTAAGCTACAGTCCCACTCACAAGGCATAATAACTGTCAGTGTACTGTAGTTTCCGATTCCAAAGCGTTGGTCTCATGAGAAGAATGGCAAGAAACTTCATGGACACTCTTTTAAATCATAATATTGTTACAATGATAGCCACTGTCATTCAAAAGATACGCAATAGCCCTGCTGGTGAGCGTGCAAGGGCCATGGCACAATTACGTCACAAATTGAGGTTTTAGTTATTTACAAATTTGGGACGAGAATCGAATACTGAATTCCCTCCTTCAATATGGGACTCCTTCAACCTAACACGCTGTATATCCAGCCTCTTCAAAGCTACCATACAATTCTCAGCCCTTAACTTTTTACGTCCAATCTCCGCCCTCAACCACTCGGGGCTAAAGAAACTGTATTGAGAAGCTCCTTATGCATGTGTGAAAGGTAAATAATAAAACAATGGAAAATTCTGAATAGCTGGATTAAAAATTGAACCTAGAATGCATAGAATGGAAACCCAGTTTCAAATTCTTACTATAAAGGGTCTACCGGGTTCGGTACAAAGTATAAAAATATACAAAACTTAATATTAGAAAAATGAGATAGTAAGATGTTTCACGACTAAACCACTGAACCGATAATTCTGAAATCTTGAATATATATACAGGGTGTCCCAGAACTCAACGTCAAGCCGAAACGGGGTGACAGGATTGATCATAACCATCACGAGAAAAATCTGAAAAAAAATCTATCCCATGCAGTTTGAAAATTATAGGCATTTTAAGAAAAACCTAGAAATTTGATCAAACTGTATCATTTTTCGGTTATTGTGGTTATTCTTTTTTATTTTTGTTCATTTGAACTTTGGAAGCGTAATCCTAAATAACATTTCTAGAATCCCAATAAAAAATAATGACACAATTGCCTCAAGTTTCCGAGAATTGAGATTATTTGTTAAACTACGAATTTAAAATTTTGAAGATTCGTCGACTTTGACAGGCCCTCCTTTAAAAAAAATGTACTAAAGTGCCATGGCAAGTGGCATTAAAAGTTGGCGCATTTAATCAGAATTCTAAAATGGTACAATACTTGTTAGTTCTATACAATAAAAATGAGTAAAAAAATTAAAACCTCAAGTAACCCGATTTTTGCTATCTCAGTTAAAATATTTTTGATTCGCACAAGCTCTAGGTAGGTTCTTAATTTTAAGGCAAAATGATGAGAGAGAGGGATAGTGGGTATGTTTGCCATGAGTGAGCGAGACAGATAGTGACGCCACTTTTACCAAAGTGAAAAAAAAGTTAGTAAAATTAGTAAAATAATGAAAAATCTTGATCTAGTTTAATTTAGGTTTGTTGGAATAAAAGTCAGATAGAGAAATAACATTTTTTATTACAATAAATGTTCAAATTGTTTACCATCAGCCTCAATACAAGCCCTACATCTTCTTAAAAAAGATCTACTTATTAGTCGGGCATATCTTCGAGAGTTAATCTCCTCAGCTGCTTGAGAAATGCGTTCACGCAGGTCGGCTACGTCCTCTCTCATCATTTTGCCTTAAAATTAAGAACCTACCTAGAGCTTGTGCGAATCAAAAATATTTTAACTGAGAGAGCAAAAATCGGGTTACTTGAGGTTTTAATTTTTTTACTCTTTTTTATTGTATGGAACTAACAAGTATTGTACCATTTTAGAATTCTGATTAAATGCGCCAACTTTTAATGCCACTTGCCAAGGCACTCTAGTACATTTTTTATAAAGGAGGGCCTGTCAAAGTCGACGAATCTTCAAAATTTTAAATTCGTAGTTTAACAAATAGTCTCAATTCTCGGAAACTTGAGGCAATTGTGTCATTACTTTTTATTGGGATTCTAGAAATGTTATTTAGGATTACGTTTCCAAAGTTCAAATGAACAAAAATAAAAAAGAATAACCACAATAACCGAAAAATGGTACAGTTTGATCAAATTTCTAGGTTTTTCTTAAAATGCCCATAATTTTCAAACTGCATGGGATAGATTTTTTTTCAGATTTTTCTCGTGATGGTTATGATCAATCCTGTCACCCCGTTTCGGCTTGACGTTGAGTTCTGGGACACCCTGTATATACGTTACAAACGGACATAGGGTACCTTTCACTCCGAAAAAGAGTACTGCATAGCTATTCACAAACAATCGAATCGAAACCGAATCCGTATGTCTATCTCGCTTCGTTGTTTATGTATTATATTGTTATTGTATAATTTAGATTTTTAAATGATGTAATTGTTTGTTTAATTTAAATACCATAATTTAATTTTAGTTACATTTATGAATCGTTTTAATTTTAGTTAACATTTTAAAATTTGCATGCCTAATATTAAGTAGATTATAATAATAATAATAATAATATTCCACAACTATCACACAACGCCATCTAGTCCCAAGCTAAGCAGAGCTTGTGTTATGGGTACTAGACACCTGATAAACATACTTATATATTTCTAAATACATACATATTATAGATAAATTACACCCAGACACAGAACAAATGATCGTGCTCATCACACAAACATTTGTCATGGGTGGGAATCGAACCCACGACCTCCGGCATAGCAATTAGGGTCACTAACCACTAGACCAACAGGCCAGTCATAATTGTACAAGGCTCATCCATATTATTTTTCCAGCTTATTTTATGTACCTACAATTTTTTGTTTATAAATAATAATATTTTACTTTACTACTTTACTTACTTCCTCTCGTAATGCCAAAAAAAACAGACATATAACATATTCGACACAGTTTCGATTCGATTTTCGTGAATGTCTATCCATGCTGTTCTCGAGGAAAATCATCGTTCTTGTGGTAATAGATGACGCCACGTGTCTTTCGAATTTTAGTTATCATCAACCTATAATGTTCTCACTGCTGGGACACAGGCCTCCTCTCTATGAGCAGAATTGAATCATAATTGAATTATCCATAAAATATATTAACTTTCGTAGTATTTTATTTTGCTCTCAAAACGGTGAAGGAAAATATCGTGAGGAAACATGTCTTAGAACCAAAAAAATCAAAGATATGTGACATTTTCCAACCCACACTGGGCACTATTTTTCATCATTTTAGGAGTTAAAATCTGTAACTTATAAGTTACAGATTTTAGACTTTCTGTCCAAATAAATAACTATCCTATTCTATTCTAAGAAAAGATTGTTTTAACAAGAAGAGTATGAGTAGATGCAACTCATTGTTCTATTTAAAGGTATACCCTCCTTCCGGGAGGGTGGCGTACTCCGGGGAAACCAGAAACGTAACGATCGTAGACAAGTGCTACGGGCTACGAGCTACGGGCTACGAATGCTACGCTCATTACGTAGCGCTTTGTAGCACTCGCTACGGTGATGTGTTTGGTTGTGAGCTCTTTCTGTTGCTTATTTGTATTTTAGAAGGGCTTTATTGTAGGTATTCTGGTATTTTAATTTAAGCTGCATATTATCAGTATGACCAGATGTATGAATGCGGGAGGAAAAAGTAGTAGGTAAGGATCGTAGCAGGCAGCGAAGTTTCTGTCTGTGCAATGGGAAAAGGGCGTGAGTTTTGTATGTATTAATATTTTTATTATTCTTCTTCTTTAGCGGCGTTATGCACTTTTATTGAGATGGGTAAAAACTGTTAAACTCGCGTCAGGAAGACACATGACCTGATCGTAAGACGGCCGCTTGCGCGAATGTGCGTATGTATTAAATGTCAAAAAATAAAATGTCAGTTTGATTTTTCTGAGAAAAAAAAAATATTTATAATAAATGTAATCATTCTGAAGTGTTAAATTATGTAATATAATTGTCATGTTTGTGTGCGATAGCGCTATAAATGAATATTGCACTGATAAATAAAGCAATTGGTGCGAAATTATTCCAAAATATTCAAAAATGCACAACGTTAATGTTCAAGTTTTCACTTCTGCCGGCACTACCGCCTACCGTGTGATTGTACAGTAGAGTATTAAAGAGTTCAGTTATTATTTTCCCGGGGAATAACAATTACATCTTTTAAGCAAATACCAGTTTAAAAACAGTACGGGTTCCCAAATTCATTTGTACGTTTATGTTTGTAACAACATAAAAATACAATCTATAAACTAAGAAATAAAGAAAGAAAAAGTATTTATTTTTATTTCTCTCACAGGAAAAAACTAAATTATGCTAAGAAATTACAATAAACCGAAAGTATAAAAAAGTAAACAGAAGAAAAACTTAAATAAAAAAGTAAGTTTTAAAACTAAAACCCGACTACGAATAAAAACGCAGACATTAGACAACAACCGCGGTCTTAAAGTACTAAACAAGAAAAATCGTCAAGTCAAGTAAGGAAATAATTTGATAATTATTATAGAGGATAGCCGCAGTCTAGGCGCTACGGTGGAACATACAAACATACATACATAGACTGCTAAAATCATTACCCTTCCTTTTGGCTTCGCCGTAGTCAAAATAAAACCAAAATCAAAGGCCAAAACTAGAAGAAAATCACTATTAATTTCTTGGTGTTCATGACTGTACCTACATTCCATTACAAACAAAAGCTTTTAAAATACACCTTTGGCATAAAAAACGCGTTCCAATTCCCAAAACACCTAAACATCACAATCTAGTTCGCAAAAAACACACGCAAACAAAATGGTCAATCAGATTCAAAATAGCCTATGCAAACAAAAGTTTTCACATTCAGATTTAAGTAGCAACATAACCTAAATTCTGTAGGGTAATCTAGGTCTCTTCAAGGTTTTGACACGGTTTGATTTAGATCAAGTTGCAAAACCAGGTCGTCGTTTTAATTAGACACGAAAATGTCCACGATTTCGGCAGGCAGTGATCTTATTTTGACGAAGTTTTGTTCTCGTTGTGTATTATTTTATTTTGGGGCTCGTGGCTAAAACAGAATCACGTTTTTGTGTTGTCATCATTATCATCACAACAGTATTTCAGTATTTTACAGTAAGTATTTTGTGTTTTCTTTGTTTTTCTCACATTAAACTCAAACTCAAAGCATTTATTTCAATTAAACCATTACTGGCACTTTTGAATGTCATAAGAACAATTCATAAAACAAAACTACGAAAAACTACGCGCGCAATACGTCATTCCGAAAGCCACACGCCGCCGAATGCCCGCAACGACGAACACTGCAAGCAAAAAAGCACGCAGCGACGCACACACATTAAAAAGTGCATGTAATGGATCTTACTGAAATATGAATGAATAGTAAGTGTTTTTGCTAGTTTGAACGTTTATTAGTGATGTTTCCTGACTTAACAAAATATGATTCTAATTAGTCCGTCTGTTAGATTATTGAAAAATATTGTTTTATTAAATCAATAAAAATTGACGAAGATAAAACGCTTCAAAGATTTGTCACTCACCGGTAAAAAATTGTATACTAATGTCTTAGAATATGACGTCACACGAGTTTTTAAAGCACTGTATCTTATCTTCACTGTATCTTTACGTGAAAAAAAAAATACGTGTTCAATATTTTTTTGGTTATCTGACGGACTAATTAGATTTTTTTTGTTAACTACCCTAGTGACCTTTCCGAGTTCTGTTCATGGATGGGCGATCATTTGCGATATCCTTGTCACAGTTTTTATGGCGTCCATTGGCCCCGGTCTTGACTTTACCTGCCGTAGAGAAATATTTCTCATGCTTGTCAGGTTCCGTCGCTTTATTGTTCTTCACTGAAGCAACTGATATGTTATGGGATGAGATTTAAAGATAAGGCTGGGCATTTAGGCATTGACGAAAATCTTCACCTTTTCGGTATAATAGTCATACTGTTCAGTGATTTTGTCCGCCCTTTTGACCTGAATTGTTCCCTTTGACCGTTATTTTACACCCGTGGTTCAAGTGTGTCCAATTTGTTCACACTCGCAGTCGCTTCAGAGAATTGGATTCGATTTGTTGCCCATTTTTCCAGAGAGAATCCAATTTTGAGCCGTTAAGCTTAAAAGGTCGGGGTTTCGAATTCCAACCCCATTTAAGGTGTGAAGTTCGGTGGAGTCAAATGACGGTTTTGTTGTAATAGTATATTCGGAATGTTTCCAATTATTTATAGAAATAGGACGTCTGGTTTAAAATACTAAAGTAACCTTACCTGGGAGTTGAACTGGATACTTTAATAGGATGACAATATTTCAAGCTTCTGACTTTATCTACAACGAAACAACAAGAGTTGGAAATGTCCTGAATGGCTTCGATAAAAGGACTGCCCAGTCCCTAAAAAAAAGTTTTTTTTCTGTAAAATGGTCCCCAGTTGAAAATTCATAATACTATTAATTGCATCCGTAAAAATTTTTTACGTGACTCATATCATAATGTACGTATCCTATTTACCATTCGGCCATTTTAGGCCATGTAAAGTTTTGCAAATAAGATTTTTCGCTCTAAGAATATTGCTATAGGCTTGTTATTATTGTCTGAATTATAATAAATAGTCATATTTCAAGAACATGTATGATAAATAGTTAATAATAAACATGCTCTTAGAATAAGAATACAATATTAATTCATAATTTATACTAAGTGTGTAGTGTTTTTTCTGAAACATTGCACGAGGTTTGAGTCAAGATTGATTATTGCAGGAGATTTCTTATTTTATTTTCTACTAGACTCGTTCAGAATACAATACAATCACAATGTAACTCGAAGCAATTCTACATGTAAAAGCATCCTCTTGCATGTAAATTAAAATACAAGAATTCCTTTACCGTAACCATTTTTTTAGCACCGTTCGTTATATATTAAGTTTCGTTAATCATTTTATGCTGGGACAACCCATATTTTGTCAGTTACTTTAAATGCTATGGTAAAAGGTAAAATAAGTCGAGCCATTGCCATTTAACCAGGCACAAATTCAAACTCCGTGGACGATCCAGTAATCCATCCCAAGACCTTGTAGTAGTAACTACAAGAGGCACACTACATCATGGCAAGAACGCAGAACAGTTACCAGGGGTATCACTTCCATAAATACTTAAATAAAATATCGCCTTTTTCCATAAGGTCTATGATCCTTACATACTTTTTTTCTTTCATCAATTAATATTGTTATTGTATGTACCTTTCCAGAGAACATGGCCAATAAGGCCATTTATTTGGCCAAGGTATTTGGGTGTTACCAATCCTCACTGCCATAAGGCCTAAGTAAAAAAGTATAACACTTAGACTCGAAACGACTTCACAGCTGATTTGAATGAAATATGTTTCAAGATAGCTTGTATTCTGGATTAACACATAGGATACTTATGTTTGTAGGTATTTGTGTATGTGAATTTAAATGTTTGTGAACGCACCCACGATACAGGAGCAATTCCTAGTGTGGGTCAACGTTTTGCAAAAAAAAAGGAAATAAAAAGATACGAAAAAAAATGCGGAGTTTCCGTGGCAAAAAAGGAGTTCTTGAAGATATCAATATTTTTTCAAAGTTTCAGTTCGTGTTGTGTGCAAACTTTAACGGGTAACTCAGTGGGCGCAGTTAGTAGAAAACATCATCATTCATCATCATATATCATCATCATCATCATTCTCCTGCCCTTTTTTTTTCGGTGTGGGGGAAATCATCAAATAACCCCTCCCGCTCTTGGGCAGAGCAAAAGGGACTGTCAGACTTCTACTAACTAAAAACCACCCATGTTCCTTCTTAGCCCTATAAAGGGTGTAAAAGTACCCTTAACGCAAACGAAGGGCACTTGTTCTCTCCACCACTGCGATATTTTTTTGGTTTTACGGAGATATTGGGGGTCAAAGTTCCAAATTTTGCACAGCTGATTTTGTAAATATTAGTTTTTCAGGATAAAACTTTACTTAAATTACCTCCCGTTTACTATTAAAAGCATCCACTAGCACAATGTCTTAAGTGCTACATTGAGTTTTACCGTGATTTCTGACCCCAAAAAAAAAGTCGTTTCCCAGCAAAAATTTTTGCGTAGGGGTACTTATTTTGATGTACAGAATGCTTGGTTGACGTATGTGTGCAGGGTTAATTTACACTCTGTATGTCCAAAGCCGCGGTATCTCTTACAACATCCCGCAGCCCCGACGGGCGTCGGCCTTTGGCCCTTCTATGTTGCTGACATCTCTTTGAGGCGCGCGTGGGACACGAACGCGCCGTCGACACGGACTGTCGTCGTCATAAGACGGACGGACGGCGAGCTAATCATTCTTCTGCCCTTCCATACTTGTCTATTTCTCGTCATCTTAACAGTCACCTCCTTTTTCACCATAACATCGACACATAATCTACCATTTCTTTCTTTCTCTACCCATCTACATTCATACTCAAGTAGAAATATAAAGCCCTTACAGAAAATTGCTTGGTACAGATTGCTAGAAACGCAGTCAATCGTAGTTTTATGACCGAAGTTTGGTGTTTGAGGCAAAGGTCAGGTATTTACGACGATCGAACAGCATTTCACTTTCCGCAAATATTATTTCAGCATCAAGGTTTTTGGTGTAGTTTAACTTTTAACAGCATTGCTTAGGGCGAATTTCACCAACGATTCTAAACGCGATCTACGCCTTTAAACTCAGTTTAAGAGTCAATATGGCCATAGTATTTTGTACTGAAAGCTCTGAAAGCCGCGGTTTAGTACAATTTATTATTATAACTAGCCTATGTTGTCCCACTGCTGAGCAAAGGCCTCCCTCCATTGCTTCCAACGGTCACGATTCAGTGCAACGTCTCTCCAATTCTCAAGGAAGGCATCCAGTTTGTCCCGCCATCTCCTTCGTGGTCTGCCACGACCTCGCGTCACTGTTTAAGGGCACCAATCCTGAGCTTTACGGGCTCACAGCTCGTTCGGCATGCGATAGACATGTCCTGCTCAGTCCCATTTAAGTATGTCAGCCTTTTGAACCATGTCAACAATTTGCGTTTTGAGTGTTGCGCAGTGTAGTGTTTCGAACCTGATCGGTTTATTTTACACCTAAGATACTGCGCTCCATAGCATGTTGGCAAACCTTGAGTTTGGACTTTTGGATGTTAGTCAAAGACCAAGTTTGTGCACCGTAGGTTTAGTACAAGTACTTTAAAATACTGACAATGAAAATAACTTTACATTACATCGTACCAAAATCAAATCAAAAGTCATTTATTCAAACTAGGCTGATAATCAGAATTTTTCGAACGTCAAAATTTACTTTACTTATTTACAAGAGACAGTCCCCCAAAACGGACGGAATTGACGGCACGGTTGGCGCAGTGGCTCAAGCATCATCTGCCTCATCATCTGCCTAGCCTTTTCCCAACTATATTGAGGTCGGCTTCCAGTCTAACCGGATGCAGCTGAATACCAGTATTTTACATGGAGCGACTGCCTATCTGACCTCTACAACCCAGTTAATACTAGGTAATACGATACCCTTTGGTAAGACTGGATGTCAGACTTTCAGGTCACTGACTACCCGTAACGACTGCCAAAGATATATGGCACCCGGGACCAACAGCTTAACGTGCGTTCCGAGGCACGGAGGAAACTCGGTATGTAATGGGCGGTCACAGTGGCTCAAGCAACGAAACAAATATTTGTAAGACCTACAGATAGTTGTTTCGGGTCTGGGTATTTGTGTATGAGTGTTTAAATGTTTGTGAACGCACCCACGATACAGGAGAAATTAGGAGTTTCTCCTGTATCGTGGGTGCGTTCACAACAGCGTGTGGGGCAACGGTTTTATAAAAAAAAAAAAACACGCACCTTTCTACATTGCTTGCAGATTAGTCAGAGAGTTACCTAATAGTACAGTCGAACAAACTAATAAGTATACTGGTAGTTTTTTATAATTTTAGAACACTGAAAATATTGATTGCAATTTTGTTTCTTATAGCGTTTCGCATTAAGCGACTGATTTCAAACGCTGTATCGTTTGACACCAGTCTTTAAATTTATCTGTATAATCTTAAAACTAAATGCAAGTTAGCTGGCTGTATACTTATTAGCTTGTTCGACTGTACATACACTTTTCACCAGCACAGGGGGCGAGAAATCAATTTTGCCCTCATGAGTTTCTTTGAACATACTTCAAATATTTTAGGCACAAATCTTCGTGCCCGAAAATAATGGCGGGATGAGTATTAAAAAAAATAGAATGACCGTAATGAAACTGACGCGTGGAGTACAATACGTGTTTCGGGACAGTGTTGTTTGCACGAAATTTGACGAAGACCTAGAGTAGAGGTATTTAGACAAATATTTAAGGAAATTGCCCTGAGGTTTTTTAATGTTTTAGAAGACTATTCTTTGAAATACTCCTTACTCTTCAATAACTAGTTATAGAGTAATATGTAACAAGTTTTTATTACAACACCTATTTTTTAGTGTTAATCTACTACTTTTGCTGAGTGTACCTAAGTACAGGCTATTCCAACACATCATTTAAAGTCACCTGTGCGAACACTATAATCGCAAATTGGCCGTTTTATAGCACCTCCGCCGTTAAAATACGATAGCGTACCCTTTAAAGTGTTCCCAATCTCTGCCGCTAGTGACCTCATGTCGCGAAAGGTAGCAATTACCAGTGGACGGTGAAAAACTACGTGGGCGAAGAAATATGTAGGTAATTCAGGTGTAACCTGACTATTTTCGGTGAATCGATATTGCTACGGATATTCGTAGCAAATTATCGTAGCCCGTAGCGCCTACGCGGCCCAGATTCTCTTATAGTGTGTGTAATGTAATCACTTCTGTAGATTACGAGTTGATCACGAGCTTGATTTGACATGGAGCAATTTATTGTTGATGCTTGTGATTCGTCCGACTACAAGTTGGACTCAGTTCATTTCAATTAAGATGGGCACTGTATTTTGACACCCAAGTAGGTTTAGTCATTTTAATCCTGTTTTTTTAGTTCGAAGTTACGAAAATAAAATCAAAAATGGTTCCCGGAGTTAATCATATTGGAAATGTGATTTTGTAAGTCAGTTCTTATTTGTTTAATTTAAGATCGCCGACAAACGATGACATACATAAATTATTAAACTTGTATAATGAACAACATTAAGTATTACGTAGGTGTGTACTTAACTTATTTATGTAGGTACAAACAAATAGGGTAGTTAACTAAAAAAATCTAATTAGTCCGTCAGATAGATTTCCAAATAATATTGGACACGTATTTTTTCTTTTTTACGTAAGCAAACATTGAAGACACACACAGTGCTTTGAAAACTCATGTGACGTCATATTCTAAGACATTAGTATGACATTTTGTAGCGGTTAGTGACGTCACAAACCCCCACTCAAATCTTTGAGGAGTTTTATCTTCGTAAATTTTTATTCATATAATAAAACAAAAAATACGTATCCAATATTTTCCGATAATCTAACAGACGGACTAATTAGAATCACATTTTTTTAAGTCAGTAAATATCCCTATTAATAACTAAGCTAATAAGTAAGGAAATCAATGGAATAACCACTCAAGTCAACCAAGTAGTCTGGATTTGTGCCCGGTTGATAGCAATAAAGTCGAACCCATTTACATGGGACTTTAAAATAACAGGTGAATTGAGTGTGTGGACTAATGGGTACACCTCTACCTAACCCTTCCAGGTTTACAGGCGTGATGTTATGATAAAGTCAAAACACAGCACAGTGACCATTATAACAGTCTCAACCTTTAAACAACCTAATATGGGTGTTTACTGACTTAAAAAAATATAATTCTAATCCGTCTGTTAGATTATCGAAAAATATTGGATACGTATTTTTTGTTTTATCAAGTCAATAAAAATTGTCGAAGATAAAACGCGTCAAAGATTTGAGCGGGGGGTTGTGACGTCACTGCCTGCTAAAGAATGTCGTAATAATTTCTTAGAGTATGACGTCACACGAGTTTACAAAGCACTGTATCGTCATCATTGTTTGTTTACGTGAAAAAAGAAAAAATACGTGTCCAATATTTTTTGGAAATCTATCTGACGGACTAATTAGTTTTTTTTTGTTAACTACCCTATGTTTAGCACTTATTTCAAGATTCTAGGCCCAAGATTCGTGGCAGGTGGCGATTGGAATGCCAAACACACCTATTGGGGCTCCCGCTGTACCAGTACCAGGGGCCGGGAACTAAAAAAATGTGTTGACATCAATCACCTCAAACCGATTTCGACAGGTGAACCTACTTATTGGCCCAGCGATCCACGAAAATTGCCAGATCTTCTAGACTTTTTTATTACTAAGGGCATGAGCTTCTTACATGCTAATGTTGAATCTAGTCTGGATGGATCCTCGGACCACACACCATCCATTTTAAACCTTAGTATTAGTGCACTGTCTCGAGGCAAGACTGAGACCTTGACAAATCGAAGAACGGATTGGGAGGGATTCCGAAGCTTTCTAGAGGACAATATGAACTTAGCTGTACCTCTAAAAACTTCCGAGGACATAGATCACGCCTGTAAAGACTTGACTAACCTCATCCAAGTAGCGGCGTGGACTAACACTCCGTCACAAGACAGACTAATTGATATTCCTTCAAACCCTTTAGATATAAAACAAAAGATTCTGGACAAACGTAGATTACGGAGGATCTGGCACCTATGGCGTCGTCCCTTGGACAAAAGCACGCTGAATAAAGCAGCGAAAGAACTAAAGACTGCCATTAAAAAGTCAGTCAATGATATGGTTCAAACCAAACTCCAACTGCTGTCTCCGAGTTGTACTGATGAGTATTCTCTCTGGAAGGCTACACAAGGCCTCAACAAACCTCAACAATCCTTTCCTCCAATTAGAACACAAAACTCCTGGGCCAGGACTGATGAGGAAAAGGCAGAAGTTTTTGCGAAGCACCTATCTGATGTCTTTAAACCTAATCAGAGCGCAGATGATGATTCAGATCTAAATGACATTCTCGCACAAGACTATCAAATGAGCCTACCAATTAAGCCTACCTCACCAAAAGAAATTGCGAAGGAAATAAAACTAATGGAAGCAGGAAAAGCGCCAGGATTTGATTTGATTACCCCCGCAATCTTAAAGAATCTACCGCGAAAATGCATAACCTTCTTAGCCAGTCTTTTCAACGCTATCTTCAGGGTCTCTCACTTCCCGGCAGTTTGGAAAGTGTCTCAAGTGGTCATGGTCCACAAACCGGGTAAACCTGAACACGAAGCCTGTTTCTATAGACCCATTAGTCTTACGCCTGCTCTCTCTAAGTTGTGGGAAAGAATTTTTCTAACCAGAGTGCAATCGGCCATGGATAACTCAGCTATCTTACCATCTCACCAGTTTGGGTTCCGTAAGTCTCACTCCACCATTGAGCAAGTCCACAGAGTATACCATACTGTGAGACAATGCTTCGAGCGAAAGGAATACTGCTCGGCGGCTTTCCTTGATGTGCAGCAAGCCTTTGATCGCGTCTGGCACAAAGGACTGCTGGTAAAAGTCAAAGAAAGACTACCACATTCGATGTATCCCCTTATCGAATCTTATCTTTGTGGAAGATCCTTCCAAGTTAAACAAGGAGAAGCACGATCAAGTTTCTACGGCGTTCAGGCTGGAGTACCCCAAGGTTCAGTTCTTGGTCCAGTGCTGTATAACATCTTCACTTCGGATTTACCGGTATGTGACAGCATCACTATTGCAACCTACGCTGATGATATAGCATATCTATCGGTCGAAGACAATCCAGAAATTGCCAGCAGCAACCTTCAACGTCAGCTAGACGACACGCAAAAATGGCTTAAAAGGTGGCGAATATGTGTTAGCCCAGCCAAATCTCATCACATAAGTTTTGCCCTGAGGAATGGAAACTGCCCCTCCGTTAAACTGGGGAATGATGTTCTTCCACACTGCGACTGTGTGAAGTACCTTGGCTTTCATCTTGACAGGCGTCTCACTTGGAAGCACCACATCAAGCAAAAAAGAGAACAGCTCAATCACAAGTTTCGCTCTATGTACTGGCTGATGGGGAGAAACTCTGTCCTGTCTGTGGACAACAAACTCTTGCTATACAACTCAGTTCTAAAACCAATCTGGACGTATGGAATCCAGATCTGGGGAGTTGCAAGTAAAAGCAACATACTCTGCCTACAGAGGGCGCAAAATAGCATTTTAAGGGCAATTAGTAATGCTCCTTGGTTCACAAAAAATGATGAGGTGCACGACCATCTCAAAATCACAACAGTTGCATCAGAAATTGACAAGCATAAGAAACTGCACAAAGAACGTCTATCTCGTCATCCAAACCCACTCATTGCTGAGTTGCTGAATGCGTCATCTGTGGTCGGAAGGTTGAAAAGAGACCACATACTCTGATTGGGAGGTGCAGCGCTGGTTGCTCCACCATAATGCCATACACTCTCGTAACTAACTTGCTTATGGTCTGGCGACCGATCGCAAATGGAAAAAGGAAAAAAAAAAAAAAAAAAAAAAAAAAAAAAAAAAAAAAAAAAAAAACTACCCTATTGTAGAATTAAACAGGAAAAAGACATAATTACAGCACAGAGTAACAACTTAATAACTAGCTACGTTTAGTACCTAACCCTGAAACTTGTAAGGCATCGACATTGCTGAAGCGAATCGATAGAACGGATGAGTCACGACTCAGTCATTTATAACTACTTCACTGCGTCACCATTGGACTTATATGTCAAAACATAGACAAACTTACACAGACTGTTTACTCTTTTCATATTTGATATGAAAAGGGCAGACGGTCAGACACGTAACGAAAATAGCTCGACCTTTAATCTATGTACGTAGTGTGCGATGTGTGATGTGACCAACCGATAACATTCAACCGAAAAATAAGATTTTTATGTTCATCACTTTTTACCCGACTGCGGCGAAATCCAAAAGGAGGGTTATGTGTTTGATCTGTATGTATAGTTTTACCCGACTACGACAAACCAAAAGAAGGTTATGACTGGCTATGTATGTATTATGAGTATGTTCATCTGTTTCCTCATAGCTCCTAATCTACTTAACGGAACTCGACATGTGAGGTGTCATTAAAAACGTCTTAATTGTCCGGTGAACATAGTCTACGTGTGACGTGTCACAAAAAATCGATATGGTGCGGGATGTGCGATATGGTGCCTCTAGCGGACTAAACGAAATGTGTTAAAAATAAATACGAGTACGCCGTGTTTGGTATCATTTGAAAAGGCTTCACTAGCTTGTACATTTCCAAAATATTGCTAAAATTTAAAGAGGCGCCCTCTAGCGGAGAAAAATTATTTAACACCAAAATTGTTTAAATAAAAAAAAACTAAACCCGACAACGACAAAAAGTTTTATAACTTTTTTTTTATCGTGTGGTTAGTGCCTAACCTGACAGAGTTTTTGTGTCGCCCTTGGGCCTGTGACTTACGTTGACATCATGCCGTCGAGAAATATCTCCTAACATGCTGGTTTCCTCACAATGTTTTGCTTTACCGAAACAAGTGATAATTATACAATACCTACCTATATGAATAGGGATGTTTATTGACTTAAAAAAATATGAAGAAAAATATTGGATACGTATTTTTTGTTTTTATCAAATCAATAAAAATTGACGAAGATAAAACGCGTCAAAGATTTGAGTGGGGGATTGTGACGTCACTCACCGGTAAAGGATGTCATACTAATATCTTAGCAAATGACGTCACACGAGTTTTCAAAGCACTGTATCGCCATCATTGTTTGTTTACGTGAAAAAATAAAGAAATACGTGTTCAATATTTTTTGGAAACCTATCTGACGGACTAATGACATTTTTTTTGTTAACTAAATGCTAAATCAGAGGTGCATGTCTTGGGTTTGTTCCTGAAGACTTTAGAATTTAAGTTATGATTGTCTTCTTTTTTTATTTTCAACAGTTTATTTATTTAGCTTTATTTTTTCCCTAACATTTAGTTTTAAATTTAATGTGTGTTTAATTTATTTTATATTAAATTAGCAATGTTAGTTTTTGTACTTCAAATAAGGTACATCTCCTACAATACTTACACCTTCAGGTAAGGTGTAAGTCTTGTAAGAGATGACTCTGTCTTTTGCCAGTTTGGGCTATAAGTTCCCTGTTTGCTTTATGTCGTCACTCCTTCTCCATCTTTTAAATGGAATGATTTGTGACCATCCTTTTCTCGTCGTTCCTTGAATATAAATAAAAAAATGAATATATATATTTTGCACATTGTAACTAACTTAAACAGATTGTACGTCTGCTTCAAAATAGGTACATTTCATTGTTTCTTACCTTTATGCAACCTTTATAAATAAACCCCGAAATAACGTTCCTGGATTTTTTTGGATGAAGATTGCCTTTCAAAAACTTTATATTAATTATGTTCTCCCTATGGTTTAAGTCGAAACAACTTCTTTTTGTACAGCGTTTGTAAATAGCATAACATATTATCTAACTAGTTTTCATTTATTTATAAAAACTGCCACCTACTCGTACTCATCAACCATATCTTTATCTTATTGAAAAGGTCGCTTTTGATTCAGTGTACTAAAAATAGGCAATCCAAAGCCAAACTAGCCCAAAAAAAAAGTCAGGAATGAGTTGTTCAAGTTATTAAAACATTCACCGGATTCTCATTCGCAAAAAAAATACAACAGAAAACTTCGAATTGTCTCTAACACAAACACTTCTCGTTTCCAGGATGTGGCGTTCATAAACCCAGCGAACGTTGTGTTCGTGTACATGTTGGTGCGAGAGCTGGTGGACGGCGAGCGGATAGGGCGCCCCCAGGAGCTGCAGGCCGTGGTCCTTACCTGCCTCTACCTCTCCTACTCCTACATGGGCAACGAGATCTCCTACCCGCTCAAACCATTCCTAGTCGAAGACTCTAAAGATAAGTTCTGGGACCGCTGCCTCCTCATCGTGGATCGCCTGTCTTTCAACATGTTGAGGATCAACTCGGAGCCCGGATTCTTCACCGAAGTGTTCACGGAGCTGAAGGCGTGTGGGACATCGATCGAGAGCCCGCCCCCTGCGCCTGCGCACCCCGCCCCCGCACCACCCCTCGCCATCAGCGCCGCCTGACACACGGAGGTCGCCGTCCTACGGTTGGCACTCACTGACCGCCCCAGTCGCGTTTGATGTCGGCTCCTGACAGTCCAAGATCTTGGTCAATCGTCCAAGTTTGAGCGTTTCAAGTAGCAGCATGTTTGTTGAGTCGTTTAGTGTTCACAGTCGTGTTTGAGAACGGAGACAGTTGAATAGTCCACGTTGTAAAACTGTCTCAAGTTAGCGTAACTCAAATTATAGAGTTGTACTGCGTCGCTAGTATTTGAAGACTTTTAGGCCAGAAAATAATTCCACAACGTCCATTGTGCGCTAGCGAGTTCAGGTAGTACACAGCTTGGTTTGGTTATTCAGAGTCAGGAGTGCAAGATAATCTAGTCACTTGTTATAATTATTATTAATTAAGGATTCCACCTAAATTATAACTCATTAGTTTTAGTCATTACTTCCTTTCATAAAACCAATGAAATCCACGGTGTGATTGCTCAAAAACGCTGACTTAAATAGGTAATTAGAAAAAAAAAGAAAATGGTTACGATTGACCAAGATTTGCAGAAATGTCATTGCAATAGACGGACGAGTGATAGGTATTATATGTACGAATTATGTGTATGTACCTTCATAATTCTGTACCGTGACTTTGAAATTAATTTCGAAGGATTGTGATATCTAGTGAAAAACAGTTTATTTCAAGACATTTTAGGGATTGGTAACACCTGATAGCGTGATATTTATGACTGGGACTGACAGCTTAAGCCGTCTGTTAGAGCAGTCAATGTTTGTAGCGGGGATAGCATAAATAAATTATCTAGCTTTAGGACCCTCGGAGTATAAGACAAATTTCCAATAGTTCGTGGTAGATAGTGGTTTCGGTGGTTAAGGCCATATGGTGCACGCGTATTCCCGAGTGAGCGGTTAGTATGGCCAGACATGGCCGCTTAAGTGCGAGTGCATTATTTGAAAGACCTTGGTGAATTGGTGGCTCCCAAGAACTGACCACCACTGCCTCACATGTCGACACACGAGGGTTCTAAGCTGCAGCATGAAAGACTGCTGATGAAGTGGTATAATCTGACAACAAACATACATTCACAGTTTTTTTTAAACTCAACGGCGGAGACCGAGACCGCATTGAGCGCCTCTCGCCGGTCGTCGTTCAGTTCTTGACGTGCATCGCTCTTGTCTATGGTGTTTGATGTGACACGTTGTAGTTGATGCACTCTCTTGTCTGTTCGTATGTTTACGTAGGTAATTGTCTGGTATTGTTATTTTATCGAGCCGCTGGACCAAGCGGTGTTTTAGTCCAATAGAACAGCGGTTAGCTAGTAAGTTAAGAGTTTCGTAAACGTAGTGAAATGAACGTATTGCCATATAGTTAGATGATATTAGAGAAATGTCTGGCAGGCGGGAGGATGCAATATAAGCGGGAACTCCGTCATAATATAATCCGGTGAACCCTTCTATGAAGTGTACGTATTTAAATAAAATGGCCGGCTAAAAGCGGGACGACTCGATTGTTATTGAGGCGATGAATGTAATAACAAATAGGTCAAATTTTGCGAAGGATTAAGCATTTTGTACAGTAAAATCGAATAAAATAATACATCTAAGTCTTAACTGTTAGCATAGTTTAGACAAATGGACGGCAGGCTCACGTCTGGGTGGCACTCGGTCCGGATCGCCATAGACAATGTTTAACCTTAAGGGCCTCGCCCAGTTCGCGGCCACGACCACGACTTCTAGCGAAACCAGCCGCTATCTTGAACAAAACTGGTCGGAGTTTTGCGGCCAAAAGTGTTTTTAGTGGCCGTGTAGTGCACAAGGTCCCCTACACATAACGCGTTCATCAATGTACACGTTAGTAACATATTTAGGGTCAGTTGTCGGTTTTTAAGCTTAGTTATGCAAGTCCTAATTATCCGGCTTAAGATAAGCTCTCTGGGGGAATCTGGTTCATATTTGGACAGCCTAATCAACGCAGTTTACTGTATAGGCCAAAAGACAATCGGCCACACCGAGTGCCGTAGTTAAGATAAATTGTTTAGTCAAGTGAACGTCTAAGGGTGATGAAGTGTAAGTAATTTATATTATTAAATAAATAAATACAAAAAAAGAATCTCATAATACGTTCCAGTCCTTATTGAATAGGTTAAAAGTAGTGTCTGTGATTTATTGAATCTTAGCTTTGCGTTTAGTTGTTATTATTTTTATGTTAATGTTTTGTTTTTTTTCCTGTTAATTGTTACGATAATTATATTTTATCACTTATTGTTTATAAACTTACAATGTCACTTATAGGATATCTTCTGTGATTATCAATTATTCTAAACTTTAGTTAAAAACCCTGAAAGCTTCAAACAGTATTTGTTTATGGCACTAATATGGTTAATTTATTTCGTTTGGATATTTCTTTGAATCTGAGAAGCACGATATGACGCCGTCTGTATGATATACAAAGTAAAACATTCGAAAAAACACTAGTATATTAAATAATTGGATCGAAATGCTTTTTGAGAATTGACGAGACATTTGAAATTGATATTATTGTTATTTTATTTAAGTTATTTGTTTCGATATTTAGCGTAGAAGACACGTTACTAAAAACAAATTGATCTCGATTTTAGTGATTGTTAAGATTTTGCCGTGGCTACATTCCAATTACTAGGTAAAATATAAGTCAGGTCTTGCGACCGCTACAATTCACTAACGAATTTTGAAAGATCTCTCCTAAGTATAAAATAGAGTAACTTTGGTATAGGACGTGTGCATGTAACACTATTCTGAAGGTATACCTGGTCATATACCTGTTTAAACATTATTCATGTAACTCACATTTGTTAATTAATCTATTGTAAATATACCCAATTATTAAAAAAAACTTTCGTATATATAATTCTGGTGTTTTATTTGTTTATTTTATTTACCCCTCTATCATAGCAGTGCTATGCTATGCTATGATGTATGCCAAACGAACTGTGAGCCCAAATAACCAAGCTGTGGAGCCCTGACACAGCCAGAAGGCGACTTGGTAGACCACGCAGGAGATGGCGCGATGAGCTGATCAGAACCATAGGTCAGAACTAACGACCGCTTTGTCCCTGGATCATAATATATCTTTGCCCTGGATCAATAAATTTGGAGGACTTAGGGGGCGGCCTTTCCCCAGCATTGCGATGACACGGGGTAACAAAACAGCAACAGTATAGCAGTGCTAGTCAGTGTGTCTAGTCTAGACCGTCGAACTGCCAAGTTTCGAGGTTGAACTCAAGATTCGCAACATTGATTATTCGGTTTACATGAATCCGAATAATCAAGGTGCTTATTGTAATAATTGTCACTTGCCTCGACGATGAAGAAAACCAAACTGCATAAGAAATATTTCTCGACGGTCTCGATCTACGTCAGAGACCCATGGGCGCACTTTAACACTCTGATACCAGTTTACTCACTAACCTAACCACACAATAAATAATGAAGATTTACCCAGAACCTTGCGCACTACGCGGTCCGAAGTGTGCGAGGGCCTACGTAAACTTGAACCTACGAAAAGAAAAATATGTACTACATAACATAACATCACAACTGTTATCCCTAAAGGGTTAGGCAGAGGTGCAGAGGCGTCTCTAGCTCATGTAGCGCCCGTGTGCAAATATAACACTAGCGCCTCCTAGTAAGCACACCGTCAAAATGGAATGGGTACAAGGGACAAGTAACAGCACATCAAGTTCAGTTCATCAAGTACCACAAACTGTCAAACCCCAATCTGTGGCGTAGCGTGAGTTGTTGCCGCCTGGGGCCAACCCTTATTTGGCCGCCCCCTCTATTTCCATCATTAGTCAAGAAAGGTAGCAAAAAGACCAAATACTTTTTTTTGGGTTTTATTATTCTAAAGTCAAAATCTTTTTTTGAATAGGTACAGATTTGACGTTTCGAAAATCTAGAAAAACTGCGGGCGGGCTCAAACAATTTTGGCACATCGAATAAATGAGATGAGATGAGATGATTCTGTTTCAACAAATACAGAAATAGAGAAGTTTAAAAAGGGTGGGTGGGTAAAAGAATTTCCCACTCATCCATATTATTTTTCATATTATGATCCATGTTATGATTCATATTATGATCCATGTTATGATTCATATTATAATCCATGTTCTGTTTCATATTATGATCCATGTTATGATTCATATTATGATCCATATTGTGATCTATAATATGATTCATTTTATATTATGTTCATATTTATAGTTCATTTTGAAATTTTCTGGTGAGTTGGTGATTCTCTGTACAAAATAATTGCTGTTCCGAAAACATGACCTCCTCCTTTTTAGAAAATGGATTTTCCACATAACTCGTCTTAACACGTCTTGAGTCGCGCTTTCCGAAACATCAGCATAACTGTATAATTAAGGTAAGGTACTCGATAACAAAGCGAGCTTTCCTGATAATTTAGTCATTCATTCAATAAAATTAGCACACTAGCATTCGTGCTGATTTATAGACATAGTTAAATGATTCATATTATTAGGTTACAGTTATTTTACATAAAAAAAAGCATAAAAAGCAAAAGCATTATAATTTTAACGTTGTTATGTTTTGTTATTTTATAATATAGGAGTGTTATTTCAAACCTGTTATCTTTGAAAGGTTAGCTAGGAGGTGTGAGCTAATAGTGTAATAAGATTCGCAGTTACAAAAATATACAAAAATAGCAAGCGAGCTCAAACTATTTTGACACTCAGATTAATGATTCATATTATTATCCATATTATGAACCATATTCTGATTCATATTATGATTCATATTATGATCCATATTATGAACCATATTCTGATTCATATTATGATTCATATTATGATCCATATTATGAACCATATTCTGATTCATATATAGATACATATTATGATCAATATTATGATTTTAATTCTAACATTGTTATGTTATGTTGTGCTGTTGCCTCGTGCGAGCGAGAGTGTGGACGTGTTTACTTGCTGGATAATTACTTTAAAATAATCATTTTATTAAGTCATTGAAATAACCTAAATGGATACGAAATGTAACGGTGTAAAATGTGAGGTCATTAAAGATGTGTTACATATGCGGTGTTCGAAAGAAAAATGTAAGAAAGTATATCATCTGAATTGCCTTACCATATCGGAGCCGCAGTTCAAGGCATTCACAGCGGAGTACAAGAAAAGATGGGTATGTCCTGAATGCACATGCACTATTCCGAAGAAAGGTAATACTGAAACACCAGTCCGAGGAAACACAACGGTCGACGAAACTCATTCACCAAGTTACGTGAACACTGAGCGTGGCAGTCGTCGCAATCCAAAAGAAGTCACTGTGATTGATAGCCGGAACCAAGTCCTTGATGAACTACGGGAGTTTCGCTTAGAGATTAAAAC
Source organism: Diarsia rubi (assembly GCA_932274075.1). NCBI lineage: Eukaryota > Metazoa > Arthropoda > Insecta > Lepidoptera > Noctuidae > Diarsia > Diarsia rubi. Next base: position 14,964,882 of record OW026431.1, read on the forward strand.
TCGTCTGGATGAGCAAACAAAAGAATTCATACTACTGAAGAAAAAGCTTGTTAACACAGAAACAGAATTAAAAGATTTAAAAAGCATACTGAAGGTAGTTCAAGAAAAAGCTAACAAAGTCGAGATTTTAGAGACTAGAATAAGAGTTCTTTTAGAGAAAAATGAAAAATTGGAGACCAGTCTTACTGCCAGCAATATCATGGAGAAAAGTGAGGCTGAAGAAGGATTGAAAAGGCCGGTGTCATTTGCGAAGATAGTGAAAGAAAGGAAAATGGAGGTAGTTAATAAAATTGTACCAATGGAATGTGTGGCCACGAAATCAGCAAACATGGTAATAGCCGAGAATAAACAAGGAACAAGCAGAGATACGAGTTTAAATAAACCAGCTAATGTTACCGAAAAAGAACGTGAACATGCAGGAAAAGAAGAAAATTGGACATTGGTTAATAGAAAAAAAAACAGATTTCCAAATAGCGAAGTGAGGAAAGGAGGAAGCTTGGGTTTAAGTGAAATTCAGGGAACAGAGCGAAAGAAATATTTGAATGTATGGCGTCTGAATAAAGAAACTACTGTGGAAAATTTAGAAAAACACGTGAAATCGCTATATACAGAGGAAGTATCGATTAAAATAGAGAAAATAAGACACAAAACAGTGAGGGACTACGCCTCCTTCATTATAGGAGTGCCGGAAAGCAGGTACGAAGTATTGTGCCAACCAGAAAGTTGGGCAGTAAACATTGAGTTCTGTGAATGGGTGTGGTTTCGGAGACAAACTAATAAACAACAACCTCCGGAATAAATTGGTGGAGATATATTACCAAAATGTAAGGGGACTCCGCACTAAATTGGAGGATTTTTATGTAGGAATTCTGACTTCAAGTGCAAACTTATTTGCCATAACAGAAACAGGCTGCAATGAATCGATACAAGACGCAGAATTAGTTCCACCTGGTTACTCCATAATGCGATGTGACCGAGCAGATGGGCGCAAACACGGAGGCGCGTGTCTCGTGGCCACACCGAGTTTTGAGCTGCGGCGAGTGTCCCTACCCGGTGACGTAAACATCGATCATCAGGTATTTGAACTAGTTTGTGCGTCAGTGTACAAGCGTAGTAGATTATTGTTTGTGTTATGTGTGGTTTATATCCCACCTAATTCTAACGAAAATGAATGTATGGTCTTATTTAGAATGATTGAAACTGTGTGTAAAACTTACAATGACACTATTGTAATAGGTGACTTTAACTTGCATTCTTGTACTGTAAACATACTGAACTATTTTCAATGTTTTGAAACTTATTGTGGATTCACTCAGAGTAACAAAGTAGATAATTGCAATGGTCGACAATTAGATCTAGTGTTGAGTACATTCACGGAGGAAGAGAGTGTGAGTGTGCGCGCGGCGGAGGCGCCGCTCGTACCAGTGGACGCGTATCACCCGCCACTCGAGGTGGCGGTGAGTATGCGTGTGCGTCAGCGCCAGTGCGCGGGCTCATCAGCAGATACCCAAGAACCTGTAGGCTGGAACTTTAATAAGGCCGATTTTTGCATGTTGTACTCATCATTTGCGTTGGTAGATTGGGCTCCAATGTATGAGCTAGGTTTAGAAGGGAGTTTAGACTATTTTTATAATAATATTAATTCCATTTTAGATGATTGCGTTCCAAAGAAAAAGCGAAGTCGTGTAAGCTCAAGGTATATTTATTCTGAGTGGTACACTGCTGAAATAATTCGCGACATAAAAATAAAGGCTGTTCTCCATAAGCAGTACAAAACAAGTGGGATGAGGTCTGATTACGAAGCGTTTGCTCAGTGTAGAACCAAAGTTAAAAGTTTAATAGTGTGTGCTCGCGAACAGTATCAACATCGTGTTCAAGATAATATGCTGGAAGACCCAAAGTCGTTCTGGAATTATGCTAAATCTAGAAAAGGTAGTAGAAGCCAGCGCAAGATTTTAAAGAACGGCGAGGCGTTATCTGATGAACAGTGCGCTCGGGAGTTTGCGGAGTACTTTTATTCGGTATATAGTACGGAGCAAGCCGAGTTAGATGTGAGTGCAGCGATGACGGAAGCGGGCGGGGAGAATGGAGCGGCGTGGGTACATGTTGATCGTTTGCAACTGTCGGACGTATATTGCGCGCTTCAACAACTTAAACCGAAAAGGTCTTCGGGACCGGATGGCATTCCGCCTTACATCTTTAGGGATTGTCGAATGGTGCTAGCCAAGCCGTTGAAATACATTTATAATAAATGCCTGAATGAAGCTGTGTTTCCCAAGAGGTGGAAGATTACCCGCGTTGTTCCAGTTCAAAAGGGAGGCAAAGGGATGACGGTGGATGGTTACAGACCGGTAGCAGTGCTGTCGACTCCGGCTAAAGTTTTTGAAGCTGCTATTCATAAGATAATATTTCAACAGGTCCGCGGTCAGTTGTCAGACGCTCAGCATGGATTCCGACCGGCAAAAAGTACTACTAGCAACCTCTTGAGCCATATGTCTAGTCTTGTACCATCGGTAGACAGTGGGGGGCAGACTGATGCTGCTTACTTCGATTTTAAGAAAGCATTCGATCTAGTCAATAATGATGTATTGCTAAAAAAGTTAGCAGCATTTGGTTTTACTCCGCATCTGCTGAAGTTTTTTGCCAGTTACTTAAGTGGTAGGCAACAATACGTGGATTATGCGGGGCACAGATCAGAGCCATATTTTACAAGGTCTGGGGTGAGTCAGGGCAGTAACCTTGGGCCTTTGCAGTTCATTCTGGTCATTAATGACCTGCCAGAAGTTGTTAAAGATGCCAAGTGTTTGCTGTTCGCTGATGACCTCAAGCTATCTCTAGAGATAAGTGGAGTGGATGACTGCGAGAGGCTTCAGAAAGACATAGACAGGGTGGTGACCTGGAGCAAGGACAACCTCTTGCAGTTCAACACCTCAAAGTGCGTAACCATCACTTTCACTCGCGCGCGTGCTCCTATCCTATATAATTACATTCTGGACGGGTCGGATATGGCTAGGGCAACAGAAGTAAGGTATTTAGGGGTTAAATTCAACACTGGGCTGACGTTTCGTAGTCACATCATAAGCTGCTGCAAAAAAGCTTACCGCAACTTGGGTTTTATGCTCCGTATGGTACGTGAGTTTACCAACATAAAAGCGGTTATAGCTTTATATAATGCTTTGGTTAGAAGTCAATTAGAGTGTAACGCAATTATCTGGGCTCCACATGAATCTAAATATAGGATCATGCTGGAGAAAGTACAGAACAAGTTTGTTATGTATTTATATTTAAAATTATATGGTGTATACCCATTTTATCCGCTCATGTACCCGACTTTATTTATTTTGGGTATGGTTGGGTATAACGAGCTGAGCGTCAGGAGGCATCTCACACTCATCTCGTACATATTCAAGGTACTTAGAGGCAGGGTACATCATTCGGATATTTTAGGGCAGATAGGTTTGTGTGTTCCGGACAGGTACGTGGGGCGACGTCGACAGCCACGCTTGCTGGCGGTGCCGAGCGCACGGACCAATCTATTGGGCGAGGCGCCAATGACGCTGGCACTCCGCACTCTTAACCTTGTAGCTGGTGATGTGGATTTATTTCATTGTTCTCTGAGTGAGTTCACAAAAAATGCAATGTTTGTGATTAGTTACAAAATTTAATTTTAAATTATTATTGTGTACACTATCGCATTAGGGTATACCCTGTAAAGATAGTCGTAATATGGAGAATAAATAAATAAAAAAATAAATGTTTTGTTGTTTTTTTAGCCCTTGCAAATTTAACGGATGTGCTCCGTCAGGTCTTAGTTATCTCTTAACGCTTTAACTTAACCCCTAAAACAAAACCTAACTTACAGATCTTAGCTTATCTAAATTATGACTGAACTCTATGACCCTTTTACTATTCAAAGCATCCAATAGCACAATGTTTTAAGTACACAGAGTTTTATCGTAAAATGAGATTTTTGACCCAAAAATAAAAGTCGTTTCCCAGCAAAAATTTTTGCGTAGTACTTAGTAGTGGTGGTTAATATATCATAAAGCAAATTAAAGCACCGTGCTTAATACACATATCGTAAAGCAAATGCTATCGTGGCTCTCACAAGTTGCTATTTGCTTATTGCTTTTACATCGCACAAGCTATGAATAAGCATTAAGCAAGGGACGGGCGGGGCGGGCGCACGGCAGTCGTCGCATGCTAGCAATTCCAGTCAGTTGTGTGCGTAATCGTTATAAGCACCGCGGACGATTTTGCGATCTCGGGCGGCTCACGTAAATAAATACGTAATATAGTTACAGTTTTGCTTCGTGCTTTTTTAGTGTAAATAAATTCAGTGTTAGGACACGAAATATTGATATTATAAACATAAAATTGTGTAAATAAGGACGATTGATTAAGTGAGATATTGTGTTGTTATGTTGTACGCCTATAATTGCTTTAAATACTAACTTACTTTATTTCATAATAACATTTTGAATAAATGTTATTATGAAATAAAGTAAGTTAAGACAGTCCTAAGCCTGGAAAGTATGAAGGAAAGTTCATTGTATTTTTAACGGTTCTGTTTTGTCGTAATTCATAAACCCGATGTAATATTCTTTTATAGCATGCTGCCACTCACCGCGCTTGCTTTATGTCACTTGACTTAAAGCAAGCGCGGTGAGTGGCATCATGATATGCCTACGCGTTTAAAAAAGCTTGCTTTAATAAAGCATATAAAAAAACATTAAGCATTAAGCAAGTGATTGCCTTAAAGCAACTTTGAACACCACTAGTACTTAGTTTGATGTACAGAATGCTTGGTTGACGTATGTGTGAAGGGTTAATTTACACCCTGTATAGTAGGGAAGATACGCCACTACTTGGTTGTCCTTAATTTTACAACATTGTTACGATGATAATAAGTAATGATCTGATAACCATGACCTGACGCTGCCGCTTGGTTCCGCTCTCTACCGCCCCCTGTAACGCGCCGCCGCCGGGGGCATAGAAAAAATAAAATAATAATTCACCATTGGATTGGTAGATGTCACATGTCTTAAAATTTTCTCCAACTCCATACTGGGGACTCCATAGCGATCGCCGCCCAGAGAACCGTTGCGCAACCCGTTGCGTTCAACACATACCCTGCACTATAAATAAAGACGCCTCTGCAGAGGTGTATCTCATAGTAAAAATAAAACATAACGATAACAAGGAAAACATAATCTAATTTCTATCTACTCTATTAACATATTATCTAATCCAAGTAATAAGCGAGGCCTTTGCCCAGCAGGGGGATGATGCAGGCTCACACTATCAGTACCTATCTAAGTAATAATCAAAAGTTCACAAGTAAACTACCAAATGGTAAAAAAACGTCTCGCTACTAAAAAGCCCACAATCCAGAAAAAAAGGAAACGTTCGAGCTTATGATTTTAGGCAGTTGCTGTCAATGTCAACTGTCAACTATGACACAAAAACAGTGGACTAAGTTTTGAATTTTAATATCAGCGTTGCCAATCTGTGGGGAATTCCCCAAACTGCGGGGATTTTCAGTCCGATTGGGTAATTTGTGGGGAGAGCGTTTATGTGGGGAAAACACGGGGAATTTAGACATTTACACGAGAACTAAACTAAGAAGTCATAAAAGTAGTATTAGAAGTATTTATAAATTATGTAAATTTAATTCAACATTAACTCAACATATTCGGCAGAAAGGTTTTATAGTTTCTTTTATGGCAACATTCAATGATCATCAAAATGTATCAGGGAAAACCTTGTTTATTACTTTAGTTCGTAATCGTAAGTTTCGTAACGAACTATACAGAGTATTGCAGTCATTGCAGACAACTGTTGGCTGAACATAATAATACTGCACTGCTTGTTGTTATTTACTTTAATGCTAATAATTAAGCTTTTGTGCAAATATGGACAAGTGGTTGTTAAAATAAAAGGAAAAGATAATAAGGACGACGATAATTCCAAGGTATGTTATAAAACGAATATTCAGTAGTCAGTAAGTATTATACCTACATTACATTATATTACTCTGCTCTTGGCTTGCAATTGCAAGGTGATGACGATCCGCAAATATACTGGGCCAAAATATTCCGTCTTAAAAGCAGTGCAGATCATGAAATGTTTTTAAATTTGAAACACGCAATAAGCCTATTGCTCGTTCTACCTTTCTCAAACGCATCTGTTGAAAGAAAATTTAGCGTTCTGAAAATTTGAAAACAGATAATCGTAATCGCCTACGCACTGACACTGTAGTTGCGCTTATGGCCATTAGAGAAGGTGAAGAAAGGAGGGAGTTTAAAATTTGATCCTTCGAATGACATGTTAACCAAAAAAATTTGGCGAAATGAAGAGCTGCAGTAGATTTATTTATTTATTTTTTATTTTAAGTATTTACAAATGTAAAAACTTCAGTTTTTTTTAAATTAATAAATAAATATGTTTGATTTATATAAATAGTGCTTTTATTTCTTTGATGAAAATTTGTGGGGAAAATGTGGGGAATATTGATATTATTTTCCCCAAAATTGGGGATTTTCAATCAGGTTTTTGGGTAATCTGGACCGTGGACATCGGCAACACTGTTTAATATAATGAAAACATTTTAATTTTACGGAATTACGGATGCAATATAGCTTAGAAAGCCCGAATATTATTAAAACAATACAAAGAACCAACTAAAATACTACTTGCTACTTAATCCTCTTGTTGTTGTAAGTTATACCGGCAAAATGGGTGACTATCCAGATCCCGATGAAGAATACGAGTTGATGTACGCTGATGAACTGGAAATGCTTAAAGAAGATGATGGAGATCCAGGTAATATTAAAGTCCAGACCCATCAAAAAGTAGAGGCTCTAAAATTATTAATAATATTCGTTTTAGGTTAGTTTTTAGTTCCAGTTTTGATTTTACAAGCTATGTTTCTACCAACTGTAACGAAGCTTATGATTGGATAGTATATATAGTAAGTAGTGAGTTTCACTTAAAAGAATTTAGTCACTATTTGCCCAGTGTTTTATTTTACTATTTTAGATTCAAATAAAAGAAAATATTTTAGATTCATTCTATTAGCCGTAAAGCAACTACCTTACTGCCCTCTTAAACCCAGTAACTGGGTAACATGATACTCCTTACAAGTAATCATTTAAATTACTTACTTGATTAATAAAAACATTCCTATTTTCAGACCCAAACATAATCAAAAAGAAAGTTCTACCAGCTAAACGCAGTCTCGATTTCTCAAGTCCCATAACCAAGAAGACGGTTCCCATGACTACAGAACACATTCCACCAGCTACCATTACCATACCCAACTCTATAACCACTGAAAGCACAGATATCTCTCTCACACCAAACCTTGAACCTTTAGAAGACCTAACTCCTGTCTCCAGTAAAAGAACAGCAGATGAACTCTTCGGAGATATTGGAGACATAGACTTTGATGAAGTAGAGTTACCGAGTAAGAGACAAAAGACTGATGAGGAAAATGATATGGATTTGATTGAGAAGATTCTGGAAGGGAGACGGTTAAAACAGAGTTTGTTGGAGCCTAGTGTGAGGAGGGTTGGTGGTAGATCTGGGTACAGGGCTAAGGATAATTTGTCATTGGATATACCAAGGTGAGATTTTTTTTTGTTTTAAAGGCTCATGGCATGGCATATTGTTACTATACTACCAAGTATTAACATGTTTTATTTAGTTTTTTTTTTGGCGGGAATCATCAAAAAACCCCTCCCGCTCTTGGGCAGAGCGAAAGGACAGTGTCAGACTTCTACTGAATAAAAACCACCCATGCTCCTTCGTAGCCCTTTATGTCGAGGCCACAGTATCTCGCCTCTGACATTTCGCCCTCCCGCAACCGATTTATTGGGCGCCTGAGTGGTAGTAGCTACGCGATTACGTAAAAAAGATCCATATAAAGAATTATGAAGTTATTGGCTAAAATAAGCTGAAAGGCCCCTCGACATGAGTTTATATGCAATAAAAATATCCTATGGTGGAAAGTTTAGGAGAAAAATAGTAGTTAGTTACAAAAACAGAGACTACTTTGCATAGTTATTTATGATGATTAAATTTATTTTTTTATTTTTTTTGAAATGAAAAGATTAATATTTTTTTTTTTGAAAAAAAAGTCCGATTATGGTTGCGGAAAAAAAAGGTTCTAATGTATCCTAGAAAAGGCCAATTCACATATCCACGCCTTTAAGGAGTCTTCAAAGAGTTTATTGCTTATTCTTCTTCATAGATATCTATGCTTAGGAATAGGCAACATCAGTATTTTCAAAAGTTATGTGTCCTTGTAAAAAAAAAAAATTAAGATCCAGTAATCTTAATTTTTTTTTTTGACAGTTTTAACTGCCTGTAATGGTCTACTCAATAGAAACTTTAAGCATGAGTGTCTACCGAAAACAATATTAATTACACTTTTGTTGAGGTGGATGCTGTATAATATATTGTAGTTTAAACTAAGTGACTGCTTCTTCTGCAGCTCAATATTTCCCTTCAACAGTTCCCTTGTTACATTATTCTACTTCATCCATTCCAGATGGAACTTCCTACCCCTCACAAACTCAGATGGAGACCGAGTGTATGTGAGGCTAGAATCTGAGGAATCCTGGGAGAGTTCCCTGGATACGGCAGCTGAACAGATGTCTCTGCATGCTTCATATGCCAGCACTTGGGTGGAGGCTAGGAAGATTGTAAGTAGAGCCTACTTGTTTTTTTATTGTCTATACTACAATATTATAAATGTGAAAGTGTAGATAATTGGATGTTTTTTATTGAATGACACACAATGTTTACTTGAAATATCGCATATAGATAGATTTTACTCTGACTTCTGGAATAGCAGAAATACCACTTATATTAAGCAGTGTGTATTAGTAACATCATATAGATCAAGGTTTGAATCAAAGTTTTTTTTATGTATATTTATTAAACTTTATGCACAATAATCGTACAAAGGCGGACTTAATGCATGTGTGTATTCTCACATTTACACAAATAAAATCGTCAAGTCGTGGGCAATAGCTAGTTGGAATGAAAAGGATAAAAAGACAGACTAAAGATAAAAAAGTTGTTCACATAGATAGTCTTTAAATAATTAAATTCATTTCATTCAGGTATCACAAGATCAATATTTTTATCACATTCATAATCATACATTTTCGCAAAATTAAAGGACCTATTGAGAACTGAGTTTGTGTGTTTTCTAGCTAGAAGACAAACAGCAGCAGCTGATATCAGACGAGGCAGCTTCACAACCGCTTCCTGACATGGATGCAGATATCAACAACAACATGCTCTGGGTAGACAAGTACCGGCCACAGTCTTACCTGGACCTTCTGTCTGACGAGCCAGTGAATAGGGCCCTGCTGCATTGGCTGCATTTGTGGGATAAGGTGAGAGAGAACACACGATTATAGATGCATATCTAGACAAATTATGATTCTTATCTTTTGATTCTTATCTAGTTAAAGATTAGAGGTGCATAAGTATCCCAATTTAAAGCAACATAGTCGTTAGACTGTTACCCTGCATCATGCCAATGCTGGGCAAAGACAAAAGCCTAATGACTTCCAGTTGTTTTGATCCAGGACTAATGTGGACCACTGGTCATTGGTTTTGACCGACTAGTTCCGCCATCTTCTACGAGGTTTACCGCGATGCCTTCCAACTGTGTCAGTGAAAGTGGCTATTTTAGCCCACAGCTCATAGTCCAAATACACCACCTTAAAATATATTTTGCATGTAAATGGGCAATAAGACAAAAACAAGATTGTCAGTATGCCTTGATTCTTTATCGGAAAACAGTTTTAATGTCTTGCAGTGTAACCATCCACACCTATGGTAGTAATGGTTTAATGGTAATATAAACCTGTGATAAGACTGTATGTGTAAATAAAAAAAAACCTATGTTGTGGAATAGACAGAAGTTTAAGTATAAAAATATTCAGTTTCTAACACAAATACCCCAAAAAATCCACAGATAGTCTTCAAAAAAGAAGTAAAGACCAAGGAACCGCAACAGCGCACCACGTTCAGCAAGAAAGCTGGCCAGTTCCAGTTGACCAACAAGTGGAAGGGCAAGAAGGAGGACGAACCCGAAATGGATGAGGACGGCCGGCCACACCACAAGGTGGCGCTGCTGTGCGGTCCGCCCGGGGTCGGGAAGACTACGCTGGCTCATTTGTTGGCGAAAATAGCTGGTAAGACTCACTACCTTTTTATCCTTTTTTCACTATGTGGAATCCTTAATGGGTGGCCTCCGCCATGGGAAGAGTGGAGGAGTCTGTCAGACTCGTACTGATTTAAACCATGGGTTACCACGAGTTACAACTTTGCCTCAAGCAACTGGCACATACTGCTGGTATGCTCAAAATACCATGTCAGACATTAATCTGCATAGTTTTCATGTGTGTATTATACCAAGATTATGTCTGGACCTTAAACTTAGTGTTAACCCAAACGATTTTAAAAGATTAAATGAGTAACTTTTAGAGTTTCTTGACGGTTCTTCTCCTTAAGGATCGACCCATGCACCGAACCGTGCACCTTTTTGTCGACGTTTTTATAAGTGCCCATGTAGGCCTATGTGAAATAAAAATATTTTGATTTTTTTTTTTTGGTCATGGTCAAAGTAACTTCTTTCTTCTGTTGTGGAGGAAAATCAGTAACCACCCATCTACAAACTAACTTGGGCAAGCATGGCTTAACCTAAACATCGACCCGAGTGGCTGTATCTAGCCACGAACTACATCCAACCTCCTTACCAGTTTTAACTGATCCAAGATAGTAAATTGTTCCTTCGGGACTTGAATTTTAATAGGGTATTTCACCATAAAAAATCGAATTAGTCCTTCTGTTAGATTATCGAAAAATATTGGATACGTGTTTTTTGTTTTATCAAATTAATAAGAACTGACGATCATGAGTGGGGGCCTTTTGACGTCACTATGTGGGTAAAAAAGTACTAACCTTGTGACGTCACACGACTTGACACAACTTTTCGAAGCACTGTCTCGTCTTCATCTTTTGTTTACATGAAAAAAGAAAAAATATGTTTCCATTATTTTTTGAAAATCTATCTGACGGACTAATTGGATTTTTTTGGTTAAATACCCTATTTTGTCATCGCTTTTTTCGCGGGTGCTATCAGAACTTGCAGTATCGAGGAATAAATTGGAGGCCTTTTCCCAAACAAAAGACAGATTTGAATTAAAGAAGAGATTTGTTTTCAAATACATGATGCTTGAAGAATGTTTGTACTCTCTTTTTTCAGGTTACAGACCCGTGGAACTGAACGCGTCGGACGAGCGCAGTACGGATGCGTTCCGTAACGCCCTACAGAGTGCCACGCTCATGAGATCGGTGCTCGACGCAGAGAAGCGACCCAACTGTCTGATATTAGGTAAACACTTCTATGCTATAATATCTTGAAGAGCTATTTGTTTGTGATTTTGTATCTAGGGGGTAATTTCCGAAAGTAATAATACAATCCTAAAATATTACCAAGTCAACAGAATGGTAGCGTAAACCAGAATTACAATCTAAGAAAAGGATCTAACCTTTTATATGTTGATCTAACCATTTTATGTGTTTTATTTGCAAACAAATTGGACTCCTGGCAGCAAGGTAAGTACCATTTTGTCATTGTCTCAGTAACAGTCCTAGGCGAAAAAAACTGAATAGTCCAAGATCCCAGTGCAGCCAGACGTCATGTATTTTCTGACCAAGGAAATGTGGACGATTGAGTAGTGTTAGTATGTACTAAGGACGCATGCCTACCTCCTAGGTTGCTAAGACGGTCAATTTTCAGGTATCAGGTAATCAAGGTACATAATAATAATAATACATAATAATAATAATACATAATAATAATTATATTACACAATTTCTGGCTCAAATGGCTCAGTAGTTCACACACTTGCCTGGCATCCCAATTCCAGTCATCCTTAGAATCTGCGACGCTACCGCAGTTTTTAACCACAGGCATTACCCACCTGCTCCATAAGTCAGGTTGTCCCGCGGAACCCAAGAATTATAGACCGATCACGTGTTTGTCGACGGTCTATAAACTTCTTACATCCATTTTGAGAGCGAAAATCAGTAAACACATTGAGAAAAACTCTATTATGTCTGCCTCTCAGAATGGATGTAGGAACGGGTCCCGCGGTACTAAGGAGCTACTCCTCATCGACATGGCCATTAGCCAACAGGTTCGTCGGGCCCGCAAGGACCTGTCGACATGCTGGATAGACTATAAGAAGGCTTACGACTCGGTGCCACATACATGGCTCATGAGGGTGCTGGAGTTGTACAAGATAGACGCAACTCTACGCGCCTTCCTTGAGTCGTGTATGGGGCAATGGAAGACTGTCCTTCGATATCCGGGATGTCAACAGATTCAGGGGAACGATGAACCTGTATGGATCAAGCGGGGAATATTCCAGGGCGACAGTCTGAGCCCGCTTTGGTTCTGCTTGGCCCTGAATCCTCTCAGCACATTACTGGAGGATTCAGGTCTAGGCTACCGGTTGAGGAGAGATGGTCAGGTGATATCTCACCTTCTTTACATGGATGATCTGAAACTCTTTGCCCCCAACAAATTGCGACTGATGGAGTTACTGAAACTAACTGATTCTTTTAGTAGCGCCATCAGGATGGAATTTGGTGTGGACAAATGTGCAGTCATGTATGTAAAGAGAGGAGAGATTATGGAATCCGAGGGAATTCAGCTTTCGGATTCCATACACCTCAGATCCCTTTCCTCGACCGAAAGCTATAAATATTTGGGTATGTCGGAAGCGTTAGGCATTAACGTAGCTGACATGAAGCAATCGTTGAGGGAGCGCTTCTTCGGACGCCTGAAGAAGGTTTTAAGTAGCCTTCTTTCAGGTGGGAATAAGGTGCGCGCCTTCAACGGTTGGGTCATGCCGGTTTTAATGTACTCTTTCGGCATACTCAAATGGACTCAGACCGAACTTGACGCATTAGATAGGAGAGTTCGTACATTGCTGACCGCAAATCGGATGCATCACCCACGATCATCGGTGATGAGACTGTATATCCCGCGGAAGTGCGGGGGTCGAGGCTTTTTAAACGCGAAGACCTTCCACAACCGCGAGGTGTGCAGTCTCAGAGAATATTTTTTAAAAACCGATGTGGGTATGCACCGAGATGTGGTCGCAGTGGACAAGGGACTCACCCCGCTGTCCATGGCTAACGAGAACTGGCGCAAACCTGTGGTACTTACTGCTGATGACCGCAAGGTAGTATGGCAAAGCAAGGAGCTTCACGGGCGCTTCTACCGGGCTCTTCATGGGCCCGATGTAGATTTTCTAGCGTCCGTGTCCTGGCTACGTTTTGGCGACCTCTTTGGGGAAACTGAAGGTTTTGTCTGTGCGATTATGGACGAAGTTATCTTGACGAACAACTACCGGAAATATATTATGAAGGATGGGACGGTTGACGTGTGTCGGGCATGCCATCGTCCGGGTGAGTCCATCAGACATATTATTTCTGGTTGTTCTCGTCTAGCTAACGGCGAGTACTTGCACAGACACAATCAAGTAGCTAGGATTATTCACCAGCAACTTGCCTTGAAATATAAACTTGTGGAGTCGGAGGTACCGTACTACAAGTATGTGCCCGACCCAGTTCTCGAAAATGACCATGTAACGTTATACTGGGATCAGTCTATCATCACTGACAGGACTATTGTTGCCAATAAGCCTGATATAGTGGTGATGGACCGATCAGCGCGCCGCGCAATGATAATCGATGTTACCATTCCACATGACGAGAACCTCGTGAAAGCTGAAAAAGAAAAACAAATAAAATATCTTGATTTAGCACACGAGGTTGTCGATATGTGGCATGTGAACTCGGCTATCATTGTGCCGATAGTCGTAACGGCCAATGGCCTTATAGCCAAGAGTCTGGACGACCACCTGTCCAAACTTTCGCTCGGCGGTTGGATCAAGAGCCTGATTCAGAAGGCAGTACTCCTCGATACGGCTCGCATTGTGAGGAGGTTCCTGTCTCTGGAGCCCTAACCACCGGTAGCTTGGACCCTGCTCCCGTCACCGGTGGACGACTATTTTTTATATTTTTAAATGTTTTTTTATGAGTTTTATATGAAATATTTAAAAATGTAAATTTTATGTGAATAAATAAATAAAGGAAATAATAATAATAACAAAGTTTATTGTGTCCAAAAGTTATACACAAACAATTTTAGGTTTGGAGTCTTTATTTAAGCAAATAATGCCTGTGTTTAAATAATAATAATAATAATAATAACGTTTATTGTGTCTAAAAGTTATACACAAACAATTTTAGGTTTGGAGTCTTTATTTAAGCAAATAATGCCTGTGTTTAAAGACTCCGCTCCTTCACAACAGTAGGTACTTACTTAAAACACAATAAAAACAGTACATGGGTGAAGTAAACAAAAAATAATTACGTGTACGTGTGTGTGCGTGTGCATGACTGTGGGTGTGTTGTTGAGTGTACGTGAGTGTTATGGATGCGTGGTTGTATGTGTTTGTGTGTAGATAGCGGGAGAGTCTGTGTGCGCATGAGTGGGTCGTGTGCGTGTATTAGGTTACGTTTTGTAGGATAGCTTCAGTATTATTATATGTCAATGGTTTTATCCATTCAATCAACATTTCTTTACATATATGATAAGATTTGTCAAATACGAAAATTTCTTTATTTATTTTGTTGTACAATTGAGCTGATCGTTTACTAAATTGCATAGCTCCGAATTTGGTCTTGGTTTTAGGTATTTGAACTATATCATGTTTTCTTCTTTTAGAGTATATATTCGCATTAAAAGGTAAGGTTTTGTGCTTTTTTAAAACTATTTGAGTAATGTATAGTTTCCTTACTGACAGTACATCACTAAGTTTGTAAAGGTTTTCTGTAGAATATCTCCTTTTTTTGAAGTACATTATTTTGAGCAGGGCTCGTTGTGCTCGCTCCAATTGAATGAATTTAGATTTTGCTGCCCCACCCCAAATTGGAATACAGTATATCAATATTGATTGCGCAAGAGAAATATATATTTGGGTGAGCACATTTCTAGCAGACTTATCGCTACTCTGTTTAGTCGTAGGCAGCACGTGACGCAGGGTCTTAAAAATCCAATTTAGCTTGCGGACTCTGTTGGCAACTTGTTCAAGATGGGGGTACCAGCTTAAATTCTGATCCAGCATTACCCCTAGATATTTTGTGCTAGAAACTTTGCCAATACTAGAGCAGTTACAATTATCAACATTAATACCATCACAAGTGTGTACAACGATTCGGAAGTCACCGGTTGGTTGAGTTCGATTGCAGATGCTGAAACTTATAAAGTTTGTTTTGGAGGCATTTAATGTGAGGACATTAGCTTTGAGCCAATTCGCAACATGGGAGATCCCTGATTCAGCACTTAGTTGCACATCATGCCACGTTTTACCATAGAAGATGACAGCTGTATCATCGGCGTACGACAGGACTTTGGCGTTAGGAATTTTCATGTTACACAGGTCGTTTATATATATCAAGAAGAGCGTTGGGCCTAATACGCTTCCTTGGGGGACGCCGTATGACACATCTGCGACATCACTGATATGTTGCCCCACTTTAACTCTCTGCTTCCTATTTGAAAGATAGTTCTTAAACAGGTCAAGGGCAACATCTCTAATACCTATTTTTTTCAGCTTGTTCACAAGGATAGGCGTAGAGACAGTATCAAACGCCTTTTTAAGGTCTAAAAAAACAGTTAGGCACTTATCTCCATTGTCTAAATGGTTAGCTACTAATGAAGTTAGTGATATGACGGCGTCCTCTGTGGAAATATTTTGCCGAAAACCAAACTGAGATTCAGAGATGATATTGAATTTATTTAAGTAATTGAGAAGTCTAACATTTATCAGTTTTTCAATAATTTTAGATATACTAAGAACAGAAATTGGTCTATAATTATTAATATCGTCTCTACCCCCACCCTTGTGCACAGGAGTAATAATGGCTATTTTTAACGGGGCAGGGAAGATGCCAGTTTTAAAGCAGAGGTTCGCAAGAACCTCTGCTTTAAAACTGCCATCTTCCCATCAGGTAATCAAGGTACATAAAAACATTATTCTCCAAGCTGATTTTTACGTATTGTGTAAGTGGTCACCCATCAACGACACAAACTAGGCAAGCGCGACTTAACTTGAATCAGCCCCAGTGGTTCTTAATATTTAGCTATGAGCTCCTCCTATTTTGTGGCACACACTACAGTTTTAATCGTCGTCTTCCCCACAATTACAGACGAGATAGATGGAGCCCCACTCCCAACAGTGGAGCTGCTAGTACGATGGTGTACGGCCACGGCGACGGAAGGCAAGAAGAAGGCCAAGCAACAGCCTCTGAAGAGACCCGTCGTCGCCATTTGTAACGACCTGTATGCTACGTCACTGAGGCCTTTGAGGTAAACTATACCTTCATTAACACACACACACACACACACACACACTCACACACACTTACCTGTACAATTTATTGATCGCATTTGTTATATTTTTGGTTTTATTTTTGTTTACTTTCCTCTTTTTGTTATTTGCCTATTTGTATCTATATAATGTAAGGGAAGAGCGGCCTTCACCTACAGGCATTTTCTATGCCTAAATGAAGACTCCTCGACATGTAATTTAAGTCAAAATGATACGTAATAAACTTATTATTATTATTATTAAAAATCAGTCATTCCAGTCTGACTTCAATCACTGATGAATTACTTGATTAAGTATGTCTATTTGCCTTCTATTTCTTAACTACGAGAGACTTCGCACTATTTGATTTGTTGTTTGAAAGGAGATACTGACAAGCTATTACTTTTATATTTAAAATACGGAGCTCAAGCAGTATGAGATCATATTTCTTGAGAGAGTAAGTTGAGTTTCGACACGTCAATTATTCTTGAAAAAACGAAATTGAATCCGGCGTAGCCTGGGAGTCTTACTACCTCCTCTTCTGCACGTTTCATCATCATCACGCTATAATGTTCCTACTGTAGGGACTCAGGCCTCCTCTTTAGGAGAGGAGAGGGGTGGGCTATAACCCACCACGCGGGCCCAGTGCGAGTTGGTCGGGTTGCACGTTTAATACAATAAAATGTGGCTTGAGCTATTATCATAAATAAATAAATCACTTATTATAGGAATTAAAAATGTTGACAATAACCCTATTGTCAACATTTTTAATTCCGAATTCCATAATTCAAAAAATCTAATTAGTACGTCAGATAGATTTTCAAAAACAAATGAACACGTATTTTTTCTTTTTTCACGTAAACAAAAGATGAAGACGATACAGTGCTTCGTAAAGTCGCGTCAAGTCGTCGTCACAAGGTTTGTACTTTTTAATCCACAAAGTGACAAGTGAAGCCCCCCCCACTCATGATCTTTGACACGTTTTGTTTTCGTCAATTTTTATTAATTTGCCAAAACTAAAAACACGTATCCAATATTTTTCGATACTCTAACAGACGGACTAATTAGATTTTTTCGGTGAAATACTCTATTAAGGTGACACTAAACTGAATATAATTTTGGTTCCAGGCCCGTAGCCCTGATCGTGCAAGTAGGCGGCGTATCAGTCAGCCGGCTGTCGTGCCGCCTGGCTGCGGTGTGCGCGCGCGAGGGGCTGGCGGCCGGCGCGCACGTGACGCACGCGCTGGCCACGCGCGTGCACGGCGATGTGCGCGCGGGGATACAACTGCTCAGCTTTGTCAAGGCTAGGGCGAAGGCTCAGGTCAGTGCGTACTTGCTATTACAAACCGACCGTTTAAGAGAGTGAAGAGCTTTTTACCCGACTGCGGCGAAGCCTAAAAGGAGGATTATGTGTTTGGCGTGATATGTATGTATGTCCTTTTCTTTGTTCCCTCATAACTCCTAAACGGATGAAGGGATTTCAATAAAATATACGTCGTTAGATTCGTCTTGATGGCGCGAGTGTCGCTGGCTACATTAAAATTAAAAAAAATCGCGGATTTAAAAAAAAAAACATTACTATCGAGTAGGGTATCAAAATGAAGGGTTTTAAAAGGAGATTACAAAAACATATGACACTTTTATGTTTAAAAGAAATTCTAAGTCACAAAACCTATAAACAAACATTTCATAATTCAATATTCAAATGAACCCCGCCTGCTTCCAAGTTTTGCTTAATTTAAAATGTCCTTGTATTTTATTTTTCAGTTTTTTCAGTCGGATTTACTACTTTTTTTTTCAAAGCAATAAAGGCGAGAAAGTCGTGGATAGGCAATACACCGAACTAAACCTTACCAATCTGATGATTTGTGATCGACTCATGCTGATTCTGCGACGATTTCACGTCGTCACGATCTCTACCTTACTGACTTCACAGACTCAAAGCGGAAGCGCTAGGGTAGCCCGCAAAATTCAAATTAGTGCCAGGCTCTATGTTGAAGTAAATATGACGTTTGGCTATAGTTTTGCGTAGCCAAAGGGCGAATACGAAAACCTATTCCTAAATCTCATAATAGCGCTATATCCATCATAGTGTATCTGATTCTGTTTTCAAACAAACATTTACATTTCACAGTCATTAATGTACTGACATGGAATCTTTAGCGTGCAATTTCGACCAATATTTGGACATTTGTTTCTCTTTTTCAAATATCGTTGTTAACTCTTTCAGCTAAGCATGGAAGACGTGGAGAACGCAGCGATTGGCACGAAGGATTGCAATAAGAGTATCATGCAGGCGTTGCAAGCTATCTTCACTACCAACGACAAGGATCCTGGAACTGTTCTCAAGACCATACAAGCTGCTGGAGAATACGACAGGTAACTAAACAAGACATATTTTATTGTCATATAACACAGTACCTGACTAGAAGTCAGAGTTGTAATGCCACACATGGACCTCTGACTTGCTTATACTTGTCTTCGAGAATAATATCTCTCAGGCAATTATGAAATAGTAAAATTATTTATGTTCTGTCCGTCTGTTTGTTTGTTTCGGCTAATGTCTGAAACAGCGGACCGTTTTTGACGGAAATTTTACTGGTGGATAGTTGATGTTCTAAGGAGCAACTAAAGCTTCTTGTATTTATAAACAAAGATTAGGGTTTCGTACAAAAAAGTAACAAAACCTTGAAATTATTAACAAAGTCCGATTTAAATCCTTACTAATATTATAAATGCGAAAGTAACTGTCTCTCTGACTGTCGCGCTTTTACGCCAAAACTACTGAACCAATTTAAATGAAAGGTACACAGATAGTCTAGAGCCTGAGAAAGGACATAAGCTACTTTTTAATGCGAAAAATGGGTTAAAGGGGGGGATGAAAAGATTACTGTTGGTAGCGATACACGACATCGGTCGCGATAACCGACATCCACGTGGGCGAAACCGCGGGTATCAGATAGTAATATTTTTATAATGATTGAACTGGATTCTTTTAATAAGCACTGGTATTTAGCAGTGTTATACAGACAGAACTGGAAAGAGGGTTTCGAGGCCTTTGCCTGCTGTGGAACATTACTAGCTTTTAATTAACTGATTATTAAAACCTCATACCACTTCCATCCATAGACTAGTAGACGGAATATTCGAGAACTACCTAACAGCTCGAGTAGACGGTCGGCTCCTCATCGCTGTGGAGACGCTATCCTGGCTGCTGCTGCATGACGTCATCACCAGCTGGACCCAGCGCCACCAGAACTACTCGCTGTACGGCGCGCTGCCGCAGTGTATAGCTAGGTGCCATGCTGTACTGGCGTCTAGGACGCCGCAGAGACTTAGGTTTCCTTGGCAAGCGCAAGAGGTTAGTATATAAAAGTAATTCCATTCCAACTTTGTCCACTTGCTGGGTCATTTTATCTATGTGCTGGCTCATATTATCCACTTGCTGGGTCATTAAGTCCACTTGCTGGATCATTTTGTCTACTTGCTGGGTCATTTTGTCCACTTGCTGGGTCATTTTGTCCACTTGCTGGATCATTTTGTCTACTTGCTGGGTCATTTTGTCCACTTGCTGGATCATTTTTTCTACTTGCTGGGTCATTTTGTCTACTTGCTGGGTCATTTTGTCCACTTGCTGGGTCATTTTGTCTACTTGCTGGATCATTTTGTCTACTTGCTGGATCATTTTGTCTACCTGCTGGGTCATTTTGTCTACTTGCTGGATCATTTTGTCTACTTGCTGGGTGTTTTTGTCCACTTGCTAGATAACGCATTTTCTCCGCTGGCTAGGTCATTTCATTTTGTTCACTTCCTAGATAACGCATTTCCTCCGCTGGCTAGGTCATTTCTTTTTGTTCACTTGCTAGATAACGCATTTCCTCCGCTGGCTAGGTCATTTCATTTTGTCCACTTGCTGGGTCATTTTGTCTACTTGCTGGGTCATTTTAACTACGTGCTGGGTCATTTTGTCTACTTGCTGGGTGTTTTTGTCCACTTGCTGGGTCATTTTATCTACGTGCTGGCTCATTTGTCCACTTGCTGGATCATTTTGTCTACTTGCTGGATCATTTTGTCCACTTGCTAGATAACGCATTTTCTCCGCTGGCTAGGTCATTTCATTTTGTTCACTTCCTAGATAACGCATTTCCTCCGCTGGCTAGGTCATTTCTTTTTGTTCACTTGCTAGATTACGCATTTCCTCCGCTGGCTAGGTCATTTCATTTTGTCCACTTGCTGGATAATTTTGTCTACTTGCTGGGTCATTTTGTCTACTTGCTGGGTCATTTTGACTACGTGCTGGGTCATTTTGTCTACTTGCTGGGTCTTTTTGTCCATTTGCTGGGTCATTTTGTCTACTTGCTTGGTCATTTTGTCTACTTGCTGGGTCTTTTTGTCCACTTGCTGGATCATTTTATCTACGTGCTGGCTAATTTGTCCCCTTGCTGGATCATTTTGTCCACTTGCTGGGTCATTTTGTCTACTTGCTGGATCATTTTGTCCACTTGCTGGGTCTTTTTGTCCATTTGCTGGGTCATTTTGTCTACTTGCTTGGTCATTTTGTCTACTTGCTGGGTCTTTTTGTCCACTTGCTGGATCATTTTATCTACGTGCTGGCTAATTTGTCCACTTGCTGGATCATTTTGTTCACTTGCTGGGTCATTTTGTCTACTTGCTGGATCATTTTGTCCACTTGCTGGGTCATTTTGTCTACTTACTGGATCATTTTGTCTACTTGCTGGATCATTTTGTCTACTTGCTGGATAATTTTGTCTACTTGCTGGGTCATTTTGTCTACTTGCTGGGTCATTTTGACTACGTGCTGGGTCATTTTGTCTACTTGCTGGGTCTTTTTGTCCATTTGCTGGGTCATTTTGTCTACTTGCTTGGTCATTTTGTCTACTTGCTGGGTCTTTTTGTCCACTTGCTGGATCATTTTATCTACGTGCTGGCTAATTTGTCCACTTGCTGGATCATTTTGTCCACTTGCTGGGTCATTTTGTCTACTTGCTGGATCATTTTGTCCACTTGCTGGGTCTTTTTGTCCATTTGCTGGGTCATTTTGTCTACTTGCTCGGTCATTTTGTCTACTTGTTTGGTCTTTTTGTCCACTTGCTGGATCATTTTATCTACGTGCTGGCTAATTTGTCCACTTGCTGGGTCATTTTGTCTACTTGCTGGATCATTTTGTCCACTTGCTGGGTCATTTTGTCTACTTGCTGGATCATTTTCTCTACTTGCTGGATCATTTTGTCCACTTGCTGGGTCATTTTGTCTACTTGCTGGATAATTTTGTCTACTTGCTGGGTGTTTTTGTCCACTTGCTAACGCATTTCCTCCGCTGGCTAGGTCATTTCATTTTGTTCACCTAGATAACGCATTTCCTCTGCTGGCTAGGTCATTTCATTTTGTTCACTTGCTGGATAACGCATTTCCTCCGCTGGCTAGGTCATTTCATTTTGTTCACTTGCTAGATAACGCATTTCCTCCGCTGGCTAGGTCATTTCATTTTGTTCACTTGCTAGATAACGCATTTCCTCCGCTGGCTAGGTCATTTCATTTCGTCCACTTGCTAGGTAATTTCGTCCGTTGGCTTGGTCTTTTTCACCACCTTTTTTGGCAAATTATTTAAGAGTATTCCCAGCTTAGCATGTTGATCAAAGCAAAGCTCCTACGAAACTGGAAAAAAAATCTATCTTTTGGACCCCACGATCTGGCGCTTTCTACAGTGAAACTGGGTTAAGTGAGACCTGGAAAAGTGAGAAACCTCCATGACTGGAACTCATGCCGAGGTCCCATGAGACAGATATTTATTTATATTTGGATATGAGACACTGGATAAGTGGAATACCTCTATAAGTGAGACTAATTTTCAGGTCCCTTGAGGTCTCACTTAACCAGGTTTCACTATACAATATAAAAGAAGGACTTCTTAAACTGGCAATTGTATCATTATTAACCTGTATTGTATCTTCCACAGATATACCGCAAGAAAGTAGAACTAGAAAACATAGTATCATCAGTATTACGCGGCAGTTCTCCTGCCGTCTGCAGCAGTCGTATGGCGCTGCAGTTGGATGTGCTGCCACTGCTGCCTTATCTGTTAGCGCCGCAGTTGAGAACTGCTAATGTGCAGGTAGATTACAACAATTTTAGCTTGACGTACCGTCTCAAGAAAGACTTAAATGTATTGTGAGGCTTAGTTTATACGTCCTCCTCGCTTTTTTTCATTGCCTATTTTTTAGCGTCTATCAATTTCTGCAGCGTGTAAGACACCATGTCAGACTACGTAGGAAACCATATAAAGTGTCCCGCTGTTTGTGGACAGCGTCACATTTGCACTTGGAAAACTTGCACAGGAATCACAGATGATTGCGCCCTCAAGTGCCCGTTACTTGAACTAAGGCGCTTACGGTAGCTCTTCGTAGTAAAGTAACAGCAGACTCAAAATAACCCTCCTTTTGGGCTTCGCCGTAGTCGGGTAATAAAATAGCATTCAACACGCTACGCATAAAATAAACCCGAAGTATTACCATAGTAAGTCGCACCCTCCTTCCTGAAGTTATCTATACTTTGGATGACGTCACAATTTGGACCACTTATTTCTCCAAATCGTTAGGAGGAAGCGTCTAGATATCCCCCGCATTTAAAAAGCGGTTCCCATATAAAAAATCTTAGTAAATTAAAAATTATTGTTACTCGAAAGCTATCATAAATTTTCAAACATACATGCGGTACCCCTGGGCATATGGTTGTGGGAACGATCTTTATATGACGGTACTATTTGGGCCAACCAGTCATCATCTGCCTAGCCTTTTCCCAACTATATTGGGGTCGGCTTCCAGTCTAACCGGATGCAGCTGAATACCAGTATTTTACATAGAGCGACTACCTATCTGACCTCCACAACCCAGTTAATACTAGGTAATACGATACCCTTTGGAAAGACTGGATGTCAGACTTTCAAGTCACTGACTACCCGTAACGACTGCCAAAGATCTAAATATAGCACCCGGGACCAACAGCTTAACGTGCTTTCCGAGGCACGGAGGAAACTCGGTATGTAATGGGCGGTCACCCATCCACAGATCGACCTAGGCAAGCGCAGCTTAACCTAAAGATCGACCCGAGTGGCAGTTCTTATTAAGCCACGAGCTTCTCGGCCCGGCAATGTGATGCTGATGACACAGGTTGACAGTAATGGGCAATCAGTAAGAAATATATTATTATCCAAATTGAATATATTTTGTGTACAGTTCGAACAAATTATCTTGGCAGGTCCGAACTTCGTGCAGAACGCTGCGCAGTAACATTTATTAGGAACCAAATGGTGACATGAGGTGAAGTTCGGGGGGCGGTAGTCTAGGCTAGAGATGCACCTTACATAAACACAATCAATCCTTTATACGATCAAATATCGTAATCGATTAGTTTTATTTGGAATACGTTATTATTAGTGTTTAGAAGATATTTAAGTGAATACATTAACTAATAAAGTGAATTTAATCATTAATAATTGAGTTTTCGTCTTTATTACATAAAAAATGTATAGTAACATTATGTTTTCTCTGTTAAAAGACATGATTTACTTATATTTTAGAAATCTATTACAGACTTCTTGAATAACGAATGTTTACGAATATTTCAAACCTCAATATAAAATTGAATAGAAACATCTTTTAATTACTTAATTTCAATCGATTCTAAGAATAATCGATTAAACGACACCCATTGCACATGCACATGCACATCTCTTTTTGTTAACTTCGTGACCTTCGTGCAAGTTCGGCAATATTCGGTACGAGGTATTATATCTCAGTCACACGACAGCATTTGTTCAGTGTTTGTGTTGCTATCTCTGTCTTGAGCACATTCGATTAGAAAAGTTTTCGTTGTGTTTTTGTTTGTTGTTTTTAATATTACTGTTATTTTTTATTATTTGTTAGAAAAGTTAGTGGGCACTTATTTCGTCAAATATGCCACCAAAGTATAGTAGTGTTTTAAATCGCCAGGCGAGAAAAAATATTTACGATTTAACTCAGTATATGAAAGGGGAAAAAGAAAATGGAGTTAAAAATGTAGACTAGGTATCTAAAAGTGTTTTGATATTTATTTCATTTGTATTTTCAGACTGTATTAGGTATTTTCTGATCGTATATGTGTTTATCTGGCAATAACAGTTTTCTTCGCGAGTATACATGCGCAAAGTTCGCAGAGCCTATGTTCAGACCTGCCAAGATAATTTGATCGTACTGTACCACAGCTATGCAGTGAGAGCGAACGCAAGTCGCTACGTACGTGTGCGGGCGCGATGTGCGACTACGGGCTGCAGTACATACAACAGCGCACGCCGGACGGAATGTACGCGTTCGTGCTCGAGCCACCCATCTATAGGATAGCCTTCTACGGTACATAGTTACTTATTAAACAGTAGTATAGCAGGTTAGGTTGTGACTAAAAAGTGATGGATATAAATGTTATTGGATGGAGAGTCCCAGGGAATGATGGATGAATTTCGGATGAACTACGTGGTTGACGCAGTGGCTCAAGCAATTGACTGGTGCGCTGCGTGTAGCGGGTTCGATCCCCGCACGGAAGAAATATTTATTTATTTTTGTTTTTAGCATGGCCTACAGATACCCGGAACAACATCCGGGTTTGGGTATTTTTGTATGTGAGTTTAAATGTTTGTAAACGCACCCACGAAGCAGGAGAAATTCCTAGTGTGGGGCAACGTTTTCTTATAAAAAAAAATATTACTTTTGTTGTGCCAAACAAAGTTCTATTGGTTATGCTTTGGGGGTATGCAGAACAGGGTGTAAAGTTCCTCATCCCCCATAGAAAGGGACGTTCCCCCCATACGGGTGATATGTCTGGAGGGCAGCTTTCCGGCCTACCACACGTCACACGCACAGGCTTCACCACAGTGTTACCTGCGCGATAACACAGTGCACACGGTACATCGTGCGTGTGTTTGGTAAAACTGTATGATCATTACCTACCACACGCGCGATGTACTGCGTACACCGATGTACTGCGTGTAGGCCCATAAGGCGCTTATAACTTTACATGCGTGATTCAGGATTTTGATGTTAGTTCCTGTTTTTTGTCATAGATGGCGTTATAGTACTTTTTGTCTTATGTTCTTGTGTTGCAGTGCCGCTACAAAGTTATTGTCTCCTACACGTGAATATTTTCGTTAGTGACCGTGACAAATAAAAAGGTACCATTTATGGTTTAATGGGGCTTTTTACATATTGATTTATTACCATCAGGTTCTGAAGAGAAGGTGCGTCCATCGCCGGCGATCAGACAAGCGATATCTCGAGAACAACAGCTTGAAATTATTCGACGGAGTGAGGAAATGGTGAGACAATACTATTAAATTCGTAAAATCACGCCTGTAATTCCCAAAGGGTTAGGCAGAGGTGTACCTAACAGTGCTGCACCCATATTTCGCGTGTTACGTTTAGGTCCTATACAGGCTGTCGTTTTACATCCTCGTCAAATTCGAGGAGGCAATTAAACTAATGATTCTCGACCCAAATCTACACTAATCACACTAATATTATCTAGGCGAAAGTTTGTGAGTGTGTGAGTGTGTATGTTTGTTACTTCTTCACGCAAAAACTACTGAACGGATTTAGATAAAATTTGGTACACAGAAATATTATAAAGGCGAAAGTTTGTGAGTATGTGAGTGTGTATGTTTGTTACTTCTTTACGCAAAAACTACTGAACGGATTTAGATAAAATTTAGTACACAGATAGTTTATAACCTGGATTAACACATAGGATAGTTTTTATCCCGATTTCATCTTCCCGTGGGATAATTTTCGAGTTGTAGCGGGTGAAGCCGCTGGCAACAGCTAGCAATATTATAAAGAGGAAAGATTTGTATTTTTGAGTGTGTTTATGTTTGTAATAAATAAACTTAAAAACTACGTGACCGATTTGAAAAAATCTTTCACCGTTGGGAAGCTACATATCTCCGGGTGACATAGGCTACTTTATATCCCTGCATTTCCACGGTAAATACGCGGGTAAAACCGCGTGACGTCCGCTAGTCAATAATAAAATGGGTTGTGATTTAATTCCCATGTAATGAGTCGACCCTATAGCCATCAAAGGGGCACAAATCCAGACTCCGTTGCTGCTAATGTGAAATACTTGATGAATAACCCAATAACACTGTTTACCTCTTTTGGGGGGGGGGGGGGGAGAATAATCAAATAACCCCTCCCGTTCTTGGGCAAAGCGAAAGGGAGAGTGTCTTCTACTGACTAAAAACCACCCATGTTCCTTCTTAGCCCTTTATGTCGAGGCCGCGGTATCTCTGGCGAACAACCCGCAGCCCCGACGGGAACACTGTCTGACCTTAGAATCGAACCGAGGATCTCATGCTCAGCTGTCGCGCTTGCGAGCACTAGACATACGAGGCTGTCAAAATAAATATTCTATCTTTTCTTAGGCGAGCAGGGTGCCCGCTAGAAGTAACACAACCAGTTCTCAAGCTGCCAAGTCGATGGCTGATAGGAAAGAACCATCGACCAGCAAGCAGCAAGAGAAAGAGACGCCTTTACCGAACCACTTGCAACGGTTGCAGCCTAAAGCTGTCAAGAGAAATACTCCACAAGTAAGATTCAGATTCTTTATTTGTTAACATAGGTGGTTACAAACAGGTGTTACATTTTCATATTATGTGCTCTATGTTTTGCCATTTGGCGTACAAATATGATGATCAATTTTACATTTAATTATTAATTATCTACGTGCAACACAATACTATTATCAATTAAAATTATAAAAAAAAAAACAAGAATGCTAAAGTGTAAGCGATGCATAAATAAAAAATTAAGAAATAACAAAAATAATGTCATAAAAAAAAAATTGAAAATAATGTCAATCATAAAATTTAAAATTAATACAGAAATATCAAAACAATTATTAAACCAATAAACCACCCTTCAATGTCAACAATTATACATATACCTTTAGGGTAGCACATAGATGTTAACTGTCAATAAAATGTATTAGAATGATGTATTGTATGTGATTTTAAGTATAGCTTAAGCTAGTATTATCGTCATCATAATTTCAGCCAAAAGACGTCCACTGCTGGACATAGACCTCCCCCAGGTATCGCCACATCCGGTCCCGTGCGTCTCGCATACAGCGCATCCCCGTAACCTTCACCAGTCCTATAATCTACTATAATATGTCAAATTACTTGAATAGATTTTCAACTTTGTCGTTAAAGGACTAGGTTCAATGTTGATTGCAAAAATTTCGGGAATCTTGATGTACTGGTCTGTACATAAAAGTTAAAAGATCCTTTACGAAGCCGTCGACCAACCATTCTGTAGATCAAATTATGTAACTACGCAAATAAATATTGTCGTAACACGATAAAAAAAAAAACTCCCGTTTTACGGTATAAATCAACGTATTACACTTAAAACATTATGCTGGTGGATACATTTAATAGTACACGAGTCGCGGAGGTATTCAAAGTAAAGTTGGTAATATTATATTAGAAACCATTCATTGAAAAGAAACAAACTTCTGAAAAGTTGAACCTTGAGAGCCCCGCAATATCTCCGCAACAACAAGGTTTTTTAGACCGTTCCTTGGAAGGAACGGTTCAGAAAAATGCAATGACGGGGAGAACAAGTGCCTCACGGCTCCGTTAACAAAGGTACGTTTACACCCATTATTTGCAATGACGAAAATGACTTTGCGACAATTATAGGGTAGTTAACAAAAAAATCTAATTAGTCCGTCAGATAGATATCCAAAAAATATTAGACACGTATTTTTTCTTTTTTCACATAAACAAACAATGAAGCCGATACAGTGCTTTGAAAACTCGTGTGACGTCATTTTCTGAGATATTAGTATGACATTCTTTAGCGGTCAATAACGGCACAACTCCCTACTCAAATCTTTGACGCGTAATATTTTCGAAAATTTTTATTGATTTGATAAAAAAAAGACGGACTAATTAGAATCATATTTTTTTTCATCAGTAAACAGCCCTATTGTCAAAAGTCCAGCGATTTTGTTACGGTTCTTGTTTAGATGTAGCCTTGTGTTAATGAAAAATACAACGTTGAGGTACGTATTAGTAACTAACTACCAACCGTTTACTGTTATCGGCTTCTTAATTATTATATAATTCTTTAGCATCTGTTAAAATCTATATGCTAAACAACACTAAAAGTAATGACTACTGTTACTGTTAGCCTGTGTTCCCACTGCTGGCCAATGTGGACCACTGGTCGTTGCGTCGCAAATAATGACTACCTTCACATCAACTCGCGATATAAACCAACAGCAAGTTGTAAACTTGTTATAACTTGTACATATATAATTAGGCGTTACTTTGCATAAATGTATAAAATTAAATGTTTTGCAAAATATTTCGTTTAATTGCTCAAGGTGCCAGCAACGCCATCCGTCCACAAAAATATGGTCGTGCAGGAAAAGCTTAACCTTGCACGTAAACCTATACTCGATACGGGGTTCACCCCTAATGGCGCACTCTTTTTTTTTTTTTTTTTTGTTGGGTGTAAAATCATCGAATAACCCCTCCCGCTCTTGGGCAGAGCGAAAGGGAGTGTCAGACTTCTACTGACTAAAAACCACCCATGTTCCTTCTTCGCCCTCTATGTCGAGGCCGCGATAACCGTTGGACTACCCGCGGCCCTAATGGGGCACTCTCAGGTGATGACTTGAGTACTACTCTGCTTTATCCTGCATCGAGCCATTAAAATTAAATATTTTACATTACATTTTACTTGCCCTAATTTTTATCCAAGGATAGGCCTTTAAAGCTGGCGCGTAAGCAACTACCGCGCCAGCTATAAAGGCGTATCCCTACTAATATTATAAATGTGAATGTAAATTTGTTTGTGTCGCTTTCACGCGAAAACTACTAAACCAATCATCATGAAACTTCGTACACATATTTTTGGACAGGTCCAAGAATGTGTACAAGTTTCATGATGATGTAGTTACTATACTTTTTATGAAACACATAAAAAAAAATCCACGCGAACGAAGTCGCAGGCAATAGCTAGTAAGTTTATAACACCAGCTTTCACTTCCTCACCACACCACATTCCTTTAACCACCCTTTCTAAAAAAACCACCCAAAAAGTAACCTTACACGGGGCACCACAAAATTCCTGCAATTAAAAAGAGTATCAAATCCGAGCATGAGAGTTCCGTACACAAGCCGCTAATATATTCCATCAGACGAGTAAACTTCATCTGTTGGCGCGCTATTCAGGCGTTAACGAGTTCTTTCTCTGCGGAACCCTGTTAGTCGTCGTATTGTGCGAGAAGATGATATTTTGATTTGTGATATGAGGTTTCTATTGCTTGTGATAAATGGAGGTTAGAAATATGAAAGGCATGTATTTATAACTTTTAAAAGAAACTCTGTGTACTTTTTTAATGAAACTGCAATGATTATACGCTACTGTCAAACGTTGAAGAAGGGTAGTAAGGCCCCGTCGGGGCTGCGGGTTGTTGTAAGAGATACCGCGGTCTCGACATAAAGTGCTAAGATGGGTGGTTTTTACTCAGTAGAAGAGTAGAGTTTCCTTTCGCTCTGCCCAAGAGTGGGAGGGGTTATTTGATGATTACCCACACGCTAAAAAAAGGGTAGTGAGGCCTTTGCCTTTGAGGTCCTGGGTACAATTCGCGGTTCGATCAAATTGTTATTGGGTGTCATCAGGGATTACTCAATAGCAGCCACGGAGCCTGAATTCGTACCCAGCTGATGGTAATAGGCATGACCCTATCACATGGGACTTAAACTTAGCTGGCGAAATGTCCCTGCCTCACCCTTATACGCGTGATTTATGTTGAATCTTTTACTATTTTGACGTCAATTAGTGCCTTTTCATGATAGATAAAAAAAACTTGCTTAAAAAATTTGTACATAGAGATGATTAAAAATCGCGGTTACGTCTTATCCACTTAGTTGAATGAAGTTATCAATTCTCCTATTTTTAACTAATTCAAACATAATTATAATACGTAATAAGTGTATTCCCGTACCACAGAACATTGTCTATCACAAATAATAGGCACGACTACGTGAAGCACTCCGCGAATCTCTCCTAATTAAAACTGTGTTTGCTTAATCCGCATCGCGTATTGTGAGAGCGTGAAAGCGCTTCAATGCTACTTGCCATAGATTATGAAGAGGCGAAGACGGGACGGGTTACGAGCTAGATATTTTATCCCTCCAGTACCTTTTAACTCTGCAGGCCAATTTTAATGGTCCAGTTGTGACCAGGTATATAAAACTAAATTCGGCCTAGCAAGTCATTTCCGGGCAACCGGGCAGGAAATCATTTTAATTTATTAAAGGGTCACCGCTATCGAAATTAATAAGGGGGATATATGTGAAACCTGTCAGACTTTTTCTAGTAGCTAAACAGTTAATGTTTAAAGCTCTAAATCTTGCTTGGAAAGTAAGATTCCGATTGAAAACAATATCTTCTAAAGATTACTTAAAATTCATACGAATTCTAAGTGTTGCCGATATAAATTGCCACAATGAGAATTTGTCAACACAGACTATATAAATTTTGCACTAATTCGAGACGTAAACAGCATTAAAGTACAGAATAACTCTCAATAGTTCGGTGCAGTGTATGTGTCCGTCATTATGTTTCCTCACTGAGGCCCCGACAGCTCTCAACACAAACATTGTAACGTCTACCTCACCTCATCACGTCTAAACACGTTCGTAGCGCGAAGTCACGTAATCACAGCAATCTCGGAGCGAGGGCTCGCACAAAAAGAAATAATTAACCCATCCGCGTCGCTGCACTTGTCACGTCAACTCGCAGCTTTTAATGTTTCCCACTGTCACGCTGCGCTTGGTAACACGTTTGGTGTTACCGTGTTTGTTGGTATGTTACTTTTGTTCTGAAATGTATTCTTAAATCTAACTACAGGTCGGTATGTTTCTAGTTTCTCTTGTCACGTCAATTCGCAGCTTTATGTTGCGTGTTACTTGACAATTAAAATTGAGTTAGTCCAAAATTTGGCGACTAGTTTGGCACTTTCAGTAGCGTCCATCAAATCATTGGATGTGCACGCCATTAGCCACAGGACACGACTCCAAGTGTCTCATTGTTTGTGGAGCAATACCACATTTACACTCCAGTGCAGAGTCATCTATGAATTTCCACAGGTTTTTGAGTGTGTGGAGGCTGTAAAATGCACTAGTTTTAGAAAAAAATCCTTAAAGCCTGTGAAAAACTATCTACGTCATTGCATTTGTCTCGTCAACTCGCAGTTTTAATGTTTCCTAACGTGACGCTGCCCTTGCTAACACAATTCGTGTTACTATGTGTAAGTTGGCATAGGATAAAAACTTAATTTTAGTAATGGATAATGCTATTTATCGTTCTTGAACAATAGAAACGAAAAGTACAAAATAAAGCAATAAGGAAAGCTGATATACAAAAATGGCTAAATGAAAAAAATATTGCTTTTAAAGCAACAGTAATAAAAGCAGAATTAAGTAAATGTATTTCATGATTTTTAATTACAATATAAGTCTAATATGGTTTAATTATTTAACCAAGTTTTATTGTCTCCACTGTCGCAAGCATTAGCTACGAGTTTAATTTGACCTTAAACTTAAAATACTACAGAGTAGGTGAACGTATTTCTCTAAGTAATACGACAAAAATGTTGCTACTCAAAATAAATTATAATGAAAAATATTTTGATTTGAACCAAAAGTTACGACGCAAAATTAAAAATATGAGGCAAAGTTAACGTCAAAACTTTTTAGATATTTCAAAATAAAATATCCCTTTTCCAAAGATAGTCAAGTTGTTTTTCCTAATTATAAATCTTCCATTATTTAAAAAGCCCGTCAGAAAAGAAGGCGTAAATCAAACATTTTCGTAAAGGCTTCAGTGTCAAAACTGAAAAGTTATCATTTTTTAAATGTGCGGCTTCGGAACCAGCGATTTTGATAACGTGTCGGATTTTTCATTGAAAAATGTCTATTTGAAGAATATTACATGCTTGTTGTGCGAACAAAATCAAAATGATGACTTGTCACAACTAGATTGTTCAATCAGTTTTAATTAGAAAATATTAAATCAAATATTGAATCATATTCTTTTCACAAGACCAAATTGTTAAGCAAAGACAATGTTGACCAACATTGTCCAGCAGTGGTAATTTAATTAGGTACTAATTTTAGCAATAACGAGATCAGGATTACTTTATCATTGATTGCGTTAAATTTTATTGGTTAAGTTCTAGCGACTGGACTAATTAACCAAAATTGCAACAAAATTGCCACATTTCTCAACAAGTCGCTCGCCTCGTACCCCAACAGTAATTCCCATTAAAGTCTCAATTCAGTTCCGTCAATACCCCCGCCGGACAGACAGCCCCCCTCGCCCCCTCTTCGTAAATACAATAACTAATCACAATAAAAGGGTTGCGGCTGTCTCTATTAAAAACTCGCTAAGAATATCATCGGGGGTGGTTAGGGGTAGCGCACACTCGTTGATGTCTTTATTTCCACGCAAATTGGTTAGTTTATTTTGAGTAATTTATCAAGACTTTATTTTTGAGAAAAAGTCTGATTGTTTTCCTGTATTGAATACTAAGTTCTGATTATTGAAAGAAATCCTAACTTTTATTATTTATTGAAAAGTAATTTGTTTTTTGTTACCTTTTCATGCCTAAACCACTAAACAGACTTTAAATAATTAAAAAAAAAAAACATTTTTTTTTAGGTGTACGGATTGGTCATGGTGCCTATTTATATAAAAAAAATATTACTGCCCCAAAGAACACAATAATAATGTTCTTATGATAAAAGATAGCACCACGTGTCTTCCGAATCATGAATGAATTACATATATTATTATAGAAACGTATATAGAATTTTAAAATAATTTCGAATGAAGGTATCAAAATAAATGGCCGCGGGTTGTACAATAGTTATCGCGGCCTCGACTTAGAGGGCTAAGAAGGAACATGGCTGGTTTTTAGTCAGTAGAAGTCTGACACTCCCTTTCGCGGGAGGCCTTTCGGGGTTATTCGATGATTCCCCATCCGCCAAAAAAAAAAAGGTATCAAAATAATCAGAAAAGACTGAAAAATTATAAAGTAAGAGTGGGGTTCAAATTTTACTGATATTTCTGTTTACTTTCAGTCGATGGCAAAAAGATCAATGAAACAAAATCACTGACTTCCGAAAATATAATTATTTTAGACCTATAAAGTGTTTTTTATAATTTAGTTTTTTTTTAAATAAATTTTCCAATTAATATTCCTAAAGCAATCCGGTGTACGTTTAACTTTATTATTATGATTTTTCGTCCAGTTTTCCTCCCGCTAATGGCGTTGCGATGCCGGCGGCCGTCGATTCATTCCGTTCATTGCGTCTCTTGCTATCCCTTCTGCTCTCATTATTTATTTATCAAGTCGTAATGTCGTGTCATCACCCTTTATGTTCGAGTGTACGTCTTCTCTAACCGCGCAACCGACAGTAGTTCAAATTGGTTTTGGTCTTAAACCCCATTTTCTGGAATTCATCATGGGTTTGGGAATAGTTTGGCGGGCTTGTCCCAATAATTAAAAAAAACCGACTGGGTAATACTATACCCCTTGGTAAGATACGTTGTCAGAATTGTAGGCCGCTGACTACCTACAAAATAAAAGATCAAATAACAACCGGGACCAACGGTTTAACGTCCTTAAATCAGACTAGCGGACGTCTCGCGGTTTCACCCGCGTAGTTCCCGTTCCCTTGGGTATACAGGGATAAAAAGTAGTCTATGTCACCCGGGGATAGTGTAGCTTCCCAACGGTGAAAGAATTTTTCAAATCGGTCCAGTAGTTTCGGAGCCTATTCGTTATAAACAAACAAATATTTCCGTTTTCGGGTTGCGGGGATCCGATGCATGCAAAACGCACTTGACCGGTCAATGAGGTGACATTTAGGGAATGCCTTTCTTCAGCAGGTGACGTCTTTCGACTGTTATGGTGTGCCAGTTTACAACTCTCTCTTGAAATACTTTAACTCCACCCCAATTACAGTTCCGGCTTAATAGAAGAGTTTCCAGCTTTGCCACAAAAGCGTTTAAAAGCGATAGTTAGCAATTAGCAAGCACTGCGGCCTGACGAGGGCACTTAGCCGCCGCGGCGCCTAATGTTACTCGTAGTATTTATTGCGTTGTTATGTGTGAATACATGGGTTTCTGCTAGGAAGGAGTAGATATTTTGGGGGGATCAGAGGTGCGTATGTAGTTTTCTCTCAGTTAAGGATACGAATTTATTTATTTATTAGGCTTCTCAACAATGAGTACACTGTTACAATTATAATTCGTACATTGCAAACTTAAGACTAAGCGCCTCATTACTTACAGAGAAGCACAGCATGCACTTATGCGCATAGAATTACACAATTCAATATTAATAAAAAAAAAAAAAATTTAATACATTGAATTTAATTGAATTAAATAGTTTAATTATATTAAATTAAATTATAACAGATTAAATTAAAATGGAATTATTTTATTATAGATTATGTTTAAATAAGATTACGTTAATATTTGACAAGATAGTTTTCTTAACATGGCCTCAAAATGATTAGGTGTTACTTACTAAACAATTTATCAAGTTCCTGTAACGAGGTTATTGACATAAGTGTGTTATTTTAAAACATTAGTTTCCTTGATCTACATGATTTAATCTAAAACTTACAGAACCGAGTCAGTTATCATAGAATTTGAGTTTGAGATTTTCTTTCGTATCGATGGTACGTAGTACTTATAACACACAAAAACATATTTCTAGGACATATACCTACTCTCTGCTAGTGCTAAGCGACTATGACAGATCTTCATCACCTGCTTAACCTTTTCTCCATCATATAGGGGTCGGCTTCGAGTTGGTCAGATATTGTAAGGAAATCCTGAAGAAAATTGTCTTATTTATAATTAGCATGACGATTAGCTATACAGGCACTACATCAAACTCTACTTATCCCTTAATCGAACATCCCAACAATAAAGATAAAACAGACCCGACGAAAAAACACACAAAAACCCCATTTGGCGAGTTTATTAGCATCTATTAGAGCAAGCCCCGACCTTCCCATTACACTGGCGAGCACAAAAATGTGTAACGCCCACCTAATAAATTTACCGGCAGTTAAGTCGCGCACGCGACCCAAAGTGGATGGTTAGCGGGATCCGTTGAGTGCTTTGTACGGATTTTATGTTCCGCGATTAGAGGCATTTGATGCAATACACTGTAGTAATGGCTGGGTCAATTAAATGGACGTGTAGTGTAGGTTTTGGTGTTGTACAGTAGTTTGTCGGGTTTTAAATGGAATTGTTTGTTGGTAGTACAGCACAGTTTATAGCACATCGACTAGTTTATGTCGCTTCTTGTTTATGGGTATTCTTAAAATATATTAAGCTTTTGACATCTTGTATAACGGACTTACACTGTCATGTTTTGCATAAAGTTATAATGAAGGAAGTCACGGTAGGCCTCAATGTAACGCTCCCAAAACATTGTGCTGATAGATGCATTGAATAGCATGTATGTACGTGGTATAGTAGGAGTTATTTAAAGTAAACTTACAACATTAAAAAAACTTTTTAACAAAAAATAAAACCGACTTCAACAAAAAATGAAGTACAAAAAAGTTATCAATAACCTTTATGACAATAATTAGCTTTTGAAGTCGGTGACTTTTGTTTGTTTGAGTTCATTTTGCCACCGACTTCAGTGGTTCACATGTGCTTACCCTTTCAAAGCGTAGCGTAGCGTGATGTTATGTTATGAATTGTTTTGGACTGGGATTGCTGAAATTTCTCTCAATTGGTGTAAAAAATAGACAGACTATTGTTTTCACCAATTGAGAGAGATTTCAGCAATCCCAGTCCATTTTCTATCATTTATTGAGGAGTTCCGTCGCCTAACTCCGAAGTTATTCATGAGATCTTCACTAAACTGAAATGCGATCACTCCGAGAAGGTACTCTTTCAAAAAATACTCAAATCACTTCAAGCGTGCATACTTACA
Organism: Diarsia rubi; assembly: GCA_932274075.1. Lineage (NCBI taxonomy): Eukaryota > Metazoa > Arthropoda > Insecta > Lepidoptera > Noctuidae > Diarsia > Diarsia rubi. The sequence continues at coordinate 15,001,451 of OW026431.1, forward strand.
AAATTTAAAGAGTTCTCTCTACTTCTCCAAGATCCCATAATCAGATCCTGACTTGATGATCATGGGACCACCTTTCAGACAAGACAAAAAAATCGAAATCGGTCCAGCCATCTTCGAGTAATCGGGGAAAATACAAAAAAATACTTCCGACGAATTGAGAACCTCCTCCTTTTAGAAGTCGGTTAAAAACTTGAATTAAAAATAAACCTTTGAAATTGTTGGAAAGACAATGACCGAAACTCGTACCAAGAATTCACGAGTTTCAAGATCAAAATGTTATACTTAGTAATTTTTTACGACATTATGCGGCTGGAATTTGATTTATAAAGAAGGAATTTAATTTAAAGTATAGAAGTATGATAATTGTTTTACTCCCTATACATGGCGTTCACACAACCTGTTCAAAAATCGTTCTGTTAGATCTGTCAGTTGATTTTGACAGTTCGACTGACTTCGCATCGTAGAGGTTTCCCTACAATACCTACTTGCCTAGTTTTGAGGTTATTTTCGATTTTATAAAATGACTCAGAAACTCGGATTTAGTTTACAAAAAGAACTTTTGTAGGAGTTAATATGATAAATGTAGACAATAAAAAACAAAGTTTGATGTTGACACAGTTTGGTACGGGATTTCATATATCCATGAACAAGATCTTTTGGTCCCCAATATCTCCTCTCTCTCCTCTATTTCTCTAGGTATTACCTAGAACAACACAATATCGCAAAAATGGGGAACACAAGTGCCTTTCGGCATCGTTATTCTAATATATAACTTGTCTCAAACCTTTTCCAAACCCATCACAAATCCATAATAACCGATAACACGATTCCTTTCCGTCTGAAACCGAAAAAAACCTTGTTACATTACGTCTGATAACTAATGTCAGACATTAAGCACTCTGCTCGCTCGTAATAAAAGCAATAACACTCCGAATAGGAAAGAGTGCCTCTATAATGCGTTGGGTAAACGAATATGTGGGCAAATTGCTCGGGAGTTCGCGTAGATGCGATTGAAAGAACCCGGATACGGGCAATCATCAATCTCCCCCCTACATCGTAAATCACGCGTACAATGGACGAGGGAAGTTCTTAAGAAGAAAAACTATAGGTTTATATCCTTCCGGGTTTCGGCCAATCGGAAGCCGGCGCGCTTGCCCCCCCTTCACCCCGCAAGGGAAGGGTTACCGAGGATTGTGTTAAGGGGAGATTCGGTGTAATTGGTCTGTGATGGGCGCTGAGACAGTTTGGTTTGAAATTTTATAGGAATATGTGATATTTTTTATAAATTTCACGAGTGCTGAAAAGGTAGACTTCTGTTGCATGATGTTCAAAATCATTTAGGAGTACTTACCTAAAACAACAATTTGTTTGTAAACTATATCTAAACTAAATTTAACTTAAGATTAGGCTCGGCCAAGTAATGAAGATGCTGTAAAGACACAAGTCTTGTAAGAACGTTTACAGATTTTCGTTCAGAATTTCCGAAACTTAAAGGCATTATGACAACAGTAGTGGCTCAAAGGTATCAATGTCGGACCAATCTTAACTAAAATGCAATTGGTTCTACTTGGGACGGTCAATGCTTGACCTTATATCCTGATTACAATCCGACCATATAACAAATATTTATTCTTCCATTCTTACAAAACAAGCCACCTAAAAATACTCAAACTTTTTACATATAAAACAGTTCCACCCAAGTGTCTTATTCCGGCGTCGCTTACATTGCCCCCACTCCCCCTTTCTCGACCCCAAGTTATTCAGTTAAGGGTGAGATTTTTCCACGTCCGTCGGCCGCTGGCGAACCGTTCGTCATCCGCGTGGATTACTGGTAATCCTCCGAAGGCGTAAGCGTAATGACTCCTGATGTGACGGCTTCATTCCAATTATTTATATTGATAAGGTCGTGGTTTGGTTTGGGTAGGTACTCGGTTTTTCGGTTTGTAAGATTTATGGATTTAAAATTAGATTGGGTCCGTTTTCGTCTTTGGTGATTTTTATAATTTCTTTTTACGTGTGATTGATTCGGACTAATTTATTTATTTATGGGTTAGAGTAGAACTTTTTATTGAAGATTCTTTGGTTTTAGTTCGAACACCACACTCTTCTGACTTTTCAGATTGATGTGTGTATTTTGCGTACGTGAAGAAACCTTCATGCCTTTCTTATTTTGGGGTTGGGAAATCATCAAATCGTCGCCCGCTCTTTGGGCAGAGCGAAAGGGAGGATCAGATTTCTACCTACTAAAAACCACCCATGTTCCTTCTGAGCCCTTGTGCCGAGGCCAGACCGCGTTATCTCTTTCTAATTTTGTTTTTCCTACTCCTCTGATATTGTTTTTTGATTAATTTCGTTACGGGATCCGATACAGTTAAATCGTTTCTCTGGGACTTCGTCGAGCTTCATTGTTCCGGCGCTTTTCTAGTGGTCGCCACTGTTGATTCTGGCTTACAGGAGTTTCAGTGGTTTGGGAATAGTGTGGCGGACTTGCGAACCACCCGCAGCCCCGACGGGAAACCTGCATGCCTGAGAGATAATCGACAGCATGTAAAACCAACCAACCATGTTCTTTATTGTAAGGTTGGGCACCAACCATGCAATAAAGAAAGAATGTTACTAATTAACAGTTACATTATCACAGACAATGAGCAAGGTTAATGATCTATGCAGTTCTCTCCGGAAAATAATCCATCAAACGTATCCTTCTAATCCATTTTATTGCATTACGATCATGTGCAGTGAAAAAATATAACAAAACCGAATCACCTCTAATTACGTCACAGAATTAGATTTCCCCAAAGCATATAACATTTGAACACAATTTACTTTTTCGAACGAATTCATTTGCGGCTGGCAACACGTTGGAAAATTTGAATTTAGAACGCGTTCGGGGAGCGCGGGCCGCCGCGGCAAATTGTGAATTAGACCGCCGCGGGCGCACCGCACCACCGCTTGTTAGCTAGTTTTTACGCTGGCAACCCCTTTGTCAGGGAAATTGCATCAATGCCGTATTGCACTGTGTAGTCGGTTATTTAGACCGCCGCAGAAAGATTGCTACGATATTCCTTTTATTGCGGTTTTCAAATTGTAATATTTGTAGGTATGTTTTTTTTAAATATTTTATTTCTTGACTGTTTTATACAATGTAAAGTCAAATTTTGTTTTAAGTTGCTGTGACTAACTGCGCTCCAAAACGGGAAAGGATACCAATATGAGTTAGATCCTAAAATCGTACTTTGGGCCCACGTGGTGGAATACAGCCGCCTACCCTGTTAGAGCTTTTTTAACGTTATAGACACAGTCATGCTAAATGAGACACAATTATTTTCAAAAAGATACAGAATTGTCTTCGAAATGTTTTTTTGTGGAACTTCGTAATAACTAATACCGTAACTCCTCTCAATTGTGACAGTGCCACTAATTGCCCTCAGGCTAGTGGGCCGTTCGTTTTGAACATTCAAATGATATAATATACACGCCCTAAGAGGGTTCTGGTATCCTGCCGCGATGCAATCATACTGCTAATGATCCATGGGCATTATTATACAGATTCATTAACAGTTGGTTTATGAAAACATGTTCTTTAAAGATTATCAAGGACTTCCTATGTTATTGTTTCGTACTAGTAATATTTTAGTTTTTAGGCACTCTCGAAGTTTATTCTATAAAGCGTCGATTTTGATGAATATGTGCCTAAACCATTCTCTGTTAGGTATTGCTTTTTACCAAGCTCAACTCATGAAATTCAACTGAAAATCGTCCTAAAGCGGAATTCGCAGATTAATTACGAGAAACACACTCATTCATTATACCCCTAAATTATTTATGAACATCATAAATAACACTGTAATTTTCATTTCACTCCGCATTACAAGGATTACGTTCCATTTTCCCTGTTCCCCTTTCTATTATTGTAACTAATCTTGTCACTAAACCCTAGTCCGATTATCTGAACGCAGCAATAATGCGGTTCGAAATTTAAACACGCGTATAATTTTCAAAAGTGGATGCCATATGCGTTGCCAGTGGCGAAAAGTTTTTTTTTGGCGCCACAAAGTCGCACCCGTTCGGATACGCGCTACTGACACCCGTTAAACGAGCATTAAGAACACAAATGTATTCACGAGTGGGGTGAGCGGATAATAAACGGTTTTATTGGCTTTATCCCGTTGTGTCTGAGCCTGAGCCAACAATGTTACTCGGTTTCTTTTTCGGTAAAGTAATTTGAATATTTTATTAGAGAATTTTTGGCTGATAAAGCGGATGAGTTCGGATATTTTTACAATTTTTTGTTGGAAGCTAGTCATACTAAAGATATATTATATTACAGTCTTCGTTATAATGATTTTATAGTACATTATGATATAAGTGCGGTAAGTTGAAAATTACAGCCGAGGCGATATTGCTTGCCCGAGCCGTAGGCGAGGGCTAAAAGAAAGCAGAGGCTGTAATTATCAAAGCGCACGTATGTCATACGACGTTTTATAACATATTTGCGAGGAAATAAATAAAACTCGGACTTTCTTAAACGAATAAATCTTTAATTAAAGCAGTTATGAGTTATGATTTGAGCAATTAGTAAAATTGATTATTATTTCTTAACAAATAAGCGATGCGATTTTTTTTCAGGCATAGGCACAAAACAGCCAGTATTATTAATAAAGTAAATTAATATTTTTGTTTTTGCTACAGATATTAATGGTTGTAATTTATTGTCGAAATTAATAAAATTAAAGAATTAAATGTTTATTTATTATATTTTATCTCCCAAAGTTAATTTTGTTCATAAAATGTTGACCACTTTTCTGAAATAAAAACTCTTTGCTAAGATTTAAAAAAGTACCTACTTTTACTACGTTCGTTTTGACAGAGCATCTTCCTAAACCGTGCGATTTACATTACATTACCGCACAAGTACGTAACGAGATACATTACAATATTGAAATTGGTGAAATAAGAGACCCTTTACGAGCAAATGTGTTATAAAATAACATTACATAACTGCTTTTCTTTATAAGCTACTGAAATATTGTTCTAGTTAATTCGAATCTTAGCGTTTTATCAAGATTTACCTATTTTATACTTAGGCAGTATAAAATAGGCCCTTCCTCCACAACCCAGTTAGATACTTAGTAATATGATACTCCTTGGTAACTGGATGCCAGACTTACAGGTCACTGACTACCTGTTACGACTGTCAAAGATGTACCAAAAATGCCAGCCAGGACCAACAGCTTAGCGTGCTTTCTGATGCACGGGGGAAACTCGGTATGTGGTCGGTATGGCCGTATGGGTGGTCATTCATTCACAGGTCAACCTAGACTTGCGCATTCTCCTAGTAGGTATATATATTCGGTCTTAAATTATTGCTAAGTCTCCATCGATCAATAACCACATTTGTAAGTGTTTTTCCTGCTCCGCCGCTATTCCTTTCTGATTAATTTCGTTGCGGGGAATGTCTTGGATCCCGTTAAATCGTTTCTCTGGGACTTCGTCGAGCTTCATTGTCTCGGCGCTTTTCTTGTGGACGCCACTGTTGATTCTGGCTTACAGGAGTTACAGTGGTTTGGGAATAGTGTGGCGGGCTTGTCCCAAAAAATTAATAAATACCACATTTGTAATGTTTTGATTCAAATTTTTCACATAATAAACCAAATATTAACCCATTAACCATCCACACAACTCACCAGAACAAACACCAACCACCTCAGGCAAAAAAAAACACATTTAACCGCACAGTTGTCTCTAAAGCTGTGCGGTAATCATCTTTTGTGCGTAGAACAAACATGTGGCATATTGCGTAGCCCTATCTGATTAGCCAAACAATTTGCGGAGCACCCCCTTCAGCAGCGGCTTTGAGTCAGTACCCGCGAGCTAAATGACTTGACGCAGAATATAAGGGTTAATCGCTATGGTTGAGAATGGACCTCCTTTATGTGTTTTTTTTCTTTTATGTGCTGAGATTGTAGTTGTCATGCTGGTGGTTGCAATCGCGAGTGTTGAGCATAATGTCCTGAGTTCGATACCGGGTGAGGCATAGTGTTATTAGATTTTTCCATCAGGAAATTCTCAGTTGCAGCCATGGAGTTTGTACTGGTGCTCAGTTGATGGCAATAGGCTCCTCCTTATATGAGACTTATACATAGCTGGTGATACACTTCCGCCCAACCTTTCGGGCGTTACAAGCGTGATAATATGTTATATAGATAGGAATTTGGAGCTGGTATTGCAATTTAATAAAGTATCGATACAAGATGTGTTCGAACCAAGAAAATTAACAACTTTTGTTCTGCAAGATCATAAAATTTGGAAAAAATGTGTATATTGACGCGATTAGCTGTATGAAAAATTAATAAAAAAGTTATAAATTACCAAGTCATAGAACAAAAGTTGTTCAATTTTGTGGTTGGAGACTCCACATGGTATGTTTTTATTATTTTGCACCCTATATTATAGTAGCTACAAGAATGTATTCTCCCAATAAGCACATCTATACGAGTTTTTAAAGTGTTTTATAATAGCTAATAATAGTATTGCACGATACAATTAATCTTCTTTTGAAAATACTGAATAAAAAAGCAATCATGGACGTGAAACAAGGTAGCTTTCTCAGAAACTGTGAAGAACTTGAACCTCTAAGAAAAGATTCTCGTCCGTCGTGAAAACATTATTCCACATGAATTGGTTTTCTTAGAACTGTCGACCGCAAGTATAAAGCCTAGAAATAATTTCTTAGAGCACGAGCAGAATTCGTCATCTAAACTTAAGTCTGGAATAGACAAACTACTATCTTACTTGTGATGTTGATGATGTTTGTTACTCTTTCACGCAAAAACTACTGAACGGATTTGGATAAAATTCGGTACACAGATAGTTTATAACCTGGATTAACACATAGGATAGTTTTTATACCGATTTTATTTTCCTGTGGGATAATTATAGCTGGCGAAGCCACTCGTAACAGCTAGTGTAGAAATAAAAGGTGCAAACGGAAAACGGACCCTTCACGCAACCGTCAACTAAGCATTCTGTGTATCAAACTAAGTAACTCTACGCAAAAATATACTTTTTTTGCTGTAGGACTATCGTTTTCTAATTGAGTATTGAACTCAGTGCTTTGAGCATTATATTGATAATGCTCAAAGCACTGATCTGATGGATGAACTGAAAAGCATACTAGTCAATGCATCCATCAATACTAATCATCAGTATTTAATGTGTAAAATGCATTGTCATAATACGTCAACGTTTACTATTGAACATAGTATAAAAAGTTATAACCAGTATTTTATTTGACCTCCACGACCCATTTAGAGCCGGGTAATACGATATCAATATACAAAAGACATCGGAAACCAACTACGGACCGACCTTGGCAAGCTCATCTTAACCTAAAGATCAACCCGACTGGCAGATATTATTTAGCCACAAACTACTCTCCTCTTTTTTTAATATCTGTTAAGCGTTGTTTGTGTATTGTTGTATTTCCTGTATGCATGTATGTTTCTGCGACAAATAAACATGTTTTCTTTCGTTCTTTCTTTCTCCATCAGGCGCATATCCCAAAACATTTTCGCTTTTAATATCCCACAAAATTTCTTCCACATTTTCTTAAAATTACGTCTTAATCCAAGTTATTGACATTGATAGGAGATCGATCACGTTCCCCACAGAGTATCAATACAAGTTTAAGTTTAACAAATCGTTCGAGGCTGAATGTAATTTGCGTGAGAGCATTGGCTTGCCTTCGTTTATTATGTATTTACTCGTACTTTGGTAAGGTGCTGCTATATTTAAGCGGGTTTTTTGGATTGGAAGTTTAGGAATCAGGTACTTGTGTAAGGAAATCCGTGGTTTATTGAAGTAGTAGATAAAAAGTAGTAAATAGAAATACATGTTTATTTTGGGCACTTATTCAATCAAGTCGCTTAAGGTCAAATATCGTGAGGAACCGGCACGTCATACTCAAAATCAAAATATTATATTTCACATAGGCCTACATGGGCACTTAACTTATAAAATGTAAAAAAAAGGTGCACGGTTCGTCGTTTTCGAAGAAAAATCGGCAAGAAACTACATGGTTACTCTTTTTAAATGATTTAGTATTGCAATATTTTCATGTGACAGCTTTAGTACTCATGTATGATGTATGGGAGGACAACGTATAGGCCCGATAATAAGTCGTAGGGTACTACACCAAGAAAGTAAAACAAGGCTGAAACTAGGTACACATTTGCCTAAGTCTTCGGGTATTACAGGCTGATGTGATGTAATGAAATAGTTTGGTCTTTGGCAATAGAGATGTTTACTGACTAAAAAAAATGTGATTCCAATTAGTCCGTCAGTTAGATTATCGAAAAATATTAGTTACGTACGAGTATTTTTTATTTTATCAAATCAATAAAAATTTACGAAGATAAAGCGCGTCAAAGATTTGAGTGGAGGTTTGTGATGCCACTCTGACCGGTAAAAAATGCCATACTAATGTCTTAGAATATGACGTCACACGAGTTTTCAAAGCACTGCACGTCTTCATAGTTTGTTCACGTGAAAAAAAAATACGCGTCCAATATTTTTTGGAAATCTATCTGACGGACTAATTATATTTTTTGGTAACTGATCATTTGAGACTCACCAGTTTTCTACAAAGGTACCTTGTTCCATATAAAATTACATTGTAACATCGACTTCACTATCAATTTCTTTACTAATATCATTCAACAGTAAAAGAATTAAAAAATAGCTATTTTCCCGTGAACTCACAACACACAAACACCCTTAACAAAATCATTTAAAAGCAAACCGCACAAAAACAGATTGTTTAACAAACAACAAAGTGTAACACAAAGAAACACATTACTCCCCCTAACGACAGGAACCTCTCCTGAATACTTTATGGACTTAAAGGCTATTTAGCTGTCCTGTCAACTGTTACTTTTATTGTCCCTCCTATGAAATAAAACCTCTATTGTAACGATATCAATATGGCTTTTGGTAGAACAAAGGCAGAATGATGTATTTGTGTGGTGGACATAAGTGGTCTTAGTTGTAATGTATTGGTCCTGGTTTTGGCACTATTCTCGCTGCCAAAGATCAAGCGACTAGCTACTTAATATGACTATTGTCTCGCTCGATAAACATACAAGGTGGAAGGGACACCGTCGCTAAAACGGTTACCACGTAACTATTTAGTACAAGCTTGCTTTGAAAGCTGACTGTGATTGTTCGACTGAGCGAGTTCTCCAAAGTAGTCCAGCGACTCTGGAGAACTCTACACACTGGAGAACTCGCTCTTCACTATTTGGTCGCAGAGATAGTAATAGACGAGTTATAAAAGAAAGTATCTTGTTTAGCGGCACTCGTGCCGGCAGTATACAAGTGAAGATTAGTAGTGGTAATTAGTAGTTTTATTGTGTTGAAATCTTTTTGGCTTGGCCTGTTGGTCTAGTGGTTAGTGACCCTAACTGCTACGCCGGAGGTCGTGGGTTCGATTCCCACCCAGGACAAATGTTTGTGTGATGAGCACGATCATTTGTTCTGTGTCTGGGTGTAATTTATCTATAATATGCATGTATTTAGAAATATATACGTATGTTTATCAGTTGTCTAGTAACCATAACATAAGCTCTGCTTAGCTTGGGACTAGATGGCGTTGTGTGATAGTTGTGGAATATTATTATTATTATTAAATTATTATTATTTTTTTTTGGTGGGTGTAAAATCATCGAATAACCCCTCCCGCTCTTGGGCAGAGCGAAAGGGAGTGTCAGACTTCTACTGACTAAAAACCACCCATGTTCCTTCTTCGCCCTCTATGTCGAGGCCGCGATAACCAGAGGACAACCCGCGGCCCCGACAGGCGATGCACACTCGGCCTTAAGTGTAATGTTCTTTCAGCGTAAGAAAGCATATTTGTTTAAATCTTCTTCATCTTTAAAGTATAACTGATTCATAATTCCCCTGACTGCAATTAATTAGGGGTCCGTCAGCATGTCTTCTTCTTCCAAACTTCTCTGTTACTTGTCATCTCATCAGATACCTCCTTTTAAGGGTTCCATAATTTTTTTTTTGGGTGGTAGGAAATTAGTCAGACTTCTACTGACTAAAAACCACGCATGTTCCTTCTTGGCCCTGTATGTCGAGGCCGCGGTATCTCTTACAACAACCCACAGCCCTACCTCAAAAAGAAAAAAACGGAACCCTTATAAGGTCTCTCGTGTGTCTGTGTGTCTGTCCGACACCCTCCCCCCTTTATCTTCGAAACTACTGAGCCTAAAATATTGAAAAAAAAAACAAATAAGTAGATCAACATTTATAGATTACAGGAAATTTTGTAAGAAGTCTATGGTGCTAAAATAACATGGAAAATGTATCTCTATCTATTTCTAATGTATCGCTATATACTACAATCTGCGAGTCCAATTTGCACTTGGCCAGTTTTTGCCATATAAAAGAAAAGAAAGAAAAAAATGTTTATTTGTCACAGAAACATACATACAGGAAATAAAACAATACACAAACAACGCTCTGATATCATCCAATGCTTAATTATGTAAAAGTATAACTGAATAAATTGGGAAAATATTTGCCTTGTAACCAAGTCAAAACGGACTTCGTAAGTACACTGCATACTTACCATGAATACAAATAGCCTACTTATTTAAAAAGTAAGTTACTAGCAATCATAGATTCATACCATTAGCTATGCTGCTACCCCACACAGACCAGCCTATTCCTATATGTGTGGACCATTAAATAAATATCGAATAGGTTAGCGTTTTAGGCACACGATGTATGTCCGCCGTTACGAAATAAATGGCCAATTTGTATATAAATATATATCTGCCAACGTGAAATATTGTATTGGGATATAGTGGGCGTATTATACGTATATTATGTAACAGGCTTATTATACAAAAGTAAATAGGAGGACTTTGTAAAAGGTCTGACATGGTGGTAGGTAGGAAACTAGATAAATGGTATTTTTATTAGTAGCCGGTCCTACTCCTAACATAGCAGCTGATGATGCTGATAGACAGCAACAAGAGCAGGTAGACTGAGGTCTATAGTCCACAAACGTTTTTTCCCCGTCAAAATATACGGTCGCTAAATGTTGTATGGATTCAGTATGGAAGCTTGCATACGGACACCGTGAATCAACCGTCGATTTTCACGCCAAAAACGTGTGTCGGCAAGAGGCATAACGGTGCCCTTCCTAAATGAAAACGCTTCTTTTGAAACTTTGAAACCTGTTACTGTTTTTTATCAGAGTTACATACACACACAACACTCCACTAGCCTTTTCTCCACAACCCAGTTTATACTGGGTAATACGATACCCTTTGGTAAGACTGGTTGTCAGACTTTCAGGTCACTGACTACCTGTAACGACTGCCAAAGATCTATAAATGGCAGCCGGGACCAACAGCTTAACGTTCTTTCCGAGGCTGGGAGGAAACTCGGTATATAATAGGTCACCCATCCACAGATCAACCTAAGGTAGCGCGGCTTAACCTAAAGAGTGGCCGATATTGTTAAGCCACGAGCTCCTCAGAGTTACATACATAGAACTCACTTTTTATACTGCGGTTACACATTACGATTGGGCTACGTTGCCTCTGCGGCTTGTCGCTTTCGAGACCTTTAAAGCTAGGTAGGTATGTAACATGTAAGGTAAGACATTTTCGCGGAATTGATAAACATGGCATCATCAGCAGGCCAATACCTACTGATTAATTTCGTTGCAGGATCCAAGACAGTTATATCGTTTCTCAGTGACTTCGTCGGGCTTAATTGTCTCGGCGCTTTCCTTGTGGTCACTGTTGATTCTGGCTTACAGGAGTTACAGTGGTTTGGTAATAGTGTGACGGGCTTGTCCCAAAATAATAAAAAAAGTAGTTAAAAAACTAAAAAACCCGACTGAAAAGCAAATAACAAGCACATTTTAAATTAAACAAAACTTGGAAGCAGGCGGGGTCCATTCTATTTTCATTTCATTTCATAATTTAATATTCAAATGAACCCCGCCTGCTTCCAAGTTTTGTTTAATTTAAAATGTGCTTGTTATTTGCTTTTCAGTCGGGTTTTTTAGTTTTTTAACTACTTTTTTTATTTCTAACTTTTTAGTTCTTTTGTGTTTGTTCTTTCGCTGGTCGTGTAAAATACTTCGCAGAAAATTTTACTTTTGTGTGTTTATAGAATTTGTGACTTTGAATTTATTTTAAACATATAGATGTCATATATTTTTGTAATCTCCTTTCAAAACCCTTCATTTTGATACCCTACTCGATGGTAAAGGATTTTTTTTATTTTTTCAAATCCACGATATGGCCCCTAAAACCAGCAATTTTTCTTTGTTTTTTAATTTTAATGTAGCCTATGACACTCGCGCCATCAAGACGAATCTAACGACGTATATTTCATTCAAATCCCTTCATCCGTTTAGGAGTTTTGAGGCAACAAAGAAACGGACATACATACATACATACATACATACACGTCAAACACATAACCCTCCTTTTGGGCTTCGCCGCAGTCGGGTAAAAAAAGGGCCAATACTCAGAACTGACTGTACACTGTACAGCCTCTGTCAATTATTATGAGGAGTTAAATATCAAAATACTTGAGCATTTGTCTGCGGAGACAGATTTAGAAACTTCATAAAATCCAATCATGGAAAAAATTAAGTTATAGCTTCACAAAGATCTTTTACGCGTGAATAAATTGTAACTAATGCTGCTGTTTTAATTATAATTTTTGTTTTTATGTTCTTCGTCATCATTCTTTTGTCGTTATCCCAATTCATTTGAGGTCGGCGCACGATCTTCGGTGATTCTACAATAGAATTTCCCAAAATGTTTACTAACAAGTAACAACGTCTTCCCGACGTCATCGAGCACATACAGCACTTTATTTCTTGAATTTTACAACCAATAACGCTAAAAAGAACTCTAACAAGCAATCATACCATAAAGCCTTCCAAACTCTTTTCTATCTCATATCGGCGGCAGTCGTAAACACAACCTCTTCTTTATCCGCGCTCTATTTACGATACAGAACAAATAACGTATCGGAGGAGGGGCGAGAGGACAGGGAAACAATGAGAAATGACCGGCGGAAAATTGCGCGGATTGTGAACGCAATCCGAGTGGGGACGACGCGATCGCTGCTTAAGGAAATGTGCAGGGATGGAGTGGATGGGACTGTTTTTTTTTGCAAACCATTTCTTCGTGGTAGTCATAATATTTGCTTATTAAGGTGGAAGCGCTTTGCATATTTATTTGTATTGTTTAAGTTTTATTTATTTATTTTTTAAGTGTAGAGGACATGCTCTAAATTGTGTAGATTAATATACATATATTCTTTTGAAAAAAAATCAAGTGATGGTTGCGAAAAAAAATTCTAATGTATCCTAAAAAGGGCCATTTTACGTATATCCACGCCGTAAGCCTCGATATTCATTCTTACGTTTTTTGCAATTGGCAGTGTCAGGCTTTATCTCATCATTTGCCTAGCCTTTTCTCAGCTATGTTGGGGTCGGCTTCCAGTCTAACCGGATGCAGCTGAATACCAATACTTAACATAAAGCGACTGTCTTTATGCTGAAATCGTTCCAGAAAATGATTTCAGGTAGTTATCTACCTGTTTCTCCCCTAATTTTTGTAACTCCTCAACTAATAAACACCATAATAATCTCTCTATTACGTAATTCACGTTCCATGATTGGATTCAATCGTGACTCGCTAGCAGCAAGGCCCAGTGCACGTCTGTAGTCTAGCCCGAGGCGTCCCTGTGTTGGCGCGCACTCTATTTTCCTATTTGCGCGGCAGATTGGCTCTGATTGTATTGTTTGCGGCGGGGCGGGGCATTGATACCCGGGGCCCGCACCCCCGCACCTCACTTCACCCCCTGCCGCCCCACAGGGTGCAGCCGAGCGGAAAAATGTTATCTACAATGTGAAATATCGCATGTTTGCGATAAATATTTGATAGGAGAATGGATTTTTAAATTTGTTTCGTGCGGACATTAGTTTTGCGGTCGGCTCTCTAGAGGTTCGTACGATTTAGGTTTTGGTTTGTTGTGTGTGTGTAGTTATATTGGTGAGACTCGAGGACACGTAGCATATATCCTGAAGGAGAAAATGGGTTGCTGGCAAAACATGCGGCTGTCATAATTCATGCACAATTTAATTGTAAAATAGGCTGTTATAGATCAATTAATTCAAAGTTTCTAACACAGTTTTATGAACGCTGTTGTTAATAAAACCATCACCAATAGAATACAATGACCATCCAAAATTTCCTTGAACATATTTATCCTGAAAAAAATAACCAGAACAAACCCCTATCATAAAAAAATCCTTTCCCATAAAAACGATATAAAGTAATCAAAACAATACGTCTCCCCGCAGACCCGGTAATTGACAATATCGACACATCTATAGGAACCTTCTGTATAAGGGTAACACCTCCTGTATAAGGTGACACCGCCGGTAACTTTTATGAGTACGAAATTGTGTTTATGCGACGTTGGAGCGCGATTTACTGCCGCCGGTGCCGCGTAGACCGCGTAATCGGAAATATTGCACGAGAACGAAGTTAGGGTGTGCTGCGAGTTACAGGAGATAGCGGGACTCAAAAAAAAATTCTTAGCGTGTCGGAGGCAATCAAAATTGTGTCGAACCAGTACTGAGCTACATTGGCGCTTTCATTATCGTCATGTACGCGTCCATCAGTTCCTGTAGTGAACAAACAACAGGACACGCTTGACACGATATTATGTGCCACATAGCGGAACGTCACCACATTTACACTCCAGAGCAATCATTTAAGAATCTCCTCATCAGCAGGTTTTTCTTGCTGGGACTGAAATGGAAACTGGTTGTTGCTGGTGTATTATAATCGATCGAAGAACCTAGTATAGCCGAGGTTGACCCGTGGATATATCATTACATATTTTTGTTTGTTTTAAATCATTGTCCAGGAATTTCTCCTCAATCGTGGGTGAGCTTACAAACATTCAAACTCACATACACAAACACCCAGACTTGGAACAACTATCTGTAGGCCATACCGCGACACGCACGGCAGCAGCCACTGCGCCTATCGTGCCGTATTGGTGATACTGTCTCTCAAAAAGCACGTTAAGCCGTTGATCCTAGCTGCTGTTATTAATAGATATCTGGCAGCCGTTAGGGATAGTCAGTGCCCAGGGGCCTGCCAACTACTCTTACCCAAATAGTGTCGTGGAACCCATTAGGGTATTGTGGTGGTCGGATAGGTACTCTCTCTTTGGTGTTCAAATGTATCTGGTTCAGCAATGTGCAGGCAACAGGGTAGGCAGGACATAATATCAAGTGTCTCGTCGTTTGAAGGGCAACACCACATTTACTCTCCAGGACCAAGTCGTCTATAAATCTACACCTGAAGAGGGTTGATGTTGTATTGTGTAACGGGCTGCAGTCCGCAACTCCACGTCCAAAGCGTGTATTTTTCATACGGCAGGTTTAACTTCCCTGTGTCCGCTCTCGCTTATGACTTACAGCACACAGTGTGACAGCGGCCGCATCTGGCGGTATTGTCGATAGTTTTACTATGACTCTGTAACTATACTAGTAATTGGTTTGTATTGCCAGTTGATAGCCGATACCTTTTGTAATATCGTAGTTTATGACTGTAAATGTGTTTGTTATTTTTATTATTTGAGCACTCTTCGTCATTGAATGCGTGTTGATTATGTTTATTTTTAATTTAAAATATTTTTTACATATATCTTATGCTCCTAATAAATAAAATAATTTATGATACACGTAATTAAAGTAGGTTTTATGTCAAGGTCCGTTAAATTGCTTAGATAGAGCCTGGCCACATTTAGTGCGACAATCATAATCTCAATCAGCTTAGAATCATATTACTGATTCATCAAACAATTATATTTCGAAAGCTACCAATCAGTGCTACGAGCATTCGTAGCGCTACAAACTGCTACGCGGTTGTAGCCCTCAATTTCAATCCAATCTACCTACACATGGTAACTATTCTTCCTTCTTTTTCTCAAAGCCTCAACTCGTTGGCTCATCTCGTCAGTTTTCACGTTAGAGACAAGTGTAGGTAGCAAGCAAGTGTTGTTCACGCGGACGACGTCGTTAACGAGGCTGCGGCGAGACGCCGACGAATCGTCATTATCTCAGTACTCTTGCACTTAGAGACTGGGGCTAAACTACTAGAACTTGCTAGATTAACTTGCTTTGTTTATAAAGCTTAGGTATTTACAGATCAGATCTATGACAATCGGTTGGTTGCAGACAAGCCAGTACTGATTCAAAATCAAAATATATTATTGCGCATATACCTACATGGGCACTTGTTGAGGGTTTGTCGTCGGTTTTAAACCTATCGTAGATTATTATTAGACGTAGTTTCAGTCAGCGAACTAAAGCAGATAATGTCATGAAGTGTACAAGGTGTAAATGAACCCATTACGAAACCATCAATCAAACATTCTGTACATCAAATTAAGTAACTCTTCACATCAGGCAAGTGGCAGCCAAAAAAGCATACATGAAGTATTTAAAGAAAACTTTTACGGGTATTCAGGAGCTTGAAAGTCTAAAATCTTACCAAGCCGTAGATATAATAACTATCGTTAGCCTGTGAAGGTCAGAAAACCAATCCCTCCACGTATACCTGGTAATGCTGGAAGCTGAGCCGAACATACTCAATAGATCCTTCTTTTTTTTTGGGGTGGGATGGGAAATCATCAAATAACCCCTTTCGCTCTTGGGCAGAGCGAAATGTAATGTCAGACTTCTACTGACTAAACCACTCATGTAACTTCTTAGCCCTTTATGTCGAGGCCGAGGCAATGTTAGGCTGCGGGATGTTGTATGAGATATCATACAACATCCCGCAGCCTAACAACATACCGCAGCCTACAGCATCCCGCAGCCTTGATCAATAGATCCTTGATCCTTTATATTTAGATTTTTGAAAATTCGTAGAAGTACGTATTTATTACTGATGTCAACTCTCGACGGGAAAACGACTCGTCTCTTCTAACACACAAATCCTTATAAAACTATAACAAAACAAGAGTTGTCACTAATTGTAGTGAAACACATAACGCTATGTGCAAGAAAATGCGGTTTTATTTTTTTAATTGTCTTTGGAGAGTAACACCCGCGTAATGACGACTGTTAAGGACAAGACAAAGGTGTAGGAACATAAAGAAACGCGTGTTTGTGTTTTGTGTGAGAGTGTGTGTGTGTGTGTGACAAGTGTCGTTAGTGTCTTTGTGGCAACAGTTGTTTTTTACTTGTTATTAACAGGAGAATCTGGTGAGGACTTTAGTGTGTGATAGATGTGTTTTCTTTTAAATGTGGAATGTATATGAGGGCGGGTTCAAATACTGTTTTAAGCTTTCACCGTTTTATAACTAACTAAGTAGAATTATTCACTTTTTAAATTGTTATGTATCTTCTTTTCTTATGTATGTTGTATAATTTGGTGTAAATGGTATTCATTGTGTAAGTATTGTATTTGTACCTGAAATAAACGTATATTTATCAGCTCAGCAGGGCTATTGCGTATCTTTTTAAATGTCAGTGGCTATCATATTGTCCATGGATCAACTGTCAAATTGGTAATGGTTTAGTACAAAATGGAACCATTTGACAGTTAATTGATGGACACTATATGATAGCCACTGTCATTCAAAAGATACGCAATAGCCCTGCAGGTCATAAAGCTCATAAAGGATAATCACAGAAAATATCCTTTGAGTGACAATATTATTGTAGCGAAATCAAATTTTATTTCTCATATACAGAACGTGTGAATTTAACGCAAAGATCAGTAGCACCCCTCAACAGTGCTGTATTACACTTATGCTGTGGAAGCAAGCTGTTAAGCTGTAAGTTAATAAGTCCAATTCTTTGTTGCAGGTACACAAGGACTTCTTCGGTCGTATAGTTCCACTGTCGCAAGTACAAAGAAATGGTAAGATTTTTTGTTTTTTCTTTGAACTACTAGTCTGTTTTAATCACACTATAATATCACACTAATCACACTATATCACACTAATATTATAAAGGCGAAAGTTTGTGAGTGTGTGAGTGTGTACGTTTGTTACTTCTTCACGCAAAAACACATTAAACGGATTTGGATGACATTTGGTACTTTTAGTCAGATAGTTTATAACCTGGATAGTTTTTATCCCGATTTTGTCTTTCCGTGGGATAATTTTCGAGTTGTAGCGGGTGAAGCCACTGGCAACAGCAGTCTTTGTACATTATTTGACAGCCAAATGAGGCTTTGGTTCCAGTAACAGAACTGATACTGATGCTTGTTAGACCAGTCATAAACCTAAAAAAAAGCATCTAGGAGCAGAACTTAGGTGGTCAATATTGTTGGCAATTGGGTTCTGAATACGTTATGTTGACTGTCTTTATCGTATTTTGAAAAGGAAAGCTCATGATGATATAAATGCCGACGGCAAACAAAAATATAAAACTTGTTTACATCCAGATTTTGCTGAACAATATAGCTTACTAGCTGATGCCCACGGCTTCGTCCTCGTGGATGTCGGTTATCGCGACCAAAAGTAATATTTTCACCCTCCCCCTTTTGACCCCTTTCGACCCTTTTTTTCGCATTAAAAAGTAGCCTATGTCACAGGCTGTAGACTGTATGTGTACCAAATTCCATTTAAATCGTTTCAGTAGTTCAGTTTGACAGAGATAATTTCGCATTTATAATATTAGTAAGGATAGAAGCTATATTACTTTTGAAAACCTTATGTTATACATATACAGAGACTAAGACATTTTAACCAATTTATACTTACGGGATTCACACTTAAAAAAAATCCAATAGCGAAACTTTCATCTTAATAATTGACTAACAACAATATTACTGCGATTCAATGTGCGTGATCTCACACACACACACACAACCAACCCATTTAATACCACTTCCCCGGCTTATCACATAAAGTTAATCACACGTTCCTCTATTATTTTCAATTACTACCCCCGTTACACCCCCGTTTCTGCTCAAAGGGTTGTTAATATTCGTTTGGCCGACAACCGAACGCAGTCGCACCTGAACCACGGGATGTAATAATGGCTGCCTCGCCGATTGTCTGACATTGTGCTAATAGAACAGTAATCGCGTCACGGATGGCGAAATTTTAATAGATTGGAAATTGTGTTTTAGTTGTATAAGGCTGAGGTGTAGTTTGAATTTAGATTATCTTTTATTTATTTACTAGCTGGACCCGGCATGCCTTGCAATGCCCTTTTTCCCACCTACTACCTACCTACCTACTAACTACCTCCCTACCACTTAACAACCTACCCAAAAAAAAGAAAAAAGGATCCTATGTCCGTCTCCTGGTTCTAAGCTACCTCCCCACCGATTTTCAGCCAAATCGATGCAGCCGTTCTTGAGTTATATATAGTGTAACTAACACGACTTTCTTTTAATACATAGATTTTTATTCCATAAAGGTCAGTAACTTATAAACTAAGCCCCAAAAACCGTTGTTGAGTTTATGGTTTTATAACATTCAATACTTACCTACCAATCTCATACCTACTACTTCATTTCTTACACTTATTTTTAACACGATATGGTCTACAATTCCCAGCCCACATTTTGGAACCTTCACTTACAATAATTTTATCCACCAACTACATAGGATCTATAATTCGATTTACACTGATATTATATGAAATAACAATTAAATTTGCAATGTGGTTTTTGCTATATGACGGAATCTATTTTATAATCTTATTATGACGACTAAAAGAGAAAAATATCTTAAAGTTGGTTTCCTTAATGCGGGCTCTTTGGGTACAGGCCATGACAACTTAATAGGCGCACTTGACAGGCATTGTTTTGATGTTATGGCTATCAACGAAACTTGGCTCAGACCGGGCGAGGACGGGCGCGCTCCATCGGTGCCCGGCTACCGATTGCGTCACATACCTCGGCCGGCAAATGTTCGCGCGGGCCGCGGTGGGGGCGTTGGGTTTTATCTGAGGCGGGGACTGAGCGCGCGTATGTGCCCTAGTGCGGTTGATCCAAGGTTCGAATCCGTCGAACAAATGTGGTTAACACTCTCTCTGAACGGTAAAAAAATTGCCATAGGAACAGCTTATCGGCCACCATGGCTTGACCTTGTCCTTTTCCTGGATGCATTGACGGACTCTATTAGTTCATTGGGAAATTGTGATCACTACATACTACTTGGCGACTTCAATGTTAATTTGCTAGACACAAACGGAATGAAAACCAAAAATGTTTATGAATTTCTAGATTGCTTTAGTCTTACACAGCTGGTCACAACACCTACTCACTACACATCATCTAGTGAAACTCTGATCGATCTCCTATGTACTGACCTGAGACCAAGGTATACAGCAGTAGAATCACTTGGTTCAATCAACGGCCACTGCATTGTCATAGGTGAGTTTAACATTAAGCGCGAAAAATTCAAACCGTACATGGTAAATTATCGACCTCTTAAAAATATCTGCCTAGAGAGTTTTAATGTAGATTTATCACTTTTAATGAATATGGGATTTATCTCGTCGCGTGACTCGGTTAATGATATGGTGCATACCTTTAACACCCATCTTACTTTCTTATTTGATGTACATGCACCAATCAAGACATGTACTGTAAAGGAAAAATCCTATCCGTGGATTACAGACACGATCAAAGTTATGATGCGTTTGCGTGACAATGCGCTTAATACTTATAGGAAATTTAACACTGACTCTAAAAAAAGTTACTATAAAGACTTAAAGCGCTTGGTGGTTAATTCACTGTTCAGTGAAAAAACTGCATATTTCAGACACAACATAAATAATAAAATAAAAAACCCTAAAATACTATGGAAAAATCTAAAATCCTCATTAACTAACTTTAAACCTAGACAAGACCTTCCGTCGCATTTTACAGATCCCGATTTAATTAATAAGAATTTTTTGAATGTTCCTGGCAACCCCGTAGCAAGCGAATCCCTTATGAATTATTACGATAGTCATAGTTACGGTGAAGCAATTTTTTCAATCATCCCAGTGGACCAAAACAGTGTCTCACGTACTATCGCCGGTCTTAATAGTAACGCCGAAGGGTGCGACCTCATTACTTTGGACATGATTAACATGACTTTGCCGCACACCTTAGATGTTGTTACGAACATAATAAACCGCTCCATAGTGACGTCAACGTTCCCTGACCAATGGAAAATTGCTTCCATTAGACCCTTGCCTAAAAACTCAAATCCATTAGTCTTAAAAGATCTACGCCCTATCAGTATATTACCATGCTTATCCAAAGTACTAGAGAAAGTCGTCAGTCGCCAACTCACGCTTTTTCTAGAACAAAATAACGTTTTACCTAACTTACAATCAGGGTTTAGAAAACAGCGCAGTACATCTACAGCTTTACTCGATGTTACTGATAACATACTTTGTGCTCAAGATAAGGGAATGTGCACTTTACTTATTTTATTAGATTTTTCCAGGGCATTTGACGCTATAAATATTCCGTTATTATTATCAAAATTAAAATATTATGGTTTCGACACTGGAGCTATACAATGGTTCCGTAGCTACTTAAGTCATAGGGAACAATTAGTTGAGCTGCGTCTGAGTAACGGCACTACCCGTAGATCAGCATCTATTCCTGTAAAGAGGGGAGTTCCGCAGGGTTCGATTTTGGGTCCTATTCTCTTCATCCTGTACTGCGCAGACATAATAAGATGCCTACAGAAATGTAAATATCACATATACGCCGACGATGTACAGCTATATATTTCTTTCCACCCAGACGAATATGAAAGCGCCATCAAGGACCTAAGTGACGATCTCAAACGAATCGCTGCTTGGTCCGAGGAGAACTGCCTGTCGCTTAACCCCACAAAGACTAAATATATGGTATTTGGCACCAGACAGCAGCTTGCTCGACTACCTACGACCTTCGACTTGGACCTAATGGGTGAGCCAATTGAGCGAGTGTTTGAGGCGCGAAATCTAGGTCTAACCATGGACACAGACCTTCGTTTTGAGAAACACATAGCTGAGTCTGTGAGAAACTGTTTTTATCGCCTGAAGGTCTTGTACAAGATGAGGCCTTATTTATCCGAACAACTACGGGAACAACTTGTGGAAACATTAGTTTTATCTAAGTTGAACTACGCCGATACTGTGTATGGCCCGCGTCTCTTAGCTCGTACAGATCGGCTCATACAAAGGGTACAAAACGCGTGCGCTCGATTTTGTTACAACATTCCACGTAGAAGTCATGTCACACCCTTTCTAAACAAACATTCCACTCTTAAAATGAAATCAAGACGCAAACTACACTTAGCATGCCTTCTGTTCGGTGTGGTCAAATACCAAAATCCAGACTACTTGTATGATAAGCTGAGTTGGATAGCTAGTAGAAGGGAATGTGGGAGAAGACAATGTTCGCAGCAACTTTCAACTCAGTCGCATAGTTCAGCAGCTTTCAGAGGCAGCTTTCGTTATGCGGCTTCAAAAATATGGAATAACCTGCCACCACCGTTAAGACTTATCAAGTCGATAGACACATTTAGAAGTCGTTTACGGCAGTTCCTCATAGAAGCACAACGTAAGCTGGATATGGTTGCTCTAAATGTCTCAGTGATATGACGCTCCTACCTTATAATTATTATTGTGGACGAAATGCATGTAAAAAAATAAAATACTTTTATAAATATAAAATAATGTGTAATCCGTGAATAGTTATCGTGCCAAACAGGTTTTTTTATCTAGCGCCTGTGCCATTTCTCTATATTCTCTTATTTTGTTTTGTTTTACACACTTACGATATTTGTTATTTCTATGTTTAGTTTTATGTTATATTTATTTTTTATTTTTTGTACACACCTTTCAATACATAATTATTTAAGTACATATTCACGACAAACATTGACACAACATATAAAACTGTTTTACATCCGTAACCACTCTAAGTCAGGTTCAGTTGAAAACCAGCGTCGGGCAATAGTTGACCGGCATTTTGCTGAATTGGACCTTTTTGGAGCAGCCGTGAGGCACACAGTGGCTTTGTTTATTTATAACTCCTTTTTTTATATACTTTTTACATTGTGTGTACTTGGGGCATGTGCCAAATAAATGCATTTTCTTTCTTTCTTTCTTTCTTTACTTTATTGCATTCGATATGAATTAACTGATTGAGCGACTTA
Organism: Diarsia rubi; assembly: GCA_932274075.1. Lineage (NCBI taxonomy): Eukaryota > Metazoa > Arthropoda > Insecta > Lepidoptera > Noctuidae > Diarsia > Diarsia rubi. The sequence goes on from OW026431.1 coordinate 15,024,692, forward strand.
TTATAGACACAATTAAAAAGTCATTGTTTTATGTACATACTAGCTAATGCCAGCGGCTTCACCCGCTACAGCACGAAAATTATCCCACGGTGTGGCGTAGTGCTTTTTGTGGTAGGTAAATGAGACAAGGAAGACTTAGTTATACATTTACTTTAGCACTTACACAAACAAAATAGGGGTTCTAGGGTCTAAGGTTCTAGGGTCTAAGGTCACGCACTGTCACTAAAGGTAGGAAAACGGTACTGCCCTGAGCAACCAGAAGACGTCGATCGCCACGCACGGTAGGTAGGCCGGGTCTGGCGGTCTCACGCGTCGGTAGGGACGCGCGGCAGGGCGATCGCCACGCACGGTAGGTAGGCCGGGTCAGGCGGCCTCACGCGTCGGTAGGGACGCGCGGCAGGGCGATCACCACGCACGGTAGGTAGGCCGGGTCAGGCGGCCTCACGCGTCGGTAGGGACGCGTGGCAGAGCGGTCGACCAGGTGGGCAGCGGGCTCAGGGCAACTAGCCCTAGGCAGCGTTGGTGGTAGGCAGGTAGCGGCAGCGCAGACGGCCAGTAGGTAGCGGCGGCAGGCCACTGTCTACACGGCCACGCCGTCGTCTGGTGCCGGACGCGTAGGCGTCACAGTTTAAAGGCGGCTCGTGACAGGGCGGCCGTGCAGATGCGTGCTTCTCACCGCGTTGGTAGATGCGCGGGAGCACAGCAGAGCAGCAGAACAGTGCAGCGTGAGCGAAGCAGCCATAGTTGGCTAGCCAGCGCTAGGAACCCTGAAACAGCGCCAAGGGGACGCTTGAGCTCCAAGATGGTTCCTGTAAGCCCCTACGATGTGAGTGTCCCAGCCATGCGTTAGATGCGGCAAGCTCAAGGCAGTGAAGAAGATGGAAGATGGGTACTCACACATCGCAGTGGTTTACAGTGATTAGTTGATAGGTGAATAGTTGACAGACTAAAGGCAAGGCGTGGCGTCACATCGCCACGTGGTTCTCATTGGCCGTTGACTCGCGTCGCCGGTTTATGATACAGCATGGATGAGCATGATTTAGTTTATAGAGAATAGAATAGGATGCATGCCATGCGGAGAACCATATAAACTATTAGAGCACATGTGCATAGTGAATAGCTAGGTGCTAATTAATATTAAACACAGAATACATTGCCGGCAGCCATGTTAAATAGACACAAAGATTACAAATAGATATGGCTTGCCGGGACATAAATTTAGCAGCAAAAGAACACAATGGCGGAGTTCACTTACCCAAAAACTGGGGACTTATCTAGTAGGCTGCTGCTTGATGTAAAAAGGGCAGAACCTATGCGTGCAGCCGTTTTTAAAGGAGGTCCTGAGCGACGTTCTCCCTCCATTGTGACATTACAGAACATTTAGGGTTGTACCTATAATTTAGTGAGGTGACAACTTTTTAGAATTAGTCGGTTTTTAGTGAATCGACTAATTTATGCTACAACGGGAATATAAAATCGGGATAAAAACTATCCTATGTGTTAATCTAGATTGTCAGCTAACTCCATATCAATTTTATTGAAATCGCTCCAGCCGTTTAGACGTGAAGAAGTAACAAACATACACTCACAAACTTTCGCCTTTATACAGTATGTTAACTAACAGAGGGCGTTCCCGTTAACCCGCAATAGTATAGCATCCATACATGCTAAAAAAAAAATTACCAACCTGGAAACCCCTTGGTTACGGAGATATTGGGGGTCAAAGTTCCAAATTTTTCACAGCTGTTTTTGTAAATTCTAGTTTTTCAGGCTATAACGTTACTTAAATTACCTCCATGACCCATTAATTATTTAAAGTATCCACTAGCACAATATTTTAAGAGTGGTACTTTGAGTTTTACCGTAAAATGTGATTTTTGACTCCAAAAAAAAAAGTTGTTTCCCAGCAAAAAAAATTGAGTAGGGGTACTTAGTTTGATGTACAGAATGCTTGGTTGACGTATGTGTGATGGGTTGATTTACACCCTGTATATTAGTGTGATGGTGTTCGTAAGGCGCGCGAGGAGATAAATGTAGCCAGTGACCTAAAACAGTCTAACAACCAGTCTTACCAAAGGGTGTCGTATTATTAGCCGGTGTTAACTGGGTTGTGGAGGTCAGACAGACAGTCGCTCCATGTAAAATACTGGTATTCAGCTGCATCTTTTTAGTCTGGAAGCCGACTCCTACATAGCTGAGTTAAGGCTAGGCAGATGATAATGATTCGATTATGTATTACATACATATCGAATGATAGATTGCGTGAGGAAAAGGAATGTCAACTGACTTAAAAAAAAATATGATTCTAATTAGTCCGTCTGTTAGATCACCGAAAAATATTGGATACGTATTTTTTGTTTTATCAAATCAATAAATATTGACGAAGATAAAATGCGCCAAAGATTTAAGTTAAAAAAACAACAAAAACAATCTAATTAATCTGTCAGATAGATTTCCAAAAAATATTGGACACGTATTTTTCCTTTTTTCACGTAAACAAACAATGAAGACGATACAGCGCTTTGAAAACACGCGTGACGTCATATTCTAAGACCGTAATTTTTTTCCGGTGAGTGACGTCAAAAACCCCCACTCAAATCTTTTGACGCGTTTTATCTTCGTAAATTTTTATTGATTTGATAAAACAACAAAATATGCATGCAATATTGTTCGATAATCCAACAGACTGACTCAGCAAACATCCCTATTCTGAAAGCATTCTGTCTGCTCTTATCCTCAGTGACAAGCTCATCTAAACTTCGATTATTCGAGTATCAGAATTCGTTTAGAAATAAACCCTATCAATTCCATAATCAGACTATTTAAACCCAATCTCAATCAAAAGACGAGCTTCTTCCATTGTGTATTCATCCTAAAGTGGATCCTCTCACCCCCCCTCCCATCCCGACACCCCTTTACACCCCCCCCCCCCCCCGCCGCCGTCACAATTCTCGTTAAGGTGACTGTTTAATAATCTCAACGCGATTTGTAATGGGATTGAGTTGAAATTCGCAGGAGAACTCCCTAAAGCTATATTATTGTTTCTACAACTGAGTACCGTCGATGAATTTGATTTTATATTATCTACTATTCAAATTTTGGGCTGTGTTAATATTAATTTTGGAGGGTTTTGGTACGGATTATGATGTCTTTGGAGTAATGATTGTTGAAAGTATGTATTATTTATTTAGGTTTGTAGCTACTGTGAGTGAAGTTTTTTATTCGATTATAAGATAGCATATTTTTTTTTAAAGAAAACGTTGACCCGCACTAGGAATTTATATTATTAATAAAATATAAGCCAAGCCGCGCAACTCAGTTCTTTTACCGTAGAAAGTAGTGAGATCCATGTAATACACAGTCAGTTAATATATTCAGTCCCTACTTAAAAATCTTTGATGTTTTAAATAAATAGATTGACTTGGCCATCGCATTGGCCAATGTGATGCAGTGGCCAAGTCAATCTATTTATTTAAAACATCAAAGATTTTTAAGTAGGGACAATATATTAACTTTTTTAGTTAAAAAGGGTATTACGGGACAAGCTACATATATCCCAAATAGTATAAAACTAATGATAAAAAGGTATTTTGTATGAAACGACATGTTTCCTATTCAAATTCCTAAAACGTATTGAAGAAAGCTTTCTTTATCGCTTAACCACGAAAAAACATTTCCGTACAATACCTTATAGTTTTATTGCTCCACAAATGGAATAATAACGTATAGCTAACTTCGTATTTAATTCATTGTAAGCGCTACTAAAGTCTACGTACATCCGTACGTACAGCTACGTAGTGCTACGAAACCTGCTACGAGCTGCAACTCGCTACGAAATCGGCTACGAGATACAACTCGCTACGAAATCTGCTACGAGATACAACTCGCTACGATTTATCGTAGCAACGTAAACATCTCAGAGCTATTTAATCTTAACGGAGTCTGGCTGTGTTTTAAGCTGATTTAGTAATATTACTTTAGTGCAGACTTTATTTTCAGCCTTTTTATGAAATTGTTTTTTTTTTATGTGATTATTATTGCAATGTGTGCCAATAAAAACATTCAGCAAAACAAGCTATACACTATAGAAATGATAAAGGACTTTGAGAGCTGAAGGTTCTTAGAATCTTTGTGTTTTTCAATAGCTTATCAACTTATTTTGATTTCAGATTTATGTTTTTAGGATAAAAAAACGGCAAATACGGAACCCTTAAAGGTACACTTTTTTGTTCGTCTGTCAAGACCCTTGCAGGAACGCGTGGATGTTTCCAGCTGAAATTTATATGAAAATTTATTCTAAAAACCGACATATTTTTGCTGTGTGTTGTAAGGCACTTCCCGATCACGTAGTAATTTCAATTTTTCAATCGATTCAGCTTGCCGTCTATTTTGAGAATATGCAAAAATATCGTTCAATAACCCTTTTTTTATTTACATTAATCAAAACTCCATTCCAACTGGGTCCATAAGGCACTTTTTTTTTTTTTTTAATTCGTATAATTCTTTACCATTCTTCCTATCCGTACATTACAATAGAATACGAAGTTATAATGAGTCTCTGTTTAAACTAATTGTTCTCTGTGCGCAGCGGCGCGTGGAATTGCCTCGCTGTTTGATTTGCGCCTACTTTGTGTTATATTGTTATAACGTTGTAGACTCGGTCGTAAATGTTAACCAGTTATATTGATTGAGAGGTAATTGGTTTGCGTTTAGTTTTGGTTAAAGTTCTTCGATAGGCTTTGTTTATATTAGGTCATAAAATGTAGTGTCAGCATATTAGACGGGTACTACTTAGGCCAGCGCCTGCAAAGGTTGCGGAATTTGTTCTAAAGAGATACTGCGGCAACAAAGAGCTAAGAAGGAACAAGTTGGTTTTTAGTCAGTAGGAGTCTGACACTCCCATCTGCTCCGTCCAGAGAGGAGTCATTTGATCATTTCCCATCCTTAAATGTGACTACTTGTATGCGTTTTTGTGTAAGAACATTCATCCATTGCAGGACTTTAGTTATATACGAATCATGATTTTACACGGTTATTAGGTCATTATCAGCCTATAATGTTCCCACTGCAGGGACTCAGGCCTCCTCTCTAGGAGAAGGATAGGCTATATATAATACACCTCGCGGGCCCAGTGCAGATTGGTAGATGTCACATATCTTCGAATTTTTTGGTTCTAAGACATGGCGGTTTCCGTTTTGAGAGCAGAGGTGATGAAACAAATTACACTAAGTAATGCGCCTGGTTGGGTTTGAACCCACGACCAACTGTTCGTAAGTCGGGGCCGCCACCACTGGGCCACCACTGCTATCAGTTATTAAGTACTAGGTAATTATGATAGTCCGTGTTGTAAGATATTTTGAAAGGTCTATTATCTTCGAAACGAACGAATCTAATGTTGCTAATTACGTGAACTAACAGATGCATGTTAGATTTGTAAAATTATGTACATTTACAGTCACGAGCACTTGAAAAATTCAAAAGCGATAAATATAAAAAAATAAATAACAAATAAAAAAGCAAGAGATAAGATCTACGTCTAAATTCTATGTCCGTAAAAACATAAATCAATACGGTAGTAAAAAATCACTTTTAAAAGTTGCTGTGTGTAAACTGTAAACATTACACTCGGTAGTGTACAGTTTTTGCAGTAGAATGTCTAGACACAAATAAACAATATCAAATACGACAATTGTCTAGCTAGTTTCCCTTTGAAGGCATTAAGAACTTACTAGACTAATCAGTCCATGACTAGGCAAAGTACCTAAGAACCTATCATCTACACCAATATTATAAAGAGGAAAGATTTGTTTGTTTGTTTGTAACGAAAAGGCTCCGTAACTACTGGACCGATTTGAAAAATTCTATCACCATTGGGAAGCTACACTATCCTCGGGTGACATAGGCTACTTTTTATCCCTGTATTCTTAAGGGAACGGGAACTACGCGGGTGAATCCGCGTGACGTCCGCTATCTAGTTATAAATACCGACTCATGTACACTCATTTGCATAATAGGGTAGTTAAAAATGTAATTAGTCCGTTAGATAGATTTTCAAAAATTATTGGACACATTTTTATGTAAAAGTAACCCTAATATAAGTAACCCTCAAATCTAGTGCTGTCTCGGTCGCTCTATGCTGAAGTAACAGAGACAGAACGAGATTTAAGGGACTTAAAATTGAGTAGCGTTTCAGTATTCGGCCGTGAGTGTCCATTTTCCTGTGAACGTCTATTAGTTGATCACTAGTTTACGTTAGTTTAGGGTTTCATTAACACAGGCTAAATATTAGCCCATCTAGGTGAACAGTACTTCACCCGTATTTATTGTATAATTGAACCTAAAAGTGTATAAATGCAACATCTGTAAACATTGAATTCCATTTTGAAATTAATTAAAACAAAAAAAAAATGGTGGGGTCTTCTTCGTTCTTGCTTCACACGATTTTATTTCTGAATTGTTCATGCAATTTTGCTTGTGAAGCAACAAATTATACACGATACAATTTTTAAAGGCGATTTTCCGCTACTGTGTTACTAAACGTTTCACGTTTTCATTACATAGAATTCTGGATTCTTTAATTTTACGAAACAGGCCTGAGACCTATTCTAATTCTACCGTTATTTGCCAAGAAAATACCTTTAAAAATTTTGCGAAGTGTATACATATTCGTGCTCTTGACTGTAATAGGTACTAACATTAAATGAATCTCTTTGTAACTTAGTACATAATACGTAGGGGGTTGGTAAGGGGGGTGGCGTCTCGCCGCAGTAATTAACAGCGGCAAATATCGCCATTGTGTCTGAAGGCCGCCCCGCCGCCGTTTACGAAAAGTACCTACTGTCGCTTAGTAATTGCCTCCTTAGAACATACATGCTAAGTTGACTACCTCCTTTATATGTTTACTTCTGTATTTTGCTTAAGTGCCGTTGTGAAGATTCTTCGTAACATAACACAACATTACGCCTACAATCCCCGGAGGGTTAGGCAGAGGTGTACCTAATAGTACACCCACATTTCGCCAGTTATGTTTAAGTCCCATGTAATAGGGACCGACCCTATTGCCATCAAACGGGCACAAATCCAGACTGCGTGTCTGCTACTGAGAAATTCCTGAAAGAAAAACCCAATAACACTATTGTGTCCTGCAGGGCTTTTGCGTATCTTTTTAAATGTCACAATAGTTCCATCGATTAATTGTCAAATTGGTTATGGTTTTGCACAAAATGGAACCATTTGACAGTTAATAGGGGATCGGAGTGAGTCAGAAAAATATGATTCTAATTAGTCCGTCAGTTAGATTATCGAAAAATATTGGATACGTGTTTTTTTGTTTTATCAAAAGAAAAAAATTACGAAGATAAGACGCGCCAAAGATCATGAGTGGGGGGTTGTATATGATGTATTGTGTATCTCGTTCGTACCTTTCTACCTCCGAGAATCATGAGATTTAGTTTTACTAATACTTTTAGTTGTTCCGTACAGATCCAGTTGCCGACGTGATATCTTCAAGCAGCGTGTTCTACCACTACCAAGAAGGATTCAACAACGCCGTCCGACGGAATGTGCGCGTACGAGATATATTGTAAAAAACTGTACTGGTCTTTATTGTGAACTTGTATGAATCGAACAAGATAGAACAAGATGTAGTATGTAAGAATACAGTTACAAAATTATGGTTAAACAGAGTTAAAATGGAAAGGTTTTTTTTTCTGACTTCCGGAATTCAGTAAGTATGAACCACCCGTGTTAACACTCTTCCCGCTTGAATGTCACCCTATAACCGCGTTTTCACACATACAAACAAACTGAAACATTTATGAGTTAATTTCTTGTTCCCTAAGCCATGACGTGGGGTGTATTCTGAAATACTATTAAATTTTGAACAAGTATAAAATCAGCGTGTATTAATAAATCGATCCGGTAATGTAAATGTATTTTATGTCAATATCCAGAATTTTGACGGAGATGAAAAACTGCATGTTGTATATCGAATTATAAATTAATAATCCTTCTGGTTTTTTTTTAATACATTGACCTGGTGTATTTGTTAGGTGGCAACCATTGTTGATCAAAACCATTCCAGCAGTTTAATTTGTGCAGCATAAAATATATTTTTTTATAATATAAGGTAACTAAACACTTGAAATGATCCTGGAAATAAATAAACAACAATACAGCAGTACCACAAAGTGCTGTAAATTGTAAACTTGTGTCGTTTGTCTGACTGCCACCTGAGATACTAACTTTGAGCATAAATCTTTAATGTTTGTAGTTATTGTGTACGCTAAAACATTTATTTAGGCTGATCTTTACTTATATTTAGTTTTGGTAACACTCATCAGAACGGAAATGTGGCGATAATTGGGATTATGACGACTCTCGGGTTCACTGTCTTCCCACATCTTCTTTAGTGTTGTGTGGTTTTTGGAGGTAGGAAAATCATCAAATAACCCCACAAAAAAAAGTGCTGGTTTCCTCACGATATTTTCCCTTACCGAAACTAGTGATAATATACAATACGCACATGTACCGTAAAATCAGAGGTCTTGCGTTCGAACTTGAGACCTTGGCAGTCCGGCGGCCACACCACTAGGCTATAATTGAACGAAACACCAACACACACACACGCACCTCACACACACCCCACACACACACACACACATACACATTGGCACTATTGCTATATCTTAAGTTTTTTCAATAAACTGTTTAGGTAGCTTTCTTGGTTCAAGCTTTGCTGTAAGCTCAACAAAAAAAAAGTAAATGTTTTTGAAAACATACTTAATAACATTGTCAAGTCACTTCTAAAAGTTTGTTTAACTTTTCATTTGCAACTGAAGATCCCTTCCCATTCTTATAAATCATCGCACTTAGCGAATATTAATAAACTCTTTAAAACATTCGCCATGAAAGACAATTCATTAAAAACTTCTTACATAAATACATCGGAAACATAATTTACGATTCTTGTTACCGCTGCGTTGTCAAATACAAGTGATTAAGTATTCAAGTTTGAGTATAACTTGAAACGGTTGTCAACTCGGAAAATATGGAGTAATCTTGCTAGTGAGTTGTGCTATTGTTAATGTGAGATTATTTATGAAGGTGGAAGCGTCAGGGTAGCCCGCGAAATTGGGGGAATTTGTGAATCGTATCAATAAATAATTCACCATCATCATATGCCTCGTCGGCCTTCGATATGGGTCGCCTTATTGACCGATCCCGTGCATCTCGCATCCTGCGAATACCCGGAACCTTCCCCAGGTCCTCAGTCCACCCAGTAGGAGGCCTTAAACATTAAGTCGAATTCATTTAATCCTATTGAATGACTCAATGGTTAATTAATGGTATTACATCAATTCAGTGTGCTGTATTGATGATTTTAATGATTAAGACTTTGTAAATACATACGTGGTACGGCGCTAATAATATTTTGTTCAACACACCTAAAAATACCTGTAAATTGCAAAAACTTTGGAAATTTTTATGTTCGAGAGCAATCCTAGCGATACCTTAAATATTTGATATTTCGTTCTACCGATCCCGACAGCCAATAAGATCAATAATATGATTAAATCAGGAATGTATCATACGATTAAGTAGTACGTCATATTTGTAAGTTGCTTGGAATACAATCAAGTGCAACAAATTGCAGTCTAGTGTGAAGTGTGTTTTTGCTCGAATGATTAGGTTTGTTATTTTATTTAAGCCGTATCAATCTGTAAGTGTGCTGCCTGCGGTAAGGTGCGGTTATAAATCTTGATTACTTATCTTAAACATAACTATTATGATCAATGATAAAGCTTTACACGCTAAACTTGTAGGGAATTATGTAAATAGTGTAAGTAATTTGTTAATGTAAGTAAAGGAAGAATAAATCAAGTAAAAAGCTTGTAGGTTTGTAATAAAATAAATAATTGAAAATCAATACTTTTGTTTTTCTTTGACGCCACTATCCTAATTAAGTCCATTAGAGTGCCGCATATAAGTCGGGTGCTTCGTGGCTATTAAAATAACAGATGGACAGATCAACCTTCAAGATTGAGCAGTGCTTGCCAACGGCGTTCCGTAGATGGGTGACCAATGACCGTCCATTACGTACCGAAAGTATGTTAAACCTGTGGTTCTGGATGTCATAAGTAGATCTCTTACAGTCGTTACAGAAATTCAGTGGCCGGAAAATCACAACTAACGAACAACAACCAGTCTTGTCCAGGGGACGTGGCTGTCTATGTATGAACTTCAGGCGGGTAGTCTCTCCATCTACACTTATATTATAAAGAGGAAAGATTTGTTTGTTTGTTTGTAACGACTAGGCTCCGGAACTACTGGACCGATTTGAAAAATTCTTTCACCGTTGGGAAGCTACACTATCCCCGGGTGACATAGGCTAGGGCTTTTTATCCCTGTATTCTCAAGGGAACGGGAACTACGCGGGTGAAACCGCGTGACGTCCGCTAGTAGAAAATAAAGTTATTCAGCTGCATCCGTTAAGATTGCAAGTCGACCCTAACATTTTTGAAAATAGGGATGAGCGTGACGCATATATCGCGACAAACTTATTTTACACGTGATAATGCAGAACGCTCAAACTGCAATTACCTATCTTGTCACTGTATAAGGCTGCTTAATCACACCGATATATTTTTATTCTCATTTAAATAGGGTTGTCTAATTCGTTGTAATAATAATAATATAATAATAATGTTCAATAAAAAAAATATTCAAAAGTACTAATGTGTCCATAACTTCACCGACATTTGACGGTTTCAGAACGCACGACGCATGCTTGCGTGAGCATTTGCATATTGGACAGCGTGTAACGCGTTGTAATGCTCTTCAGTCTCCTCTTTGTGAGGAGTACCAGTAATAATAACCTCGTGAAAGCAGAGAAAGATAGCAATTAAAGATTCTTGATATGGGTCGCAAGGTTGTCGACATGTGGGACGTGAGTGAGGCAGTCATTGTGTCAACCGTGTTTTCTAAGACTCGGTGGAATCATGCCGCCACCTTGTAATTCCGGTAGCAGCTGAGATAAGTATGTCTAATGGAGAAACCCCATTAAATTTAGTCTGATCCGGGGATCGAACCCAGGCTACTACAACTGCTGACCGTGGGGACGCTCAGCAGTCTTAGTGGCAACCCACGAGGCTCAGAAAGTCACAGATATTTGACGTTCGCCGAACGTTCGACAAATGCTTGCGTGCGTAGCTATATGTATATTGTATATGCACATCGGATCAACCAAGAGAATCAACCTGTAACGTTATCAGTTCCGTCCGGTCAAATTAAACCAAAAAATAGGGTAAGGTCCAATTAATTCACACTCAGCTGAAAATTGGTAGAATTGTTTAAAGCCGGCTTTTGACTATGGGATGTTATTTATAACCCACCAAAAACAAAACTTGTAAAAAAAGCCAAGCCGCGCAACTCAGTTCTTTTACCGTAAAAAGTAGTGAGATCCATGTAATATCAAGTCAGTTAATGTATTTAATCCCTACTTGATGTTTGAAATAAAAGATTGACTTGGCCATCGCATCGCATTCACCAATGTTAAACAGACCATTGTAATAGCTAATCGCCATCGCATTGGCCAATCTCCGCTCGCTGATGCAGCCATCAAATCAAGTGTGCAGTCAGGGCATGCAGCGTAAGATGGAAGGTGGACCATTGTCTGTGGAGCAATCGACTTCTGTCGATTGGCTAAGCCGAATGATTTCTGGCAATAATTTCAGGGTAAAAAAGAGGCTCCAAATAAATCCAACCAATTATCATTACGTAATATTATATTTCGCAATAATTAAAACAACTATTGATACATTTCTAGTGGTATATTGTATAACGCATGTACAGGCCCGCGCCGACAATTCCACGGGTCGTGCATAGTGCAGTATATACCGTCTCTTCTCTATGTACAGACTTGGCGCGGGCTGGCTTATGTATAGGTTTTTATATATTAGTTACTATTACATTATGTGTATGGAAAAGATAGGAAAATGGAATGTGGCAAGATAGTTCAGGAATGTTATATGGAATCTTTAAAACTAAATCAATTTTGAAAACTAGTTTTAATAAAGACTCAAAGTCTATAAATAAAGGAAATGTAGGTACTTAAAAATGAGTGAATAGGAAATCTAGAATTCCAAGAAATAACTTGCTTATTATCCTAAAAACTGGTAGCGATATTAAAGTTAAACGTAATAACATGTTCTGCCATGTATCCTAACCAAAGCGATCACACGAGGCGCGAATGCACATATATCGCGTTCAAATACAACTCAATTATTCGGAAAACGTTGAATTCATCAACAAAACAAATCGCTGATTGCTACGGTTACGACGTTGTTTAATAATTTACAAATCAATAGATACATGAAAATGTGTGATATCTTATTTATAATAGCTTAATTACATAACAAATGGTTTCCATATTCATTTTCATATTTTTGTGTTTCTTATTAATACTTATTTAAACTGTGATAATTATATACAATTTTGTGATCTACGTACTTACGAACATCGAACTTTAATTCTTATAATAATATTATAATTATATTTATTTACAATTTACTTAACATTAAAATAAAGTTTTAAAATAAATATTCACAAAAGTTGGTCGAATACTGTAGCGGTGATGTAAATTATTTACAAATTAAACAAAAATCTGAACGTAAAAGTAAATTTTTAGAATATAAAGGAAATGGCACAAAAAAATTAACAATATTAAAATAAATAGTTTATATACATTTCGATTCATACATAAAATGAATAAACATTAAGCAATTTTTATGGCACTAATTTCATTATTGGCACAATCTGATAAAATACTAACTTTCTAAAATCCTATCGATGAAACGTACCGGTTTTTAGTTAATAGGTATTATGGCACATTAATTCACAATGTAGCTTATCTATACAAGATGTAAACGAATCCTTCACGAATCCGTCAACGAATCATTCTGTACGTCAAACTCGACGCAAAAAATATGGCTGTGAAACGACTCGTATTTTGGGGGTGAAATATCACGGTTTAGGTACGGTAGGACTCAATGTAATGCACTCAAAACATTATGCCATCCCAACATTATATCATTATGATATATGTGTTTAATAGTACAAGTGTCATAGAGGTGAAAGAAACATAAAACATGTGTATTAAAAAAAATGCGAAAAAGTTGGAAATTTTGTAACAAAACAAAAAAAAATATCGCGATGCCGGGAGAACAAATGCCTTTTAGCTTCATGAAGGAATTTTTAACACCTATTATTTTTCATAAAATTGATGACGCAAATATTATGTCGATGGTAATTAGTAACAATGGTTTAAATTAATAGCAGTTCAGAATTAGAGAGCTGGTATCTCCAACTCACTAATTCCAAATTCTATGCAAAGGTGCTGACGACAGAATCGAAGTCGTTGAATATTATTGCAGTTTACTTGTAACACTTAATATTGTTTGAAATGGGAAACCCAAAGCATTGACTGACTTCCACAGCCACCTATCTTATCTCTTGGCTGATGAAAATGATCCTAGTTTAGAACATTACGCTTGCAACATCATCCTTGCATTCCCTGAGGTGTAACTTTCACCATATATTTTTTTCCGACACCTGTCTAGGAGTTTTCGACCTTCATGTTGTAGTTAAGCTGTAAAACCATGCCAACACCCACACCAGGTGTTATATCATCCACACTACCCCAGCTAAGACTACATCACGCTTGAATTTCAATGAAAATACCCCATCCAGCTTCTCCTACTCATGATGTTTAGGGGGCTCATGAGCCTGGGATGTAGGTGTGGTATCATGAGGCAGTAACGGTAGGGGTGGGAGCGGTAACGGCAGCGGTAAAGGGAGCAGTGCTCGAGACTGGAAGCTGGCAAGCTGGTGCAGGAGTGCAGCTGAATGCTCGTGTGCTTTGCGACGGAGTTCCGCCACGCTGGATGAACGAGCCTCTTCTTTGGGGCAACAGGAACAGGGTGTGCCCCAACCTGTTCAAAAAAGAGAGGATTTTTAAAATATTGTTTTATGTACATATTTATCTGACTCTTGCTATGAACTTACAGTGGTATAATGTGGTGAAAGACAAATTTTAAAATTTAACCTTTTAAGTAAACAGGAAAACACTATCTCCTACACCAATGACATTCCGTTTGGAGCACTAACAAAGATTCTGGTGTAATGCATTTTAGATTTAGTAGCTACGAGTTTAGCCTACTTTAGTTGCCTTTTAGTTCAAAAGGAGATGGCGGGATGAGACTGGACTCTTTCTCTAACGATTAGCCAACTATTGCACTGGATTGCGAAAAGTGGAAGGAGGGAAAGGAGGCCTTTGCTCTGCAGTGGGACAGTAAGGCTCATCATCAGTGATAGGAATAGGTAGTGCCTATTAGCCTAAACTTCGAAGAACAGAGACAAGAAACGGAGACTTCCTTAGGACTAAATTATTTCCGGCACATCTGTCTCGAAATTTCGAGACAACACTTAAATACATTTAAAAAAATGTGTTATTTGGAATAAGTAATTCGTCTATATTTATCTAAAGTTTGTCTATAAAATTCAGAAAATTTTATGGTTGTAACGACTGTGTATGTTATTATTTTATTATGATATATCTAGTCGCAAACTTTAGGTAAATATAGACCAATTACTTATTCCAAATAACATTTTTTTTAAATGTATTTATGTGTTGTCTCGAAATTTCGGGACAGATGTCTCGGAAAAAATTTAGTCGTAAGGAAGTCTCCGTTTCTTGTCTCTGTTCTTCGAAGTTTAGGCAAATAGGCACTACCTATTCCTATCACTGCTCATCATAATAACAATAATACCTAGGAGTTTGACAGATTCAACACTTAGCTGTCGAATGTTTGGTTGAAGGACAAACCGGCAAAACTACATGTGCAATCTGTGCATACCGGCTGTAGACACCAGACTCTAATAGAGGTACAGTCAACAGCAGAAGTAGCTTAACATTTCGTATTTTAAATTATTGTATGGACAGAACTCCAGCTATATTTTTTAATTTTTCTAAAGATTATTCAATAAAATATTCCTAACTCGTCAGTAACTTGTTAGTAACGTGTACAAAGTTTTCTGTTTAAAACCTGCTTTGATTCTTTAAATAGTGTTCATCTATTTCTGCTGCTGACTGTACTCCAGTATGATAATCCGTATCAGTGTTAATAATCCTTTACAGTACAGACTGCCTCATTGGTCGTAAGCGTGACTGCCAAGCATGGGACCCTGGCTTCGATTCTCATAGGTCGTCAGTGTTCATTATTGTCATGTTTGTCATCATCTTACCTTTTAGCGGGAAGAACGGTTGCGACAAATGGTTGAGGTGTTGCGAGAGATGTGACAGATGTGGCGGCAGGAACAGAGGCGGCGGCGGCGCCGGGGGCGGCTCGCCAGCGCCTCCGGGAGACGTGCGGAACGCGCCCGTACTACGACAAGGAGAGAAGGTTCTGTTAGTTACATACTCTAACACGTTTATTTCGTAATCATCAGGTTTTAACAGATACATGAGACCTTTTTTGGGCTGGGAGTTCATCAAATGACTTCTCCCGCTCTGGGCAAACCGGTAGGGAGTGTCAAATTTCTACTGACTAAAAACCAACCATGTTCCTTCTTAGCCCTATGTGTCGAGGTCGCGGTATCTCTTTCGATTAACCGACGGGACATGGTAGAGGCCTTGTAAAAAAAAACTGTAACAGAAGACCTCTCTTTTCCATATGTGCAAACATTTTACAAAGCCCGTTGATTAAAATAAAATAAAAAAATGAAACAAACATAGCCAAGAGAATTTGAAATTTGTGTGTGTGTTTCTTTAGTATGTGTCTGTGGGCAGATATATAGGTAACTGGTGTGGGTTGTAAGAAAAAGCAAAAGCAAATTATTCGTGTGATTTACCTATATACCTAGTAGACGTTCGTTTATTGGGTACAGTACAGACTGTCATACATAGCACACAGTCATTTAGTGCGCATAGACAGAGCCCAATGGCGTAACACTCCTTTTTTTTTTTTTTTTTTTGGGGGTGGGAAATCATCTAATAACCCCTCCCATGGCGTAACACTCCTTCAACGACTATTGGAAGTGCTTAGAAGGAATTTTCTAAACTATTTCCCTTAGAGCACGGTATTTTTTTTGACTACTTAATGTCATGGCATCCACAGTGGTTTACGAAATCGTGTGCTGCTGATTAAAATTACCTTTAACAAATATATTGTGTAGGACATACTCATATATGTACAATAACTAGTTAACCACCAACATAAAAAATGAAAACATAAATCAAATTAGCTAGGTGCTCCGAAAATAAACCTCCTTTTGGGCTTCGCCGCAGTCGGATAAAAAAAATATAGATACACACATGCACAATTTGATCAAAAGCGTACAAATACAATTCACTTAAAAAATCAACCTTTTTGAATTTCCATACGCCTAGATAAATAAAATGTTTTATTTAAATAAGTTTTACTTTGAAAGTGTGTGCGTTATCGATGTGAGAGGTCTAGCTTTGATCTCGCAAACACAATTTGTGGGCAGTCGAGCGAAGCCGACTCGAGACGAGAGCGGGGTGACTCGACGCCTTCCAATACTTGCGAGAACAAGTAATAAGATTGATTTAATGGTATTCTTATTGGTTACTAGCTGTTGCCAGCGGCTTCACCCGCTACAACTCGAAAATTATCCCGCGGGAAGATAAAACCGGGATAAAAAACTATCCTATGTGTTAATCCAGGTTATAAACTATCTGTGTACCAAATGTTATCTAAATCCGTTGAGTCGTTTTTGCGTGAAGAAGTAACAAACACACACTTACACACTCACATACTTTCGCCTTTATAATATTAGTGTGATTCTTCTGATGTAATGAAAATCATCATTCCCCTGGCTAAGGTTTGATGACCCATTCGATGTTTCACACACAGTGTGATTCGTATAGCATACAGGTTTTGATACCGTTTCTTACAAAATGTATTTTATGATATGTACGTTAAAATGAGTGTCATGATAATTGGATTATGGAGGTGTGTATGTGGTAGAATTCTTATTTTGTGGTCTGTTGTTTTGAAGCGTAAGCAGCACCACAGTAATCTCCGTCCTCTCATAAGTCCCGTCTAAGCATATAATTTGCACAGTACATAATAAATAATAATTATATAATAAGTTTTATTACATTCCGTTGTACATAAAACACTTATCTATACACTATGCAGCTTAACAACTAGGGTAACAGAGTGCTTTTGATGAGCTCTGACACCCAATGTAAGATTTAATATGTGTTTAGGGTGCTAGCACACATCCATCTTGCTCAGAGCTATCAGTGACGGAAAAAATCGTGACTGGGATGGCATCAAAAATTCAAAGACATGTTACGTTCACCAACCCGAGTGGTGGTTTACGGTACACTTTTAGAATCAAGGTCTGGATAATTAACTCAGTAGTGGGACATTTTTACAATAGGGATATTTACTGACTTTAAAATATATGACTCTAATTACTCAGTCAGTTAGATTATCGAAAAATATTGTATAAGTATTTTTTGTTTTATGAAATCAATACAAATTGATGAAATGAAACGCGTCAAAGAATTGACTGGGGGTTGTGACGTCACTAACCGCAAAAAAAGTCATACTAATGTCTTAGAATATGATGTCACACGAGTTTTCAAAGCACTGTATCGTCTTCTTTGTTTGCTTACGTGAAAAAAGAAAAAAAACGTATCCAATATTTTTTGAAAATCTATCTGACGGACTAATTAGATTTTTTTAGTTAACTACCCTATTCAGGGAATTTCAAACGTCATCATAATCTGCTTAGCCTTTTCCCAAACTATGTTGAGGTCCGCATCCAGTCTATAATAACTGGATGCAACAGTATTTTACAGAGAGCGACTGTCTATCTGATCTCCACAACCCGGCTAGTTAGCACTGAGTAATACGATTCTCCTTGGTAAGACTGGTTGTCAGACTTTCAGGTCACTGACTGCCTGTAACAACTGTCAAAGATTTTAAGCCACTACGTGTGTATCGCTAGTTCTATTTGTTAACAAATCTACAGGTTACTTTGTACAAACAACTAGCTACCCAGCATTCATTGTCGAGTCTCTGTATGTCACAGTATCCAGTTACAAAGAATATCTGATGGACACTTTATGAAGTCAATCCATGACGGTCTATCAGTCAGGACTTTCATCTTTATGCATCAGGAAACTTACACAATATTATTTTCAATTCGTTTTGGAAAAAGTGGTCATTGTATACTCATAATTATGGAACCAACCCTTTTTTTTTTTTTTTTGGTGGTTGTAAAATCATCGAATAACCCCTCCCGCTCTTGGCCAGAGCGAAAGGGAGTGTCAGACTTCTACTGACTAAAAACCACCCTTGTTCCTTCTTCGCCCTCTATGTCGAGGCCGCGATAACCGTTGGACTAATGGAACCAACCCTGAGGTGGTATACAATCAGCTCCTACACAATGCAATAGATGCAACAGCCGATATGTGAATTTTCCGATGGCATAATTAATTAAGTTCTGTGGTGTAGTGTATAATAGATATTAATTTACTGTTACACTCAATGTTTCCGCTGCTAAACAAAGGTGACTCCCCATAACTTCAATCATTTCCATAAGCATCAATTAAATACAAAACTAAAACACATTGCATGATGTTGCTTACAGAAACTATTGCAAAATTCAGCACAAGGCGGCGCGGACGTCGAGGGGAGGTGGGGCAGACAGAGACAATGAAATGAACGCTGGGCCGAGGTGTCGCGTCGCTCCCGCATTCCCTCAGTGCATACTTGATGTACCGCGACGGAGGACGGGACGAGGTATAAACGGAAGTGGAAGCGAGAATAGTGGGGATATTGAGAGTCTGGCTGGGCAAAGACGAGGTATTTTATCTTTGGTTAACGGAATTATAAAGAGTTTACAAATCACTAGACTTCATCTTGGCTTAAACTTTGACAGAAAACATTTACGCGTCGAATTGATAACCTTCGTCTTTTTTTCATCGGTTTCTGGTTTTGTGAATAATAGTACAATTATAACTATTATTGCTTCATTATATTCACCAAGTAATCTAAACTATTAATTGGCAATCACCGCAGTTATTACTAAAAATCATCAAATTTCTCAGTAGCAATACGAAGTTTAAAATTTGAAAGTATGATAACCCTGTGCCTCGGAAAATTGATGATTATGCATCAGTACGCGTATGACCACCGTGGAAACGGGTTTTGTCGACGGAAGAATCAACAAAATAACAGATTGTAGAAAGATTTCATGTTGTATTAAAAGAGCTTTGTCTATTCTTTGTAGAATAGAGATAGAATCGCCATGCCGCCAGCTCGCTTATCGTATCGTATTGGATTGTCGCAAAGAAGTACAACTATGTTAAAGTCCAATATTTAACACTTCGATGGTTAGTCTCCGCTGAGTTTGGTCGATATCCCACTAAATTCGCTACCCGCCACCGCTCATAGCTCGCACATCATCACACAAATTCCCTCTGGCACTCGTTCAATGGAATCAAAGGATTTGCGTTCATTACCGCCTCTAATAATTGATGTGCGCCCGCGACACTAAAAGTGTTAGTGTCGGACTGTCGGGTACTTGTTTGTGTCATACATCGGTATTGGCACTTCAATTCATCCGGTGTCGGACTTTTTGGAGCAGATTTTTGGGTTCAAACTCTCTTTGTATTGCTATGATTTGGTATTCGGCTTGATTTTATAATTTTTCTAAGTAGGTAGTTGTCGTTGTTATTTTCTAAAAGTCTTTATAAAGGGTTAACACTCACTTTGATCTGCTATTGTTTGATGTGTATACCTATTTTAATTGGTTCTATTTTACTGCGACAGTAGTCACGTAAAGTATAAAATGCTTATGAGGCATGCGAAGTAAGTGCTCTTGGATTATATATTGAACGTAAATCTATATCTCGCCCACTCTTATAAACCAAGTAAGGTTGATTTGTTGTCAAATGAGAACATAAAGTATTCATGATTTTTGCTTTACTTGAGAAGGCTAGGTTTGCTGAAATATCAGTTAGCTGAACAGCATGTGTATACTCTGATTATTTGTAAATCATCATCATTTGCCATAGTAAAGTGCGTATTATTAAGAAATAGTTTGTTTTTAAGTTTGCGCGCAATCCGCTCAGCGGGTAATAAGTTGTAAGGACATGCCTTTGCCGATCCCCATTAAGACGGTCGTCGGTCCAATCACATGTCGCGTTTAGCAAGCTATTCTAGTAAGTATAATTAAAGTTAGCAAGATAGTTCACCAGCCACCTATCCTTATGGGTAGGTGGCCACATATATGCTTCAAAGCTAATTTCAAAATAGATCTCACACCAGTCAAAAATAAAGTCTACTTCTCATCCAACAGCCCCAACCAGTCAAAAACCACAATTTTATTTAAACAACCCTTACACTCACCCCCTAAGAAAATCTTTTCCATCGGCAGTCAGTATCAATGGTTCTTGTAGTCCAATTCTATTATATATACATCGGGGGTCAACTTAGAATTGTGTAACGAAGCGCGACTCTATTAATTGATTTTAGAGGGTCGGGAGGAGGCAGGGGAAACTTGGAACATTTGGAAAATGTCCTCCTTGAGTCCCCAGTAATATGAATATTCAACTAGAGTAGAAGCGCCTTGGTTGGAACAAAGAGAATTAATATTACAGCTAATAGCGTTAATGTTTTGATTAAGACACGCCTGCTGAAATTGAGTGGCATGTAATATTCATAAACGATGTTAAGTAGTTATTTGTAGATGGAGGTTTGGAGACGGCGCGTGTTTGTTGGCTGTGATTAAAGTTTGGATTATTAGTAACTAGTTTGGTTTTGTGTTGGGTTATAAAATAGTTCTGATTGCTCTTAGGATAAAGTAGGTACAAGAAAAGAATGACACGAGCGTAGACCGAAATGGTGTTTTCAGGCTGCCTGTTCAGAGGAACGAACCTGCGCAAACTTTGACCAATTAGAATTGCACATAATGAGAAGAACACAGATTTTACCCAATATCATTGATTAAAAATAATCTCTAATTATAATCTCTTTCCGTATCTCCGCTCCAGTTCAGGGGACAGGCAACCTCAGCGAGAAGTTTTTGTATTGAATTAAAAGAGGTATAAATCGACTTGCACAACAATAAATAATGTTACATTGTACCTACATTAAAATGTATGTTTGCTTTATTGTATACCAGAAAATCCATGTTATAAAATACCATATTTAAAACACCCTAACAAGCAGTGATAATCTAGTGGTGTGACCATCAGACTGCCAAGTCATAGGCCTCAAGCTCGAACCCTGCAGCACCTCTGATAATAGGGGATCGGACTGAGTCAAAAAAATATAATTCTAATTAGTCCGTCAGTTAGATTATCGAAAAATATTGGACACGTGTTTTTTCTTTTATCAAATTAATAAAAAATTACGAAGATAAGACTCGTCAAAGATTACGAGTGGGGGTTGTGACGTCATTTGTAGGTAAAAAAATTACTATTATGTGACGTTTTCGACGTTCACGAGTTTTCGAAACACTGTATCGTCTTCATTTTTTGTTTATGTAAAAAAAGAAAAAAACGTGTCCAATATTTTTTGAAAATCTATCTGACGGACTAATTAGTTTTTTTTTGTCCGATCTCCTATTCAGATTCACGTGCGTATTGTATAATTATCACTTGCTTCGGTGAAGAAAAACATCGTGATGGAACCAGCATGCCTGAGAGATATTTCTTGAAGGTATGTAAAGCCAAGTCTAAGGCGATGAGCGGTATTAAAACTCTGACTATCTTACACTAAACACACGATAAAAAAGAAAAATTATACCTGAATGGAATTGCACTTATATAGATACTAGCTGTTGCCAGCGGCTACACCCGCTACAACCCACGGGAATATAGAATCGGGATAAAAACTATAATATTTGTTAATCCAGGTTATAAACTATCTGTGCACCAAATTTCATTCAAATCCGTACAGTAGTTTTTGCGTGAAGAAGTAACAAATATACACACTCACACACTCACAAACTTTCGCCTTTATATTATTAGTGTGATAGTGTGATTAATAAAATTACTTTTTTAAGAATGCTCACGCCAAATTAAGCTCAAGCAAGGTAATTTAATCCATTTATTTCCAACAGACTTAAGAATACCCAACTGACAACGCTAATAACTGATTTCCATCACCATACCTCAACCGTCTAACATCACCCAAACCAAGTCCATCTAGATACCTAGCTAATATTCAGGAACACTCCTGTAACCTATATTTAGTGCTGTGTGACGGCACGCGGTCGCCACGGTAATGACACCGTTCAATTATTCATGCAATTAACTGATTATAGCAACACTCCTGCCCACCCCCTCAGCCTACCTGCCACCGCCTCACCCCGCTACCCCTCGCGTAAGTAGGCAACTAGTAGATTTAGTGATGTGCAGGTGTATGGGCTTGTAGGGCTTAAGTATGCTAATCTTCTTTATAAAGATTTTGCAGAATTAGATCAAGGGTAAATCCCGTCGGGGCTGCGGGATGTTGTAAGACATACCGCGGCCTCGACGTAAAGGGCTAAGAAGGAACATGGGTGGTTTTTAGTCAGTAGAAGTCTGACACTCCCTTTCGCTCTGCTCAAGAGCGGGAGGGGTTATTTGATGATTTCTCACCCCCAAAAAAATATCAAGAGGAATGAAAAGTTATTTTTTGAAGATGTTAATAGAAAGTTAAGCCAAGACTTTTTCCAACCATACCAGTATTTTACAAGGATGGATTGTCTATCTGACCTCCACAGTCCATTTCGTACTGAGTAATACGATACCGCTTGCAATGGTAAGACTGGTTATCACTCAATGTTCCTATACACAAATGTTTGTTTGTCTATTTGGCCGATATGACCACGTCATATTGACTATCATTCGAACTTTCGGATGAGTCAACGGCTTTCATTTTAAAGGGGTGATGTTTCATCCGCGGATGAAATATTTTACGATGAGTTGCCTAAGTCGTTTTTCTGGCCACCAACTACCTATCACAGACTGTCTACAAAGATCCACAAATGACTGCCGGGACCAACAGCTTTCGGAGGACTCTCAGACAACCTAGGCAAGCACAGAGTTTAACCCAAAGATTGATACGAAGCTAATATTACCAAGGGACAACCCCGCCACACTATTCCCAAACCACTGAGACTCCTGTTAGCCAGAATCAACAGCGAAGACCACAAGAAAAGCGCTGAGACAATGAAGCTCGACGAAGTCCCAGAGAAACGATTTAACTGTCTTGGATTCAGCAACGAAATTAATTAGAAAAGAATAGCGGAGGAGCAGGTATTGACCTGCCGATGATGCCATGTTTAGCAGTTCTGTAAAAATGTCTTCCCTTACATGTTACATGCGTACCTAGGTTTAAAGGTGCTCCTCCGAAAGCGACCAGCCGCAGAGACAACGTAAAGTGTAACAAAATCTACCAGGAGAGCATACAAACATGAAGCTAACAACATGACCGTAAGGCCGTCACCACCCGGTAACACATAATTAGTGTCAATTTATCATCGTGCATTATTAATTCTTCATTTGTGCAGCAGTTGCGAGGTAAGTGTGTATTCAGTTAGTAGGCTGAACCGTGTTTGTATCAGTTATTCATGGGGACGTGTCAGGCATTTCATGAGGTTTATATCAAAGGCATAGACAATCAAATGATAGAGAATAGAGATTAGAGACGAGCGTGTGATGGATGGAACTGATTTTTTTAAATAAGGCTTTAGTGTAACTATTCAAATTGTACGTAGGTATCAATTTGGGGTCTAGATTTAGTAACCTAGCTCAAAAATTTTGCAACGTGCCTTAACTAATATTATAGAGAGGTTAAGATTGTTTGTATATTTGTATGTACCTAGAAGGTAATTTTCTGAACTATTGATTCGATTCTTATAATGATTTTACTTGCAGTAAGTTATTTTATCCCCAAACGTTAGAAGCGTTTCCCAGGATTTTTACCGTGCATAACGCGAGCGGAGCCGCGAGAAAAAGCTATAGTGTTTAATATAAATAGTTCTTATAGACTTTAAATCACTACATAGTATAAAACAAAGTCGCTTTATCTGTCCCTATATCCCTATGTATGCTTAAATCTTTAAAACTGCGCAACGGATTTTGATGCGGTTTTTTTAAATAGATAGAGTGATTCAAGAGGAAGGTTTTAGTATCTTTTTTGCACCCGTGCGAAGCCGGGGCGGGTCACTAGTATACTATAAAACACAGTACACGAGGAAATGTAAGCGTTGCAAAATTAGAACGCAAAATGATTGATGCTACGCGCTACGAAAGCCTACTTTTCTTAGCACGTAGCGTCAAGTTGCTACGCCTTGCTACGTCACGTGAAGCAACTCATCATCAGCCTATAATGTTCCCACTGCAGGGACTCAGGCCTCCTCTCTTGGAGAGGGATGGGCTATAATCCACCACGCGTGCCCAGTGCGGGTTGGTAGATGTCACATGTCTTCGATTTTTTTTTATTCTAAGACATGCCGGTTTCCTCACAATGTTTTCCTTCACCGTTTTGAGAGCAGCGGTAATGAAATAAATTACACAAAGTAATGCGCCTGCCTGGATTCGAACCCACGACCTACTGTTCGTAAGTCGGGGCCGACACCACTGGGCCACCGCTGCTCTCCACGTGAAGCAACTAGCATAGATAAATTCACTGTCTATCATATCTCAGATGAAAAAAAAAAACAGACAGAATAAATTCACATTTACAAAACAGAATAACCACACAAGTCGTATACATTTAAATTAGCTAATTTACAGCGTTACTCGCAAAAGGAAAATATTAAAACATCCTAACACTCAATTTCTGTATATCTTTAAGGAGCAAATTAAATTCTTGTGCGAAGGTGGGAGGCGGGCCGTGGAGAGGGGTCTAATTGGCAATTTTCTCTTTACGCCATTTTTTCAGCTTTTAAGGAGAAAAATTCGTTAATGCATATTTAATAGCTGTAATCGTCTCTCCCTCTCAAGATATTACAAGCCACCGACTCCCTCCTTTAAATACAGCGGTAGCTTTTTAAATTATATACAATTTGTTTATTTAGTAATTTATAGTCTGTTTCAAGATTGGTGGTCAGTTTGTTTTGTTATTGAGATATTTTTTTAAATGCTAAATTGACACTTATGCACAACGTAGGTACATAAGATAAAAAAATGAAATTATTTAGTCTTGTACTAATCGCTTATGTCTGATTTTTTTCCAAAGACCGCTGACTTATACATACTTAAGCTCGTATTACGCGTCAACGCGTCAGTATTTTTGTGAGTAAAAGTCATTGTTGTGATTTGTAATACCTAGTTTTGTAATTATTGCAAAAGTCAGAATTCTTAGCATTGCTTTCTTTGACGGTTCTTATTTCGTTTAAATTCTTGTCTATTGCCTAAAAATGTTAACATAAGGTTAAACTGATTACAGGTGCAAGTGTAAGTGTGTGCTCTACATCCACTAACTAACTGCGGTACTCAGAGATATTTAATGATTTCTTAAGCCGTCACATAGTAAAGATTTGACATACTTTTATATGACAAAACTGTCAAAACCGTTACTTAGTGATGGCCTAAGTAATCATTAAAGCTCTCTGAGTGCGGCAGCTGGTAAGACTTCCTTTCATTTAATTTACTGAGGTAATTCCGTCAACACGCCCTTGAAATGGGTTAAAATCAATATGGATACTTGATATGTCATTGTATCTTGTCACCAGTGTAATATTCACCCTATCTTATTAATTGATATGACTCTCATTATAATTGCTTATTGGATTCACCCAGTGAATAACATTACGGGTTCACAGCGGGGTGATAAGAGGTATCAGTGCCCCGTATCATTCACCCCAGCGGTTTGAACATTTTTGAGTAGGTTATATCACTGATTGGGCTCAAATATACATTCAGTATCAAATCTGATTGCTTTTATAGGCTGTTAATACATGTTAAGTGGTATCTGATTGCTGGTTAGTTATTGTTAAAAGTATTCGGGCACTCATTGTTAAAATAGAATGCATATAAAAGCAGTTGAATAAAAAGCTCGTACATTGTGCACTTCAGTTTAATTAGATTAGCCAAGCGTTAAACCTGTATCAATACATTTATTTATTTATTAAAAATAAAAATACTAAAGATTCCATCAGTGAATGGACTTTGACTTTGATAGGTCATAATATCAGAAGCGTGACACTTTAGAACATTTACTCTTGACCTCAATATGGTCCTAGGACAGTGATGAGGTCTATGATAGAACGGGCTAGCCCTAAAGAAGCCTAACTTAAATAGATTGGGGCGTATGAACTTGGTAACAGTTAGGAAAATCCACTCCTTGGCTGTAATAATGAAAGATGGACGAAAGGACGGATGAAGGTTTACTAATTTCTAATTTTTCTATACAATTCACTCCCAATAATCTAGAAACATAACCCATTGCTGCCATCCCTACATCCCTCGAACACTATCTCTCAAGGGGTCCTCGCCTCCGTGGGTCCGCGATCATTTTCTTTGAGTCCGCTATAATCCCACATCTCCTCATGTATAATGCGCGCATATAAATTTCAATTTTAAACCGGCCGGGTTCAAGTTTCACCCATTTGCGGAATTACGTGTAGGGTAGACCCGGGTAATCGGGTAATGCGTTTGCGACGCGACCTTATAAATATACAAGCTTTCTTTTGCACTCGTCTTGAGTTCTGCGCAATTTTTTTTATTATTATATTTTGGTGTATTATATTATGTAGTCTGAGCTGAAGCTGCAAGGAGATTCGAGCACTCACATAAATTAGACTGAAATACTAAAATAAGCAGCTTTGTTTCGAATTATGACTGTTGTTCTCGCTGGCGTTTATACAATTTTGATATTTTAATACTCTTCAAAGGATTTTTTTCGTTCTGAACTTTTTTTGAATATTTTTTTTTTAAATTGGCTTTAACGGCACACACACATTAAAACACCTATTCGGGAGTTAATAGGCTTCTTTTGAGGATACCTCGCTCTGTCCTCGTGACAAGATTGAAGTCAAGAGTTTCAATTATTCAATATAAATATATTTATCTTTTTTGGCTAAATACGTGCTAAAGTATGTACCTAATTGTAATAAAAATGAATAGGGATGTTTATTGACTTAAAAAATATAATTCTAATTAGTTCATCTTTTAGATTATCGAAAAATATTGGATACGTATTTTTGTTTTATCAAATCAATAAAAATTGTCGAAGATAAAACACGGTCAGACAGACAGTCGCTCCATGTAAAATACTGGTATTCAGCTGCATGTTTTTAGTCTTTAAGGCGAGAAAAGGATAGGCAGATGATAATGATTCGATTATGTATTACATACATATCGAATGATAGATTGTGTGAGGAAAAGGGATTTCAACTGACTTAAAAAGATATGATTCTAATTAGTCCGTCTGTTAGATCCTCGAAAAATATTGGATACGTATTTTTTGTTTTATCAAATCAATAAATATTGACGAAGATAAAACGCGTCAAAGATTAGAGAGGGGGATGTGATGTCACTCACCGGTAAAGAATGTCATACTAATGTCTTAGAAAATGACGTCACACGAGTTTTCAAAGCACTGTATCGTCATCATTGTTTGTTTACGTGAAAAAAAAAATACGTGTCCAATATTTTTTGGAAATATATCTGACGGACTTATTAGATTTTTTTTGTTAACTACCCTATTGCAGAAGACATTAAAAAAAAACAATAATTCCCCTATTTTAAAACATAAACAAGTATAAAATTAAACAAATACTTGTACAAATGTATCTAATGTTAACTGACGGAGCATCAACCCCCACTTGATTGCAACAGTTGTACAACCACAGTCAACCCTAAACCGCTCGGGGTTATATCAGAAGTCGATAACAACCCTAATACGAGGGGGTTGAAAGAAAAAATGTAGCGGCTTTGTAGTGGTGATTGTAACAGGCGGTTTGTTGAAATGTTGAATACTGTTTTTTTTTTTTAGCTTGGACTAGAAATAAGTGTAGATTTTTTAATGAATCGTTAGATATAGAACACAGATTTTCTAGAATAAAAGTCAACTATCACAAAATGAGTAAATCTGATGCACTCCCAACAGTCATGGAGGTATTTAAAGAAAAAAATAAGCATTAAAAAGTTGTGACTAATGAATGAATGGGAACTTTGACCTGCCATATCTTCATTTTCGCAACAAAAGGGCTCCCTGGTATGGTTCAGAAATCAAAAATGATCACAATGACGGAGAGAACAAATGCCTTTCTTTAGATTCGTGAGGGGTACTTTTCCGCCCATTTTTTAAACAATTTTATTTAAAAGAAACAGACTTAATTATGTACTTAGGTCAATAGCTTTAAAGTAACGTTATCAAGTTAGTATTCCATTATTCACGACAAAAATTAAATGACCAACCTATTACTTTAAAAATATTCTCTATTTTCAAGTAAGTCCCGTCAGCCATCAATCGGCCATAATCCGTTAGAAACAAATAATAACATTTGCCCAAATCCACCGCCGCCGCTAATGTAGCCGCGTCTCCCCGCGGACTTTAAACTGCTTACTGCTGATTTAAAAATCCCCGACCTCCCCAATAGGGCTTATAAGCCGTTCGATAAGAGCTCCTTTACTACAATACGTGATTTAAAAAAAAGTATTTTGTTTGCTATTATTTATTTACGGTAATTTTAAGGTTGTTTTTAAATTTTTAAGACAAAATTCGAAATAAGCGAGCCGGATGATAACTTCATATTTTTTTTATTTTGTAAATGATAAATCATAGGTGTTCTCTCTGTTTTTGAAAACACTTTGGTGATTAGTCGCCGAGATCTGTGATTAGCGTCTGAGATGGTAATTCGAGGAAATAACCAAAATTAACAGGGTACATGGAGTAAACGTACTCAAGGCGCCACATCAACCCGTCGGGGCTGCGGGTTGTTCGAAAGACATACCGCGGCCTCGGCACAAGGGCTAAGAAGGAACGTGGATAGTTTTTAGTCAGTAGAAGTCTGACACTCCCTTCCGCTCTGCCTCTCTTCGCAACCTACAAAAAAGGCGCCACATCAAACTATACATTCTCAATAAATATATCTTAGCCTCGTTTTGTACATTTTCTACATGGCATCCGTATAAATTAGACTAATCCGTAGGTATAAGTTATAAGTTAAGTTATACCTACCTTTGTATCTTTGGAATTCAAGAATCTTATTTTTTTTGTATTATTTTTTCATGTGTCAATTTCAATCAGCGGATTATGTAATGGACATTTTAAGCTTCTAATTAATTTAATGAACACCTGCATGTAACCCATGTATCACTAATAAACGATTTTATTTGAATAAACTGGTTTTATATAGCTTGATTCGTGCGTCGTCGTGTGTACTATAAACTACGTCATAAAGTTAATACAATGGATCTTAAAACCCAAACCCCGACATCCGATAAAGTAAACCATAACTAATACTAATAAAACACCAAACATATTAATCTAATAAAGGGGTTATTCCCAACTTCTCAACCAAACTGTGGGGACTATTCTCATACATTTATAACGGAATCGAATCTCATTTGTTCACATCACGCATATGAATTGAGACGGCATTTGTAGTTTGACTCATAAATTTCAATGAGACTCGCGAGTTATCAAATTAGAAAAATTAAAAGTGATAAATAAAGTCCAATTAAGCGTTATTGCGTAAAAAAGGCATAAATTAATGCGTTAGTCGTGCGTTCCGACGGGAAAACATTTGTGACGTTTCACAAGTGACGTAGTGATGTGACTGAACGTAACGTTACGGGATTTTTTGCGAATTGTTTATGATTCGATTGTTTGATATATTTTTTTTGTGTTTACTTGGGTTATTAATTTGCGTTAAATCATGTGACTATTGCTTTTTAAACTAATATTTTTAAGTGTGAAATTGGCCTACTCTTGACCTCAATTTCGTCCGGAGGACAGAGATGAGATCGTCGATGGAACAAGTTAACCCAGAAGAAGCATAATATATTTACTCGCGACATAAATAGATTAGGGTCATTTTATCTCGGGAACACCAATGCAGGCAGCGAATCCCACTCTTTGGCTGTGCGAACTATCCAAATTTTGCAAGTTTAACATAAATTATTGCAAAAGATTCCTCTAAATTGCAGCATAAGTAGTGAGATACGAAATGATGTTTTGAAATATTATCTAAAGGCTTTTCATTTAAGTAAAAGGGGTAGCAGCTCGTGAAATGGCACCTTTTTTATTTTTTGGGGTTGGGAAATCATCAAATAACCCCCCCGCTCTTGGGGAGAGCGGAAGGGAGTGTCAGACTTCTACTGACTAAAAACCACCCATGTTCCTTCTTAGCCCTACATGTCAAGGCTGCGGGATCTCTTACAACATTCCGCAGCCCCAACGGGCGTGAACTGGCACCTTACAGTACTATTCACGAAGCTATCCACTTTAATGAAAACACTGCACTAGTACTTACATAATTATTGTCATATAGTATGCGCAATAAAGTGTACATTACTCAGAGCGGTCATAAAATTAGGTTTAATAAAATGCACATCTAGCCACTTAGAAAATAACGCTATAATGATTCGCAAACTAACGTCAGTGGTG
Organism: Diarsia rubi; assembly: GCA_932274075.1. Taxonomy (NCBI): domain Eukaryota; kingdom Metazoa; phylum Arthropoda; class Insecta; order Lepidoptera; family Noctuidae; genus Diarsia; species Diarsia rubi. Next base: position 15,055,345 of record OW026431.1, read on the forward strand.
CGTCGTACGATTGTTATTTGACGTGCTATTCAATCAAACTGCTTTTATGAGTGTCAGCTGTTCAATTAAATAATTTGAGACAAGCGATCGAAGTATGATATATCAGAGGTAAAATAAGACAGGTTTTTCTATGTGGTCTATGTATCGGTTTTATTTTGTTGTATGACGACACGGTGCATGTCGTGGGTTCGATCCCCGCACAGAACAAATATTTGTATGGCCTACAAATTGTTGTTTCGGATCTTGGTATTTGTGCATGTGAGTTTTAATGTTTGTGAATGCACCTACGATACAGGAGAAATTCCTAGTGTGGGACAACGTATTTAAAAAAAAAATACGGACTTGTTTTGATTGCCTCTTGGGCTGGCTCATTTTAAATACTGTGCTGAAGTCATGGACTTTCATTCTTTATCGTGTGCCTTGTAACCTTGTGATAGAGTTTTTATGCCACCCATGGGCTTTTGACTTGAACAACAAAAACACAACAACAACAACAACACAACAACAACAACACACACACAACTACACCACTACCACCGCCCCGCGCGTCCTACTACCTTCTACTATGTTAGAATAATTAAGAGTTTTTAGAAGTGACACGTCTGTTCATGCTTCAGGACAGATGGGACAGAGTCGTCACGCAGTGCCAAAAGACGAGTGTCGTCTTCTAGACAGGACTAAAAAACGCTAGCGTGACGATTTAGAGGCGTTTGTGAGCAATTAGCTAGAGAAAACCGAAACAGAGAAGAGTGGAAGGCCTTACCCTAGCGTTAAAAAAAAAAGGTTGCCCGATGTTTTCAATAAATCTAATGTGAAATTCCTATCGTCATTCACTTGTAAGATCTCGAAAAACATCGACATCAGGAATGTTTTTTCCCATCACTATAGCGCATCACACGTGTTCTCTAATTACGCGCTTAAATTGTATTAATTAGTGCGCGCCTGAAAGGGTTCCGTCACAATTAAATGGCATTTTAGCTGTACGGAACCCGCTGCCATTGTTCTCAGTGGATATGGGGGTCATTAGCATAATTTTAACTTTATTTGTTAATTATACTTGATATGATATCGTGCTAATGGGAATTTAATATTAATATGGCGAGGCGTTTGTATAGTTTATTTGAGTAATGTTATTATATCATTAAAAATAGATGTTATTTCAAGGCTGATATTATTATATACCTACATTGTTGATAGCTCCAGCTGATTTTCGACCTATCCTTTGCTGGACGGCTGGTAAACAGCAGGTTTTTTGGTTAATATAATAGGAAATATCTAGGATGGTCTTCGTTGGTGTAGTAGTTGCAATCGCATTGAGGTCATGGGTTAAATTCCCAGGTCGGACGAATTCTTATTGGTTTCTTATCACGAATTTCTCAGTAGTAACCACATAATCTGTGTCCGATTGGTGTCCGTTTCGATTGCTTGACCACATTGTCGTAGAAGTTAAATGACTACGTCAACATTACGAAGGAATTTGTAAAACTCTAACAGTGCAAGCCGCAAATTCGTAGATATAATATTCAGAAAGTCATAAAGGTTTATCCATGGCCATGGGCATGACGTGGAGGACCGCGCGGCCACGGAGTTCTCTCAAACGGAAGCTCCGTTTGAGAGAACTCCGTGGCCGCGCGGTGTTTCATTCTTTTTGTAAACCACTGATACGATTTCGAAGAAAATGTAGATAGTATAAATAAAGGCCTAATGTTCGTAATTCATAATTATGATGGCAATTGGTATTTTCAAGTAGGAACCACACAGATTTGTCAGTTGAATGATTATCATAACAGATAGTATATTATAATAATAATAATAATAATAAAGCCTCTTTATTTCCAATGAATTACTAATTTTTAAAAAATATCTTTTAAATGTGCATGCATAAAATAACTAAATATTATAATGTAGGTAAATTATGATTGAATAATTTATAAATTAACTAAATTATTTTCTTTTCTAAATAATAATTTCATAATTCCTAATTTATTCAATAATATAGATATCTTAATAAGTATTAAATAAATTCATTCAAAAATTCATATAGAAAGTACTTATCATTTAAATGTGCATGCATAAAATAAAAAAATATTACAATAAAAATTATGATTAAATAATTTATAAATTAATTCAATTTTTTTTTTTTTTCTAAATAATAATTTCATCTTTCCTAATAATCAATACTATAAAATTCCTAATAAGTATTAAATAAACACAGAAAAAGAAACACAGAAATAAGAGAAACAACAAAAATAATAGATGCTCTGGAACACTCTTTAAAACTAAAATGGAAATGGGCGGGTCATATTGCACGAATGGACAAGGAAAAATGGACGCATAAAGTAACTACTTGGCAAGGACCAACAAACAAAAGGAAAAGAGGTAGACCAAAAGAAAAATGGGTGGACGAAATAATAAGAAAAGCCGGTGAAAATTGGATATCAAAAGCAAAAGACAGACAGACGTGGAGCAAAATGGAGGAGGCCTTTACCCGTTGAGTATATTATTATTACAGTTGAATACTCTATTCCTTACAATAAAACCTAAATCAATATATAAAACCTCTTACATAACACAGCAAAACGACCAACAAATTCACAAACTACAACAAAAAACCCAAACCGATTTATTCAAGAAGTGGAATATATAAAACTAAATTGCATAACATAAAACTTGAATTATACGGGGAGAAGGAAACTCAAAACGATACTAACATCAAAAGGGGCTATTATGAAAAATCGTAACACGTTTACTGGGCGGACTCCGCTACATTATTCATGAGTGAAATTGCTCCTTCCCCGGTACCTGTGAACGGAACTGTTATTTATACGCGTTCCGGGTAATAACTGTTATTGGGGTGTAAGCCCCGCCCTACTCGATGTGCTAAAGTTAGGTTATGTGGTTGTTATTTATTGTTTATAGGTTTTTGAAGGATTTTAAGTTGGGTCTAGGTTTTTCTTCAATCCTATTCCAACGCTGTAAATAAGCTCAATAAGTCTTATTATGTAGTAAGTAAGTCGATAGATAGTCGAGTGATTAAGCCTTATAGAATTAAATCATCACTGCTATAATGTAAAAGACCGACGAGTTTATAAGCCACATAAACATCACGCTTGTAATCCCCAAAGAGTTAAGCACAGGTGTATCAAATAGTACCTGAACCCACATTTTGGTTGTTATGCTATGTGTAGTCCTTTGTTATAGAGGGCGATCGTCCGTGTACGGGAAACCCGAATAACACTTTTAAGCCACGTATTTTGGAAATTAATTTTTTCAACAACAAGTAGGTACATATTATAGAGTTGCAAATGGCAATCCAACTGAGTACATGCCATGGAATTATTAAGTACCTACTAAATATACTGCTGTTCTCGCCATGTTAAAATGATTTTTCATTTTACCACAACTTGCCACTACAGCTCCTAATTTACCAAATCTTCTTCCCACCATCCCGCCATCCCGTTTTCCCGTCATAAGCAATCGAGTCACGGCCCGCTGCGACTGTCGCCAGGCTAACCTGCTTACGGCGCAAACACTCGTGATTGCTAACGATACCGACACGACGACGCGACGATACGGGAAATTGAATCTAACGTTTTTCTCTAAGGGAGGATTAGTTAGCTTTTGTTCAAAGGTTTTTGTGTTTTTTGAAAATATACGTAGTAGATTTTGTATGTGTTCCCTTCAATAATAACTGCTTTCTAAGCAATAGTGAGCAGGCGTCTTCTGGGCATGCTCGTTCCATCAAACACCTCATCCATCGCTTCAAGAGCAGGCATTCATCATCATCATCGCTGCAGCCGAAAGACAGACGTCTTTGCTGAACTGCTCAACATAAGTCCTCCCTTAAGTGACGTCACAGATAAGAAATTTTCTTAAAAAGGCTGTGAGCACTGGCCCCAGCTTTTCAACCCCAAGCGACTCGAAAACATTCCACAAAGGTTTCTCATGACGCCGCTTAAAGAAAGCTTTCTTAACACGTTTAGATCTACCAAGAATGTACCATGAGCTGGCTTGGGGAATAGGATACTTTTTTGTAGCTGTATTACTGCCGTTCTCAGAGATATTTAATGATTACCTAAGCCGCCACTTAGTAAAGATTTGACATACTTTTGTATAACAAAACTGTCAAAACCTTTACGAAGTCATGGCCTAAGTAATCAATAAAAATTTCTCAGTGCCGCAGTTAGGTACCTATCCCGTGCTATTATTTCAGACTTCCTAAAGCAAAAGCTAGTCATGTAGTACAATAATTTTTCAATCTGCTTATCCTACTATGCTATCTGCTATGGTATGTGCCGTGTTGATCATGTTATATTAGGGGTTAAACCAGTTGACATTTACAAGCTAAAATGAATTTATTAAATGGCTCTAGTACTTACAATGAGTTAATTGATAGTTACATAACAGCTAGGGAACGATGAGAATTCTACATTATAACATTATTCCTCAATCTGTCAGCTTAAATGGTCAATACTTATTTGTACTTTTGATTTAAATAAGCATTTTCACGTCACAATCAATGTTGTCTTAGAACTAGATAAAGTCGGTGTTTTACATCTGATGAAACGTAGCGATTTCTTTTACAGTCCTGATATAATCAAGGGCAAGTCATATGAGGATTACATCATAGTATGTGAGATCGTCTTTTAAGGGAAGAACCATACAGATTACAAAACACAATCACGGGAAAAATCTTCAACATAAAAACATTCCGCCGATCAATATCCTTGATCGGATTATCCGAATGATAAAACGCGAGCGACACAAACAGCGCGTTGATTATAAAAGTGGAGCGCGAACGAGATGAGCCGAATACGAGGTACAGGCGCCGACGGCAGCCGACGCTCACCGTAAGCAAAAACTCAATTATCATATTTTATACCTCATAATACTTACGAAAAGATATTCAATTATATAATTTTTCCTCTGAAAAGGGAATCCCTTTTCATTTCTCATTTGGATTTTTCTCTTAAGCAATTACGAGCCAGCCCGGGGGAGCGCGAGATTGGCTCTGCGAATACATTTGCACGCCGGACGCGCCCGCTCTAATTTATCTTTTAACAAGGAATGGAATGTTATGTTAACTTATGCGCCGAGCGCAGACCGCGTTAGCTCTGTTTTCGTTTAATAAAAGTGTGTTTCGCGGATGATTTTATGAGTTTCGGCGAGTTATGAATTTGTTTGTGCGCGGAATAGAAATGAGCTCATTTCGGGCTCCGTGTGTTGTGCGGAGATTATTTACCTATTATTTATACAACAGCTTTAAGTAAAAATAAATAATAAAGCTAAACCAATCCCAAGATATTCCATTAGATTAGCATAGCTCAGTGAAACTCCAAACATAATTTGCGAGGAAGGACATTATGTTAGTAACAAACGAGGTTCTCGCTCGGCACGTTGCTCAAGCGGCTCAATTTGATTCCGACAAGCGGCGGATCGGATTCGGGCGAAACTCGTAATCGTATCGCGCGGCCGGGAACACAAATTATTCGTGCGCCGAAACTGGCTAACTTCGTCAACCCTATAAAGGAGGTAAAGAACAAAGCGGTACCACAATTGGCCGTGGATCCTCTACCTGAGTCGATGGAAGTTTTAAAAATGGCGGCTCTTTGAGAGCCAAACTCGATAAGGGCCCGCCCGCGGGACGCGTAAATACAATTTGCAAGGAATCGCTCGTGCCTTTGACGTGAGACTTGTTTGCCAGTCGTTCCTCTCAGATACGTACACGATCTGTCTACGACTATAAGTGAAAAATCTAATGTAACTCGGATAAATATTAAGCGTGCTCTACAAACTAAGCTAATGCGATATCAAATCAATTTGTTTATTTAGTTTGAGAAGTCTGGCGTACAGGAGACGTCTACAATATTGTTTGAGGGACTTAGATTTTGTTTGTAATGTTTTTCCCTTAGAAGCTTATTAATATAGGTTGTACATTTGATAAATGAAGTTTTCTAAGAATCTCTGTGACTTTAGTATTATTTGGAACAAGATATTAATCTACTACTAATCAGGTATTATCTAGGCAATAACGATGACAGGAAAGTATAAAATGAAATGTGTAGTAAAAATTAATAATTTCGTAAAACAACCTTTTAAATATATTTTTTCGCATTCTTTTCACCAAACTCCTTTAATTGATACCCATAATTTACTATAAGGAGCATAAAAAATAACTAGTCCGCCATCTTTGGTAGTCTACTAGTTAGGTATAAGTTTTAATTTAGAACGACGTCACTTAGGTCACCATGCATTGTCATCCAAAACTAAACGTGTATCATGCAAAACATGAAAACAATACTACTTAGTAATCCCCAGTACATTAATGAAAACGCAAATTTCACGGAACCAAATTCGAGGGTAGTTTTAAATTTGTTACTCGCCGCCATAATTAATTAGAAGCTACTTTGACTTCAAACGGATGTGACGTAGCGACTTAATTTGATTGATGCTATAATAATATTGTTATTTGATTGAGCTCCGGAATGAGATAATTAATGGCTTCCTTAAAAACTTTTGCGTAACTTAATGATTCAATATGGAAATAAGATTTCATCTGGAAATGAGAAATCAATACGATTCATTTAGTTTTAAAAATGCTATTCATGGACAACAAAAGTCTCATAATATTGATTATGTTGAAAAGTTGGAAAATACTTAGCATTTTCAATGAAAAATAACTTTATCTCTCATACTCGACCATCCATAATTTACAATTCTAGCTAATAAATTTCATTCCACTAACCAGAAATTTTGTGGATTTTAATCAAACACATTCAAATACTACTAAGGCTATGTCTTAAATCTCTTTGATTTGAGTATTAATTTGCCTTTTAATCAGTCAGATTAGTTTAGTAGACTGTAATGAGGGGTTATCCTCAGGCCAAACAGGTTTCATAAAAAAAAAGAATGCAACTACCAGAATAGAGTGATTATTAAGTTCCACAATCCTTTAATACCTACACCTAACCCTACACCACACGTAGGTATTCGTGTTGCCATGACAACCGTTTACCCTCTCCTCCAAGGCATAAATACCTACTACAAAACTGCACCCTATCTTGTGACATATAAAGTGTAAACTTGTATAATAAAAAGGACAAAGGTAAAAAGAGTTGGGACAACAAGTGATGGTAAAGTCGTTAAGTCCTCGTGTCGATGTCGTTTCGTCTAGTCTCGTTAGGGTAACAAGCCGGACTGTAAACTGAGTTTAGTTTAGCGTTCTGTTAATATTTAGTTTAGGAGTTAAATGCGGATTGGGGCCTTTTACTGTTTGTATTTAGTGTTGTGAGTTACCAAGGTTTCTTGATTAAACAAAGTCCCCCGCCAAGTCTGTCTGTTCGCGATAAACTCAAAAACTACTGCATCGATTTTCATGCAGTTTTCACCAATGGGTAGAGTGGTTCTCGAGACAGGTTTAAGTATATATTTTTTTCTAAATTCAACCCCTAAGGCAGTTAAATAGGGGAAGAAAGTTTGTTGGGATATTATTCGAAATCCACGCGGGCGAAACCGCGGGCAAAAGCTAGTTATTACTAAACTAATGAAACTATTCGCCCATTGGTGTAGTGGTCGTCGCAAGTACGACTGCTGAGCTTGTGCTCCCAGGTTCGATACCCGGATGGGGCAAAGTGTTATTGGGTTTTTTCATCGGGAATATCTCAGTTGTAGCGTCACGGAGGATTTGTGGCCGGTTGATGGTAATAGGCTTGCCTCCTCGGTCACGTGGGACGTAAATATAACTGGTAATATCTGGGTTTAGGTACTACAGGCGTGATATATCTTGTTATATTATGAACCCCTCGGGGATTTTTTTTTATGGGACAAGCCCGCCACACTATTCCCATACCACTGAAACTTCTGTAAGCCAGAATCAACAGTGGCGACCACAAGAAAAGCGCCAAGACAATGAAGCTCGACGAAGTCCCAGAGAAACGATTTAACTGTCTTGGATCCCGCAACGAAATTAATCAGAAAAGAATAGCGGAGGAGTAGGAAAAACACCTGTCACCCCGTCGGGGCTGCGGGATGTTGTAAGAGACGCGCCCGGCCGCGGCCGGGTGTGTGCGCGGCCTCGACATAAAGGGCTAAGAAGGAACATGGGTGATTTTTAGTCAGTAGAAATCTGACACTCCCTTTCGCTCTACCCAAGAGCGGGATGATGATTTTATGATTTCACACTCCCCAAAAAAAATGTTATATTATGAAACTCCTTTAATTTACAAAAAAAATATAGAAAGTATAGGAAAATAAACGACATCATAAACCTGATAGAGGAGACCTAAGTTCCATTACAAAAAAAAAGAGGAAATGATTTGAGGTTCAGAGGCTCACTGTTTTAGTTAAACCAGTTAAAGAAGTTAAACTAGGAAAAGTTAAACCAGCAAAACCTGAAAATATTTAACAAAATTCGCATTTCTGTTTTTTTGTTTTCATCAGACATCACTTTTCACCTAAATATACATAGGTGCCTACATATGTGACAAAAGAAATCAAATTTTGTAAAAAACATAAACTTTGTCTTTAAACACAAAAACGAGGGTAAAAATAATAAAAACAGTGTTTACTTAATTACCCTTGTACTATTTTACCCGCATATGGTCAGTGAAGGGTTAGCCAACCGTTCAATCTCAACCCGTCGTCGATCAGTGGGCTATTTGATTTATTTTTTATAGCCACTTGAGGCTATGGGTCTATGCGTCTATGCGATTGTATGCAGGCGTGACTAATGTGCGTAAAGGGGTATTTTATGTTCCATTGAATTGTACAATTGGTGTTTTTCGGGGAAAGTTAAATTTTTATGTGTTTTTGAGTGTTTTGATTTTTCTCAGTGGTGCTGTTTGTGGTCAAGAAGGGCTTAACAATTTGTACATAAGTTAGTTTTAAGTGCAAGAATTGATTTAGTATCTACTAGAACTAGAGGTTGTGTTATGGGAATCAAGTGAGAGTATTAGGGGATGAATTAGAATATATTAGTTAAAAACGTACGTGCGTCGTATATACTTACTAATTCATCGAACCCCTACGTACCAGCAGTACGTAAAATAATCATTACTTTGTAAATGTCAATATCATTAACATAAATATATATCCTATACCTACCGTTTTTTTCTGCCTATTCATTAGCATTATAAAGGCGAATTCACGCTGTCGGGGATATCGCTGCGGCACGCGCGTGTTATCGCAAAATATTGTCAATTGCCCGCAGCGCGCAGCGGGAGGTAAGCTCATTGTGTGTCGCTCGGTAGTAGTGGTTAGTGTGAAAACTAAAAAGTTTTTATCTCACTAGCCCATTGATTTTTAACTCTTTATTTTTAAATAGCATAGAAAAAACATACTGATATAAAAAAAATTGCCTTCTAATAAATAAGTTTAAGTGCAGAAAACCAACACCTCACAGGTGATTTCTGCAATATAAAAAGACCGTTGATTTGAAACACTGTAATAACAATAGGATAAACATAGATAGTTTTTGATTAACAAAAGTGAAGGTTATGGTGGGCAAAGAGAAGAGAAAAAACGATCGAGTATTTCTGCGATACACATCAAGATAACTCTATTAAGACAGCATTAACTGAGTCATTAAACGTAATTTAGTCTTCGCAACAAAATCAAGATCCAATTACGGTACATTTAGCTTCAATAGTCCACTTGAGCACACGCTTGAGTCGCGTGGCGTTCGTGCGTTTTGTTTATCCACCAGATTCGACTCAATTTAGCGTTAAGTGATCGCCTATTGCGACTGTAGGGACACACCCTCTTTCCGCTTTTTTAATCGCGTCGCGACGGGTCGCCGCGATTTATTACGGACAGTGTGAATGTGCCCTATTGTCCGAGCGATTTTTGTTGCTTGATTGAGATCGGTTCCGCTATTAAAGCTATGTTTGTGTGACATTTTTATTTTTATGGGTTCGCTTTGGATGGCGGGCGTATGGAAGCGTTGATTTATAAACGATGCCGTGATGTATGGGCTATTAGTATTAATAGACTTTTAAAACACTTCCAATAGAGAAGATTTTTATGTTTCATACTGGTTTATCTTTTGATTATTCAATAGACATCTAAGGAAAGCTTAAAGCATAACTAAATACTTTCTACGAGTATATAGACCTATGAAGTGTCTACTGAGTGAATAGTGAATTAATTAGTAAATAAAAATTAAATATGGATTACAAACCGGATATCGAACAGAGTAGCGAAGCATTGAAGAGGAGTCTGCCCATTGGGAAGATTGGGCGAATGTCCGCTGATAAAGAAAGAAAGGAAATTATAGAGTTTCTGTTTACCTACAAAAAATTATCTGGACGAACACACAAGTCAGGTAAAATCAACGAAATCATGTTTGGAAAACTGAAAAAGATCAGTTTTAGAAAGAGAGTTCATAATTTCACGTGTCACATACAGAGTTCAATTCTGCCCACAGTTATTTATGGCAAACTTAACGACTTCGATTATTATTCTATAAGGATAGAAGACATTTATGAAACTAGTCTAATTAAATGGTAAGACTAACTGCCGCACTGAGAGAGCTTTAATGAATACTTAGGCCGTCACTTAGTAAAGGTTTGACATACTTTTGTATGACAAAACTGTCAAAACCTTTACTAAGTGATGGCCTAAGTAATCATTAAAGCTCTCTAAGTGCGGCAGTGAGTGATTTGGTACTATAGAAAATCTTTTAAGCACACGGACTTAATGTTATTTCAGATATTTTACATTGTGAATAATTAGTAAATACTTTTATATCGCGTTCACTATTCAATGTATCCAGCAGCACATTGTTTTGAATGCGTTATAGAGTTTAACCTTAAAAAAAAGTGAATTTCTACCCAAAAGAAAAGTGGTTTCACAACAATTATATTTGCGTAAAGTTACTTAGTTTTATGCACAGAATGCTTGGTTGACGGTATCGTGAAGGGTTCAAGGGTACACCTTGTATTTTCGTTAATTATTGTCTATGTTTATTCTTTGGCATTATGCTGAGCTAAGACCCTTTTGGCATTATTAGTTTATTTGATTCATATAGTTTTAGGTTGTTTTTGTTATGAAGGCAAAATAAACACAAATTTCTTCCATTCTTTTCTTGAAAAAATCTAACAAAACCCTTCACACTACCATGACAGTGACACCAAAAATAGCCAACGAAACAGAACACAAACGGGTTGAGTCAACGCAGAACAATAGACCGACTCTGCTGTTCATGTTCATTAATGGTATTAATTAATGTTTAATTGAGCCAAATAGAGTATCAATTTAGCGGACGGCAATTGGATCATGCATCCCGGCACACTGTGTACTTGTGTGAGTCGTTAGTGATGTGGTTAAACGGAGTTTAGTGATAGTAGGATTGTAGGCTAGTTGTTGGTTGATTTATTTGGGTTATATAGCTTTGTTTTTTGACTAAGATTATATTAGGCTAACAAGATTCTGTTTAAGATTTCTTATTTTCGTAGAAAGACGATCGAAAATTTCAAGAAGGAAAAACCATTGTTAATTTACAAGTCAATTTTAAATAGGCTCTTGTGATTAAGATTTATTTAAAAAATAATAATATATAAACGAATAATTGGATACATCACCCCTGATGTCGAAAAGATTTTAAAATCAAAACAATAGCTTTTATGATAAAATGGAAGTCTTCACTCGAGTTAAAAGGAATAGATTGTTTGTTAACTCGTAACAATTACCGTAACTCACCCCGTACAAAGTAGTTTAAAAAAATGCCATCGGAGATACTCTAAACTACTTCTAAACATGCCTATCTTCCCTACTCCCTACTTCACATACCAAGGAAGCTCTACATCTGTACCCACAACATCGGGAGCGGAGTGCGTCTCATCGTTTAATTACGACGGTAATTGCTCGAATTGACTTAAACAGACGCGCGATTAGTACCGCGCCAATCTACGACACTGTGGGCGAACCTTTGTAATTGAACCTTGGATGTACTGCAAGGACATGGTGTTGCGTGTCTTATGGAGAATAGGATAATAAGTTGATTGATTGTTGTGTATACAAAGTATTATATAATAAACGCAAGCTGTGTGATCTTTCGGATCATGAATCTGAAACTATGCTCAAACTGTTCTAAGACTTTTGGAAATACATAACTTTTTAAGCTATTGCATAGCTTCTATCGCGGTCGATGGAGACCGAATCCAGAAATTCCGTAACGAATTTAACCTAACACCCCCCACTCCGACCGGCACAGCGGTGATACTTTTTAGTTTTTAGTTTTGCCATCTATCGATGCATAGCAGAACTGTTAATGACTTTTTGTTATATTTATTATGCAAAATAATATATAATAATAATAATAATTATACAATGTTTTTTTTATTGTTTTTTGTAAAGAATATTTAAAAATGTAATAAGTTTGTGACAAAATAATAAATAATAATAATATAAATAATTATAATTACATAAGTTGATAAAAAATGCTATGCAATAGCTTTACCGCGGCAGTCTCCGAGTGTCTACCGCGGCAGTCTTTTTTTATGTTTGCCTTACATGTTGATCAGATGGTCGCGGCAGTTCCTGTGGTAAGTTCAATGCTCTTATGTACACCTTGTATACACAACATTACATTTAAAACATCTCAGTTACAGACACGGAGTCTGGATTTGTGCCACGTTGATGGCAATTGCAGTGACGCTTTCAACGACCTCATACGAACCCAATCAATTTAAGTCGTGAGGCTTATTTTGGGTCGGGCCGCGGGTTGTACACTAGTTATCGCGGCCTCGACATAGAGGGCTAAGCAGGAACATGGGTGGTTTTTAGTCAGTAGAAGTCTGACACTCCCTTTCGCTCTGCCCAAGAGCGGGAGGGGTTATTTGATGATTTTCCACCCGCCAAAAAAAAAGGCTTATTTTGGGTTAGCTCAACCATCATCTACCTCATCTGTGTCCTCAGGACAAGATTGAGGTCGAGAGAAGGCACATACAAAATAAAAAAATAGCTCGCTCCTTACTGCAGGAGAGTAACTATCGAAATGCGCTTGAAGTTATTAATCAGTATTTTCCAGAGGTCATAGTGGTTTAAAACTGAAGATTTTCAAGAATGACTTAGCTAATTTTCTTTATCTAGCCCCTCACCCATCAAAAACCCACTTAACAATATCCATGAACACACAAAGCGATTTGTCGCTCGATATACGATTAAACAAGGCGAGAATTAGCGAGCTCGTCGACAATGTGCGCGTAACGTATTTATGTCGAATTGTCGCCGACAATCGTATTGTGCGCTGTCATGTCGCGGGATTTGATGCCGGCATAATACTGTTAATGAATTTAAGGCAATTTTTGGTTGGTGTTAGCGGTTTGGAAGAATTGGATTGGTCTGGCTGAACTTTGGAAAAGGTCTTTGAGGACAGAAGTAAGGTATACTAGAAGGAACCAAAATAATCTTGGGTATTGTATAGGAATTTATGAAATAGTGAAACTGACCCAGAAACTTTAGAGATTGAATACAGTTGTTTCATGAAATATAAATAGTATTCAGCAGCATTCAGGTAGACTCGGCATCCAGTCTATATTTTAGGCAAACATATAACCAAATGACGATGATAGGCTTATGTGGAAACCGTCTGTATGTTCTTGAAAAAACAAGATAGCTCCCTTGTGTGTTGTACCTATGAACCCCATTCACAATGAACCCCTCATTACAATATGGTAGCTAGTTTTGCTTTAACGTAGCCGAATGCAAAAATATATCTGATTTTTAAACTAAGTAAGTAAGGTTAATAAAAATATTCGACATGAATTCGATTATCCAATAAAAGATAACTTTTATAAGGATCATTATTTGCCTAGTTTTTTCCCAACTTTGTTAAAATGTAACTTCCATTTTAACCAGTTGTAACTGCGTATTACATAGTATTTTACAAAAAGTGACTGTCAATCTGACATGCACATATCGCTTATCAAAATCATCGAAAAACCCATTTTCCAATCAGTATCAAACCCGGCACGCTGACAGCGAACCCTTCAACTGCCGGCGTCGGGTACAAGCGACCGATGTAAATCTATTTGTCATATTAATGTGGACAATTACGGCGAATGCGGGCGGCAACCCTTGCGCGCGAAACCGCCGCGGGGTTCATTACACCGCCCAATTGTACCACATTGCGATGTGAGTATAGGCTCAAAGGGAGAACAGAAGGACTGGTGGTTTTTGAGGTGTTTGAAGTCGCAACTGTATTTTGTGTTAGTACTCGTGAAGTAGTAAACTTATCGCACGTTATTCACTCATATGAAACTGTGTCAACTGTGAAGGCTTGTAAATAAATGGTTTTTCGGAAATTGTCTCACTATACACTTTTGTACTGATAGCTGTTCGCCATCCGAAGACTATAATAAAATATGTCTGGTATTGTAAAATAAAACGATTAAATGCAGCACTCAGAGAGCTTTAATGATTACTTAGGCCATCACTTAGTAAAGGTTTTGACAGCTTTGTTATACAAAATCATGGCAAATCTTTACTAAGTGACAGCTTAAGTAATCATTAAATATCTCTGAGTACCGCAGTTAGAATTATAGACATTAAAAATTAAGGGTGATGATATAGTTTTAGAATATGCTGTCTGCATATCCCAGGAGCTGATGAAAGTGCTGAAATCGTCGTCAAATCAAAGTGTAAATAAATTTAGATTGTCATTGACACGCTGAGAAAGCGAAGCTTTAGAATGTCACGATTGCAATAAATCTAAGATGTTTTTGAGTAATGTCATGATTCATTCTCGTTATTGAAAGTCATAAAGTGTAAGCAACCGAATTTAACCCTAAAACAAAGTGCTTAAGAGTCTAAAAAGCTTAAAGTAAACCTTCTGTGGGTATTTTAATGTGACAGAACATACTGATGGCGTTTTAATCGGATCTAATTAGATTTGACGACGATAGTGTTTTAAAAAAATAATATAATAAAAGCGACTTTAATTACTTTTGTCATTGTTCTGTTGAATTAATTTGGTTTCGCGGATGTGGTCACCACAAATATTATTGTCGCTTGAATTAAAACGGCGGTCACGGCGGCCAATTATAGCGGAGATTAGCCATTGGCTCGGGAGTAATTTTTGGGCAATAGTGTGTGTCAAGCAAGGTGGCTCTCTGTTCCTTTTCTCTCATAAACTAGATTGTTCCTTCCATCCTTTAATGTGCAAGGAATACGAACACATAGAAATCCATAACAAGAGGACCATTCTCTGATCACGACCACTCTGAGTATCGTAAGCAAAACTCTTGTCTTGAGTTGAGGGTTTTTACTCAAAAAGTAAAGAATCACAAGTAATTTTTTCACACAACTTATATATTATATCGTCCATTATCATCTTTCCGCTGCTTCATGCCCCATTTAACTTGAGGTTGGCGAAAAACGTTTTTTTCTCCCATTCAACTCTGCCAACTGTCTCGCTCTATCATTTAATCCTTTTTCTTTCATGTCATGCCCCACACAATGCATTCATCGTTTCCTCGGTCTTCCTCTCCCTCTCCATCCATTAAAACTCATATTTATAACTCTTTTAGTCACATACGAATCGTCTCTCCTCAATACACAAGTACTACATACCAAGATAGTCGATTCCAATTCAACTTTTCTGAAACTGGCATAATATTTATACTTCCTCTAATATACTCGTTCCTTACTTTATCCATTCTTGTCACACCACACGTCCACCTCAACGTCCTCATTTACGCTACACGCAATCTTTTACTTCCATCTTCTTAACAGTCACGCATTCCGATCCATAGTGTACGACAGGTCTAATCACAGACTTGTATATTTTTATTGATAACCTCATAAAACAAAACACGAGATATTCAGGTGCCCAAACATATCAGTTTCAGCTTTCATTGACATAATTGAATACAAGTAAGAGCTCAATTGATTCGGCGTCGCTCGTGATCATTCGGCGACGGTCGGCGTTGATACAATTATTATGATAA
Organism: Diarsia rubi; assembly: GCA_932274075.1. NCBI lineage: Eukaryota > Metazoa > Arthropoda > Insecta > Lepidoptera > Noctuidae > Diarsia > Diarsia rubi. Next base: position 15,071,292 of record OW026431.1, read on the forward strand.
TTCATCGCGCGTGTGAAACTGTTGTGTAATTGAACTTGCTCGGTTACACGGAGAAGGAAATATGGATGTGGTATGTTTTGTATCCATGAGTGGCATTTGAAGGGTTGGGTTTTTATTTTTTGGCAACATTGAAAAATTAAATTGTGTAGGCTTACGTAAAAAAATACATTCACTGCCGTACTCAGAGATATTTAATGATGACTTAAGCCGTCACTTAGTAAAGGTTAGAAATATTTTTGTATGACGAAACTGACCAAACAAAACCATTACTAAGTGATGGCCAAAGTAATCATTAAAGGTCTCTGAGTGCGGCAGTTAGCCAGTTATTATAATCATCTCAGTGTCAGTAAGTAGGGACGTGGCGTTAGTCAAGTACGTAGATAGTGTACTGCTAGGGTTGCTGCATCACCCCGAAGTGTTGGCTGCACTGCGGCAGCGCGCACCTGATGTGTGCGTGGGAGCACGCTGCCGCCCGCCGCGCCGCCCCGCATTGTTAGACGTGCCAGTAGCTAGGACTAACGTACTCAAGTTTGCTCCTATGCCACGAGCCGCGCGTAGGTATTATTAATGTTATAATGGTATCGGAAGATTTATTTGGGCAACATTTATTTAAAGGTCGTGAATAGTAATTGCAACTACAAACTTTGTCATGTTCTACGGATTTGGCTACAGTTCAACTTTACATTTTTGTTTTATATTGTGTCTTTTAGCATCGTATTGGATGTACTGTCTGTAATTTTGCTATAACTATAAATGGTAAATAAATACATAAATAAAAATCTGCCTAGTCTTTTCACAACTATATTGGGATTCCAGTCTAACCAGCTAAATATCAGTATGTTACATAAAGCAACTGCTTATTGACCATCATCCATAACCCAGATATACGATACCCCTTGGTAAGACTTGTTGTCAGACTTTCAGGCCAAAGATCTGAACAAATGACAATCGAGCCCAACGGGTTAACGTGTTTCCCGTGGCACGGATATCAATCGATATGTAACGGGTGGTCAACCATCCACGGACCAACCTAGCAAAGCGTGGTTTAAACTGAATATCAACCTGAGCCGCTGTTATTTTTTAAATACGAGCGCCACCAGTTACATTCAACACACAAATAAAAAATTATCAACTCATTTCTCCTGCCCTTATTCCAATTTATTTGGAGTCATACTTCTCTATAACTCGTCATGTCAGCAGCAACCTCCTTTCTAGATTTTTCTTTTATGTTCATCATCGTTTCTTTAAATATACCAACGTATTTATTTTACACCTCGTTGCTCCACCTCTTCCACTAAACAATTGATCGCATGCGCACGCGCCGGCCGCCATTCGTTCGAAATTCAAATAATAGCCGTTACTTGATAGCTAAGAATGTATGGTTATTAGGGTTACAGTCACAAAGGTCACTGACACTAACTTTGACTGCGTTATTTAAGAAGTGCCTAAATTAGGTGGTGGAGAAAGAACTCAATTGATGGTGTAATTGAAATATTAGTTTATCAGCTGACTGATTGGAAGTGATCAAGTATGATTCTTCTTCATAAAAGTTTCGTTCAAATATAAATATTTGGAACGGGTTTAACAGAAAAAAGTTATGTTGTCTATTTATTGAGTAACCAATTTGTTCTTTCATAGTTACTTCTTTGCCAAAAATCGCCTGTACGTAAAACAGATTGTCAGATTGCGATAACTCTACACACCGGCCGGCGTTATAAATCTGATTCTACTTTTAAAACGTAATAAATCCGTACATAAAGTCATCAGGTAATATGTAGATCAGTGGGTCTAAAATGGCCGCTTTATCAGAATCCAAGCAGAATGAGACAGAATCTTAGTATGAATCACGTTAAAAATAAAATTCAAATTCTTAAAATGGACTCATAAAAAAATGGACGTATGTCTATAATGATAAAGTCCATTTTAAGAATTTAACATTTTTAACATGATTAATATTACGATTCTGTTAAAGCGGCCATTTTAGACCTGCTGTTGTTTAAATATTAAATTGACCCCGTCAAACTTAATATTTTCAAATCCTACTATGTATGTACGGATGGATGTTTGTTACTCTTTCACGCAAAAACTACTGAACGGATTTGTATAAAATTTGGTACACAGGCAGTTTATAACCTGGATTAACACATATGATAGTTTTTATCCCGATTTTATCTTCCCATGGCATAATTTTTGAGTTGTAGCGGGCAAAGCTGCTGGCAACAGCTAGTCACTACGTATTACAAAAAAGTCCTCCACCGCGTCTATCTGTCTGTTCGCGATAAGCTCAAAAACTACTGCACCGATTTTCATGCTGTATTCAACAATGGATAGATTGGTTCTCGAGAAGTTTTTATTCCGATTGTATCTTCCCGTGGGATAATTTTCGAAGCCGCTGGCAACACCTAGTAGATAATATTTTCAAATAGAAACAAACGAACTCTAACAAAACTTCTTACTTCCTTCTATCTTGCTACTTCCATAGTTTTATGTTACTTATGCACAAATGTTAGTATGTATACTTATTTACATTTAGGTTAAGATTTTTATCTCTAAGGGTATTTTTATCAGAAAATAAACGGACTCTATTCTACTCTACTCTTAAACCTAATCTCTCACAGTTAGAGAGCAACAACTCTTGCCAAATACCAGCTCTACATGTAGAGCAGAGTGTGAGAGTGCGATAACTCTACACGTCGGCGCTATAAGCCGAGCTCGACGCTGCATATCGCATTAGAGCGCATCCGGTCCGGCCGGAAGTGGACCTAAGTTCCGTAAGGCTCTCGACGAGGCTTTGTAAGTGAATCGAGTGGAGGGTACGAATTTATTTGGTTACATTAACATTAAAACATCACGCCTGCAATTCTCGAAACTTTAGGCAGAGGTGTACAGTCAGCAGCATCAATATGTAAACACTAAGCAACGTAAAGAAGCTATTGTGTGTTCATGTATATAAGGACACTAATATTTTGGAACCGATATTATTATAAAGTAAAAAAAAAAATATAATTAATAATATATAATTAATAAATATAATTAATAATAATATTAATTACATAATTTAATATTCATTTGAATATTAAATTACGAAATGAAAATTGCCTGCTTCCAAGTTTTGTTTAATTTAAAATGTGCTTGTTTTTTGCTTTTCAGTCTTTTCAGTCGGGTTTTTTAGTTTTTTAGCTACTTTTTTTATTTCTAACTTTTTAGTTCTATAGTGTTTGTTCTTTCGTTGGTCGCGTAAAATACTTCGCAGATGATTTAACTTTGGTGTTTGTTTATAGAATTTGTGACTTTGAATTTATTTTAAACATATAGGTGTCATATATTTTTGTAATCTCCTTTTAAAACCCTTAATTTTGATACCCTACACGATGGTAATGGTTTTTTTTTATATCCTTCATCCGTTTAGGAGTTGTGAGGAAACAAAGAAACGGACATACATACATACATACATACTTACATACATACATACATACACGCCAAACACATAACCCTCCTATTGGGCTTCGCCGCAGTCGGGTAAAAACACTTTTTTTTTTGTTGTTTACTACCCTTTACTTGGAAAAAAGCTATTAGGCTAGGCAGATGAATGAAACAAAAACAAAATTACAAACAATCATAAAATTCGTTTCATCTCGAAATCCAAAAATTTAATTAATCACCACGACAAGAAATCAAAAATTAAACATCTTCCAAAAGTGTAACTAACCAATAATGAAGTTAATCAATACTTAACTAATTACGCTTGAACTTTCAAGTTAATTTCTCAAGTGAAACAGAGTTAACCCGAGATCATTATTATTGACAATTAAACTTGGTCTGATTTGATTAAACTCAATCTTGCGAGTTTGACGGGACTGAGTTTAAACTTATGAAACGTGGTGCAAGTCACTAGAGGTAGGTAGGAATACTATTGATTTCATCATCGTCATCTGCTTAGTTTTTTACCCGACTGCGGCGAAACCTAAAAGGAGGGTTATTCCCAATTATGTTGAGGTCTGTTTCCAGTCTGACCGGATGCAGCTGAATACCAGTTTCTACAAGGATCGACTGCCGGTCTGACCTCCACAACCCATTAAGTATGTCAAATAAATCCCCTTGGTAAGACTGGTTGTCAGACTTTCAGTCTACAGAGTACACTGAATTTTCATTTATTCTGATATTAGGTTTTTTATTCTTAAGATCAGGAAATCTGGAGCATCTGATTCTCAATATACACATATGTGTTTATATAATGGCAATATACTCAACCCTATTACCTATATAGATGAAAAGCTGTCCAATTGTGGTGGTGTGCGTAAAACTCTGCACTTCCCTTAGGGAAAAACATGCGTGTTGGTTTATTTTAATGAAAATATTTATGATTTCATAAATATCCAGAGGGTACTCTCCTAAGTATTTGCTATTTTGACTATTTAATCTGATTTTGATTTTCTTGTAGCCGCCACTGGCTTTCCGGAGTTGCAACGGTTTAGGAGTAACGTGGCGGGTTTGCTCCAAAAGGATCAATAACAATCTTCAAATACTTAAAATCCACATAGCAAACTATCAACCAACTCTCCTCTTCTAACTTTTAACAGCCATAAAAGCAAATAGAGTAATCAATAGCAAAATACGATCAATTCAATCGACCTCTAGTTGACACGTCTGTGATATGCGCTAGTCTGCGGCCTACATACCGCCAGCTACAACAAATTAATTTAAATGGAGGCCGATGAATCAATGTCAATCAGCCACTGATGCTCTACGCCTGATTTTGATATCAATGCACTTTATTTGGGAGAGTTTTCGTAATCATTTGGTTAGAGTAAAATTGTATTTCGGTTTGAAACGAAACAACTGAGGGCTTGTTTACGGAGACGCGGGGCGTCGCGCGGCGCCTTGTACGTTTTTAATTTAAGCAGATGGCGGAAAACGGTAACGATAACGACGATTTTACGAGAAGCGATTTTTCATTCGTCAGTTTAAAATGCAGCATTTGTAGCGGTGGACCCGCCTCTCAGTAAATGAATAAAATAGCACGCGACTAGCCTTCTGCACGCGCCGCGCGACGCCCTGCGTCTCCGTAAACGAGCTCTGAGAGTTAACAAGTGATCTATGATCACAACCTGATACCTACATAGGTACTATATGAATTCAGACTCCTTGGTCAAGTCTGTTACTGAAAAATTCCTGATGGAAAAACCCAACAAAACTAATGGACATTGAGTCAGTGTGTCCTGTTGATGGCATTAGGCTCACCCTATTACATGGGACTTAAAACAATACTGGCGAAATGAGGAAAAAAATATTGTTTATGAATCGTCATTTTCATGAATTTCAGTTATACCTAAATGCTAAAGTGGCCGTTTAAAGTTGGGTTTTTCATCTCAAAAATAATGGAAGAAAACAGATTTAGATCTGCTATCAAAAAGCATTGCTTGTGATATTTTATTCCTACAAAAAAAAAGACGAATCATTTGTCGTTTTTCTCCGTAATACTAAATCGGTGGCCCAGTGGTGTCGGCCCCAAATTACGAACAGTAGGTCGTGGGTTCTTCCATCACCGCTGCTCTTAAAACGGTAGAGAAATCGTAATCCCCATTGAACCAATAATAAGCCAACGAACACTAACATCATAACTAGAAGGGTACCAACATGTTAGTGCTGAAGTATGGCAACACAAGCACAATATAATTACGGTTGATTAGCGCGGGGCGGGCAGCGCGCTCTTAATTCAGTAATTGCCTTCATAAACTCCACTCGTCATAAGACCACCGAAGATGTGTGCAAGGAAGTGCAGAAGTTCTATTTGGAACAAATCTATTAGCAAGTACGAGTATATTCAGGTGCTTAACGTAAAACTATACCTAGTAACTATTTAGTGTGTTTTGGAAAAACAATCATCTGCCTTTTTCCAGCTTTATTGGGGTCGGCTTCGGTCTTACCGGATGCAGCTGAATACCAGTATTTTACATTGACCGGCTTTTTATCTGACCTCGACAACCCAGTTATTACTGGATAATACGGTTAACCTTGGGAAGACTGGTTGTAACACTTCCAGACCACTGACTACCGGTAACGACTATTAAAGATCTACAAATGATAGCCGAGTTCAACGGTTTAACGTGCTTTCCGAGGCACGGAGCAAACTCTTTATAAAGGGTGTAAAAGTACCCTTAACGCAAACGAAGGGCACTTGTTCTCCCCACCACTGCGATCATTTTTTGGTTCTAGACCATACCTGGGAACCCCCTAGTAACGGAGATATTGGGGGTCAAAGTTCCAAATTTTGCACGGTTGTTTTTGTAAATACTAGTTTTTCAGGTCATAACTTTATTTAAATTACCTCCATGACCCGTTTACTATTCAAAGCATCCACTAGCACAATGTTTTAATAGTGCTACATTGAGTTTTACGGTAAAATGTGATTTTTGACCTCAAATAATAAAGTCGTTTCCCAGCAAAAATGTACTAATACTGTAATGGTACTTAGTTTGATGTACAGAATGCTTGGTTGACGTATGTATGAAGGGTTAATTACCCTGTATAATGATGGTCACCCATCCACAAACCGATCTAGGGTTTAGTATGATGTACTGAATACATGAAAAACACACGTAAGTATGTCCGTAAATCACGCTAAGATATATCGTGACTACAACTTCTGCATATTTCTACTTTATGTTAGATGACACACGCTTGCGTTCACTTGTTGTCATCACTCGTAACTTTTGTGTATTTAAATAAAGCATTACGTAGATTAGTTCATTAAAAAACGGTCAGTGGTTGAGCATAGATCATAGTCGTATTAATTACAGGGAAACTTTATAGTATAATGTACCTACAGTGACGTTACATATTAAAAAGGTTGTTTTTAATTACACCAACGTTGAGGAGGCTAGAGCTTCATCAAGAACAATATTAATTGGTTGACAGGACTTAGAAATTTAATGATTTAAGTAGGTGTAAGAAATACACATAAGGTATACACCCGATCAGTGCTTCGTGTCTATGGTGATCTTACAAAAAAGCCATATTAATCAAAGAAGAATATCAATAAATGTTTAAGGAGTATTCAAAATTAATCAAGTTAGTCTGTTCTACAAACAATAATTGCTAGAAGCAAGAACTGTTAAAAGTTAGAATACCGAGTTTTGCTTTCTTGGACGGTTCTTACTACGTTCAAATACTGGTCTATTTCATAAAAATGGTGTTATAGTACCTAATCACTTATTAATATAATTACTTAAACTTGACCACATGTAGATAACAGGGTAAGTCTTGTGCATTTAACCACTGCCTCAACTAAGAGAACGTCAATATTCCCGTGGCAGAAGTTAGGTATGTAGGTAGTTAGGAGGTACTTACTGGTCAAAGGGAGAGAAGATGTGGTGCGGCGGGCGCTGGTCCATTGCACCGTCTCTAGAGCTGGCACTGCCCACTGATGGGGCTGGAGACGGACAGCTGGCTTCAGACCTGGATAGAAAATGAGAGATTTCACTATTGGGAGTTCACTGTACCTATTAAAAGGGAACTTAATTATGGGAAAAACTAAACTTGGATTCACTTTTAAGTATATTTGTAATATTAATTTACTTGGGAACAATACAGAGTAATTGACATGTAATTTATAATTCGATCGAACAACGAAAAAGCCATAGAGTAAGAAAAAGACGCATGTGTCTCCAATGAGGTCCGAGCACAGAGATTGTAGGTCACAGGGCACGCGCTGCGCTTGCCGGAATCCTTACTTCCTTACACTATTTAGTTCTAGTGGTAGTCTGGAGAGGCATAACGTATTCTATTCTCATACCCCCTCATATTCTTCAAATGAATGTGACGAAATTTAAATACCGGATAAAGTCTGGTTATGTTAGAGTGTAAACAACCAAAAACCCGCTGTTCTACAAATACTTTCGCGCACAACCTCTTCTTATATCAGCTCGCCAAAGTGCGACAAGCAAGCACTGTGTACTTAGCCTAACATTGATAGGATCTAGCTATCTGTAGAACGAAGCCAAGAGCTCAAATATCCATAGAATCAAGTGCAACAATACCTCTCATGTCTCGGCGATCTATTAGGTGACCTGTTCGGCGATCGGAGTGGGGAACGTCGGGGCGAGCCAGGGGTGACAGGTGGTGAGGCGCGGGGGGAGCCCGCTGCCCCGGACACCGGCGACGCCTCCGCCGAACCTCGAGACATGCCACATTCTGATGAACCCTGAAGATGGAGTATTGGATAAGTTTTTGTGTTGTGAAAGGGATCAGGTAGTGGTGGACTCTTGTGGGTAGCGTGTGAACCGTCCGTCGCAAGTCAAGTCGCGGTCTTCCGCGTTCGTTTGTTTTGTCAGAAGGTGCTTGCGATTCTCCACTGTGTAGGTCAAATATTTGCGAGCGATAGACGAGATAAGACGAAGAAAATCGTAACGCATTACTTTTTACTACTTATTAATAAATCTGCCTAGTTTCATACGCCTGTCTGTCAGGTAGCATTCGTGTCAAAATTAAAAATGTATGGTAAAAAATTTTTGGATGCAAAATGTCCGCTCTGTCAGTCTTTTTCTTTTTGGGTCACTGACTAGTATACATTGACAGACTGAATTGTTTAGAAAAACATTTAAATTTTTAAATACCTACTGTTATTAATTATAGTTTTTTGTTACAAAAGCTTTTTCCTCGCGTTTTTTGTACCTACATGCATAGTGCTTAATTCATAGTCCATACCAAAATTTAATTCCGGTAATCCGTTTCATTGTTTTTACCGTGTAAAATATCTAATACGCCTTGAGACCGCCCAAAATGTTCCCCAAGTTCTCAAAAATCAAGCGAACATTGTTATGTTCGCTTGATTTTTGGGAACTCGGCAAGCATTTCAGTGTCAAAACAAACACCCTCTGTTATCGCACCTTATCATCGGCAGGATCCCTCTTAGTAAGCACGTCACCCTCTCGCTTCCTCTGCTCCTCCTTCAACCGCTCCGCTTTCCTCCATTTCGCTCGACGGTTTTGGAACCACACCTGATGACAAGAAAAACAAGATTTTATAACAATTCTAGGTGTTGCCAGCGGCTTCGCCCGATACAACTCGAAAATAATCCCACAGGAAAATAAAATCGGGATAAAAAGTATGCTATGTGTTAATCCAGAAAAAAAAACTAAAATCTGTTCAGTAGTTTTTGCGTGAAAGAGTAACAAACATCCATCCATACATACATACAGACTTACAAACTTTCTCGTTTATAATATTAGTAGGTTTGCTGGTGGCATTAAGTCCGCCTATGTTACCACTCTTGTGGTAACATAGGATATATATGTTTATTTAAGAGTGTCCATGGAGTTCCTTGCCCATTCTTCTTCAAAGAGATCTACGCTTTGAAATCGGCAACTGCAGTACTTTCACAAGTTATTATGCTTTGTGCCTGTAACTATAGCTTTGCTTTCTTTGTTTTTTTTTTGACATTCAAAAGTGCCAAATGTGAAATAAATATTTGAATTCTTCGAATTTGAAACAATAAGTTCAGTTTATTTGCGATTACTTTCTACGATTTTAATGAGCCATTTATTGAGTTTTTTGATTCTCATTGTGTCTGGGCTCATTTTTTGCAGATAGGATTGAAGGCGAAAAGTCTCTACTCTGTAAGAACAAAAATTAAGTTTTAAAGTATCACTACATAGTATAAAAAAGTCGCTTTCTCCGTCCCTATATCCCTATGTATGCTTAAATCTTTAAAACTACGCAACGGATTTTGATGCGGTTTTTAATAGGTAAAGTGATTCAAGAGGAAGGTTTTAGTATCTTTTTTGCACCCGTGCGAAGCCGGGCGGGTAACTAGTTATTTTATAAAATGATCAGTTCACACTTTCCCCGCGTGGTGGATTATATAGCCCATTCCCTCTCATACAGAGGATGTCCTAGTACACAGCGGTGGAATTTACAAAGGTAAAATATACAAAATTATGAATCTTGTATCCACAGTACCGTGGTATGGAATCCTCACATGATTTACGTTTATCGAAATAATACTATCATTTAACGGGAACATTGAGATTTTTGTACCAAAATTCACCATTTATAAACCTAATAATATTTTATTCCCATCATAAATACAACGAAATACAATTTATAGACTATCCCAGTAATCCTCAATAGGCGAGCTGTCACCACGGAACCCAGTAACAGCACATCATTACCACCCCATTTTGTACTCGTTATAACTCCAAGCCAACACAGATCATACAACCACTCTATCGCATAAGGGAACAGTTAAACGAAAACAACAAGACCTTTACACCAGAACCAAGTCTTTTCTACGAGAGATCTTGTTAAACTGGTCATGTCTTAATACCCGACAATTTAACAAGATCCCTGCTGTCAAACAAATTGTTAGATTCTGTAGATCTTGTTATGTTGGGGTAGTAAGCCGGTTAGCAAAATACGTCAGGGCCACATTTGCACTGCAATTTTCGCAATTTAGTTTTAATAAGCTTCGTTGGGTGAGTGCTGTGAAATCTAGGGGAGAATGTTAAAGTAGTTGTGGCAGTAGGTAAAAACGTAATTTATATTTTATTTAAAGATATCATTGGCAATTAACTCTGCTTTTAATAGTTTTACTTAAAGTAACTTTGGATTTTATATTTAGACCTCGAAGTTTCATATTATATTAATGTATAGATTACAAGCTGATGCCCGCGACTTCGTTCACGTGGAAATTTAAATATGTGACTAAGAATGTTTATAGTGGACCACCCTTATTACTTAAGGGTATAATAAATAGATAGTAGCCAATTCTCAGATCTACTGAATATGCATATAAAATTTCGTAAAAATCGGTCAAGCCGTTTCGGAGGAGTATGATCACTAACATTGTGACACGAGAATGTTATTTATATATATTGAAATATGGGCTCATTAGGTCGTACATTCATTACTAAAATCACAGTGCACAGCACACACACAAGCACGGGTAGACGCCATTTGTTACTGTTGCGGATACATCCTGGATGAGGCTGGCACAGAGCGTGAAGTGGACGTGAAGTTCGGCACAAGCACAGAATGTCTTATACCCAGTAGTGGGTAAAGTAGGGTTTTGGATGATGATGATGACTACAATATTAAAGTCACGTAAGCACGAATTTGTAGATTCATATTATATGTGCCTTATTATCAACTCTCATTAAAACAAGTAACCTAAAACAAACAAATTAACCAAACGCCTGTCTCCTCTACACGCTTAATCTTTGACCCTCTAAGAGTGCCACAGTCCCTTAACACCAGTAAGCTAATTTCGTTAAAATAATAATCTGCCCATAAGCCCGACCCGCCCTAATAGTTTTTATCTCTTACGAGGGTTGAATTAATATTTGAACGTGTCGAACACCCTTGTTCTACCACCCTTGTCGAGTTTATTGTTATTAGGGAAAATGAACCTTGCGGTATTTTTTGGTTATTAATTTTCTTGCAAAATTGAGGTACTGTAATGGTGGTCTGAGGGTTTATGGATGTCGTCGGGGCCGCGGGTTGTACACTAGTTAACGCGGCCTCGACATAGAGGGTTAAGAAGGAACATGGGTGGTTTTTAGTCAGTAGAAGTCTGACACTCCCTTTCGCTCTGCCCAAGAGCGGGAGAGGTTATTTGATGATTTTCCACCCGCCAAAAAAAAAAAAGTGTTTATGGATGTGGCTAATTTTGTATCTTAATTATGGGTTGGTGGTCGCGAGCGTTACCGCCGAGTATAAGATTGTTTAAAACTTAAAGTTATGAGTAAGGATATCTTCAAAACTAGCGGTGGAAAATTGTTATTCATGGTACGACTGATATCGTCAATTTAATGGCAAAGTTTTTGTCTTCGTCATTAATTTCAATAGAGCCTTTTGCTTTACATTTTATTATGAAATAAGTTATAACATTTTATCAGAAGTATTGGCTTAGTATAAGTAAGTGTAATTAAAATATACTAAAACCCTGAATATACCTACTCATTGAAATACTGATTACAGAAAGTAATAGGGTAGTTGACAAAAATCGAATTAGTCCGTCAGATAGATTTCGAAAACGTAAACAATACCTACATGAAGACGATACAGTGCTTCAAAAAGTCGCGCGAACGTCACAGTTTGGTACATTTTTTAACAGAAAGTGACGTCGATCTGTGACACGTTTTATTTTCGTAATTTTTTTATTAATTTGATAAAACAAAAAACACGTTTTCAATGTTTTTCGATAATACAACAGTCGGACTAAACAGAATCATATTTTTTCAGTCGGTCAAGTACCCTATTCAGTAATTTCATAGCAGGTGGCGGTCTGTGCCTACCCCCATGGAAAAAAGATGTCATCATCGTCAGCCTATAATATTCCCACTGCAGGGACTCAGGCCTCCTCTCTAGGAGAGGGATGGGCTATAATCCACCACGCGGGCCCAGTGCGGATTGGTAGATGTCACATATCCTCGAATTTTTGGTTCTAAGATACGATCCTCACGATGTCTTCCTTCACCGTTTTGAGAGCACTGGTGATGAAATAAATTACACAAAGTAATGCGCCTGCCTGGGTTCGAACCCACGACCAAGTGTTCGCCTGGCCACCACTGCTTTAAAAAAGATTGTAAGTATACGTAATTGAATGTTCTTTAATAATTTTCCCCTAATCATACAACATCAACGATCCATCAATCAACAACAACACAAATACTCTTAAACACAAAATTACCGATGTCATGATTCAAAAACCAATTCATCCTATCAACATCATTGTAGCCCAAAAACACATGCTGTTACTTCCAAACCAGCTTACCATGACCTCCCACCCTTAAACATGTGAAAATAAATGGGGATCTGGTAATATGGTCAGAAAGGAGGTGACTGCTTATATGACGAGTTATAAAAAAGTATGGAAGACGAAGACATTGGAGGAGCTGGAAACCGCTCAGGTCGATGTTCGGGTGTAGCCACGATTGCCTAGGTTAGTCCATGGATGGGTGACCACATTAATTACCGAGTTACCTCGCTAAGAACGTTAAACCGTTCGTCTCGGCCGTCATTTAAAGATCTTTGACAGCTCGAAAGTCTGACAACCAGTCTTACAAAAGAGTACTGTAGTATTTATTTATTTATTTATTTATTTAGGAACTCCAAAAAAGAATATACACAGATCATGTTAATTATAGTGAACGACAAAAGTATCAAGTAAGTGTACTCCTTCAGTTACAAGAGACCACAGCATGCACAATATAATCCAAATCTAAGATAACAGAGCTATACAGTAGGTACCAATTAAAAATACTATTAAATACAAAAAATAAAATCAAAACTCAATGTAACAATTAGAATCAATAATGATCAAGTGAATGTCAAGAATTAAAAAATCTATTATCTAGTGCTAACTGGGTTATGGAGGTCAGATAGGCTCTCGCCATGTAAAATACTGGTATTCAACTGCATCCGGGACTTTTAGCCGAATTGGTTGGGAAGATCGTAGAAAAATATATTTTGCGCCGACCACAAATTCCAACCGATTTCCTTTATAAAGAGATCTGTCATATAACAAACAGGGGTCAAAAATATCCAGTTGGGTTCGTCTCATTAAGGGGTGTGCACACTAGGGGTGCAGTAATTACCTTCTGTTGCCAAACGTGGATTGTTTGCCGTCCTTTACACGGCGCATTGAGTGCGCTTGCGTTAAATAATAACAAATATTGTTTGTATGAACTACGCTTAAGGGCGGCCAGTATAATAACGTCTTTTGTTTTGATACAATAGGGTAGGACTTATGAATAGGTGATATTGTGAATTGATTTTGAAGTGTTGATGTCATTTAATAATGAGTTTGGAGAGGTAACGATCTGATCATTTGCAACTTAATTCAGTGATATTTTCTTGGCTAAACGAGTTACAGTGAACTTTTGATGACGTCTGCCATTTTCATGATCAGAAAAAAAAATACATATATACCTACACTAGTGGACCTGACAGACGTCGTCTTGCTTGGACAGCAGCGCCACCTAACGAGTCCAATTATAAATCTAAACCATTCTCGAATCCACTTGAACACATATGAAAATCAAAATCGGTCCAGCCGTTTAGGAGGAATTCAGTGAGAAACACACGTACAGAAGAAATATATAATATACATATATAAGACTAGTTGTTGACAGCGGCTTCACCCGCTACAACTCAAAAATTATCCCACGGGAAGTTAAAATCGGAATAAAAACTATCCTCTGTGTTAATCCAGGTTATTAACTATCTGTGCACAAAATTTTATCTAAATCCGTTAAGCAGTTTTTGCGTGAAGAAGTAACACACTCACAAACTTTCGCCTTTATGATATTAGTGTGATAAGCACCATTTTTTCTTACACACTTTTTCTTACACGGTGTCCCACTGCTGAGCAAAGACCTTCCGTTTCTAAGTTTATATCTCATGAATCCTGTCCGATCTCGGGGCTTTTAAGCCCTGCAAAACATGATGAGATTGTCACACCACCTTCGCCGCGTTCGACTTCGGCAGCCCTTCCTCAAGCATCCAGTTTGTGACAATAAAAAAAGACTAAAAAATATTGTTAACTTTACTGACAGTAAACCGTAAGCCGTCTACCGTAACCGTATCGTAACCGTCTTTTCTGCAGAATAAGCACTATTCTTCCACTTTTGAACTGTTTAAAGTAAAAAATTTAATCCCTAAATAAGTGAAATGATTCCACGACTACATTTGCATTCAAAAAGAGACCACACAGTATTAACCAAAATCATATTCCAACTTTAATTCCTCTAGTTAGAAAACACATTTCAAAGCAGACATGATGTATGAAGTTGAAACAGAATTTAATTTGAAACGCAAAAAGTTTTAATTTAAACTCGCCACTTAGCACATAACTCGCGTGCATCACCTACTTAAAAGTTACTACCCCTTAATTGCGTCACCGCGAGTCATGTTTTAAAACACTTCATACGAGTTAACGCGAAAGTTAACGTTCAAGACTCATGGAAATATGTTAAGAAACCGCGGCGCAACTGTTTAAGGAGCGGGGAATGTTTTCGCGACTCGTTCTAAGTGACAGCTCGTGTGTTAAGGGGAGGTTTACGTTAAGTGATTACACGGTACGGTGGTTTGTTTTTACTTGATGGTTACATATGTCGATGTTTTTTAACGGCGATGGTAGAAATGCGCATAAAAATTTGTTTGATGGTGAATTTGCTCGCGAAGCCGCGAAGCATAAAGGATCTTTATTATTTTACAGGATGTATTTTCTTTGTTAAAAAAAAGATAATTTGTTTTATCTTTTTTTGATGGTTGTGGAGGTCAGATAGGCAGTCGCTCCATGTTAATTACTGGTATTCAGCTGCATCCGGTTAGACTGGAAGCCGGCCCCGATATACTTAGGAGGTTGATCATGGTCGTGGATAAAACGTCTATCAATAAGATGTTAAAACCACACCCTTAACATGTAAGACCCACACACTGCCACCATAATGGCGTCGCCGTCATACGGCAGCTAATTTGAGCAACTTGCCAATCTGTCGGGTACTCGATCACTTAGCTGGGAGGTTAAGTCATTACTTAACTTTGAACGGCAGTCTACGTCGCATGTTAGGCTGGTTACTTAGAAATAATGTTAAGTTGTGTTCTTATTTAAAAAACAAACAGAGTGTTTTCCTGAATTTAAGTTGGATGCGCTAAGGATATCCCGCGAAATTCGTTTTTTTTTTAACTTTTTTGTAATTTGTCGGTCAGTATCAGGTTGTATTCAACTATTCTACTAATATTATAAATGCGAAAGTTTGTAAGTATGGATGTTTGTTACTCTTTCAAGCAAAAACTACTGAACGGATTTGGATAAAATTTGGTACACAGATAGTTTATAACATGGATTAACACATAGGATAGTTTTTATCCCGATTTTAACTTCCAATTGGATATTTTTGGAGTTATAGCGGGCAAAGCTGCTGGCAACAGCTAGTCACTACGTATTACAAAAAAGTCCCCCGCCGCGTCTGTATGTCTGTTCGCGATAAGCTCAAAACCTACTGCACCGATTTTCATGCTGTCTTCACCAATGGATAGAGTGGTTGTCGAGAAAGGTTTAAGTATATAAGTTGACGCGGGCGAAGCCGCGGGTACCAGCTAGTGTTAAATTAAATAGACTTTACTGAGTAATAATTATTAAAATCACCAATACAACCCTCTTAGTTCATTTAACTTCTTTCAATGCCTTTTTCATCAAATAGTCACTCTATGCAATTGAATCAAGAGTATTGTAATCATGACTTTAATAATTATATAGATCTCTATACATACATACGCATTACGTGCGCGAATCATATTTTAATCAACGTAAAACCTGACACTGACCTTCAAATTGCAAAAAAAAAGTAAGAAAATTTGAATTTCGCGGACTACCTTGGCGCATCCACCTTAAAATCAAAAAACTCACTCAAAATAGGATTTGCAGAACTAGTGAGCATAACTTAGCTAGCTAAGCACGCGTTCTAACTTATTAAGGGTTTTGACTGACACCAGTCAAAAGTAGTTTTTTACCGATTGACAGTTTTAACTGTAAAATATTATGTACCGATTGGTTGACGGTTTCGTGAAGGGTCCCTTTATATAAGAAAGTTCCAAAGAACAAATTAATAAACACATACTAATCCTAATACCTACAGTCATAAGCTGAAACAAATTAATCCCATATATATTAAAATTAACATAATAATAAGCGAAATATTCCCAAAACTGATTACGTACAATCTACTTATCCACGAAACGGCGGATGTTTCATGTGGTGTGGTGTTAAGTTTTTCATCACATGATTAGGGGCAAATTGCCCCCCCCCCCCTTTTGCCACCCTTAGGGATCCGGCAAATCTACCGTTATCCCTACTAAGACCCGAGGAGCTTACTTAACTCGCGGTTCGACGATGTGTTAAGATTTGAGGTGGCATTTTAAAATGAAGGTTGAAAAAACAAAGTATTCCAATCTGAGCACCGATTTTTAGAGCACCAAAGCTATTCCCATCTGAGCACCAAGAATATTTTGACGTGGTGGTCTAATGGGAACAATAAAAAATATTTAATTTAATTCCCATCTGAGCACCTACGATTTGGTAGCTGGTGTATAATAAAAGTTTCAGTCCAAACAAAGCACACGTGCAAAAAATCACGGCCAAGCCACACCGAAAAACAAACAAAAAAACTCCATACTATATTCCATTTACAAACTACCGCCTCCACGTTTAATCTGTTTCGCGGTCCAACCGCTGTGTAATTAGATTCCAACGCAGAGTGGTGTAATTCGCGCAAAATGGAAGACATATCGCAGATAACATGTTTACAAGAAATTATCTGAGGGATCAAATCGGCTGGATTAACTTGCAGTCGTGTGTTTGGAGACAGTTGTATTGGTTCTGATGTTGAGTGTCTAGTTTGCTTAGTAATTTTGCAGTCTATGCTGTGTAATGAGGAATAGAACACAATATTTAAAGATGGAAAGATTTTTATGCAGTTTGTCTAAATAAAGAAAGAAAGAAAACCTATTTTATTCTGAATATGCCACAAAAAACACCAAAAATGTAAATTAGCCACGAGCATAACTGACATGGACACTCACTCACTATACCTATCCCCCCCCGCTCTTGGGCAGAGCGAAAGGGAGTGTCATACTTCTACTGACTAAAAACCACCCATGTTCCTTCTTAGCCCTCTATGTCGAGGCCGCGATAACTAGTGTACAACCCGCGGCCGTCCCGTTGGTTACCCTTCGGGTAAAAAAACTCTACAAAAGTAGTGTCATCGTGTCCACTGCTGGCCATACGCCTCCCATAAGTGTAACCTTCACCAAATTATGGGTCCACTTAGTGCGAGGTATTCCAGCGCAATATACGTACGAGTATATTAGAGGGTAACTGTTCTAAATATTAGAAACTGCTAATTATAAGTAACACTTCAACTTAGCCAAACTCCAATTATTCTCACTGTCTCAAGTTTATCATACGCCAAATATTTGTCAATGCTAATTCGTCCTGCATGACACGCGCACGCACCGAAGGGGTTAACAATGAGGGTCCTTTCAGTTTATTTTACTTTACTTCTAACAGTAGCACCTCATAAGCAACCATATCGCAACGACGATAAAGATCAATTTGAATTTGACAGACAATAAGGGTTACAGCAAGGGTTATACCATCACGCACTTGTTACTAGTGCCGTCGCACGGGTATAGTGTTGCGACAAATTGTATTAATTCCTCATTTCATGTTATGACAAATAATGTTAAAACTGTAAGTTGTAGGAATGCTGCAGGGTTGAGGGTCGGGGATGGTCGCAAGACGTATGCGTAAATCCTGCAGTTGACAATGATGCGGATTAAGATAAAATTACGATCTGAGAAGGTTTTGACGAATACATTATGGTTTTGATGTCCTCTCTTTGGTATTGTTAAAATATAATAACTTGTAAAAGTACTGGAGTTGCCCATTCTACGTTCGTACGTATTTTAGACCGGACACCGAAAACTGACCAAAACTTCAGTAGGTAAGATCGTATGACTTCAATTTCGTATCTGCTTAGTTACCTATTGTTTTTTAGGGTTCCGTACCTCAAAAGGTAAAAACGGAACCCTTATAGGATCACTTTGTTGTCCGTCTGTCTGTCTGTCTGTCTGTCTGTCTGTCTGTCTAGACCTTTTTTCTCAGGAACGCGTGGAGGTATCAAGCTGAAATTCATATCAAATACTCAAGTCTATGGTCTCTTGGAGCTGTGAAAAAATCAAACTTCTAAGTCAACGCGATCAAAAGATACTCCCGTTTATGCCGCAAATTTTCGACACTCGCAAGGGAATCAAAACCTACAGGGTACTTCCCGTGAACTCAGAATCTTGAAATTTGGTACGAAGCAACGTCTAAACACAGATAAAGGAAAAATTGCGAAAAGCATAAATTTTTAGTTACATCATATAATAAAAATATTTTTAAGTTGAAATTTTCACTGAATGTGTCTCTCTGTTGCTGCTATAACAAAAAATAAAAAGCGACTCCCCTACTACGATGGTACGGAACCCTTCATGTGCGAGTAGGACTCGCACTTGGCCGGTTTTTTTATATTTTTTAATTCCAAACACCACTCATTCACTCAAGCATCATTTAAATCAACCTTCCAATTTTATTGTTTTTTCAAAAGGTGACAGATTTCATTTTCACCCCTGATTTGATTTGAGTAGGAAAATGATTGATAAAGTAGATAGGTATAACACGCCAAGTGCGTGTCGCGTGAAAACTTGACTCGAGTGACTACAAAAAGAAAATTAAAATGAGTGGAAATATAGGAACGAGTGTATCCGATATTGCTCTGGCGCGGCACCACTCAAAGTGCCGCACCAGAGCAATATCGGATCGTAAAGGCACTTTTTCACCCCGTCATTTTTTTTGGGGGGTGGGAAATCATCAGATAACCCCTCCCGCTCTCGGGCAGCGCGAAAGGGAGTGTCAGACTTCTACTGACTAAAAACCACAAAAAAAAGGCAGGAGAAAAATGATGGAAAGTCATAAACGTAACGTTGCAGTACGCAACATAGTGCCGTATGTTTTTATAATTTTTGTGTTGACAAGAGTTCGATATGACGCGTCGTTTACTCCGGTCGCACGCCGCGCCGCGCGCCGGTAGGGTTGCACCGAACGCCCCGTGTACGCCCTCGGGGTGTTGGCTAATTGGTTTTATGTTAGTACAACACTATTTTAGATTTTTTATTGTTGTTTTATTAACAAAGTAATTGTAGATACTTAGTACTTGTTGTGAAATAAATTAACTGAAGCAAGAACATTTAGTTATTGATTCATGTTGTTTTTCATTTTGTTTTTGATTTTGTTTGGTTTTTCGCCAAAGATTAATATATTCAGAATTTGGTTGGTGACTATAAAATCATCTTGTATAACAATGATTTTGGAAAAAAAAACCCTATGTTATGAACAGACCATGTCTAAAACAGTAAGGAATAGTTTAAAATAATAAATAAACCACATTCTACGAGTAAAGCTGTCCACTTCGTCGTTGTTGTGAAACTTTAACCCTAGCAACTTTTAAAACAGAGTTTAGTTTGTGCTGATCACGTTCACCTACATTCGTCCCACTCGACGAAAAGTCGAGATACGACAGTCTCATAATATTTTATTAAACACAAGTTCAGTGAGAGCAGTGGTGGCTCACAGTGGTTGCGGCCCAGACTTACGAACAGTAAGTCGTGGATTCGAACCCAGGCAGTCGCATTACTTTGTGTAATTTATTTCATCACCAGTGCTCTCAAAACGGTGAAGGAAAACATCGTGAGGAAACCGGCATGTCTTAGAACCAAAAAATTCGAAGATATGTGACATCTACCAACCCGCACTGGGCCCGCGTGGTAGATTATATCCCATTCCCTCTCAAAGAGAGGCCTGTGTCCCAGCAGTGGGAACATTATAGGCTGATGATGATGATGAATCATAAGTTCACAGGTCTCGTTGCAAACGTGACCGGTGAGCACTTTTTTTTCGGGAGGTGGGAAATTGTCAAATAACTCGTCCTTCTCTGGGGAGAGCGAAAGAAAGAAGTGTCAGACTTCTACTGATTAATAACCACCCATGTTCCTTCTAAGCCCTTTGTATCGAGGCCGCGGTATCTCTTTCGAACAACCCGCAGTCCCGACGGGGAGTTATATACCTTTCGGGTACAGCCTACTAAAGTGTGTTACTACGATATTATATTATATTTATCAATCAGAAGATAACAAACTTTTCACCAACAAATCCCAGACAAAAAATATGGCCTACTCACATTAAAACAAACAACAAATTTAAAAAAAACCTTACATTATAAACAACACAAATCTCAACAATTTACTTCACCACTCGAACTAGAAACAAATAATAATTAAGTAGGTACTCGTTACTGGCAACCCTAACACAAGTATTTTGAGTACCATTATAAAGCTGTGTTGTTTACACGCTTGGCAACCCTATTGTTTTATAACACGAGTGGTTCTACACGTCACAGAGGGGAGTTATAATTTTTTTCAAGTGTTTTGTTTTTTGTTTTTGATTTTTGGATTCGGATCTGTCATTTTTGTTTTGAAGAGATGTGAATTTGGGATGCTTGAGAATTTGTCAATTGTTTTATGTTTGTTGTTAGATTAGGTTCAGTTCTGAGGAGGTACAGGCTACCTTAAATAATATAATGACTATTGAGAATGTGATTAGCTTTACCTACCAACAAACCGACAAAAATCTAGGGAAAGGGTTCCACAGTGGGCCGCGGGTTGTACACTAGTTATCGCGGCCTCGACATAGAGGGCTAAGAAGGAACATGGGTGGTTTTTAGTCAGTAGAAGTCTGACAACCTTTCGCTCTGCTCAAGAGCGGGACCCCTTATTTGGTGATTTTTCACCCGCCAAAAAAAAAAAGGGTTCTACAGTGCATGCATGACCAGAGCACTTAGACAAAGAAACATTCGGTCAGCTACCAAAAGCCTTACCTATCTCAATCCTGTTAAAGTTATTGAGGAAATTCGAAACACTGATAAGACTGGACTTTAGGACCAGTAACTACCCGTATCGACTGTCAACGATCTACAGCATGACACCCGGGACCAACGGCTTAATATTTTCAACGCTGATTTCGAGGTCCGGATGAAGATCGGTATGTGATGAATGGTCACCACGGTTATTTTTAAGGTTAAGCCGCATTTGCCTGGGTACTGACCCAGGTAAACGCGCGCGGCTTAACCTTAACAATCAAACCCGTGCGTGCGGCTGTTATAATTTAAAACGAAATCCTCTTCACATTTCAATTTCCATTGCAATAGGGTATTTCACCACAAATCTAATTAGTCCGTCTGTTAGATTATCGAAAAATATTGGATACGTGTTTTTTGTTTTAACAAATTAATAAAAATTGACGTAAATAAAACGTGTGAATGGTCATGAGTGGGGGCTTCTGACGTCACTTTGTGGGTAAAAACAGTACTAACCTTGTGACGTCACACGACTTGACACGACTTTTCGAAGCACTATATCGTCTTCATCTTTTGTTTAAGTGAAAAAAGAAAATATACGTGTCTATTATTTTTTTTTAATCTATGACGGACGGACCAATTAGATTTTTTTTGGTGAAATATCTTATTGCTCCAAAGGTTGATAATTTTTTTAGGAGTAACAATATAGCTGTACCTATCTGCATTTTATATAACAATACGAGGGCGGGTCAATAAGTCCGTGACTTTTGGAATAAAACACAGATTTTTTGATAAAAAAATAATTTTATTTTTCAACGTAGTCTCCCTTGAGCTCTATACACTTTGTCCAACGCTTCTCCAATTTTTTTATCCTTTCCAAAAAAAAATGATTTGTCGAGGTCCTCAAAATAGGCCTTTGTTTGCGAGATGACTTCATCATTGGAGTCAAATATTTTTCCACCAAGCCATTTCTTCAGGTTTGGGAACAAGAAGTAGTCGCTCGGAGCCAAATCTGGAGAATAGGGCGGATGAGGGAGCAATTCATAGCCCAATTCATGGATTTTTGCCATGGCAACTGCACATGTGTGCACCGTTTTTTTTTTTTTTTTTGGTGGGTGTAAAATCCCGCTCTTGGGCAGAGCGAAAGGGAGTGTCAGACTTCTACTGACTAAAAACCACCCATGTTCCTTCTTCGCCCTCTATGTCGAGGCCGCGATAACCGGTGGACTACACGCGGCCCCGACAGGCGTTGGCCCTTTCGGGCCCCTCCCATGTTGCTGACATCTCTTTGAGGCGCGCGTGGAACACGAACGCGCCGTCGACACGGCCTGTTTTCGTCGTGAGACGGACGGACGGCGAGTTAGCCCATCACTCACCGTCCACAGGCCCGCGTCTACGGTGGCCGGAGGTCATCGCGGGACCCCCGACGCCCGGAGCGCCTCCCGCGGCGGCTGGGACGAGAGGTTCTCTCCCTCTCGCGTTCCGCCTCCTCCTTCGCTAGCATCACTGCTTCGCAGAAGGAGGCGACGGCGTCCCATTCCTCCTCGCCCCGGACCATGGCTTGCACCAGGGCCGGGCGCGAGAGGTCGCCGCCGCCGATCGCCGCTACGAGAACACGGCGGGGCTCCGCCCAAGCGGGGCACACCTCCACTGTGTGCTCCACCGTGTCCTCCGGCCGATCCTCACAATGGTGGCATCCGGGCGTTTCCTCCCGCCTGATTCGGTGCAGGTACCTCCCGAAACAACCGTGTCCGGTGAGGACCTGCGTCAGACGGAAGGTGAGGGCGCCGTGGCGCCTCTCAAGCCACTCCTCAAAGAGGGGACTTACCGCCACTAACATGTGTGCTCACTTGCATTGTCTTGGTGGAAAAGAAGTTTTTTCTTGACCAAATGAGGTCGGTTTTTTTTCAAATCGTCATTGAATCGGTCCAATAAGTTGACATAATATTCTATCTTTTGAAGGTAGTCAATGTGGATTATCCCGCGTGCATCCCAAAAAACAGTCGCCATAACTTTATTGGCTGACAAACCCACCTTGGCCTTCTTTGGCGCCGATTCACCCTTAGAAACCCACTGTTTTGACTGTTGTTTGGTCTCTGGTGTGTTGTGATGGATCCATGTTTCGTCCACGGTTACAAAACGGCCCAAAAACTCCTCCATATTGCGATTAAACAACGCCAAACCTTCCTGTGAAGTTGTTACACGATTGCGTTTGTGGTCGACTGTGAGCAAACGCGGCACCCATCTTGCAGAAAGCTTTCTCATGCCCAAGTGATAATTCAAAATTGAAACCACTGAGCCATGCGAGATCCCTACGGCTTCCACAATCTCTCGCACTTTCAATCTTCGGTCGGCCAACACCATATCATGATTTTTTTTCGATTGTTTCGGGTGTAGAGACCTCAATTGGGCGTCCAGGACGTTCGGCATCTTCAGTGCTTGTACGGCCACAACGAAATTCAGTAAACCACTTTTTTACCATTGAAATCGATGGTGCAGAGTCCCCATAGTATTTATCAAGCTTAGCCTTGGTCTCGGTAATGGTTTTTTTTCGCAAGAAATTATGCTTAATAAGCACACGAAATTCACTTTTTTCCATTTTCTCCTCAAATTAGATAGTCTGATAAAAATAGCTGTCAAACACAAACTAACTGACGCAGCAAGTTTAAATTTTGACAGGAGTCAACTGACAGATGCCTGTTGACAGGAGCAGTGTTGCTGTTTCAGTAAAGAGGTCAGAAATTCAAAAAGTCACGGACTTATTGACCCGCCCTCGCAGTTTAACAAACTTTGATTTGAAAGTCAATGTTTGGCATTTGTTGAAACATGGTTGAAACAGGTATCTCCATGCACGTAAAAAGGTGTTTGTAAGTAAATAAAATAGGCACTTACAGAGATCTCAATGTTTTTTCGTTAACAACGTACGAATACCAGGAAAAGAACTAAAAATAGTTAATTCCCGTAAAAGGACAAGACATTAAAAATAGCACAATATCCCAATCACTTATCGGCTACTGCTAGCTAATACATTCGCGTGGCGCCGCTCGCTCTCACCCGCCCCGCTGTAATCCAATATGGCGGACAGCTGCTCCCAAAAGCTTCCTTTTTATATTTTTCGGCCGAATTATCACCGACACTCTGCAGCCGGACGGGGATGCGAATCAAATTGAAAGCCGACTCAATTATATTACCCAAGCTCTTTCAGGGCTGTCGAAGATTTCGTGGTTGTTTGACGTGTCTTTGTGGCGAGGTTAAGTCATATGTCAAGAACTTGGCAGTCAGGGTTGCTGGCCAGCTTATCATGATGACGATGAAGAACTTAAGGGCGAATTCTGTTAATTAGATGATTTGCATAGATCATTGACCATGTCCATTATAGAGAAGTGCTTCAAATGTCTTTGTGTGTGTGCGTGTTTTTTTTTATTGGGACAAGACCGACACACTCTTCCCAAACCAATGCAATTCCTGAAAGCCAGAATCAACAGTGGCGACCACCAGAAAATAAATAGATACACAGACATTTTATGTTTTTCTTAAAACATGCAGGAATCATAAAGTATCTGTGCCTTCTGCTTCTGTCAAATACATCAGTCTCATTTATTAAACGTTTTCGTTCATTTACCAACCATTCCGATTCATCCAGCAAATACCTATACCAAATCCCCGAGTACTCTACACACGCGACACCCCTTAATCCCAGCAGAACGTGCGGTAAGGTGTGAGCGGGGGTGAGGCGCGCGGGCTCGGGGTAACAGCCTCATACCGTAATACCATTCCGAGATGAGCGACTTAAACGCGTTACAGACCACCAGTGCTACCTGACCCGCCCCTCCCCCCGCACCACTCAGAAATACCACTGATATTGAAACAAACCAATGAAGTATTGGAGTCCAATCTAATATGGACATACGCGTTCAATTCTCAACTGTTTTGGTAGTTTTGCCAACGAAGTCGAGTGGAGTGACTTTTGACAATGGTAGTTAACTAATGGAAGTGGATGCTCGAAAATTGGATAGATATTGTCTTACGTGGCTCGTGGCTGATGGCTGGTGGTTACGTCGATTGGCTCTGTTATGGAGGAGTCCGGTCAATGCTGACGTTTGACGTTTGATTGTAATTACGTTGGTAACTTTAGAGTTAGGCTTCAGTTGCAGCGATGTATGGGGAGTGGGAGTAATTAAGTGGAGTACGTAAAGGGGACATCAGATCTCCAATGCTGCAGTCAAGTTGAATTTAGGTTGGAAGGGTTAAATAATTAAATTGCACGAAGCTTAGGTATTTTAATTTCAAAGCTATGGTTGACGATGGCTAACAATACTTCCTCGCGTGGTCCTATGTACACCACTCTCGAATAGCAGAGACTTTAGTCTTATCTAGCACAAAAATAAAACTTGTGACCGGACCCAGAACTGCTGATTACAATAAATCCCGGTAAAACATAGCATATGAAACCGAATGCCCGATAAGATTTTCAATTGGTAAATATTATATGACTCTCTATCTCTTACTAAACGAACGTTTTAAGGGAAGAAATAACGAAAATTGATATCAAGCTCATGTTTAAAACCAAGTGGCTAGCGTGGGTTATAGTCACTAATCTGCTGACTGAATTAAATATTGTAATAAAAATAATAATTTAATAGACATGTGATGCGGATGAATGCCGTGAGGAAAGGTTTGAGTATGAATATGTTTGGGTATGAGCATAGAGCAGCGGTGGCCCAGTGGTATCGGCCCCGATTTACGAACAGTAGGTCGTGGGTTCGAATCCGGACAGGCGCATTACTTTGTGTAATTTATTTCATCACCGCTGCTCTCAAAACGGTGAAGGAAAACATCGTGAGGAAACCGGCATGTCTTAAAATCAAAAAATTCGAAGACATGTGACATCTACCAACCCGCACTGGGCCCGCGTGGTAGATTATAGCCCATCCCTCTCCTAGAGAGGAGGCCTAAGTTCCTGCAGTGGGAACATTATAGGCTGATGATGATGATGATGATGAGCATAGAGGAAGATCAGAGGAAGATCATTCATTGATATGGTAACAACAGGATGGCTGAGCTTTCATACAAGCCCAAAATCTTGACTTGCCCTTATAACCTACTACTTTTTATGATGTTAGGGTTTCTGAACAGCCTACTAGCCCAAATGGGCTTTTGTTTTTGGGGTTGGAAAATCATCAAATAAGTGACAGACTTCTACTGACTAAAAACCACCCATATTCCTTCTTAGCCCTTTATGTCGACGCCGCGGTATCTCTTGCGAACAACCTGCAGCCCAGACGGGCATCGGCCCTTGCGAGTCCCTTCCAAGTTGCTGACATCTCTTTGAGACGACACAGCCTGTCGTCGTCATAAGACGGACGAATGGCGAGCCCAAATGGGCTTCCCGTATTGTTGGCACCACTGGAAAGGGGGTGTCTGTATTATAAAGGCATGGAAGAAGAAGAGGAAGACATGATTCGCAGGCCAGAAATAAATTGACATAAGGACAGGATTATAATGGTGATGACGATAAATAAGTATAGGTAAAAAAGTACTAGGAAATCAAAGTCCAAAAAGCTTATCGACACAAATCTCCTCTCGATATTTTATATGCACATCTTACAAACATAAAACAAGGTATCCACCAAACACTTAACAGGCATTATGATTCAGCAGTTACGTGCAATAAAAGTGTGGAGCCGAAGCGACAGGCAGCCACTAAATTGTGGCTGTTGGGGAAGCTACGACGGAATTGGGCAATTTTTATTTGGGCATAAATAAAACAGGAACGGTAGCGTGGAGCAATTTGACTAAAACAGGTGCGGTATTGCTTGGTTCACGGAGAGTACACTCTCGAGCAAATGTATGTATGCATTTTGTAAATGTCAAAAGTAATTTTTGTTTTTTCTCTCTAATTCTTCTTATTTTCTCTTTTAAAAGAAAGGAATCAGTGAACTTTTCCTGGCATTGTGATCAATATGAATTGTAAATGTATGTATTACGTAAACATGCAATACCTAGGTTCTTATAGCTATATTCATTATAAATTATAATATAATATAAGATTTTTTAAATGTAATAGGAATGTTTACAGACTTAAAAAAATATGATTCTAATTCCGTCTTTTAGATTATCGAAAAATATTGGATACGTATTTTTTGTTTTATCAAATCAATAAAAATAGGCGAAGATACAACGCGTCATAGATTTGAGTGGGGGGTTGTGACGTCACTCACCGGTAAAGAATGTCATACTGAGTTTTCAAAGAACTGTATCATCTTCATTGTTTGTTTACGTGAAAAAAGAAATAATACGTATCCCATATTTTCTGGAAATCTATCTGACGGACTAAAATAATTAGATTTTTTTTTGCTATCTGTATTACTGTGTACAAAGTCCTCACCATGGAATTAAGGTTTTCAATAAGAAAACCCAGTTTTGGGTTAAGCTTTCCGTTTTACATACCCACATAAGATATAATGTTGCAATTTGTCTGTATGTTCTCGCAACAAAGAATAAGCAATTTTCTGGAAAGAAGAACTTTTAGTAATAGTAAAGATTTTATAACACTGCCATCGTAACAACAATCCTACAATCAACTTCGACAATCACTTTTAAAAAGTTCATAAGTCGACATATTTGTAATCGTGAGTACCTAAGCGTTCCGATACAGCGAGTAGGTGTATCGGAACGCTTAGGTACCAAACCGGTTACGCAAACTGTAGAATTCGTTGTGAAAATGGGTTGAAATCGCGATATCATTTATTCTACTCTAAAGAAGAATTCTTGATATCCTACGGTACTTATTGCACTTTTAAGATCAACAATTTTAGATTGGTACGGGAAAACTAAATTATCTAGTTCATGTTCATTCAAAAAGTCTAAGAACAGTTCTTACCAAGGGGTTTCGTCCCCTTGGTAAGGACTGTTGTTCGATTTTCGGGCCACTAATTACATTTAACGACTATCAAAGATCTTAAAGTGCAACCGGGACTAAAAATTTCACGTTATTACCAAAACTAGGTATATAATAGATGGACAGAGACTCCCATTCAACTTACACAAGCCCGACATGGCATTTCGCATTCTACCTTACGAGGCTGTCTGCAGCCTAGTCAACTATCTAGTGGATGCGTTTTAAGTGTCGACCTGAGTGACTATTATAATTTAGTTCTCCTCGCTTCAACTATGAAATTAAATAGTTCCATAACAGATCTAAGGCATAACCTTCTTCCATTCGGCTCAATTTCCAAAAAGGCTTTTTGACCCTCGTTCATGTCCGGAGTACGATACGAACCACTCGCATTACTCGGTCTCCAGTTCAATATCATTCACTCTCCGATCTGCGCAATGCAGGCTGGCAAAAAAAATAAATCGAAAATGAATTTTGGTTGGCAAACTCTATATTGAATCTAAATGGATTTTTCTCTCGAAGTTTTGTAAAAATTGAGTTAAAGTTAAGTTAGTGATAAAAGTTATTAGTTTCAATCTTCTTTTCAATTCTTTTGCTTCACTTGATGTGGAACCACCTGTATGAAGACTTCTATTAATACTTTTATCATGGTAGTTAGATTAAGAGTTACACCGGTTCTCCCTATTCTTACTAATAAGTTCCTTAGGTAGCTCCTTACTGATGAAAATACACCTGCACTCAGGCGAAGCCTCAAGTAAAAGCTAACTTGTCTTGTATAAAATGTTCAAATTGCTGCAACTACCAGTTACCTGGGGGTCCAAAATGGCCACTTTATCAGATCAATATATGAATTGCGTTAAATAGCGTAAAATAGACCTAACACAATAGTAATGCGTCTGCACATTTAGGAAAATAGATCATAATAGGAAAATAATATGAATTGTGTTTAAATTCGTAAAATGGTCACAGACGCAGTTACTATGATAAAAAGTCCATTTTATGATTTTTAACGCAATTCATATTAAGTATGATCTGCTAAAGCGGCCGTTTTAGACCCCCTGGTGCAGTTCCAATCATTAATTTACACTCAATTTTTTTTTCGATGATTATTCCATTTTTGCAAGTCTTGTAAAAAAAATGTCATTAATATACGCTCAATTTTTTTTTCGGTTGGTATTTATTTTTAGATTATATTCCATGTTTGCAAGTCGGTACTAAAATGACATACGTTCAATCAAAATCTTAAACGCCATTTGCATGTTTATGATAGATAGATCTGGCATAAAATATAACCCTCACATTCGACGTTATACGCGATAAACATATGCTTTAAGAGGCAAGTGACTGAACGATCACGTGACGCTCAATATCCAAGAACATGAGAGGTGTCTAGGTAAACCAAGAGACATAATAAACCACGCAGGAAAGAAAACGACCCATAGTAGTAAAATTAAAACATTAAACCTTGTATTTAAGAAAACACTTTATAAATATATATATATATATATATATATATAAAAAGATAAAGTTGTAACCCCTGATATCTCCGTGACTAAAACGTATGGTCCAGAACAAAAAAGAATATCGCAATGACAGGGTGGCCTCTTATTCCCATCAAAGACTTTTACACCAATCATGTGAACTTTGCCAACAAAGGTGTAGTATCAAGTAAAACGTCACTTTGATGTCCAAATTATTGTAAATTCATCAAGTTTATCGTTTTAGTTTGTTTTTATCAATAAACATTCACATTCCTAAGTATACCCCTTATTTACACTGTCTAAGACAGTAACCATTCCTGAACGACATGAGTATATGAGTCAGGCGACGTTTCTGAACGTTATTGAGTCGGACAGGTTAGACGTTGCGCGGTAGCGACGCACGTAAATTCTACATTTTATGTAGAACGTGAGGGTTGAAGGGGAATATGATTTTGTAGGGTTAAGAGAAGTGGATTGTATGTGAGTGTAAGTGTGTTTGGTGGTAGTGTTAAGTAATTGTAGTATTTTAAGTGGATCATAACAAAGTGACTTATCCATTAGCATTAACGTTAATGGAAAGATAGGTAATGCAAAACCCAAATTACATGACGCCGCTTTTGTTTGTAAAATGTTTGTTCTGTTTAGCATGCATATAAATATAATATAGTTTTATTTTGTAACTATTATTTTATCTCTTAATTCATCATCATCATCAACAGCCTATTAAAATGTTCACACTGCTGGGACAAAGGCCTCCTCTCTCTTTGAGAGGGAATGGGCTATAATCTACCACGCGGGCCCAGTGCGGATTGGTAGATGTCACATGTCTTCGAATGTTTGGTTCTAACCAGTTTCCTCACGATGTTTTCCTTCACCGTTTTGAGAGCAGCGCTGATGATATAAATTACACAAAGTAATGTGCCTGCTTGGGTTCGAACCCACGACCTACTGTTCGACAGTCGGGGCCGCCGCCACTGGGCCACCGCTGCTTAGTTAGTACCTTATATTTCAAGCAATGTTCATTTTATTTTCTTATTTAAATACCTTTATAATATTGATGCTGTCTTGGCTTTCGTACGTTTTTTCACGGGTGACCACGGAAAACCAGCGCTGTGCTGTGTCCCCATAGCACAGCACCATGCTGAGTGGTAACCTGCTTGTCGCAGTCACGACGTGCAACTTTTGTTTTATTTTCTCTGCATGTTGTTTTTTTTTAAATATTTGTAATGTGTTGTATGTGTATTGCTTTTTTAATGTCTCATTGTATGCTCGTCATGTTTCTGCGACAAATATTTTTTTTTCCTTTACTTTCCTTGTGTACTAACAAGTACACGTACATTTCACTTCATATGTTTAAGTCCAATGTAATTTAAATAGGGGGTCCCGAGTTGATTACAATTAACCAGGCAAATCCAGACTCTTGAAATTGAAATTCTTGTGGTGTGGTTGTGTGTGGTGGTGTTTGTGTGGTGTAGGTTCGCTCGGCCCGGGGATTGAATCCAGGCGCTTATGTTTAGCACACGCGCTTTCGACCACTCGTACAGTACAGTTGAGTCTTTATAATACAGGGTGTTTGGCAGAACGTTGAACATACTGGCCTGGCCTACCTGGCCCACTGGATATTATTAAAAAACATTTTATTCTTTCTTCTTGTTTCATCACTTTCTTAACTTTAAAGTGTAATTTTAATTAAAAATGGGTAAAACAGGCATTACTTTTTTTTTTAATCTTTTATGTTGGCAGATTCTTATAAAATTATTGCTTTTATTCAGATGTTAGCTAGAAAAAATGTTATGAGTCCTCAAACTTACAGAAAGATGGAAAAAATACTTAAATCTTAATTTCAACTTGCATTAAAAAAAAAAACTAAAATGATTGAGGAGTTACAATTCTAGCAAAACATTCCTAGTGTGTGAGCTTTCTAATGGTATGTAAATTGCTTTTATAAAAAAACAACTTTAAGAGTTATTTCATAATTTTATCAAGTAGGACATTTTTGACGAAACTCTACCTTTACGGAAAGTGAAATGTTTTGCGAAATTTAATACTACAAGGTTGGTAAAAATTTAAAATCCAAAAAAAAAAAAAAAAAAAAAATCAAACAAAAAAAAACAAACAAATCAAAAACCAAAACAAAAAATCACCAAACCAAAAATCCAAACCCCAAAAACCAAAACCCAATCCTTCAAATTTATAATCCTTAACGAAAACTTACTCCTGTAAATACTTGTTAATAAATAATAATAATAAATACTTAATACTTGGTTTGTTACGCCCTCAATTCGCCAGTTTTGTTAAAGTCTGATATACTAGGGAACCTTGTGGGAATCTTGCATAGATAATAATGTAATGAATAATTTGTCGCAATTATTACAGAAACAGTACCCGTACAGGTACAATTAATACAACTAAACTAGCTTAATATCGCGCATGTGTTAGGAATATATTATTCATTCCTGAATCTACGTGAAACCCGGTTACGAATCAACACCATCACTCATTAATTACAATACACATGATATAACTAAGTACATAAATGACAAGGAATAATTAAATAGTTTTGTACCTAAATCCTGGTATTACTTGACTTATCTCTTTGACGTTTAATTTCCTATCAGCGTCATCATATCAGCCCGGAATCACCTAAACTAAACTCAGCTCGGGCGAAAACGTGTTCCCACTCCGACACATACGGTTCTCAATTACAAGTGAGAGTCAGACAAACTAACTATTGAAATTTCAACGAAAAGCCACAGGTACTAAAATCATTATAATTTTTAGATGCAATGAGGCGAAACCGGAGATTAAAGTTAAGGTTCGATTACGACTAGTTACTTTTCACCGTTTTTAAATTGGGAAAGTGCCTCCACATTATTCTCAAAGTACTGCAACTCCTGAAACAACAGTGGCGACCCCCCAAAAAAGTGCCGAGACAATGAAACTCGATGAAGTCCCAATGTTACTATCTTGAATCGAACGAAATTAATCAGAAAAGAATAGCGGAGGAAAAAGTAAAACATAATTTAAACTTCTTTTCATACTTATCACCCTTAGTGCCGCTCTCAGAGAACTTTTAGTAAACGTTTTGTACAAAACCTTTACTTAGTGATGGCCTAAGTAATCATTAAAGCTCTCTGAGTGCGGCAGTTAGACTCTGCAGAGTCATAAGATTGAAGTGTATACCTACACCGAAATGTGACAAACACTTTAGTACTGGTACCGTTGTCCAGAATTGCATCCATATCGGTTACCGATAAGCCCGACCCTTAAATTGCTGTGACGTTTAACAAAATATTTACCAGTTAATGTCTTTAGGTTGAAATAGAAGAATTGAAGGACTAACCTGTACTCTAGCCTCAGTGAGGTTAATCTTGAGCGCGAGATCTTCTCTGGTGAACACGTCGGGGTAGTGTGTCTGCGCAAACGCCGTCTCCAACTCCTCCAACTGTAAGTTATGCAGTGTTTAGTTAAATTGTTATTGAGAAATTAAAAATAAAACATTTATTTAACACAAGCTATTCAAATCTGATTTATTCTTTTGGATTTCAGTAATAACCCCAAGACTATTTTTGTCTAACTTAGATTTTTGTGCAACCTGGACTGTGTTGTTTGCTTCATTCAAGTTCTGGAGAGTGCAGTTATTAGTGCACGATGGGCAAGTTAGGAGGTGTGTCAAATCCTGTATTGGGGCTCTACACTCGCATTGTATACGAAATGGGTCGATTATCTAGCCAAATCGGCCGCTGCTTACTCACTAACTGGAACTGTCAGTTGTTCAAAGATTTGCTCAGCCACTGCAGTTCTTCGTTTAAGTAAATAATTTGTATTACCTGTTGCAATGTGAAGGTGGTGCGGTTGCGCCGCTGTTTCCGACGAACGAACGTGTCATCATGTATCGCCGGGTGATACGAGTAGCTCGTATCTGTGGAAAATTAATAACATTAATAAAAATGACTAGAAAACCGTCAGTGCGAAAGGCCTAGGGGTTGCACCTCATTTAGTTATTAACTAACGAACTGTTGCCCACGACCTGCGTGCGCGTGAAATTATTATTGAAGAAATTACTTCATTTTTCTGTTGTTGGAACTTGGATTTTGTTACCAATTTCATGAATTTGAATTTTGCACAGAACACTGAATAATATTCAAAAATAAAATTAAGACCATATACCAGCTATCTGCCAACCGGAACAAACTTAAAGATAGACAGCCATTAGAAAAAAAAACAAAACTTTGAAGCAGGCGGGGTCCATTCTATTTTCATTTCATAATTTCTCCGCCTTAACCCCGCCTGCTTTCAAGTTTTGTTTAATTTAAAATGTGCTTGTTTTTCAGTTTTTTCAGTCGGGTTTTTTAGTTTTGTAACTACTTTTTTTAATTTCCAATTGTTTAGTTCTTTTGTGTTGGTTCTTTCTTCGCAGATGATTTAACTTTTGTGTTTCTTTATAGGATTTGTAACTTTAAATTTTATAAACATATATAATAAGTAATACATTTGTAATCTCTCTTTAAAACCCTTCATTTTGATACCCTACTCGATGGTAACG
Organism: Diarsia rubi; assembly: GCA_932274075.1. Classification (NCBI taxonomy): domain Eukaryota; kingdom Metazoa; phylum Arthropoda; class Insecta; order Lepidoptera; family Noctuidae; genus Diarsia; species Diarsia rubi. The sequence continues at coordinate 15,105,675 of OW026431.1, forward strand.
GATTTATTTTTAAAATTCGCAATATGGCCCCCAAAACCCGCAATTTTTCTTTGTTTTTTGATCTTTATGCAGCCAGTGACACACGCGCAATCAAGGCAAATCTAACGACGTATATTTTATTCCAATCCCTTCCATCCGTTTAGGAGTTATAAGGGGACAAAAAAACAGAAATACATACATATATACACGCCAAACTCATAACCCTCCTTTAGGACTTCGCCGCAGTCGGTAAAAATGTGCTCTTGTTGTAAGTACCGTATATTTTTCCATATTCATTTGCATTCAGTTACTTCAATCTTATTAATTTGCACAGACTTATTTCAATACATCGTAAGTAACTAAACCTCATTCAAACAATTCAACATTCCAACGATTAAGACCCCAATGCACTGTCTCACCGGACATTTGCCTAGACAATCGCGTACCAGGAAGTACCGGGCCATTACCCGGGAGTGCCAGATCGCCTCCCCAGCATTTATTATAGCTATCTGAACGCATGTCCGCGGGAATTGATGAGGTGGAGACTCTGTGGGGTGTCTACGATTTGTGCGGAAAGAGGGATAAAGTTTTTGTCTAGGATAATATTAATTTCGTTTATTAATTTCTTCGTAAAAGTCTGTCGTGTTGATGGCAGTCGCTTCATATAGAATGCTAGTAATCAGATACATTGTTGGTCAATACGGTGAGCCCAACAGAGACAGTAAACGCCTAACTGGTTGTTTGGCGCAGTGGCTGAGCGATTGGCCTGTTGCGCTGAGTGTTGCGGGTTGAATTCCCGCACGGAACAAATATTTGTATGGCTTACAGATATATTTGTTTCGGGTCTGGGTGTATTTGTGTATTTGTGTATGTGAAGTTTAAATGTTTGTAAACGCACCCACGATACAGGAGGAATTCCTAGTGTGCGGCAAAGTTTTTTTTTTTCAAAAAAAATAAAAATCTTTAATTGTGTTAAGTCTTAGCAAATCTATCTGAGAAATCCTTAATCGAAGTTTTTCAGCTTATATTTACATAGCGATTATATTTTTCTTAAGCTACGCAATATTACCACTTTTGCCAAATTACACGTCGAAAACTGCCGTGCTACGCAAGTGCTACGAACTCCGTAGCACGTCTACGGTTTTCGTAGGCATTCTAATTTTCAATCTGCTTTGCAGTCTATACAAGTATGCGACATTTTTTTGCTTTGGTTCAGTACATAAACTCATATTTATATACTACTGTGGAAAACTAAAAAATAAGAAGGTATTTATATAATATATTTTTTTAATTATTAATTTTTATCATTTATTGGTACCTATGTTTTCTTTCTCATAATTATCACATCCTACCAACTATTTCCTAATGGTCGCCCTACAGTGACGCAATATATCGGGTGACAATGGCTAGGGCCGTCCACCCTAACGTTTCTATTATTCTTAGTATAATGTCGTTGAGAACATTACTTGACGAGAATTGCCCCTAATAGCTCTATTTCTGGCGATGACTTTACTTTTATTTGTGCGTGATAATAGATTTCGAGTAATTATGCGTGTATTTCAGTAAAAGCTACCGGTTTTTTGTATTGGATTTATTGTTTTACTGGAGAATATGATATGTATTTATATTTAATCTTATGTTGTAGCAAAGTAGTAGTCAAATAACTGCAGGATTGGTCTAGGAATATATTTAATTTTTTTTCAACATAATGTTACTTTTTAAAAAGTAGCTAGTCGAGCCTTAAGAAAAGACAAGAAAAAAATATGTTCTATCTATACACACAATTTTAATGTTATCTTTAGTACAGACGAACCAGCTTATAAGTAAGTATACAGGTAGAGATCTTTCAAATTCTAGTACACTGAACATATTGACTGCAATTTTGTCTTATAAAGCGTTACGCATTAAGCGGCTGATGTCAAACGGTGTATCATTTCACATCAGTCTCTAAATGTGTCTGTATAATCTTAAAAGTAGATGCAAGTTAGGTGGCTGTATACTTATTAGGTTATTCGACTGTACAAACACACTTCACCAGTAATGTTGAACTAGCTTGTGCCAGCGGATTCTCCTGCGTGGAGTTCGATAAATGTCTCACGGGATCATACTACCGGGATAAAAAGTATCATATGTGTCAATTCAGGTTATAACCTCCCTGTCTTTTAAATTTCATTCACATCCGTTTAGTAGTTAAAAGAGTAACAAACATCCATACTCACAAACTTTCGCATTTATAATATTAGTAGGAAGTAGGATACCTTTAGGGTTCAGTGGATAAATCGCTTGCCATCAGCCGCCCTAAGTTCAGACTGTTACAAAGTATTTCCAAATATAGGGATTCAGTTGGGAGTATTTACAACCACTAGAACAGTAAACCAAAAAAATCGGTCTAACAATAATCATCATCATCATCATCATCATCAGCCTATAATGTAGCAGGGACAGACCTCCTCTCTAGGAGAACGATGAGCTATAATCTACCATGCGTGCCCAGTACGGGTTGGTAGATATCACATTTCTTCGATTTTTTTTATTCCAAGACAGTTTTCCTTCACCGTGTTACACAAAGTAGCACTACTTGCCTGCCTGGATTCGAACCACCACTGGGCCACCGCTGCTGCTGCACAGTGCGGGTTGGTCAAACTTATTAGAAATAAATCTAATCAATTGCCAAACAAACCACAATTTTGGAAACCACTCAACCTGCAATAACCGTGGAAATCATTTCACTAATAATAAAAAAGTTCGCATTAAACTTATGTCGCGCAACTTCAAAGCAAGGCAGCGGAGACCTAATGGACTGGATTAATTGCTCCAATTTGTACCGTTGCGATTCACTCAGCGAATTTAATTTGTTATTCGCTTATCGTCGCGAATTTGTGATGTCACATACACACACATGTTCGGGACGGTTAATTTTGTATGAATGGCTTTTTGATCCTGAAAATTGGAAATGGTACTTCTCTTTTAGAGATTGAGGTATAAACTTGACCGTATGTTTATGAACATTTGATTACACCTGCTTTCTGAACTCTTAAACCCAGGCATTTCAGCTCATCCGCTTATCTCTTAAACTAACTTAACTATAATTAGATTAACTTAACTATAATTTAGATTTAAATGATGTAATTGTTTGTTTAATTTATATACCATAATTTAATTTTAGTCTCATTTATGGTTCGTAATTTTTAGTTAAGTTAGTTTTAGTTAACATTTTATTTGCATGCCTAATATTAGGTAGATTGTACAAGGCTCATCCTCGTTGTTTTCTAGCTTATTTTATGTACCTACAATTTTTGGAAAATAATTTTTTACTTACTTACTAAAAGTGAAAAAACTGTCCACAATTCAATATTAATATTGTGCAATGCAATGTACACCTCTTGTACCAGACGAGTATTCTGGGGTTGTAAGAAGTCTATCCTAGAAAATTATGAACATAATTTATATATCTATATCTGCATAACTTTTTGCGGAATATGCTTGTTCTTTTTTTTTTTTTTTTGGCGGGTGGAAAATCATCGAATAACCCCTCCCGCCCTTGGGCAGAGCGAAAGGCAGTGTCAGACTTCTACTGACTAAAAACCACCCATGTTCCTTCTTAGCCCTCTATGTCGAGGCCGCAATAACTAGTGTACAACCCTCGGCAATATGCTGGAGTCGGCTGCCAGTCTAACCGAATGCAGTTGAATACCAATAAATAAGATATGATAGTAGTTAGGTAGGAAGTAGGTAACAAGTGGGAGGTAGGTAGTAGGTGGGTAGATAGTACGTAGGTAGGTTGGAAAAAGGGCACTGCAACGCATGGCGGGTCCAAGTAAAACTTTTCAAATGATAAATATAATCTATTTTGGCAGAACGAAGTTCGCCGGGTGGAGGGGTGGGGGTTTGTGACGTCACCAACTGGCAAAAAATGTCATACTAATGTCTCAGAATATGACGTCACACGAGTTGTCAAAGTACTGTATCGTCTTCAATGTTTGTTTACGTGAAAAAAGAAGAAATACGTGTTCAATATTTTTTGGTAATCATTAAGACGGATTAATTAGTTTTTTTTTGTTAACTACCCTAAAAGGTATCAGTAAATTGTGTGAGGAATGTTAGGAAAGAGAAAGAAATCAATTCCACCGTGACGTCTAAACTGCCAGTCTAGAATTTACCTAGATTAGTAGTTGACTGTATGAAATAAAGAATTTATAAAACTAATAGCATTTATTATGTATAACACTTGGTATAACATTTTATAACAAACTGCCATCTTCTTTTCTAGACTTGCCATTTAATGCGTTTAAAGCCAAAGTAAAATCTAATCTTTGTTTAAAAGCGTACTATTCCATTAACGACTACTTAAATGATAAGAACAGTTGGTCGCTGAGTTGAACACAAGACAATGTTTGTTATTTATTTATGTTCTTTCTCCAAGATTAGTTTACTGATATGTTATGTCTTTTTTTTATTATTATTATATACTTTTTTATACTTGCCTTGTACTATTGTATCGAGTCTGGTTCTTCTAACCAACCTAACAGACAGATGTGTGCTGGGGAGTTTGTTCCGCCACTTCTTCTTTCCAGCAAAAACACTAGGAAGTGTCGAAGGGGGGGCGTTTTGGGGGACTGTCTCTTGTAAATAAGTAAAGTAAAGTAAATTTTGACGTTCGAAAAGTGCTGATTATCAGCCTAGTTTGAATAAATGAGTTTTGATTTTGATTTTGATTTTGATTAATTGATCCAATTTGTACCGTTGCGACTCACTTAGCGTACTTATAACACTTATTCGCTTACACAATGTGTGTCCGACTTTACTTTATTTTACTATGTCTTTAGTTGATGAACTGTACTTAAGTAATTGAGTGAAGACTGAGTAGATTGCTAGATAATATTTGCACTGTAACATTTAATAAATGCGTGGAGCATTCATTTATAAAAAAAGCATAGTGCCATAATGTTTGAAGGGTGAAGCAGAGTATATTTTGTTCCACAACTTCAGCAAACATTACATCAATGTGGCCTGTAGGTACTAGAACAATCTGTGTGTCAGGAGAAATAATATTTATTCTCACATTTAACCTGTTAAGTTAAAGTCTCATCTATCTGATGAAGCGCGAGAATATGAGAGAAAACCTACTAAAAAAAAAAGGTTTGGATGATTTTTTTTGAAGCTGTTTAATTTTGTTTTTGTCCCTTTTATATTTAATCATATTTTTATTCATCACCATTAGTCGTCTTGTACTACTAAAATAAATATATAGTTAATCAGTGTAGACTTTGGTTTTAATGACAATTTATGACTACAAAATTATATTGTCGAAAAAACTTCGACCAGGATTGCGCTACATTTTTCCCTCGAGTCTAAATATTAATATACTAACACTCACTTTACGCAAATCATTATTTAATTATATTGTAATTAAAATCCACAATTACCAACAAGACAGCGCCCTCGCCGTCCAGATTACACAGATTATAAATATTTTCATTAATTCAATGTGAATAATTGAGCACCCATCAACTTTGGTGTAGAAAAATCCCTCCGCAACGGAAATTAAAAAGTGTTTCACATCCGGCGGAAGTGGGTCCGGTCTGAGCTTGAGTGCAGCGGAAAAAGTTGGACGAAACCGGGTGGATTAACTAGCTTTCACGTTTAATGGAACGCTGTGCTAATAATAATTCGATATTTATAAGTTTTATGATTGTTTGGGAACAATTTGTTTATTTTTAGGCTAATTTTCATTTACTTAGGACCATACCTAAATCTTATATACTTGCAGACACCAGCAGTCCATTATCACCAAGAGGTACCGTTACCGAGCAACAAGAGATAAGGGAAAGTTACAGACATCTAGACTTATAAAGATTATAAAGAGGAAAGATTTGTATTTTTGTGTGTATGTTTGTAATGAATAAACTGAAACAGTACTGCGCCGATTTCAAAAGTTTTTTTACCATTAGAAAACTACATTCACCCTGAGTAACATAGGCGTATTATGCCTGTATTCCCACGGAAACGGGAACTACGCGGGTGAAACCGCGTGGCGTCCGCTAGTTGAAAATGTTTTTATTCGTCTTACTCCGGTTAGGCAGGAAACTCAAACTTAATGCATTTATTGGAAATAAACTATTACTGACACTTTTTAATGTCAAAATGAAGTCAGTTAAAAGGCGAAATTACAGCCCCAGTCTTAATGTCCAATAACTTGCCCCTTCGGGGCTGCGAGATGCTGTAGGAGATACCGCGGCCTCGACATAAAGGGCTAAGAAGGAACATGGGCGGTTTTTAGTAAGTAGAAGTCTCGCTCTGCCCAAGAGCGGGATTATTTGATGATTTCCCACACCCATTAAAAAATGTCCAATAACTTGTGAAAGTTCCATAGTTGTCCATTTCATAGCGTACATCTCTAAGGATAAGAATGGACAAGAAGAGCCATGAAAACCCAACATACATGAAAACAGTTTGGTAGAGGATAACACTATAAGATATTTAAAAAAACCTAAACAGTTATTAAAATGCAAATAGAAAACTAGCTTTCGTACCTGCCACTCTAACACCGTAGTTGCCAAACTAAGTAATCATCATCTGCCTAACCTTTTCCCAACTATATTGGGTATTTTACAGTATTTTACATGGAGCGACTGCCTATCTGACCTCCACAACCCAGTTAATACTAGGTAATACGATACCCTTTGGTAAGACTGGATGTCAGACTTTCAGGTCACTGACTACCGTAACGACTGCCAAAGATCTATATATGGCAGCCGGGACCAACAGCTTAACGTGCTTTCCGAGGCACGGAGGAAACTCGGTATGTAATGGGCGGTCACCCATCCACCGATCGACCTAGGCAAGCGCAGCTTAACCTAAAGATCGACCCGAGTGGCAGTTCTTATTAAGCCACGAGCTCCTAACTAAGTAATATAACTGACTATATAATATTACACCATTTACATGTAAAATACTTATGAAAAGCACTACGGAACGGTGAAATTAAGTAGTTTTCATGTGAAATGAAATACACTCGTACACGACTTGAAATTATTATATTAGTCTACGCTAACTAGATTCCTCAAATTTCATGTGGTTTTAACTGTACCTACTCGTAACATAGAATGTATTATATAACGGACCTTTCACGAAGTCGTCAACCAAGCTTATATGCATAAGCTCGCCGTCCGTCCGTCTTAGAACGACGACAAGCCGTGTCGACGGCGCGTTCGTGTTCCACGCGCGCTTCAAAGAGTTGTCAGCAACATGGGCCCAAAAGGGCCGACGCCCGTCGGGGCTGCGGGTTGTTCACAAGTTACCTCGGCCTCGACTTATAGGGGTAAGAAGGAACATGGGTGGTTTTTAGTCAGTAGAAGTCTGACACTCCCTTTCGCTCTGCCCAGAGCGGGAGGGGTTATTTGATGATTTTCCACCCGCCAAAAAAAAAAAAGCTTAAGTATTGCATACATGTTGTGAAGCAAAACATGTGAACACAACATAAGTAGGTGTAATAATTATAATACACCAATAGGGTATTTCATCAAAAAAATGTAATTAGTCCGTCTGTTAGATTATCGAAAAATATTGGATACGTGTTTTTTGTTTTATCAAATTAATAAAAATGGACGAAAATAAAACGTGTCAAAGATCATGAGTGGGGGCTTTTGACGTCACTTTGTTGGTAAAACGTACTTACCTTGTGACGTCACACGACTTGATGCGACTTTTCGAAGCACTTTTTTTGGTGAAATACCCAATTGATTTTACGAAGGTACAGTCAGGCATGAGCAATAATATGTATACCTACACTTCACAAAGTTCAAACGCAAATTTCTCATAAAATAACGATTGGAACTTTGAGATATGACCTACTTTATAATAATATGGGTTCCAAAATATAATATTAGTTTTGTTACGAACATGAAAATAAAATCAATATATAAGTCTAAATTTGCTTCAACCGTTGCTAAGTGTATAGGTACAAATAGGTGCTGCTAACTGTACACCAACAACTATATTGGTGTGCCCCTTTTTTTTGTGGGGTTTGAAACCATCAAATAACGTTATCAAATTACCTATGCTCTTGGGCAGAGAGAAAGGGAGTGTCAAACTTCTACTGATTAAAAACTGACCTTTTTAGCCCTTTATGTCGAGGCCGCGGTATCTCTTACAACATCCCGCAGCCCCGACGGGGTCGGTGTGCCCCTGTCCAGCAAACCTTGCTGTGTGTACATCAAACTAACTATCAATAAAGTAACGCACAAAATATTGCTTTGAAACGACAAACGACTTTTTGGAAGCGTATTTTCGTTCCGTTTTTATTTGAGGATGCTAAAACAAAGTTTACAGTAGAACTCAATGTAAAGCTTTCAAAACATTTTGCCGATAGATGCATTAAATAGTACAGACGTAAAGGTTTATTAAAAATATTGAATTAAAAACAAATAGCTATTGAAAAGGTTGTAACTTTGACTTCCAATATCTCTGTCACTAGGTATGGTCCCGAACAAAAAAAGGATTTCAACGACGGGGACACAAGTGCCTTTCGGCTTCATTAAAGGTCTTGATACAAATTATAAATACAAATGTATGCACCTAACCTTACCTGATTACTCGTTGCTCTAGTGCATGGATGGCAAACCCATTGATGGCACGTTACACAATGTTTTATGCACTTAACCGATTTTTGAACTATATTTTTGAATCACGTAAGATTCGATTAGAAACCGTTTGGTAGTGGAGGCCAGTTCAATATGCAATCTAAAAAAAGTAACTACTCATAACCATTTTACTACACATATAAGTTACTTATCATCTACTCAGCTACAACAGAAGCTACCTACATTACTTAATTTGAATTACACGTAGAATTATAACATTTATTACGGTATAGGTCCAGTTTTTTCTTTGATATTAAATAAAGAGTTTTAGTTTAAATATTTAGTTTAATTAAACAATATTACCAGCCAATAAAGACTAAGTATTATTAGACGATACGCGCCAGTTCTTATTAACATTGCTTTAGAAAAAATGCCACGATCCATAAAGGTTTGCCATCCCTGGTCTATTAAGACTGAGCATTGGGTAGTGGGTGCGATTTCTGGGTCAGGCAATATGGAATTGGGTTTTTCCTTTAGAATTTAAAACTGTTAACCTGAGTTTGAGCTCAATTATCAGCCATAACATAAGCTTTCCTCCTAAAACCCATGTAATTACCCGGTTATAGGTATAAATGTACCTACCTAAACTAAGGAGATTTTACAAAACATGTCTAATTTCTATTCATACAGCGGCTACGTAATAAAAACATAACCCTTTCAGCCCGTCAGCTAATTAAACACACATTCTCGTACACCGTAGAATTAATAAAGGTAATCGTCGACTGCACCGCATCGCGCCGCGTCGCGTTGCGTCGGTGTGATTGCGCGCTAATGAGCGCCCGCCTCGACATTGCGCTGGAAATTGCCTTATACATTTTTAATAGATTCGTTTAAGCCGCTTTTTTATCCACTAGCGTTTTTATCCTCAGCGCTTTAAAACTTCGCCTCCCCTCCAACCCCCTTTTTACCCCCACCTTTCGGGTAGCTACACCCGCAATACGTTAATAGATTTTAAAAATTAATACTTTTACACAATTACCCACGGACAGACTGTCATTTCGGAGGACCCTAATGAAATAACGCTACTTTCATAACTTTATTAAGGCTCCTTTGATCGTCGTTGTGCTAAGTAAAAAATTGTGACGCTGAGGGAGTAATCAAAAGTGACATGATACTTATTAAGTTAGTCGAAATAACCGTGTTAAAGCGACCGGCGGCGCGACTCAAAAACTATTTTATGAATAATAGATGGCGCCGCCGGCGACCAATCCCCGGGGAGCACCGCCCACCGGCGCCCCCTGACTGCGCCCCCTTCACCCCCGCGGTAACCCCGCGACACCCCCGGCCTGCCTTCTCTATTCATTAGCACATTACCACCCCTTAGGCACGCGAGTCAGTTGGGGTAAGATACTGATTTTTGTCTTTAGAAGGTTTTTTCTAACCCTTTTGTCGATTCGATAAGAAGTTTGGCGAGTCTCGTCTTAAGTGCTGTTAAAAGAATGTACATTTTCTTAAACCCCTTTTGTGTTCCAATTACTGCAACAAAAACTGTTTCAGAGTGAGAATTTTTGGCCCCTCATTCAGTAATTAATTACTTAATCATCAAATTTCTGGCTGCACTTTTTACTTTTAAAACACATAGACAAAAAGTTAGGTAAATAATTTTGTGCATTTATTTTAATTGAAAAAAAAATAAGCATAATTTGCTTTCTCGCAAATGGTCAATTTCGTGACTTTCAGAATTGATGCAGACACTTCCGTAGACTTATGTTAACTTATAGCTTTCTTCAAGACATTAATGTCAAAGTTTGAAGATACCAAAACAAAATACACGAGAAAGTAACTGTCTGCCACGGATGTTTTGGTTAAAACATCTTAGGATACTTTTTTATGGCGGTAGGAATGTTCCCGTGGAATAATTACCGCGAACCACAAAGGTGAATGCGCTAACAAAAGCCAGTTTAAATGAGCTCCACATTAAAACACAATTATCCAAAATAAACAAAAATCAAAGTCTCACAACTAAAATAAAATAAAAATTGTTAATCCCACAATCTCCACCCAATAAGTATCAATAACCGTTATCGAATCTAGACAAACATAATCAAGTTGTAAATCGGTAACGAGACAAGAGCCTTAACTAAGAATAACGCCATTAGGCCGGGAGCCGGCTCGCTAACTGAGTTACACAAGTTTGTGCCGATAAGTGAAATCGACGCGACTCCTGGACTATGCGGTTATGCTGCCACTTGAAAGTTTCAATTTTAAGTCGATTTACGGACTATAAACAGGGAGTTGGTTTAATTTTGTGCTCTTAGTTAGTTTGTGACAGGAATTATTGAATAATTAATTTTGGTTGTGTTGTGCGAGTTTCGCTAACTAAAGATACCTATACTACGAGTATCTAGAGTAATCTAGACCCAAGACACACTTCTCTAAAATGTTGGATTCATGTACATATTGTATGATTAATAGAGTCAAGTCAAAGGCCCATGGGTGCAATAAAAACCTAGTTTAGGCACTAACCACACGATAAAGATTAAACTATTCCTAGAGATAATTGAATTGCTATTTGATTGAATAGGTAAGTAACGATAAATAGTATAGTCTAAGTTATCAGAATATTTCATCAACTTACAAGAAAAGAGAAACAATAGGTTAGTTAAAAAAAAAAATCTAATTAGCCCGTCATATAGATTACGAAAAAATATTGGACACGTATTTTTCTTTTTTCACGTAAACAAACAATGAAAACGATACAGTACTTTGAAAACTCTTGTAACGTCAATACTCTAAGACATTAGTATGACATTTTTCTGCGGTCAATGACGTTACCAACCCCCACTCAAATCAGTCAACATCCCTCTTTATTGATTTAAAGACTATTCCTAATCACAGCAGCTCTTGAAAGCCAGGATCAACAGTGGCGACTAATTTGTTCAGCAAGTGCCGATTAAACTCTAGGGAAGACCAAAGTCAACTTTGGATAAACCGGCAAGTAGTGAATTAAAAATTCAAAAACATGTGTCATCTACTCACCCGCACTGGATCGCGTAGTAGATTATAGCCCATTCCCTCTCATAGAGAGAAACTGCTGTGTCCCAGCAGTGGGAACATTATCGGTATTTTAAACTGCGAAGTTTGATATGACAGGTCGTGCAGATAGCTTGCAAACTGGAGGAATCTTACAGTGTCTGGTGTCCAACTGTCCACTCGTGTCAACAATTTTTCAGTAATCGGTCTTGGCTCTTGGCTCTTACCGAGAAAAAAGAGAGTTAAATCGTACGGCTACTTACAGGGATGTGACGCTGTGAAGGGATACTCCAAGGTCGGTAGACGATGCTGATGCGGGGGCAAGCTCGGCGGGCAGTGGTAGCAGAACAGGCCGCGCCCGCCACCGCCACCGCTCGCCAGCTGAAACAAATTAAGAGAATTATGGTGAGAAACGAATACCAGGGTCACAGGAGAAAGTTTTAATATATAACAGTTTTCCAATTTAACAAAACTGATTTCATCTACACTAATATAATAAAGAGGAAAGACAATGTTTGTTTGTAACGAATAGGCTCCGAAACTACTGGACCAATTTGAAAAATTCTTTCACCGTGTGGAAGCTTCACTATCCCCGGGTGACAAAGGCTACTTTTATCCCTTTATTCCCACAGGAACGGGAACTACGCGGGTGAAACCGCGTGACGTCCGCTAGTAATCGATGTAGGTAGGTACTGTGCTCCTGGGAAACTAGATTTACTTCTTGCATAATTACAATACCTTTTCCAAAAGTTTTATCTATTCCAATATACAAGGTGGAAGCGACAGAGACGCTAAATCGGTTACCACATGCATCATTCATCATCTTACCGTGTAGATATTGCAGTTTTGTAGAAAAGAGCTGTTTTTCTAGTTATCTAGTTAAAACGTTACTTATCTTTTCGAAACAAAAAAATTATAATTATGGTGCTCAGAATAATGTACTAAATATGTGGTAATCGTTTCAGCTTTGGTGTCGCTTCCACCCTGTATAGTTAATTTATCTTAAACTCAGGCACATTACACCAGGGGGCCTCTGAAAAGGCCTTTTAAAATTTGTTTAATGGACTATTCACAATAGTAACTGCGACTGTGACCTTTTACGAATTTTAACGTAATTCATATTATTTTCCTATTATATCTGCTGAAATGGCCATTTAAGACCCTCAGTACACCCATCTAGGTATAATATAATACCTGTCTTATACCTATTTATTTAATCTTATAGTCTAGCTAGGTACTTGATCATGAACACGATCGAAAACAAGATTCAAGTCAAAATCAAATCAATTCATCCGTCATCAAGATTCACGACTGCAAATCGTGCTAGAATGTCGTAGAAAGTCATACAATCAAAAACGCCGACAATCGCATCGCATTCAGGACAATATCAAACCAGAAATTACAACGATCTAATACTATCGGCATTAACATAGAAATGACACCGCGTAATAATAAGGCGACGAATCCAATCCTTCTGCGTGTGCGCAATGAATTTAAAGTTAGGGTGGGCACACACTTATGACGCTGCGGTGCCGCGTTTTTAATTGACGCGCGGTCTTTTTGAAAGGAATGTAGCAAGCTAAAGTTTGTCTGTTGTGAGCATGCTTAATAGATATTAATCGGTCGCGTAAAATAATAAGTTTACTCTACTCTAGATTCTAAATGTCTTATTCGCGACTGTCTACAATATAATAACATCCTAAAAAAATCTGGACAAACAAAAGTATGGAATCTTCTACAATTGTGCAATTAAAAATCTCTGTAGAATACAGTCCACGCAAAAGATTCACACGCGATGCGAACGTGTACGTGTGCTCTAAGATGTGCGCGTACCTTAATAATCGTATGCAATTGTCAAGTGATTGAGACGGCATTCGCTTGTGATCATAGGCCGTTACTTAACCCTTGGTATCGCGGTCTGATTGTGTATTAAACATGAATTGTGTCAGATGAACAGGTGAAAACGGAATGTTTTAATAGCGCGGCGCGTCTCATCGCACGCTGGGGAGGTGCGGAATACTTACACTGCTATTAAATGATCTAGAATGCATTGATCTGGGTCTAAATGTAAATGAAGTGGAACGAAATTCGACACTTATTCTTGTTAGAACTGAAAGAGTTACCTAACAAGAATAAGTGTGATTGAGAATGCACCTTATATATTTTAAAATCAGTATGTACTTGACTAGTCGAGTGGTCAAAGTGTAAATGCTGAGTATTAGGTACTGGGTTCGAAATTCGAGAGAAAACTGACATATCTTAGAACCAAAACTTCGATGAAATGTGACCCCTACCAAGGATTTTTACCCTTCTCACAGAGAAAAAGACTTTGTCCCAGCAATGGAATCATTTTAAAATGATAACATAACCTCACGCCTGTAGTCCCCGCGATCGGTATCACGAAACATGAGCCTCGCAGTGCAGGCGATCAGTATTCTAGAGAATACCGCTCAACGCCTACCAAATGGGCAGTTTCAGGTCGGCTTATTGTGGAAGGCGGATGACCTTGCTGTTCCTGAGAGCTAGGACAAAGGATAAGGCAGACTTTACCTATTAGTACACCTCACATTCCGCCAGTTATGTTTAAGTTCCATGTAATAGGGGGCAAGCCTATTGCCATCAAACGGGCACAAATCTAGACTACACAGCTGCTCCTGAGAAACTCCTGATGGAAGAACCTAATTACACTGTGCCCGACCCCGGATTCGAACACAACAGAGACCTTTGAGGTCCCGTCCGGGCTGCGGGATGTTGTAAGAGATACCGCGGCATTGACATATAGGGCTAGAAGGAACATGGGTGGTTTTTAGTTAGTTGAAGTCTGACACTCCTACCGCGGGTTGTACACTAGTTATCGCGGCCTCGACATAGAGGGCTAAGAAGGAACATGGGTGGTTTTTAGTCAGTAGAAGTCGGACACTCCCTTTCGCTCTGCCCAAGAGCGGGAGGGGTTATTTGATGATTTTCCACCCGCCAAAAAAAATTTAAAAAAAAGGCTGACACTCCCTTTCGCTAAAAATAAAAATAGACCATCGAGGTAGTCAAAAGTCTATTCAACATCTTATCTGCCTAGACGCATACGTATAACAACACATGCACGCGATGTGTATAGTTTTTGGCCTGCACACATATTCATTTAATTCTCATAAATAATACAACGATATTTGACAGACGGCAATCTGTCTTTAGTTATAGTAGATGTTGTGAATAATGGTCAACATCGGTCACACTTGTGAGATCTAAAACAATAGTGATCTATCATCATCCCGTATTTAAATAGATCAGCATCAAAATATTTGAACTTAAAATACTTCATGAAAACATATTACCTTGAGAATCTCGTATTTAATATCTTTAGTCATATAGAAAGTTGATAATTATAATAAATTGTGCTACAAATGAATTTGAGGACAGTTAGTTCTCAACCAACTATTTGGATGTTCATACTTAAAGTTAACCTATCGAATTAAATTTGACCATAGCAAAACACTTTTAACCAATACTTTTTAAAACAAAGGTAATAAAATAACTGAACGGACACAAGCACTACGGGTCGTTTATATCCGTATCCCTCTAGATGCTCTGTCATAGCAAGAAGCCTAAAAGACAAGACTAGGATGTCAATTACATTCAGCGAAAATTTCAACTGTCTACGTATTACAACAACAATACACACACAAACAACAATACAACAATCAATTAACATTTTTTTTTTTTCAAAACTTGGAAAAATGTACATTGTTATGTTAATATTTTAAATACTGTCAGTAAGTAATCTGTAATAAAAGTAATTAAATATCATACAAAAATACAGATCATGGGATACAGGGCGCTGACAGACGGACGGTCTGCGGAGGTTTAGTCATAGGATCCCTTAAGTTACTCTTCAGGTAACCCTAAAAAAGAATCACATCACAAAATAAATCCCAAGTCATATGCAATTTTTACAAATAGTAGTTCTGCAAGAGCGCGAGCGCACAGTGTGGCGGCAGTAAGGACGTGCTGGCCATAAATCAATTAATTTCGATGAATAAATTGCCAGTCGCAGTGCAGCGTGTGACATTCCGACCGCTGCTGCAGGTTGGCTGATGTGTCATCATCAGAGGTGAGATATATTTTTAGAAGTAAAGAGCTGCGTGAAAGGAAAATTTGAAGTCTACTTCAAACTCTAGGAGACCCAAAAATATCAGATTGTTTTGAATATAGCAGCATAGAACACAAGGAACGTCTTCTTTAGATTCGTCTAGATTTCGATATTAACTCTTTTCATATATCTTGTGTGTGATTGCAAACCACTATTGTATTGAGTCTGCCTGTGAAGATAGTGTGTTTGTAAACAAATAAATAAATATTATTTTGTTATGTATCACATTTTTTGTGATGTTACGAGTACATTTCTTTAGCTATTGTTATATTTCAATTAAATTAAAGTCTAACCGGATGCAGCTGAATACTACCAGTATTTTACATGGACTTATTGCCTATATGTATGTGGCCTCCACAACCGAGTTAATACAAGGACAATTAATGTTTTTATTTCGAAGAATAAATTGCTGGTCGTAGGGGTGCAAACATTTCGAATTCTGCCAGAATTCAACCCGTTTCTTACGTTCTGTCAAACAAGTTGCTGCGGGCAAACCGAGGTCACGGTTCCGTATATCAGACGATGTCTATAGTTGTCAGCAATCTGATCCTTATTTATCGATTAAAACGAATCTTTAAGGGTTGTTGAAAGTCTTTTCATCTTAACCTCCATATGACCAGGGTAAAGTTTTTCTAAACTCAAATTTTGAAAAATGTATGTTACGGCCGTACGATATGTTACTCGTGCTATAATTTCATTTCGATGAAGACAGAGAGGTTATTTACAAATATAGAAAACCAACCGTAGTTTTGAATGAAAAACATCAGAGCATAAAAGTCAAAGTAAACAATCATGCATAAGTTACGTTTAATTTAAATATTACCTTATTATAAATTATCATGATGTCATATTCTTCGGTTTTAAATATTTTAAATCAATTAATGATACGAGTATTACTTGGATTCCACTTCACACAACTAATTTAAATCGCTAAGAAAAACCGATTTATTGTAAAAATTTGATTAACTTAAATTAATTAATCATAATCCGTAACTCCGTACACCAACATTATAACTTTATTTGCGAAAGGAAAATGGCAATGAAATTCAATTGCACATACTCGTATATAACTAGAGACCCACGTGTAGTGCCGTCGGTATAAATGACATTAATGGAGCAATGAATCGACTAAACGATGCGCGGGCGCATTCGATGCTGCGACTGACGTCAGCACACTGTGCAGGGGCGCAGATTTTTGTGGACCAAAATATGTTTTCTTAAGTTTTTTTTAGTTTTCATTTTAGATTAAGAAATAACAAACAAAATATGGATATCTACAGCTAAGACGAAGAGAGAGAAGTATTTTAGACATTCCCACCCAGACATGTTTCCCAAATAATTTTAAAAAGTGCAGATGAAGCGTTTAGGCGTTTTTCTCCTCTCTCATGACAAAAAATAAACTAAAATTACTTTACATTCAAACATTTATGAATCCTTAAATCAAACGCTCACATGAATAGTTTCATAAAACCTGAATACCGTCAAATTAATATTTTAACATTAATACATTTTCGTGCCCCTTTTTTTATGTCGACGTTTTACAAGTGCCCATGTAGGCCTATGTGAAATAAAATATTTTGACTTTGACTTTGACTTTGACTTTGACTTATAACACACAACTGAACCATAAAAGTTAACATGAACCCATTACCGTTCTAACAATGTTATAATAACTAATTCTGTTAACGCTTAAATTTGTAGAAACTGTAGCTTACTTATAATACTTTAATGGTCGTTTCACTAACACTCAAAGTCACCCAAAACTAAAGACGCGGACTGTGTGATTTCGAACGCTCGGCTCAAAGTCGAGAGTTGAAATTCCAACAATGCTTTAATTTTGGTAAGTTAGAGAAAACCGACATTAATGAACTTTCCATGATAATCTGGGTGGGATTATAAAACATCAGACGGCCAATCTACTTAACGGTCACACCTTTTCATTTAGGGATAACATGGAGAGGCTACACACTCTAAGTTTTGCATGAAACTCGACTCTGAGATAAATTGTGGAATTTGGTAGAAAAGTTTTGTTTAACGTCGGAGATGTAATTTTGCGTTGTGTTCGAAAAAGAATGTACAAGTATTTAGCCTTTTATTTAGTTTTCAAAAAAAAACCAGCTGTGTACAAAAGTGTAACACCTATACGGTCAAAATATAGAAACAACTGAACTTCATAGCAATTTTTCATCGGGAATTAAAAACCGCTTTGTGAAAAAGTGGTGTTTTTTTTATTACAGACGATTAGTTTATATAATAATTTATTTATTTGTGAGAAAACAATTGTTCATAATGGTAAGTGATTATTGAAACTTATAAACTAACTTAAAATTAACATTACAAAAATTAAAATTCCTTTACTTTACAAAAAATATAAACATTTGCTTTATATGCAGGCGAGGCTCAGATTTATGTACAAAATACGTGATAGCCATTCTAGCTTTTGAGTTCCGTTCACTTGTATATATTTTTGTCCACAGCACAGTCCGTGACGGCGCACAGTGTCGGTGCGTGTATTGGCTCGTCCTGTCTACGCGCGTGGGGTCCTGATACACTAATCCTATTTATATTGTCGTGTCATTACCGTATTACACCTACCGGCCACCGCATCCGTGCTGCAACCGTAACCTTCATGTTGTCGTATTTTTTATGAAAAAAAAATTACCCTATTTTATAATTTTCGTTTGTTGTTTTTAGAGATTTTGGTAGGCTTAGTACGCGTCATCTCATCATACACCACCAAGTATTTATTTTGTAAATACATTTTTTGAGGAGGCCTTTGTTCCAGCAGTTGGGACATTAAAGGCTGATAATGCTCATGCTTAAAATGATTCAAATTGATATTCTTCACATTATGGACATCAAAATTTGTGAATTTATTTAAAACTGTATTTTTGTAAACAAGTTTTCCATGTAGAATTTAACACCTGGTTTTAGTTTAAAAAAAAAACAAAAGTCGAAAAGCTATCAAACAAGTAAGTAACAAAATAATTAAAGAAACTAACGTTACGTTAGATAACAACATATTAAATATAAACTACTTAGTGTGCAAAGGAATCCTTGGTAAACAAGTGTTGTACCCAGTTGTTTGCAAGAATAGCAAATCATTCCCCAACAACCTCAGATTTACGCCTAGTTCAGACCGTCAGAGTAAACTGACTATAATAATATCCTGAATCCTCTATTGTCGCATTTACCAACAAGAAAAGTACTCGTCGTCGGCGAGATTTATAAACGGTGCATTATTTAATAATAGACTGATCCCGGACCCTGATAAACTGAATATCTCACTTCCACTGCAAAGCATAAACAAATAAAAAAACTGACAATTCAATTTTTTTTTGTCTGTGCCCTTTTCACGCAAGCAAAATCACATACAGCCACTTACTTCATTACAATAATAGATTTTTTAATACAACCAAAGGAATTAGCATTCGAATTTCAAAAGGTTTTTTTTTCTGGTGTGGCAAAAGCACTTCATTTCGCATTCCCGTCTTGTCGAGGTGAGATTATCGTCACTCGCACAACACGGGAGGAGGTAAGAGGGCCCCGGTACTATTGTGAGTTGCCGCCAAATGTGGGAACTGATGATTTATCTCGTAAACCTTTTCATGTTTATTATATTAAGAGCTTATTTTAAATCTGCGAGACGGATAATAGAGAGCCTTGATATTGTTGAAGTTGTTTTAGTGTTGTGAACACTTCGTAAGTGGAGAAGACTTAAATGTGGATGGTAGGACTTCACACAGCCGTAACTAGAATGCTGATAGCTTGATGTTGTAGTTTCAGAAAGAATAACAGTGACATTAAAGAATAAAACCAAGTAGTTAAAAAACTAAAAAACCCGACTGAAAAAACTGAAAAGCGGGGTCCATTCTATTTTCATTTCATAATTGAATATTTAAATGAACCCCGCCGGCTTCCAAGTTTTGTTTAATTTAAAATGTGCTAGATTTTTACTTTTCAGTTTTTTCAGTCGGGTTTTTTAGTTTTTTAACTATTTTTTTTATTTCTAACTTTTTAGTTATTTTGTGTTTGTTCTTTTGATGGTCGCGTAAAATTCTTCGCAGATGATTTAACTTTTGTGTTTGCTTATAGGATTTGTAACTTTTATTTTAAACATATACTCGAAAGTATCACATATTTTTGTAATCTCCTTTTGAAAAACTTCATTTTGATACCCTACTCGATGGTAATGGTTTTTATTTTCAAATCCGCGGTATTGTCCCCAAAATTCGCAATATTTCTTTGTTTTTTTTTAATTTAATGTAGCCAGTGACACTCGCGCCATCAAGACGAATCTAACGACGTATATTTTATTCAAATCCCTTCACCCGTTTAGGAGTTATGAGGGAACAAAGAAACATACATACATACTATATACATCCATACATACATACACGCCAAACACATAACCCTCCTTTTGGGCTTCGCCGCACTCGGGTAAAAATAATAGTTACTAAACTCTAGGGCCGTGGGGTCCCGAGCTAAAAAAAAAACGCCTAGTTGTCGCTTCTCGTGACCCAAGGGCTTTCTTTTATCTTGGCCAAGCCTAAGGATTGTTACGTGCTCACAGCGTTGAGAAGGAGTTCTTTGATGCTCTATTATTTGAGTATAGTTTACCCATAATACAAGCTCTGCTTAGCTTGGGACTAGATGGCGTTGTGTGATAGTTGTAGAATATTATTATTATTAATTAATAATTGTACTATCTCCACAATTACAGTTATATTATCTCCATAAGTGTAAATATTAATCTATAGTTACGATGAAATTGAAATATTCTCAAATATGATTACTACTTAAACTACCTAACCTAATATTTCATAAGAAATCGAAGCTAAATTAACTAGTCTATCCAAACACTTGTATTTCACCTTCGAAACTTTACCGAAGCATCATTTTAAAAGCACTCAATACACGAATCGTTTCAATGTAAACATCGCTCCAGTTCAATATCGTGTTCAAACACAATTTGTTGCGAAATCCTATTTGTACCGTTTAATTGGGAATCGACTACGATTTAATCAATTAACTGAGTAATTAAGTATCGGCATACCTTTAGCTGTTAATGTATTAATTAGTCTTCGCTGAATTGTGTTTGTTTTACCGGCAATGTGCGAATGAGTGTACGTTATGTTTTATTTTTCGTATTATTGCTTGCTGTTTTTGAAGAGCTCGTAGCCGCTCGAATCAATCTTCAGGTTAAGTCTGTACTTGGGTGGCCACTTATGTCATACCGAGCTTAAGCCATTGATCCTGACTATGATTTGTAAACCTTTGACAGACGTTACAGAAGGGCTATTGCGTATCTTTTAAATGTCAGTGGCTATCATATTGTCCATGGATTAACCGTCAAATTGGTTATGGTTTAGTACAAAATGAAACCATTTGACAGTTAGTTGATGGACACTATATGACAATGAAAACAAACACACAAAACAAATGGTTGGCCACTGTCCTTTAAAAGATACGCAATAGCCCTGCAGGTAGTCAGCGGTCTGAAAGTCTGACAACCAGCGGACCAAGCGGTATCATAATACCCAGTACTAACTCAGTTGGGGAGCTCAGATAGTAGTCTGTCCGTGTAAAATACTATTAAGTATAGTATTCAGCTGGATCCAGTTGGAATGGAAGCCGACCCCAATATAATATGAAAAGGCTGAAGATAAATGACTTTGGAGACGACGAGTTTCGGCTGAGAAGTTTGGAACAAGAAGACATCTGCTTCGACCACATATCAATAGAGGCAGTAGAACGATGATTCTGTCAGGTAATATAAATTATGCCGAATTTGACATTAGGGTTGATGCGACAAGGTAGCCCGCGAAATTCGTTTTTTTTTTTACATTTTTTGCAATTTCCCGGTCAGTGTCAAGTCGTATGTTAAATAAAATGGGAATAATGATTAAAATCACCAACACAACCGTCTTAGTTCATATAAGTCTCAAGAGTGACTTTTACATCAAATAGAATAATAATAATTTTACATAAAATAAAATCATTTAACATACGACTTGACACTGACCGAGAAATTGCAAAAAACGTAAGAAAATTCGAATTTCGCCGGATACCTTATCGCGTTCACCTTAAATGATTAACATTGAATGTCAAATTCGGCATAATTTTAGTGAAATTTTAATGAATTGGAATCGCGATGCCGATGCCGGTCGAAGTACACATTATTGAATTTTACTGAAATTCACCAGCGCTCAGGGTTGTCACGACCGCTATGTGTTAAGCAAATTGTGTATAAGAGAAGTATCAGTTGTTTATAAGACACTAGAGTATTTAAAATTTTTCAAATAATAGCAAATTAAAGTCTTATGTATTCTTATTAATATAAAAGCTTTGACTTTCGCCTATTTATTGATCTACCAGAAATATTCAGTTTTTTTTTAATTATTTGTCTAATGAATTATTTTTTCAATGACTTAGAATACTAGAGTTAAAAAACACAGCATGAAAAATATTTAAAATGCTTCAAAGAAATCAGGGCTGTCCTGAAGCTCGTTGGGTCGACGATATCGTCAAACATCATAAGGGATAAGGGACGTTGTGCGTCCCTGAAGTGTGATAAAAAAGCCATACCCAGCAGTGGGTTTTATTCTGGGCTGATAATAATATGATGATGATGATCCACGGAATCATAATACACCTACCCAAATTCAAACGATGAAAACAGAATAACACCACTCAACCAACAACAGAGCCAACATAAAAAATAATAAAAAATTCAATTCAATTGAAACAAATTATTTTACGATTCAAACCCGCTTCCCGTTAACTAACAATCAATAATATTTAATCACAGTGCCATTGGCTCGTTCATTTGATATCGAACTTTTACCAATTGTAATGGAGATCAATTGAATGGTTTAAATTAACTATTAATAGTGGGCAATGGTTCAATCGGGGCGCGACAATCCAATCGATGAAGAAAAATAATGATCTAGTGGAGAAATAAAAATGATTTGTGACTATTTGGTTTAAATTGTGGAAAGAGTTCTTGTTTATTTGCTGTCCTAGTTTTGATTCGCAAGTAAAGGTGTGGACAAAGTCTCGTCGTTGCTGCAGGTTTTTCGAAAGAGATACCGCGGCCTCTGCACAAGGGCTAAGAATGAACATGAGTGGTTTTTAGTCAGTATAAGTCTGACACTTCTTCCGCTCGGCCTAAGAGCGGGAGGGATTCTTTGGTGATTTCCTAAACACCAAAAAAAAAAGTGATACGTATTGGGTATTTTCATCAGGAATGGATGAATTTATGCTATAGATGTTGAGACTGAAGCATAACTGAAAATATGTGTGTACTGTTAGGTCGGGCGACCATCAAACTGCATGGCTATTGCGTATATTTAAATGATGACAGTGGCTATCATAATATAGTGTCCATCAATTAACTGTCAAATGGTTCCATTTTGTACTAAACCATAACCAATTTGAAAGTTAATCCATGGACAATATGATAGCCACTGACATTTAAAATATACGCAATAGCCCTGCTGGACGGGCCTTGTACCCCAGAAAGGCTGCGAAGTCCTCGTCGGTTAGGCCTCTGCCTAACTGTTTGGAGACAACAGGCGTGATGTTATGTTTTTGTTATGTTATACTGGTTCAATCGGGGCGCGACAATCCAACCAATAGAGGACAAATAATGATCTGGTGGAGTTGTTACGGAGTTTGGTTTGGTTTAATGATATTGTGGGAAGTGTTGTTTTGTCTGTAAGTTGAATGTCGTTGCTGTAGAGTTTGCAAGCGCGACTGATGAGTTTAGGGTCCTGGATCCGAAAAGGGATGTTAACTGACTTAAAAAAATATGATTCCAAATAGTCCGTCATTTAGATTATCGAAAAATATTGGATACGTACCTATTTATTGTTTTATCAAATCAATAAAAAATGACGAAGATAAAACGCGTCAAAGATTTGAGTGGGGGGTTGTGACGTCACTCACCGGTAATACTAATGTCTTGGAAAATGACGTCACACGAGTTTTCAAAGCACTGTATCGTCTTCATTGTTTGTTTACGTGAAAAAGAAAAAATACGTGTCCAATATTTTTTGGAAATCTATCTGACGGACTAATTAGATTTTTTTTGTTTACTACCCTATTCAAGGTCGGGCAAATTGTTATTGATTTTTTCCATCAATAGGATCGCTCCCATAACATTGGACTTAAAAATTACTGAAAACTTTAAGTGTATCATTAGGGTACGCCTCTGCTTCATATTACAGGCATCATATTATGCCATACATGTTTTAGATTAGCTGGTAACATCACACTAATATTACAAAAGGCAAAAGTTTGTGAGTGTGTGAGTGTGTATGTTTGTTACTTCTCCACGCAAAAACTACTGAACTGATTTAGATAATTTGGTACACAATTTTTTATTTGGTACAAGTTATAGCCTGGATTTACACATAGGATAGGTTTTTATCTTCCTGTGAGATAATTTTAGAGTTGTAGCGGGTGAAGCCGCTGACATCAGCTAGCCACATCATAAAGCCTTTATCTCGTGGGTGTTTGCAGAAGCAACGGAACACCACTTACTGCGATCCTTACATACAACATCGGCCTCATCTGCCTAGCCTTATTCAAATATTTTGGGGACGATTTCCAGTCTAACATAATACTACTACTTTACATGCAAAATCTGCCTAACTGACCTCCACAACCCGGTAAGTACTGAGTAATCCGATACTTAGTAAGAATAGTGTCAGATTTTCGGCTAATAGGGGATCGGACAAAAAAAAAATAATTAGTCCGTCAGCTGGATTTCCAAAAAATTTTGGACACGTATTTTTTATTTTTTCACATAAACAAAAAATGAAGACAATACAGTGCTCCGAAAACTCGAAAACGTCACATGTAAGTACATTTTTTACCTACAAATGACGTCACAACCACTCATGATCTTTGATGCGTCTTATCTTCGTCAATTTTTATTTATATTTGATAAAACAAAAAACACGTATCCAATATTTTCCGATAATCTAACTGACGGAATAATTAGAATTATATATTTTTCCCCTATTGTAGTAGTTTTTAAGATTAGCCCGACATACAAAAATATTAATACAGAATATTTAAAAACATCTGATACGCTTGAACTGTCCCTCCAAACATGTAATAAATATTAATTTGTAATAAGCACAGCCCTATGGCCACCTGTCAGTCATAATTTGCGTAACCGGCTCTATCTGGCCTCTAATCGGTTTAGCGACGATACACACTCGCTGCTACGTACTTTTGATAAAATTTTGTGTTTTTGATACATTACTATTTATTTTTGGGTTAGAGGTTGTTTTTAAGTTGATGATTGGTCAAGAAAAGATACATTAGGCTCTTGAACAAAATCAAAATCAAAATCAAAACTCATTTATTCAAACTAGGCTGATAATCAGCACTTTTCGAACGTCAAAATTTACTTTACTTTACTTATTTACAAGAGACAGTCCCCCAAAACGCCCCCCCTTCGACACTTCCTAGTGTTTTTGCTGGAAAGAAGAAGTGGCGGAACAAACTCCCCAGCACACATCTGTCTGTTAGGTTGGTTAGAAGAACCAGACTCGATACAATAGTAAGGCAAGTATAAAAAAAGTATATAATAATAATAATAAAAAAGACATAACATATCAGTAAACTAATCTTGGAGAAAGAACATAAATAAATAACAAACATTGTCTTGTGTTCAACTCAGCGACCAACTGTTCTTATCATTTAAGTAGTCGTTAATGGAATAGTACGCTTTTAAACAAAGATTAGATTTTACTTTGGCTTTAAACGCATTAAATGGCAAGTCTAGAAAAGAAGATGGCAGTTTGTTATAAAATGTTATACCAAGCCCGACGAATGAATTATGAACTTTGTGAAGCCGGTGAAAAAGAGCGCGTAGTTTATGCTTATATTCGCTATTATAACCTACCACTGCGCCAACTAACCCTTGGGTGTAAGAGTTTCTTGACTTGGAGAGAATTTCAGGCTTTCGACTACCTGCGACAATTATCAAAAACAACAATCACTTGTCGAAGTTTTTTCCAACAGATTTCAGAACAGCCACTTTAGCAGATCATAATATAAATTCCGTTAAAATGGACCTATCATAATAGTAACTGCGTCTGTGGCAATTTAGGAAAATATATCATAATAGGAAAATTATATGAATCTCGTTAAAATTCGTAAAATAGTCATAGACGCCGTAACTATTACGAAAAGTGTATTTTACGCTTTTTGGCGCAATTTATGTTATTATCTGCTAAAGCGGCCATTTTAGATCAGCTATACATAACCATTTTCGGCACCAAATCATCAGAAATACACTCGTTATTTCAACACCAAACTTCACTAACTCAAACCACGAAACTACGTCCAAAGTTAAAACAACCAAAGTCCAACTAAGTTCGCCCAAATGTCTCTAAACTAAACTCGGTTATCCAATCAATAACGGACTAACAGTTAGAGTAAATCTGAAAATTTACTCGAAACTAATAACTGCTAACAGGCTAACCGTTTCAGTCGGTATAGTGATCGGTCGAGCTCTCAATCCAATTCATCATCAACAGCCTATTAATGTTCCCACTGCTGGGACTCTTTGAGAGGGAATGGGCTATGATCTACCACGCGGGCCCAGTGCGGATTGGTAGATGTCACATGTCTTCGAATGTTTGGTTCTAAGACATGCCGGTTTCCTCACGATGTTTTCCTTCACCGTTTTGAGAACAGCGGTCATGAAATAAATTATACAAAGTAAGGTGCCTGCCTGGTTTCGAACCCACTACCTACTGTTCGTAAGTCCACTGGGCCACCGCTGCTCCCAATCCAATTACTACTCATTATAGACCATTAAGTGAGGTCTGCGATAACAAATATATATTTGTCCTGTTATGTATTGGTATGTCTATACTAACGAAGGAGTTTTTCAGATAGAATTAAATATTTTGGCTAGAAAGGAGATGACTGTTGAGATAACGATTGACGAAGCGTCAATAATACAAAAGGGCAAGCCGAAGAAAATAATGGGATTTTTTTTCTATTAGTTATTTAGTTTTTTTTCTGTTTGTTTTAACATCATTTTCGATATCAGAGACTCCTTTTTTTTGCTTTGTGGAGTGGGGGGAATCATCAAATTTTAATGACTTCCCTCGCTTTGGGCAGAGCGGTAAGGAGTGTCAGACTTCTACTGACTAAAACCACCCAAGTCCTTTCTTAGCCCTTGTGCCGCGGCCGCAGTATCTCTATCAAACAACCCGCAGGCCGCAGCCCCGACAGGCGGAAAGTTGAAGTATGTAGCCCGATCAAAAACGTAGATTTTTATTGAGCTGCTAGAACGGGCAAGTAACTCCAAAGAATCTCTTCTCAAACAGTTTAAGGGCCTGTTTTACCAGCTACGATTAAGTTTCCTTTAACTTACTCGGCAGCTATAATTTAATAGGTAAGTAGAGACCATTCGGACATCTTGAAATCAGAGAATAATCCTTGATTCAGCGAAGTGAATCGCATTTTCAATGACACTTCATGCAGGGCTCTGATTTTTAAGTTTCCACTCGTGGGTCTGTCTGTCTGTACGTCCGACCACCGCCCCCCCCGCCCCTTGTGTCCGAATCTAATGACCCTTTTAAAAAAGTACAGAAATTAGTTCAGCACTTATACATTACAGGTTACTTCCAAAATCCAAACGCAAGACGAATTAATTGTCTTTAGAATACTAACTTTTTATTATACTTTCGTAGCACTTTCGTAGGCTTTTCGTAGCACTTTGCTACGCGCATTTAAATGTATAGCCAAATATTTATTCGTTTCCTTCTAACATTCTTTCAACTACTTTTAGTTGCATTGTATTATTGAATAACTATGTTGTGGAGGCCACTCAAATAGTGGTTCCACAGGAATACAAATATTTAGCTACAAATACTTAGACTGAAAGAAAACTGGAACTTGGGGAAAGACTAAACAAACGATGAGTGTTGTCGAATGGTTTCACATCACTTTTATTCGCCAAATAACATTCCTATTTCCTACCTTCCACAACTAACGGTCTTCAAAACCAATCGCTAGACGATTCAATCAGTCATTTCTACATACCTATCCAAAGCTATATAGCTCATAGCGCCACAATAATTGCTCGGGGCGCCGTCCACGATTGCATATCAATACAATGCTCATATTTGCTAGTAATTGAGCTTATTGCTTATTGCTCGGGAAGAACGTTATTGGCTTTTATTGCGTTAGGTGGCAACTGATTGAGACGAGCGTTCTGCATCGTGACGTCGACGCCAATTGATTATATTGATTAAGTATATTGTTGTATGCATGCGGAGGTTTTATGATGTGATAAAATAGGCCTGTATTTTCAAACTCTTTGACCTGGTGAAGGTTGCGGGGACCCACTGGATGCGAGACGCACGGGACCGGTCAATGTGGCGACACTTAGGGGAGGCCTATGTCCAGCAGTGGACGTCTTTCGGCTGAAATTATGATGATTTTCTAACTCAAAAGCTTAGGGCATAATAACTTGTGAAATTACTGTAGTTGCCCATTCCAAAGCGTAGATCTTTATACAGAAGAATGGTCAAGAAATTCAAGAAACTGTGGACACTCTTTTAGCCTTTTTCCAACTGTTTTCGGTTGGCTGGCAGTCTAAACGAAGTCCAGTTTACACTAATAATAATATTATAAAGAGGAATGATTTGTTTGTAACGAATAGGCTCCAAAACTACTGGACCGATTTGAAAAATTCTTTCACCGTTGGGAAGCTACACTATTCCCGGGTGACATAGGCTACTTTTTATCCCTGTATTCAAACGGGAACGGGAACTACGCGGGCGAAAAAAATCGAAGACTTGTGACATCTACCAACCCGTACTGGGCACGCGTGGTGGATAATAGCCCATCCCTCTCCTAGAGATGAGGCGTGAGTCCCTCTGAGGCAGCGGCAACATTATAGGCTGTTGATGATGATGATGTCACGATGTACGAATAGCCACTTCTTACCGAATAAATTCAAAAATGGAACAGGGAGTGGTAACTCAAATAGGCTGATGACGATGAGTTAGGCGTAGTGTAGTGTTAGATGGACTGATGGCCTTGAAAATCGGCTGGTTCAGGCTTGATGCAGGAAAGGTGGAGGACGAGGATATTTTGGTGCAGCTTGGAGCCTTCCTATGTCCAGGAGTTGACTACAATAGGCTGAGATGTTTGAGATTATCTTGGACTAGCGGACGTCACACGGTTTCACCCGCGTAGTTCCCGTTTCCGTGAGAATACAGGGATAAAAAGTAGCCTATCTCACCCGGGGATAGTGTAGCTTCCCAACGGTGAAAGAGTTTAATCAATCGGTCCAGTAGTTTTGGAGCCTATTCGGTACAAACAAACAAACATTATTATAGTGTAGATGTAGATTTCCGAGACTGGTGGCATAAACGACAGTACAAAGTATCCATTAGTACTTGATGTCTGAAGCCGTGTCCGTATCCGTTTTTCCAACGTCAGATATATTTTATTTGTAGGATAAAATTGATGGTGGACTTATTTATTATATTGAAAACTAACAAAACGCAAATTATTGCTCGAATAAAGATATTAGCATTTACAACTCAGCCCCATTTGTGAATACAAGTTAAGTTTAAAACTTTTTTTGAGTTGTATTTTTCCTCTTTTATTTATAGTGGTCAACTTGAACTCTGCAGTCATAGTCTTAAGGTATAAGTTTTTTTTTAGTTACTAACTTAGAATTTAGTGGTTTATATAGAACTCAAATCACCTCGCATACAACGGCAGGTTGTCGGCACTATATATTTTATCTTTCGATTCGCTGTTATTATAGATTTGTATTGGTATTGTAAATCCTATTGGTAAAAGAAAATGTCGATCACAAGTAACACCCCCATCCGAAGGTTCCGTATCACAAAGTCAACGAAAATGTTGATAAACTTTTCTCAAAATTTCAGTAGGGTAAACTTTATACTAATAATTTCCCATGGTAGCGGTTATATCCCTTTCAAGTATCGTGTGAATACACATTCGCAACGGTACAGTTATTACGGTTTTCGAGACACAACCCCGTGACAAACAGACAGACGTCGGAAGACGTTTTCAGTCTTCAAAATTTTATTTTTCTTGTTTGCGTTTACGAACATATTAATTACGAAGGTGTTTCATGGGTCATTATGCTTTAAAACAATTAATTGCCTTTGCATTCTTCATTTAATTTAAATAATGGTCAATTTGAAACTAATAAAGAATACAAAGTTGTATTGCTGAAAAGTGCCCCGTATGGTAGAAGAATGCGCAAATGAGTTTCAATAAAAAATTGGCATACTTACATTCTTCAATATAAAAACCGTCTCTCAATAATTATTTTCATACGTTCAAGTAATATATTCGCTAAAAATGTTTGATCTCACTTAGCTTGATCTAGACCAAAAAATTATAATAATAATGAAATATAAAAAGGTATTTTACACCAACTCACATCTTCTAAAAGCAAATCCGAAAACTCTTCTTCTAATAGAAAATCAAAAAAGTCGAACCGAAAATATCCGTCGGAAAAAAAGTTTGAAAACAAAAAACAAACTTTACATCCACAACAAAAAAATAAATCAAAACTTTAATTACCTTATTAGCGTCCGAAAATATGTTGTCTTATTGTGGGCGGGAACTTTTCCCGCCGAACTTCGCGTGTGAAAAAGCGCGGTCACCGCGCTGTCACTGACATTACGTTCGGAAACACGTACGAGCACTCGCGAGCCGCGCCACGTTGCGACTGCCGCCACTACGCTGCGGGTACTGCCAACAGACTGCGAGTAATCGCTCTGAAACCGCCCTCGGCAAACAAAACCCCACCCGCCGTAAAGAGCATTTTAGCACGCGCGCCTCCCCGCTCCCGCGCCCTGATTTAATAGCGAGCGCGGGCACTGATTCACTTAACCGAACGCAACTACCGACTGCCTCTCTCTCGCTCCCGCTCAAACAGTAATCCACTACACCTCCTCTGTCCCTTTTTCGCACGTTCGGATATTCAGCGGAGGAAAGAGATGGTGCCGCGGTCGCGGACACTTCTTTCTTTCAACTCGATTTGCATGCGAGCGGGGGTCGCTCCGCAAACTTTATGTCCTCGTTTCGTAAATTATTTATACGTTTGGAAATACTTTTAACGGCATGCTCGGCTGCTGAAAAAGATTGCTTTAAAACGAGCCGAATTAAGTGAGTGACCGGTGTTACGGCGGGACGCGGCGACGCTAATCACTTTAATCTTGTTCATTCAAACGCTCATGATATTAGTTTCGTTGATTTTTCATGTAGAATTTCGCAATGTTTTTCAGTGGATTTTATTTTTTGATTTGTGGTTTTAAAGCATGTTTTAAACTTTCTCACTTTTTAACGCTTTATTACGCTTTATAGCTTTTATTTTTCAGGATTTTTTAAAGTTAAAGCAAATTAATTCGTCAATGCTGTGTAGTTATTTAATCGTATAAAGTTATTCCATTTACCTTTATTTAAGGTATTTAAGAACTCTCAGTAATAATGGAGTATGTGGTGTTATTGGAAATCTAGACCGTTGCATGGAGAGAACAGCCAAGTTGTGTCTTCACATCCATCGTGCATTTTTATTCGTTTTTAGTATTTCGTGCCTCAAAAGGAAAAAACGGAACCCTTATAGGATCACTTTGTTCTCCATCCGTCCGTCCGTCCGTTCGTCTGTCTGTCAAGACCCTATTTCACAGGAACGCGTCAAAGTATCAAGTTGAAATTTAAATCAAATACTAATGTCCCTTAAAACTGTGAAAAATCAAACTACTAAGCCAATGCAATCAAAAGATACACCCGTTTATGCCGTAAACCGCAAATTTTCGACACTCGCAAGTGAATCAAAACCTAGAGGGTATTTTCCGTGAACTCAGAATCTTGTTTGGTACGAAGCAACGTCTTATAGCACAGATAGAGGAAAAATTGCGAAAACCGCAAATTAGTACCATCTTAACATTTTTTTTAAATATAATTTTAAACGTTGTTTTCTACGGAACCCTCGGTGTACGAGTCTGCGAATCTCTGCGAATAATTCAGCACCGCTCCCAATCATCACTTAGTTCAATCTATTGCTAAGTGATGGTAGCCCATCTTTTACAAAGCATAACTTTACTCACTCAAACCAGCTGTACTTACCTGAAAAAGTTCGACGTAAGTAATGCAGTGAAGCGATTATTTTTGTGAAATTAAGAATTTCATTTCATTACATTTACTAAAATCGTCACTTTCTTTTTTGGTACCCTACACTGTCCCACTGCTGGGCCTCCCCCAATTCCTTGCAAATGCCAAATGTCAAACCAAATATGAAAAGTTATAATTTTTCATTACTCATAGGTACCTACTCTGAAAGTAGGTATCAGTAACATGGGCGCGTAGTGGGTTGAAAGTACTACTTTTTAGCTCTAGGGACAATCGCTTTCAACTGACAGCTGGCAAATTATTAAAAAAGCTAGGTATATTTTCACATTTTTATTGAATCATATATGTTCAAACATTTTATACAGCCACTAAAATACGCGCTGTATTTTAGTGGCTGTATAAAATGTTTGATTTAAAATAAAAATAACATAAAATTAACTTAAGAATAAAATTATGATTTATGACTTTAATATAATTTAATATATAATAATTCAAAAGAATATGAAAAGTACTGATTGTATAGGTGGACGACAAGAGGACAAAAAAAAACAAATAAGCGGGACTGCGACAATCCGATCAACACTTATTTTTTCTTTAGCTAATAATATCTATGTTCTTATTTTTACTTTCCTCATATTCTTAATGAAAAGCACAGTGTTTACCTAGGGTATATTACTTATTTAGTCCCTCGAACTATTAGCGCCCTTACTACGTTACGGGCGCCAAACCCCATCTCGGGACTAAATAAGTAACTTTCACCCCTTGGATAATAATGTACTATTGAAAAGCCACGTAGGTGTGTGTTACGGTCGCAAATCGTATTTTAATCAACACGGGTTGCAAATTGCAAGAAA
The DNA here is from genome assembly GCA_932274075.1 of Diarsia rubi. Taxonomy (NCBI): domain Eukaryota; kingdom Metazoa; phylum Arthropoda; class Insecta; order Lepidoptera; family Noctuidae; genus Diarsia; species Diarsia rubi. The sequence continues at coordinate 15,138,428 of OW026431.1, forward strand.
CCTAATAATATCTGAATGTTGCGCACCTTAAACACAGGATGCTAGTATTTTTAAGGCATGTTCAACGGTGCGGACCAGGTACTCGAAACTGACATTCAGCGAAGCTAACTGCCGTACTCAGAGTAATATCAAATTATTACATGCCGTCACTTAGTAAAGATTTGACATACAAAACCTTCACTTAAGTGTCAAAATCTATACTAACTGCGATACTCAGAGATATTTAATGATTACTTGACCCGTCACTTACTGCGGTACTCAGAGATATTTAATGCTTACTTAAGTAAAGATTTGACATACTTTTGTATGTCAAAACCTTTACTTAGCGAATAATCATTAAAGTAATCATTAAAGGTCTCTGAGTGTGGCAGTAAGCCGTCTTCGGGAAGTCAAGGTACGTAGTACTCGCTACCGCTGTGTGTGTATGACCATAGACCCATGACCGATGGACGTGGCAAAAGGACTTATGTAAGGATCATAGGTGGTGTTCTGTGGTTTTCGGCCTATCGCTATGGTATAAAGGCATGACTTAAAGTATCTATATCTATCGAACTCCAGTGTCTACAGCCACCTCCGTAATCTGTACGTAAACACGAATACATCAAGCTACACATATGGTTTAAGAACTTTATTATTCCTCATCAAGAAATAACAATAATTTACTTACTGAGAAACTAAATTTAAATAATATGTTTGAGTATACAGATATTTAAGTTGACATTAAAAATTAACAAGCCACACACATAGCCAGTATCACCTAACCTCGTGTTGTCAGGTCGATGACAGCAGGTAAATATGATGTACCCAGAGTAAGAAATTACTATGGCGATAGAACTTTAAAAAAACGTGTTCCCTATTTGTTGAACACTCTGCCTGCTGACATCAGACAAGAAAAAAAAATTATTAGAAATATCTAATAAATTTTTTTTTCTTGTCTGATGCTTACATAATAATGTAAGCGTAGTTATTAAGATTATAGGTTACTATGATGTGAATTCTATTGTGAACGTGACTCATCGATCTCACAGTTAAACTGCGTAAGCAGCTTTGTGGGGCTATGTATTTAGTTTTAAGATTTCTTTAAGTGAAATAAAAATCATTCATTCATTCATAATATTAAAAATAACAGCCTTTTACTGAATGCATTCAAAAGTAAGTAAGTACAGTAAGAGGTTCCTGCACGGTGAGACATCAGCTTAGGTTCTATATAGATTATTTTTACTAAAAACCACCCATGTTCCTTCTTAGCCCTATGTGCCGAAGCCGGGGTATCTCTTTCGAAAAACCAGCAGCCCCGACGGGACCTAGCCAGTATAACCTTACCTCACTTTGTAAGGGGTTCCTGTAGGTATGATGAGAGCAGGTTCTGTTTTGTAGAGCTTGATTGGTTGTCCTGCGTGCCAGTTTGACAGAGCCTTTACCGTTAATGAATCCACAATCAATTTCACGAAAGCGGATCTTCGAATTATCTAACGCAACGAGTTTTCCACTCAACCAGTTCGAAAGTTTCGTTCAGAAATAAAGCTCGTAATTTATCTATCAGGGTAGTTAGCTAACTACAGTCCTTCAACGGATGATTTACGCCTGAGTTTGCGTCACTGGCAAACCACAGTGATCTTTAATTTCGTTACAAAAAGTTTGCTATTGGGTTGTGACAGTGATGACCTACGGTATTGAGACTTGATCGCTTACTGTAAGATTAATAAGCAGGCTAAAAGTCACTCAAATTACAATGGAAAGAGCTTTGCTTGGAGTACTTTGCTAGATCGGATCTTTTAAATGTCAGTGGCTATCATATTGTACATGGATTAACTGTCAAATTGGTTATGGTTTAGTACAAAATGTAACCATTTGACAGTTAATTGATGGACACTATATGTTACCCACTGTCATTTTAAGATACGCAACAGCCCTGCAGGGGTGAACAGATCTGAAAAATAATCAGAGTTAGCAGCATAACCCAAAGAATATCTAAGCTGAAGTGTCAGTGGACTGGGGTTATTGCTCATGGGTAGCAGATGGAGCTGAAGAATGGCTATCGCGTACTGAAAGATGCAGTTGACAAACCACCCACGTAAGCCGATGACTTGGTGGAGGTTACAGGAATCCGCAGAATGAGAGCAGCGAAGAACCCGTCGTTGTGATGACCTTTGTGGGAGGCATAAGTAGTAGTAGACCTCTTTCGCCTCGGAGAGATGATGATGATAATTAGGTGGTTACCACTGTCAAGACTCTCAAGATCAAAATGATTTCTGTTTGTTATTTTATTACTACAAAGTTGCTGTTTAGGGAGCGTTCAAGTATTACGTAACGAATTTGTGGGTCTTGTAAAACGTTACGATGCGTTACAGGGGCAGGACGGGGGTTTGAACTACGCGTTACGTAACATGGTTTTCTAACCCATCGGACCGGTCACGTATAGAGATTCTCTCACGTATTTTTTAAAACGTACTTTTTCTCTTTCGCATGGAATGACCACTTGAAGCTTTTATACCTTCACATTTTACAGAAAAGTGTAAAAAACGCCACACAATTGTGACTTTTAGGTCAAAATGGTCACTTTGTAGTTACGTAACGTTTTACTAGGAGGGGTAGATGTAGGGGTGTCAAAAATCTCTAAAAATTGCGTTACGTAATACTTGAACGCTCCCTAGATTGCGGTTAGAGGTAACGTGAACCATGAATGGACTGTATTCTTAGTTGTGAGAACTCCGAGCACAGCTAAGCTATCCAATTAGTCGTCATTGTGTTATCTACGGCCAAACTTACTTCTAATGCCGTCCGTGACCCCTTTACTAAACTGTGGAATCAGTTGGTGCTCGGTTACGGGGTCCTACTATGGGTTAGTTGGGGTGCTGTTTCAGGAATATACAGAATATGTTAATGACACAAGGTGTTTTTTTTATAATCCACAACTCACGGTACGAATGAGACCATATCAATGAATCAATTGTAAGATAATTTATTTTTCAATATTCTTTTTCATACAACTTACTTTTCATACGAATTAATTCACGAATCTTACGATAATTAATGTAAAACACCTTTACGTAAGGTAAGGTATAAATTAAAATACGAGTAAATTTCTCAAATAAATGATACTTAAAAAACTCTAGAGTTTTGGAATATTAAAAAAAACACTTTGGTTATCCAGAAACTTTTGCACCTACGAGTATAAAGAACTACATGAATTTACACTTAGTGATTCCTGACGTCCGTAAATAAATTCATGAAATACCAAATCATTAACCCTGAAAATATTATCTAACTAAGGATATTCCAGAAAACAGTAACAGACGAGTTGATCTCGAAAACTCGTAGTAGCGTCTGTTGTCCTGTAATTGGTATAACATCTAATTTACTCATTAACACCGATATTCGTTACGAGCAAATACAATTATTTTCATTTCTAACACGAACAAGTAACTCCGTCGATTTCTTTCATAAAATAAATAGACATAACTAGATACCTACTCAGACATTTAATGCTCTTTGCGTAAACCTTCCAAAGTATATAAAGAAATAATATTATTATCAAATATTCGCGGACGATCTAAAATAAGCATCTTAATACTTTATAAGCAATCGTTTCTGCGTCTGATTCTTTAATCAGAGCTCTGATTCAAAATTTACTTGTCTTGTATACTCTTGCGCAATTTTATCTTTGCGGGTAGCGGTGAGAAAATCACTGGATTTTGAGTCTTATGGGTAGAGGTTTAGTTGGTAAGATTGCGAGCGTGAAGATTTGAGCGGTAAACAAATCTTAGGCGAGGTGTAAGTGACAATAAAACGGGAGCTTAGCTCTCGGGGCCGTCTTCAAGTTGAACGGCGTTGGCGGGGGAGGGGAGTGCGCGCGGGGCGCAGGGGAGGAGCGACTATCGCCGTCCCTCTCTACCCGCGAGTCGTGCTCATCCGTTTTATTTCTTGTTTGTCCGCAGCGCCTTCCCAGTTCGCTACATAATTTATTTTGAGCGGTACATTTAAAAAATTGCCTGAGCCGAGCGCCGTACGAGTTTAGGCGGCGAAATGGAGTTTGCTAGGGTGGGTGGTGTTACCAAATGAAAATAATATGGTAAATGATTTCATTTGAATTGGCGTTTTGGCGTAATCGCCCGGGACAAGTAATGGGCCGTAGAAAGTCCCGGCTCATTGTCCGCGCTGGCTTCATTTACTCTCTGAATTTATTTTGCTAGATTTCTTGGGTTTTATCGTCGTTTATGTCGGGTCCATACATATTCAGTGTCTTTCTATTCTGTCTGGTGGATAAGAACTATGTTCCTTTGACACCCGCAGCTTTTTATCGGTTTGTTGTGTTATTTATAGATTTTGTTTTATTGTTTTGTTTTTATTGACTTTGCCTGTGGGGGAAGGAAAATGGACACCCGGAGGAGCTCTTGGAAGAAATCAGAATAGCTTAGCAAAGAAAAGAATAGCTTAGGAGTAAGAAAACCATAATTGACACTTCCCTCCATTGGATATCAGCAGGAGACAGAACAGAACAAGGCAAATAGGCACACAGGGACGTATACAACTGGGATCAGCTCAGTTGCCTAGCACCACGGATATTATTGTCATCAATATTACTGGGTCCTAAGTTGTGAGCTGTTATATTTGATTCCAATAATATGTATGACAAAAATGCTTGAACGCACGGAAATTTGTTCTAGTTAAGGTCCGTATAGTAAATAACTCTGGATGTAACCTGTACTCTATTTAACCTAATATTACGTTCATTCTGCCAAAGACTACATACACTCCCATAAAATGTGATGTGCAGATTGTTCAAATTCGCAGTCAGGTGTAAAACATTGAGTAAATGCGTCTGGGACCATTTAACGAATTTGAATGCAATTCATATTATTTTCCTATTAGGATCTACTAACTCTTTCAGGATGGGATTCCCGGGTCGGGCAAAAAGTGTTATTAGGTTTTTCAAAGATTCTAAAGTTTGAAAATCATATTAAGCAATTGCCTAGGGCATCACGTCTGTGGGGGCACCAGAAATTTTAAAAAATACGTCCTTAGGGCATCACATCTGACTCTCACGGGACCAGAAACCACACCAAAAAAGTTTCTAGGACTAATTTGAAAATTCGCGCGTTTTAAGTTGTCATAAAAGTCCGACCTAGAATCATAACCCCGCTCCCGCTAGTGCATTCGGCAATTCGAATGCACCGGAATTGCGATCAGGCAATCACTAATTTGGTTCTATTTGTTGTCTCACCTACTCCACTTCTAAGGTACGTTACATTTCATCATCTTATTTTACAAAATAAACGAATGTTATTAGGCGGTAAAGGTTTAAAGACCAATTCTAGTTGACATATATGGAGGAGCCCACAGTCGTGGATTGCTTAGGGCATCAAGTAGTCCTAATCCGTCACTGTGAAGAGGGCTATATCTTTATCTATATATAAAAATCAATGCCACTTTTCGTTGTAATTTTATAACTCAAGAACAGGCTCACCTATCCAAACCAAATGTTTAGGCTTTGTTCGGACTATTTAGTAGACAGTTTATGTGAAGTTTCTTCGGTTCTTCATTTACCCATCACATTTTTTGTAACAATTGAATTCAATAAATGGCGGATCATTTTGTTAATGGAAATTTCTGTGATGGTTTAAAAACACAATTGGAGCCGGTAGTTGGCGCTGCTATCCGGGCAGGACGATGTCTGCTAGGTCCTATAATTATAATATTATATTTCATCTATAGGTACGTGTGTTTGACACTGAACTCCTCCTAGACGGCTGGACCGATTTGAATGAAATTTGTTGTGTGTGTTCCAGTGGATTCGAGAATGGTTTAGATTCTCAATTGGAGCCGGTAGGTGGCGCTGCTGTCCGGGCAGGACGACGTCTGCCAGGTTCGCTTTTATAGGTAGTATAAAATAAGTGTGAATAAGTTACATCAGTCTTAAATCCCCGTCAACTGATCAATGACCGTGTGAAATCACTACTCACCACATTTTTTATGACCATCATCAATCACATCGCACGCTCCTCCGCCATCCGAAAGCAATTACCACAATGTCATACAACTAAAGAAAGAATGACTTTGCAAAACACATAATCTTTCTGTAATACTGGTGTAATTATATCTGTCTATTGTGAGTACTACCCCTAATGTTGGGGGTTTTTTGTACCCCTCGCCGCACTCTGTGATTTATTGAAGAAAGCTTTTAAACCCTTGCGGTGTCCATTGTGCCTGTGTTTCCATTATACTCTGGATTACTGGTCGCGATTTGCTCTATTAATTCGATGTTTTTGAGTAAAAGGTCGTTTTCTTTATAGTGGCTTATTATGAGGTTCGAAGGTTAGTTTTTTAAGTGCTAAAATAATGGTTTAAAAAAAAGCGGCTTTCTTTAGTGTAAGATTTAGAAAATGGTTTTTATTAAGGTTTTTAAGACCTGTCTGGTCAGATTGGCAGTCGACGCATGTAAAATACTGGTATTCAGCTATATTCGGTGAGATTGGAAACTGACTTGGGGTCAGTTTCCAATCTCACCGAATATAGCACAGTTGGGAAACTAATTCGGCTGAATACCGGTTTTTGGTAATTCTAATGGATTCCCCTGAATCATAAAGATTGAGTCTTTGATGGAGAAATTCCGCAGGTTCTTAATAAAACAACATCTTCTTTTCAACGTTATATTGGATCTGACTACAGATAACACAATATTCCCTGGATGTCAAAATTAGGGTGCGTTCATAATTATTAATCTTAAACAATAAACAATCTATAACACACTCCCGGGACGGAATAAAAGTCAAAAGTACATGCTTCTTTTACAAAAATACACAGTTCACTCTAAGTTTAGTTACTATAAGACTAATATCACCAACTTAAATATAAAATAAGGTATACTGAGTTCAGCGTTTCTAAAATAATATTACTGACTATGTGTCTATTTAATTATTATAACATAAAAAGAGCCAGTCCTAGAGATCAAAATATACTGTAACAATCGACAAACTTTACATTTAGTAATCAGTACACAGCACACCAGAGAGCATCTTACCATTCAGGAATAAAGTCCTGTCACGGTCGCCACTTTTTGGTAATTCTAATGGATTCCCCTGAATCATAAAGATTGAGTCTTTGATGGAGAAATTCCGCAGGTTCTTAATAAAACAACATCTTCTTTTCAACGTTATATTGATCTTGACCAAGTGGATGAGAAAAACATACAGGTTCGTTATCGTTACCTACAACAACTAAGACTACAATTTAGAACAAGATTCAAAAGTGAGTACTTATCTCTGCTTATAAGCAAGGGAAAGCAGCATAGAAAAGAACCTAAAGTAGGTGAATTAGTTTTAATAGAGACAGAAGGGAAGAGACTATACTGGCCTCTAGGTATAATCCAGGAAACTTACACAGGAAAGGATGGTTTCACACGAGTAGCAAAAGTTCTGACCGCCACAGGAGTAAAGGTAAGACCCTACCAAAGATTATACCCTCTGGAACTCTCTATCTCAGAAGACTGGCTAGACAACATCCCTTCAGCCAGTACTGCTCACCCACATCAGTCAACGGAACAGCCAGGTAATTCTCAGAGCTCAATTATTACACCTCTACGTGTGAACACTAGGTCAGGACGTGAAATAAAACTACCACTTAGATTTATGGAATAACTTTATTACCTATTTTTTCACAGGACTTTATTCCTGAATGGTAAGATGCTCTCTGGTGTGCTGTGTACTGATTACTAAATGTAAAGTTTGTCGATTGTCGCCACTTTTTGGTAATTCTAATGGATTCCCCTGAATCATAAAGATTGAGTCTTTGATGGAGAAATTCCGCAGGTTCTTAATAAAACAACATCTTCTTTAGTGCAACACATACATTTCACAAAAACTTTGCAATTTTTGGCGAGGTGTCCCTTTTTTAAGCATACATAACACACCCCTTTCTTCTTAATTGCAAAGTTTTTGTGAAATGTATGTGTTGCACTAAAGAAGATGTTGTTTTATTAAGAACCTGCGGAATTTCTCCATCAAAGACTCAATCTTTATGATTCAGGGGAATCCATTAGAATTACCCTGAATCATAAAGATTGAGTCTTTGATGGAGAAATTCCGCAGGTTCTTAATAAAACAACATCTTCTTTTCAACGTTATATTGGATCTGACTACAGATAACACAATATTCCCTGGATGTCAAAATTAGGGTGCGTTCATAATTATTAATCTTAAACAATAAACAATCTATAACACCGGTATTTTACATGAAAAGACTGTCTGTCTGACCATGGTCTGACCTCCACAACCCAGTTAGTACTGGGTGGGTAAGCCGATATCTCTTGTTAAAGCTGGTTGTCAAACCAAAGGCTTTATGTGCTTTCAGAAGCACTGAGGAATCTCGGTAAGTACTGTGTGATCCCCCATCCACGAACTAACCTAAGCAAACGCTGCTTAACCTGAAGATTGACCCGATTGGCCGTTTTTGTTTAGCCACAAGCTCCTTGTTTTATTTGACTTCTTTTATGACTGATAAAGTATAAACCGACCCCAACACAGTCGGTAAAAGGTTATGCGGATGATGATGATGATTGATAAAATATGTGAGGAAATTTTGCAGAGGACCGATGCTGAAATGTTGAAGTTAAAAGTCAAATTTCTTAGCAATCTGGGCCAAGATAGCTAATAGTAGCCGAGTTCCAGTTAGTGACGAACATACAGTTGACTTTTACATAAGTTGTACCAAAAAAAAAGTTATGTTATTGGATACCTTTAGTTAATTTAAAGCTTTTATATTAATAACATAAAAAAATAATAGGAATTTATAAACAATATTGTTCCTAAATTAGTAATTTTAAGATTTAGTACTTTTATTACCTAGTATGAACTGGGTTGTGGAGGTCAGATAGGCAGTCGCTCCATGTAAAATACTGGTATTCAGCTGCATCCGGTTAGACTGAAAGCCGACCCCAATATAGTTGGGAAAAGGCTAGGCAGATGAGGCAGATGAGATGAGTACTTTATTGATCTCAAAAAAACATGTGCCGTTTAAGATTTGTAATTTAATACCTAAAAGTTAAATAAATTTTAGTTTTTGTAATAATTATCTTTAATTTATATTCCATATTTCCTATAAATATAATAAAACTGATTAAAATATTTTTTTCTTCTATTAAATACAGTTTTAAAAAATGTTCGTCAAAAAATCGAATGGTTAGCTTATCATAGAAGTTTAGGAACGTAAGCTATCTAGGGTTAACCTGTGAGTAGAATGTCCAATGTACCTACGACACCTTGTTGATGATGATGATGATGACGCCTTTGTTATCAAATTGTCTTCCCTCATATAAAAATAATGGGACTAAATTCACACAAGCAATCAACATTACCTCACATTACCTTACATTGTCATCTATCATAGTCACGTAGGTAGGTAGGTACCTACTCAAAACAATAGTGATGCAACGAATATTTGTGCTTATACAGTGGAAATAATTAATGAACTTAGAAGATTATATGCTTATACACAAGCTTGAAGCTATTGGATTTCATGGAGTACCGCTGGCACTGTTTAAGGATTATCTTTCTGGTAGAACTCAAAGAGTCAAACTCAGACAGATTGTTGGTGAGGACGAGGATGTGTCATACGGTGTGCCACAAGGAAGTGTACAAGGACCTACGCTATTTTTAATTTATATAAATGACCTCTGTAATATGAGGATAAATAATGCCAAGGTATTCTCATACGCCGATGATACAGTTGTCGTCTTCTCAGGGAAAACATGGGATGATATTAAAAATAGTGCAGCAGAAGGGCTAGCTCTTGTTGCAACTTGGCTAAAAAGTAATCTCCTCACCCAGAATACCAGCAAAACGAACTACATTTGTTTTAATATTTATAATCAGGTTCAATCACACAAGGAATTCGAATTAAAAATCCACACGTGCGACTTTACCACAGTTGGAACTTACTGCAATTGCCCTATAATCCAACAAGTTACTCAAACAAAGTATCTGGGAGTGATTATTGACCAGCGTCTTTCCTGGTACCCTCAACTGGAACTAGTCATGAGTAGAGTACGGAAACTTATTTGGATATTCAAAGAGCTTAGATATGTTGTACCAAGTAAAATAAAATTAAATGGAAATAAAAATAATGTTATCCAAAGAAATTTATTAAATGAAATTTATGTATCTTTAGTCCAGTCTGTTTTAGTCCTGTCCTTTCCTTGGTATTGTTCGTCGTGACGTCGAGCTCCTTGAGTTAAAAGTCGAGCTCGACAATAACTGACAAATGCTTGCACTGACTGGACGGGTCCACTCAAATCTGTGTGGTACTTTCTTCAAAAGACCATCTCAGACACTAATCTGCATAGCCCTCATGTGTGTCCCAAGATTATGTCTGGACCTTAAACTTATTGTTAACCATTTAAAACCATTTTAAAAGATTAAAAGAGTAACCTTTGGAGTTTCTTGCCGGTTCTTCTCCTTAGGAATCGACCAATGCACCGCACCGTGCCCCTTTTTTATGTCGACGTTTTACAAGTGCCCATGTAGGCCTATGTGAAATAAAATATTTTGACTTTTGACTTTTGAGTATATTGCATAACTGCATGGGGTGGTGCGACGAAATCTAGTTTTTTAGAGTTGGAACGTGCGCAAAGAGCTATACTTAAGGTGATGTACTTCAAAAAAAGAATATTCTCCACTGAAAAGCTTTACAAATTATGTAATCTGCTGTCAGTGAGAAAACTGTACATTTTACTTATCATCCTCAAAACGCACAAAGAGATAGCATATAATCATAAAATACTAAAAAAAAGAAAGAATCTCTGTATAGTAAACGTTCCGTTAACTAAACCTGAATTTGCCAGTAGACAATATCAAAAACGCTCAGCTTATTTATATAACAAAATTAATAAACTAATATATATTTATGATAAAAGAACAAAATAATATGAATGCAAAAAAATATTAATAACATGGCTACATAATTTAAGGTATGACGACACAGAGTTACTTTTGCAACGTGTGATTTAATAATAAGTCAATTGCAAACACGCACACACACATACGCATAAACACACACACACACACATACTCGCATACACATTAACACACACACTTACCTGTACAATTTATTGATCGTATTTGTTATATTTTTGGTTTTATTTTGTTTACTTTCCTCTTTTTGTTATTTGCCTATATATTTGTATCTATACATATAATGTAAAAAGAGCGGAGCCTTCAACTACAGGCATTTTCTATGCCTAAATGAAGACCTCTCGACTTGTAATTTAAGCCAAAATGATACGTAATAAACTTTTTTATTTATTTTATTTTTACATGGGTGATTTGTATTATTATAACTTTGTAAAGCCATATAAATGTTACGGTTGCGAATCATATTATTTGAATCAACAAGCGTAAGAAAGTTTGAATTTCACGGGCTACCCTAGCACATTCCCCCACACATTTCAGATACCTACTAGCTACCGCTTCACACTAAAATGGTTGGTACCTAGGTATGGGTACCACTGCAATGTGTATCCCATTTCTCTTACCACGACAAGTACCTACCTTCTCAGAAGAACTTCAGCTGCAGCCGTAACTTAACCCTTAAAAGTTTACATTGTCCAAGTCGACCAAGTAACTCCAATAGGTCGACGCAATTCTAACATGTAAAGGGCACGGTGTAAAAAAAATCGCACCCGCTTCGCTCGCTCTTGCAGCTTACTAGATACTTCCTCTTGAATTTTGCCTTTGACAAGTAACGCTTGTGTAAGGGTCGAGATTCTCGAGCTCGCTTTGCTTGCTCTTGGAGTCCTAATTCTTTTAAAATCGCTGCCGAGCATTTCAGTCTAACATTCTATTCTAAATGTTTTCTTCAGTGAATTCTAAATTTATATAAGTAAATATTTTTTCTTTGTCATAAGCGTGCGGGAAGGGCTGACCGTCTCTAAAATGCCCGGGCTGATTTCGGGTCCCAGTCCGGCCGGTACTGGTTGTGGTGATGAAATAAATTACACAAAGTGTAAAGTACGTAAGATATTCTTTAGGTGTAAAATAATAACTGACCCCACGCGGGCACAGCCGTGGGTATGGGCCAGTAAAAACATAATTATACGCCTAAAAAGTCTGGCGAAGAAACTATGTACATAGTCAGGCTGGGGTTTATTTCAGCGCAAAACTAGCGCCAAAATATGTTAAGTCTACTGTGTTGCAGAAACTATCCCCGTTAGTTTATATACTTGAGGATCCTAATGGCAACCAAGCCAAATGGCATATTAAAGATTTTAAAGTATAATGTTTACAATTATGTCAATAATTTTTCTTTTTCTTCATATATACACATGATTCATCTCTTTCTTATTTCCCTCTTCTAAAATAGAGTTCCTTTTCGGCTTATTAAAACTCTATTTATTTTCTAATTCACTCATCGGTTCTTAAACCATTATAAGATTATCTTAATCTTCCTTTATGTCTGTTCTTAACGCAATCCTATGAAGTGCTTTTAGGTTCAAGTTACCTAACCTTCGTGTCAACTAACTCTACAAGTTAGTATGACTCTTGTTTCTAACTATCGACTCTAAAGTCGCTTGTTGCAGGTTACAAGTAGGTATTTTAAGTAAGCTATTGCCCTTGACGTTTTACTCGGAGCTTACCGACTACTATTGCGGGAGCTGCCCTGAAGTTAACTCGGAGTTTACTGAATGTTATATATCAACTAAAGTTGACTAGGAGCGGATTACAACTCCATTAAAAATAAGCCTTTGTTAAAAATCTTTATATTTCATCTTATTAATGGGTTTTAAACGAGAGCGAATTACAACTCCGAAAATAAGCCTTAAAGTTATTAACTTATCAGGTTGAGTAGTGATCATTGAATGTGAATCCTACCTGACCTAACTTCGTAAGATGTCGGTGTGTTTGAATGAAGTATGTACGTTTTGTGAATGCTGTTATACTTTAACCTTACAAAATTGTTGTCTCAGACCAAACATTTTCTCGGAGTCGTTGGGGAAATATAGTATCTATACTTACACTTTTACCATAATCATTCTCATATTTTATAAAAATTAAACGTCCTTTTACATCTTATGTCGCGCCTTGGCGCCCAACGTAAAATCAAGAGTAGGTCTTATTCAATATTCTCTAAATTCTAAAAGAAACTTACACAAGCAATAAAATTTGGTATATAATTATTTTCATCATAATTCATCACTTCATAAATCTTTACTACTCTTAATGCTAAACATATATTATTACCCTCTAAAACTCTCCCTCTTGAATCCTCTCAAACACTTGAGTTTTCTTTAACTAACTCTCTCTTGAGTCATCATTAACACTAATTAACCCTTATTTCCCTCTCTTTAACATTTAATAATTTTATCTACTTTAACTTTATTTTTTTAATTATGGATAGAATTATTTACTTTGAACTTCTAAACAAAGCTGAGCTAGAATACGAAATTAAAATACGATTAGAAGAACCAAAAGATACTGTAATACAATTTATACAACAAATTCTTCAACTCGCACCTCGTATTCCCTCTGAAGAAATTATTGATTCGATATTAGACGTTACGACTGATTTGGATGAACTTACCATTACCTTAAATTATATCGAATTAAAAATACTAGTTGATATTTGAAAAATGTAAAAGTCCTTGGCTTTCTCCGGTTATCATTAAAAGCGCAAGCACCCAAAAAGAATGGCGAATGGCGATTCTATGTTGATAGTCGTAAACTAAATTCAGTTACTCGTAAGGACGCGTACAGCCTTCCATTTGTTAACGAAATTTTAGATAATCTTAAAAACGCTAAATTTCTTTCAAGCATTGATATTGCTAAAGCATTTTGGGAGATTCCTTTGAAAGATGAAGCGGATAAAGATAAAACAGCTTTTTATCTTCTTCAGCAGCTTTCAGCTTGGTCTGGCTAATGGTTTAGTAAATATATCAGCAAGCTGATTCTCCGTGGTCACCTTGCTAACATTCAGGTCTCCTTTGGTTACCATCTCTCTTACGAAGAAGTGTCGAATTCGGATGTGATTAGTACGTTTGTGGTACTCCGGATTCTCTGCTAACTTGATTGCAGCTGCGTTATCAACTTTCAGTACAGGCACGCCCTTCAATTTTGTCATATCTCCAATTAATCTATGAAGCCAAATTGATTCCCGAACACCTTCACTAGCGGCTACGACTTCAGCTTCAGTTGTTGATATAGCCACGCTTGTTTGACGCTGGCTCATCCATGACACAGCACCTCCAGCATACATGCATAATACACCAGTGGTTGAACGACCTGTGTTCAAATCACCTCCATGATCAGCATCACTGTAGCTTTGAAGAATGCCAGTTTTAAAGTTTCTTTTGTAGAGTATTCCTTTTTCTGGTGCGTATTGCAAATAGCGTAGTATTCTTTTAAGTTTGACACAATCCTGTTCTTTTGGATTTTCAAGACTTCTAGAAACCACACTGACTGCATATGCAATATCAGGCCTAGTTCCAACCATTAGGTAAGCCAATGCACCAACGACTTGTCTGTAATTCTTTAGCAAATTGCTTACATCACATGACTGGTCTTGACATTGGTCTTCTGTTACGATTGGTGTCATTACCGGTCTGAAAATTTCCATACCAAATCTCTTAAGCAATTTCTTTGCATAACTACCCTGAGATATCTTGGTTCCATCATCAGTCTTCTCTATTTCAATACCGAGGAAATATGACGCTGTCTTCGTGGTTATTTTAAACTTAGTCTTCATTTGTGCTATAAACTCATGAATAAGGTTCTGACTAGTTGCAGCCACCAAACCATCATCAACATATAGTGCAACTATAAGCTTTCCTCCAGGCGACGTCTTCCTGATGAATAAGCAAGGATCTGAATCACTTACTTTGAAACCAATCTCCTTGAAAAAGTCCAAGATCCACTTGTTCCAGCATCTTGGAGCCTGTTTCAAACCGTAAAGGCTCTTCTTCAATAAGCATACCCGACCAGAACTATCATCATAGCCTTCAGGCTGTTTCATGAAGATTTCTTCATCGAGTGTTCCATACAAAAATGCCGTAGAAACATCGGATTGCAACATCGACATGTTCTCATTAGCTGCGACAGCCAACACACTTCTCACAGTTGCCATTTTCGCCACTGGACTGAATGTTTGTTCATTGTCGATACCTTTCTTTTGACTAAAACCCTTTATTACAAGTCTGGCTTTATATTTGTCCACTGACCCGTCAGCATTCAGCTTTACTCTATACACCCATTTACATGGTATAGCCTTCCTGTTCTTAGGAAGTGGCACAAGGACCCAAGTCCTATTTTCTTTCAAAGAATTCATCTCACAATCCATTGCCTGTTCCCAAAGATCCTGTTCAGAGCTTTTGATAGCCTCTTTGTAACAACTTGGTTCTTGGTAACCACAGCTAGCCATATTTAAAACATAGTCCTTGAGTTTCACAGGTGGACGAAGCAACTATCTGTCTCTAAGAACCCTTCGACTATGTTCCATAATTTCCCGTTCAGGAATTTCATCATGGATATGATCGTTAGCTTCTACTTCTATATCTCCCCCCAAACTCAAAACTTTGTTCTAAATCATCACTCCTTGCATCATCAAATGCATCAAAGTCTTTAGCTGGAACGTCTTCTCTATCAACAAACTGTGTTTTCATCTTCTCTAGCAAAGAGCTCAGTGTCCCCGATTCCGGTACCAACACCTTCATTATCTCTATTTCAGTTATTCCTGAATCATTAACTGGACTTTCCGCACCCAAGGGTTTTTCATCAATGTTTATATCCCTTGATCTAATCAACGAGTTGCTATGCTCATTCCACAGTCTGTATCCATCATCATTATCATAACCGACCAGTTTACATTTCACTGCTTTCTTTTGCAACTTCTTTCTGGACTGCTTCGGTACATGCGCGTAACAAGTTGATCCAATTATTCGTAAGTGCTTAATTTGTGGCTTCTTACCAACCCAAAGCTCAAATGGTAACTTGTGTTCCACTGTAGTTGGACCTGTCCTGTTCAAAACATAAACAGCAGTATTCACCAACTCTGCCCACAGTGTCTGAGGTAGTTCCTCGTGTGCATGCATCATAGCTCTCGCTGATTCAACTATCGTGCGATTCTCCCTTTCACTACACCCATTTTGTTGCGGGGTGTATGGCATAACTAATCTTTGTTTTATACCCATATTTGCCAATATTTTCTGCATCTTCCGATTATCAAATTCTCCACCGTTATCACTCAATAACTCTTTAACTGTATGACCAGCTACCTTGGCAGATGCCAACATTTCTCTGAGCTTCTCATGTACTTCTGACTTCTCTCTCAAGAAATACACAAATCTATAACGCGGAAATTCATCTTTGAAGAGTACAAAGTAGCGATACTTGGATGGCGACAGAGGGAATGGACCACACACATCCGTGTGAATGCGTTCTCCAGGCTTATTGGCTTTTTCCCGTACACCAAACTTCAGTCTGTGTGACTTCCCAAATATACAGCCTTCGCATAATTCTCCAGTTTCCTTGGTTTTTATACCGAATTCCCTCTCGATTAGACTTCTAACATGCCTCTTGTTTTGATGGCATAATCGTTCATGGTAGAGTTGCAGCATATCTACTTTCTGTACCAAATTCACAACTTTAGATGGTGGTACAATCCTACAGTTGAGCCTGTACACAGATCTCCATACCTCTCTCTATTTCCAGTAACTGAGATTTTTCCATCAATCTTCATTGAACAAGTAGTTACCCGCGACTCAAAAACGCTTTCTGGATTTTTATCTTGTGTCGACAACACCGAAAACAAATTCTTACTAATCTTCGGAACCTTCTTGTTAACTGTAGCTTCAATGCTTAGTGATCCTTGCCCAATAGCCTTAATTACGTTTCCATCAGCTGTTGTTACAATATGATCTACATCAAAATATTTGAAATCTTGAAACAAATCTGCGCGCATCGTCACATGATTAGTAGCGCCGTTGTCTACGTACCAGTTATCACGATCTGATTCAGATTCTATTGTATTAACAGATTGTAACAACATGTTTACTCCTTTGTTGCCTTGACTAGATGCATTCCTTAGAGGACAGTCTTTTTTGAGGTGTCCAAATTCTTTACATTTGTAACATCTCACTTTCTTTCTTGACTCTGGAGTGACGTCATTGCCCTTTTTAGTAAATTTATTTCCTGTTTTCACCGCTAAGGCATCACAACTAGACTCACCGTCTTTACCGTTGTTTCCAAGCGCCTTTTCATGTGCACACAACTGGCTTGTGATGTTCTCAACCGTCCGATCCTTTTTAGACATAACGTCCAGCTCGATTTAAAAGAAAAATAGCTCTCTGGTAGTGTGTCCAGTATCTTGCAGATTAATAAAATGTCAGGAAGTTCCTTCAACTCCTCTTCTTTCATTAACTCCTGCCTCAACCGGAACCAGACGTTTTTTTTATTTTGAGATGTGCGTCGCCATCTCATCACCTTGATCTTTTCTGTAACTGAAGAACTGCAAACATAAATCATACAGACGATCTTCGCTCACGCCTTCATATAATCTATGCAGTTCATCCCATACATCCTTTGACGTTGTGAACCTGATGACCTTATCCAATGTGTCGTCAGCAATATTGTTCGTTATCAGTAACAATGCCGTACTGTCCAATTTGTTAAAGTGTTAACCTTGTCTTCATAAAAAGCCAAATCTGCAGCAGCTTTATCACCAGCCCCACTTGCAGGTATTTCCGGTCTTTTTATGTTACCCAGTACTATATCTTGAAGGTTCTCCTCTCCTCGTAGAAGTGCCGTCATACGATATTTCCATTGTACCTACCCAGTTGGTACCCTCTAGTTTCGCGATCTGTATTTTAGCGAAATCCATGTCCGATCATTTCTGGGCCCATAACCTGATAAAAACTAATAAATACAGGTCTTTAGAGGGTGCACTATTTAATTTCTTTAAAAATTCAATTTAACAAAACAATTTAAATCATGACACATTTTTCACAAGTGACACTTCTTATTTCTCTAAACTTAATGAGGTCGCATATTGCAGCAACCTTAAGGTGGAAGCTCACATCTGGCCCGCGAAATTCTAATTTTCTTACGTTTTTGGCAATTTGCAGGCCAGTGCTTGGTTGTATGTTTATGAAAATTTGATTTGCGACTGTAAGACGTATGAAGTTACCGAATTATAACCATCAAAATTACTAACTACTAAAGAACGACGACTAAATTACTAAAGAATGACTTTTACATGCAAAAATCAATCTTGACATGAAAATGAACTTGGAGGGTTGTATTGATCTGTCGGGGCCGCGGGTAGTCCAACGGTTATCGCGGCCTCGACATAGAGGGCGAAGAAGGAACATGGGTGGTTTTTAGTCAGTAGAAGTCTGACACTCCCTTTCGCTCTGCCCAAGAGCGGGAGGGGTTATTCGATGATTTTACACCCACCAAAAAAAAAAAAAAAAAAAAAAGGGTTGTATTGATAATTTTGATGGTTATAATTCGGTAACTTCATACGTCTTACAGTCGCAAATCAAATTTTCATAAACATACAACCAAGCACTGGCCTGCAAATTGCCAAAAACGTAAGAAAATTAGAATTTCGCGGGCCAGATGTGAGCTTCCACCTTAATAGCAGCTATACACACAAGTACCGCCACCTATCGCAAACTTTTGGAAATAACATTGAACGACGATGCGATGATGCGATTGATGTCTTGTCATCATTTTGTGTCGAATTTTATTTCGATTTCATTACTATTTTTCTATTCATATAAAAAAAATGATTATTTGTTTAAAAATGAAATACATGACATACGGCACTGGCTGCATCTGATTTCTCGTTGACAATTAAAATTAACCATTTTAACTGTTATTTAATCTGTATTTTCGTTTTTAGTTTCAAAGATTGTTACACAAATTATGCTTAGTTTTCTGCATGTGTTTCAATCCTGTTACAAGTGATTTTTTTACACTTTTTGTAATGTAGTAAATAGTAAGTTATTAAAATGACTAAAAAGCCATTCGCCGGTCAATAAATAACTGATATATTATCTATATTCGCAAGCTGATATCAGCGCCACCTAGCAGATTAGAATTGTAACTGGATGTACTTCTGAGTAAAACAGTATCAACGTTTGCTACCTTTTAAGCGTGATTCAAAACAGTTACTGTAATGTAGTAATCTAAACGTATTTATAAATAAAATAATATTTTTTTACATCATATTTTTATGGCAATTATGAACTTTTAGTCTATATTTTAAACATAAACTCAAAAATTCATAATTACCGCCAATCCGCGGCGGCATTTCGGCCATTTTGTGAACCCCGCGACAGGAAGTGAGTGTTATAGGTGCTACGCAGGCGCAAATTGACCTTTCGGTTGAAGAACCCGTCGGTCACATGTGAGTGTCGATAAATATCTTAGTTTTATCGTGAATCCTTAATAAATAGTTGTAGTTATTGTTTTTGTAAGTATTTTCTATGGTGAACATAAATTTGTGCTTATACGGCATTACCGCGTTGTGGATTTGGTGTAGTTTATGAAAATGTAATGTGCCGCGGCGCCGGCACGTTTGTCAAATCGCTATTTTTTTTTCGTTTTCTCCGGATTCGCAATAAAGATCAAGTTCACATTCTATTGCGCTTAAACGTGTTTAATTTGGTGTAGAGGTGACAAAACGGTTTGTAGTTTGATTATTTTGTGTGTTAGTCCAGAATAAGACATGGTCAAGATGTCTCTTGTGAACCACATGTTCGGGCACCACACCATCCACTGCGTGTCGTCACCACCGCCTTACGTGAGGATTGATTCCATTCAGTAACTTTTGTTTTTGCAACATACCTTTATGTTATCGTCACTATTCGTCACCTTATGGTGGATGTCAAGTACATCCTCCCACAAAGGTTTTTCATCGCACCGCTGTAGGTGGGGTTAGGTCGTGTCAAAATATTCAAAAACATACGTATTTTAGTCTAGACAGCTTCCAGCCAATAGTATAGTGTAGTGTTGTGTATAGGTTATATTTATAGCTGTGTGCCTATGTATGACTTGACAGATTTTGAGCTGGGGCTGCAGTTTTAAAGTTCTTTAACATTAGCGTAAGTCATTTATTTTGTAGTATAATTGTTGTTTTCTTGACTTTTATTCATAACAAGTTTAGTGTATTGTGTTGAAATGTGTGTGGTATTCAGATACCCAGTTCCTAGTGAGACAGATCCTGTTTGTGATGAATTCACTGGCTGTTTTGTATTCTAGTACTACCAATATGGAAAGTGTGAATAACTGTATGGCAACTATGTTTCACCGTGATAGTCTGATATTTTAACCTTTTCTTTGTAGAAATTGTGTTACAAAAATGTCAGTGATAAAGGATTTCTTTGTACATGCATACATCAAACAATGTAGTGCCTAAATTAACCTCGCGAGCGAGTTCCTAATGCACTGTAACTGATGAAAACAACCCTTTTTCTACTGAATTCACTCAAAATGTTAAAGTGGTGAGAATATGTTACTGTACTGACTTCTTTTGGAGACATTTGTGTGTAAGACAACAATCTGTTGAATGGCATGACAAAAACACGTTGAAAAATTAACCTAAATTTGAATTATTTGTTGATCATAAAAGACTTTCACACTGAATACAAATTGTAGATGATTAGATCCTACAAGAAACATGTACCTAGGTAACAGGTTCTCTATCTTTTTTCACCAGGTTTACCTGTATTTTTGTTCAATTTTATCTTCTCGGGTGAGCACATAAAATAGTGTTTCAGCTTCCGGGGCAAGCTGAAACAGTATTGATGAGTCAGTCAGTACATAGACTGAAAGGTAATATCAATATAGTTAGGTAAAGGCTAGACAGCAAAAAAAAATCTTTGAACAGCCATTTTAATTGTTGTCTGCCTTAAACCAAGACATTTACCGTACTGACCTGCATAACATTTATAGAAACCATATTTTCATTTCTGTTATTACAATTGAAGAATATTTGGTGGCGGTGGAATATATTAAATTCTTAGAATATTTATGTTAATAAGGTGTAACACTTGGCCTATTAACTTATTTAGTTATCCTTCTTAGTGCCATGTTTTCTTGATATCCTACCAAAAATTTTATGTCACAGAAACAATTACATGAAATTAATTTATTAATCTTCTAAAAGTATAACAAATAATTATAAGGTATTAAATATTGAAGTTGTGTTTCTTCAATTAACATAATGAATGGTTCCAATCCAATAGCTATTATTATTATCCAGACTTGTTTATTAAAAGAAACTAAATGTTTTGTAAATGTCATCACCCTTCACCAGTAGGCATGTCAAAGATAAGACTTGTAATCTTTTAAGTATAACAAAATTGGAGAATTTTATTTTTACCATTTCATCTTATCAGCCTTTTGTTACTCAGTAACTGGGTTTTGGAGGTCAGAAAGGCAGTTGTTCCATGTAAAATACCCATAATATACTGCATCCAGTTGGCCTGAAAAGGTTAACTAGTTGATGATCTAATCAACCACACATTATTTTCTTTAATTATATTTTGTGAGTCATCATAACAACCTGAGCCCATAGAGTCGCGAACCTGGTCCCATACCTAGTTTGTGCTGAGGGTACTCGGACAGCATATACCAGGCCCGACTATGCGTCCCATTTCACGACTGTGATCTGGGATCACCGTACAGGGCCACATGTGTACAATACTGGTATTATTAAGTAATTATGACTTCCACATATTTGGCACCCTAATAATATTAATAAAATCATACTCATTCCAGTTTCCACTAACTCGAAACAAGACCTAATTAAAAAACATTGTTGAATATTCAATGATTGGCTCAGTGCTGAGAGACTGTAATGGATGAAATGGCAAGAAAGTCTCATTAGATCAGGAATAATAGAATGCTGTGGAAGAAGACAGACTTTGCTGACTCCAAATGAATCAGGATGATAGCAATCACTATAGCTTAGTGCTGAGGGTTGAAATTGCTACAATGCAATAGTATAAGCATCTAATGTTGATGCTGCTTAATATATTTTAAAATGCAAGAGTCAAGTCTGAAACATATTCTGTTAGCAACAAGTATTTATAATATTGTTTTCACCAATCAGGTGTTATCACTAAAACATTTAATTAATTGTTTAACCTGTTTACATAATTTATTATTGCCTTCTCAGCTTCATATTGGCGAAAGCTGTATTCTTTTGCAAAGTTTTCACTTTTCACATGTCCAAAAGTTCATTGACATGCAGGTCAATAACCGTGTGCTATTTTTTTCGTCGTAGTGTGAATCATGCTCGAAGTTTAAATGCCAAGGTTCCATTAAAAAAAAATCAATAAAGCTATGCTAACCCATAGCTTTTTTATTAAATGTCCATGAGTAGCTGTTGAGAGAATTCAAGTTCAGTCTTGCTCTAATTTACGCAAGGTTTTCGTGTCCTGTGATTGGATTTTTGGTAGACCGTATGATTAATACCTACTTGGCAGGTGGATCTTTCGTTTCTGCAGAGATGAAAGTAATTTATTGATCTTTCAACTAGCTGTTAATGATAAAACACGTTTGGTATTTAGTATGTACTAATATTGTCACATAATTACTTTCAATATCGACAGTAAAAGCAGATTACTACAATTCCATCTTTATTTTTTACCAGATCACTCCTGACCGTATCTAAAACTCGGCACACACCACAATGGCAGATATCGAGGACACACATTTCGAGACCGGGGACTCCGGTGCCTCCGCCACCTTCCCCATGCAATGTTCCGCCCTGCGCAAGAACGGTTTCGTCATGCTCAAGGGTCGCCCCTGCAAAATCGTCGAGATGTCCACCTCTAAAACCGGAAAGCACGGCCACGCTAAAGTTCACTTGGTTGGAATCGATATTTTTAACGGCAAGAAGTGAGTACTGCTCTATTATTTGATTTATTTATTTATTTTAATGTGTTTTTTCAGGATTCATAATGCATTGTATCTTTCAAGGTTATTTATAGAAAATAAGGGCAAATACGATACCTAAATATATTTTTGCATCATAGCATGTGGAGGATCATTGTCGAAAACAATTAGATATTTATCAAATTCTTCTTTCAATTGATTTCATTAACACCAACCTTTATTACAATCTTGCTATTATCGCATTACACTTGACCAGTAACCACTATCAAGTTTTCAGGGTGTTATCAATCATGCTTGCTTGATAAGTGCTGTCAAAACCGCCAGCCGAGCCCATAGAGTCGCGAACTCGGTCACATACCGAGTTCGTGCTGAGGGTACTCGGACAGCATATACCAGGCCCGACTATGCGTCCCATTTCACGACTGTGATCTGGGATCACCGTACAAGGCCACAAATATAATTTTATTCTGATTTTTTTTTTACCTCCGATTGCACTGAAAGCTTACGAGTTTCAGGTTATTATACTGGCAAAAATGTCCTCCTACCCAGTTCATTAGTACTTAGGGGAACTTAAAATTGCAGATTAGTGCTTATTACACTGATAACGGTAAAAAACCGTTTTAATAGAGAAAGCTAGCAACACGTGGTTTTTCGGGTCACATGACTTCCAAAACCACGTGTGCCAATACGAAGAACATTGATGATAATGAGTTGACGAAATTGCCATCATCGAATAGGAGCTCTTGGCTATGTTACTACAAGAAAAAAATTAATTAATTCTAATTTATAACGAATATTTTTATCAGACTCTCAAAATTGAGAAAATCCCTCTGATGAAATGGGAAACCTCTAATTAGCTCTGAAGCCTTAGGAGTAATTCTTTGAGCGCTGTTGCGTAAAAACCGCAAGTTTTCATTTTTTAATTTTTCTCAATTTGTTCACATAATAGGGACGATTTTCCTTAAGCTTTTTCTTACTCGGGCTTGCTGTTTAATACACGCATAAAAATCTTATAAATAATCTTATTAGTAAACCTTTCTGGTGTATTTGTATTTTATGAGAAGCAAAAATTATGTTTTAAATAAATAATAGGTAGATAATTACTTCTCATAAAACGTCTCAATTTTTGGCGTAATTTTCTCTCGATGAGAATTTGTGTTCAAGATTTCTTCAGCAATTTTGTACATATTGCATTCATAAAAATTAAACAGGTAAATCTGTTGACCTTACACTTGATAGTACAGATTTATAAATAGATGACATTTCGTATAAAATATTTCAATACAAGTTTATTTTTCATTGTTACTAGTAACTGATGTACTTCTGATAGTAAATAATGATCAGAGGTATTTAAAGTGTACTTAAAGGTGCTCCTGATTCAGAACTGTAATTACATAACAGGCAATTTTTTTTTTCTTTTTTTTTTATAAAAACGTTGCCCCACAAATTCTTCACTGAGGGAGCGCCAGAATGTTAATAACGACACTTTTAAATCATAAACCATACATTAGTTCTGTACAAAGTAATTTTGCTCGCAAGCTTTAATCACACAGTTGTATCACTGTTTTCATTAGGATTATGAGCAGTTGATTTAGAGATTCTTCAGCATAATCTTAGATCATACTTAAGTAAAAGCAGATGCATTTTCGGTGTTTTGTCTCACTTTTAGAACACCTCTGTAGGTAAAACACTTCCAATAATGTTTTAACATGACATCAATTACTCTACCTATACGTACGAACTGGCGAAATCATGTTTTTCATGTGAAGGTTTCGCCAGTGGGAATATAGCTTGGTAACACACCACATTTATTTCAGTAACCCAGCTCAAACCAATACAAAACCCAATTTCATATACCGTGCTCCCCTTCACCAGATACGAGGATATCTGCCCATCCACTCACAACATGGACGTGCCCCACGTGAAGCGTGAGGACTATCAGCTGACTGACATCTCTGACGACGGCTACCTTACCCTCATGGCTGATAACGGCGATCTCCGTGAGGACCTCAAGATCCCCGACGGTGACCTCGGCACCCAGTTGCGTTCCGATTTCGATAGCGGCAAAGAGCTGTTGGTGAGTACTGCTTCATTATCTTTTAGAGCCCTGATTTACTAGCTCCAGAAAGACATTATTTATCTGAGAAATTTTCAAATGGTACAGAAATAGGGTAGTTGGCTGATTAAACATATTATGATTCTGTTTAGTCCGTCTGTTATATTATCGAAAAATATTGGATACATGCTTTTAAGTTTTATCAAATTAATAAAAATTACGAAAATAAAACGTGTCAAAGATCGTGAGTGGGGCCTGGTGACGTCGCTTTCTGGTAAAAAATGTACCAAACTGTGACGTCGCGCGACTTTTCGAAGCACTGTATCGTCTTCATTCATTGTTTACATGAAAAAAGTAAAATATGTGTCCAATATTTTTTGGAAACCTATCTGACGGACTAGTTAGATTTTTTTGTCGACTATGATATTTTGCTGAGGTGGGAACGGGTTAAGATTCATGACGGTAACCACTATAATCGCCTGTACTGAAATAAAACAAGGGACTCTTTTTAGGGATACGAAGTCATATGGAATATTTCCGAACTTTTTTGATTTGTTTGTTCAGGGTTTCACGCAAACGGCGTCTGCCAAGTAGAAAAAAAAGATGATTTATTAAACGGTTTTTTTACATTTCCTCATAAGTTCGCATTTCTTTGAAGTGTTTGTCAAGCTTCGCAGTTGACCCTCCATTTTTAATCATAAATTGGTTTTAATCAAGTCCGTAAGTTACGTATAAGGAAAAGCAATTTCGCAGATTCCGTTCTTGAAACATTTTCACCGCTTCTGAAGTGGCTTGACATCTCACACTTGACCTTTTAGACGGCTTTGTGTTTTCCATTTTTGCCAATAAGGCTCATTTCTTGGAAAAGCAAGGAGCAAGCGTTTTTTGTCCGTATTTTGTAAGAAAGACCATGTTTTTATTTTCTGTTATTTGCAAGGCTTCGGCAAACATTCTCCTAACACTACGTTTTGGTAGTGGTGCAGGTGTGCTGGTACCCCTTCATTTCCCTAGTTTTGTAAAAAGGGGTGAGTCTGTTGACATTAACGGGCACATCTAATGTTAGTGAGAAATAACTCAAGAAAGACTTTTTGTTCCAACCACTACTAACGCCGGTGTCATTCTTATAAAGTTATAACTGAACAAGACAGGAATATATTTAAAATCTCGACTAATACTCGACTATAATAATAGCTTAGAATCGTGTCTTTTATGGCTCGTTTCGCATTCTACTGCATTTATTACGACACTTGAACAAGACAACTTGTACCGTTATTATTTTATAACTGATATTTCGCGAATCTTAATCCGGATTCGGTGTCACCGATCAGAAATTGTGATAATTTTAGTGCTGAAATCCTATCCACCTTATGTTATCTAAAATCACTACTTCAACATACAAGGGTTTACTCGTACGCAAAACTTGTACGTTCACGGTTCCTGATTGAAATCATTAATTGAGTTCTTATCACAAAAAGGGTACAGCGTAAAATAAATATTTAGGATAACTTCATCCCAAACATTTACACTTATACAAGATCGTACACTGGGCTGGCGTGGTGGATTACAGCCCACTCCATCTCATAGAGAGGCCTGTGTCCCAGTAGTGGTCAGTGATACCCACACAGAACAAATATTTGTAAGTCCTACAGATGTTGTTCTGGACATTCCAAAAATCCTCTCACACGTATGGGAGAAGACGCAATCTTCTTGGAACAAGCGTGTGTTATTGACTTCAAACAATGCAACACGTGGCGCACGCCGATTAGTAAATACATAAATATCCATTTTATTTCTGAGATCATAACTCATTCCGTAGCATAATCTACGCGTATGGACTTGGTGTGTTGTGCTAACACGTAATAGATAATCTCAATAATTATGACGATTGACGAGATTGATTTACAATATTGCAAACGGATCGATAGTTTGTAAGGAAGGGGTTTTGTCTGTTCTTTACTTCAGAGATGCATGAATGAACACCACTATTAGAATAGTGACACCACTGCTGAAAGTGGTCATGCTAGTGATGACTAATTTATGATTGTATTCAAGAGTATAATCTGTTTCAACTGCTGGGGCACGCGCCATCTCTCTAAGAGGCCATGATCGCGGGCCGAGTTGGAAAACGTCACACACCTTCTCTTCTTCGATTTTCGCACTTTATGTTTTCATTCACTGCAGTAGGAATGACTAAAAGATAAATACATTTAATTCGAGAAGTTATAACGCGTAATTTTTGTCGAGTATAGAGTCTCTGGCATGTTCCTATAACTTGTTGGTGCTAAATTCACTCGTACATAAAATCTCTGCCCCATACCCTGGGCTAGCATCTATTGCTAGCCATATGGACAGTTGGGTCTTGAGTACATATTAGTACTACAATTACAAGAGCGTAGGTTGGATCCTCTCAATAACAATAAGAAGTAGGTAAGGAAAACATCGTGAGAGAACCACAGACATGTGACATCTATCAATCCGCACTGGGTCCGCGTGGTAGTTAGCTAATCCCTGTCCTAGAGAGGAAGGCTGAGTCCCTGAAGTGGGAACATAATAGGCTGATGATGAGGTTAGCTGACGAAAGATGACACTATTTGTATTCTGTTGTGATCTTTAAGCCTCTCAACCACATGTAGACAACGTGTTTGGAAAGTAGCCAACTTGCTTCTTACCTACATTAGCTAGAGCGTGGTGAAGTTGCCAGTTCGATTTCCAGCCACCCTATAAGGGCAGGAAATTATTTCGACGGTTACTGGTCAATGCCGATTTACATGTAGGTACAGACCAAGTGTGCTTGTGTATTCAGATTGTACTGTAAAGCTGAAACAATAAATATTAAGTTATTATGCCATGTCCATGTAGGATCTGGAATTAAACAATGTCACGACCAATGTCGGGTTAGCAAATGTAGTCGCTACAGATGTTTGTAATGCGACTTAGTGAGGCAGGCTGAAAAAACTAGGTTCTTGCTTTTTAATCGTGTCGTGTGGTTCGATTCCCAGGTCGAGCAAAATAAACGCCAGCCGCACTGGTGGTCGGAGGAAATTGCGCAGTTGCGCAAAGAGTGTGTAGCGTCACGACGTCAGTATGCCAGGCACCGCAGGAGACGCATTCGCAACCCTAATGCAGCAGCCATTGAGGCGGAACTTTACGAGGGCTACAAAGCTGCGAAGGAAGCTATGAAGATGGCTATTAGTAGGGCCAAAACTCAAGCCTGTGAGGAACCGGTGTCGACTCTGAATCAAAATCCGTAAGGGCGCCCTTACCTTTTGTTTAGAAATAAACTTCCTTTCTCCACCACTTAACCAGAGTCTCCTCCAGCCACAACTCCTCGATCAAGTGGTCTGCGCTCTATTTCCTGCAAGAGCGGAACACGTCCCACCACCAATAATTCCACCTCCTGCAGAGCTCGGTGACGATACTGTTGAAGTTGATGGCAATGATGATGAAGACGGGAGTGTTGCGGCTACAAGCCAAAAACACCGCTCCAGGACTTGTACTTCTGGACGAGGCGAGCAAGTTATTAGAGAGAATAATTGCTGACCGCCTTGTCAGACATCTGAACGTTGTGGGGCCAGATTTGATGGATAATCAGTTTGGTTTCCGCCGGGGACGTTCCACTGTGAGCGCCATCGTACGCGTCAAAGTACTAGTGGAGGAAGCAGTTGCCCAGGGTGAAGTCGTCTTGGCGGTATCTCTGGATATCGCCAACAGCAACTCCAGAGCAACCTTTAACAAGGTTGCCATAGAGTTGCATCAGAGAGGCACTTGTCTACCATCATGTGCCAGCCTACCTCCGCCGTATTATCGGGGACTATCTGAGGGAGAGAGCAATGGCTGTTAGAGTGATAAGGGGATACCGTACGATCTCCAACGAGGCAGCAACTCTCTTGGCTGGATCGACACCCTGGGATATGGACGCAAAAATCCTTGCGTCTCTATATCGCTGGCTTAAGGCAAAACTAATGTGTTGTCAGCGGCCGGTTCCTCGGGAAATTGAATTACGAAGGGCCGAGCTCCGTCAGCTCTTGTAGCTGAATGGAGGGAGTGACTCTCGCAACCCAGATGGGGGCTCGCCACAAAAGGCGGTAAGGCCAGTTATGTGGGAGTAGCTGGAGAGGCGGCATGACGCCCTCAGCTTTCGGTTGACGCAGGTGCTTACGGGACATGGATTCTTCGGGAAGTACTTGTTTCGCAAAGGTCGGGAGCGGACGTCCGCTTGTCATCACTGTGAGGACTGTCCCAAGGACACGGCGCAGCATATCCTGGTGGACTGCTCAGCCTGGGCTCAGCAGCGATGTGCCTCGTTGCAGAACTCGCTTCGGGTGACCTTTCGCTTCCGACTGTGGTTCAATCAATACTTACAAGCGAAAACGCGTGGAATGTCGTCTCCTCTTTTTCGAGGAGGTGATGCTTGCAAAGGAGGCGGCGGAGAGGGAAAGAGAGCATGCCTCTCACTCGACCCGCACCAGAAGGGCAGCCGGGCTCTACAGGCGTGGTGTTATGACATAATAACGACCTGTAACCAACTTTTTCTAGTCAAGTTTTACAGTTATATCATACTACATAAGTACATAATTATGCACCACTAGTTCTACACACTACATCTACATACTCAAGTGTTCGCGTTCGTATCGATCACCGCAATCAATTATTCAGAGCATTTTGAATACTAAAGTGCTAAAGTCAGGGCTTAATGTCACTCACTATCGTACACAATCGATAACGGTTTCCTTACTGTACACGATAACGATAAGATTTAGAAATTCTATTTCTAGTCTACATTATTATTTAATACATTATGTACCTATCTTCTTTGTTATTAGTTTTACTAGTCAGCTGACAATTCCATATCTTTCTAGCAGGTCAATGATTTTGATTATTCCTGCAGAATATGGAATTAGGTTTTTCCTTACGCGTACCAAATATCATTTTCCTATTGTTTACGTTGACGATAAAGCTCAATAAGGACGTTGGTCCAAGCTAGGTCAGTTATTTCGTCAAGTATGTAATGGAACCGGTGTTTTTTCGAAAGCGAAAAGATTGTGATTATCGCAATATGATGTCATTGCATTGAATTATCATACAAATGTACTGAAACTCTAGTTATTTTTGTTAAAATTGTGATTTTGTTGAAAGAATCTTAATATTATGTTTAATGGAGTTTTTCGATTTCAGGTTTTGTTGTCTTAACTGTATGACTAACATATTTAATTGTCTTGTTTCAGTGCACTGTGCTGAAGTCTTGCGGTGAGGAGTGTGTAATCGCAGTCAAGGCAAACACAGCTCTCGACAAATAAACCAACTCAGCATTTATAGGGATATACATACATATAATTTTTTTACAATCAACAGCTCTTGCATAAATGTAAAACATAATACTATGTATAATTTAACATAAAATATTATGGTGTGACGTGGTGTTGGCTTGTTGCCGTCCACTCCGCGCCCGGGGGCATCCAAGACGATAAGCATTGGTCTCATGGTCTGCAAACCGTACCAATGATGCGTCCCACTGTTGTTAGGATAACATGCTAGAGATAATGTGTCAATTTTCAATTGTGTGGGGTCTCTAGTCGTTGTATTCAAAACTTGTCGCCATTCTCACCTTGTCACAAACTTGTGAGACCACAAGGTTCTGGCTTCCAAGTTTTGACTACAACGAATCGTTGGCCGACCAGCATTACATGTACAGCGCACGATTATTGCACACGGATACGTTAATGTAATGAATTACCCGTACGTGGGACGCTGATGCATTAATTTATTTATACATACTTAAGTGTAATAGTGTGCCCCCGACTGGAGTGCGACGTCGGCAGGCCGCCGCGTGCGACCGGCCGGAACTTCACGTTTGTTTTTGTTTTGTTTGTTCTCTTTTCGCTTACAACGTCTACTAAACGTTTAAGTTACGTTGCGCTCTGCGACCCGCCGAACGTTTGTTGATCGACATCGGTGTGATAAAATTTCCCGTGGTGGATATTTAAAGTTTATAACGATATATACCCCAAAAAAGAGATGGACGCAAACTTGAAGTTATTACCATATTTTAATGCTAAATTAATGAATACATAAAAAATCGAGAAAATGCGCAAAAAAATAGAAATAAAGAAAATTCTTGAATGTGTTGTGTGATTGATTAGTCCTCTACAGGCACGAGAACGTGCCGGCGTCACGCACGTGGCGCCCCCTTCATGTGTAACACTTGCCATCTGTTCAAATACTCCACAACTCGTGGTGTGCAGTGTTCTGCTCCTCTCGTTTAACCGTGACGTGCTAAATCAATGAAGACTGACTTGGGAATGTCTCCTGGTTATGAATATCTTCAGGCAAGACTGACGATGCATTTTGTAGAAGAAATAGTTGATTTTATAATGTAAATTTGTGCTCACTCGGCCTTTCCTTGCTCTCTTTGTTTGCTCATTTGAACACATGAGATGTTACACATTATCGAGTGGCTTAAGATTGCCTAAATTCCATGTTTTAAATGTAGTGATTCGCGACGGCCACTCTCTAGCAAGTGTTGCCTTCAAGGGCTAGATAAGAGTACCATTCATTTGTATGCTAGTGGACTTATCAATATTCTTTTAACATCAGATTGTCAAAGACGATATGATATACGAAAATTAATGTAAGAATGTAAGGTAAGGCCCTATAGGAGAGATATTTTTTTATGCATTCAAAATTCGTACATCGCAGGTTGTAGACTAAAAGTTTAGGCTGTTTATAGACAACAGTTTATGTTCACTGTACATTTTTTTTTTTTTCGAAATTGCATAATCGTTATTGTTGGGTAAAGTTTTTATACTAAGCAGCTTGTAATCAGGTTTTTATTTTATAAAAAAACCTAAAGTATAAATGTAAAGACATCGGGAGGTGTAAAATAAAATACTTTAGTAAAAAGATAACTTTTCTTTCTGTAAAGATAAGCTGTTGTATCCCAATGGAACCTTGAATCGATGTATTCCTTCCTTGTTGGATATATCTTGTAATATCCGAAGCTTAGAATAGCGTTTGCGGATTAAATGTGAATTTATTCATAGCCGTTAGAATTAATTAATTGGTGCACCTATAAGTTATTATTAGGAATTGATTCTCTTGCACACATGGTCTGTTGCTTACATTAGACCAGTACTCAGTAGATTCTGTGAAGCGAGCTATATCACTGGACCCGGCATTCTTTTCTGAGCTTTCTGTTACACTAAAGAGTCTTCGGACTCACGTGCCACTCCTGTGTATAGCTTGTGTGTCAAACATATTGCGCTGTGCGAGAACGGTGGACTACCAGGTCGTTATCATTAGACTTTGTGAAGAAGAGATGGTTTAAAATTGTAATCATCCAATAATCTGCGGATTTTAATTTAGGAAACTTAAAATTATTTTTTATATTGGGGCGTAGGACAGGTTGAATAACTAATGTGACGGTATTTAGTGCTAAAGTTCTGTATATACGTAAGATTGGATAGATCGATGGATAATGGACACTAGTTAAAATATTTCAATGATCCTCTCTTGATGCAGTTCTATGTTTGTCATGTTGTGTGAACAAACTACCGAATTAATCGCAACGGCCAATAAATAAATGTAAAGCAGTAATAAGTACCTATTTAACAGTCTGTCGAATTAAATCTGTACAAAATGAAATATCGTGAGTTGTGATTCATAGCACCCTTTATGTAGAATTTTTAGTTTTTCTTTTTTTACATTTTCAAGTCCATTGTTATTTTATTTTACACCCTTGTATTATTTACTTTAGAATGCATGTTACAAACGTCTATTAGTGCGATTAGCTACTAACCTACTACTACCTATATG
Source organism: Diarsia rubi (assembly GCA_932274075.1). NCBI lineage: Eukaryota > Metazoa > Arthropoda > Insecta > Lepidoptera > Noctuidae > Diarsia > Diarsia rubi. Next base: position 15,171,188 of record OW026431.1, read on the forward strand.
GGCCAATACAATCAACTCAGTACATAGTAATTTAAAATCAATAGGGGATCGGACTGGGTCAAACAAATGTTTTTAATTAGTCCGTCAGTTAGATTATCGAAAAATATTGGATACGTGTTTTTTGTTTTATCAAATTAATAAAAATTGACGAAGATAAGACGCGTCAAAGATCATGAGTGGGGAGTTGTGACGTCATCTGTTGGTGTAAATGTACTACCATGTGACGTTTTCGAGGAATTCACGGGTTTTCGAAGCATTGTATCGTCTTCATTTTTGTTTATGTGAAAAAAAAAAATACGTGACCAATATTTTTTGAAAATCTATCTGACGGACTAATTATTATTTTTTTGTCCGATCCCCTAATCCAAGTTCTTGATGAACAAAGCAACTTGCAACTAGTAAGGTTCCGTTCACACCGACCGGCTCTGAGGGAGAGCAGATTTTTTATCACGTTTCAAAACGGAGTGAAAACTTATTACAATGATTCAAAGCTCTGTTTTAAACGTGATAAAAAAATCTGCTCTCCGAGCCGGTCGGTGTGAACGGACCCATAGTCGCAGTAACAAGACCGATTTGTGCGTAGTAAGATGTTCGTCAGTGTGTACAGTCGACTACGCGTCAATGGAGTGCGCCTGTATAATAAATATATGAACAGTAAGGGCGATTTTCGTGACTAGTCGGGGTACCACTGACGTGCAGTTGATATAATTCTAAGACATGGATCATGGACATACCTGCGCAAACTCAACATCATGTGCGAAACTTCATAGAAAAATATTCCAATCCCGTAGTACCCTCGACTTCTAAACCAACGAAGATCTAGGTGAAAATAGTCTTCTATTCGGTGCACCAGTACCAGCGACAGCTGCATGGCAAAGCGAGGTGAAAAGCAAGAATCCGTTTTGGTGCAGGAGAGAAACTTATTTCTTCAATTAAACGAGAACCAGATCGTCCCACAGCTCCCGCCCATCCGTCTTCCGTATCAAACTTATCCCGAACACATTCGTTGGTTCTACAAAAATCAAAATGGGTTCGGGAGTTACGGAGCCATAGACACGCACAGACGTCAAACTTAAACGCTTCGTCGCTTTTGCGTTGGGAGTTAAAAAAAAAGCAAAGTGAGTATACAAAATCAAAGTGACCGACTGTGTGGCCTAAATTAGAAGATCGGCACCACGAAAATTAGCTTTATCCATGGTCCTGATACTCGATTCCGTTTGTTGTTTTGGAAACATTGATATGCGAGGAAGTGCTGGTCAGCACTTCCTCGCATACCAAATCAAATCATCAAATCAAATCATCAAATCATTTATTGCTTTGCAAACATGGGTAATGGTACATAGATGTTCGTTTTATAATAAAGATCTCCATATTTTACCGTCACATGGGCATGCAAATAATTGGTATACAGTTATAGTGGCATGTCAAATAAAATAAAGTAAGAATGTCTTTAAATTACTAACACTAAAAATATAAATCAGAAAATGTCAAGCTGGTCAAAATAATAAAAAATAAAATAAAATTATGCTAACGAAACCAACAATAATTATGTCAATTATAGAAAAGGTATTATAAATCAGTCAATAACAAAATCTGTATAGCGTAACAGTAATAATCATTAATCAATCAGTCAGTAAATCATCATTAAGAAAGTCCTCAATTAAATAATAGCTTTTTACAAGTAAAATTTCGTTTAACGCCTTTTTGAATTTTGATAAAGTCATTTTTTTTATAACATTAGGAACTTTATTATATATACGAGGGGCAGTACCAAAAACACTTTTTTGTATTAATGCGGTTTTACATTTCACTTGACATATTTTATTGACGTATTGTGTACGTACTGGATTTTTTCTGACCTCTGACAATTTTTGAAATAGATGTGGATTAGATTTCACAAACAAAGCAGTTTCTAATATGAACAAAGAAGGTAAAGTTAAAATTTTTAATGACTTAAAGTAGGGCACACAGCTATCAGTCGTCTTAAGACCACACATTGACCTGATACATCGCTTCTGCAATCTAAATGCCAGCTCCCTATCGGTAGACTGGCCCCAGAAAATAATGCCATATCGCAGTATACCAATGTTGCACCACTACTATAAATAGCACACACTCGCACTGGTCGATGTCTAGTCTGTGAACGCCCTTGTTTGCTGTCGGTGGGGGGTTTATGCCCAATAAAGGGCAACTTATAAATGCGACGCCTGAATTATTATTAATATCGTCTACGACAACCGTTAGTGGGCACACATCATCCACAGCCTAGATGCACCCACTGCTGATACAGGCTTCCTAAGCCCAATCTTCAGTCACCGTTTATAATGTCAGTCCTTGGACTTCATTCGGTGACAGCCTTGGTCCACTGCGCTTTGTTAGGTGTGAGGACACCTAGCAGCACATAACAAACAGACATAGACACATAGGCCTTTCGGAAATAATGCATCCATCGCTGTTCTTTCTACGTTAAGCCTATTTATTTACAGATATGTAGACATAAACGTGTAGGATATAATTATATTTTGTATAGGTACACAGCACAGGATACGTTAGGTTAGGTTCGTTAGTATCAAGCCCTCTGAAATATTCAAATCAGGAACTGGAACAACAATATTTAGACCTTTTAAAATATATCTGCCATTAACAGCACAGCAAACATCAAATTAAATACTGCTGGACCATCGTTCAGCATACAGAAGGGTGTTAAACAGGCTGACCCGCTCTATCCGAAATTATTCACCAGCACTCTTGAGGAGATATATTTAGAACGCTAGCAGCCTTATGGACAACCAAAAGCATTGAAGTCGGCAGTAAGTGGTTGGCGAACCTCCGATTTGCCGACGACATTTTTTACCCCCACAGCCCAGGAACTACAGACTATGCTCCAAGATTGAGTACGGTCAGCTCTTAGGGTGGGTCTAACTATGAATCGGTCAAAAATCAAGCTTATAACCAACAGCACTAAGCGTTGGGTCGAGGTAGATGGGCTACTACTCCTCCGCTATTCTTTTCTGATTAATTTCGTTGCGGGATCCAAGACAGTTAAATCATTTCTCTGGAAGACTTCGTCGAGCTTCATTGTCTCTGCGCTTTTCTTGTGGTCGCCACTGTTGATTCTGACTTACAGGAGTTAAAGTGGTGTGGGAATAGTGAGGCGGACTTGTCCCAAGTTAAAAAAAAAATGTCGATGAGTATAACTCTTGGGCGTATCTTTAGAAAACCGGCAAGAAAGAGAAATCGATCGCAGAGTCGAAAACACCCTACCTACTCTATGAAGACGCTAATGAAGGGCAACCTACGGTGCTCATACATGGTCTCTCACCGAGACTCGGAAGTTCCGCTTTGGAGTATGCCAAAGAGCAATAGAACGTAGCATTTTTTGGGTGTCAAAAGACAAGATAGAATAATTCGAAACACCACGCTGCGCTCCAAAACGGGCATATTAGACGTTGGCAAGAAGGCTACTAGGCTAAAATGGGATTGGGCGGGTCTCGTCAGCTGCATGCACGGTGACCGCTGCCGCTGGGCGCAAGCCTCAACACGATGGTTGCCGGAAGACGGACGGCGCCGCCGAGGTTGACCCAGAAAGAGGTGGCGAGACGATCTGGACGCGCACCACGAGGGGTGGTTCGAGGTGGCTCAGGAAAAGAGCACTTGGAAGGAGTTGGCAACGCTTAGTGCTTTTTTGCTTGCAGTGTACGTCGTTGCGGGCATTCGGCGGCGTGGTGGCTTTCGGAATGACGTATTGCACTCGTAGTTTTGTTTCATGAATTGTTCTTATGACATTCAAAAGTGCCAGTAATGTATTATTTGCTTTGAGTTTGAGTTTAAGTCGGCGGAGGCCTTTGCCCAGCAGTGGGACAGTACAGGCTATTAAAAAAACAAAATATAGCTTCATCTCTATCGCACGCACGGTAACCAGAAGCGTGCTGCCACGATCTGCGATTCCTGCGGACGAGCGGACGAGGATCATACTACCGAGATAGATGTATCCTATGTTTTAATCCAGGTTGTAAACCATGACATCTATATGCGATATTTTTCCACCAAATCCGTTCAATAGTTTTTGCGTGAATGAGTAACAAACTTTAATCCATCCTCACAAACTGTCGCAATTATAATATAAGTAAGATATGCCTCTGGCAGGCCTTATATTCGAGGCATCCAGTTTTTTTTTATTTAGAATGCTTTGGTGACAGCGGTACTAATCCTTTACCAACAATCCACATCAACGATGACGACAACAGTAATGAACAATAATTTATATGTTACCGAAATGTGATTGTTTTTTTTTAATGAAACCTAGCTTGATCGATTAAATCGCCCCCAACACCTGCACACTAAATTTCATGAAAATCGTTGGAGTCGTATCCCAGATTCAGATGATATATATTACAAGAATTGCTCGTTTACAGATATTAGGTAGATAGATACATGATGGGTATCTAAGCGGCGAAGCTATTGGAATTTTGAAATGAAGTCGCACGTAATGTAGGTAGTATGAATTTAATAAAAGTATTCTTATTTTACAAGCTATCGGTGTTTGTGCAGCGCTAGGGGGGACGGTCCGCGCGCAGCAAGCGCAGTCCGCGCCGCAACAGCGCGCCACCGGGCCGTACCGTGCCGGGCCGTACCGTGCCGGGCCGGACCGTGCCGGGCCGGACCGTGCCGGGCCGGACCGTACCGGCCCGCACCGTGCCGGGCCGCGCGGCTCCCGGCCGGCCGCGCGTGGTCACGTGCGTCCCGCCCCGCGACGCCACGATGACGCGCGTGTAGGCGCGCGAGCCTGACGTCACCGTGACGGGAGTGGCAGCCGGCTCGTCCAGCACGGGCTCGTCGTCCGCGAACACGATGGGCAGCCGCATGATGTCGGCGGGCTGCAGCGCGGCAGGGGCGGGGGGCGGAGTTGGGGGCGAGACGGGGCGACGTCTGGGAGGCAACACCGCGGGGGGCGAGGCAGGGCGACGTCGGGGCGGCAACACCGCAGGGGGCGAGGCAGGGCGACGTCGGGGCGGCAACACCGCGGGGGGCGAGGCAGGGCGACGTCGGGGCGGCAACACCGCAGGGGGCGAGGCAGGGCGACGTCGGGGCGGCAAAACCGCAGCGGGCGAGGCAGGGCGACGTCGGGGCGGCAACACCGCGGGGGGCGAGGCAGGGCGACGTCGGGGCGGCAACACCGCGGGGGGCGAGGCAGGGCGACGTCGGGGCGGCAACAGCGCCAGTGGCGTGGCACCTGAGCCGCGCGACACCACACGCCCGGAGCTCAGTGACACAGAGTTAGACGCGTCCAGAGTGACCACGGGCCCACGCCGCGTTGTTTCCGCCACAATCTCCATCGCCCTATCAGATCTGGAATATGACATGGACGTGATGACGACTTGTTTTGAAGCGAAACTTCTTTACAGACGGGTATATGGGTTTTTGTCACAATTTTTTTTTATCGTTTGACCAGGAGCAATTTCTCCTGTATCGTGGGTGCGTTCACAAACATTTAAACTCACATACACAAATACCCAGACCCGAAACAACTATCTGTAGGCCAAATATTTATTCCTTGCAGGGATCGAACCCGCGACACGGAGCGCAGGAGTCCATTGCTTGAGCCATTGCGCCAACCGTGCCGTAATTTTTTTGTCGTGTCAGAAAAAAAGCGTTACGGCCGCTTGAGGAGGCGATATCTCAGAAACTATGGGTTGGAATGGAATAGTTCTTTTTGTGTTTAATAGGTGTTTCATTTATCGAGGAAGGTTAAAAGTTCCATAATATCACGCTGCAACTAATAGGACCGGAGCATAAAAAAATTGAAGTCAATACAGTGCTTCGAAAACTCGTGAACTCTTCGAAAACGTCATTGATAGTACATTTTTTACCTCCAAATGACGTCACAACCACATCTTATCTTCGTCATTTTTGATTAATTTGATAAAACAAAAATACGTATTCAATATTTTTCGATAATCTAACTGACGGACTAATTAGAATCATTGTTTTTTGACTCAGTCCGATCCCCTATTCTATCTGTATAAGGGGGGTAAAAGTACCCTTAACGCAAACGAAAGGCACTTGTTCTCCCCACCACTGCGATCATTTTTTTGTTTCAGACCATACCTGGGAACCCCCTAGTTACGGAGATATTAGGGGTCAAAGTTCCAAATTTTGCACAGCTGTTTTTGTAAATACTAGTTTTTTAGGTTGTTACTTTACTTAAATTACTTCCATGACCCTTTTTCTATTCAAAGCATCCACTAGCACCATGTTTTAAGAGTGCTACATTGAGTTTTACCGTCAAATGAAATTTATAACCCCAAAAAAAAACTCGTTTCCCAGCTAAATTTTTTGCGTAGGGGTATTTAGTTTGATGTACAGAATGCTTGGTTGACGTATGTGTGAAGGGTTACTTTACACCCTGTATAGTTTAGGCGTGAAAGCGCGCGCGACAGACATACAGAGTTACTTTCGCATTTATTTTTATTAGTAAGGATTATTATATATAATATTGTAATATATAGAGATAGCAGTCTCACCCGCCGGGTGCAGGCGGCACGTAGCGCGCGGCGGGCGGCAGGTGCGCGTACTCCTCGTCGCTGTCGGCGCGCCCGGCCCGCGCCGTGTCCCGCACCCAGCGCGCACACTCCTCCTGCAACACGGCATGTGACGTCATCGCCACTCGACGCTACGAGCTGTTACGAACGGACGCTCGAACTCGGTTCGCCGCAGACGGTGGTCATCGTCCGCCGTGTAGGTTTGCGTCTGTTACAAACCGGATTTGCGTTTCGACGCCTGAACGACACCGCTCAGAGATACAAGAGCGAACCAAGTCCGTCGTCCGAAACATCAGTATTCACTCACTGCAACCGCGGCGTCCAGCGCATGTTGCGGCAGACGACGTCGCCGCCGCACTGCCGCCGGCAACCGCAGCGCGTCATCTGCACCGCGCAGCTCCAGCACCCGCCGCGCGCCCCCCTCCCCGCCCCGCGCCGCCTCCCGCGCCGCCCCGCGCCAGCAGCCCGCCGCGCCCGACCCCGCCACCAGCAGCAGCGGCGTGCGCAGCTCCCACAGCACGTCGTCGGGCGCGTCGCGGGCACCCGCAGCCGTCGCCAGCGGCGGCGCCAGCAGCAGCAGGCCCCGCACGCGCGAGCCGCCCGTGCCGGCCAGCGCCAGCACCAGCGCCGCGCCCGCGCCGATGCCGCCCAGGATCACCGGCCGCTCCCTGCGAGGGCACATACATTGAACCATCATGCCGTGACTGAGGAATATATTATTTAATTTTAGAGTGCGATAGCATCGTCAGACTCACCCGGCCTCCACCAGCGTGTCAGCAAGTGCCGAGCGCACACTGCCCGCCACGTTAGCGCACCACACGTCGGGCGCCAAGCGTCGCCCCCCCCCCTCCCCCGCCAGCACCCGCGTGTGCACCAGCGCGCCCAGCCGCCGCACCCAGCGCGCGTCCAGCCGTGCGCGCCCGCAGCCCAGCCACACCAGCCACGGGCCCGTGTCGCCCAGCGCTGGGCCCACGGCCGCTAGTGGGTCGCTGCGCGGCTCGAGGGTGCGGCCGGCCAGCATGCGCTCGGCCAGACGCGGCGCGGCGCGATGCAGCTCAGCCATCATCTCGTCGTACAGGCGCCGCTCGCTGCGCGGCAAGCAGGCCAGCAGTGTGGCGTGCAGCCAGGGGCCGGGGCGCGGTCCCGGGTGCGCCGCCGCGGCCGCTAGCCCCAGGCGCAGGCGCCGCGCCGCAGTGCGTGTCGCCGTGTCGGGCCGGGCGCCCGCCAGCCGCTCCAGTCGCATGCGGCGCAGCGCGTCGAGCGCGTGCTCGGCGAGGCGCGAGTGCGCGGCGCTAGGCGCGAGCGCGGTTACTCGCGCTTCCCAGTCGTCGTCGTGCTCGATGTCGGAGTCGTCCGGCTCGGGCTCTGGCTGGCAGCCGGGCAGCTCGGGCGGGCCGGGCTCCACGCGCTCCACGTCTATATCGGCGCGCTCGTCGGACAGGCGCGGCGCCAGCAGAACGCGCACGTGCGCAGCGGGCGCGTGTGCCGCAGCTCGTGCGCGCGCGTACGAGTGCTCCACCCACACACCGGAGCGCGGCTCCTGCGGCCGGGAGGAGAGGGTTGAGTGCGGTGCGCAAGGGGCGCGAAGAGCGCTAGGAGAGAGGGACGTGGTACTCACATGTCCACCGGCGAGCGCGTGCACGTAGGCCACGAGGCGCTCGTGCAGCGCTGAGGCCGCGGCGCTTGCATCGTCCGTAGAGTCGACCGCCTGCAGCGACAACAATACCATTTTTTTTAAAGTCAATCGTTTAAAAGAAAGGTCAGGTCAATCACTTACTTGGGAGTTGATATACATGGTACTACATCTTACTTTTAAAATAAGAGTGAAAAATCTAAAAAGATATATATGCTATATATTTTTTTAGATTTTTCGATCTCAATGAACACTTTCAACAAAATTGGTTTGAACCTGTAGGCAGTTTTTGAAATATAGTACATATCAAAAAACCGCAAATATAACTTGGTCATTCAAACAAACATTATGAAAAACAAACTTATCACAAAATGTGTGTTTCTGTTGCCGCTATAACAACAAATAATACAAATTAAAGGGGGCTTCCCAACTATGATGATCCCCTTCAAGGTACACATATGGGTGAACTAATACAAAATGCAGTACATGGCATATTATAATAAAAATTTGACAACAACTCAGGGTTACCATTATTTTGAACAATAATTAGCAGTTGTAAGGACATGCCTTTACCGATCCCCATTAAGACAGTCGTCGGTCCAATAACATGTCGTGTTTAGCAAGCTATTCTAGTAAGTAAGTAATTTAAGTTAGCAATATAGTTGAACAGTAATAAAAGCTTTGAAGTGAACAGTTGTTTCCATCAGCGACCTATCCTTATGGATCGGTGGCCATATATATAATTCATGGTGATGGCATGGCTATTTTACAAAGACTTTAGTAAATAATGGTAGTAGAAGGCATTTCTTACATAGTTTAAGGTTAAAGGTTGACAGATGGAATCTTTTGATAAAATAAAGATATTTTAGGAAATGTAATTGAATGTTTTCAATGCATTCAATGTACTTATTTATTTTAACGTGGGTTTCATCTGAGAAGAATACTCTAGCTGACCTCTTACAAATGTACAATGCAAAATTGTTTTAAATTGTTTTAAATTTTAACTCTCTGTAGTAACTGCAGTAGAAGGGACACGATTTGATTTACGATTTGGAGTAGTTGAGCAAGAGTCTAGTTTCGGTCAGTGGGTCGTCTTAGGGGCTTCTTCTGTGGTCTCGAGCAAGACAGTTATATGTTAGGTGCAGGGCTTACCTCATGAGTCAGCTCGCCGGAGAATTTTTGGCACACGCTTACAGTGGCCATCACCATATATACCACAGCTTGGCACTGTTATTTTACACTAAAAACACAGAATGAGACCTTGACTCAGGCCTGAATCCAGCTTAGAGTTTATTAATTATCAGAATCAAATAACTAAACCAGTAATTGGAATATGTCAAGTAGCTTATGCGAAAGATTCATTTTGTTGCAATAGGTACTGACTGCGGAGTCACCGCAATTTGCCGAGCATTCTTACCCATGTGAATTGTTATGAGCTTGTTCAGAAAAAAACTAAAAGGAATCTTGCGTTACCCACTATCCACAACAAATCTATTAATCTATCTAACATTCTCTCTGACTGAACCACACTATTATGATGATGAGTATTATGACAGTGACAGTTGGGCTTGCGTCATGCATGGGTGACACTAATGACAGTTGACTCGACATCATTTTGATGTAATCTCATATGGCAATATTAGTTACAATTATATAAATTGAAATTAATATTAAGGTGGAAGCTCACATCTGGCCCGCGAAATTCTAATTTTCTTACGTTTTTGGCAATTTGCAGGCCAGTGCTTGGTTGTATGTTTATGAAAATTTGATTTGCGACTGTAAGACGTATGAAGTTACCGAATTATAACCATCAAAATTACTAACTACTAAAGAACGACGACTAAATTACTAAAGAATGACTTTTACATGCAAAAATCAATCTTGACATGAAAATGAACTTGGAGGGTTGTATTGATAATTTTGATGGTTATAATTCGGTAACTTCATACGTCTTACAGTCGCAAATCAAATTTTCATAAACATACAACCAAGCACTGGCCTGCAAATTGCCAAAAACGTAAGAAAATTAGAATTTCGCGGGCCAGATGTGAGCTTCCACCTTAATTAGAAAGAAATTATATATTGGGCCCTATCAGAATACCAGCGCTTTGGGCCCCATCAGAATACCAGCGCTGTGACATTGTCAATGTTGCAGCACCATGCTGAGATAGTCCTAATTTTAAGTGTTAAGCTTTTAATTTTTTTTTGTCAATTTGTTCTGTCCTGTGTGAAACCAATAAATACTTTTTCTTTCTTTCCTTCTTTAATATCGATCTACACAATATAAATGAAGAAAAAATGTCTCTTAGTGCCTATCAGAAACAAAACGGAGAAGGAGCAAACAATGGTCTCTGTGGGAAACCTGTGCTTGAACACTAAAAACAAGAATGTAATTTATGAAAAAATAATCGTGAAAAAAAATTTCGAGCTCGCTTTGTAGCTTTTCTATCGACACAATCACTCCTTGCATAATTATATCGACACATAAAGCCTAAAACAGGCTCTTTTCGGGAAAGAAAAAAACCCAAAAATGTATGGACACCGTCCACACCCGCAAGTGCTACAACACTTTAAAGGCGTCATATCGCTGAAGCTCTTCACCGCTGTACCTACTGGAGGATATCTTTCAAGGTTTTGGACTGGAGAGGAGTACCTAGGTATCAACGTCAATGGCGAGCACATAACTTACCTTCGGTTTGCCGACGATATAGTGGTCATGGCTGAGAACATGGTAGGACCTCAGTATAATGCTCGATGACCTCAGTAGAGCTTCCAAAGGAGTGGATCTTTTAATGAACATGAACAAAACCAAGATCATGTTGAATGTCTATGCAACACTCACTCGTCTCAGAGACTACACTCGAAGTTGTGGACGTTTATGTCTAACTGGGACAAACGGTTCAGTTAGGTAGGTAGGTATAACTTCGAATAAAAGGTCAATCGACGCCTCTCTGTCTCACACCTCGCTGCAGAAAAATAGGTTCCAAGGTTTTAAAACTCCGAACGGCATCATTCCACAATAATAATTAAAAAAAGAAAAGCATCGTGATCGATAACATAATTATTATTGTGACTGATTCCAGTTTATTCATACCGATCTAAGTACCTATACAGGGTGTAAATGAACCCTTCACGCAAACTTCAACCAAGTATTCTGTACATCAAACTAAGTACCCCTACGCAAAAATTTTTGCTGGGAAACGACTTTTTTTTTTGGGGTCAAAAATCACAATTTACGGTAAAACTCAATGTAGCACTCTTAAAACATTGTGCTAGTGGATGCTTTGAATAGTAAACGGGTCATGGAGCTAATTTAAGGGTACTTGTACACCCTTTATAACTTTATTCGAATGAGCATTTCAGTTTCGCTGTCATACAATACAATGATAAGATCATTATGTTAAGGCCCTTCGACTGACATAGGTTTTAAAGTGCTACAAGAGTGGGGACGTTCTTTAGGTAGGTACATTGTTCTTGAAGACGTCTCCGACCCCGCCGCCCCCCGCTAGGTAAATTGGGGTGAAAAAAAAACATTTTCCGGTAAAACTCAATGCAGCACTATTAAAATATTGTAGTAGTCGATGCTTTGAATAATAAATGGGACATGGGTCATGGGTCATGTATTTTATAAAAGACAGCTGTTAAAAAATCGGAACTTTCACCCCCAATATCTCCGTGATTATGAGGTCTAGAATATGATCTGATACATCTGATCGCAGTGACGGGGAGAACAGGTGCCTTTCGGCTTCGATGGCCATTGTAGCCCGAAATGAATACTGTTATGTATAATCCTAGTCCTTTGTCATCATCATCATCAGCCATAAGACGTCCACTGTTGGACAAAGGCCTCCCCCATAGAACGCCATAACGAACGGCAACCTGCCGTTTGCATCCCCCGATTGCCCGCGACTCTCACGATGTAGTCGGTCCACCTGGTGGGAGGCTTACCAACGCTGCGTCATCCGGTTCGTGGTCGCCACTCGAGAACCTTTCTTCCTAGTCCTTTGTACTCTAATGTTATATTTTGTTATTTTCCTGTGTTGTCTACTGTGTGCACATAAATAGTAAAATAAATAAATGTGAATAGGTTTAAGATTATGATTGATCTCGGGTAGGAACTTGAGACACTCAAATAAAATTAAACAATTTTAAATAAGATAGGTACCTACTATCCGTCGGGGCTGCGGGTTGTTTTAAAGAGATACCGCGACCTGCACACAAAGGGTTAGGAAGGAACATAGGTGTTTTTTAAGCAGGAGAAGTCTGACACTCCCTTCCGCTCCGCCCAGATTAGGAATCATTTGATGATTTCCCACACACCAACAAAAAAAAAAGATAGATACTGTCACATATTATATTTCAGTCGTGTAAACGTCTATTTATTTACAATATTTACAAACTACAATTAACACTGTCGTGTAGGTAAATGTTTACATTTGTTAAAATACACTTATTTTTCTCACAGTTATTTATGTACCTTTACCTAAATATTGATAATAACACTACACCAACCGTTTCTTATAATGTTAATGGATTTAATAATATTGCTTAGCATAGTGTTAGCGACCTGCACTACTAGTAAGTAGTGCAGGTACATAGTACAATGCAACGCATTCTAGGCACATTTAGTTAAAAATGTGCATGTACTAATGTAGGTACTATAAACATTAATCGTACCAATTTTATTGTATAGTTTCCTATAATTGTTTCGTAACAAATATATTTTAAATATTTCTTACAACGTTAGACGTTACAAAAAAAAATGTAGCCCACCGGTATCGCAAACAGGGTCCATGCTAGTGCTACCGGTGGTTATGGCTCCAAGGAGAGGAACCTTCTAACAATACGAGCCGTGTTGTCTTAAATATGACAATGTGCTGCCGACATAGCGTCGCTGAAGTTCTGACAAAAGTTAGTCAAAAATAGCTGTTTTACAGAAGAGTGAAAAAACAATTTAATAGGTACTTACAATACGTAACAGTACAAAGCTATTTCTTAGTTTGTGTTTGCTTCTAAGTAGATGAGACGTTGCTTGTTTCTGATTGGCTTAAACAACTCGTCTTACAATTCTATATTAGCCACTGTTAACGCAGCGCCATCTCTTACCACCTGTCGACACGACCACAGACGTTGCTCCACTAGTATAGCGTGAAATCGGTTAGATGGCGCTACTTCTCTTCTTATACCATATTCAAAACCGTTTTCATAGTTTTTAATCTGTGACTGAATACCTCTTTTTTGGTCACAGATTAAAAACTATGAAAAATGTCAAACCGCCAAAAAAATACTTACGTGTTGTTAGGACTTTAACGACGATAGGTGAACTGCTATTTCGAAAACTTATAAATAGCATAAAATTATAGCACATCTAGTATTCGACGTACCTGTTAGATGGATACGTAAGCTAAAATTATAGAAGGATGCCGTAAAATGCTGTAACTTTGCCAAGTATAGCCTATTTTGTTTCGATTACGATATTTCACATTCGCTTAGTTTTTTCTTTTTTCTACCATTTGGTAGTAACTTTACATTATTAGGGCAACATATTTTTATTTTTTTAGTATAGTAACTCCATTGGTCGCTGTCAGTTGTGCGACACGGACAAACACACTGGAGCTGGACAAACACCGGTGCGCGTGGGTGATTTTTTTTGGTGTCCTGTAACTTTTGCAGTTTCAAATAGAGAAAATGTGTGCTTGAAAAGCAGAGACGCAATAGGCTCGCCTCTTATTACATGGGACTTAAAAAACCATAACTGACGGAATATGGGTGTATCATACACAGAAATGGAGGCCTAACCATTCGAGAATAAAGGTGTGATTTTGAATTGTGTTGTATAATATTTTACCCAATCTTTTTTTTTGCAGTTATATGGAAAATGGGAAACAAGAAAAAACAAAGCTGGAGAAAACCAGGAGCTCGCAATTATGCAAATTACTCAAAGGAAATGTTGGAAGTTGCTGCAGATCTCGTGAGAAATAAAGTTATTTCTTCTTACGAAGCGGAAAAACAGTTCAGGATAACGCGTCGGACCATTGTAAACAAATCTAAACATCTCAAATGTCGACCTACAGAGCTGTCAACGGAGGAAGACGTACTCATCGCAGAAGTAGTAAATCCTTCAGCTGAATTTGGTTGCCCTCTCACTAAACAAATACATAATGACAATCGGAAAAGAACATCTTATTAAAGGGGAAATGCCAGGGGAACACTGGGCCCGTTCTTTCTTAGAAAGACACAATTTTTCGCAAAGGGCAACACAAAATATTTAAAAAAAGTCGTAAATGAATGATTTTACAAGAATCATGAAACTTCTCTTAAAGATGTTCCCGCCAGCAATATTCTCAATTTAGATAGACAAAAAAACGATGACCACGGATCTAAAAAATGTTTTTTTTAAAAAGGGGCAAAACATCCTGAAAGGGTCATTAATGCTAGCAAAAGTGCTGTATCAATAATGTTCAGCGGAACTGCAGACAGACATTGCTTACCCCCTTATGTGGTTTACAAGGCAGAATATTTGTGGACCAGGTGGTGCGAAAATGGTCTAAAAAATGCCTGATATAACCGAACCAATTCTGGATGGTTCGATATGATGTGTTTTGATGATTGGTTTAAGACTAGTTTTGCCATGGGCTACGTCCTGAGTCGGCATTAAACTAATTAGCGGTGATAACTGGCATCGCACCTAAGCGTTGATACAATTCAATTATGTTAAAATCAAAACATCAGATTTGTTTTTCTCCCAAAAAATGCTACACGACTCACCCGCTAGATGTTGCATTTTTTGGACCGATGAAACGACTTTGGCGTGAAATTTAAACGAATTATAAAGCTACATACAGCACTGCAAGCACAATTAATAAATTTAATTTCCCACAACTACTGCTAGAGCTAATGACTAAAATAGATATGACAAAAGAGACCAACATTTGTAAAGGATTTGATGGATCTGGAATATTTCCGTTCAATTCCTCAAGAGTGATATTAAAAACCAACAATTCAAGAAGTAAATACTCGTCAGTTTAATGCCAGCCTTCTGGAGTTCTTACAACGAAACAGACGGTCACAGTCAATGAAAACAGGCCAAAACAACAGACTGTCGTACCTGGTAAA
Organism: Diarsia rubi; assembly: GCA_932274075.1. Taxonomy (NCBI): domain Eukaryota; kingdom Metazoa; phylum Arthropoda; class Insecta; order Lepidoptera; family Noctuidae; genus Diarsia; species Diarsia rubi. The sequence continues at coordinate 15,186,479 of OW026431.1, forward strand.
TCTATATCGACTGAAGAAGCAGAAGAGCAAGCAAAAGCTAAAAAGATAAAGAAGGATACAAAAATAACTAAACAAAAAGAGAAAGATGCAATGTTACCAGGAACGTCGAAAATAACTACTGTCAAAAAGAAAATAAGGTAGGTATGCTGAAACTCAAAACCCCGGATTAATTTACACCTACGAGCTAGACTCATTGTTTTGTTTGTACAACAGCGCCTCTTGCCATCAAATGTAAAAAATTGGCGAGTTTAGATTTAAGTAACACCTCTGTACTATAATTTATTTAAATAAATGTTTAACAAAAAAAAATAACAAAGGTGCTATCTTGGAAGACAACTCGACATAATTACATAGTTCATTCTCGTTGATGCTTAAAAATCCTGAAAACCTACGTAGGCTTTGCTTATCTGCCTACTAAAACTATCGTTTATTTGCACTCTTTAGCGGCAGATTCAAATGAACACGTGCATTGCTTGATGAATTTGCCAAAAAAATCCAAAATAAATACTCCATTTTACGAAGACGCACCAGAATGCCTGCAGGCAAAAGAAGTTAATCCAGAACAATTTAAAAACCCGAACCAGAATAAGAAACCCAAGATAATAATTACGTCTAATGAAGTTATAAAAGAATATTCCTCTGAAAATAGAATCGTTTTAAGAGATATAACAAAAAAACAAATAAATAAACGAAAAAGAAGACAAGCTGGTACTTCACAAGGACAGTCATCTACAATTTAAAACTCAAAAAAACTTGTTTACAAAGCGACTCAAGCCTGACATCGAAAACTGCTTCTCATGCTGCAGACGACTCCGACTACGAAAATTTTGATAATTACATTGCGTCATGTTAACCCTGATGCCCTTTCGGACTAAGTGATATTAATTTTTATGAGGAAGGTTCTGCTAGACTTTAAGAAAACAGCTGGATAATAGGAAAATTCGCTTCGAAAAAAAGTTTAAACATTTTACAGGCAATGTTTTATCATTAGATGACCAAATTCCCCCACGGTGAAATTTGTTCGAAGAGTCAAAAATTCTAAAAGTGATAAGGGAACAATCTTCACCTACCCTAACATTGAATACATTTTATATTTATTTATTTACATTTTATATTTGCGTAAATATAGTAACCTTTGTGGAAACTATATTTTCGAGCCGTTTGGGGTTGAAACTCTAGGGCCTGGGGTCCTAGTGCCCACAGTCTTTTTAAGGATATTTCCAAACGCCTCGTTGACGCTTCCTCTGACCCAAGGGCTGGCTTTTTCTTTGGCCAGAGGCTAAGTGTTGCCATACAACGCGGCAACGCTGCCAGTCTCTTGGGCACTTTACCTGCTGACAGCGTTGAGGAGGAGTTTTTGATGCCCTTTTATAGTTAGTTTGTCTTTAGGTTAGTTTAGTTTATATATTTAGTATAGTCTTACTTATATCTCAATAAAATTCCAATATATTTTTATATGTGCTGTACATGACTTAAATGATGTTATTGCAGTATTACCTGATCCCCAAATTTCCCGACGAGGACTTTTCATAATATGTAAGTAAACATGTTATTACCTACATAACAGGACTTAACTAACAATTACATGAACATTGTAATTAATTTTCAATCTTGGTCAGTGGTCACATTTTGAATGTTTTCAATAATTTTCTATTTTTGTTTAATATCATTTTAAGTGTTTTTTTTTTATGTTATGCGAGGTGTTTTGTTTCTCATATAAGGTGTTTCTAGAAGTAGGTATGTATACAAGATTTTGGATAAACGGGTAGCTATTATTTGCATTTTATATGTTTTTGTATAGATGTTTGTTTAATACCAAAGCTTGGAATTTTGTTACTACGCTGTGTTCCTGACAGTTTATATCATTTATTTTTAGAGAGAAAAGACTTTACTTAAATTAGTATTGTTACTCACATAATTTACGATTTTTTATTTTTTTATTAAAAACACCTAAGTAAGTATTTTGTATTATAAACCTAAGTTATATTTTCTGATAAAAACATGTTATGAAAATTGATTGTTTGTTATTTGTAACTATGAGAAATTAATGAAAAAAAAAACATTGCGTTTGTGATTTAATTTTACACTCGTAAGTAGCAAGTAAATAAAAGTATTATTAAAATAATGTTTTTGTTTGAGACAACCCTGCAGTCAGCGATATTTTCTATCGAAAGTTTATGGTACCTGCTACAACTTTACCTACTGGCTTTGAAAAAAAGAATAATGCCTTTAGGGCAATAATCTGACTGCCGGGACCAGCTCGGTGTCTTATGCACCCAGAAAAAAAAACTGAAAATGATAACGCTTTTATTTATTGAGATATTCTTATAAGCAAAGTTGCGTTTGCCACCTAATTAATACGTAATTCGGAAAAACAACATAATTCAAGCAGATGTGGGTTCTACTTGGCTAGATTTAAGGACTGTTTTCCGTCTTAAACGCATTAAAAGTCATAATAATAAAAAGGTTTTAGACATACGAACAAAAAACTTCAAAATCCAGGCAAAGTTGCAGCATTTTACAGCCTGCATATAAAGAAAAAAACAACAAGATCTAAAAAAAAGATAAGGTACAATAGGGGATCGGACAAAAAAAAAACCGGCCAAGTGCATGTCCGACGCACAATGTAGGGTTCCGTAAGTGCCCAACACGGAGGCGGGTAGGATCGATGATTTTTATGGTAAAATGACACAAACCTACATTTGAAGTTTTGAGACCTGCGCTCCCATACATTATCTATAGGAAAATATTTCATACAAGTCATTTTATAAGTTGGTCGACTATTACTCGTAAACTTGTGAAGCCTACTTAGCTGTGATAGTTTTCCTTTTATTTTCGTTATATATTGTACTACTATGATTTTTTTCACAGTCACTCAACCCGTATAGGTGGTATAGGTTGGCACACTTGAGTCTAACAAAACTTTGCTGAATATTTAACAAACGAATCCTTTAATCGAAAAAGTGTTGAAGCAAACTCACAATATTTTTTAAAGAACTATCAAACGAATCATCATCATCCTACACAATGGACTTTGCGAGAAATAACAAAAACATCCCCACTTTAATGTGTACTTGAGATACCCTAAAAAAAATTAAAAATGTTTTCTATATTTTACTTTAGCACTTTGTCGGCGTAACTTATTTGTTCATTTGTATATTCATGCTAAATAACAGCTTTCTAGTACAAAGATTCTCTGGACGGACATGGCGAAACTATAAGGGTTCCATATTGACTAAGGAACCCTAAAAACAAATTAGACCGTCACATAAAATTCCAAAAAAATATTGAACACATTTTTTATTTTTTCACGTAAACAAAAAATTAAGACGATACAGTGCTTCGAAAACTCGAGTGACGGCACATGTCAGTACATTTTTAACCTACAAGTGACGTCACAAGTCCCCACTTATGATCTTTGACGCGTTTTATCTTCGTTATTTTTTATTAATTTGATAAATAAAAAACACGTATCCAATATTTTTCGAAAAACTAACTGACGGACTAAACAGAATTATATTTTTTTTGAGTCAGACCTATCCTATCCCCTATTCTTCATCGTCCGTCGAATCATTCGAGGAGTCATCTGAAGATTCATCTGAAGATATTTCTATGACTAAGAACGGATCTTCAATATCAAAAATTTGGCTTACAAAATCATTACCTAATTCGTCCAACATAGCTTGAATATCCAATGGTTCGCTTTTAATTTGGTCTTCCGTTTTAACCAAAACGCTTTCCGGACTATTACTAGGATCACAGTTTTGTCCATTACCATCTGACGTACTGGGAACTGTGTTATGTATATCACTTACCTTGCACTGTTGTTTACTTGCTATAGGGCCTGTATTTTCAACATTATTTTTACTTATAGAAATTATATTGCTGTCTCTATCACTTGTTGCAGTATTGAAACCGACTGTTGTTTCCGTAATTGTTAATTCTGTTTCAGGATTAACTTTCTCCTCGATTTCTGAATCTGAATCTGTGTCCGTTGTTTCACATTCACTTGTTTCAACACTTAAGCTGCTTGTATTAACAGGTAGCACATCTAAATCTTTCTGTTTGTTACTAATATTATCATTCATTATTGGCTTTTCTTGTATCGAACTTTGATTTTGATTTGTGAATATAAATTGTGGGTTTGTTGGAGTAGTTACTAAATAAGTATACATTACAGGATTTTGTATGACCGGTGCTACAGCCAATGATGGAGTTACTACTAAATTACTAACAAATACATTATTGGTGTTCGGAATTTGCCCTACATTGCAGTGATTATTGCTTATCATAGTAGGAGCTGTATTTAGATTATTTGATACTAGGTAATATACATTATTATTAATGTTACTTTTTGAACTCTCTCCTGATGCAGTAATTGGTAAATTATTAGTTACTTTACTTGATGGACTCTGTCCTGTCGCAGTAATTGGTAAATTATTAGTTACTTTACTTGATGGACTCTGTCCTGTCGCAGTAATTGGTAAATTATTAGTTACTTTACTTGATGGACTCTCTCCTGATGCAGTAATTGGTAAATTATTAGTTACTTTACTTGATGGACTCTGTCCTGTCGCAGTAATTGGTAAATTATTAGTTACGTTACTTGTTGGACTCTGTCCTGTCTCAGTAACAGTTAAATTATTATTAACGTTACTTTGTGAACTCTCTCCTGTCCCAGTAGTAGTTTGATCACCTGCACCTTCTGAGTCACTAGAATCTTTGTCACTAAGAAATTGTGCTCCATATTGAGTTGTTCCTTGCTCCATAGCCACGTACCTGTAAATATATTTTTTAATTTTTTAATATTAAATAAAACTATTTTCATAAATCTCGTAATCTGTAAAATCCTGTGGTAAAATCTAATTAGGTCATAGAAAGAAAGTAAAAATTTAAACAGGAAAATGAAGTCACTAGCAAGTGAACATTACCCACCTTTAGGAATATGTGTCAACTATTACGTTGTGAGCCCTTACTAAATAATTTAATACCAAATAATTAAATTATTGGTGAAAAGGGAAGTCTAAGCATCTAAAAAGCAGATGATGCAGATCACTATGGTTGAAATTCATGGACAAATGCCTTAACATACTGTTTCAAATCCCTAAGACAAGTTGTAGATATAGACAAAATGGCCTGGATCACAATAACGGGACCAAAAGACATTTTGGAGGTATGAACATTAACAAGTTTTTGTACCTATTTGGTAGCAGATATCAAATGAGTAACTAGCTAAAGAGGTAAAATTACAATGAGAAAGTGGCCAATCATTCTACCGTCAGAATCATGCTGAATAATTATACTAAGGTACTAAACCGTAATGAAAAGATGAACTAGTTATAACACCTACAACTAGGTGAAATTGGTCAGGCAGTATGACTGGACTAAGAGCGATTTTGGAGGTTTCAGCTATACTTATTTTAGTTTTAGGCGCCTCATGCGAAGTAAAACGATTTTTTTTTTGCCATCAAAAATAGCTTGGTAGGCACTGCTTTAGCACCGAAAATGTCTCTTAGTCCACTCATCTTGACACAGACCAAAAATTGTACCCACAAACAATATTCAACTCACTTATTTAAAATATTTGCTTCCTTTGTTTTAGCAATTCGTTTATTCTCTTCCAATTTAGCTAGCAGAAGTGGATCTTTTTCAGCAGGGTCATCGTCTTTGTCCCGTATCAAATCCAAGAGATCTTTGTACTCTCGTTTTTGCCGCAACTTTTGCAACTTCTCCCCACATTGACGGAACAAACAAGATGCTGTAACAATAGTTTTCAAGTTTTATAAACAAGCAAAAATAACCTGTCTGAACTTTCTAGAATCAGCCTTTCTAAACAAGCTTCAAATTCTGATTCTAGAAAGTATGGGTATATATATACCCCTAGCATGTACGTATTAAAGTTTAGCGTTCTACCTTCTTTAAAGATCTCCTTACTATTCAAGTCAAGATTTTCAGCCCTTTTCGAATCTACCACACAGTTTAATACATCAGCAAAGTCTGGCAATGCTACTGTTCCTGTTTCATTAATCTGCTTATTCAAAAAATTCGTTAGCCACTTAGCAGCTGTAGAAGGACCTTGAGTGACATTCAGTCGAACCTCTCGCCGTTTTACTATATCTGGACTGGTTTCTTTTAATTGACAAATCCTCTTGTAACATTCCACAACATTTGCTTTATACCTAAAAGAACAAGTTTTCATTTTAAACTGGTGAACATAGTGATCAAATATAATAATTTATTTGAATTATAATTATGAAGCAGCTCCCGACCAAAAAAGAGACCATAGCTCTTTTGCGCTGTTTCGTCGTGGTCATACTAGTTTGTCATACCAGTGTGACTACGAGGATATAGGTACATGTCCTCGTAGTCATACTATTATTTTTGCACCTCCTGTAGAAAAATCAAATATGTCCTTGCCTCCTTGGTAGTTAGTGAACGGCTTGTTCATCGGCTGGCGAGTGTGAAATTTCACAATCTACCAAGAGGGCAGAATCATAAAGGAGGTATTCTATATTGTTAATAGAAATCTCAGAATCAAATCTATACATATAATGTGTATTTGAACATTTAAATTATCATGCATCATGCAGTGAAGAAAAAGATAATAAATACTTCTTCATGATTCTGGCCTCGTAGTTTGTGCAGTCTCCTGATTTAGTAATAAAAATAGTTAAAAACAGCGTCTACTTGGAATAATATTATTAAGTTGAGTCATCCACATTTGTGGATGACGAGAATACTCATGTTTAAAATTGAGTTGATTTCCACGATCGAGCGATGACTTGGGCGCACGGGCGAGATTCACACTCGCCAGTTGATGAACAACCCGTTTGCATATTACAAAGCACATCATTTTCTTTTTCTACAGGAGGTGCAAAAATTATAGTATAATTATGAGGACACGTATATCCTTGAAGTCATACTAGTATGACGAACGACCTAGTATGACCACGAGGAAACAGTGCTCTTGTTTCTTTCTCAACCTCTTTCGTTATTAAACTTACTTTGAACATATATAGTACGCAGATTGTATAGACCCGGTTGTGACCTCCTCCTCTTCTAATATATCAATTTGTTTTTTCAAATATGCAATACGCTCTTCAAGACGTGCAATTTCATACTCTTTATTTAAAATATGTGGCGAGTACGAGCTAACTGCCATTCCACTTAAATTTACCTGTTCAGCCCAAGCTGGAATTTCTGGCTTTTTACTCTTTATTCGAGTTAGCTTGATGTTGGGAATCAAAAGGTCATAATCCATTTCCGCTATACCATTATTGTGATTTTCTTTTAATGTGTTGTGTAGTACTTTATTTTGTTTGTTTGAGTCTTTTTCTAAATTTTCTTGTATCACATTACTTTGTTTATTATTAACTTTTACCCATGGTGCTTGCACAAATTTATCATGATTGTTAGAGTCTTTTACTAATGTTCTGTTTGAGTCCTTTGTTAATGTTTCTTGTATCACATTACCTTGTTTATTAATAACTTTTACCCATGGTGCTTCCTTTAATTTATTTTGTGTATTGAATTCTGCTTCTTTTATTGTTCGTATAACTTTACCCAGTGTGTTATTTACAAATGGTGCTGTCATCAATTTATTTTGCTTCTCTTCTTCTAATGTTTCTGCTATCACTTCATTTTCTCTGTTTGAGTCTTTAGTGAATGTTATGTTATGTTTTGTTGTGTCAGAATCTGTTTCTATTGGTTTATCCTTTTTCTTAAAAACTTTTCCAATTTGATTTTGTGTCAACAAAGACTTGTCACAACCACTTGATGTTGTTGCTGGTAACAAAGTCAAATGCAGCTTTTGATTTTTAGATTCTTTTTCTAAATTTTCTTGTGTTACATTATTTTCTTTGTTACTATCCTCTTCTAATGTAACTTGTAGGACTTTATTAGATTCTTTTGGTACTTCTAATGTATCTTGTTGTAATGTCTTTAGATTATCATTTCTCTGTTCAATATGTTCAGTTTCTTCTACAATAATGACATCGTTTTGAACATCATCATCTTTAGAACCATCCAAAGCTATAGATTCAGTTTCAGAATCATCTAAATCTATAATGTCAGTCTTTTCCGGATTGACTTTTGATTTTTTTGCTCTTCTTGGTAGAATTGACCTTTTTGTTGTGGTGTAATTTCTTTTATTAATTTTAGGGATTGGGACTGTTTTCACATTCTCATTTCTGTTTTGATTTATTTCTTTTCTATCATTAGTTAACTCTGCAATGTAAAAAATTACAAATGAAAGTAATTTATTAAAGACAGGTTTTATATCAGGTGTACTGCTGAAACCTATAAAGTTGTAAACCAACATCGTCGTCTTCTTGCCCTTGTCCCATTTTACCTGGCGTCGTCGCAATACGTTCTCTATTGACATTCTCTGCTGTCAGACTTCACGGGATTAATCACTTCTTTCTCTTTCATAACATTCCTCACAAAGTCCAACAAAAGTTATAAATCAACAACTGTGAAAAAAAAACCAGTGAAACTATTTAGGTTATTTAAGGTGCTTATACATTGCTACCTGTTGGTCTTATTAAATCAATCTGACCCAAAGTAGTGTAATGTGTACTGGTGAGTGAAATTATTATTGGCTTTATTGTAATAGAAGAAGCTGTGACACAGCATTGTCTTTTTCTTCACTCACATACTTAATTTTTTTTCCACACTTCTCTATAACTCGTCATCTCAGCAGTCACTTTCTTTCTAGCCATAATCATATCATCCTTTACACATTCCGTCCATATTTTCTTTACTTTCACGTACTCCAAACTTTCCTCACAACATGTTTTTGAATGATTTCTGCCCAAACTGCTCAGAACAGCTAAAAGCTTCTTGATGGAAAGTTCTACAAGTGGCTATGTAATAGTAAGATAAGTAAATAATAATAGGCATGACGAAAGATTTTGAAATCCTCTTCCGTAATGTGGGTACATCTTTTTTATTTACGAAAAATCCTTTATTTCAGTAATAAAGTAAAGTTTAACGAAGATATAAGCCATTTTTGAAAAAAAAATTAAATAGAGCGCGAAAACAGCTCGCAGTGTCATGGCGTCGGGTCTGACGTCACGCCTATGTAAACATGGAAATGTCAAAGCGCAGCTAGAGGAAACTAAAACAAACATTACCATAATTCGTGTGTTAAAAATGAATAACAAAGTTTATAAGTGGTGTGCGGTGCCTCAGTGTAAAAACACATCATTATCAATAGTTTTAGCATTACATTGAATGCCAAAAATGTTGTCCTCTGGACCTGCATAGCTGACCCGGTGATTATGATAGTAGGTTGTTACTATGAGAAAAGATACTAGTACATGCTTTGTAGTTACAGAAATTTACTCCTTTTGTTGGTTATTAACTCAGTAGCAAACTTTTATTACAAGTTGCGAAGGAGCTAACCTCAAAAATAAACTGACAAGTTTATTGTAAAAATAACATATGAAAGTGAAAATAAACTAAACTCCTACAAGCTCAAAACGAGTTTGTTGTATTTTTATAGTGTTAGATACTTACAAAATTTACTTACAGGGAGGTTTTCACATTTCGGAACTCGGACGAGCAAAATTCTTTATTTGACCCAAGGAAATCGCCCAACATCAGTAAATCTATCCTGGGCAAATTTGAACTGTTTGCTTTTACAAAAGCCTGATTCCATTGCTAAAGATGTTCACAAAGTATTGAAGTAACAAAAAAAATATCCAAATGCGTAATCGGCAACAAAACAACACAGTGAGCTAGTGACAACTAGTGATGTTTACATTGGCGTGACGTAGTGCGCTATGATTGGTGTTTCAATCAAAATGGCCGATATCAGTATTTTAATCTTTTATTTTATTAAAAATCTTACTAATCTTAATTTTTTAAATAAAACTAAATCAGTGTTTTAAATCCTTCTCGTATGTAATTTCCCCTAATATCATTAAATCATTGATTCTTTGACTATGTCGTCACGCCTATTAGCAGCACATGGTGTTCTGCCTCTTTTTATTCAAAGTTCATTCATCGTACTACGTCCTTCATGCTACACTGCCAGAAACATAAATGGAGCAAGCAAGTCACGTAAGTAGTCAGTACCCAAGAAATAAGGAGAATGATCTTAAATTAACCTTGGGACCACTCTGGACTAGGGTGGCACTAGTCAGAGCAGAATGGATAAGCTTTGGCAGAGGCCTATGCTAAAAGGTACACCAAATTACAGTTTTTTTACAGGGGATTACAGACATCACTTCTGTAATCCTCTAATGTAATAATTATAATCTATCTGTATCTATCTAAAGGCAATAGCAACAAACCTATGCGATCCGGTTGAGAGTCCTTTTTCTTCAAGTTAGTAGGTATCGTAACATACGGAACTTTTCTTATCCCTCCTGATTTTAACTGCTCGCACAATGTCTTGACATGCAGAAACTTGTGATCTGGATCTTTCATCAATTGTTTGAAAGTCTTCTTTAACAATGCTCTAAATTCATCCGATACCTTAAATCTAACACTAGTGGCTTTGTATAAAGGCAAGAGTGTTTTATGTACCACTCTAGGCATTCCAGTAGAATTTTCCATATACAAACACCTGTCTACTATTTTATCGATAAGCCTATTATTTTCCAGATGAATTTTAAAGATTTTGTCTGCTTCAGTATCCATAGCATTGTTTTTCAATCCGGATACTTTTGGTAATTCATCATCTACATCGATTGGCACATTAAGTGCCTTTTCCTTATTAATCATTATTTCATCATCTCCATCATCAATAACAATTGGTTCCTGAAAGATAGCATGACAGTATTTTTATCAGATTTCTTTTTCATTGTTAATGATGTTTAAAATACAATTATTCCCTCAAACTTTTGGTGAGAAGCACCCTGCATATGGGTCGGACAAAAATTTGCTTGCATGCCTCCAAGCCATCCTCTGAATCATCGCTATATTATTATGTACTGGTTGTAAGGTTAATTTGCACTTGGCAGTAATAGTACTAAGTAACTATTTAGGTAAATAAAATAAAACATTTTGAATCATTGTTTGTACTACACTAACTCGGATTTTTGATGAATTAGTTTTTTATCTGGTGGCACGGCAGTGCCCCGCCAAGTCGAGCAATAAAGCGGCACGGCCGTACCATCCTTTTCTCGAACCAGTTCAGGCCATTTTCGACCTCCTATAACTTCGTTGTGGATAAAACTAGAAGCCTGAATTTTTAGTAACCAATTAGGCATTGTATAAACACGGTATATTTATAATTTCATTCAATTTGAACCAGTAGTTTAAGAATTAAAACTAATCAAAGTTCCTTAGTTTTGTCACTCACTCACTGATTGACTGACTGACTGACCAATCATCAAAAGTCTAAGGCACTTCTAGCAGACATAGAAGCTTCAAATTTAAAATACAATTAGTGTTTAGTGTATAAACCATGGAAAAACTAAAAAAATATACAATCTCAGTCTAGTTTTCTAGATACACTAACTGCATCAATAACTTTGTAGTCCCATATAATTGTATAGGATTACAAAGTTACAGTTACATTTTCAGTAAATGAATTCACAAGTTATTATATTTAACACACTTCCTAGTTACTGATTTATCTGAAATGTTGCATGTATATGTATATCGCCTATCAATGCAATATTATGATGATATGGAACTGATCTGATGAAGGAGCAGGAAGTTGGCCATAGCACAGATTAGTACAGATACTTCACTCAGTAGAAAATTTCCAATACCTATTACGATAATTGCCTACTCCCTCGCGTCAACAACCACTATGCTAAAATGCGCCTAAATGCTCAAGCGTACAGCAGTGATTGCTTCGCACCGCGCGATTCCTCGGTCCGCCGGCGGACCGAGACCGCTCGGCTGGGCGGTAGGCACTTATAGCGCGCAAGTACATGGAGTGACGGAGGCCTGGCCATAGGAAGTCCATTTTAGAATATCATAACCCCATCGAGTTTGGACTCGTTTGATTCGTCTTGTCGAGTAGTTTGTCTTAAGATGGTGTCCAAGGTCTGTTGATAGAGCTGGAAGGTGGCCATAGGAATTCCGTTATTAAACGACATAACCCTATCGAGTTTGGACTCGTTTGATTTGTCTTGTAGAGTAGTTTGTCTTTAGATGATGTTCAGGGTTCTGAATAGTTCTGATGATGGAGCTGGAAGGTGGCCATAGGAAATCTGTTATAAAACCACATAACCCTATCGAGTTTGAGCTCATTTGATATGTCTTGGTGAGTACTCTGTCTTTAATTGGTAACCAGAATCTGATGATGGAGCTGGAAGGTGGCCACAGGAACTACGTTATAGAACGACATAACCCATCGAGTTTAGACTCGTTTGATTCGTTTTGACGAGTACTTTGTCTTTGGATGGTGTCCAAGATCTGTTGATGGAGCTTGAAAGTGGCCATAGGAATTCCGTTATAAAACAACTTGACCTTGTCCAGTTTTTACTTGTTTGATTCGGCTTGTCGAGTAGGTACTTTAGCAGTACTTCAAATCGATGAAGAAGACTGCTCCAAATTCGAATATACCTATGTATTGTTGATTCATTAAACGAAATAGATAGAATGAGAGACGCTACCTACAAAAACAAATGAGATCCCACCAAAAACAAAACTTGTAAAAAAGGCCAAGCCGCGCAACTCATTTCTTTTACCGTAAAAAGTAGTGAGATCCAAGTCAATCTTTTATTTAAAACATCAAAGGTTTTTAAGTAGGGAATAAATATATTAACTAACTTGGTATAACATGGATCTCAGTACTTTTTACGGTAAAAGAACTGAGTTGTGCGGCTTGGCTTTTTTTACAAGTTGTTTTTGGTGGGATGCCAATTTACTGAGAATGTGTTTATTTATATGTAATAAAAAAATCGTGAAGAAATTAACAAAAATAATGAAGTTATAAATCTAATATAGCACAAGTCAAGTCAAGTCAGTAGATGTCTGTCACACCCTACCGCTCTGCCCAGAGAGGGAGAAGTCATTTGATGATTTCCCACCAACCAAAAAAAGAGAGAATACTTTGATAGAAAATGATATAATTGGTGACACTCAGGCAAGCCGTTTGTTAAATTCAAAGCAAAAAAATACATTTTATGTAAACAATTTTAATATTTTTCTTGTTACTAGGGACTAATTTCCTACCACCTGTCTGACAACTAATCTTGTTCTAAGTGCACACTGCACCTAATTATGTTTTTTTATTTTATTAAGTTATATTTATGCTTGGTAAACAAAGTCACAGTAACCAAGACAGCAAGGTTGGCGCAGTAGCTAAGCGATAGGACTTGTGCGCTACGTGTCGCAGGTTCGATCCCCGCACGGAACAAATATTTCTATGGCCTACAGATAGTTGTTCCGGGTCTGAGTATTTGTGTATGTGAGTTTAAATGTTTGTAAACGCACTTAGGATACAGGAGAAATTCCTAGTGTGGGGCAACATTTTTTTTATTTAAAAAATTTAAACCTGAATATCTAAATGTAACACAACATCTACCATATTAAAGGAATTTAAATTACTCAAATCCACACATGAACGATAAAATGAAGTCGCGCTTGCAAATTGTATGGTTACTAGGTTGTAAAAGTATAGCGTTACCTTTGCGTGTAAATCTTCCACCATCACAACATCGTCGTCGTCTGTTAACACAGGGTCTGCCATTGTATAGGAAACAATAAATTAGACCCCTGATTAGGAAAAATCCTTTAGAATAAGTATCCTGATTTCCATCCCACCTTCACAAACACAAGTTCACTTTACTACTGATTTGACACCTGTCACTTTGACGTTCAGAAATTCGTTCAAAACTAAATTCACGATAACGTTCAAGACAAATGCCCGTTTGGTATTCTACTATTTGATGCACAAATGCACAATACGCTTTTATTGGCCTTAATGAAATAACAATAGCCAACAATAGTATGCGCCGACTAGCTTGATTTATTTTGGCTCGTAGTCAAATGGCCAAAACGGAACCCGTTTTGGCCATAGATTCGTCCGTTCATCTGTCTGTCTGTCCGTCCGTGTAAAGCAAACATTTTACTCCAAGAGGTGTCATGAACGGTGTTTTGAATAGTTGGATTTGGAACTTTCAAGAACAAAAATTGCTTGGAATAAGATTTAATATTTAATGTTTGAGTTATGGGACCTTTTCTTCAAACTGCAGAAGTAACTTTGTTTTTCATTAAAATACTAGGTATGAAAAACAAATTTTATGTTTTGCCATTGTTATTCTACGCTACGGAGCACTTGGCTGGTATAATACAACTCCATGGGACTACTGTTAATGTTTTATTTCTCATCTAATAACTTTTAATACGGCATTACCAAGACAATAGAATTACCCTACCTAGGAGGATTGGTAACCAGAGGCGTCTCTAGTCCATCCATGTAGCGCCTTTGTGCAAATATAACCCTAGCGCCCCCTAGTAAGCACACGGTCAAAATGGAATGGGTACAAAGGACAAGGTAACAGCACATCAAGTTACCACAAACTGTCAAACCCCAACTTGTTGCGTAGCGTGAGTTGTTGCCGCTGGGGGGCAACCATTATTTGGCCGCCCCCTCTATTTTCATAATAAGCCAAGAAAGGTAGCAAAAAGACCAATTTTTTTTAGGTTTTATTGTTTTATACTTCTGTGTTTTTACTTTTTTTGTCTTTTTACCCGACTGCGGCGAAGCCCAAAAGGAGGGTTATGTGTTTGGCGTGTATGTATGTATGTCCTTTTCTTTGTTCCCTCATAACTCCTCAACGGATGAAGGGATTTGATTAAAATATACGTTGTTAGATTTGTCTTGACGGCGCGAGTGTCACTGGCTACATTAACATTAAAAAACAAAAGAAATTTGCGGATTTTGGGGGCCATATCGCGGAGTTCAAAAAAAAAAAAAAAACCATTACCATCGAGTATTTTACATAATTTGAACAGCATTATAATTTTAATATTGTTAAATTTTGTTTTGTTGTCACGCCTGTAGCGTGATATTTTAAACCTGATAACTGATTGAAAATAGCTAATAGTGACAATAGGGATGTTTCCTGACTAAAAAATATGTGATTGTAATTAGTCTGTCAGTTAAATTAACGAAAAATATTAGGTACGTGCTGTTTGTTTTATCAAATCGGAAATCTGTCTGACGGACTAATAAGTTTTTTGAAGTGAAACGTCTTTATAGACGGGGCATACTAGGATTTTATGTCACAAAAATTATCCATAATATAGATCATAATTTTAATCATAACATGGATCATAACATGGATCATAATATTAATCATAATATGGATCATAATATGAATTATTATATAAAGCAAAGCTCCTAGAAGCTTCTGCAACTTTATTAAAGGTCATCAGCCTCATTGGCAAACGTGCACTGAGTGTTAGTATGATGGACAGGTCGTGGTTGGAGAGGAACCAGCAAATACTTAAACTAAGTACTGTAGTTCAGTGTTTTTGCGGTGCGACCCCATCCCAGCTGCAACTAATCCTCACATATTGGTGTAATGAGATTGACTCAGCCGACATATCAGTAGCATTTCGTCGCCTGAAAGCCCATTTACGGTTCACCTGCAGGGCTTGATGAAATTCCGCCGTTTGTACTGAAAGACTGCTTGGAAATATTGTTCTTTATGTATTTAGTCCTGCAAACAGCAACGTATCCGGCAGAGTGGAAAATATCACGTGTTACCCCTACACCTAAGGGTGGCTCCAGGTCAAAAGTAGAGATTTATAGGCCAACAGTGGCGGATCTCTCATACAAGCCGAAAAGACGGGCTTGCCTTCTTGCCTTTAAAATCAGTCATACAATAAACACTTACAAAATATAATAGTATTAACCAGTGGCTAATTCAAATTCTGCATGCACAAAACGGAACGTAATCTATACTAATATTATAAAGCTGAAGAGTTTGTTTGTTTGTTTGAACGCTCTCAGGATCTACTGGTTGGAATTGAAAAAATCTATTTGTGTTGAATAGTCCATTTATCGAGGAAGGCTTTAGGATATATAACATCACGCTACGACCAATAGGAGTGGAGCATAAATGAAAAATGTTGCAAAAACGGGAAACGATATTCCTTATTGAGAGCTTCCGTTGCGTGCGCTGCGAAAATTCTTCAAATAAGTCCGCCATAGCATATATCTATCTACTAAGATTGACTCGCTGTAACCATTTTTTACTATCGAAATGTTAGGTTAAATAGAATTATTTTTTGCGAAGCTTATATAACCCGTATGGTATTAATCTATATCTAAATAAATGTTTGATAGAAAGGAAATTTAATATAGAATATTTGTTCCTTTTACGCTATATAGTTTAAACAAATATCTTAGAAGATATCGCAATGTTAAGATGTACGCGCGACAAAATAATTACGCGGTCCGCCGGCCCTCGCGTCCTGATGTAGATACGTGGAGATTCTGGCCTCCGGGAAATTCAAATTCAAATTATTTATTGCACCATAATATTTACAAGGTGTGGCCCAGTGGTGCCGGCTCCGACTTACGAACAGTTGGTCGTGGGTTCGAACCCAGACAGGCGCATTACATTGTGTAATTTATTTCATCACCACTGCTCTCAAAACGGTGAAGGTAGGTAAACATCGTAAGGAAACTCGGAATATCTTAGAACCAAAAATTTGAAGATTATGACATCTTCCAATCCGCACTGGACCCGCGTGGTGGATTATAGCCCATCCCACACCTAGAGAGGAGGCCTGAGTCCCTGCAGTGGGAACAATATAGGCTGATGATGATGATGATTGTATATTTAACAGT
This sequence comes from Diarsia rubi, assembly GCA_932274075.1. Lineage (NCBI taxonomy): Eukaryota > Metazoa > Arthropoda > Insecta > Lepidoptera > Noctuidae > Diarsia > Diarsia rubi. The sequence goes on from OW026431.1 coordinate 15,203,250, forward strand.
AAGAGATAGGTAGGTACCTATAGTAATTCTCAATTTAATAATGTAATCTAAGGTTCTATCAAATATTATAGAGAGAAAAGATTAGCTTTTTTGTTTGTTACGATTTAACTCAAAACTCAGACGCCTTGGAAAATTCTTTCAACGTTAGAAAGCTAATTGAAAAAATATTACTATGTTGGATAGTTGATCTATCGAGGAAGGTTGTAAGTTATATATTATTGTGACGCATACGAAGTTGCGTGGGTCAGCTAGTTTATAATAATCCAGAAACATTCGTGCGTCACATGCGCAACTCTGTCAAAATTTCGCACCGCGATACTAGCTCGCTCTAACACCATATAAAAGAAGAGATAATGGCCCACGGTCAGTGACCCAGTTGTCACGTGGTCAGGGCTAGCCCTTTAGACCTCTGAGGTGCTTCCGGTGCCACGTGGGGCACCATGTAGGGTGCCGTTAAATTGCACCTCGAAGGTGGGCCGCAGCGAACTATGCTTCCGCTGCGGTCAGAACGGTCACAAGGTCGCGGCTTGCCTGGCCACGCCGCACTGCGATGCATGTGCGGCGGCTGGGAAGCCGGCCGAGCACCGGGCAGGGAGCAAGGCCTGCGCTCCACCCGCCAAGGCCAAGGGGAAGGTAAGGCCCTCCACAACCACCAACCCCACCGTCGTCAAAGCCGCAGCCGCCGCCGCCGCCACCGCTGCTGCCAAAGACGCCACCGCAACACCCGCTGCGGTGGTGCCACAGGAGGTCCCGGAGGGGGCTGAAATGGACTGCCATTAATGGCCCCATTAAGCCTCCTCCAGGCGAATATCAACCACTGCGCCTGCGCTCAGGATCTGTTGCTCCAGAGTATGGCGCAGTGGTCGATAAACATCGCCGTGGTCGCTGAGCCCTATTTTATCCCGCCCAGGCCAGACTGGGTGGAGGACCTTAGTGGCTCAGTGGCCATCATTGCGTCGGCCGCCGCCGGCACCCCGACCCTTGAGATGGTCAGAAAGGGTCAGGGGTGCGTAGCAGCACGGTTCAGAGAGATCGTACTCGCGGGAGTTAATATAAAGTAAGAGGTATTTTTTATTTTTATTTTTTTTTCCATTTCTGGTAACCAAAGACCGATATGACAACCCATAGATATAAAAGAGGTTGTAACATTCCTCCCCGGCGGCCTAAGACATCATTTCGATGAAACGATGCGGCGGGTGTATCGTCCTCTTACTCCGCCTCAACACCGGTGTGTTTTGGAGCGTTGGCGACGTGGAGGGCACAGCTTCAACCATCGGCTGACTGAGCGGCGTGGAGCTGGCACGTAGTGCTAGTTCATGTGACGACTGTGACGTCGCCGAACCAGCAGTTGCGCTTGCGAATGTTGCCATTTCAGTCTCTTGCTCGACGATTGGTGACAGAGCCACATTCAACTGGGGCCGTATGTGGTCGGCGTGTCTGCGCTTCAAGACTCCTTCTGGACTTCTCACCACATAAGAGTACCGGTGTTTCCTTTCCTCTAATTTAGCCGGTTTCCATTTATTTTCCAATTTAGTCCGGATGTACACTGCTTCCCCCTTCTGGTATTTTGGTGTATTTTGTTCAGATTCGATATTGGCTTGGATGATTTTGAATCGCAATGTTCTTCTCATATTTGGTCTCACATTATCCAACAAGCAGTTTAACTGTCTCCCGAACATCATTTGAGCCGGTGATTTTCCTGTGGTGGTATGTGGTGTGTTTCGATACGTAAAAAGAAAATTTTGAAGTCTTCGCTTTGGATTTGCTCTATCAGCTTCACTTGCAGCCATTCTCATTTTAAAAGTTCGCACCAATCGCTCCGCCAATCCATTGGTTCTTGGATGGTAAGGTGAAGACGTCATGTGAACTATTCCTTGTGACTTGCAATATGCTCGGAAGTCTCTGGAAATAAACTGAGGTCCATTGTCGGATACTATAATTTGAGGTAGTCCAAAAATAGTGAAGATACCATCTAACTTCTCGCACAATGTCTTCGTGGTTATCTTTGTCATAGGTTTAACTTCAATCCATTTTGATAGACCGTCTGCCAGTACTAACCAATACTTGCCCTCAAAGGGGCCGGCAAAATCGACATGAATTCTTTCCCATACCTTTTCTGGGACCGACCAAGAGTATACTGGGAGTTCTGGGTTGTTGGGTCGATTTTCCTGGCATTTCTGGCATTGCTTTACAAAATTGTCGATGTCTTCTTCGAGTGTTGGCCACCACACATAGAAGCGTGCTAGAGCTCTCATTGCAGAAGTTCCAGGATGACCAATATGTAAATAACGTAGTACTGTCAGTTTTAATTTGTTCGGTATAACCAATCTACCTTGCCACATGATTATCTTGTTCTCTATCGACAGTTCGCTACGTTTTCTAAGAAACGGTTTCAGGTCAGGCTGTGTGTAGTCACATCAATCGGTTTTAATTAATTGCAGGACTTGCTTCAATGTGGCATCTTTTCTTGTCTCTTCCTTGATCCTCTCTTCACTTAAAGACAAATCGTCTAATTTACTATGCTGTAGTAACTCAGTGATTCTACATATCGAATCTTCAGGGTCATTCGGCTGTTCCACTCTATTTGGCATTCTGGAGAGGTAATCAGCGATGATATTGTTTTCACCTTTCCGATAAATGATGTCGTAATCATAGTTTCCAATCACGAGTGCCCATCTTACCAATCTATTATACGCAATTTTCGGTAGATTTCGTTGAGGACCCAATATGTGGATTAGTGGTTTGTGGTCAGTAACTAGTGTGAACTTAGTGCCTCTGAGATACTGGTCAAATTTTTGAATGCCGTAGAATATTGCCAATGCCTCACGGTCTATTACAGAGTATTTGCTCTCAGCCGGTTTCAGTTTCCTCGAGCCAAAGGCAATGGGTTGTTCGATGTCTTTATCCTTGTGATATAAGACTGCGCCTACTCCTTTCTCCGAAGCATCACAGGAGAGGAAAAGAGTCCGATGTTCGTCAAATGCCACCAGCGATTTAGATCTGGCAATCATTTTTTTTGTCTTTATGAAGATTTTGTTCTCGTGATCCGTCCATTTCCATTTCTGGCGGCCACCTGTTAGTTCATGTAAATCGGCGCATACACTGTGTAAGTGCGGAATACATCGCTCATAGAAATTTATGAGTCCTAAGAAAGCCCTCAATTCTTTAGCATTTGTAGGCGGTGGTGCCTTCGAGATAGCTTCTATTTTAGACTTTGTTGGTCTTACTCCGTTTTTGTCAATAACATGTCCTAAGTACTCTATTTTAGGCTGTAGGAAAGTGCATTTTTTAAGATTTACTTTCAGTCCGGCTTGCTTCAATCTGTTGAACACCTTTGAGAGAGTCTGTATATGTTCTTTGTCATTTTTTCCCGTAATGGCAATGTCATCAAAAAATACTGCGACGTTTGGTATGCCATCAAGTAGCTTGTCAAGAAAATGCTGAAAAATTGCAGGTGCTGTTGCAATACCAAAGGGCATTCTGTTGTATACAAAGTATCCTTTGTGGGTTGATATTGTTAAGAACTTTTTCGATTCCGGGGCTATTTCAAACTGAAGATAAGCGTCCTTCAGGTTAATTTTTGAATATTTATCTCCGTGAGCAAGCTGTTGTCTCAACTGGTCAAATAGAGGTACAGGATGAGTATGCTTGATAAGCACCGGGTTTATGGTTGTTCTATAGTCGCCACAAATGCGTACTTGGCCAGTTGGTTTTAAAACATTGACTGTGGGTGTAGCCCATTCTATTGGGGATTTGTTGGGATCAACTTCAGTTATTATCCCCTCGCGCAGTAGCCGTTCTAGTTCTATTTCTATGTTTTTTCGCATGCTAAACTTGATGGGTCGTGCCGGTAGATGTTTTGCTTCGCTGCCAGGTTTGATGTGGATATTGACTTGGTAATTATTGACCTTTCCTAATTTGTTGTCGAATAGGTCTGCGTTTTTAGATAGCACTTGGTCCAGTGATGTGTCTGTGGTGTGTTTGATAGAGTAGACAGATTTCGGAAAAGTCATGTTGTATAATTCGCTCCATTGTAATCCGAAAAGCATAGGTTCTGCTTTGTCCATAACTACAACAGGTAAATATTTTTCTACATTGTCTACTTTCACTGTTACATCAGTTATACCTTTCGGTTTGAGCTTGAAATTGCAATAAGCTTGGAGCTTTGGGCCTTTCGCTAATGCTGGAGCTCCAATCCTTTTCCAAATTTTCGTGGAAATTATAGAGTAAATCGAGCCTGGATCCCAATCCATTGTACATCTTACCCCATTAATAGTTGCGTCGATTTTCTTACAGCGTGATGTCTTCTTACTGATACTGTGTACAGGGTTGTACTCGCTATCACTCTCTTCCGTTGATGAGTCTGTGTATGAAATAGCCGACGATGAGGTCTCTGATGTGTTTATTCGACTGTTAACCTTTTGTGTTTTGTTGCGTTTACCACTCTTGGCTTTATGTTGAGAGCGTTTCGGTTTAGATGTTAAATATGCTCTACCTGATTTGATGCATACACTCTCGAAGTGTCCTGTACTGCCACACGCCTTACACGAATAGTCTTCAGCTGTACAGTCGTCGAAGTCATGTTTCTCACGCTTTCCACATCGCCTGCATTGATCAGGTCGCAACTTCCTGGTTGCATTATTTATCATTGTATCAGTGTTTTTACGTCTGTTTTGTCTCACCCTGTTAACATTTTGATTGTTATCGAATGCGATGTTGTCATTCTCTGCGATTTCACGTGACTGGGCAATTGAAAATATTTCTGTGAATGTTATTTCTCTCGTTATGCCACTTTCTGTTACCTGTCGTAGTTCAGGCCATCTCTGCTTTAGATCTACCTCTAGTTGTGTATGGTTCAAGCCAGTTGCAAAACGGTCACGGAGTTGTCTCTCAAGCATTGTCCCTTCGTAGCCACAGTCCCTCGAGAGTTCTTTCAGTCTATTAGCATATCGTTCCATAGTTTCGCTCGTTTCTCTTGTGGAGTTCCAAAACTCAATTAAAGCTTTGTATCGTGTTTTTTTTTTCCTATGTAAATCTAATAGCTTTATTTTTATTTCGTCATACGTTGCTGTGTCAAAATCGGGAGTCAAAGCGACCTTCAGTTCGTGGTACATTTCAGGTGTTAAACAGTTTATAAGTAGGTCTTTTTGAATACTAATAGTTTCTTTACCCCATATTCGGCATTTTGCTTCAAATAGATCGATAAAATTTTCTGCAGCTGTTGTGTCTGGGTTAAACTTGTCGCACTTAAAATGTTTAACAATGTTTTGTTTTGATGTTGTGGGTGCTTCGTCATCATCGTAGTTTTTGGTGCTGATGTCTGTTGAGAGGTTTCCCTGGTGTTGTTGCTGTTGTGTGAGCTGTTGTAGTAGGGATGTTAGTACCTTCTGTTGTTCTTGTTGCGCTGTTAGAAATGCCGCGAATTGTTCATCGTTCATGGTGTTTCCTTTAATTTGTCTCGTCGCCAATAATATAAAGTAAAACAATTCGTTTTTAGTAGTAGAACTAATTTATTTTATTTTTAGTAGAACGTAGTGACAGACAATTATTTGGCGGTAACCAAAGACCGATATGAAAACCCATAGATATAAAAGAGGTTGTAACAGGAGTTTACTTCCCTCCGAGCCGAACTCTCGCCGAGTTCCAAAACTCCCTCAGGGAGTTAAGTGTCGTCATCGGAGGCTATTCCCTCCCCGAATTAGTGCTCGGGGACTTCAACGCCAAGAGCTTGGCTTGGGGTTCCCGTTACACGGATGTGCGGGGTGGGATGGTCGAGTGCTGGGCTCTGGAAACAGGCCTGGACATCCTGAACCGGGGTTCTGTACCCACGTGTGTGCGGATGCGGGGCGAGTCGGTGGTGGACATCTCGTTCGCCAGCTCCGCTCTGTCACAGCGTGTCGTCGACTGGCGCGTCATGGAGAGGGTGGAGACCTATTCCGACCACCGGTATATCCGGTTTGAGGTCTCTGCCCAGTCCCCAAGTGCGCCGGTCCCACAGACCCCGAGTGGTCCGCGTTGGGCGCTGAGGCAGCTGGACAGGGAGCTCGTCTTGGAAGCCTCGATCGTGCGGGCCTGGGTGCAATCACCGGTCAGGCCCGCCGACGTAAACACCGAGGCGGGTTGGTTCCAGGAGGCCATGTCCGAGATATGCGACATGGCAATGCCCCGAGTCCGGCCAGGAAGTGCCCGGCGTCAGGTGGTGGCCGCGAGAGCTGTCGTACCTGCGTAAACAGTGTACGGCGGCGCGGCACCTGTACACCAGGCATCGCAGGCGCCGCATTCGTCCTTCGAATGCGGATGCCATTGAGGCGGAGCTGTATGAGGGGTACAGGGCGGCGAAGGCCACCCTCCGCGAGGCTTGTAAGCGGGCCAAGAACGAGGCCCGCGAGGAGATGCTGGAGACTCTGAACAGAGATCCATGGGGGCGCCCTTACAAGATGGTGCGGAATCAACTCCGCACCCGGGCCCCCCCGTTGACGCAGAGTCTCCGGCCTGAGCTCGTGGAGGACGTGGTAAGCGCTCTGTTCCCTTCGCGAGGGGAGCATCCTCCCCCGCCAATGGCTCCGCCATCCGCGATGCCGGAAGCGGACCATTCAGGAACCGATGACGACATTCCGGAGGTGACTGGGGTAGACCTGAGAGCGGCGGTACGGAGGCTGAATGCCAAAAATACCGCCCCGGGACCCGATGGCTTGCCTGGCAAAGCCTGGGTCCTGGCCTCAGAGGCTCTTGGGCCCCGACTAGAGGGGTACTTAAGCGCATGCATGGAAAGAGGCCAGTTCCCGCTTCGTTGGAAGACGGGAAAGCTGGTCCTCATCCAGAAACCGGGGCGCCCTGCGGACTCGCCGTCCGCATACCGGCCCATTGTGCTGCTCGACGAGGTGGGCAAGCTCTTTGAAAGAGTAATTGCAAACCGCCTCGCCGAGCACCTGGAGGGAATGGGTCCGGATCTTGCGGAACACCAGTTTGGTTTCCGCAAGAGGCGCTCGACGGTGGACGCCATCATGCGCGTGAGAGCCCTCACGACGGGGGCTGCGGTCTCTCGGGGCGGTGTGGTCTTGGCGGTGACTCTCGACATCGCCAACGCCTTCAACACTATGCCCTGGAGCTGCATTAGGGAGTCACTCCGGTATCACCGGGTGCCGACCTACCTTCGTCGTGTGGTCGGGGACTATTTGACAGACAGGGCTGTCATCTACCCTGGTGAAGACAGACAGTGGAACCGGCGAGAGATGTCGTGCGGTGTTCAGGGATCGGTTCTGGGGCCGCCCTTGTGGAACATCGGTTACGACTGGGTGCTGCGTGCAGACCTCCCTAGCGGCGTCAGCGTAGTCTGCTACGCGGACAATACGCTGGTGCTAGCTCAGGGTGGGTCGTACGAGACGCGGCCGACAATTTGACACGCGGGGTTGCGATAGTCGAAGAGAGGATCCGGCAGCTGGGTCTCGAGGTGGCGCTTCACAAGTCGGAGGCCATGGGCTTCCATGGACGTGGGAATGCGCTGCCGTCGGGATCCCAGTTAATGGTCGGAGGGGTTCCCATCGGCGTCGAGTGTACCTTAAAGTACCTAGGACTCGTCCTCGACAGCCGGTGGAACTTCGTGGAACACTTCCGACGTTTGGCTCCCAGACTGGAGCGGGCCGGGGCTGCCTTTAGGTGGCTCTTGCCCAATCTGGGGGGGCCAAACGCCTCCTGCCGGAGGCTCTATGCGGGGATCGTGCGGTCCATGGCCCTTTACGGGGCCCCGGTGTGGGCGCCTGCTTTGAGGAAGCGGGCCGCCCACTACCTGAACGTGCCCCAGAAGGTCATGGCCGTAAGGATGGTACGGGGAACCGCACGATCTCCCGCGAAGCGCCGAACCTCCTTGCCGGATTGCCGCCGTGGGATCTAGAGGCGATAAGTCCTCGCGCGCCTGCATCAATGGCGCGCGGAGGCGCTGCGCCGGGGGTTCACTCCGCTGCCGCGGCAAATTGCTGCGCGGCGGACAGACCTCCGGTGCGATCTCATAGCGACATTGAGACAGCGACTGTCGCAACCCCGTGCAGGGCACGCAGGCACGGTAGTCCCCTCTTTGAGGAGTGGCTAGTGAGGCGCCACGGCGCCCTCACCTTCCGTCTGACGCAGGTCCTCACCGGACACGGTTGTTTCGGGAGGTACCTGCACCGAATCAGGCGGGAGGAAACGCCCGGATGCCACCATTGTGAGGATCGGCCGGAGGACACGGTGGAGCACACAGTGGAGGTGTGCCCCACCGTGTTCTAGTAGCGGCGAACGGCGGCGGCGACCTCTCGCGCCCGGCCCTGATGCAAGCCATGGTCCGGGGCGAGGAGGAATAGGACGCCGTCGCCTCCTTCTGCGAAGCAGTGATGCCAGCGAAGGAGGCGGCGGAACGCGAGAGGGAGAGAACCTCTCGTCCCAGCCGCCGCGGGAGGCGCTCCCGGCGTCGGGGGTCTCGCGATGACCTCCGGCCACCGTAGACGCGGGCCTGTGGACGGTGAGTGATGGGCTAACTTGCCGTCCGTCCGTCTTACGACGAAAACAGGCCGTGTCGACAGCGCGCTCGTGTTCAACGCGCGCCTCAAAGAGATGTCAGCAACATGGGAGGGGCCCGAAAGGGCCGACGCCCGTCGGGGCCGCGGGTTTTCCACAGGTTATCGCGGCCTCGACCTAAAGGGCGAAGAAGGAACATGGGTGGTTTTTAGTCAGTAGGAGTCTGACACTCCCTTTCGCTCTGCCCAAGAGCGGAAGGGGTTATTCGATGATTTTACACCCGCCAAAAAAAAAAAAAAAAGGGCTAGCCCTTTCTCTGTCACACTCACTGGCTCTTATCTTTGGACTTTTCTGTCACTCTATCTTCATGGTTCATCTATATTATGGTTAATATTCTGATCCATATCGTGATCCATAATGATCTTTATCACGATCTATAATGATCTTTATCATGATCCATATTACTGTTCATTTTCAAATTTTCTGGCAGCTTGATGATGTGTTGGCGTCTGTACAAAAAGATGATGACCCAAAACATGACCTCCTCCTTTTTAGAAGTTGGATTTTCCACATTACTCGTCTTCGCTGCGCTTTCCGAAAGTAAACTGGCCTACGCAACAAGCTAAGAACCTCAGCATAACTGCATAGGTAAGTAAGTACCTTACCTATGCAGTTATGCTGATAACAAAGCGAGCTTCCCTGATAATTTTGTCATTCATACAATTAACATACATTTCGTGCTGATACCAACTAACAACAACAACAAAAGCAACAACGATATAACAATTACAACAACGCCCCGTGAAACCGTGAAACGCGCCGCCTCCGGGGCCATTGAAATAAATAAAATAATAATTTGCCACGCGGGCCAGTGCGGGTTTGGTGGATGTCAGATGTCTTCAAATTTCAACTCCATACTGGGGACTCCATAGCGAGTGGCGATCGCCGCACCCTAGGACTGCTGCGCCCGGATGCAGCGCACACCCTGCACTATAGCTAAAAGACGCCTCTGTGTAAGTACAGGGGTAAGTCACAAATCTATACTAATTTTATAAAGCTGAAGAGTCATCTAAAAAAAAAACAAATACAACCGTCTCAAACTGAGAATCAATACAATACAATCCTCAAGAATGCCTTTTTCATAATTTCTTTTCATTGTATGAACTGATGATAAGACGGTTGTATAAGTGATTTTAATCATTATAATTCAGTAAATAGACCTTTGTTACTGACCGAAAAATTGCAAAAAACGTGAGAAAATTCGAATTTCGCGGGCTACCTTGTTGCTGGAAATCTATCTGACGGACTAGTTTAATTTTTATTTCTAACGACCTTATTGTGTTGGGTAGGTAGTCTATTTATCGAGGAAGTCTTTAGAGTTTATTCCACGCGGACGATGTCGCAGGCAAAAGCTAGTTTAATATGGTTTTAATCAGAGCATACAAGATTAAATTTTAGGGCGCATCTTTACCTAATGTGCGTTCGTGCTTCGTAGGCGGCGTCATAATTGGCAACGGTATAGTACTCTGCTGTGGGTCGTACGAACGAACGATGCGTTCTCGTCGTGAAGTGTTAAATCTGTGGTTATGTGGATGACAACATGTACAGTTTGTCATTTTATCGAGTCGTAACTTTATACGCAAACATAGTAGCATAACATATTTACCTTTATCGATATAAAGATCGGCATAGGTTGGGGTAGGTAAAGTAAAAATAAAATACTAAAATGCGGATAAATATATATTTAGAGAGGCCAATTAAAATCTATTGTTATTATGTGAAATAAATTGCAACATTAAAATTGGCTTGTTGCATTGCCTTTACATTATTATAATAATGTATGCAGTATCTCTTACATAGAACCTTACAAGTTAAAAATACAATTGTTTATAAACTACGATCAAAGAAAATACTAAGCGTTGAAATGCAACTGTAAATGAGATGGATGATACTTGGGCGAATTTAATTCCAAAATCTATACATAATGAGACATTTTTACATAGTTTACATGCTTACAAGTCCAATAATTATCTATGAAGAAAAAATATATAAATATAAGGACTATTTTGTTCAAAGCACCATACTGGCCGCATTGATTTATTTCTAAATTCAATACACTATTTTATTAATAGACGAGAAATATATTTTTTATATTAAATTATCCTTCATAAGTTTCCACAATTTCGTAAGTTCACATATCTTTTCGTGAGCGAGCCTTAATTAACACAATTTACCCAATATCTCCACCTCATCTGTGAACAAAAGTTTTAAGAATTAATATTTAGTTATACAAGGATAACATTATTTAGTTTTCAGTACACAAAAGTAAATTAAGAGGGATAGGAAGGCCAAAGAAAAGATGGATGGATTGTGTGAGAAATGATGTGTTGGTTTTGTGCCTCGGCTTGGTGATAACATTTTCTGCAGAAAAAAAATATTGTTGAGTAACTGTTGATTTTTGGTTCTTATTTTATATTATTCGACTTTGTTTGTTTATTGTTAGGTACCTATTTTTTAATTTGTTTTCGTGTTTTAACAGTGGTAACCTGTAATTGGCGTTTTTTATTTTTTTGGCGGTTGGAAAATTATCAAATAACCCCTCCCACTCCTGGGCACATCACACTTATATTATTATAAAGACGAAGTGAGTGTGTATGTTTGTTACTTCTTCACGCAAAAACGACTGCACGGATTTGGATAAAATTTGGTACACAGATAGTTTATAACCTGGATTAACAAAGTTTTTATACCGATTTTATATTCCTGTGGGTTGTAGCGGGTGAAGCCGCTGGCAACAGCTAGTAAATAAATAAAATAAAGAGAAAAGAGTAAATGATGTCGTGACGTTTCACAGGGAAGAATGGAAGAATAAAACGTGTTGCGCCGACCCCCAATAAAATGGAACAAGGGCAGGAAGTGATGAACAGGGGTAAATTAAATGGCTAAACTTCACAGATATGATGGATATTGATCACAAATAATTATATGTATATTTAATTGTTGTTGGTTTTTCGATCAGGAGTTTCCCAGTAGCAGTCAGAGTCTGGATTAGTGCCCAGTTTTTGCAATAGGCATATACACTATGTTAGTTTAAACGAGGGACATATTGAAACCCGCAATAGGGCATGCTTACATGATACTAAAGTTCGGCCGTTCAGAGAATGCGTTCCTGACACGTCGCGATTGAACTGACGACGTAACTTTGTAATGGCGTTGCAGTTACGATAAAAATATTTTTGCTGGTTGTTTACCGTTTTAACAATTGATGAGCATTAAAACAACATTATTATATCAATAATCAATGAATGTTATAATTTTGTGCCAAACTGAGTGTCAAATAACTTGGTAAACAATATTTTTCTAAATCTATACTGCGCTATTACAAGGTTATGTCAGCGCTTTATATTTGTAGTGCTGTGCTAAAAATAACAGGCAAGTATCGTAATCTGTTCTTATACAGTTACTTATACTTATATTTTAATATAAAATAATACGCTTTGTTTTTCTTTTTAAGAATTTGAAAATAATGGACTATAAGATAACTTTTATGAAATATAAAAATAAAACTATGACCAAACTAATTATACATGTAGGCGAAGATGATGAAGACACCACCTCCTCAAGCGAATCGGAATCTGATTAACATTCTGTACGCACATTCAATTCAATGTGCTTACTTTATTGCATAGAAATACAGATTGTAACTTTGTAACAAAGAATAAATAAAACAATTTTATTATATGAATATTACCTTTTTTTTGGTTTCCACTTAAATAACTAAAATATAAATTTTAAATGATTCCGCCAATTTAAAACGAAAATAATCTTAAAATAATGCGGCGGTTCATTTTGGAGGAACGGTAACGAACTCAGTGTTATGTTGTGCCCATCACTAGTCGTGACTAACTGATAGATGTCAGGAACGCATTCTCTGAACGGCCGTAGTATAATAAAAATATGAACAAAAACAACACTGTTTTCCTTCATATTTTAAAACTGGCGTAGGACAATGACGAAACAGAAATGTCTTATAAAGTGAGATATGGAGAGCGTGCTGGGGCCATGGGACAATTATTTCATAAATTAAGGTTATAGTTTTTTATACATATTTGTGACGAGAATCGAATACTGAATACCCTCCTTCAATACGTCCCTAGTTTAACCTAACATCCACAAATTTCACTTCAGCAGATCATAATATGAATAGGAATGTTTACTGACTTAAAAAAATATGATTCTAATTAGTCCATCTGTTAGATTATCGAAAAATATGATTCTAAATAGTCCATTTTACGCTTTTTAATGCAATTCATATTATGATCTACTAAAGTGGCCATTTTAGACCCCCTGAGCACGAGAGTCGGGGTGCGATTCCCGGGTCAGGCAAAGTGTTATTTGGTTTTTCTATTAGGAATTTATTAGTAGTTGTGTCGGAGTACGGATTTGTGCCTACTGCATGGCAATAAGCTTGCCCCCTATTCCATGGAACTAAAATACGAAAAGTGGGTGTACTGTTAGACACGCTATATTATCATGTAGACTAGAAATCTAGGGATCTTGCCTCTTTCTTCAGGGAGCAATGATAATGACAGATAATATTTTGCGTTTAGTAGAAAATAACTCACGTAAACACGGCGTTGCACACTGGCAGGCGTCTTCTCAGTCGTCGCGAGCAACGTGCCTGCGTTGTAGCGCCACAGCTAGGTCGTGCTGCAGAGCCGCCTTGCGACGCACCACCTCTGCTGGCACCACTGATCGCAGGCCGTTCACTATGTCCTTCGTTTTACCTGGGTAAAAATCAATTTTAGTTTATTACACAAAATCAATAATTAACCTATATGTCACAGTCAAAACTACTTTTGACCGGTCAAAACTATTATAAGAAATTATTAGGTGGTTTTTGTTTTATTTTTCTCTCTCTCTAAAGGAAACATCATTGGAAAACTTATTAGGTTGTTAGATTTTCTTTTTGACCCTTGTAAAACCTTGTGCGATAGTTAACATTTATTTGAATAGAGTAACCGCTTTTTAACGTAACAAGGGTTTTGACTGAAACCAGCCAAAAGTAGTTTTGACCGATTAAGAGTTTTTTCTTTAACAATTGGACCTAGGAAACTTCTAGTTATAGAGATATTGGAGGACAAAGTTTTTTCAATTACATAGTACTAGTTTTTAACTGCGGTACTCAGAGATATTTAATGATTACTTAAGCCGTCACTCAGTAAAGGTTTGACATACTTTTGTATGACAAAACTCTCAAAACCTTTACTAAGCGATGGCCTAAGTAATCATTAAAGCTCTCTGAGTGCGGCAGTAAGGTAATTAAATACTTTACTTTTATTACCTAAAGCATTCATAATCACAAAGTTGCTGTATGCTACATTGAGTTTTAAGTTTTACCCTAGAACATGATTTTTCATCCCTAGCTGGGAAACAACCATATTTTTGGTATAAAGAATAAAGGTTTAGGTAGGTTACTCAATGAGATTCAAAAAATTGTGATGATGCATACCGTTAAGTTTTTTTTTAATTGTGACTTTGGGAATTCTGACATTGAAGGTCAGAATTTCAACTTTCACACATTTCCGTAACTAAATATAAAAGTACAATTTAAAAAAAAATGCGATCGCGGTGACGGAAATAAAACACGTGACATTCGGCTTGGTTAAGGGTGTTTTTACATCCATTAATTACTTTCAGCGGCACTTAAGGAATTTCACAGCTAGGGGTGCACAGTTCGTTTATTTTATTAGAGTGATTAAATTACAATGCAAGATTAAACGCGTAATCTACTGATTATTTATCGAAAAGATTGATAAGACATTATGTACTTTTTAGTCATCTGTTGAAAAGGTATCAAGACAAAATTCAATAAAAAAAGTTGGTCACTACTTATCATTAGAATCAAAGACTGCTGGGACACAGTCTATGAGAGGGAATCGGCTACAATATAGGTACCACGCGGGCCCAGTGTTGGTAAATGTCGCATGTCTTCGATTTCGAATTCCTTCACCGTTTTGAGAGCAGGGATGACTAAATAAATTATAAAAAATTATTCGACTGCATTCGAAACTCTACACTGCGCTCCAAAACGCAAATTGTTGATGTGGCTCAAAAGGCTACCATACTTAAATGGGACTGGGCAGGACATGTCTGTCGCATGCCGAACGAGCTGTGGGCCCGTAAAGCTCAGGATTGGTGCCCTGAAACAGTGACGCGAGGTCGTGGCAGACCACGAAGGAGATGGCGGGACGAACTGGATGTCTTCCTTGAGAATTGGAGAGACGTCGCACTGAATCGTGACCGTTGGAAAGAATGGAGGGAGGCTTTTGCTCAGCAGTGGGACAACATAGGCTAGCTATAATAATAATATATATAATATAATAATTCGACTGCCGGGTGGGTATGAACCCATGACATCTTGTGAGCTCCTGTCCCACTACTACTACTTAGGATCCGACTCACCACTTTTTGAATGTCAAAAATTACATAAAACAGTCCCACAAGACGCTTGAATTCCACTACTTATAAGTGTTTTTCAGGGTGCGGTGAAGGTGTTCAGTACACGAACGGTTGAATTTTTAGCATACCCATCAATAAAAATTAGATGTTTTATGCCAAAAAACTACCACGAATCTTTTTATGCCGCTTGATCGTCCTCAAAACTGGGATAACAAATCCAGAAAAACCCAAACAGATAGACCAGGTAGGGTTGCCATCTATCAGTGTTGCCAAGGCATTCATTACCAAAGTAGATGTCGTTGAGCGTGTTCCTGATCTTATTCTCCATGTCTTCAACCATGCGGCCGATATTCACGATATGCGGGGTTACGTCGCTCACTGCCGAGTCTTGTTCAGCCTGAAATTGACAATGAACCTGTGTATAATAGACTGCTGCATACAGAGGGCACGTAGAAAATATTACGAAAGATAGTCAGGCTTGGATTTGCATGAAGTATGGGAACATTTGATCCAGTTTTGCTTCAACCACCTGTTAGAAAGATGATTCCGTGCTTCGGAAGGCACGCACCACCACCGGCTTGGTGGTCCCGGCCGCCAAATGGCGGTCGTCAAACCGTGTCAAATCAAATCAAATCAAAATAATTTATTTCAAGTAGGCCAATTACAGGCTCTTTTCAATAGTCGAACAAATACTATATTTTAGTAAGCTAATAAACTAAGCTACAGTCCCACTCACAAGGCATAATAACTGTCAGTGTACTGTAGTTTCCGATTCCAAAGCCGCCGTTTTCTCGTGGTCCTACTATTTTGTCCTACTAGTAGGTCTACGAGGGAGACCAGTTTCTGTTCGTCCTACTATAACATATTGGAGTTGTAATCATTTATTTATACCACCTGTATATAATTAATACCTACCTTTGACACACGTAAAATAAGGAAGGTAAGGTAAGGTAGGAAGGAAGGTAGGAAGGTAAGGTAGGAAGAAAAAACAATCATTTTGTAACAAACTAAAAATATGCTTCTATTATAAATATAAGCTCCTATTATCTCATTTTCTCTAAGAAATGGCCTATTGGTATATCACCGTGAATTAATTGTAGCTGGTTTGTCATAACAAAGTTATCTCGATCCAAGTCTTCTTTTCGTCTACGTGATACATCATCGCTCGATGTCTTGCTTTCCATTTTCATTAACACATTTATCAATCGCAGTATTGATACTGGTGTACACTTTTTCATATTTTTGTTTAATTGAGAGTGTCAACTCTCGACAACATTGTTGGTACGATGACGTTCACCGTATATGCACCATGATGAGCGGTACTCTTTGCTCTTTCACCAAGTCGTTTTCATATATTTCAGAAATTTAGTCATTTTTGGTGTATTTGGCCTTTCAGTCAGAATATAATCAATACCATTTTCAATTAGATCTTCAAGTAACAAAGGTAAAGCTGCACATAATCCTACAATCCTTCGTTCGGGTTTTGTTTTTATTTTTATTTTCTTTGTGGCATTTTTCTAAAGGGCTTTTGATAAATGATAGTAACATTTTTTTAATTTCACTTCTGGGAAAATATTCAAAAAAGCATTAGCAATAGCGACCTCGAAATCAAGATAGATTTTTTTAGGAGTCCATTTTGGTATTTGGGATTTAATAATGCCAAAGAGTGCAGCATAAGATTCTTGTTTCCGACCGGACATGAGGGCATATATAAGTGGTGTCACTTTTGTTTCTGATGATGATGAATCACCCATGTCTCCATGGATGGTAAAAAGTTGTACAAATGGTTTAGGACAACTCTGGATCCATTTTATTACGTGTGTCAAAGGTAGGTATTAATTATATACAGGTGGTATAAATAAATGATTACAACTCCAATATGTCATAGTAGGACGAACAGAAACTGGTCTCCCTCGTGGACCTACTAGTAGGACAAAATAGTAGGACCACGAGAAAACGGCGTCCAAAGCGTTGATCTCATGAGAAGAATGGCAAGAAACTTCATGGACACTCTTTTAAATCATAATATTGTTACAAAACTTTGGTTACATCATCCATATTGAGACTGGTATATTATCATGTGAGAACGATGTAGCAAGATGTGCACGATAAGTGTCGACAGTACAGCCAAAACGACGATTCAAAAATAATATAATAATTCAAACAAGCCGTGGCAGCTAAGAGGTGACCAGTCACAACTGACAGCACGCGTTCACGAGCATGACGCATGACGCGGTCAGAGGCCTTTGAGGCGGTTTAGAAACTCTGACGGGTGTGTGGGGTCGTTAGACCTTACTGACCACACGATAAGAAGAAGATCTCAACAAAGCAGCATCATGTTGATAGTTTTAAGTAAACAGCCATATGCAATAGTGGATAAAATCCTGCTATTTTCAGAGGATTTTTTTTTTAAATGTGTGTTGGACTTTCACAACAAAATTAAGTTTTCATATCTAGCAGTTATCATCCTCTCATGATCAAGGAAATGCAGCATTACACCATACAGTTAACTTGATTTAGTTTATCTTGTCTTTATTTTTCAGTGACATGACGGTTGTAAGAAGATATTTCTTTACCTATTTTAAATTACAAAACAAGAAAAATAAACTGTATGACTCTTCATAACTTTTAATCTCCATTACTTCCAGTCAGCTATTCCTGGTAAAACTAGTGGTCAGATCCTTGTTACTGACTACTTATAACAAATGTCAAAGATCTACACAGGACAGACAGGATCAATGGTTTAATGTGCTTTCCGAGGAACTGAGGAACTATAGTATGTAATGATGCTAGGCATCTATTGCTTAACCTTAGAATTGGTCTGCCTGTCAACATTCATACTATAATTAGACCAATAAAGACTTTTTTAGTGGCTGTTTTTCCAATTTCACCTCAATATTTTGAATTTGTTTCCTTCATAATTTCAGATGCATGCCGCAGCATCACAAACTACAATTTTATGAATTGCGTACCTGTCTAGTAAGACTGCCGCCAAGGTTCATGGTGCCACTGCTTTCCTTATTGGTCTGCAGCCACAGCATGGCAGTAGATGTGAGTTTGTAGTGAGCGTTGCGGCCAGAACTCTTCTCTATTACTTCAACCACGTGGATGGAGTCCCAGCATCCTTTGATCTTTTGGGAACCGTCGCCGGCTTTCTTTATCAATATTACACCTGGAAAGTTATGTAGTTTAGTTAGAAATGTGTAGCTGCGATGTGTTTCTTATTCAACTTACTCCCGGATAATCTGTGATAATTTGTGATTCAACTCATTCCCAGATAATCTTAATTTTTTTGTGTAATTGGGCTAATGTTAAATTTAATAATTTTATATTTCTGTTTATTACACTTACACTTAATAAATCAAGTAGTCATAGATAACAAGAACGTCATCTATACCTTATAGAAGTCTCATCTCAATCTTATTTCAATTAATTGAGGTCAGTACAGAAGATTGTCATAACTCTCTTTTTATGCATTGGTTGCTACAATAGGTAAAAATCTAATTAGTCCGTGAGATAGATTTCCAAAAAATAATGTACACGCTTTTTTTTGTTTTTTCATGTATGCAAAAGATGAAGACGATACAGTGCTTCGAAAAGTCGCGTCAAGTCGTGTGACATCACAAGGTTAATACTTTTTTACCCACAAAGTTATGTCAAACGCCCCCACTCATGATCTTTGACGCGTTTTATATTCGTCAGTTTTCATAAGTTTGATAATTTTTTTCATTAATATAACAGACGGACTAAGTCGATTTTTTTGGTGAAATATCCTATTGGATAACAATAGGGAATAGAAATTATGATACCCTTACAAATTTCATAGTAAAAAATATAGGTCATCCCAAATGAAACAGGGTGGACCCACTGCATATGTTATCTATAAATAAATAATTCATAAAATATACTATTGCTTTCATACAAACTTGTTTTCATGGACTGTAATAATAATCACAATGTTTCCTGTTCCTAACCTATATTTTGATTTATTAATGAGCTACTAACCAGCAAACCCATGATCCATATCCCACAGGTAAACAGAGCTGACGCCACCTTCGAAGTACATCTCTCTGTACTGATCGAAGGCGTGATTCGCGTCGATTTCTAATTTCCTTAGCCTCTCTGAAGGCATTGACCCATCTTCTAGAGGAGGGTCGTATGTGTTTGACCATGGTGATCTGTAAGAGTCGCCGTCGCGATTGTAGTCGCACAGCAAGTAGTCCTTCCCCGTGCTGCGGTCCTGAGCAATCTTAAGTGGTTGGTCTACCGAAGATAACAGGTCATCACACATACTAGGCACCAGATCTATCAAATCTGTCAAGTTTTTCTCAATCTGCTGCGGAGGCAGCCTCCGCATCAAGTCCAACGCACAATCCATTTGTTGGTCAGTCTGCAATCATCATAAAACATAGCACAGTTTATTAAATTCCGTTAATTTTGGTGCATTAGTCATCATAACAAATAGTGTTATTAGAACGTTTAGGCACTTCTCCTAATCAACAAGACAACTTACCATGATCAAACGAGAATGTAGAAAATGCAAATAAATATGTGAAATTAATTACAAGTACTTTTACTGTTAAAATTGTTTTATTCCAAATATTAGGTAGGAAATCCCAGCCCGAATTGATAACTTGACGTAATTTGACATGAAGAGTTTTCGTTCGGAAATTTAATTTAGGTTAGTATTTCACGTTAAGTTCCTGTTTATTTCAGAACGTTATTCACTAATATTCTCGTATGATCTCAATACTTTTACTGAGTGAAGCAATCGACATTAATGTTAATTTACGATTTGTTTGTTAATGGTCAAAATCAATCTGATTGTGATAATTACTATTAATGGCAACATGAAGTCTGTTGTTATTGTAATAAAAGCTAAATAATTTCGAATGAAATATAATTGAACATGTTTGCTTTTATGTGCCGGAAACAGCTGGCACGTCACTATAAACTTTACAATGGAATGTTGCCTGGGTTGTGAGACGCCGGTATACCTGTTTCACTCTCTCTTGCAGAGATTCCTACAAGATGAAAGAAAGCGTCATCCTCAATGAAAACATGTAACTGTTTCCTGTTGAATGTCAGTGAATAATGTTCAGCGTTGCCAATCTGTGGGGAATTCCCCAAACTGCGGGGATTTTCAGTCCGATTGGGTAATTTGTGGGGAGAGCGTTATTGTGGGGAAAACGCAGGGAATTTAGACATTTACACGGAACTAAACTAAGAAGTAGTATTAGAAGTATTTATAAATTATGTAAATTTAATTCAACATTAACTCAACATATCCGGCAGAAAGGTTTTATAGTTTCTTTTATAGCAACATTCATGATCATCAAAATGTATCAGGGAAAACCTTGTTTATTACTTTAGTTCGTAATCGTAAGTTTCGTAACGAACTATACAGAGTATTGCAGTCATTGCAGACAACTGTTGGCTGAACACAATAATACTGCACTGCTTGTTGTTATTTACTTTAATACTAATAATTAAGCTTTTGTGCAAATATGGACAAGTGGTTGTTAAAATGTAAAGGGAAAGATAATAAGGACGACGATAATTCCAAGGTATGTTATAAAACGAATATTCAGTAGTCAGTATTATACCTACATTACATTATATTACTCTGCCGCACTGACACTGTAGTTGCGCTTATGGCCACTAGAGAAGGTATTAAGAAGAAAGGAGGGAGTTTAAAATTTGAACCTTCGAATGACATGTTAACCAAAAAAATTTGGCGAAATGAAGAGCAGCTCTTCATTTCGCCAAATTTTTTTGGTTTATAGTAGTAGATTTATTTTTTGTTTTAAGTATTTACAAATGTAAAAACTTCAGTTTTTTTAAATTAATAAATAATGTATTTATGTGTGTGTGTGTTATGTTTGATTTATATAAATAGTGCTTTTATTTCTTTGATGAAAATTTGTGGGGAAAATGTGGGGAATATTGATATTATTTTCCCCAAAATTGGGGATTTTCAATCAGGTTTTTGGGTAATCTAGACCGTGGACATCGGCAACACTGATAATGTTGTGTGTGTCAAAGTTTTGTTGTTATTACATAGAATTTCGATAATTACCGTGTATTACTTAAATTAAGACTTTTATCAATGGGATTGTGATCAATTTTTGTGCTAGCACCGAAGGACATCGTTACGTGAAGTGTGAATTCTCGTAAAGGTTTGCATTGTGTACTTAATAATACTTATTCAAATGATTCACGTTATGGGAATGCTAGCACAGTTATTACTAGGAAGGTTCTATTATACGCGCCTAAACGGGAAGTTGTTGTAGCGAAGTCGCAATTAGCTTTTGTCAGTAAGGCACACAGAATTAAAGAGATTGCAAATAAGTTAATCCCATTTACACTAGGTTATGAGTAAGTTGTGGCCTCTAGAAACCCTACGATCGTTGCTACTGCATTTCTTTGTCACACACCACATGTTTTTATTAAATCGAGGGACTTATTGAGAGAGACATAATAAGAAAACCATTGAAAAGATTGGATAGATCAGTTAATATCCTAGTAGTTGAGAAACAATAGGGCTTTGTTGTAGTAATATGGCATTGTATTCAAATATGGTGCTGCACCTACTATGTAGCGTTCCTGACAAGAACATTTGGGTGTGTTGAGTTTAATTTAAGTATAATCTGTGGACTGCCTTAATGATCTATTGGTGCAGAGCGCTATTACTGGGCATAAGGTCTGGGCTCAATTCCTAGGATGTTCAAAGTCAGGAATTTAGCAGCCCAGAGTTTGAATTATGCCCATTTGACGGCAATAGGCTCGCCCCATATCACTTGACACACAAATGTAACTAGCAGAATTAATAACAATGTGTTCTACAACTAGACAAATCTACTGAACCATAAAGGGATTACTGCATGATGATACGTTACATCTATTACTATCAGGATTGATATCAGGCTGTTTATGATAAAACAAAACACTTCAAACAAGTTTGAATAGGCAGTTTATCAACATGAAGTGTTGCTGAAGCTGACACCTTAAAATGTCTGCATAAGATGAATAAAGTGAAAAATGATTTGCCAATAAAACTGTGTAGTTTAGAAAAGTTAATACTGCTTAGACGGCAGCTCACAATCTGGTCATGTTTTTGTCAAAAATGAGTTCTACTCATAATACAATACAACTACATTTCATAAAAAATATGTGGTCTTAGAAAACAATTCTCGTTCTTGCAGTTAATATTCATTGTAGAATTCAGCACAATTACAAGTATTGAAGGCCCAGAAATTGTTTGAATTGTAGATGGCATTATCATATTATAGGCTGGTGTCCACATTCAAAGCAAGGATTTTCCAATATGTGAAAAACACGCCTCTACCATTCATCAGCATAATTCCATAGACCGATTATTCTGATACTTAAATCCTGTAATATCGTTCACAGCTGTTTATAACTAAAGTTATACCATAACTTATACTGTATCTTCCGTGATTATCCATATTATTATTAACTCCCGATGTTTCAACACTTTAGTAAGCGCTATGATCTTGGGATGATGTTTGAGCATAATCTAGGAAAATATTTGGTAAGAGATAGTATAAGTTCCTGAAATAGTAATTAATGAATAGCTAGATGTTGGGTAATTTACTTTAAAACTTAGTACCTAGTTTCATAATGTGTATCTACATGTTTGCTTGCCATAAGTGAGGTGTTAATGTTCAGTACTTGATATCATTTACCTACACTATGAGTACTGCCATAATAGGTGCTAATAAATAATAATAATTAGAATAATAAGAATAATTATTTCTTTAGAAAGTGTAACAGAAATCAGGAAATTGAGATGAGGTTTATTAAATCCACAACTGGGTTTTGATAACAAACCAGATGGAAAACTTTATCATCAACATTAATTTTTCATCAAACCATAATTTTGATTATAATACTTAGTTATTTACACTACACTAATAGTTAATAAACCTATGTTATGTTGATGTTTGTTTAAGGAACAGTGACCCCTGACTCTGTAATAATAATGCGATAGTCAATAGTAATAGTGATATAGTAAAACGGCCACCACGGCTCACGCACAATGGTCCACTTTGGGATTAAGTGCGGAAACCAAAACCCCATGATAGATAGAATAGAGCCAAACCCAAAAATATATTGAAGTAAGGGCTGGAGAATTATGAGAAAAACTTCTACAATTAGTAATTTTCTTTGTCTCTTTTAGTGTCCCTAAATTTACCTTAATTTATTCAACCAAAACAATATCAGCAATCGCAGCTCAAGCAATGGACTGCTGCGCTGCGTGTCGCGGGTTCGATTCCCGCACGGAACAAATATTTGTATGACCTACAGATAGTTGTTTCGGGTCTGGGTATTTGTGTATGTGAGTTTAAATGTTTGTGAACGCACCCACGATACAGGAGAAATTCCTAGAGTGGGGCAGCGTTTAAAAAAAAAAAAAAGTAGTGTCGGAGCTTTTTCCCGACTTTAACCACAAACCAAGAAGGTGGCATTCTTTTCTCTTGCACCCCTGTCCGAATTGGTCACTGTAGTCACCAATCCTTGTGTATTATCCTGTTACAATTCTATATCTGTGAATACTTACTATGTATATAAACAATATTTATTTTATTTTTTTCAGGCATAGAATTTAACGGAGGGTCACATTGAACCTGTCATGATGCCGACCCAACTGGTGAACCAGGATAACCACCAGAATGATGTGCGAGTGAAGACAGTGTACAGTGGTGATGTTATGATCACCTACATCAACCATAATATCAACTTTGAAGAGTTCACTCAGGAGATGGTGGCGATATGTCGCTTTTTGCCTGATCAGGTTGGTAGACTGGCTTACATTTGAATAAATAATGCCTTAGTTAAAACTTACTATTGGATTTCAAGTTGCAACAGAAGCCTTGTCTTGTTTGTCCATGCCTGGCAAGAGCAATTGAGGGTCATAAAAGACCCCCTTGGGGCTGCGGGTTATTCGCAAGAAATACCGCGGCTTCGACATAAAGGGCAAAGAAGGAACGTGGGTGGTTTTTAGTCAGTAGAAGTCTCTGACACTCCCTTTCGTGCTGCCCAGAGCGGGAGGGGTTATTTAATGATATCCGCCCCCCATCCCAAAGGAGCCCCATAAGTCGTTTGCCAAGTCTCGGTTCGATTCCCAGGTCGGCAAGTCAGAAATTTCACAGTAGTAGTCATGTAGTCAGGATTTTTAAATACATATATAAATAAAAAAATATTACATGGGGCGGATTCAAAAAAATATGATTCTAATTAGTCCGTCAGTTAGATTATCGAAAACTATTGGATAGGTACATGTTCTTTGTTTTATAAAATTAATAAAAATTTACGAAGATAAGACGCGTCAAAGATCATGAGTCCGGTTGTGACGTCATTTGCAGGTAAAAATGTACTAACATGTGACGTTTTCGAGGAGTTCACGAGTTTTCGAAGCACTGTATTTTAATGTAACTTTAGTTTTGTATGCCGTTTTAATTCGTGTATCATAAAAGGACTGTCTGAAATAAATACATTATTATTATTATTAATTAAACATAAGTGTCGAAATGTGGTTGTATTAATGGGTACATCTCTGTCGAACCCTTCGCCCATGTTATGTTATGACGGCGCAACAGCTAGCACACACCACGGTTTAGCAGTTAATTTACTTCTCATTATTGAATTCCCACGCACAGTAAATCTTTATTGAGACATTAGCTTAATTGAAGTTCTTTAAATTTTAGGTGTTCACGATAAAGTGGGTGGACGAGGAAGGCGACCCTTGCACCATATCGACGCAGCTGGAGCTAGATGAGGCGTTGCGGCTGTACGAGATCAACAGGGACTCCGAGCTCACTGTTCACGGTGAGTGCTATGATAATAAGTCAAAAAAGTGTATCTTACTACCGCACTCAGAAACTTTTAATGAATACTTAAGCCGTCACTTATAAGTAAAGGTTTTGTACGTCAAATCTTCTCTATCGTCTCGGAGTGCGACAGTTAGTACGAATAAAAATGTAAAATCACGGAAGTTTTGAACTACAAAGAATAATCAAACACCGTTTTAAGCGTTCACAGTTTATAACGAATACTGTCACTGTTGGGATATGTTCTGTGATTGTCCATTATAATGAGATGAGCTCCTGATATTTCGACGCTGTTGAGCGCCATGATTTATTTATTTATTTGGTTCACCAACAATTGTATACACTGGTACATGGTAAAGGAAATACAAGCAAAAACATAACCAGAATAGAGTGTAACAATCACTTAAAGGTAAACTCTGCATGCCATGCACACAAAATGTTGTCGTAACTTACAAAATAATAAAACACAGTATAATTATCATTAAAGTTGCAAACTCAACAAATTAATTAATCTAAGTAAAAATATATTAAACTAGATTAACATAAAACTAAATAAAACTAGATAACACAGATATAGTGAAAACATCAACTAAATACTCTTAAATCAGAAACTTATTGTTCGGGAAGATACTTTTAAAAACTGGCTTTCGATTTGCCTAAGCCATCAAAATGGAGGTCGATCTTATCACTGCAACTGTTCACGACCTTGCAAAATCTAAGCGTATGGAGAATTTGTACCTAGAACTGTTCTTCTCTGCGGAGGGCAGAGTGGCGTTAAAGGACTGCGAGGAATTCTTGGGGGGCACGGAAGCAAAAATTATTTAAAACTTGCGGACAGTCGATTTTATGGACCATCACTTTGCACACAAACATCGCGTCATTCAGTGATGATCGCGGGAAGTAAGAGGAAGAAGCACGGGAAAGAGAGTAGACAGAATTGTCTGCATCTAATAATTTATTTACCGTACACCCCGATTCTTCTGTCATGACGAATGACGGGGAGAATGTGCCTTTCGATTTCGTTATGGGTATTTTTCTTGTACACCCTATAGGCAGCCACTAGATCCAGTTGGATTTAAATGCGACCCGAACATAGTTTGGCAGTCTAGTCAGATGACGATACAAGTATTGTAAGAACTAAATCTGAATTTCTATCATACTTTTACGGCTGATAACGGAGGCACGCAAAACCCTTTTACACGTTAAATCCCACAATATTGTCATATGAAGATAACGGTTTGTTTACCCACCTTAAAATTCTGATAGCCTAAACAAACACACATACAGCCAAATCCCAAATTAACTCTGATTGGGTGAAAACAAAATGCAAACAGCCAATCAAATCAATCGACGGAACATTAAAATTAATTACGCTTTTAGCAACTGAGATTTCGGGATTAAACACTTATCTCTAAGATCCTCAAGCGTAAAGCGCTTTTATGAAATGAAATAAAAAACGCTTGATTAATTACAGCGCTTTTAGTTTAAGTAGGGGCACTTTATCAGCGTCTGTCCCAGGGTTTTATAGCTTTAGTAGTTCGTGCTTAGTTTGATAGATGGCGTTGTCGGCGATGAACAGGACCGCGGTGGGATTGTTTATATCGTCCGAGTTTTAATATCTTTGAAGAGGTTTTTAAGCTTTTGAAGTTGAGGCACAAGTTATTTATTTTGTAAGAGTTATGAACGTAGTAAGTAGATGAAAAATAAAAGCTGTGGAATGAAGAGTAAAAGATGTATGAAAGAATCATATCATATTATCGCTTAATGTTCTCGCACTATATATAACATCACGCCAGTAAACCCCGAGGGCCTTATTACAAAAGTGGTTAAACCTGGGTTTAACTTAGACTTGGTTTATCTCGCATGCCGTCAGTTTCTTTTGAATATTATCGAAGTGAGGATGGCTGCGGGGCGTTGTAAGAGATACCGCGGCCTTGACATAAAGGGTGTAAAAGTACCTACCCTTAACGCAAACGAAGGGCAATTGTTCTCCCCACCACTGCAATCATTGTTTGGTTCTAGAACATGCGTCAACCAAGCATTATGTACATCAAACTAAGTACCCCTACGCAAAAATTTTTGCTGGGAAAAGACTTTATTTTTTGGGATCAAAATTTTCATTTTACGGTAAAACTCAATGTAACACTCTTAAAACATTGTGCTAGTGGATGCTTTAAATAGTAAAAGGGTCATGGAGGTAATTTAAGTAAAGTTATAACCTGAAAAACTAGTATTTAATTTACAAAAACAGCTGTTAAAAATTTGGAACTTTGACCCCCAATATCTCCGTAACTAGGGGGTTCCCAGGTATGGTCTAGAACAAAAATTTATCGCAGTGGTGGGGAGAATACGTGCCCTTCGTTTGCGTTAAGGGTACTTTTACACCCTTTATATACTTATAATCATCTTTTTTTTCTTCCATTATCCTCTGTGTCGTTACGCTATCATTGACTCCTTTTTAGGGTTTTGTAGTCAATATAGAACCCTTATACTTAGTTTCGCCGTCTGTCTGTCTGTCTGCCTGCCTGTTTGTCCGTCCGCACTATATGTCAAAGAATCGTAGTACTAGAAAGCTGCAATTTGGCATGAATATATAAATGAGGTACCTACGCCGAAATAGTGCTACCGTAAAATATTGAAAATATTTTTTTTTGGTATCTCCAGTTCACATTTAAGTAGGCATGATTTATTTTTTCGCAAAGTCCATTGTGTGGGATGTCGTTGGATAGGTCTTTAAAAAACATTGCGAGTTTATCCCGAGTCGTGTCCAAAAATACTTTATTTTCTTAAGCCCTTTTTGATTCATTGACTGCACTCAAAGTGGACATTTCCGTTCATATCTCTATCTCGAGACCAAATCGGCACCTATATTCTGAATATTTTTTCAGACATGCATTGGCAAAAAGGTTATTATCTATTGCATTGCAGCTTCCACAAACCATAGCAGCTGTTACAAGTCGTTACGTTTAACAAGTCAGGCAAAAAGCCAAAACCTAATTTCACAAAACAGCGCCAAATCTATGCAAATAAATATAATTGAAGTGTCTGTTTGTAATTTCTAAATAACAGCTTTTTAATGAATGCATAATGAAAGTTTATACGGTATAAAAACCTTTTGAAATGTTTTTGTTTGACTATTCCCGCTATTCTCTCCAAGCGGCTGGACTGAATTCGACGGGTCTTTTGCTGGCAGATAGCTGATGTTATAAGGTAAGGCTAATTTATTGTGGGAAAAGAATTATTTGGGGTTCCTTGCAAAAAACTAAAAATCCATGTTTTTTTTTCCAAAATCCGATTCAAATAGAGAAGTAAGTATATTTTTTAAATAATTTCACGCGGAGGAAAGTCGCGCGTAACAGCTAGTCTTTGCATAAAACCGATGCGCGTCATAAGGTCAATAGGTCCACTAATTACAATAAATATGTTAGGGTCACCCTCACTATCTGGATCTATTGTATAATATCGAAATCGGGCACAGATCCAACGACTGTAGCTTAATTGCCTTAGTTTCCTCACAGTTTACTATTATGTTTTGTCGTGATCACTCAATCTTTGATCCTTGGAGAACGTGGCAGTGGTTTACCAGAAGTTGTTGCGATTTCTTAAAGATATCTTTTTCGACCCTCCGCATCTTATACCCACACCACACGAGCAACCGATTACCACACAACTTTTCAGTGCCACTTTCAGACTTCATTGGAGACTAACTAATATATTTTTTTATCTCCTCCTTATAAAACAGTAATGTATCGTCATCATTCGCACGAAATTACCCAGTGCTCGGTATAGGCCTCTCTTTTCTTGTGCTAATGCCCAAGTTCCTGTGCTAGCCTTTTTTTTATGGCTTGGAAATTATCAAATGAGTCCTCCCGCTCTGGGCAGTGCGGTAGAGAGTGTCAGACTTCTACAGAATAAAAACCACGTATGTTTCTTCTTAGCCATTGTGCCTAGGCCGCGGCATCCAGGGTTTTCCCCAGATAGTGACTATATCCAGCTCCAGTACCATTTTTTATTTTTTTTATTGCTGACATGGCTATCTAATAGAAATTTAAATAAATTTTTCGCCGACGAATTCGAGTCGGTTAAAAAAGCGCCTACTGATATTGCAGTTTTCTTTAATCATTTCTTAACAGCTTCGCTGCCAACTGGAATTTGGTGACGTCATGAGAAAATCCAATGTATTTTTTTTGTAAAATATGCATGGGGGACGTTTCAATATTTTTATTTTGGAAATATTTAAATAGTTTTAGGAGTTTTTGGTAAGAAAAAGCTAAATAAAAAAAATCCGTGAATTTGCGGACCTGGCACTCAGATTGACAGTTTCAACCTCAGTGCCAAGTCCGCAATTTTGCGGAGTAGTTTATTTTATGTATTATGGTTCATTTAAAACTATCTATGATATTTTAACAGTGCCGGGCGCGTACTAATTCATAGAAACCGAGTGGCGCTACTCCGCATATTAGCGGGGCCGGCACCCCGCGCTCACCCCGCACCCCGCTAATTTGCGGAGCTGGCAGCGAAGTTGTTAAAATACTTTGCCTTGTCTATGTTACTAACGCATCCGGTTATCCTTCGTTAAAATTACTCTGTGCTTACCTACTAGTTACGCTCGACATATTTCAATAACACAACACATATGTAGTAGTTATAAAATAATTGGATAATAACTTTAATAGCAGTAAATTATTATTTTAGTACGGCCATAAACATTACGCGTTATGGCTTAATTAAATACTTAAGTTATTAAAACTTATTGTGCTTACTAGTGACTTCATCGTCGCAATAGATTTTGCAATAAAGTCTTTAAAGTTGTTGACAATCTGTTACCATTTTTATGACGAATTGTGTTTCCGATCTCAAAAACGATTTCAGTCTATGAAAACACAAAGAAAACACGAAGTTAGGTCGTCGTTTCACTTATATTATCATAAATGAATAATTTATTCAGTAAATAATTTACCACCGTATGTCCGAGTGGGGACGTGTCTCGTTTGTTGAATACAAAACGTTGTAGGGGGTTTATCGGGCGAATTGTACCGATGACGATTCGGTAGCGTCACTTATCGCGACATTTCGCACAATGTTTACCCGGCCGGGTGTACTTTTGCTATAAAATTCTTATCTACCCGCATTGCGAATCCGAGCGGCGGCCATTTCCATATTCAGATTGGCGTTACGTCGACAGCGATATTTCTCATTTTTTTGCCGTTCGCCGCAGCGATCAGACGTATCCAGTCACGTTCCGCGGATTCGGAAATGTGATAGCTTTGTTTCGCTTTCTGTTATTGTTTTCTGTACCTTGACACTACGTTTTCGGACACGAAACTGAATGTTGAAGTATAAATTCGTAGTCAAAATGCTTCGTAATTTAGAGGAGACTTTACAACAAAAGTCAGAATATGATATATTTATTTCGAATGCAAATGCAGATGCGGTATTATAAATGGGAGTTCTGTCTGGTACAATTCATTAGCCAATCTCGTAATTAATACAGTGAGCGGGGCGACTAAGTTTCCACACATAATCGTGGCTAACAATGATACATTCACGTCGCAGCGGACTTGGGAGGGCACCCTGACCGGGGTCCGGAGCACACGTCCCGGAGGATTTAGTGAGGCGTCCGTGTAACTTGGCGTACGCTCTAAACCGTCTGTAAATAAAATGGAAGCGGCCCAAACTTGTATGCAAACAGGGGAGGAACTTGCTCTAATAAAGTACAAACATTGCGGGGAATTTTGGCGCCCAACGCCCGTAGCCCACGTTGGGCGCCAAAATTTAGCTCGTCCTACCTCCTGTAGTCGGTACGCAATTAGAGATATTTTAATTAACTTTGTGAGCGTTATGAAAGACAATTCAGAATCCTATTCTGTTAATTGAATACGTGGCCCGCCCTCGAATGTGATTGCTGTTGTTTCCTAACGGCTATTCGTTTAATACGTCCGCCCGCCGTTAATTGATATTTCTGACGATGTAAGGTGTGCCTGATCAGTGCCTGTTACATTTATTGTGGTAACAAACACGTCAGCAATAGGGATGTTTACTGACTTCAAAAATTGTGATTCTAACTAGTCCGTCTGTTAGATTATCGAAAATATTGGATACGTATGTTTTGTTTTATCAAATCAATAAATATTGACGAAGAAGCTCTTCAAAGATTTGAGTGGAGGTTAGTGACTTCACCGACCGCTAAAAAATGTCATACTAATGTCTTAGAGTATGATGTCACACGAATTTTTAAAGCACTGTTTCGTCTTCATTGTTTGTTTTCAAACAAAGTCTATGCAAGGAGTATCGTAGTGCCCAGGAACTTGATTATTGTGTGAAGGTCAGATAAGCAGCCGCTTTTTGTAAAATAATGGTTTTCAGCTGTATCCGGGCAGACAAAAAAGGCTAGGCAAATGAAGATAATTTTAGCTTGAAAAAACTCGAAAAGGCCTAAATTAGAGAGTTTTGTTAACAGTCGTCTTTATAACGGGATGTAAGATAACAAAATGAGGTTTTCGGCACAGGTGGGACAACCACAGGCTCACAAGATGGTGCGAACTTCCACCCTAATGAATGTATCCCAGTGTAATTTCGCGCCGAGGAACTTTCCTGTATCGCTATATTAAATTCATAGTAACATTGTTTGATAGTGGCATTCTGAGAAGTTTGTGTTTCCTCACAAACTCACAGTTGCGACGTTGGGCGTACTAATTAAGGTGTTAGTGATTAAACACGTATTCATTGATAAGCTTGTATAAGTTGTAACATTCTTTAGTGTTTTGTTTTTCTATAACATGAAAGTAGGACATAATATGTACATTATAATAGCTTTGTATAGTTGTCAATATGGAAATATAATCATCGTTTCATATGTTTTACTTTGAAATCCGAGTGTCCCCTAAGGAGATTTGGGAAATCCGGAAGATTACAGGAACATCGTTTGATTGAATTTGGGGTTTTCTTAAGTGTTTTTTTTTTGTTTTTAGTAAGAACATAGCTGATAATTTTGAAAGAATACCTCTCAAACCTGCGTACAAAGTTGAGGTTACATTGACAGACATATTTTATTAGAGGCATAAGTGACTAAATTAACAGCCGATCTACTGTACCTTAAAATTAAGTCTCATTTGGTTCAATCAACTCAGCCTGCTGTTGTAGCAGCATATAGCCTTGTAGCGAACATAATTAAATTGACAAAAAGATCGCTAGCGACATCTATGAACAAAAATTTTGCCGCACCATTAGAGTTCGAGATAAGGACACAAACATCCGTCGGTCAGGCGGCATACGAGTTGGATCCTTCCGGCGACCTCTTTGTCGATGACCGACCCACCTAGTTGGACAGTCTGTCCAAGGTAGATATAGTAGTCGACAGCTGGTAGAGTATCGCTCCCAAAAATAGGGTAGTTAACAAAAAAAATCTGATAAGTCCGTCAGATAGATTTCCAAAAAATATTGGACAAAAATATAATATTTCCAAAAAAATTCACGTAAACAAACAATGAAGACGATACACTGCTTTGAAAACTCGTGTGACGTCATATCTTATTCTAAGACATTAGTATGACATTTTTTACTGGTGAGTGACGTCACAAACCCCCACTCAAATCTTTGACGCGTTTTATCTTCGTAAATTTTTATTGATTTGATAAAACAAAAAAAAACGTATCCACTATTTTTCGATAATCTAACAGACGGGACTAATTATTTTTAGTCAGTCAACAACCCTAGGTATTATCGGTAAGCTTGGAACACGGACATTCGACTTCATTTTCGTCGGGTAGGTAAAAGGGGAAAGCCTATTGCCATCAACCGGGCACAAATCTAGACTTCTCGGTTGTTACTGAACAATTTCAGGTGGCAAAACCCAAAAATACTGGCTTTGGGGGGGGGGGGGATCATCAAATAACCCCTCCCGCTCTTGGGCAGAGCGAAAGGAAGTGTCAGACTTCTACTG
Organism: Diarsia rubi; assembly: GCA_932274075.1. Lineage (NCBI taxonomy): Eukaryota > Metazoa > Arthropoda > Insecta > Lepidoptera > Noctuidae > Diarsia > Diarsia rubi. The sequence goes on from OW026431.1 coordinate 15,235,998, forward strand.
ATTAAGAACCACCCATGTTCCTTCTTAGCCCTATATGTCAAGGCCGCGGTATCTCTTACAACATCCCGCAGCCCCGACGGCCTGCCCCGAGAATCAAAACTAGGACCTCATAGTCAGCATTCGGGCTTGCCCAATGAAACAGTGTATCTTAATAAAATGGTACAAATTAATAAAGCACTAAACAATTTTGTGGCCCAATGAAGAGTGACATCATAAAATGTAAGCCCTTGTCTATTTCAATTTCAAATATTTAATTGGGCTTTGTTTAGCGGTAGGATATTGTGTAATATGCGGCTGATGGACTAGGGTATTTCATCAAAAAAATCTAATTAGTCCGTCTGTTAGATTATCGAAAAATATTGGATAGGTAACGAAAATAAAACGTGTCAAAGATCGAGATACAACGTATCATGAGTGGGGGCTTTTGACGTCACTTTGTGGGTTAAAAAGTACTATCCTTGTGACGTCACACGACTTGACGCGACTTTTCGAAGCACTGTATCGTCTTCATGTTTTGTTTAAGTGAAAAAAAAAAACACGTCCATTATTGTTTGAAAATCTATCTGACGGACTAATTAGATTATTTTGGTAAAAGTTATCAGGCTCGCGAACATAACTGGCGAAATATGAGTGTGTACTATTAGGTACACTTCTGTCTAATCCTTTGGGCAGTATAAGCGTGATGTTATGTTATGTTAATCAAACGTATTTACGTTACCTTAACACCACGCGTTCGTGCTGAATGATTAAACTACTTCGGAAAACCACGTTCTAAAATCCAATCATAAAATCATATTTCCAAGGAGTCTCGTATCGTCTACAACTTTAATCAAACTCGTAACCGTAAAGCCTCTAACAACCAACTTGTGCACTTAAAAACTGTTTTTATTACCACAAGCACAGAATACATAATAGGACAAGTATCCAGGAAGCATCTAAACAACTTCTGAAACTCCCAAGAGCGTGGGTGACCTCATTGGAGAACATGTTTTAATGAAACAATTAAAAAGTTTATTATTAGGATGGATTGTTAATATAAACTGGGGTACACCTCTGCCTAAACCTACAGGGATTATAGGCGTGATGTTATGTCATTTATAATATGCACAAACATATCAGAGCGTCACGACTTTTTTTTTTTTTTGGTGGGTGTAAAATCATCGAATAACCACTCCCGCTCTTGGGCAGAGCGAAAGGGAGTGTCAAACTTCTACTGACTAAAAACCACCCATGTTCCTTCTTCGCCCTCTATGTCGAGGCTGCGATAACCGGTGGACTACCCGCGGCCCCGACAGGCGTCGGCCCTTTCGGGCCCCTCCCATGTTGCTGACATCTCTTTGAGGCGCGCGTGGAACACGAACGCGCCGTCGACACGGCCTGTTTTCGTCGTGAACGGACGGGAGCGTCACGACCTGAAAGGTTATTTTTTATATTGGGACAAGCTCGCCACACCACTAGTCCCAAACCACTGTAACTCCTGTTAGCCAGAATCAACAGTGCCGACCAACAGAAAAGCGCCGAGACAATGAAGCTCAACGAAGTCCCAGAGAAACGATTTAACTGTTTTGGATCCCGCAACAAAATGATTCTGAAAAGAATAGCGGAGAGTAGGAAAAACATAATTTCCAATCACACCCGGAATTAGGCTAGGCAGAGGTGTTCTTAATAGTAGACCCAGATATCGTTAGTAACGCTCATGCCGTGCTCATGGAGGCGAACCTATTGCACCATCATCATCAGCCTATTTTTAATATTCCCACTGCAGGGACTCAGGCCTCCTCTCTAGGAGAGCGATGGGCTATAATCCACCATGCGGGCATAATGCGGGTTGGTACATGTCACATGTCTGCGAATTTTTTGGTTGTAAGACATCCGGTTTACTCACGATGTTTTCTTTCACCGTTTTGAGAGCAGCGGTGATGAAATGAATTACACAAAGTAATGCGTCTGCCTGGGTTCGGCTGGCTACTACTGGGCCAGCACCTCGCGCCGCTCTCATAGTAGGTACCACCAACCACAAATTCGGGCTCCGAAGCTGCTTCTGAGTAACACCCAAAAGCACTAAGCCCGATCTGGGAATCAATAGGGGATCGGACTGGGTCAAAAAAATATGATTCTAATTAGTCCGTCAGTTAGATTATCGAAAAATATTGGATACGTGTTTTTTGTTTTATCAAATTAATAAAAATTGGCGAATATAAGACGCGTTAAAGATCATGAGTGGGGGGTTGTGACGTCATTTGTTGGTGAAAAATGTACTACCATGTGACGTTTTCGAGGAATTCACGAGTTTTCGAAGCATTGTATCGACTTCATTATTTGTTTATGTGAAAAAAGAAAAAAATACGTGTCCAATATTTTTCGATAATCTAACTGACGGACTAATTATTATCTTTTTGTCCGATCCCCTATTCAGGATCTCGCTTACCAAAGAGACAGTAAATAAAAAAAAGTTTATATCGAGATAGATTTATGACTATGTTCATAATTATTTATAACATGGATCGCGGAAGTCGTGGGTGTAATTGGTCCAATAGACAAGACTGCTCTGTGTTCTGAGTTCGTCCCGGTCAAGTCCCGATGTCAATTATGACGTCCCAGCTTTAAATTGTACGAATGATTAACTTGAATTGAACTGTGGGACACTCACTGGTTACAACTTACAAAGAAACAAGGATAAATTGAGACCAGAAAGTTGGTATCAAAAATATGTTCGATTAGCTTGTACATAGGTGGATATCCCAAATATATTTAGGTGGCTACGTACCTACCTAGATTGTTCATACTTCCTGTAACCAGAAAATTTCGAATTTTTAATGCTTTTCCTTCTATTTGAATCACATGTTTCATACCGTTACCGGCCTAATTTTTAGCTTTCATGATGCGTCTTTCAGCACTTAATGTTCGGAAAAAACGATGAGACCAACACAAACATGTCAAGTTATTAATGTAAGTCGGGCAACGTCCGCGAGTGCGCTGACGCACCAGTCCCGTGACGTCACGCCGCCGCCCGCGCCAATTCCAGCTCATCATAAAAATTACGATCCGGTCTCTACTCGATATGATTACCAGCGACCAATCGCGATGCCTCACACGCACTATACTTACGAAGTTATGATCTACAAAACCTACATACGGTGATACGGTACTGCGAATGTTATGAGGATAGCGTTAAGTTATGTAAATCTCGGATCAGTTCATCTCATTGTGGGCTGCGGGTGATTGTTCGCCGCGCCCGCGGGTATCTGTTGTCGTTTCGGCGGCGGAGTGGTGCGGAGGTCGCGCAGCTAATTGACTCCGCCAGCGGCCGCGGGAAACAGTGGCATTGTGAAAACCGGCGCGCGTACGCGTGTTTTTCGCGCGGCGACGCAACGCGCCATCTGTGCGCGATCTCCCAGACGGATAATATCGCATGCGCGCGCGCCGCACCGGTGACAATTTCGCATTTCGAAATCTCCGCGCGATTGCAGCGAACGTTGTTCCGTTGCGCTGCCGGCCGTAGTGTTTACGCGCTCAGTACTAACAGTGGTTACGTGAAACTTGCGGCTAGAGTGGAAGCGATGACCTCGCCGCCGATACCATCGTCCGGCTATAATGTTGACAGTTCGACCGATGAGGTGGTTTTGTGTTTGTTTTTCGTCTGCCGATTACGGTTGGATGCAATTTTTTGTGTGTGATAGTGTGGGGCATTCGCCTCAGTTTTTCCACGTCGCTTCGTACCTTGTTCTTTGTTTATACGTGTGTGGTGGTGGAGCCCGAGATAACGTCGCATGCGGCTGACCCCCATCAGGCCCGGGTTTGCACAAGGTGTGTGCGGATATTTCGAAATTTCACTCGTGGAGGTAGTGCCGACCGGGTGTCGTTAAACACGCGCCGATAACACTGACTCCTATTTGTGCACGTGTTTGTTTTGTGACCGTCAACTCGCGATATGTTTCTGATTACAATCACCCGTTTGCAAATTGAATCGATATCGAATTCCATCGTGATCGGCTGTCTCGATCCGTGTTATTGTATTATCTCGTTGACGGCGAGTAACAAACAAAGGATTTCTCTATTATGTTATCTGGCTTACGGTGGAGCCGTGGAGAGAACAGATACGACTGTGTACGAGACTTGAATAAAGCTAGACTCGTTGTCCGCCCCACAATATAATATATGTAATATAAGTTGACCTCACCGTGAGCGCTAAAAGTTATACAAAAAATGATGACGGCACGCTGAGACTGCGGAGTTCGGATTAAAAAACATGTCTGTAGTGTTGTTCGCATTACCCAACTGGACACAAAGGATTAAACATCACTTTTGAACGTACGTTTTTCAACTCGGCGACACTTAGCCAGAGAGCTTTTTCGCATTAATAGTCGAACACCCTCATAACTGTCTGTTGCCTTGTTTATTACTTAGCTGAAATAACTCAGTGATGATATGACACCGAAATAGCCCTTTATTTGTTTGCCAGTTTAGCAGCAAATAATTTAAGATGTTGTCAGCTTTTTCCCAGCTTCGTTAGTTGGCTTTCAACGTTAATGGAAGTTGCTGATAATCCTAAATTACTCGTGAATTATTTAGTGAGCTCTAAAGTGTATATTCAAGTATCAGAATTGTAGAAACGTTATGAATTTCCCGACATTTCGCCTCCATATTGGGAGCTTAGAAAATTGATTTACTTTATCCTAAGAATGTTGACATAATGCGAAAGGTAGGATATCGGTGTCGGTGTTAGTTTAAGAGCTTTTCGACATAAAAACATGCAGACTATCCGAGTATCCACAAAGGACGCCTTCAGCTAATCGATTTACAACTTTATCCTTGTCGGTATAAGGTTTAGTGTTATCTACGTATACAGTGATTTAACATATTGATAGGCCAATAGCCTCCCTTCTGAAGCCTTGATCTCTCTACTCGGAATATTTCGGTATGACTCACGAACTATGCTGTATTTACATATGATACAAATGCTACAATCAGTGTGAATTGTTTGTGCGATAATCAACAGTATTTACTTCCGAATAAAGCTGATAATTCCATGGTTATGTGGCAGAGCTTGCAATTTTGTTAGAGCTAAACAAGTTTATGTAATAGCGACATTGTAATCATATTATGCGAATTATTTATTTTAACAGTTATAGTCGGTCGAGATAAGGATTATTTTTTCCTGTAAGTGCACGCTATGAGCGTAGGTTTTATGTACCACAACTTCAGTACCTAGATGTAATAAATATGGAGCTATGTAATAACTTCGTGTTTCGCCCTCTTAGAAAACATCTAAGATAACTTTTACTGTAGAATCTGCTGCCAAGTTTCAAGGAAATAGATACCTAACACATCAGAATTATTCATATAACAAATGTGGTCAACCGTAAATTCAATTCTCCAATAATTTGTGAGTTTCAATCTACCGTAAGTTTTGGTTCATACAAAATGAGCTTCTTTTGTAAAAAATAATCGTGTCTTTTTAATGAACTCAACTCTTTCCTTGCGTGTTGTCAAGTGTGATAAAGATTACTTAACTTAATTCAAATCGTTTATTGTAATCCATAATGTATACTCAAAGGTGATAGATTAAAAAAAAATAAAAAATTATGGACCCTGTCGGGCACAGCACTTTTATAGAAGTACCTAATAATTAGAGAGAGGAAGAGCGCCTTTTTACTTATTCTTATTATTAAATATTTATTATTTAACATCATTTTAATAATCATTTTATATTTCCATTCATGTACTTAATTATTCTTTTAATATTTTATATCCAAGTCTATTTATAATCTTAGAAAGGATAATGCACGTCAGAATCCTCTCATAAGCGATTTTTGATGAGTTTTCAAATCAAAAATAAACCACTTAGCCGACAAATAAACGATTACGTACATCGTCTCTAATTATACCAATTAGCAATAGAAATCGAATCTTAATCACGAGGTTTTCTATTTATTTAAATTAATATTTGTTTGCAGTGTGTCCCCTTCTGTCTTCTTAAACCAGGACATGAACGATGCAAAACTAGTATGTTAGGATCGTAGTGGGTGGCGTTCTGTAGTTTCTGCCCACCCCCATAGGAAAAGGTCGTTAGCGAGTTTATGTATCTGTATAGGCACTATCATGTTTATTGTCTGTTCAAAATCAAGGCCAAAAACAGGATAGTAAATTCCCAATTACATTAATTACTGCCTAACTGCGTTGCAATTATTGGCAATTTTAACCTAAAATTGATCGCATAAGTAGTAATGTTACTAGAGGGTTCCCTGGTACCGTCGGGGCCGCGGGTTGTACACTAGTTATCGCGGCCTCGACATGGAGCGCTAAGAAGGAACATGGGTGGTTTTTAGTCAGTAGAAGTCTGACACTCCGTTTCGCTCTGCCCAAGAGCGGGAGGGGTTATTCGATGATTTTCCACCCGCTAAAAAAAAAAAGCCTTCTCTGGTATAGTTTTGAACATTCAAAATATCGCAATGATGGATAAATATTTTTACCCCCATTATGTAGTACATCTCTGCCTTACGCGCGACGACACCTCGGGCCCTAGCTATCAGAGTACCAGCGCTGTGACATTTGTCAAAAATGTTGCAGCACCATGCTGAGATAGTGGCCTTTTGGCCTCGTACGGGACTTATTTTAATTCTGTATTTTTTTTTTTTTAAGTTTTCTCTTGTTTTTGTTCTTAAGTCAATTTTTATTTTATTATTTATTTCTTGTCCTGTGTAAGACCAATAAATATTCTTTCTTTCTTCCTCTGCCTTACCCTTCGGGGAAAAAGCGTAGGTATAATGTGTTTATTGCTAACTTAGTACAGTAACAATAAAACATAAGTGGCGAAATGTGGGTGTAATTATGTATAGTTACCAGAAAAATGCATGGACAATCACATCACACTAATATTATAAAGGCGAAAGTTTGTGAGTGTGTGTATGTTTGTTACTTCTTCACATCTAAACGGCGTGAGCGATTTTAATAAAATTTGGTATGGAGTTAGCTGACACCTTGGATTAACACATAGGATAGTTTTTATCCCGATTTTATCTTCCCGTGGGATAATTTTTGAGTTGTAGCGGGCAAAGCCGCTGGCAACAGCTAGTTCAGAAATAAAATCGTGTGAAGCGAGAAATGACGTCACCTAACGTAAACTAGTAATAGAGGTTGCTATAAACCTTCACAGGAAAATAGACACTAAAGTATCCATGCAATTTGGCAGGTGACTGTACACCACCGCCTAACCCTTCGGGGATTATAGGCGTAATGTTATGTACAGTAACAGCAAAACAATCGATCAGAAACTACCGAAATCAAGTTACCTCTAAGTATCAGTAACATACGTCTCTCCGTGTCGCGACTCAGTGCACTTTCACTCAAGGCCGAAAATAACCAATAAAATGAGTTGGCCACTGTGTAACCGGTTGCAGTAAGTCAATCATACGGACAGGAATTTGGTACAAGATAGTTGTACTGCGATTTTTTTTGGTACCGTTATAAAGAATGCCGAAACGTAACATTACGGCTACCTCTATTATAGTACATGTTGTCAGTGATTTTAAGGTTCCAAATACTAAAGGTGTATTATTTTACATCAATCAGACACAACCAACCTCGTTCGTTCTCGTGGGTTGGTGGTTGAATGCCTCGATGATCTAATGGTCGCAAGTGCGATTGCTGAGCATGAGATCTTAGGTTGGATTCCCGGATCGGGCATAGTGTTATTAGGTTTTCCATCAAGAATTTCTCAGTATCAGCCACGGAGATTAAATTTGAGCCCTATAGGGATGTTTACTGACCAAAAAAAACGTGATTCTAATTAGTCTGTTAGATTATCGAAAAATATTGGATACGTATTTTTTGTTTTACCAAATCATAAAAATTTACGAAAATAAAACGGGTCAAAGATTTAAGTAAGGGTTTGTGACGTCACTGACCGGTAAAAAATGCTATACTAATGTCTTAGAATATAACGTCACACGAGTTTTCAAAACACTGTATCGTCTTCATTGTTTGTTTACGTGAAAAAGAAAAAATATGTATCCAAAATTTTTTGGAAATTTATGTTGATGGTCTAATTAGTTTTTTTTTGTTAACTACCTTCGCCCCTATTAAATGGGACGTAAACATAACTGGCGCAATGTGCATGTACTATTAGGTATACCCCTACCTTAACTCTTTGGGGAATAATGAAACGAATTTAAAATATGAGTCGAATTTATTTACTTAAATGAATTCCGAAAAATATTTGAACGTTTTAGCCTTATAGAGCAGTTGGTCTGCGGTTTTCCTTATTCGACTTTTGTCTAATAATAATAGTCGGAACATGAATTGTGCCAAATTATATTAAAATCACAATAATTATAGCAATGCTATATTTTTCGCAAGTGTACATAATATCGTCACATTGACATTTACAGCTGCCGCTTGTATTGCAATTGTGATTGGGCCAAAGTAGCTTCAGATTGTACGAACAACAAAAACAAACTCGGTAGACCTTGAAGAAGAGATGGCGTGATGAGCTAGACGATTACCAAAAGTATTGGGGCCAAACAGCCATAAAAAGAACGAAGGGAGGCCTTAGTCCTGCGGTGGGACACATCAGTCTCATGATAAAAATAAATATAATATCGTAAAAAACAAAATAATCTAGTCACAAGTTACCATTCCGCCCAAAATTAAAATATAAATATCACGCATATTAATATTTTAATTCGCTCACGATGCAACCATTTTATTTAATTACAAGACCGTTTATTTATTTAATTATGTCATAAACGTTGGTTTTAACGTGTCAGTTTCAATTCAGATCACTTTTAATGGTATACGTCGTATTAACAGTCACGCTTGAAATTTAATTATGTAATTAACTATGATTCTGTGTACGACTATTTTTGCTTTTATGCGGATATGTATATTTGAGGAGCTTGTGGCCCAATAATAACAGTCCTTCGGGTTGATCTTCAGGTTTAAATCTGATTTGCGTAGGTTGGCCCGTCGATAGATGATCCTGATCAACTATTATGTACCGAATTTCCACGGCGCGGGGCGCCTGGTCAGTGTGCGCGCTGTGGTATCGGCAACTAGATTACTGCCACGTGTTATTATGCCTTGTGACTGTAGCTTCGCTTTCTTTGTTTTTCCGACATTCAAAAGTGCCTGTAATGGTCTAATTGAAAAAAAAACCACCACAACAAGACTATAGACATATTAAAGTGTCCACAACAAGATTAAGACCTACAAAAAAACTATAATCCTCATTATTAAAATAATACATCAAAGTGGTCTAAGTCGGACATATAAAAACCATCTACCAACATAATCTGTACGACAACATCGCAATACGCACTCGACCGCGACGGTCAGTCACCTCTCAACCTGGTTTATTACAAAAACCTTCTTTACAACACAACCAAGGACAATACAGTGTGTCAGGTCATCACCACTGCTCTCAAAACGGTGAAAGGAAACGTCGCCGTCGTCTGGAAACCGGCATGTCCTAGAACCAGAAATTCATAAATAACGTCTAATAACCCGCACGGGGCCCGCGTGGTGGATTACGTCCCGCTTCCTACTCATGTAGACACAGTCCTGTATTTTTTTTAATTTATGATCGTGCTCTATCCTACAAGTGTTGATGAATGGTAAGGGAGAGGTAGACCAAAGAAAAGATGAATGGATTGTGTGAGGAATGATATGAATTAAAAGGAGAACGAAATGTACTGCACCTACTCCAACTAACGTGGGATAATGCTTTGTCCCACTCTTGGGCAATGACACCTCTCCGTTTCATCATCCAATTCTCGTTAACCTCAGCGTACTTCTTCTAGTTTTCACATCACCCGTTCAATGAAAACATATAGTTGTAGATCATGGTAAACCTAAGGACAAAACATGCTTTACTTATTTCTTCTTTGCCGATGGCAATCTAAATTGTGCCAGCCCAGAACTGAACTGTTTGACACTTTCGGTAGCGTCCATCAGTTCCTCTAGTGACCAAAAAACAGTCCTTCAAAACCCAGTGCAGTCTTAAATTACTGTAAACATTGTACTACGTCTTAGTTCTGCCTCGCTTGGTATAAGTGCGATTATGTGTCACTTTCCCGCTAATGTAAATTCGTCAACGTTGGAGCGAGACGGAGCAGACGTTCAGAATCTAGACTTGTCTGATCAAGAGAAAGTACGTATTGTATGGGTGTAAGTTAGTTATGTGGGTAAATTGGTGTCCCACGTTGCTTGTAACTTGATGATTATTGGGTGGGAGAATCTTGTTAGACTTTTAATCGAGCTTAAAGAAGCAGGAACTATGGCGTTAATTTAATTTTTATTTACCATGTAGGGATTTTCTTCCTAGCGTATCGATGCCAATCTAAATTGTGTCGGCTCAGAACTAAACTACTAGTTTGACGGTTTTGATCGGTTCCTATATAGTGAATAAACACCAGCAGTGCTATTGTATCTTTTTAAATGTCAGTGGCCATCATAGTGTCCATTAATTAACTGTCAAATGGTGATGGTTTAGTACAAAATAGAACCATTAGACAGTTAATTGGTGGACACTATGATAGCCACTGACATAAAAAGATACGCAATAGCCCTGCAGGACATGAAGAGATGGCATTAAATACTAGAGAAAATTGTAATAGGTCAGAGACCCGCTACGTTCCAATTTTTTTTCTGAAGTGTGTAGGTAGGTATAAGATCCCTTTTAAAATCAGGAAACTTCTATGAAGAACTTTTAGGTGACCCAACACAGGAGTTGCATATGATTATTGCAGGTTTCTCTCTCTTGTTTTTTGCGACGTACGCCTCCAAACATCAATCTTAAGGATTCGGTATTTTTTTTCCACGTAAGGCAATAACCACACCATAAAAAAATATAAGTTTAAAAACTAAAACCCGACTACAAACCGCGGTCTTAAAAGTAGAAAACAAGATAATAATTCTTGTCTGATATTCATATACTGAATTTGTATATTTCAATTTAAATGTAAGTAAAATTATTATAGAGGACCGCCGTAGTCGCATGCCACTGATACCTGATGCTCCTTCATGGCGTTTTCATTGATACAGATGTCAGCTGATGTTGCTGTTAGCAAGGTGGCATGCGACTACGACTAACCTCTATAATAATTTTACACACATTTAAATTGAAATATACAAATTCAGTATATGAATATCAGACAAGAATTATTATCTTGTTTTCTACTTTTAAGACCGCGGTTTGTAGTCGGGTTTTAGTTTTTAAACTTATATTTTTATTTAAATCTTAGTTTAGTGTTATTTAATAAATCCGTTATAATATATTACTTTCATGATGTAAAATTCTAATCAAATGTTGGTTTGCTATTTAAATAGTACGAGTAAATAGCAGACTAGACCGCAAGTACTTTTTTACCGCATTCTAAAGGCGTGTGTTGACTTAAACGATACTATGATATACATATTTGTAATGTGCTCACCAAGACCTCTCATTTGATACCAAACATGTTATGATTATCTCAATTTTTTTTTTGAGCTTAGAATTTGACATTAAAATCCCGTCATAAAAAGAATCGTTAAAATGTATATAGCCTATGTCACCCGCGCTATTTTTACGAATCTATTGACACCTCACTTATTAAAATACGTTCAGTAGTCTAGGCGCTACGGTGGAACATATAAACATACATACTTACATACATTCTTACATACATACTTACATACATACTTACATACATACTTACATACATACTAACATACATACTTACATACATACTAACATACATACTTACATACATACATACATACATACATAGACTGCCAAAATTATTACCCTGCCTTTTGGCTTCGTCGTAGTCGGGTAAAAAAGACATACCAAAACGATACCGTATAAGTACCTACACGTATAAGTGCACAATTAAATTGCTACTCATTATAGTACATGCATCGTTAGTCACGCTTCAAAACACATTATGTAGCTATTGATACACACCGCATTTCTCTTTTAGCGTTAAAAAATAAAAATACCTAATTAGTTATAAATTATTGGTCTTACACAACCTGTACGAAACTCCATTTCTCATTTGTGCGATATAAATCGATTATTTTTTATCGCGATCAAATATTATACGGTATTTTTTGTACGTAACTTGCTTTGCGGTCCAGTGGTGTGAGGCCCTGGGTTCGATTCGATTCCCAGGACAGGTAGTCTTATTGGATTTTTCGAACAGGATTTTCGCAGTAACTGCGGAACCTGGATTTGTGGTAATAGACTCGCCCTCTTTTACACGGAATCTTAGACTTAAGTGATGAACTGATAAAATATGGATATACTATCGTTACACATCTGCTTTCACCTTTCTGGTTACTAGGCGTGATTTTTGATGAACAAGTTATAAATTAAAAGTATTTGGTGTAGCGTATTAGAAACCGCACAATATCAATGTTTTTAATGTCACTCGTGCGAATTTTCACACAGTTCTACTTATGTTGTTATTGTATTTTAGATCTTTTGTATTGCCGGAACAGAGTCTTATGCGCATGCGCAGCTCATTGAACTTTTTGTTAGTTTATTACAGTTTCTTTGTTAAGTAAAAAATTAAATGGTATATGAATGAGCTAAGATTATTATGAATACAACGTGATTATAGCAATCTTTGTGTGAAAATTTAGGAAGCCATTTTAACTTCTTGATAAAATCAAGGGTAATAAATATAATCAGTGATTTCATTGTGGATAGTAAGGTAGTGTTGAATAATAAGGCAAAGATTGATTGACATTAGTGCCGTTATTCAAATTTAACGGCAATTTACTTGTAGTCATTAATCAATACGGTTCTACCTACACACAGCACAGCACAACACTTTTTGTAGGAAAAAATAGATCTGGTAAATCAGACCGAGGAGAAGATGGCGGGACGTCCTGAATGAATTCCTCGCCGATAGGCGGGAAGAAGTACACCATCATGGTGAATGGAAGGAATAGGTAATCTACCCCTATCGCTGACTCATCGGACAAAACGAGTAAAAAATTTTTTTACTCGTTTTGTCTCTCAACTGAATATTCCAAATTCCAAAACACCGAGAAGAATCGGTCTTTTCCACCAACTTAATCTCACTTTATGTACTTCAAATAGGTATATAAAACCGTCACGGCTGCAGGCTGTGTTGTAATGTCGTTCATACGCCTACACAATCTAATAGGGCAAGGTCGTGGTGACCATTAGTCCGCCATTAGCATCGTATATGGGTAGTGTCAAATTTCGACGTCCTGTAGTTAGTTTTTTTACTGACCGGAGTTTCAAAGGCACTAGGTACTTATCTATTTGATAATATAAGTCTGGAACCACGGCAAGTTACTCTGAAAATCTGGAATACACTAATTGACAGACTTTTCTCTCAATCGGCCCCTCATTACTGAGGATCGTCGTCGCTGGACCCCATTTAAAAGGACAATCTGCCTCCATCTACACCGGTCTAAAGTTGCCATCACCGTCTGCTCAAATTTGCTTGAGGACGTAGCTTCTTTTACTTGGTCGGACCATCGTCTTGGCGACCGGCAACTGACAGACATCACACACTAAACCAGTTGGCCTGATATTATGCCATATGCATAAAACTTCCTTCTATGACGTAGAAGGAACGATTTTCACAAATTCGTCCTTTAAAATTGTAAAATGGGTGGTGGAAGTTTATCATTTTAACGATGCGTAAACCAAAACGCTACACGGCTTATCACACTTCACATCACACTAATATTATAAAGGCGAAAGTTTGTGAGTGTGTGTGTGTGTATGTTTGTTACTTCTTCACGTAAAAACTACTGAATGGATTTGGATAAAATTTGGTACACAGATAGTTTATGATCTGGATTAACACATAGGCTAGTTAATTTCTTTTTATGAATAGTGAGATAATTTTCGAGTTGTAGGAGGCGAAGCTGCTGGCAACAGCTAGTATTCAATAAATTGACCGATACCAAAGTACTCACTCACCATAAAGTACTCAAGAATATTGATGACGTCACTGCCATCATAACACTTGCAGTTAATAGGATCATTTAGCGCGACGCTGGACCAGTCTTTATTAGGGCGTCGACACACCGGGCGGTCGTGACCGCGATTCCACCGGTTCCCGTTAAATAAACGCGCGAAAGTCATGCGCGATTTTCTGTGAACCGTTGCTAGGCGACGGGGAACGTGATAAATAAATCGAGCGATGAACAGAACACTTGAAGCGTAGAGAAATTCTTTTTAAATTGATTATTTTCAGATCTGCCAGATTTCTTATTGAAACTAACAGTATTAAATCGACAATGCACTCTTAAGTTCAAGATATTTTAAATCATTCTTGCGGAATGGTTCTAAGAATCAATTGCGATTTGAATATAAGTAGACAAGAACAAAAGCTATTGAATTTGTCGCGGAGTCGTACCATGCGTTCTAGGCCTAAGACTTCGCGAGCATAATTGAACACAATTGAACGGAACCGTTGCTGATTTAAAGCCAATATGGCCGTTTCAGTTGAAATAACAATGCCTATTTTAATATAAGGAACTATTATTGTCTCCCAAGCCCCCATTTGAGCCCGGTTGGAAATTGAGAATCAGACGCCTTTAAGCGTCTGATTTCCAACCGGTGTTTACCGTTTCAATTGACGTTGATGTTTATTTAAATTACTGTAATTCTTGAGCTCTTTTAATGGCTAGTGTCTCGGTTGTGGGTGGTAGGTTCCAAGCTGAGCAGGCACTTAAGGTGGTGCAATTTATTTCATAACTAGTACTCTCAAAAAAGAAAAGGAAAACATCGCGCGGATTCATGGATTAAAGAATATAAGACCTGTTTCATCCGCCAACCGACACTCGTGGTGGATTTCGTTAGACGCGTTCTCTTTTATAGACATATCTGTATCCCATTTCTCAGCAGTGGGACCTTATTAGGCTAATAATAAAAGAAAGCATTGATAGTCTAGTGCTGCAACCGTCGGACTGACAATTTATAGGTCTCGAGATCGAACCCTAGACGAGTTTTCCTGTGATTTGGTTCATCATCACTTGCTTTAGTGAAGGAAAACATCGTGCGGATACCAGGATGCCTGAGAGATATTTCTCAACGGCGTGTAAAGCCAAGTTAGAGGCGGCATAATAAGGCACACAAAGGCACATAGACACTAACCACACGATGAAGAACAAGAAGGCTGATAATGCTTGTGCTTAAGCGCTAACCGCGTCTTCCACATTGCGTCACAATAACAAAAAAAATCTAATTAGTCCGTCAAATAGATTAAAAAAAAATATTGGACACGTATTTTTTCTTTTTTCACGTAAACAAACAATAAAGACGATACAGTGCTTTGAAAACTCGTGTGACGTCATGTTCTAAGACATTAGTATGACATTTTTAGCGGTTAGTGACGTCACAAACCCCCACTCAAATCTTTGACGCGTTTTATCTTCGTCATTTTTTATTGATTTGATAAAACAAAAAATACGTATCCAATATTTTTCGATAATCTAACAGACGGACTAATTAGAATCACATTTTTTTTAGTCAGTAAACATCCCTATTTGTACATCTTATCACACGATTTCATTTAATTTATGAGAGCGTAAATGGAAGGCTGTGCGTGCATCAAACAAATGTATCATGCAACAGTTGTCTAATGGAAAATGCTCATGTTTGTCTTATGTGATGAATGTTTCACGCACTCTTGAGCAGATAATATAGAAGAGAATTCTTGTATGTTTGACATTACCCGCTCTTAAATCTGTCTAATATGGAATTCTATAAAAAAATCTGTTGCTGGTTGTTGCTTGTCCAGATCTCCTAGCGAATTGATTCTGACTCAGAAGTTTATGACTTGAAGTTGTCTCACAGGAAAACTGCCACAAAAACGTCATAGCTGGTAGCGATTTAGCCTTGAGCCTAGTGTAATTTTGTGGATAATTGCTCCGTAGATTTAGGAGATTTCTTCATGATTTAGGGACTTTTGAATGTATAATTGTTTCCATCAGGAATTTCACTGTAGTTGCCACGGAGTCTAAATTTGTGCCCGGTTGATGTTAATAGGCATGCCCTCTATTACATGGGACTCAGACATAACTAAGGGAATGTGCGTGTGTTATTATTACCCGACTGCGGCGAAGCCCAAAAGGAGGGTTATGTGTTTAGCGTGTATGTATGTATGTCCTTTTCTTTGTTCCCTCATAACTCCTAAACGGATGAAGGGATTTGAATAAAATAAAAGTCGTTCGATTCGTCTTGATGGCGTGAGTGTCACTGGCTACATTAAAATGAAAACACAAAGAAACTTGCGGATTTTGGGGGTCATACCGCGGATTAAAAAATAAAACCATTACCGGGGTTCATTTAAATATTAAATTATGAAATGAAAATAGAATAAACCATGCTTCCAAGTATTGTTTAATTTCAAATGTGCTTTTTTTTGCTTTTCAGTTCTCTCAGTCGGGTTTTTTAGTTTTTTAACTACTTTTTTTTATTTTTTCAAACATTTTGGGGAAAATTCCTGATCAATTTCTTCATGTTTTGGGAAAGTTCAAAGACTTAATGTCGTAGACATTTCTACCAGTCAACCTTTGGGTGATGCAGGGACACACAGTGGTAAGTGTATCCGAAACGAGAATAAGAGTTGAGGTACTGATGAATTAACTCTGTGATGGACGATATTGCCACAAAGGAGTCGACTGCTCACATGACAAGTAATACAGGATGTTAGGTTAACCGAGGGACATATTGAAGGAGGGTATTCAGTATTCGATTCTCGTCCCAAATATGTAAAAAAAACTATAACTTTAATTTGTGACGTAATTGTCCCATGGCCCCAGCACGCTCTCCAGATCTCACTTTATTAGATGTTTCTTTTTCGTCATTGTCCTACGCCAGTTTTAAAATATGAAGGGAAATTGAGTTATACCTAAAAGTCATTGACCCGAGCACATTTTCTGTGATAAGCGTAAAGGTTGCGAGACTTTTCCGAAATATTTAGTATGGTTCTGTCTGTTATTTAGCAGTGTTTTTTATTAATATTTTTATTAGTATCAGGTATGCATGCCCTATTACGGGTTTCAATATGTCCCTCGTTTAAACTAACATACAGTATATGTATGAAAGAAAAAGACACGCTGCGCCTTCTTGAAATAAATCGGGGTGAAGAAGATAATGATCATGTTGGGTTTAGCTGTGAATCAAATCTTTTATTATCAACCAACAAACAATCTACAATATGTTTAGCTTTAATTACTAGTTGAAACAGTTCGAAGTGTTCGACTTAAACAAATGTAAACACGAATCAGTTCATTTCTGCTGTTACGTCATGCGTCAGTTGTTAATTAGGAAACGTGAACTTGTAATTAACATAATTGTTGAGTTTGTAGTTTTGTACATCACTGATTTACCTAATGTTTCTTACTGTGGGTTTCTTGTCTGCGTGAGGCGATTGGTTACGCGGTTATAGATTTTTGTTGTCATGAAATTCGGTGAGTGTTTTCTTTGTGTATGAAAAGAGGTTTAGTTAGAATATGATGTGGCTGTTTTTTTCGCTTTTCAAAGGTCTTAATGAGTTTCATAGATAAATGCGGGCACATAGGTCTCTTCCTTGCGAAAGGCCGAGCTGATTTCCCAACGTTGTATTCCCTCACTGATAAGTATATTTGTCTGCAATTACAAGTTGGCTTCCAGTTGGCTATTGCTGCACAATACATTGTGATAGGACAATAGGATATTTTTTTTTTTTTTAATAATATAATAATATTCCACAACTATCACACAACGCCATCTAGTCCCAAGCTAAGCAGAGCTTGTGTTATGGGTACTAGACAACTGATAAACATACTCATATATTTCTAAATACATACATATTATAGATAAATTACACCCAGACACAGAACAAATGATCGTGCTCATCACACAAACTTTTGTCCTGGGTGGGAATCGAACCCACGACCTCCGGCATAGCAGTTAGGGTCACTAACCACTAGACCAACAGGTCATATGTGGACCAATATTAGTGTTGTACGTTAGCCGTTGTGACAGTTTTATGTTTTATTTATTTAATTTTATAAATTTTAAGAAAACTTAAGTACAGAGAAGTAGTTTCTAACCGATATCCTTTATCCGTCTAGTTTGATGGTTTACATAAGAGGTATTGCTTTTAATCTGTAACAACCTATAAACTACGAATCTACAAACAAGAAGAACAGTAGTTGCAAATAAAGGACTTCCAAGTAATCGTTAGGCAATTCACGTTAATAAATCTTCTACTTCGTGATAACCAGTTAATTTGTGTACATTCGACGGTTCAATTAATTCTCTGTAGTAGTTGCTACTAATATGGATTCCTGCTATTGCGCCAACACTGGGTCATTGCTTAGTATTGCACACTTCTCTTTTTATAGAACATGATCTTATGGCTTACTTTTGCTGACCAGTGAGTTTTCTTAGAAATATCTTTCTTATAAAGGGCCTTTTTTTTGGCGGGTAGGAAATCATAAAATAACCCCTCCCGCTCTTGGGCAGAGCGAAAGAGAGTGTCAGACTTCTACTGACTAAAAACCACCCATGTTCCTTCTTAGCCCTATATGTCGAGGCCACGGTAACTTGTGAACAACCCGCAGCCCCGACGGGTCTCATATATTGCCTGGGGTTCGATTTCCAGATCGGGCAAAGTGTTATTGGGGGTCTCTCGTAGTCAGGATTTGTGAGCGGTTGATGGCAATAGGCTTGCTGCTTATTACATGGGACATACTTAAACATAATTGTCGAAATGTGGGTACTAAAGGGTACACCTCTGCGTAACCCTTTTTGATGATTTGGAACATCATGTTTTAGGAACTCAAGAAACAGCATTTCGCTTAGTCAATAAACTTCAAGGTGAAATCCGCAAGCTTCAGCTGCTATAAAAACGTAATTTGTCAAAACAAAATTCACACTGTTCGCTAAAACTCGAGATCAAAGCATTGTTTACGATCGCGAAAGTCGCACAAATATCACCACGATTTATGATCGCCAGTCTGTAAACACCGGCACTAGGCAGATTTGACACATACCTTTGCATTCCAAGTGAGGATTTATTGCGAACAATCGAATTGAATTGGCAGGTCGAAAATTTGGAAAAAATGGTGCATTGAGATCATTTTTGCGCAACAAAGGACCATAAAGGGAGTTGTTAAATATCTTTGCATTGATTTTATTTTGAAACATTGCGTGTGTACGATGGAATTTCTATCAGCAAAACCGTAGAATGTCCATAATCTCTTGGTGTAACTGTTTAACCCCTTGAAGAATTTTTGACAATAAATCTGGAATTTTCTTGAGTACCTTTCTTTAGTAGGATCTAAAAATGTCATGCTTTTAGACCCATCTATGAATGAATTCAAGACTTTTAAGACACGGACTATATTTTTCATTCGTAACAGCTTTCACAATCTTCTCAAGTGGAAATTAAATCAAATCATTATTCAATATTTAAAATTCAAGATCAAAGTTAGATTAGCTGTGATTAGAATAAATAACAGTCTCATTAATTATGACAATCACTCGCATGTGCCATACCGTCGACATTCGGATATAATGTAATTGGCATATAATGTTCCCACTGCTGGGACACAGGCGCTTCACCAGTTGAGAGATTCGGATTAGCATCAAATAATATAATGGTAATCGACTAATCTGGGGGAGACGCTCTGTCTCTCCCCTCGGGAAGTTGAGATATCCGGGATATTGACTAATGCATAACATCTACGTATGTATGTATGCTTTGTTTAGGCTTACGACACACTCAGCGATTAACCTGCTGCCTTAACGTTGGTTTTAGATGTACAAGATGTTTGAAATTGAAAGCTACTAATATCAGTTTTAATGCGGTCTGGTGTGAATTCCTTGTGAACCTACAAATCACACTAATCACACTATCACACTAATATTACAAAGGCGAATGTTTGTGAGTGTGTATGTTTGTTACTTCTCCACGCAAAAACTACTAAACGGATTTGGATAAAATTTGGTACTCAAATAGTTTATAACCTGGATTAACACAGGATAGTTTTTATCCCGTGGGATAATTTTCGAGTTGTAGCGGGTGAAGCCGCTGATAGCTAGTAATTGATAATTTTGAATCTTCCCAAACGATCGTGGCTAACGAAGTAACGAATGAGGTGTAGGACTGCATAATAATATATTAATGTAATAAATATTTCTTTATAAACAACAGTCTTAACCTGTTTGCTCTAGTAGATAGAGCTAAAATAACCAGACCGCCAGGTAAACTCACACATAAATACGCAACGTATTGCCCATGGGAAAAACAGTCCTGCTGCAAAATAAATTCCCGTAAACTTCAGAATTTGGCCAGTGACTAATTTATTGACATCGCAAAGCAAATTATTGAATAATTTTGTCAATAGATTATAATTTATTGCCATTTCGTCTCTAACCTTCAAAATAATTTCTTCAGACGACTATATCATAATAGTATTGTAACAGCTGATAACTAATTAGCATCGAGCGTGTCGATGAACAATGCACATGCGCTACAAAGGCGTATATTGCAACATGACCTTGCGATATGTTATACTAACAAGTATTTTGCAACTGATAACAAACGTATGATATAATAGTATGTCGTGAGTTGTGACCATTAGTTAGTAGGTGTAACGACCGCCTAAGGGCACTGACGCAACTTACCTTGCCCGAAACCTTGAGTTTTTTGTAATTTTAAACACACTTTGATTGCCAAAACGATTAACATCGTATTTAGAACTGTGTGAACATGTAATAAGTGCTTATTATTGTCTGTGTGAATTTGAAAGGCAAATTCAAATTCGTGGACCGCCGTCCGCCATGTTTGATGACGTCATAGAAACGTCAGAAGAACTTTATTGTGGCCACTAGAAGTATAATAAGTTGACTTTATTCCATAAATTATGTAGATGTTTATCTGTTTTTTTTTTCTATGCAAACGTACCTAAATGTTGAATGGTAACGTAAAAAATAAACCAGTTTTCGTCATGCAATCGATCTTTTGTGTTATCGAATAGATTTTTTCGACTGGTTTTCATTTACATAAATAAACGATTAAACTTAGCTTTATATAACGTCTAATAAATCATTGTAATGTTTGAGATATCACTGAACTTGTTATGGAATAAACAACTAGCCTAAAAAGTGGATTAAACACAAACCCAATAGTTTTCAATCACCAAAATATCCGGACAACAACACAAATCAATCGGCTTATGTCCGGAACTTTTCCCGAAAACTAAAGCGCTGTCATCACGGTAATCCCGCACGGGAAAAATAGTTGTTTAAAATTTCCGCATGCGAAACACGTACGTTAAACAAGATTAGGGCCAAAAAGCCGGTCGGCGGCCGTAACCCACTGCATAATGTAGGTGATGGTACACCTCTACTCGACAAGCGGTTCGGTAGGGTTGCTAGACCTGTTTTCTGAATGTTCTCCAAATTCAACATTTTTTTCCCCAAAAACCATATTTATTTAAGTACAAAGCAATGCACTTCTGTAATAGTTATCGATTTTTTTTTTGTGTGTGTAACATATCTTTATCATTGAGACTGAATACAGGATATTTTCCATGTTTACTATTTGTGTATTTATGTAACAAATACTAACATGGTTTTTTAAATCCCCAAGAACGATTTTTTTCCCCAAACAAGGGAAAAAACTTCCTACCCTACAAACGCTTGACCGGCACTCATCACAATAGGGTTAATTCGCTTGATACTCGACACTCGGAGAGTTAGGTAAGGAATAGGAGAGCTGTGTAGGGTTGTGGTCTGTTTGATGTTATGTCCAGGTTAGTGTCTGATTCCGTAATATTTATATCTTGAGTTTTACGTGGATAGAGATTATACTACTTATTCTTAGAGTAAGGGAAATGTTTAGTAGGAATGTAGACGGCTGTAAAGCCGGCTTCTGACTATGGGATGTAATATATACAGGATGTAAATTAACCTTTCACACATACGTCAACCAAGCATTTTGTACATCAAACTAAGTACCCCTATTACTATTTTCGAATTATCTTGAGTTTTACGTGGATAGAGATTATACTACTTATTCTTAGAGTAAGGGAAATGTTTAGTAGGAATGTAGACGGCTGTAAAGCCGGCTTCTGACTATGGGATGTAATATATACAGGATGTAAATTAACCTTTCACACATACGTCAACCAAGCATTCTGTACATCAAACTAAGTACCCCTATTACTATTTTCGAATATTTCCTATTAGTCAAAAATCATATTTTACGGTAAAACTCTTAAAACATTGTGCTAGTGGATGCTTTGAATAGTAAACGGGTCATGGAGGTAATTTAAGTAAAGTTATAACCTGAAAAACTATTATTTACAAAAACACCTGTGCAAAATTTGGAATTTTGATCCCCAATATCTCCGTAACTAGGGGGTTCCCAGGTATGGTCTAGAACCAAAAAAATATCGCAGTGGTGGGGAGAACAAGTGCCCTTCGTTTGCGTTAAGGGTACTTTTATACCCTTTACTTATATCACATAGTCAAACGCCGGCTTAAGAGTATAGGAAGACCAAAGAAACGATGGTTAGACTGTAGGAAAGAGGTTTGAATGGAGGTGACGATTTGGTGAGTAATAAGGAAAGTATGAAAGAAGACAACCTGCACCTAAATATACTCTAAAAAGTTGAAATAAGGGCAGGAGAGTGATGATGATGAGAGCTTATATTGCTCTGGTACAGCGCCAATACTTACACATTTAGAGGAAGTAATGTTGAGAATGATTGAGGCCTTGTTCGCTTCGTTGAATTTTTGTTAAAAGATGACTTCCGTGACCTGGTCATTGCGTGAAGTTTTGGCTAGTGTTATCGATCCATTAATTACGTTCATCAGAGGCTTAAGCATACTTATATTTCTGTGATTTACTTTATCAATTAAGTTCCTTTTACCCTGTATCGAGTACAAACAGATTTATTTGTGAAACCGCGTTCGTTTAATCCGAAATTACTCTCTAATTTGAGGATTGTGTGTGTCATCACTGCAGTCTTAAGAATTTACATAAAACTTTCATATTCTGCATTTAAAATTAAATATCAATGACATATTACGAAAACAACATCTAACGTAACTACACACCAGACAATCCAAATTGTCTATGGATAATTATCTTATGATTGTTTCAATGCCGATTTCATTTATTGGCACAAATTGGTGCTCTACCATGTCATCATATTTGAATACTTACGTCAAGGTTCTTATATCAATGCCGGAATTCAATTTAAATTGATTGTAGATTCTAGGCTTAGATTTGGAAACTTCCAAATAAAGTAGCATCACATCACGGCTTGTGGTCTATGAAGGATTTGGCAGACGTATACCTAATCGTAAGAAAGAAAAAACATTTAATTAAGCTCACACAGGACATTATAAAATAATTAAAAAAAATACAATTAACTATAAGAAAAATTAGAAGTAAACATAAGAAATTACATACATTACATGTTATAGTCCCATCATCCCATGTAATATAGGACGAGTATATTGCCATCAATCAGACACAAATCCAGACTACAAAACAATTTATAGTATAGTCCAGCGAGCAATATCCAGTGAGATACCACAAACATTAATTTTACACGCCACATAGAAAGCCAGCTGTAACATACAATGTCCAAAGTAATTTTGATATACTGTGAAGCCAAAGCCGCTCACGTTGATAACTTTTACGTGGCTAGAAATGTTATCACGTCGGTGTCGCCTCCAGGCGTGGCTTTGTTCCTAGGTGACAGATGTGCCTCCGCAACCAATCTCATAAAGAGAATTCAACCGCCACAGATAAGCTAAGCTTCTCCAAACGCCAGACGCTCGGTAAATCTTTCAAAATAAATTTCCAACCACATTTCTGTCCCTTATTTGAATCACTTTAAAACCTTTTTCCCGTACACATTAAAAACCATCGTAAAACCTTCATGAAGGCTCCGAATCGTTTCTCTGCTGATATTTTATTTATTCAGTCGTATCGTGTCCTCTAACGTAACTTCCAGCGAATATCACACAAACCCGGTCCGCTCCAGAATATTCTATACGCTTGAATAATGTCTAGTTTTCCATAAATAATGCATTTGCATACATGTACGCTGTTGTGTTGCAACAGGCAGTTCTCGAATGCGAAACGAACAAACATGAAACCACTTTATTTTTCGTTTAGTGCGACACATCGGAAACAGTGAAATGAAAAAGGAATGCAGTGATGGAATATTTGACCAGTGTCGGTGCATTAAAAATAGTGAAAATGTTAGTGCTGTCGAATATATTTCGTGCGAGCCACCCCCAAAATCAAATAGTGCCGAGGGATCTGAATTCCATGTCAACAGAAAAAAGTGGACAAATGGAAAAGTCAAAAATAGTTTCACAAAATTCGTTAAGAATAAAACAACGAACGAAAACTCATGACAATATCAATGTCAGCCATGAGATGGACGATGCTAACGATGCAAAAAGTGCGAGACGCGACAAGTGTCTCTCAAACAGCGTCGATGCCATCGTAACACATAATGATGCCAAAAGTAAAGTGATATGTAGTGCCAAAGGTTTATTAGAAACTAATTTAGACGATCTGTTCAATGATGTACAAAAACTGGACGGCTGGAAAGTGGAGCCAAAGAGTTTAGGTGCAAGTGAACCGACATTAAGTTTTTGTGAGAATAATTCTAATTCTAAAACTCTAAATCGCGAATCTCTCGTGTCAGAGGATGACACGGATGATGATACGGCGAGTGATAGTGATTGTACGGATGAAGTGGTTCGGGAGCAGAGGATATGCTTGGGAGCTCGACGCATCGGTCATCTGCTTCGGAGGGTTATATCTAGAAATGGTAAGACAATTTTTTCTGATTATCATCATCTTTGTCAAGGACTGTGACATGATTTAGTTGACTAAATACTGCGACATATTTGTATACCCAGGCATCTTCTGAAATTTTAATCGGCCCATAATCTTATTCAGTAGTATTTAGCTAAAGCTTTTTACATTAGTGCTCTTATGGCCAAAGTCTTTTTTAGTTGGTTTGGCAGAACACATAGTATGCTACTATGTACATAACATCACGACTGTAATCCCCGAAGTGTTAGGCAGAATTGTACCTAATAGTACACCCGCATTCCGTCAGTTATGTTTATCTTTTGTGGGGGTGAGCCAATTACCATCAATCGTTACATATCCAGACTCCTGCGGCTGTTACTTAGAAATTCGTGATGGAAAAGCACACTGACAATTTGCTCAACTTGGGAATTACTTGTCTACTGTGTGTAGTGAGGAAAGTCAGCTAGATAGCGAGTTGAAATAAAACAAACAATTTCAACGAAGACACAGTCTTATAAAATAACAGCGAGGTCGGAAGCGCAGCGAATCGAGATGGTGTCGGTCATTTATTTGTTTTCAATTGTAGCAAATTGCTCCCGCTCTGATTGAGATGACCGTCGTAAAATCTTGTTATACGTTACAATTTTATCTTTTGTCGTCAGCGCAGTTTCCGATTGGAACTAATGGAGGTTCTGTAAAATTCTGCAGAGATTTCGAACTTTGATTTTAAACTCGTTTTGCGTCAATACTTTTGTAATTACGTTTAGCTTTGTGCGGATTTGTGTTATGTTCGGATTTTCGGTATTAGTGTCTGTTATAATGGTTAGATTTCGGATTAAACTTGATTTGTTATAGTTTTGTGTTGGTATTATCCTTCCTGAATTGTTGTAATCGTAACTTTAAAATGGCATATCTGCTACACAACATTTGTCTTTATTTATGCAAATAATTTTTAACTTTTAAGCCAATTCCAACTTGACTCATTTCAACACTTTTTTCAGATAGTTTTGTTAAAGCTTTCAGTCTACCGAACTTGTTTGTCACTGTCTCAGTCATAGCAGTCAGTACTCCTAATCATGTTATTAGACTAACATGGACGTTTCAAGTCCCTTAAGGTGAAGGCGACGAGGTAGCCCTCGAAATTCTAGTGTCAAGAGTGATTATTTGATGAAAAAGGCATTCTTGACATTTGTATGAACTGAGACGGTTGTTTTAATCATTATTGCTCAGAAAATAGACAATTGATACTGCCGCGAATTCCATTTTATTTAACTTTACCTAACATTGACCGGGAAATTGCAAGAAAACGTAAGGAAATTCGAATTTCGCGGGCTACCTCTTCGCCTTCACCTTAACAAAACATCAGGGGTTAGGCAGAGGTGCACCAAATATGACACACCCAATGCCAATTATGTTTTATTTAAAGATCCATGTTATAGGGGAGCTTAGTGCCATCAACCTTGTGCAAATCTAGATTTCATGGCTGATACTGAGAAAGCAGACTGGAAAACCCAATAACACCATGCCCGACTCGGGAATCGAACATTATGTTCAGCAGTCGCGCATCAACGAGGCAGTCAATTCAAGTCCCATTAATATTCAAAACGCAACATAAGCTACCTGAAACATCTAAAAGGTACATCCTCCCCCTAATAAACACATTTCACTCCACAACTTAGAAGCAAATTCCACTTCTAATCTCAAAACACATGTGGCCATTCAATCGGAACGTCGCACCAGTAATCAGAGTACGATATCATCAATCCATTGCGTGGTTCGTTTGCTAATAGAGTCAACGAGATACGGGAGTACCCGAGACTCCGGGAGTGCCTCATCAATATCGCGGGAGGAGGGAGTAAGGAGATTAAAGATTTTTGTGGAGTTAAGGGTAATTGTGAGTTGGTTGAGTGTTGAATTTGATTTGTGATTAAATGTTGGTGGAAGTAATAGGGTGCGATTGTACTTTGTATTGATTAAAGAGTGTCTTTTGAGAGCATTGAGACTGTTGGTGCAAGAGATTTTACCCGACTACGGCGAAGCCAAAATGAAGGGTAATGATTTTGGCAGTCAATGCCACTTTGCTAATTGCAACTAGCAGCTGACTTCTGTATCAATGACAACGCCATGAAGGCGCATCAGGTATCAGTGGCATGCGACCACGGCTGTCCGCTAAAATAATTATAAAATTATCTACTTACTAGACGATTTATCTTGTTTAATACTTTTGAGACCGCGGTTTTATTAGTCTGCGTTTTCATTCGTAGTCGGGTTTTAGTTTTAAACTTATTTTTTTTAAAGTAAGAAGACAACAACTTATTTTGGCGATTGAGGTTGTAGTCGTATATTGGTTAAAAGGTAGAGCGACGAAAATGCTTAGGTAAAGGTACAGAGTTATCAACATGAACCTATGTATAAAGCAGTTACCTTACCAGCGCTGTGTTAGGTCCCTCATAGCACAGCATCATGCTGCATGATTGGTGGTGGTGGTTGTATCGAGTCTGGTTCTTCTAACCAACCTAACAGACAGATGTGTTGCTGGGGAGTTTGTTCCGCCACTTTTTCTTTCCAGCAAAAACACTAGGAAGTGTCGAAGGGGGGGGGCGTTTTGGGGGACTGTCTCTTGTAAAAAAGTATTATCAGCCTAGTTTGAATAAATGAGTTGTGATTTGATTTGATTTGGACCTGCTTGTCGCAATGACGTGCAAGCTGTTAACTTTTTTGTTCTGTTCCGTATTTATAAATATTTTTTATGCGTTGTACGTTTATTGTCTTTCTCTTCAACTTATTTACGACAAATATTTTTTTTTCTTCCTTAACATTGTATTGCTGCTGAGATTCTTGTCAGGGAACATACCAGATGCAACTCAAGCATCAAATCAATGAACGGTCCCTTAAAGACAGTCGCATATAGAGGGTGTAAAAGTACCCTTAACGCAAACGAAGGGCACTTGTTCTCCCCACCACTGCGATAATGTTTTTTTTCTAGACCATACCTGGGAACCTCCTAGTTACGGAGATATTGGGGGTCAAAGTTCCAAATTTTGCACAGCTTTTTTGTAAAAACTAGTTTTTCGGGTTATAACTTTACTTAAATTACTTCCATGACCCTTTTACTATTTCAAGCATCCACTAGCAGAATGTTTTAAGAGTGCTACATTGATTTTTACCGTAAAATGAGATTTATGACCCCCAAAAAAAAGTCGTTTCCCAGCAAAAAATTTTGTGTAGAGTACAGAATGCTTGGTTGACGTTTGTGTGAAGGGTTAATTTACACCCTGTATGCATCTAACAAAAGTATTGTAATTGCGTCGTGTTTTTCGTTTGAGGTTCGACGAGCGTAGTTATATCAATTGGAAGACATGAGTTGTTACGATGACGAATCTTAATACCTCGAACTATTAACGATATGACGACTTCTGTATATTTAGGCCAATCAAAACCTAGAACTCTTGCTGTTTGGTGGGTCGCACACGTGTTCTTATCAGTGGCAATAGGGACATTTGGGCAGGAAAATCAAATAAATACAGGGTCAAAGTAATTAGATAGCGAAACTGCAGACTCCGAGTGATAGTTATCGCCTTCGTAACAACATAAAAGCAAAAAAAAATATGTCGACTGTTGATAAAAATTAACTGCAACAACGAAAGAGCCTTGCCGAATAGTGCCTGGTAATCACACTAATATTATTAAGGCGAAAGTTTGTGAGTGTGTGAGTGTGTATGTTTGTTACTTCTTCACGTAAAAACTACTGAACGGATTTGGATAAAATTTGGTACTTACACAGATAGTTTATAACCTGGATTATCACATAGGATAGTTTTCCCGATTTTATCTTCCCGTGGGATAATTTTTGAGTTGTAGCGGGTGAAGCCGCTGGCAACAGCTAGTCATGTAATAATAACATCAAGCCTATAATCTCCGAAACGTTAGACTAGAGGTGTAACTAATAGTTCACTCTCATTTCGCCATATATGTTTAAGTCCCATGTAATAGGGGGCGAGCTTAATGCCATCAACTGGGCAGGAATCCAGACTGCGTGGCTTCTACTGAGAGATTCCTGTATTAAAAACCTAATAACAGTTTGCCCTTTAAATCCTGCCGAATCAAATTTATCTACCAAAAAATCTACTAAACCACGTAGCATATCTTACATACTAGGTATCCTTATAGCCTATCATATCTGACTTCGTGGTTTTATTCTTCTTTTGTTAGCTTACCGAAGTGAATACACGAATCAATTTGATTGGAACGCTATTGCCCCGTGAGTTCACTCAAAGATTGGATTCACCGATATGTATTCAGTAGACTGAAAAACTGTTGCAATCAATTGCAAAGAAACATAAAAACGTAGATTAATATTTGTTCAATGGTTAATATTAGTTGGTGTTAATGCTTGATTAATTTGGACATGACTAACTGCGGTACTCAGAGATATTTAATGATTACTTAAGCCCTCAATTAGTAAAGATTTGACATACTTTTGTATGACAAACCTTTACTAAGTGAAGGCCTAAGTGATCATTAATGCTTTCTGAGTGCGGCAGTAACTTAATCATTACCCAACAAAATTTTGTCCAACACTGAATTTGTGCGATTGTGCGTGTCGCATCGCAAGTGACTCGTGATTCGCAAGTCACGCTACAAATTGCATCACCTGAGGTCGTGGTATGGGGGCTATGGGGCGTTAAAGTAAAAGCTACGGTTTTAAAATTTTTAGTATTTTTAAATCCACCATCAGACTAGAAATATATCACGGACAGGAAATTCTTTCAGGGCACGAATTAAAATAAAAAGCTGAAGTGAGCTAGCGTTAAATTTCCATAGATTTTTGTTCCAGTTTTGCAGAACGAGCGCGTGTATAAAGTAAAATTAAAGCCCTAGTGGGCAGGGATCGTGCAGTTC